>JAGSMP010000014.1:2500000-5000000 GCA_029286625.1 Parnassius orleans
GTCGAAACATCTATACAAAATGGCTGCAGATACAATACGTACCTAGTCCAAACATAAACCGTACGTACATCATTTTTGACGTTCACGTACAAAGAAGCCGCGATAGTCACTTATTGGTTAGATTGGACCTGATCACAATTTATTCAATGGAATGCATGATGTTTCTGATTGAATAAGTGGCAATTGAAATAGTATTACGAAGCGGAAGCGAGGATTTTTATTTAAGCAGAGGACTGAATTAATGCGTAGGAAATATACTGAGGTAGCTACCTACTCGTAATTCGTGTGAACGAGTTCAAAAGATTATTAGATAGATTAAACGCTCGTTTATCACCTTTACTTTAAAAAAATTAGAAATTTTAAGATTTAAAAGTATAGGAAAAATTAGAAGTCTGTCCTCTACTGGACCAGACTTTCTCCCGAGTTGTCGACCACAGTATGGTACTGGTTTAGATATTTATTGTCAGTCACATATACAAAAATGTTTAAAAACTACGGTACAAAATAAAACATTCGAGGTATAAATAAATACGTAGTACATTTTATTTTACTATATCAAAATCTGCAGGTAACACTGGACGTTTCATTTGGCATTCCTTGGCGGAAGTCTCATTTAGCAGTGGACCTGTGATGTTGATGTATATGATGTAATCTAATTCGAACTTATATGATGCCCACTAACCAACAAGAAAACAATAAAAACCCTACTTAAACATTTCAGTGCCCATATATCCTACGTTGGTTTTCTTTTCGAGACTCTACCACTTTAGTTTGGTGTTTATAGCAGTAAAAGTATAGGTTTATTTTTATTTTTATCGATAAAACTGTAAGATAAATAAAATCTTATATTAAAGTTACTGACGTGATAAAAACTAGCTACAACATAGTCACATTGAATTTCACGACAACAATAAAATAACCGCGCAAACAGGAGAAATCTTGCTAAGTATTTTGACAAAGAAAAACACAATAATTAGGATTCTAAATGTGAAATATATATCACAAGTTTATATTAGCTAATACAGTGCAGTAATATCATCTTAGTAAGTAAGTAGTAATAGCTACCAAATGAAAAAATTTTTTGGAATGAGAAAGAATTTAAAGCTATAATCAAAACACTTCTTCTGTAAAAGACGTGGCCACGCTTGTCAGGCGAATTAGCGAGCACAGGTCCAGACGTCTCGCACCTTTGCTGTTCCTCATCGCTAGTCTGGATAATTTACGTCTGGCGTAAACGAATTGGTTGTACCGTATCATCAGCGGCCATACGACAGTATTCATTATTTACACCTCAAGTAAAAACGGCCAGAAAGATGTCATCCTATTTAAATTAAATATCAGGACCTTATAGCTTATTAAAATCTCCTTTAGGTAAAGAGCTATTTACGAGTAAACTAAACTTACTAAAGAGTATTAGTTAAAGAGAAAATAAAAAATAATAAAAACTGAACCATGTGACATTGTGCTGTTCATCATTTCTTTGATTCAAATTTCGAATACTAGCCCACTAACAAAGAATGAACATTAGTGACTCGTTCCCTTTACAAAGAAGTATTTAAGCAGAGATTTACGGATAAGAGATACGAACTGAAATAACAATGCCATTGCCAATATCGCTGTCAATCGCTTGTCATGCCAACCGTGGGTTCAATTATCATGCCTTGGCAACGTGACTTACGGAAAGTACCTGTTTCAAAAAGGCAAGTATATTGCCTTGATATATTTCTTGTTCTTTTCCATAGTATATTGGAAAAACCGTGCAACGTATTATTTTGCACGGTGCGCAATACTTTTGGCACCGACCGTTTATATCCGTACGTTTTACCACGTGATATTATTAGAAGTGGACGGCTTTGTATTGAATGAATTTAATTTAAAAACACTTTATATTTATTTTTGATGTGTTCATTCTAGACAGTCTTATTTTCTTTTCTCAGCCGTCAACAGTTTGTTGATGAAAATTTTGAAATTAAAGTTCCTATTTTGCGTAGAGTACGTTTATAATTGGTGAACGTTTTATTATCAAGTGCTAGGTATATATCCTATATTTTAAGTGAGCAATTTTTGCACACATGTATAATGTATAAGTAATTCGTTTCTCTGAAACGGCTTTAACGATATGGGTGAAGTTTTGTATTTAGATGTTTTACTTTTCAAGTTTATCTAGATAGGTGTTACCCGTGAGAAAACTATTGAAATCTGATGTGTGGATTCATATTTTATTATATGAGTAAGTAAGTGAGTTTATGTTATACATATATAAAATAAATATTTTTTTTTATAGAATAGGGGTGACAAACGAGCATACAGTCCAACTGATGGTAAATAGATGCTGTGGCCCATAGACATCTACATTTATCCTTGATTTAGAATCAAAATGCAGATGCGTTGACTGTCACCCCTGAGGACTAAGATAGAATGCCTCGTTTCCAGTAAAAAGGATCTCCGGTTCTCTACACTCACCATAGGAAACACAGCAGCATTTAGCTGCTATTTTACGCTGGTATTCTATGAGAGCGTAGTCCTCCCCGGTGGACCCGACCCATTCGTGCTACAGCCATAATATAGCTGCAACGTGGCTCTACCACGTAAAACACACATAATATTACTAATATAAATATATAACGGGTTATTTTGTATTAGTACTGAAATTATACATGGACACATGTACATATAAAAATAGCCCGTCTCCTTAGTTTTCCACAAATAGATTTTTATTGATTGATTGTTCTGAAAATTTTGCACAGCTTAGCGTCTCTGTAAATTAAAATCGAATACATTTAGTATTTAGTAGCCTCTGTTTTCCATCAATGTACCACCCACAGTCCTAAATCGGCGGCCGCATGTGGTGTTCGTTTCCTAAACACGGATAATATACGTCATGCTTCGTCTAATCGTTGCCCTTCGCACCTCACACCAACAGTGACACGACGGCGAGTTAAACATGTATACCATAGATAATAAATTACTAATGTACCATAGATAACAAATTACAACTGTGTAGAGACGTCAGACGTTTCTATGTAAATAATACCTATACAAACATAGATTGAATTTTGTGTATTTTGAATTTACAATATTTGATTTGTATCTATTTTAAATGTATAATACATTTAAATTAGAGATACACAAACTTCAAGGCTTTACCTGTGCCTTTACTTAAAAACTAAATTTTCTTAAAAGATTTTCAAGCAGGAAAGTTGTATGCCGCGCTGCCCAGAGGATCCGCCAATACTGGGCCAGCGGCGTACGTACCCTTGATTTTTTTAAATTCCTTATATTATTTTCCTTCATTGCCAAATATGTGCTAAGCGTGGCCCTACAAGTGAAAACATAATTCAACCTATATAGGTTACTTACTACTACGTATAAACTTTATTAATGTAACCTCAAAGACGGCTTGTAATTAATTACTACCAGTTATTTACACTTACCGACATTACTAAGTAATAAACCTTAGGTAGATAACTATTGCTTGCTATGACATAGAGATATTTAACACGGCAGTCGTGCTACATATATTTTTATAAATATGATATAAAACATCACAGTTTTATGCAAAACTGTGATGTTAAACTTCAAGACGGAATAATATGTGCTTGAGACGCCTTCATTCGTGCCCTTATACCGCCATAGAAATGACGTCGTAATCGCGATCTCACTATCCCAATATACGTATTATAATATTTTTAATACACTACGTTTTGAAGCGGCCAAAAAGTATAAAATAATTTGATTTTAAGCCCCAGATTTTGATTTAGAACAGAGAAAACAAAAAACGTGGGGCACATGCAATAAATAAGTAAGGATTGTAGAAATATAGAACAGCTGTCGTTGAGAAAACTTATACAACATTTCTCATAATTTGCAGTGCGATAAAATTGCATCAATTATCTATTGCAAGACTAAATTGTAACACCATAAATACATACATCACGCTTGTAATATCTGAGTTGCTAGGACCACATTTAGCCAAAAAATATTATGGGTATAAATTGAAAATTATAATATATATTCTGGTTTATTCGAACTTCGTTACCTTTTTTCTCATTATTAGTTTACTTTTGCTGCACTACCTCCCATATGTTTATCTCTGCTTAGCCTAATGGTTGACTGGGAGAGAATGCCTTAGGGCATTAAGTCCGCCATATGTACGATTTTTCTTTTGTGCATTAAAGTTTAAATAAATAAATAAATTGAAAATTATAGAGGAGGCTAGCTCATCGCCTGCACCATCACAAACCCAATATCTCTGTGTGTGATTTATATAAAAATTCTTAGAACCTGGCGCATAACTTAAATGACACCTAAAGAGGGGTAAAATTATATCCCTGGTAATATAGTTTATGATCCTACATTCTATAAAATACAAAGCGCTGGCTGTATATTGTTTTGTCAGCGTTCAACGGTACGCTCAGGGACACGACAGCTGTTACGTACTTATAAAGTTCCACGAGTCAAAAACGCATCATTTTTAAGTATTTTTGTTTAACAGTCTGGCTCTATATACATAAGAGACATGACGTGAGACATGCACGAGTGGTCACATATGTTCCACAGTGGAAAATTTTCAAACCCTCCAATTTAAAATTAAAATACCGTAATGGAATCGGCATTTGACTTCAGTACCTAGACTTGTAGGGGTGGAAAATATCAGCTAGTGGCGAAGTTAAAGTGAATAAAATGGAATGACCTTTTCTTGTCATTATGCAAAACCCTTCCTACAATAGGAGAGAACTAAGTTCAGCAGTAACCTGTTACGGGCTGATGATGAAAAGGAGCATATTTCAGTTAGAATATTAACCCTTTCCCTGTCCCATGAATCATATATGAACATTTCCATTGTTTAACTATTGTGACTGTTTCGCGGACAGGAAACTGTTAAATGTCCTCCAAATGTCCTCCAAATTGATTTCAGTCACGGTAACCAGTCTTAACAGAAACTAGCATCACAGGACAGGTTAGAGTGCACGAATATGTGCACTTCCTATTCTCTTACTCTCTTAGTCCGATGGGACGTCAATCCGACACAACCGGATAGAGATCACGCGCAGAACCGCCAACATTTTAACTTCAGGATACTACTGATATTTCTTATTATTTTTTGACAAAAAAAAACAAATGATCTGATTTTTGGTCCGACAACAGGGCAGTTAGTTAGAATATACATAATATATGAAAACATATATAAGGCACGAGTACCAATGGTAAAACTGCCTTTAAACATCATCTAAATGTAAATGTAATAAAATGTAGGCTTAATAGCGCTGGAGCTAACCTATGACGCGAATTAATTCTGCACGGTTGAGACGATTGCGAAATGCTGTACTGATTATGTGCAAACCTTCATCTTACAATATTGCAACACATCAATCATACAGCGGTAACCCTATATGTTGTCTCACTGCGGATTCATCTTAAATTATCATTCGGTTAATACCCACATGTTGTAAAGATTGAAAATTAATTGAATATCTAGAAGTGGTATATATAATGTGTTAGAACGCCATGATTTTATTTTTATAGTATTAGGCGATACGAGCATATGTTTCATCTAATGGTGGATACTGTGGCCCATAGCAACCTTTATATATCCTCAATTAAGTCACCCCTGCGTAATAAGATGGAATGCCTCATAACCAACGATATAAAAGACTCCAGTTCACTCTTCTCTCGCTAAACGAAACACAACGCCGCCCGCGGTGTATCGTGCGCATAGCTCTACCATATATGATTTCATAAGTAAGTCTTCAGTCATTTTCGAACCAAATGATTACTTATTTAACATGATAATTTTGTAACAATTAACGTATGTCGTCAATTGAGAAGCGCTCTTCTTAAAACTTTACATTACGCGTACATATAGAGTTCAGCGATGCCCGGCGGCACTAATAAAATATTTAATAATTTTAACTTCTTATTTTCCACGTGTTTGGTAGTGAAGGAAAACATTATGAGAAAACCTGCAGGTTTGAGAAATAAAAAATATTTTGAGGATTTTTGAAGCTTGGGCCAGCGCAGTGGATTCTACCTTACTTTAAAATCGTCTCAGGAATAAGAGAAAGCTTGTGCCTAGCAGTTGGATGTATATCGGCTATTATTCTACATTTTTATTTTTTTATTTTATTTTAAGAATTTAATGTGACACACAAAATTTATCAGGGAAAAATTCAAAATGGTGTTACAAATATTTTTCTAAGATCACAACGCTCATTTGAAATTGTTCATAACCCCTATCGCCTACAGTACAGAATTGAGGCAAGAAAACTTATACTTTGGTGCTATTTCCTTCAAGCTATATCAAGTAAGTTCATTGCATAATAATAATTATTAGTTTGAATCCATAAACAATTAAGTTCTCAGGAATGACTATGTGTAATCCATTCAAAATTTAAAGCAATATTTGCAGTTATAATATTGCAATAAAACGTGTAATAGAATAGGTTTCCACAATTTAATTTAAAACATACTTCATGAACTATCTACCAAAGCCAGCAATTAACCTAAGCGTGTAACTCACTAAACAAACACTGGTCCCGCTTCTCATAAAGATAATTTAACCTATTCGAAATGGGTCAATGTCCCGTTGGCTTTAACACTATCGGTGGGTCGTAGGTACTGGTGCGTACAATGTCGCTTCATGCCCCACAATTTATGGTGCCATGGCATTTATGGACACAATGCCGCTGAAACGTTGCCCATAAATATACATTGATTGATACACAACCTACAATAAATTTTAGTAGTGCATTATCTATTGTTACAATGAATGAATGTAATGTCAGTCAGGAAATTGTTATAAAGTTTTACTTTTTATTTAATCATTTATGTTAAAATATAAAAAAATCGGATTCGATAAAGTAGTAATTCAGCAACGTCGTAAGATGTGTTAGAAATGTAATTAAAGTACTGGCGCTGATACTTGGTAGTTGTATATAGTTTGGTAGTACTTTATTAGTTATTATTTAACATTGTTTACACTATAGGCTATAGGTTCTTTTTAGATTTTGTTCTTAGTTTTAACATAGATAGTGCATAAACAGTGATAAATATATAAATTAATTTACCTTATAAGTATATCTCTATATTGCTGTCCGTTAGTCTCGCATTAACTTGAAAATGGATGGACCGATTTTGATGAAATTTTTTGTGTGTGTTTGAGTGGGTCCCTGGATGATCTAAACGATTTACAATTGGACCCGGTAGATGGCGCTGTTGTCAAGATCCAAAAATCACACGTGCGAAGCCGGTGCGTATCGCTAGTACAAAATATATGCACGAAATGTATTTTCACTATGTAAAAATCAATATCGGTGTATAGTTTTAATAAATGGGTCGATATAGAACCTATAAATTACAAGTTATATTTACGTGGCTCATCCAGGATTGTTGCGGCTTATAAAGTTATTCGTGCCGTGGTCGCTGTAAATTTTACAGTACACCCGGGTTGCTGGGTTCGATCCCCGCCGGTACCAACGAAATTATTAATTGCAATTTTAAGTGCTGATTTACCATGTGCTCGGGGGTGAAAGAAAATATCGTGAGGAAATCTGCATGTCTGAGAAATAAGAAAAAAATATATATTTCGAAGACATGTGAAGTTCGCCAACACGCATTGGGGCAGCGCGGCGGACATTTCCTTGCCCTAAAACCTGTACCCAGCAGAGGGACGTATATTGGCTGTAACTTTAACTTTAAACAGTTATTTTCCACAGAAATTACGAATAAAATTACGAATATTTCACATAAAATTACGGATATGTAGAGTACAGTACATATGGTAGAGTTTAGCATACAGGTAGAGTCCGACCGGATTTCATTTATGATTTCAGTTTTCGACCGTTTTCGCTAAAATAATTATTATTTGCTATTTTTCATTTTCGGCTATATTTTTGTATTTTTATTTTTGTATTTTAATCTTGGTATTTTTATTTTCGGCGGCCACTAGCTTTAGCCGACGAAAATAAAAATACCGAGATTTCGTGATTCCAATTACAATTCTTTGCGACAGGATTTCCGAGCTTTTTATTAGTCTGCGTTTTTTATATTTTATTTAGCTTGTAATAAAAAGTTTCTCAATAGTATGGCTATATAGGTGGTAGATGGTAGAGCCATGCGATAGCCGTAATAAGCTGCAGCATGAAATATGATGTCAACTCGTCGGGGAAGGATCACGCTCTCACTAAATACTGTATATAGCATAACAGAGCAATCTTATTTCAAAAGAAAAAAGCAACAGTAGCCTTATGGTTAAAGGTTCAAACTCGGACAGTCGAGGGTTTACACAAACATTTTAAGCTTACTTAAAGTGGTTAACAAGAGTATTATTAATGTTAATAGCGTTACTAGTGCTGTTTTATTTTTTTATTAATAAAAGAAAAAAGATGATGTGTTTCCTATGACGAGTAACGGGAACCAAAGACCTTTTTTACTGATCGAGGCATTCCATCATAATCCTTCGGTGTGACAACTCAACAAAGGTTAGCAGTAGGTTTCAACAGCATCCACCTTCCTTTACCATATTTTGTATAAAAATAAAATAGTAAAATTTCAATTTGTCATAAATAGTGTGGGTACGCATCGCCTGCACAGTTTAACCGTTTGCATCATTACAATAGCGTTACTCATTAATAAATAGCAATGCAAAATATCAAGTAATGGGAATACGATCCGTTCGCAGTCCGACAGGAAATCAAAACAGAGCTTGAATAGCAAACACAGTCGCAACTGACCCCGATACGTAATTGGCCAGCAATAACTCTAAACATTAGACCCACTCTAGTATTTAGGCCTCTAATCCCGCTTTACGAGAACCGTCGGTATGGTATGGGTACGATATTAACACATGCGAAATTCCTTCATGCTAACTCACACGTGTTATTTTACGATTTTGAAAATAGTTGATAATTAGACTTGCAACGAATAGTATATTCGGCCGCACGCCGAATACCGAATATTCTGCGGATTTCCTGGCCGAATAGCCGAATATTAGGCAAAAGTATTCGGCCGGGAAGGAAGTAGTGTTTATTCTTACGTCTATTGAAGTACCTTATCGGACGGTACGAATTTGGCGGATGGGGGCTAGGCGAGAAAAAGTGAGATTTTTCCGTCACGACCTCTTCTGACGTAGTGTAGATGGCCTTGGCGGCTATAAGGAAGTGAGATGGAATGATATCCATCTCCTTCGCACTTTTTCGTATCTTGTCATGAAAGAAATATTATTTTATTTTAAATGACGCTTCATTTTAATAGACGCTAGTAATTCATTTATTTGTATTAGTTAATCAATAATATAGTACGTTTATCAATATACTACGAAAGGAACTTCGTTCCAGCCGAGACTTCCACGACACTCACGCATGTTTTTTTTAATATGGAAGTTAATTATGTACCCATGACTACATTAAGGATTACAAGAAAAAAAATAGTTATGACATAAATTAATATTTTCATTTTACCAATTATTTGACTACAAAAAACCTCTTACTTAAGTATTTGGTATTCGGTCAAATAGTACCCAGATATTCGGTATTCGACCGAATAGGATACAAGTAGCCGAATATGCCGAATACCGAATAATAACCGAATATTCCTTGCAAGTCTACTGATAATTTTAAAGATACTATCGGTTATACCGTGTAGTGGCGGTGTAAGAATATCCACTACCCCATATCGTCCCGAAGGTGTCGTAAGAGGCGACAGAGGGAAAATGAAACAGGAGATGGGCAGCAGCGTCTTGCTGATAACAATTCAAAATAATAAATACTGCGGTTGCCAGCTCGCTTGCCAAGCGTGGCAACTATGACGAAATCTATAACGACAGTAATGAAGCAATCTATGGGGGAGGCCTCTGTTCAGCAGAGGACTTTTGTATGCTGTAATGAATGGATGGATGGATGGATATTGTCTTATTCTATTAATTTTTTCTTTATTATCACAACAATATTCGTTTAGTTTTGCCATAGACTAACCGTGGTTCGTTTATGTGTAATGTGTTTATGTGGAGTGTTTACATGTATTATATATATTTTGAATGAACAGTCTTCTTTTTTTTCGTTTTATTTTTTTATAGAATAATGGAGACAAACGAGCACACAGTCCACCTGATGATAAATGGATGCAGTGGCCCATAGATATGTACATTTATTTATCCTCAATTAAGAAACAAAATACAGATGCGTTGTAACCACTGAGGACTGCGATGGAATGCCCCGTTTCCAGTAAAAAATGGTCTCCGGTTCTCTACAGTCACCATACGAAATACAGCAGCAATAAGCCACTATTTTACGCTGGTATTCTCTGAGAGCGTGGTCCTGCCCCGGTCGAGCCGACCCATTCCTCCAATCCAATATTCAATATATTTTATTACTGTCGAAGTGTATCACATAAAAAAAAACATAATATCATCTGTACTTTAACTGTAACTTTCGGTGTGATTATACTTATCTACTACATTAAGGTACCAGTGTTTCATATACATACAATATTATATCAACATAGCTTTCACTTAGTGGTAAAGTTAGGCTGTTTCTAATATTTTATGCTGGTATATAAATAAGTTTTCGAGTTATTTCACTGAAATGTGAAATAACTTCTCGTACTTTTCTATAAACTAATATTGTGTTGGTACTTTTTGCTAGAATTTGATTTATTTATTTAAACTTTATTGTAAAACACCTTAAAAATAGCAGCCTATATACGGACAGGCTTCTTCTCATTTCTGAGGGAGTTTTAGGGATAAGAAATGGCCGCCGCGCTGCCCCAATGCGTAGTTATAGCTGTTAATAAATGATGTATTACAAAGTGAAGTCAATTGTTTTAAAAAATGATTCATGACGGAAATTAAACAATTTTTCCCATTATACGGGGCACAAGCAGTTGGCGCAGTCAAGTCAAGCTGTGTAAGAACAGGTTTTACTGGTAAGTACATGTGGATAGTCATGTGCCTGCATAAAACCACCTGGTAAAGAAACATACGTCTCTTTTATCAATTATTGTCCTTAAATGATCTTGCAGTTCATTGAAATTGAAAGCTACTTGTTGATTCTTAAAATGAACTGTATTACTTTTTTGTAGATGCAATGAAGCTTTCGCTAAATAAAGTTCATGAACAGAGAACTGTTTATTCTTTCTTTGTGAACTTGAGTGGATTCTAAGGTGTAAGCGAAATTGGGTCACAATATCGCTTACACAAAATTCGCAATATCGCTTATACAAAAGCAAAATTACACTTGTCTTTGCTACTTTGAAGTCATTTTGACGTTTCCACTTTCCTTTTTACATATTATATGAATGTATTTCAAATTGAAATCCTACCCGCTTTAGAAAGTGCACATACCTTAAAAGTTAATTTATAATATTTTGTTATTGGATTGGCTTTCCTTACTTTTACTGCATATACCAATAAGGTTAAATAAAATACACTTTAAATTATTTGCGTATTTTTATTGTTATTCGTAATGCAGCTGCAAACGTGGCTCTACCTCTTATAACATTATATAATTCGGATTCTCAGACGCCACTACTCTACGGCTATTGAATAATTTTTTATTTGCATCGACGACTTTAACCAGCTACGAGCAACAGCGTCAAATGTGCGTGACACCTGATACTGTGATCATCAACCCACTTACAAGAAAAAGTTCATTACGGCGAATTCTATTCATTCACCAGGTGGTAGGACTTTTCTGCCTTGGAATCCATCTGGGTTCGCTACCTTTACCTGCCGCCAAATAGCTGTGTTTGCACTGTTTTGTTTTGTTTCGGCCTGAAGGGGATATAGAGCCAGTTTTGTTACAGGTTGTAAGGCATTCCATCTTAGTCCTTAGAGGTGACAACGTACTGTAATGAAAGTTGCTACGTAGTCACATTCTTTGTTTGAAGTTGGCTGCAGGTGTCTTTGGACTGCAGCGATAAACTACTAATAACAGTCCACCTGATGGTAAGATGCCATCTTACCATCAGGTGGAATGTTAGTTTGTTTAACGCTTCAGTTTTATATTAAGATAAAACGTAAAAGTACAAAATTTGTAATTAATTGAGCATTCATTGTCTGATTCACTAAGTCGTTTTTAATGACAGATCTCGTAAAGCTAGTAGTGACCTCAACAGTTTGACTCGTTGACACTTTTTTATGTTCCAAATGAAGAGAATAAAGCAATTGATTTCAATTAAAATATCATTTAATATATTATGTACAGTATTAATTTTATACTACGATCTTCCATCTCTCTATAACATACAGAAAATGCAAACGAATTTATTGACTTCGAATTAATACTGGCGCTCCTTCTGACGCATTTGTCTGAAACCTTGTTTATCGCATTGTACAAGTGTCTCGACACGAGTGAACACTTATCTTCAGCTGCGATCACACCTGCCATATTTGCTAAAGGATGCAAAAATGCTTGATGTTTTAATAAGTTATATGGTGAGCGTGACAAAGAGATCTCGACATAATCATAAAGTAAACAGTTCTACTGTGAGTGGCCGAAAACAGAAGGCAACAAACGATACCGACAGCATATAATTTTGCATAAATTATTAGTAGTATTATTTGCCTCAGCCAGGTGGTCGCTATCGGTAACTTGATAACGACGAAAAACTACGTTATTTAGTTTCGAACCACAAAAAAAAACAAATGTGCGGGTCGGCGTTGACAGGTGTTAGAATGCAATACACGCAACTCTGATCTTAATCTGTGGCCCCACGATTTAAAACATCTCTCAAAAAGACGAGATTAAACATCAGTTTATCTATGTGTAAAGTCGGTCCGTCTTTGTCTTTGGTTTCACAGTTTATGCACTTCTCATATATCACGATTTATTTTAGCTGAATTGTTACAAAGCAAAAACCAACAAAAACGAATCCGTATCGTGTTTTACTAATGCTCGATTACATTGTAAGGCAATCAAAAAAGACGAAATTAATTTTGATGTAAAATGCACAAACCTGAGACTCAACAACCCCGAGAACCCGAGTAGGGGAGATTCCGTCATTCTGCGTAAAAGTAGTATTATTCTACTGACGTTTTAACACACCCTGTGTTTAGTCAGTAATTTAAATTATATCTCACGGTCACAGTGGTGGTGCCTATTAGAATACAATTGAGATAGTTCCGTGCCAGGTGTTAGGTTGCTATCTAAGGCAAATCACCCTTCTACTGAGCTACCACGGCTTGCATTATATACGTGTTAACAAATATAATTAAGAATGTCTTTACTTAAATTCCTAAAACTTAAATCTTCAGAAAATGTGTAGAAAATAATATGAGACCAATTTCATAGGAATTGTATATATTTCCTAATAGTTTCCTTCCTCCTAGCTTTCGGAATTGTGTTAAATTCACGATTGTGGTATGCCTAAATATCGTCTAGCAAATTGTTGGATGTGAATCGTTTGAAGATTTGGCTAGCCATAAATAGTGATATCCTTAATCAAATCATTAGAAATTTTTAATGACCAATAACTTGCTTACGTTGTTTGTAAACGCTTATTTAGTTCATTTGCGAAAGCTTGTAAAGACGAGGAGGAAATTAGCTCTCCTAAATTAACAAAATGTTAAATTTAGATATTGAAGATGATTTTGATTTTCTTGCTAGTAGTATCTTCAATATTTAATCACTATATTGCCGTGTATAGACAAAAATGTTACATTGTTTATGTTTCTTGAACTTTATAACCTTTTGTAAGAAGAGCACGTTTTTAAAACACGCTATAAAATTTCAGAATCTTTTCATCGATAATCATAATAGATAATCTTCTAAGGCGTTTGTTTATATAATGTAATAAAATCCAATTTCTCTGTTAACGCAATTCGAAAGTTATATAATATTTCATCAGTAACCAAAACACGATCTTCAACGGTGCATGTGCAAGCTAACATAACGGCGTAGACTCTTGAAACTGGCAAATGTTCGACCACCATCGCCCTTATTTATACTTTCGGAAAACGTTCTAGACTCAACCAAACACTCGAACAACGGAAAATCACGTTTTAGAACGTTTTAATGGTGCCGCATAAAATTCGTAGTACAAATAAACTATTAACAACCAATCACGCGTTCAACTTACGACATAAAACAAAAAAAAAACACGCGTGCTGTTCACACGCGGTAGAAGTGAAACCTTCAAGTGAAATGAAATATAAAATATACATAATGTAAATTTCACGCCAAATGGTTTATTTGATGTATTAATTTTTAACCAGGAGTGCGACATAAAACAAAAGTTTAATATTATAGCAAATAAATGTCACAGTCCTTATTTTTAGACATGTAGTGTAGAGTCTAAATTTAGTGTAATAAATCAAAGGAATATTTTCTTTCGAGTAAAATTGATTTGCATTAACGCTATCTACTTCATTCTATTGGTAAAGTCATTTTATTCAAACAAAAATTAATTAACTCAAGGTGGTACGTAAAATAGACCACAACGATTCTAAAGTATTCACTTCAAAAAAAATAATTTCTTCAGCTGCGAAAGTGTCTCAAAAGTTAGATCAATGCGGGAATAGATAAGTAATGTGCGAAATGTCTGGTGATACGACACGTAAGCTGCCTATGAATCATAGCGCCTACAGTAAATTTTCCTGGGACACTCCAAAATTCTACAAACGTCAACCAATTAGGTATATATGAATAGGAGATATGATAGGTTGGGACAAACGTATGGTGCTGATTACTTTTTGACTACTTTTAAACCTTCGAAAAAACTGACGTCAATCTATTGATAATATCTATCTATTAATATCTACTACCCCATAGCGTCCCGTAGGTGTCGTAAGAGGCGACAGAGGGAAACTGAAATAGAAGATTGCATCATTTTCCTGATAACAACTGAAAATTATAAAAAACTGCGGTTGCCAACCCGCCTGCCAAAATGACAACTATGGCAGTCAATGGGGGATGCCTACGGTCAGCAGTGGACTTTTATAGGCTGTAATGGATGAACGGATGGATAAATCTATTAATGTAGATAACAAATCTTGACAAATATCAATATTTTTCTTTTCATGTCCGTTATCATTTATCAAAGTTAACTAATCTAGATATCTTGTCAATGTTATTATTTGAAACAAATAAAAGCCATCGATCATATGTGAATAAAATAAAATAACATAATATGACGAAATAAAAGTTTATGAGTAATTATTTAGAGATATTTCTTCTTCTCTTTAAAATTCCTCAGATTTTTTAAATTATTAATTTTGGTTAAAATGGTCAAAATAATAATTTTAAGATCTTTCATACACAGTTTGTGTATCAAACGTTTCCATTATCCATTGCCATTACGGACTATAAAACGTAGGCCTCTCCCAAAGAGTGCCTCATAGGCCTATGTTGATTTCGGCTTAGTTGCCACGCTTAGCAGGCGGGATGGTAACCGCAGTTTTTTATACGTAATTTTGAGTTAATATCACGATTTAGATCATATCCTGTTTCAGTTTCCCTCTGTCACCTATTGAAACACCCACGGGACGATATGGAGTAGGTAGTGGATATTCTTACATCGTCATTACTTGTTTATAATCAAACGTTTAGTATTTGACAATGCTTGATATAGAATAACGTGCAAATAAAATAGAGTACAACTTAATATTTTCTTCTCACAATTTTATCTGTCTTTGACCTGTGTACATAGACACATCAAATCCAGTCATGACAATCTAATGCTCAGACAATTTTCCATTTACTTTCTTTCTGGTTAAAGAATGTAAGAGGCATGAAAATTATTTGTTATAATTTGTTTATTTTACTAAGACATTTTTTTAAATTAGCGCGTTGTTTTGTTGTAAAAGAGGAAAAGAGTTTGTTTATGCCTTACTGATTAGAACGAAATGCAAAGTCGCTCTTTCTGTTATTATGCGGGACGCAACCGTGTATATGCCTATAATCTGGTATCATGAATATTTCTAGTGCGTCATCTGAATGTCAAAGGGGCAGGTAAAGTAAGGTTAAAGTTAGCTTTGACTCCCTCGCTTCCTAGGAAACGCAAGTTAGAAATGTCAGTAGTTTAAAAGGATTATGTGACCACTTATTCCGCCGACTTTCCGCAGTGTCACTCGATTTGTTAGAAGGTATCGAAATTATTGACTTCATCAATAGGTGCACTGCCAACTTTTATAAAACATTGTAATTAGTATTAGGTCCTTACATATGAAATTGGCGTATTGTACGGGAGGAATATAAAGTCAATTTTTTTTTGTAAAATATATTTAATTAATCAAAGTATGCACCGTTGTTATCTATGCACTTTTGCCATCTCATAGGTAGTTCATTGATCCCTTTACTAAAAAAAACCATATGGGCGAGAATCAATAAACTCTTTGAAGGTGGTTTGAACTGCCGCATCGGAGTTGAATTTTTTTCCTTGTAAGTTGTCAAAATTCCGGAAAAAATTTAAATGTAGTCCAATTTGTAGCTCTAACTTAGTGGTTGTTTGTTGTGCAGTGTGTGGTCTTGCGTTGTCGTGAAGCAGCAGTGGCCTAGAGCGATTGACCAACCTCGGTTGTTTAGCAGCTAGTTCTTCCTTCATGGTTTGCAGTTGCTGACAATAGATATCTGCCGTAATCGTTTGGCCAACTGTAGTGAACGACACCGGCGCTAGTCCACCAAACACTCACAAGTAACTTTTTCTGAGTCAATTTTCGTTTAGGGCAGGATTTGGCTGGGTCTCCGGGGTTCAGCCATTGCGACGAGCGCTTCCGATTATCGTACAGTATCCACTTTTCATCAGAAGTAATGATTCGATTTAAAATCCCTTCATTATTGTGTCGGTTGAGCAAAGTAACACAGCAGTCGACGCATGTTTGCAAGTTCGATTCACTCAATTCATGAGGTACCCATCGTTCAAGTTTTTTTACTTTCCCGATTTGCTTCAAGTGGATTAATATAGTTTTATCACTTAGCCCGAAGCCTGCAGCTATCTCTGAAGCTCAGCTTTGTGATGGATCCGCTTCCACAATAGCCTTTAATTCTTCATTTTCCTTTTTGGTCTCCAGCCGTTCACGGGGTTGGTTCTGAAGGTCAAAATTTCCAGAACGAAAACGTTGAAACCAAAAACGTACCATGCTTTCTTTTGCGACACCAGCGCCGTACACATCATTAATCCTTCGAGCTGTTTCTGCAGCACTGGTGCCACGGTAGAACTCGTACTCGTAAATATACCGATATTTCATGTTTTCCATTGTGCGGTAATAAGCGACGCCAAAGAAAAAACTAATGAGGAAAAAACAAATGAATGACTGTTTTCAAAATTCAAATGTACCAGCTAAATTAATTTATAAATTTGAATTTGGAATTCTTAAACAAAGAGGAGATATTTCAGATCAAAGTGGTCAGTACGACAAAACGCTAATTTCATATGTAAGGACCTAATATTTAAAACTCATATAATTATAGTAATAGAGCCATGCTGCAGCTATATTAATAGTATAGCTGTAGCACGAATGGGTCGGCTTGTCCGGGGAAGGACCACGCTCTCACAGAATACCAGCGTAAAATAGCAGCTTAATGCTGCTGTGTTTCGTATGGTGAGTGTAGAGAACCGGAGACCCTTTTTACTGGAAAAGAGGCATTCTATCTTAGTCCTCACGGCTGACAACGCATCTGCATTTTAATTCGCAAACGAAGATAGATGTAGATGTCTACACAACTACAGCAACCACTTACCATCAAGTGGACTGTGTGCTCGTTTGTCACCCTTATTCTATAAAAAAAAATAGGTATCGACAATTTTTATTACGAATAATGGTGTCCAGTTAGGTACCGTTTAATAACATGATGACAGACTAGCAAAGAGTCCACCTGGTGATAAGTAGCAACTGCAGCCCATTCACTCCTGTAATCGCCTTCAAATAAAGAATGCTACATGAGGACCAAGACAAAAAATGATAGTCTGTTCCTTTCTAACCGCAACGAAGGATAGTGCTGGTTACCGGGCGGCAGAAAGAGTAGAAAGAAGCCGTACAAGAAAAGGGCTGAATTGCTGTGAACTTTTTATTTAAAGCCTTTTAATTTTTTAAACATTTTATTCCTAAAATAAAATCTATAAAAAAAACGTTAAGTTTAGTTTTCAATAGCCGACAGTTTGAGAAACATTCTATTATCGGGATTATATTAAACCGTGTGTTTTATGGATTAATTGTTTGAGTATTTTATTTTTATTATGTCTGTTAAATTTCAATCTTTCCCTGCTTTTTGCCGATTACATTTATTTAAAAAGAGAATCTCTTGCTGATTTTTTATTTATTCATCGATTAAATCATCATTTAATCGATGAAATCAAACATTAAAATGTCCTGGAAAATCAATTTTTACGTTAACGAAAATTAGACTTTCCGCCTTAGTGTTAAAACATAGGTGCCCTAATGTTTAGAGGCACCTACGTTTTAATACAACTATGAGCGTACGGTATCTAACATTGACGAAAGCCCATCAGATATTATTAATGCTAATTTTACCTCTTACCCGTAGTATGAAAAATAAAATATTTCTAAAAATCACCATTCGTATTATGCGAACACATTAACTGTCTTTTTAAAAAAGGTATGAAGGTATGGCTTGAACATCTTTACATGTAGAGACGTTAAACGTTATCGTTCTAATTATAAAAACATGTGAATACTTAATAGTAATTGTCGGGTACAAAACTAAAGAAAAAATAAATGATAATTGGAATTTTTCTACTGAGTCAAAGACGCTTAAAGTTTCTTACATACTGTCTGTTTATACAAGTATAATGAAAAAAGGTTTTTATTATCTATAAAAATAAATAAAATTGAATTTTTTGTTTGTAATGTCAAAATAACAGGTTTTTACTAAATGCATATGAAAGTATATACGGTACTTATAACAAACGAAAACAATTTTTAAATTTTTGTCTGTCTGTCTATTTGTTTGTTCCGGCTAATCTCCGAAATGGCTGGACCGATTTTGACGGGACTTTCACTGGTAGATAACTGATATTATAAGGAGTAACTTACTACTTAACTACTTTTATTTTAGAAAATTAATTAGAGTTCCGCGTAAAAAAATTGAAACCCATGAAATCCAAGTGTAATAAATTTAAAGCGGACTAAATCGCAGGGAACAGCTAGTTTGTCATATATAATCAACAGCTAGTCAGCTACGCTGCAGCGTACTACGGCTGCGAAGGATCGGCTCGAGCGTTGTAGGACCAAAAAGTAATAAGTATACTAATGTGTTTCGTATGGTTAGTGATGACAACAGTAGACAAACAAGTCTTCAGTTGTTATCACTAACACACAAGTCCCGTTTCACTAGCTAACAAGACGTTCCATTTTAGTCGTTAGTTCAATTCGTGTGCTCGGTTGTCACCCTTGCTGTAAGTCTGTGGGTAATTAATTGATTTAATAATTTAATAAACATTTTTCATAATCAAACCTAAGTCTTTCCTACGAATTAGTAGCATATTTCAAAGAAGTAGCAACACTGTTCTCTAGTAGGAACTAACAGTATCATTGCGTCAGAGGGCGCCGAGTGTGGCGCGAGCGACGCGGCACGGGCGGTGGCGCATTACTATTCAAGTTGCGGAAAGATTTAACGACCTTCTTGTACATTCAAGGCGATCGTAGTTTAACGCTAATAATGTCTGGCGATGTCATCGCAGTTTATCTGCAATTAAGCCGTGTGTTAACTACCTATTAAGTTTTCTGACGTTTATTACTACAAAAAGACAAAATAACGCTTGCTTTAATGAGAAAACAATGGTTAAACATAAAATTTTATAGTTTGTTGCGTTCCCCCTGTACTAAATGCAAGGATTTTTGTCACATTTCATAGTACAAACGATTCATAATCACAGTAATCGTAATCAGTTCAAGCATAATATGAATTGTAATAAACATGTTAGCGCAAAGCAAATCCCCTAGCAAATGTTTTATAAAGTAATTCATAACCCATCCTACTTTACAACACCGCACCGCGCGAGCCGGCTTCATCAGAACCAGTCCTAGTACTTGCACAAGTTGACTAACCACGCCTATTCTGTACACCGACGTATCGACGCTCCGACACGAATAATCCGCGGGTGTTCCTATTTATCGATACGTTGTGCGAATGCAAAATCGATACCGCAACTAGCACATGACTATAGCGGATCGAAAGTGTGGCCAGTGACCCGGCCATCTGGCGCATTTACCGAATCGTTTCACTTTTATTTCGTCTTGTTGTTAGGATATTCTACTTTTTGGTAGTTATCAATAAACTAAAAAAATCCTTTACTATTTTTAATATTATGGATTGTTTACTGTAAATATCTTATTTCTCCCCTATAGTTCGTTTGGGGTAACGGGATCTTAATTTAATGAACCGTAGTCTTGATCTATGGCATGTCTAAAGAGATTTTTAATTGCTATTTTAGTTTATCTTCGCTTCGAGACTTTATCCCCACAAAATAAAGGCAATCATAATAGTGTACTATGGCGATGCGTATTAGAGAATAAAAGTTGTTTTTATCTGTTACAGGTTTCAATTAAAGAGTTACTGAGTGGCTGAACAAGGAAATAGGTAAGAAGACATTTAGTATTGTTAACTTAAATAATGATCTTTGGAAGCTGCTTTCCTTTCCTCCCTTATCACCTTAAAGAGCCTAATACTGGGCAAGGATTATGGACCTCTCCTATAGGAGGAAAATTTGCCATAATTTCCACGCTTGCAAGTAATATCAAACTTAAATATGCAATGGCGACAGTCTCTGTCTAAAAATTTTATTGTTAATGGCTATGGCTGTTTTTCTTTCTTTCATATTTTGTAGGCACAAATTTTAAAGAACTTAAAAGTATGCCTGATTAGATCGTTGTGATAAAGCAGATATTACACAGTGGAAGAGCTTTTCTCCAATTATGCGCATATTGGATTTTATAGGAATATCTACATGTATAAATAAACTTTAAAACACTTCTCTTTCTTGTCTCATCTTTGAAATGCCAATAAAATCAGCATCATTACAGTCCTTCACAAGAACAGGTCCCCTCGGTATAGTTCAAAGCACGATTATATTGAAATGTTAGTACCTACTGTTAGCCTTTTGGCTTTTACAGTAAAGATCTTAAAAATTAATTTGCTAAGATCTGCGTAATAAGATAAAATGATGTCTCTTACCTAGTTTGAAAAGCTCCTCCCACCCTCCCTCAATTGCATGCACTATCCCGTCACCACTAATCCTAGCACCACTACTCCTAGCAAAACTACGTGTCAACTGTCAAGTCAACTAGCGCTCAGCCACCGATGAGTATACTTCACCCGAGGATGCCTCGTGTAGAGGCGAAACACGTGTTGTATTATCGACGGTGGTGTGTCTTTCTTAGTGTAGTGGCTCTACCACGTAAAATGTCCTTCCATGTAAAACTTTAGTCAATGACAACTTAATTGTTGGAAGTTAGTTTAAGTTTTTATTTTATTATTGCATCGATTACAGTTTATAACATGTTTATTTTATTACACAAAAGTAAAAATGTCGTTTAACTTTGTTACTTCAAGTTTTTGCCTGTTTTCGCAAACTTGATAGAGCCACGCTACAGTGGCAGCAGTATGAATGCGTCTGCCTGATCGAGAAAGAACCTCGTCCTCATTGAGCGTAAAAGAGCAATTTAATGCTGCTGCGTCTCGTGTGGTGAGTGACAAGAACCGGAATTCCGGAATTACTGGTAACCAGGCATTCCATCTCTGTCCGTAGGGGCTAGCAACGCATCTGCATCATTGGATTGTGTGCTAGTTTCTCACACTTACTTGTATAAAAATAAAGTAGACAGTGTGTTCGTTGGTTGTGTCCTAAAAGTAAAGTCACCCGCCAATATAGCAAATATTTAACTATTTGGTCAACACAGTTTCACACGCTTAGATTCATTTCATATGAAAGGTACATTTGTTAGAAAACTTACATCACTCTTTCACACGAACCTTTAATGCATAGAGCAAATAGCGCCGTGTTTATATTTACTGTACTTATAGACAAAATTCAAGTCACGTTTTTTTTCCTTTGGGATAGGCGACTCGATACTTCACGATCTCCATAATTGGTGAATGTGTATGTAACTAAAAACATTTTTGTTTAGCATTCAATGCGGCAATTAATGTATGTTTTGTTTTAAAAAAAACGTTACCTCCACACTGGGACTTTCTCCTGTATCATGGAGGCAGCTCACAAACATAGATTTCACAAAGTCAACATACAGACCCAGAACAATAATTGTTTGTAGGTTATACAAATACTTATTCCGTGCGGAATTTAAGCCCGCTGCCCTCGGCGCGGCAACTCATTGCTAAGCCACTGCACCACGGAGCGGTAGTAGTCGTGGTCTATCCCAGGAGAATGTATTTTGAATGTTTGCTTCAATAAGAATGCGCCGAATACTCGTTTACTAAATACTCGATACTCAGCATATTCGGCAATATATTCGGCCAAATAACTCGGTATAATTGACGAATATGCGGTGGAAATTGTATATTTTATTTATTTTATATTTATATTTAGTTGTTAATATAATATTATATATAGTCTTGAACAAAGTATCAAACGTTATTGATGTTGCCTTTGCTTTAGATCTTTCTCCAATTATGATTTTCTTTTTTTACATAATTCTGAAATAAATTTCACTCAAATATTTTCTTCCTGAGATTAAATATTTGGAGTTTAATTACTGCATTAATATACACATATATATTAATATTAAATTGTAGTGTATGTCTGCAATATCAAACTAACTGTCTTCTATTAAACTCAGAGCATTAAGAAGCTTAATAGCTTCTTAATGCTCTGTGTGTTAATACACATGAAGTGTGTAGTACGAGTATATATAATATAAAGTTTTAAATTTTTGTCCATTTGTCTGTCCGGGCTAATCTTCGGAATGGCTTAACCGATTTTGATGAAACTTTAGAAACAGATAGAGAGAACATCAGGAGTGATTTAGGATAAACTTTATACGAAAAACGTAAAGGATTTTTTTAAATGGAATATGTGATAAAATAAATGATTTTTGATGATTTTATCATAAATTTTATGAGATATAAAAAAGTTTGGAACAAAACCTTTTTGTCATTTTGTCAAAAAAGTCATAACCCTTTATCTTATATTTCTCAAAGTCATGATGTAAAATTTTAAAGATATATGATGGTATATTGTATTATTCTCAAATTAAATAGACTTCTAACTAAGATATTGTTTACTTTTTTAAACAGAGAAGATATAAGCGAAGGAAAGCTAATATCATACATAAATAAATAAAATATTAATTCGTTTTACGGATTACGGGTCAGCTGTATGCAGGTCAATTTTTATCGGATCATAAAAATTTAAAATATGTTAACAATAGTAGGGAAGATTTTATTCGATTAACATATTTGCACGCACTTTGTCGTCAGTGTGACCAATATGTAGGCCCCTGACGCGATTGTATGCAAAATAAATAATTTATCTAAGTTAGTGTTTTAATATTCATCACGGCGCCGTAATGTTCGCTTTATAGCATTGTATTCCGCCCAATCGGCGTTATAATGTTAATCAATATTATCCTATTTAAAAACGAATCAATGTTTAAATCACATACATAAACACAATATGTTTTAAAACGCGTCCTACTAAAATAGATGTATCTCTAGGTCTCTAGATGTTAAGAATCACAACACTTTTTACCTAAATAAAAAGTAAATTTTTTAATAAGCAAATTTTTTTCATAAGGATTATTATATAGATTACATTAATAATAAAAATTACATTAATAATAACTCCTGGGAATGAGGCGATCGCTATCATACTGTTCCTAAATGTTTACATACATTATGGTATGAAATATTATAATGAAAATTAATGTTTAGAAATAAGTCCCGCTGGGTTTCTTGTGCTTAAATTATTTTCAATAAGTATTCTTGTAATCTAAATTGAATAAAAATTATTCTATTTTATTCTATAATCACCTCAAATCTAAATTTGCTAAGCATCAACGTATTAGTTCTAATAGTGATTACATAAAAACACTTTAAATGTAATCAGTACTTAACTTAGCAAATAACCATATCCAGGATTTTTAACTATTGTTATCATAATATTTGATGTGTTTTATATTAATTTAAGTAACAAAGGAAGTTTGTTTGTCATTTCAATTTTATGAAAACAAAAAATGCATAATCACTGACATAGTGATCATCACAACACAATCAGACAAATACTAGCACATTGCGTGTTTCAACACAAATGGTCTGGGAGGGATTTGAATTCAAAGCTATGTAATATGACCACTAGAGTCGAGGTGGCTCCGCAGACCTGTAGTAGCTCAGGTTCTATGAGCTCGCCGTAAATTTCACGCAAGCAAAAGGGTTCGAACCCCGCCGGCACTTTTAAAACGGCAATTTTAAGTGCTGATTCACCACGGTGGCTCGGCGATGAAGAAAAACATCGCGAGGAAACATTCAAGTCTAAGGAATAAAATATTTCGAAGATGAAGATGAAAGTATTCTTTAAAACATTTAAAAATAAAATGCATGAAAAAATCAACCACTCATAAAACTTCTTACAAGTACTTTTTTCTAGTCGTGACTCTTAACTTAAACGTAGTTATATTTAGACAGTGCGCGATATATCTAATCTTATCATATTGTATGTATCTTCAACAACGGTAAAACTGCGATCTAGACGGTCTTTTATTATATTATAGTATAAATGAACTATGAAATTGCATATTCATATTCCTTTCGCTATACGTCTGTATTTTTTAAATAATTAAATGTATATAATCATGTTATGATTGATTTAAGATGTTATGCAAGAACCAACAAATTATGTTGATGTGTTATTCCGGCCATTTCGATAAACATCCAGACCCGAGTTAGTAGTCGCCATACAAACACTTGTTCCGTGCGGGATTCGAATCCGCGGCTGCGAAACGTCATAGATAAACGCTTAGCCACAACCCACAATGCTACCGAGCCGTCATTTTAATTATGCTATAACTTTCGCAAGAATACTATTAAGTGGTAGAGCCACGCAGGAGCTATATTAGTTGCAGCACGAATAGCTCGGCTCGAGCGGTGTAGAACCACGCTCTTACAGAATACCAGCGTAATATAGCACGTTAAGGCTGCTGTGCTTCGTATGGTGAATGTAGACCGGAGAACCTTTTACTGGAAACGAAGCATTCCATCTTAGTCCTTAGGGGTGACAACGCATCTGCATTTTAATTCTTAATCGAGGATAAATGTTTATATATGGGCCACAGCATCTACTTATACCATCAGGTGGACTGTGTGCTCGTTTGTCACACTTATTTTATAAAAAAAGAAGCTCGTCAAAAGACAACTGTTGAATATGTCCCATGTTGGTCTGGGACTTACTTTTATGTGGAACTTATAACAAACAAGCATGTGCCAGTTGCAGTGCCTACTTCCAATAGTTATTAACATGTCGTAAAAGGCGACTAATGGGATATTGGGTTTGTGATTGTGTAACCAAGGGGCTAGCCACCTTTCCCACAATTTCCCATCTATACCCATATCTTTTAACTTAATGTGGTCCGAGTAGATTGCTGCTCTTTGGACTCTGTTCAATGCTATTGCTAACTACGTATGTTTAACATAGGCCTCTCCCACAGATTATATTATTCATTTTGCCATAGTCGCCACGCAGAAGCGGGTTCGTAACCGCATTTTTTATTACTATTAGTTGTTATCAAGAAAATACTCCTGCCCATCTCCTGTTTCTTCCTTTTGTTACCTCTTACGACAACAACGGGATTATATGGGGTAGTGGATATTCATACGCTGCCACTACACAGCAAATCAATGGTGTTTTAATTTTCCACAAGTCTATAGTTTCTTGGAGATATATTCTCTGTTGCAATAGATATACTCTAATTGTGCTATAGAACAAGTTTAATTTCACTGTCACTGGAATAATTATGGCTGCAGCTTATTATAGTGTGATGTAATAACTTATACGGTGTACCTATATCTAACTATTGTAAACAACTATGACTAAACTTTTATAAAAATAATGATACCTTGATTCTAGTTTAGTAATATGTACAGACTACAAAATATTCTATTGCAAAGAAAAAACATTAAGCGTGTTCGGGACAACCTGTATAAAAACTAGTATTGACGTCGACGATAGGACAAGTTTGACAATTATTGTCGCTATGTTTAAACGAACAACTCGTATTTGACGCGCAACCTCTACAAACAACGCACCATTATTACCTTTTGTCTATTCTTGTGTTAATCTTGCGATAAATATTCGATCCCCCTACGTCGATAAATTCTGTTGGCAGGTCGAGTCTGTCGTCTCGTTCTAAATGACCCGAGAAAGTACTACAACTTTCTATATTAAATATCCAACATAAAGACACGAATAACAAAACTAGTTACAGACATATTATATAGAAATTATCCCTAAACATCTTATTACATGTCAAATGTACCTAACCAAAGATCATACAATTTACGCAAACAATTATCAAGTAAATAAAGATGGTGTGACTTATTGCGAAATCGACTTGTGTGGAGGATCCTTTTAAGGTCAGTGGGCGGATTTAGAAGACTACACAATTATAAACGCGCTACAAGGGCATAGCTTCCAAAAAGACGCTTTATACTAAATGAGCCTGAATTGAGCTCTGTATTGAGATCAAATGTCTAAACGAGATCACGTGTTCGCGAAGTCATGACACGCTAACAGATGGACAATGCTCAGATAAGATTTCATTAGAACAAAGCCCGCTACACTGGTATACATCTGGTTTGCAACAAGTACACTGGCAAAATAATATTTTAGGTACCGAATGATGTTTTAAATGGATTTTCGCAGCGAGAGCGTAGCGTAGAACATAATAGACGTTATAGCTCTAAATTACGAATTACTAGTCAATCTATGCGATTTATTACACTTTACTGGTTCGAGATTTTGTTCTTAGTTAGTTACTAGCTTTTGCCCGCGACTTCGTCCGCGTAGATTTACTTTAAGACATAAGTGATCCATCAATAATCGCACTTTCATAGTAAATTCCATCACCCTCTTTAGAGATGATTTCCGTGATCAAAGCTATCCTATTACCTTCCCCGGGACTTTATCTCGATACCAAATTTCATCTAAATCTTTGGTACATTTGCTCACGCGGCGATGAGCGATTTTTTCCCCCACCTCGCCCGCAGTACGCTCGACTGCCCTGCGCGCGCCGGACCGCACAATTTTATATCGTCGTTACTTTTAAAATATTTGACCAAATTACGTAGTTTCAAAGACAAAGTTTATCTACTTTGAACATCACAAGCGATTAAAGTAAAATCAATTTGTTACTGTCGCGGACTTTTTTGTAGAACTATTTAGGAGAAATAATTCCACAATACATTATATTTGTGTAACTCTTACAGTTTTTGCACCGCACGCCAAAATAGCTCGCAGATGACAGATTTTTTCCGACTTACTTAACTCTTATCGTTATATTTTGACCAATTTACATAATATCTTTATTAATTATAGCCTATGTGTTGTTCTGATTTATGAGGTATATTATTGTAAAGTTTCATTAAAATACATTCAGCAGTTTTTGCGTTGAAGAGTAACAAACATCCATACATCCTCACAAACTTTCACGTTTATAATATTAGTAGGCTTTTTAAGGGAAGTATTTTTTGTAATCGTTTCTTATGCCTCCATGGTGTCGGTCGTGACACAGTTTCACATATCATAGGGTATATAGTAATACTGTGGTTATAATGTTTTTTTATAGGATAGGGTGACAAACGGGCACACAGTCCACCTGATGGTAAGTGGTTGCTGTGACCCATAGACATCTACATCTATCTTCAATAAAGAATCAAAATGCAGATGCGTTGTCACCCGTGAGGACTAAGATGGAATGCCTCTTTTCAGTAAAAGGGTCTCCGGTTCTCTACACTCACCATACGAAACACAGCAGTGTTAAGCTGCTATTTTACGCTGGTATTCTGTGAGAGCGTGGTCCTTCCCGGGCGAACTGACCCATTCGTACTACAACTATACTACTAATATAGCTGCAGCATGGCTCTACCACGTAAAAAATTCCGAAATATAAAATAATGTTGGAATCCGGTGATTACTCATATATTCATAGACTAATTATATCGCTAATAAGGTTTACAGTTTTTTTTTAAATATAGTATAAGGGTGACAACGCGCACACAGTCCAACTAATGGTAAGTGGATGCTGTGGCCCATAGATATCGACATCTATCCTAGGTTAAGAATCAAAATGCAGAAGCTTTGTCAATCCAGATGACTAAGATGGAATGCCACATAAAAAAGGGGTCTCCGGTTCTCTACACTCACCATACGAAACACAACAGCATTAAGCTACTATTTGACGCTGGTATTCTGTGAGAGTGTGGTCTTTGCAAGAATGTGGTACAACTATATATATTTGCAGCATGGCTCTACCACGTCAAATTAGTGTCAATGTTGCTAGAACCAAAATGCTGTATATCACTAAATCATTATCATCATCATCAACCCACGTTAGTCCAGTGCTAAACATGTGCCTCTACCAAACTTCGCTATGTACCTATAATATCTTAGGCCTTAATGAATTTAAATTTTATCACATAAATCCTTATTGTATTGATCGCCATTTATGCAAATTTAAAATTTTCTGTTTAGATACAAATCCCATGTTAATTTAACTGTACATTTAGTAATACTTTAAATTTACTTTTTTCATCACGTGTGAACGTTGTTGCCGCGTACTACGTGTAGGGCCATTGTTATTAGCTAACGTTTCTTTACAAAATGCAAAAAAAACAAACTTATTTTGAAAACAGTATTGTTCGACACTATTATTCGGCAATAGCGGTTCTATTTCGTAAATTGTTAATTTTTGAGCATTTAATGAATCATTTATTTTCTCATTACAGAGTTCGGTAAGACATGGGGGCGAGGTCCCGGGAGTTACTACTGCTCCTGGCAGCATGCGCACTTGTTATCAGTGAGCCTGTAAACAAAACAGCTAAGAAGAACAACAAAGACTCCGACAACTTCCTCTTCCAATATGAAGATTACGATTCAGCAGAGGATCAGGAGGTCTTGTTTAATGAAGACAGGCCCTGCCCCAGGGATTGCATATGCACTGTATCTCAAGGATACAGAATAGCCAAGTGCAACCGTCTCGAAGTCGGCACGCAGAAATTCGGCGATGATATCACTGATCTTGTGATTGAGAACGCCGATCCGACATTCCCCATTCAGCTTGACGATTTCATCTTCAAAAAACTAGGTCTACACCAAATTGCGACTATCAAGATCGTCAACAGCACAATTGGTTTTGTCGGGCACAACGCGTTCCATGGACTGCACGAATTATATGCAGTGAATTTGTCCAATAATAAACTAAAAACTTTACATCCTGAAACATTCGCTAATAACAAAAAGCTTTTATTGTTGACGCTATCAAATAACCCATTAAAATTCCCGGCCGTCCGCTCTCATGACTACTTCCTTAATGCATCATCTGTTCAAGAACTCGATGTCTCGTACTGTAATATGCAATATATTACAGCTAACACCTTCAAAAATATGCCAGGTCTTATGTATCTAAATGTAGCCGGAAATAATCTCTCTGATATGGATGCTGATACATTCAAAAAGCTTCTGGACTTAGAAGAACTCGACTTAAGTGATAACAACATAAAATCACTGCCTGAAGACATATTTTCTGAAAATACAGAGCTAGCAACATTGCACATACAAAGGAATCCAATTGATTCGGTATACGGTTTACAGATTTCGGACCTGCTTACTCTGAATGCTGGTCAGACGAACATAAAGTTTATTGGGCCTTCCATGTTTAATGGAATGACTTATATTGCAAATCTCAACTTAAGTGGCAACAGTATCGAGAAAATCCATAACCAAGCATTCCACAAACTTGTCGAACTAAATTACTTAGACCTCTCCTACAACGACTTGGACTTCATCTCCGGCTATCTCATTAAAGAAAATATTGAACTTGATATTTTCAAAATTTCGAACAATCCCAGATTAAAGCACTTACCAGCCGAAGGGTTCAATTGTTCTGCAGAACAGTTTAATATTTATTTGTTCGATGCATCAAACTGTGGACTAGAAGAAATCGAAAATGACTCGTTGAAGACTTTCACAGCTCTATCTCAAATCAATCTCTCTGGTAATAACATCAAATCTATAAGTACTGAAGTATTTTCACGATGCCCTAGGCTAGTGGATATTAATCTTGCCTACAACAAATTAACTACTTTAAACGTTAAAGTTTTTGAAAAAAATAAGGAATTGGGAAAATTAAACCTTCAAGGCAATCCACTGAAGGTACTTTCAGCAGAAATATTTGTATACACACCGGTTCTAACTACGCTTGATATGAGTAACGCAGAGTTGACTTCTCTGTGGAAAGTAGTAAAGAACCATCCCGTAGGCCTTCTTAACAACTTGAGCTTCCTTAATGTTTCACATAACAGAATTACTGAGATCAAACAAACTGAGTTAGATAGCTTAAACAAATTGCGTACGTTGGACATTGGTAACAATCCTCTAGCTTGCAGCAGAGATTTCGAAAACCTTATGACGTGGCTAAGTAACCGTAAAGTATCTCCCAACTCTAACAATGCAAATATTGCCAACCTCGCTAAAGACGCAAAGGAAGAGGACGGTACATACAGTTGGGAGTTCTTAACAAAGAAAACTTGTGGCACCGCGTTACCACATCCAGTAGAACCTTTACCACCTGTATCGGATGAAGAAATATGGGAACGCATCGATAAAGATGCAGAAGGCAATTTTGATTTGAAGGACACTTTGGACGACGGGAAGCTCGCTGATGATACTGCTGTCAATAATGACAAGAAAAAAATTATCGTTGATGACGACAGTAATGACGCCGATGATGAAGCCGACGACGACGAAGAAGAGGACGATGAAGATGAGGATGAATCTGGCGAAGAATACGACGACAGCGATAGCGATGTCGACCTTAAAGTGAAACTTATCGAAAAACCTGCCGTAAAATTGAGTACATATAAACCTGTAGCCAGTGGTTCAAGTGAACAATCACAAACTGAAAAAATAAAGATCGACATAAAACTGCTCGAGAATGATAATATGTACGACGACCTGGAGCCAGAAGTGGATATGCAGGCTTCTTACGTTACAGACACTGAGCGCGGCCGGTACGGATATTTGTGGCCAATAATGATCGCGGTCTTGGGAGCTCTTCTTTTGTTGATCGTCATCGCCAAGGTCGTCATGGTTGTGTGCAGTAAGAAGAATAAGCAAATAAGATATAACAGTGCCATTATCGCCGCTATGAGTCACCCGGGTCGTACAAAGAAAGATTGTGGTCTGGTATACCAGCAACTAACAGAGGACTTGACGGGCCCGAAGACCCCTAAGCTTAACCGCTACGCACCATTGCACAACGTTACCGTTAATGCCTCCAACATGTCATACGAGAGCAGTCCCTTTCACCACAGCAACATTGTGCCGGAAGCCGTGTGAGCCACTCGGTACAAATTTAAATTACTTTAAATACAATAAATTAACAACTGCGTTAACTTTAAAATAAGCAGTAAGTGATAGATGTAAGCGCTAGTCACGAACAGATACATATCTAACATATGAGCATTTTAATAGTACCTTCAACGATAATTGTCGAACAATGTCGCGACAATTTTGTTTTTCCAATCTAGCGCTTTTCTTATTTGATAATAATGAAGTAACAAATGAAAGTCAAATTAAAACAAATTAATTTAAGATATACATAATTATATATTATACAAATTAGTTCATAGGTTCATTTTATGTACTTAAAATTATTAAAAACTACACTCTAATTTGTAAATTATTTTATTAACATTTTAAAGCACAAAATAACAAATAGCAAAAAATTCCATCAACTTCATGACACCTATAGGAAAATTCAGTAGAGCGTCAGTGAATCTTCTAGTATTTTCGATAAATCTTCTTCGGATTGTGGCACTGGAGCTATCTTCAATAAACGATGCTAAAAATTAAAATAATCTTTACATTACATATTTTTTTCCATTTAACATTGGCATTTGGAGAGGGCTAAGCTCGGGGTATCTCTACGTGATAGACATAAAAACGAGGATATCCGCAGTAGAATCAGAGTAACCGACATAGCCCAACGGATTAGTAAGCTGAGGTCGCAATGGGCCGGCCATATAGTTCAAAGAACCGACAACCGATGGGGAAGAAATGTTCTCGAATGGCAGCCTCGTTCCGGTACACGAAGTGTAGGGCGGCCCCCCCACTATATGGAGTGACGACCTGGTAAGACATGCAAGTGGCTCAGGATTGTACCTTGTAGCATTCCTTGGGGAAGGCCTTTGTTCAGCAGTGGAATTGGGAAGAGATGTAATGATGAATGATGATAATGATGATGATAGCATTTAACATTGCCCGAGTTTCTATGTTTTATAAACATTATAAAATTACACAGAGAAAATTTTAAAGGCCAAGAAACAAGATCTCTTCCTGTTGATTAGACTCTGGGTTTAAATCCCAGCTATTCAAAACCAAACAAATCTCGTAATCTATTTGATCTACATACTTGTAATTTTACGTGTTTATTAAAGCCGCTCTTTTGTTCCCAAAAATCCCATTGCTAAAGTTCTGAAAAGTGCAATATCCGAGAACGTAACTAATTTTACTTTAAGTCAGTCGAAGAATGTTGTATATGAAGAATTGTGGAAGTATGGAGCCAAGCCGTCCAGAACTCAACTCTTTTACAGCGTCAAGTTCGTCCAGCGTTGGTACCCAAGTTAGACCCATTTTCACATTTTATGTTTTTGATGGTTAAATTTATCTGTATATTGTCAAGAAGGTACAGGGTTATTTTTAACAAGCATCTAAATCTTATATTTAAGTTCAAATATAAAAATTATGATATGCTGTTATTGCAGTTTTTGAAAATACGAGTAAATAAGGCTACTACTTTTATTTGAAATTATTCCAAATTGAATGTGATTTATGGGCAACAACTACGCGTACCCGCGCTCCTCTGTGTGCGATTCAATTCAGGTTTTGCTGACCAAGCGACCCTTACGAATGTATGCGCGCGTAGTAAAATAGTAGGCGTTAGATATTTATGAATGACAATTTGTTAAAATAATGCATTATCACGCATTCTGAATTTAAAAGATAAAAAGGACAGAATGATTGAGATTTTATTTTTTATTAATTTTTCTTCACCATTCGTATATATTACTTATTCTGAACCTCTGCAAATTAGGACGTATATTGCAAAATAACCCTCTATCACTATACATGAGCTAATATTGCAATATGATTAGGTGATGGAATAACGCATATTACGTATTACTACTATTTATGCATCTCAAGTGTAGCTCGCCTTAAATTTCGCAGTTTACTAGCAACATAATCCCGATAACATGTGCGATTTTAATGAATTTTCAAACGCTATTTTAGATGCTATGGTGTCAGTTTTGCATGATAAAATGAGCAAATTTATCAATAAATTCGCTTTCTTGCAAAAGGTCTAATAACTAAAAAAGGCTGATGAAGATGATTGAGTGAACAGCAGATATTACAGTTCAATCAGTGTACGCGCAAAGTGTAAACACAGAGGCCGAGACTCACCCATTCTCACCTCCCATGCCCAATGTAACGCCTATTCGATTACATTAGAGATAGGTTAGAATGCAATGTAGAAAGGACACAAGGCACATGGGGACAATCTAAACACACCTACATCTGAAAACCAAATATTTGTTGTACAAATATTGACCCCGGCTAGGTATCAACCCGGAACTGCTGAAAAAACGATGGGTTATCTAACCACTAGCCCACATAGTTGTCATATTATACACAATGTTTAAAAAATAAACATTACTGTAAAAAAAGCAAATAATTAAAATAAAAAAGCAAAATAACCTGCGGTAACGCTCCTCTAACCAACTGTGGTATATCTTGAGTGGTGTAACCGATGGCACTTAACCCGTTTTCAATTTTCATTCTGTCCATATACTTTAAAATTGAATCGGACAACACTTTGCCCGCGTCTTCTCGTTTCTTCCCGATGATGTCAGCGCCTAAAATGCTCGCTGCCTCCAAATGCTTGTCAGGGTCACTAGCCGCCGTGAAGCGAAATACTGACGGCGCTGTTAATACCACGGCTAATCCATGTGGTACTATAGGCTCTGTTCTGATTTAAAAAAACATATTTATCATCTATAATAGATATTAATTAAAGTTACACTAAACTTTAATAATACATACTTTTAAAAGCATGCGCCTTGTGGCGAAGTATGAGAAATCAATATTTTATTTTGGTCTCAAGGATGACGTAAAATTAAATTATGGATATAAATCTTCTGGCATTCGACAGGAGGCAGAACCATCTCGAAAACTGCTATAAGAATTAAGCCCGCAAACCACCAATATGCCGGCCAAGCTTGGAAACCTCTAAGCGATGTATTAATGATAAATTTATAAATATTGCAATAATTTTGAATATTATAACCCTCGATCAAATAAACTGCTAAAACAATGTTATAATAATTTTACGACTAGGTACTCCATTAAAATTATAGAAATATTAAGAAAACCGAATTTTGAAAAGTTTGACAACCTTTTATCTTTACAAAATCCAAACTTTCAGACGTTTTGGTCCACCATATTAAATTTAACAAATTGCCTATTAAATTATAAGTTAGTGCTTGATTTAGACCCCACTTGAAGGTTAGTAGTGATGCAATCCTGAAAAAAAGTTTCAGCCTTTTTATGTTCCGCTGCTGGGCACAGACAGGATATGGAGCAATTAGTCCACAGAGTTATTCCAGTGCGTGTTAGTGGAGGTTAAGGAGGAAAAATTAGCAGTGTTCACCTTTTCGAATTTGATAGAGAATGAATACAATATGCGATGTTTTTAGGACTGTTAAATTTATGGACAATTTGTAACTTACGGATAGGCTCCATTTCAATAGAAGATGACTCGTATTCAGCAAAAAAAGTATTTTACATAGACTACGAAAAAATAAATATCCTACCCATAATCCTTGGGCACAAAGTTCTTCACATTTCCAGCGATTGGATAAGCAAGGCCGTGACATATATGCACCCCAGCGTTTCCAATGCCCACGCCCGCCATTGTTGCTGCCAGGTGCATGGTGGAACGAGCCTCTAGATCGTCCGCGTTGTATACCGAACGAGCGAAGTATTTATTCAAGCACTGCCAAATTTATTAGAAGATAAAATCATCCAATATAAATTTCTTCTTTCGTCTTTATTCAACATAAAATTGCTAGCGGGTTGGTAATCATATCACTACGCATTTTCCATTTTTGACATTGTTACCCATCAGTCACCAATTTCAACCGACTTCAAAAAAGGAGGAGGTTCTCAATTCAACTGTATTTTTTTAAGTGTGTTACCTCAGAACTGTTTTTCTAGGTGAACCGATTTTGATGATTCTTTTTTATTTGAAAACTGGTTCATGTGGTCCCTCCCATATAAATTTGATCAAGATCTGACCAGTAATTTTTGAGTTATCCTTAATAATGTAGTCGAAGTCAATTAAGACTTCGACTACATTGATGATATTCTCATTTTATTTAAATTGAAGTCAATTGTACAAAATTTTTAATTTTACCACTTGTATATCTAGCATATTATCTATACAAGATACCTATATATAGCTATCTCTAACAGATGACGGTATCGTCATCTATATTAGAGACGATGAGATTTTTCTACTATTTCACTTAGTCATCTACGCCACCACAACACGGCAATATAAACTGTTATTTTTTTTTTGCTATAAAATTTTAAAGTTATAAAAGCATATTCGTTTGAAGCAGTGAAAAGTCCGTCACGCTACTCCATGCATGTTGGTGGGCTCCGTATGTATCTAGGACATATTTTTCTAGGACCTGCAACTTTCTGTACGATGATCTTCATCAAAAACGGCGTTTTTACGTGTGTTGACGGCGTAAGAGCGTACATCACTCCATTTCCCGTTCAGTAACCGTAAGAGGCAACTATGGCGTCTCTGTGCGCCGTGAGCAAAATACTTAGACTGATGATAGGAAATAGCGTTAAAGGCGCGCGACGTCTGTTATTGCGAGTGTCAATGGGCGTGCTACATTCAGCACTTCAATCATTATGAAATAAAAGTGCTGAATGTAGCACGTCATTATATTCATCAATAAAGCCCTTTACAAGTCCATTGCTGAACATAGGCCTTCCCCAAGGAATGTCACAGAGCAATTAACATTAACACAGGTCGGATTTGGTTATCGTAAGTTTAAAGCGAAACTGTGTCATAAGATAGTCTATAATATATTACTTGTTTAAATACCTGAAGGCAAAATCGGGCCCAAACGTCTGATATAGGATTACTGCCTTGATACACTGGACGCAATGCAGGATTTTCAGGTGCCGGGCCTCGTTCATTGTACGGAATCGCAGTAAAACTTTCCAAAGCGTGGCAGAAGATATCGAAGCCTGCGTAGTTCGCCACTGTTTGAGGCACGCTTAATGTGTGAAGAGGGTCTATCAAAGCCAATAAAGGTCTTAAAGCAGTGTGGGATATTCCTGTTTTTGCATGTATTTCTTCATAATCAAATATGCTCATCCCTGTTGTTTCACTTCCCGTACCACTTGTTGTGGGTACTGCGAACAAGAGTAATATATAATTTCGTGTGGAACATACAGATTTACATAAACAATTAACAAAATGTAACTTTATTGCCTGCGACATGTAAAGCACAGGCCGACCAAAAGGCTTCATTAAAATGCAGAATAAGCCCCTTCCCCTTCCCTGTAATCAGTGCTTTGGCGCACCTAACGGACCGAATATGCTGCTGTGTTCAGCTACACCTATGACGCAGCTGTACGTGTCCCGACTGCATTACTCCAGAAAGGCTTAGGAAATACACAAATATATAATATTCTATGTATGTGTATATATGAATATGTATGTATATGTATGTCTGTATGTACATTTTTTGTAGCCGCCTTCGTAGTTCTGTCACTGCCCTAAGGTTGACTGGGAGAGAATGCTTTTAGCATTAAGTCCGCCTTTTGATCCTGTACTTAATATGTAAGGTTCAATAAAGTTTAAATAAAATAGAAGAATACCTACATCGGAGTGAAGACCAACTTTACGTTAAGGGTCGGAAGGTTGGAGCCACGATGACTTTAAACCATTTGTGGTGCGAGCCCCAACACGCCGAAACAAGTTGCGGAAGATTACGGAATACCAAGTAGCAACAACACGATGCAGACAATACGTGAATAGCAATAGTTTTATCTTTGTATATAAAAATCAAATGCTGTCCGTTAGTCTCGCTAAAACTCGAAACTGGCTCGACCGATTCTGATGAAATTTTTTGTGTGTTTGAGTTGATGGCGCCAGGTGGAGCTGTTGTCGACATCCAGAAATCACAAGTGCGAAGCCGGGGCGGATCGCTAGATAATAAATAAATATGTACCTATTAGTTTATAAGTTATAATTGTATTAATGCATATGTATGAGCCTTTGGGGCCTGAAATAAATAAAATAAATAAATAAAGGTTTTCACAACCTACTTGCAATCATAGGCTTTAGTGGCACCGTAACAGGCTTTCCTTTGCCTATAGGCAGGTTGACATAATCGACAAACTCCGCTTCCGGGTCACAGGCGAACAAGTTGGCAGCTTTACACGTGTCCATCACCGAGCCGCCGCCTACTGCGACATAGCTATCGAACATACCCTGCTTGGCAAAATCTATTGCATGCTTGAAACTGAAACAAAATCATATTTTTATATCACGTTACACATTCATTTAAAAAAATGTGTATGCTTAGCTTAAGCACTTACTAGATCACAAGTCACGGGTTCCATTCCTTTTTTAATGAAAAATAATTCGTTATGGATACCCTCACGATACTACGGACATACTACCGCCGGACACTACCACAGACCAGACAGCGATCAACCCTTATCACCCTCTTTCTTATATGTAATTTTTATAGGGAGACGTTTTTTTACGGAATGAATAATCCTCGTTTCCACTAAGTGTTAATAATAGAGGGTGAAGTACAGTAAAAGCTTGCCTTGAGCGCCCGGTCCTCCTGCTGCGGCTTTATGTCGATCTCTATAACCCCACTACCTAAATCCTAGTCGTAGTAATTGTTAATTATACAACTTACATAAGTTTTTGATTTTCGGAATAGGTTAATTATTTCTAATGTTAATGACCCTACATTTGACCCTTTTTCCGGACATTATTACATAATAATCAGCCATTTTAAGTCTACGGGTAAGGAAGACCTTCCCACGAATGCGCCAGCTACCAAGCTAGCTGGACTTTTCAACCTCTCGACCCCCATACTGGTATCGCTACTCTCCATCATTAGTGAGAGTAGTATTTTCGAATGGCTATATCGCCATGTGTCAATCAAATTGGTTTATCGTCTTTAAAAAATATAAAGTAAAGGCTTAACGATACTCTGAAATATTATATTTTAGCTTTATGATTATATTTTGTGTGTAATGTTATGTTTTGGTGTCCGTGGTTTATGGTTGGATTTATCAATTCAACCATAAATTTTATGATTCGAAATTAGCTTAAATGAAAAAAAAAATTGACTTTTTAAGACCTTACTACGCGTAATCGGTTGTGGTGGCGTAAAAGAGTATATTTAATGTACCTTGTATCAGTTGGTTCAACTCGTACTTTGTCATAAACACTATAGTTAATTCCATTCTTAACAAGAGAATCAAGAACCGCTTTCATAGGATTGAGTGACACCACATTAGGGTCTGTCATAACGCAGACATTCTTCGCACCCAAATTTACTAAATCCATTCCCACTTCCCGTGTCACGCCTAATCCATATCGTATTGTGGAACATTTTATCTGTAAAATAAGCCTGTTTTAAAATAAACAAAATAGGTGAACGTTTAAAATTCATTAAATAAACAGAAAGGAATATATACAAAAAGTTGAAAACATAGTACAATTGTCAACCCGCTGCCAAGTGTAGCAATTATAGCAAATATCCCTATAAGGCAATCTATGGGTGAGGCCTATGTTCAGCAGTGGACTTTAGGTCATATTTGTCATTAATAATGCAGAACAACTCAAAAATAATAAAAACTGCAATTGCCATCCCGCCTGTCAAGCGTGATAACTATGGCAAATATCCAATTCCTTACAATATTGATGATTTGATTTTGTAAGTACATTTAAATATGTGAGAATAAATCTAAACAAGGCATCATCAGAGAAAACTAAGCCAGGGCAGCCTATTTCTACCGATGATGCCTCGTTTAGAGGCGAAGCACGTTTCGTATTATCGACGGTGGTGTGTCTCGCCTAGTATATAGGTGTTGAGCATGGTTTAGTTGTAGCAGTGATAGAGCATGCAATTGTGGAAGGTGCTCATAAACTAGGCAAGATACACAATTTTATTATTTACGCGGATCTTAATTATTTACCTGAGTAATGATTTCTTATATCTACGCGGATACTACACATTAAATGAAACTAATTTAACACATTTACCTGTACCTGATTATCAAATCTTTCACATAGTGAATTTCTGCAAAGTAACGCCTGATTCTATTAATATTACCTTTACGGTTTTAAACATCACACACTTACCTCAAAGGCATAATCTTTCAGAGGAGTAGAATTTAAAACTTGAACATTTCCTCTGTGACTGTGAGCTGGACACTGACATCTAAAATATAGAGTATGGATATACAGGATGTTCGGAAGGTCGATGTAAAGCCTTTAGGGGGGACAGGTCACCTCGTGGGGCACATTTTTTGAGCAGGTTACCCAAAGCTAATGTCATAAAATTTCAAGTTATAGTGAAAATTATGATTTTGGCAAATATCCCAAAATTTGGTATTTAATCGTTCATAACGATTAAACCGGCTACAATCAGTACCTAAAACCTTGTTTTTATCTTAGCTTAATGTGTATTCAACCGACAAACACGAATGCAATCAACTGTATACATATCATTAACTATATTAGACATGCTGAAGAATTAGAAAAGTTTAGGAAAGTTAAAGTAACTCTTATTAACGTTTAACGTCGTTATTAACTTTTATTAACGCGTTTTAAAAAAAAAAAGTAAGTAGACTTACATATTCAAACATTTTTAAAAACACCTAAAACTCTACTACTGGTGTATCATACATGAAGATACCTACCCATTTCTCAGAATTAGTGCGCAATACCCGATGATACTTAACATCAAATTGATCATACGATCATGGGACTCCTTAAGCAGCGCCGCTGACGGACGTGCTGAGAGCCGTAGTAGCTCAGATGGTTAGCGCTCGTTGTAAGTTTCACAGTACGTGAGCAACCCGGGTTCGATCCCCGCCGGCACCAATGAAATTGTTAATTGCAATTTTAAGTGCTGATTTACCATGTGAAGGAAAACATCGTGAGGAAACCTGCATGTCTGAGAAATCAAAAAAAATATATTTTTAAGACATGTGAAGTTCGCCAACACGCATTGGGGCAGCGCGGCGGACATTTCCTTGCCCTAAAACCCTCTCAGAAATTAGAGTAGGCCTGTGCCCAGCAGTTAGTCTAGCTACAACTACTCGTGCGCTTTGACGTATTAACTTCCAATTCCAAGCTTTTATTGTGTGTTGACAGCGTTAAGTTGAAACTCTGCCATCTATCTATCCTGACGTCGAGCTCCTTCACTTGTGACTACATGTTTTTTGGGCAATTTTGTGGATAAAATGAGATCTTTCACCAATGAACAGTGTGCTAGTATCGTTTTCATGTACGGCAAAGCCGATGGAAATGGATCTTTGGCACGACGATTGTATCAAGAACGTTTTCCTGATCGTCGAGTGCCGAAGAATGTCACAGTATTCCACAATACGTATCGTCACTTTGGTGAAACTGGAAGGATTCAACGCTCGACGGTCGACCTGTTCACGAAGAGGAGCTTATTTTACAAGCATTTGAAAATGATCCTACAACAAGCGTGACAGCAGTATCACGAAACCTTGGCATATCCAAATGAAAAGTTTGGTCAACTATGCGTTGTAAGGGGAAATATTCGTTTCATGGCACAGGAGTATAAGACTTGGAAGATGGAGATCCTATCCGGAGAGTACAATTTTGGCGATTTTTTTAAACGGTGACATCGAAGATTCTGGATTTTTGAAAAATGTTTTATGGGCCGACGAATCACAATTTACTAGAGAAGGTATAACAAACATTCATAATCTGCATGAATGGGCCGATAAAGAAGCAAATCCACATTGGAAGAAACAAGTTTCTTTCCAAAGAAAATTTTCAGTAAATGTGTCGGCAGGTGTAATTGGCCGCCATTTTATTGGGCCTCATTTTCTCCCGGAAACTCTAAATGGAGACAACTACTTAGAGTTTCTAGAAAATGATTTGCCCAACCTACCGGAGGAAGTGCCAATAATGGAAACTGACACAGAAATAATTTTTGAAAATTAGCCATAATTTTCTGCCCAGCGCTCTATCTTGTTAGTCAGAGAACATCCAGATAATTGTTTTCCTAACAGTTGGATTGGAAGATGAGGGCCGGTGCCCTGGCCTGCTCGATCGCCGGATTTGACCCCTATGTATTTCCATGTCTGGGATAGATCCCATGAGCTGGTTTACACTAAAGAAATAACGACTCGGGAACAATTAATAGAAAAGATTAACGAAGCAATCGAAAAAAATAAATAAATTATAACCACTGATGTGCGAAATAGGGCACAAAAATGTATTAGGAACCAAGGTTCACGCTTTGAACATGAATAATAAATGATTTGATCAAAACCAAACCGGACTTCGGTTGGTTTTAGATACACTAGTTTTGTGAAATAGGCATAGGTATTGAATAGGTATCTTCACGATCCTACACCAATAGAAAGGCCTTGAGTTCTAGGTGTTTTTAAAAATGTTTCAATGTACAAGTCTACTATCGTTTTTTTAAACGCGTTAAAAAGAAGTTACTTCAACTCTCCTAATTTTTTTACTCAGCTTGTCCAATTTAGTCAATGATATGGATACAGTTGATGGTATTGGTGTTTCTCGATCGAACACACATTAAGCTAAGATAAAAACAACGTTTTATGTACGGATATGTATGGATATAGCCGGTTTAATCGATTAAATACCAAATTTTTGGGTATTTGGCAAAAACCATATTTTTTACTATAACTAGAAATTCTAATACAATTAGGTTAGGGTAACCTGCACTAAAAATGTGCCCTACGAGGTGAGCTGCCCCCTCAAGGCTTTACATCGACCTTCCGAACATAAACAAAACCGATTTACTTAGTGTATGTTTATTTGTATTTAAAAAAATCTGTGCAAAATATTTATTAAGTATCCTCGGATCTAGTTGTAATATTTAAAGGACATTTTATTAGGATATTCTATGGGTCAATAAAAAATTAGTTAAATTTATTAACTAGTCATGGAAATATCGCGTTACATACATCAAATTGTTAATCTCCCCATTGTTTAACCGACTTCAAAACATTGGAAGTTTCTATATTCATTGCCACCAATTTATCGGAAACGGCCTTACCTACTGATTAAAATTATCCTTTTTATTAAATAGGCTAATACCTCTAAAGTAAACCAATTTAAATTTTAAGAAAAAGTTCCACTTACAAGTGTGGGGAAAATAGGAGAAGAAATAGAAACAAAAAACAAAAATCAATACAATAAATATTGTGACAGATGTTTAGACAACATTAAGATTTAAATAGAGCTTGTGATATTGCTTGGACTTAACAATTAAAAAAGATGTAAAAATAATCTTTTTATATTAAGTAATAACTATAACATTACATTATATTTTAATGACTTGCTGCATTAGTCCAATAAATACAATGTATCAGACAGGTATGCAAATGATTCCACAGTGTTCTGTTTTGCTTATTTTGGCACAGAACATTATAAAGGACTAGTAAGCATAAGTATACTTGGAAATTAAAAAAAGGTTTAATGATTTTTTTATTACAGAAATTAGTGCAGTATTTAAAAAAATATTTGATTTTATTTAACTCTTTCTCACTATTCAGTAGCACTTTAAGATAATCCAGCACTCTCATTTCCTCCTATGAAAGTAGTAAGAGGTGAGACATGACATGTCAGATCTCATAGTCATCAATGATGGTAATACTATTTTATATGCCTCAGTTGTCAACAACAGAGAAGAGTCGAAGAAGGTATCAGGTATCAATCCTCCTATCAAGCATAGATATATAGCATATTCACTGTTAAAGACGATATCAATAAAGAGCAAGATTTTTTAAGTTATTAAAGTTAAAAAAGAATACTGGTTTGTTCACATAAGTACTACATAATTTAGGACCAGTACCTAACCACTGAACTTAAAAGGCATAGAATTTACTTGCTTCACTTTCGGTGCGCGTGCTAGGACTCTGTACGTAATCATTCTATGTTAAAAAAAAATTCAACATCAGAATAATCATGTAGTTAAAACATCACATTTTAAAGTTAAAACATTAAAGGTAAAAATATTAAATTTGCATTGGCACTTTACATTGTATTTTCTTTTGATCTTTGAAGGATTATTTAGCTTTTATTAAATAAGTATACTCACGATGCTATGTTTATAGTTCTTAGCAAATTAAAGATCCTCTTACGAGAAGACATGGTATTAGATAATTTGGTGTGAATTACTAATAGGCGAAAACGATAACAAAAACTTTAATAAGTTGGCTGGTTGAAATTGTACATCAAAAAATTACTTTAGTATTCTTATCATACACCTCCACGTACAAGATACCTAATACAATTCCTATCAAAATATTATTTTGTTCCTATGTTTTGTTCATAGAACAAAATTATCATGTACATGTGTAAATATGTACATTACTTATGAATAATATGTAATACATTCTTCCCGAATCATATTGCAATTAAAATTAAAACATAATTTGAAAATGTGAATACATTTATTTGATTAAGTTTCGGTTTAATATGTATACATTTCATAAAATTTTAAATAATCAACACAACAAAAAACAGACAGAAAATAATACTCTGTGACAGTCAAAGAGTATAGTAACCAGTACTCTGTGATAGTATACAGACTACTAGTACGAAAACATGCTTTTATTGAGCAAGTGCTCATTAGCAGCACGTGTGTAGCAACATTGCTAGTAATGAGCATGCTTGTTTTGAGCGAGCTCAAAAATCAACCGATGTTTGATTTTCGACCATGCTACCTGAGGCGCGGGTAGAAGGGGCGTGCTCCGAGCGCGTGTGAACAGGTTTGCTTATTTATGAGTATGTTTTAAGCGAGCTTATTGCTGGCAAATGTGAACAGTTGCAGAGCATGCTAATTTTAAGCAAGCTTATGAGCATTTTTTTTTGAGCACGTCTGTCCGTACCCTAACTGTCCTATACAGGAAGACAGTCTAGTAGCTGCGTGAATTAACGTCCGTGGTACTAAATGGTCATTTAATAGGGACGTGAATTCACGACCGCGGTACTGAAAAGGACAGTAATCTATGGTGACAGTAGACTTGGGTAAAAATATCGATAGTTTCTCACAAAATCATCGATATATAGCGTCGATACTTTTAATCGCGATATATCAATATTCAATATTTATTTTCGAGTATTGAATTCGTATCAATTTCGATATATTTTATAACACAACTCTGGTTTCGTCTTTTATGTTACTAGATACTACTTGCATGCTCGCATCGTTTATTAAAAAAAAACCCGATACTATCTTCATCAAATCGAATATCACAGTAAGACCAAGACAAAGGCATTTGTTTTGTCTATGGTCTTACTGTATAAAAAAATAAATTTGGAAAATCCAAAAGTGCACACTTCGAACGGGACAGTTTACAATAGTGAAATTCAAAAGGCTTCCTAAGGATTAAAATCTAAAGCTAATAAAAAAAATCAAAACTAACTAAACCGTAAATATCAGCACAAAATTGAAATAATCTTGGTATTGAGATTAAAAGTATCGACGCCATATATCGATGATTATGTGAGAAATTATCGATATTTTTACCCAAATCTACTGTCACCATAGATTACTGTATATCTCAGAACAATAACTAAAGCATAGAAGTAGTAGGTACTAGATAATTAAAACGTACATTGTCATAGACAAAAGAGTATTAACTAGTGATGTACCAGTACAAATAATTAATGCCGATATCGGTACTGGTATTTTTGTCTATGGTAATATCACGAAAGCGTATCCTCAGATTTATGATATGGTGTGTCTGTGATTTTCAGAGTTTAATATCTCTACATGACTATCATCATTATACTAAGGCGGCGCGGCGGGCGGGGCCGTCATTTCGGTAGCGTTCGAGGTTTTAATTTTTTTTTAACCAAACTACTAAACCATCGAGCGCTAGTGAATCTTGACACCGCAACCTTAATAAAAACCACAGAGTACTTTTTATACAAATTGGATATAGTGAGATTAATCAATTCAACAATAAAATTAAAAAAATATTTATTTTTTATTATTTCTCACAAATTCTATGTACAACACATTATAATACGAAATAAATAAATAAATTATTGTACTCTAAAAATAATTGTTTTATTTAAAAATGTCCCAATTTTTTCTTTAGGAGCGGAAAACTTTTTGGTAATGTAGTGAATCCTAATTTTTAAAAACTCTTTGCTGATCAACTTTATTAACAAGTTTTTATAATCGTCCCGTAAATCATTGTCAAACAAATGCTCGTCTAAATCACTGAATATAGATGTTGGCAATATTATTTGCGATATTTTATTAATCATTATTAAAAAATATTTAGGCTGTCCTAAGAATTTGGAGCCTATTCTCATTTCGAACTCGCGCAGTATTTTTTCTGCAGTTTTACACACCTTTTTTACACCTTCCGAAGGTTTAGTCAGGCCTCCTCTCTCTTTAATAGATATCAAAGAAAACGGATTCTCAGCACTGTTATTTTCCAAACTTTGGAGGCATTTTTCACATATGACTTCCTTTTTTATTTTTCTGACTACATAACCAGCTATATAAACTTTTACGTGTTGTACGTATTCTGTTAAATTTGAGGCATGTAAAATATAATCATGGTCAGAATAATTCTCGGAATTAATGTGCACATCAGGCAAGTCAATTAGTCTACCATTTCCAGTAGATGAATTTAATAATTGTTTATATTTTTGATTATTGTAATTTGACATTGTTATATTTTCTAGAGGAAGACAATTCCCTGTTGAACCATCTTTTAGCTCTGCATGTACCAGCAACCGTTTATAAGCAGCCCTGTATATTTTTGCCGATGGGTTATTATTAAAACCACATTTAGACCTCCGAAAAACAGTTCAATATGGTCTTGGCTGAACTTATAGGTACATAGATATTTTAAAGCACTGTTTTCTGGGAGGACATATTTTTGATACAAACCAACTAAAGAGTCCATGCAGATTATAAATCCTCGAAAACCTGTCGATCTATTGGAATTGATAACGAACGAACCATCTGTAAATTTTAAATTTTTATATATTATTTAGTGAACTAAAAAAATATTTTGGTTTCGTCAAAGTTAAATATTGCTAACGCACGTTTCCATCATTTTGCCCGCATATTTCGGCTATTCATTATATGAAAGAGGTTATTAAATATTCTAACAAATTGTATTGTACCCGTACAATCAGCAAATTCAGGAATTCCGAGTAATTTACAAAATTGATGAAGATGCGCTGAGAAGTTGGGTAGCTAAACGCACCTTCATTTTCTGTTTTACATAGTTAATATGTGCAGTTTTTATTTTAGTACCCGAATGAAGCCCTTCACTGTTTTAAATTTTGTCTAACAATTCTAATAACTGCCAAGAAATTGATTTCCCGTGTATGTCAACTAGAACTTTTTTGTGCCCAAATGTGTTACGTATTAATTTGATGTTATGGCAAGGATCTGGCCACAGATGTACTACCTCATCATCATTAGCTTTAAAAGAATAATTGAATGCATCGACATTGCACTCCAAAATATTGCACATAGCTTTATTGGTTGAAGCACCGTCAAAAGTGAGCGACACATCTTCAGCTTCAGAATATTTTAGTAGTGATATACATTGCTGTACCAATAAAAATTTTTGCTGTGCTGTGATTGAGTAAATAAGAAAGTAGCCCACAGGTATTTTCCAGGTGTCATTTACGGCAGTTATCATAAAAGTTAATGCTTCTTTAGCAAGTGGTACATCTTGTGAATCCAAGTCACATCAGATATTGACGTACCCAAAATATTGTTTTCCGCCCCATTCGACCAACTTGCGAATAGCCAATCCATCGAATGATAACGCTACATATAAAGGTTTATTATTATTTAATTTTACCCTTTCTTTAATAGCTTCAAAGGCCTCTGTAGTGAATCCTGGATCACGTTGGATACATTGATACCACTTGCATATTGTTTTTGGGTGTGGCAAAATATATTTTAATTCATTGCGCACATACTCGTATGCTCGCGGTGATAAATAATTTAAAGTGACTGCGAATTTTTTCAATTCCAAAGAGTATTTACTCTTATCTTCTTCCATTTCTTTCTGTAAATATTTTTCAATTATTTGATTATTTTTCACTGAATCTAATATGAGTAAATTTTCTTTTTCTATTTTTTCTTCATTAAAAAATTTTTCTAATATTAACTTTAAATCCAGATTTTTATTTTTTTAACGTCTTGTCTTTTGACGCAAACAATTTATTTTCAACAGTCGTCGTTTGGCAATTTTTGCAGTTTTTCTAAATCCTGTTCTAATTTAGATACACGACTAATTAATTCTTGCTGACTTGGTGTCGAACTAAATGTAACTGTAGTAATTTATTTTTGCACTAGAATCAGATGTGCTGGTTGATGTTGCACTGGATGGTGTAGGTGCTATTGTCGGTATTGCACTGGATGTTGATGCAATATTATTTTCAGACACACTGGATGTTGATGCAGTCGCCAGTGTAGATGCAGGGTTGCTATAGTTCTAGAACAATTTAGTTATTTTATGTTATTTTTGCATCATAGGAAATGTATGAATTAAACGAAATAAACAATGGGGGAAATAATAATAAACAATTTTGAATTTTAAGGGTGGGTTACTTAATGTCAACAGTCAAAATATTAACATAAAAATATCAGCACCGCGTAATCAGCTATTTAATTTTTAAACAAATCAAAACAATAAACAGATTTATTGTAAAAAGGATCTTACTGTATAATGTTTGTTATCTCGCAGATGTAGTGAAGGTATAGCATTTAATTTCAACCTGCACCATTTGTGTTCAAAATTTATAAAGCAGTCATCTTTAAAATGTCTGAAACAAATACGGTGATGCTTTTTCCACTCCCAATTGCGACGTGCAATAGCGTTGATCCATTTTTGTCTTAAATTGATGTCGGTAGGAAAACTGTAATTTAATCGTAAACTATCGATAATTTATACTAGAGATATATTTTTCCAACACTATTGCCAAAATTTTAACTCAAAATTTTAAACTACAAATATTTAATTTTATTACTTAAAAATAGGCAAAAAACTTAATTTGTTAAAAGATTATTCGATTTTAAAGTAAAAATGACAAAAACCGTGAATTTCTATCAATTTGAAAATGCTAGTAAATTGTGTTTCAAATGTTGACACAATGACTTACCGGTGAAAGCTAATGTTTTCGGAGTCGTTTTCTTTCCTAGAAGAATGGGATTTAAATCCCACTATAATGCAGGACATTGTTCTTTTTATTAATTTTTCGATTCACACTTTCACACTGCGAAAAAATTATAATTTCCAAGCGAAAACTCAATTTTAACACAGTCAGACAACCTGAAGACAAGCCAGCGTATTATACGAACAATTTAAGATGAACATAGCCATAGACAAAAAACTTTTTTAAATCTTTATTTTTAAATTAGTAGCACAAAGGTAACCAAGGTATCCAAACTGACGTTTGCCGAATGTACATTGGTACCTATTGACAAACCTTTATTTATCTCTTTCTGACATACTTTGAAAAAAAAAAGAAATGTATATATAGCTGTTAGACAGGCTCCTTCTATGCTTTAGTTATTGTTCTGAGCTGTATATATACTAGACTGTCACAGAGTATTATTTTCTGCCTGTTTTTGTTGTGCTCACCTCTTACTACTTTCATAGGAGGAAATGAGAGTGCTGGATTCTATAAAAGTGCTACTGAATAGTGAGAAAGAGTTAAATAAAATCATTTTTTTTAATTCTGCACTGATTTCTGTAATAGAAAAAACCATAAAACATTTTTTAATTTCCAAGTATACTTACTAGCAGAGGCGTAGGGTGGACTAATACAGACGTGGGCGAAGTCGCATCAGCGAGGCCCCTTTTCTTTCGTTCACAAGATCTATCCTACCAAACATGCTTAGACACAACATACCTACCCATAGCTATTAATTCCTGACAAGTCTCGTATTCCGTCAATCTAACGGTCGTGGTCTTTGAAGGTAGTTACAACGGCCTCGCAGTCGCACTTAAGAGTGGCTTCTTGCGAGGCCCCAAACAAACACGCTTTTAAATTTGTGACGTTCTTTTCGAGCATAAAAGTGATCAAATTAATTTGTAATCCGTGGTAAAGTCAGGGGGCATCGCATTTTAAGGGGCCTCGCAAGGCCCCATTTAAATGCAAGGCCGTGGGCGAGGGCCCACTTCGCCCACGCCTAGCTACGCCACTGCTTACTAGTTTTTTCTAATGTTCTGTGCCAAATGAGATAAACGGTATGGCAGTGCATAAAATACGAACAAACAAACATTAATTTTTATATATAGTTTATTCTGTCTATTTACAGACCTGTAACTAATTAGAACAGGCGTTATTTTAGCAGCTGATTTGTTTTCTATAATACTAGAACTGAATGAACGGTTGACAATAAATTATTTGCGAAATTATGTTTTTATTTTTATTTTGTATAGTTACTTACACCAGTTGAATATTTTCCAGTACTAATGGAATATTTAAATCTCGCAAATGAACAAATGTTGAAACCCGGAGCAAAATCCGTTCTGTAGTTACGAATAAAAACGTAGATAGACCAACGCAGGTTCGATCTTGGTTTTATATGACGTATAAAGCTTGCGTCTAAGGCCTAGGTATTAATTGATACATTTATTTATTGTATGGCATTATATTAATATGATACATAAATAGAATGGACGATACTGGTAGGCCTGGTTATAGAATTTTTATCGATATATTTTATCACATATAAAGAGATAAGACATATCTCTATTATTAGTTCCGTGGACGCTCACTTCTGCTGTCAGCGCCAAAATGGCGAAAACCAACACGCCTCATTATGTCACGGTGTATAGCCAGTCCAGCAGACGGTTGGCGATAGTATCTCAATGCGCCTAAGCAGACAGACACCTTATCTTGAGATTCACATCACCATCGGAACACTTGTTTCACTGTTTCCACTAATAGTTCACATGCGCCGGCATTTAATACACAAAAATGCACCACTTTTAAATATCAAAATCTACTTCATTCCATTATTTATACAATAATACAGGAGCAGCAATCCGCCGCCGGTCAAGTTCCCGCCGAAACCTTGCCCATGACTTGGATTAGATGCCCCGTAGCACAGAATAAATAATAGTACTACTTACCCGTAGATGGAGGAAGATTAATTTTCTTTATTCTGCTATGACTATTAAATTAACATAAACTTCAAAAATCTCACCCAATGTAGTTTTTTTTTACTAATAAAATTATAAAAGTTTAATTTATTTCACTTGCGTGCGCAGTTGCTTACTAGTGGTATTTTTTTTAATTAGTAGAGATGTGCCTCATAATCAGACGTAAGAACTGTCAAGCGAATACAATCGCAAAAAATAAGTAAGATAATTGTAATTTAGGTATGTGTGGTGCAATACCATCATATTCATATATAATAAATTTAAGTAGCTTACGATTCGTGTACTACAATATACAAATAAATAGAAAGTGGTAAAATTAACAAAAAGGAATTAAATAATTTTATATTTATTCCGCCATTTTGTTGTTCTCGCTTAAAGCAATCTCGAAACCGAATGACAATCCGCTTGACTCGTCTTAACAATTTTTTTTGTTCGTTTTAAATAAACAAACTCAACAAATAGCAAAAATTAACTTAACAAAACACAACAATAAAATCAATACTCGAAAGTAAAAGCAATATAAACTCAACTGGAAATTACAAAATGGTCGATAGGTACTTCATACAAAGTGCTAAGCACTAGCATAGATTATACACATTAGTAGCTAGGTGCCCCGATTTGCGCGGGACGTGCCGATTTTCAGCGGTCTGGTGACACGTCACGATTCACCCTTGATCGGGACGCTAAATGTCCCGATTTTTTACCAACCTCCTTAGTTTGTACTTCGATCGATAATTATGACAGCAGAAATGAATACATCTGTAAAACGTCTTACACGGCCCATCTTGACGTTCGTCCCGCCAAGGTCATGCACAATGCACGACGCAAAAAGTAGGAGTGGGTAATATCTCTTTTTCTGAATATCATATCGAAACTATATATCGATATTTGATATCGGATTTCAAAACAGTATATTTTCTGTAACTATATATTGACGATATTATGCCGTTCTATAATTATTTCGATACCGATTTCGCAACGATTTTTGACAAAGTGGATAGTGACTCGATACTGGGCTACGTACGTACAGTATATAGTGTATCCTACTATATGATACTTAGAGTGACTAGGTACTATTATGATAACTGGAGTATGTACTAAATCTTATGAACTCAGAACGCATGCATTTCAAAAAACCCTCAAAAACGGCATCATGCAATAAAAAGCACACATTCATTCATAATCAAATAATAACTTCAAACGCCCAAATAAAATCCTTGCATCGCACGCATAATGTCAATTTATTTATTGAAAACAAAACTAACTAAAACCGCTTGAAGAATTTGCTAACCCACAAGACTATTGCATTTTACTAAAATGTACTTATCTAAACCGCAGCATGTAAGTTAGGTACTGTACTAATTACTACTAAATGAATTAAATAAATAAATAATGGTCGAATTGACGACGTCAATGCATAGATTATACGTGGAAGAGCTATGCTGCAGCAATATTAGTAGTATAGTTGTAGCACGAATGGGTCGGCTCGACCGAGGAAGGACCACGCTCTCACAAAATACCAGCGTAAAATAGAACCGAAGACCCCTTTTACTGGAAATGAGGCATTCCATCTTAGTCCTTACGGGTGACAACGCATCTGCATTTTGCTTCGTAATTGATGGTAGATGTAGATGTCTATGGGCCACAGCAACTACTAAACATCAGGTGGACTGTGTGCCCGTTTGTCACCCTTATCCTACATAAAAAATTAAGATTTCATTCACGATATATTTTAAATTATACAACGATAGTACGAAATTCCGCATTATTCGACTACGTTTTTATTCTAAGATGTCAGATGAAGCTGCCAAAAACTTTGAAATAAATAAGTATTAGTATTACGAACCGGACTAATAAAAATCCTAAATTTTACTAAGTCATAGACTAAATGAATTTATCGACAACGTTTTTTGTTTCCCTAATGGCACATCAATAGACGTGTCAACCTTGTAAAAGGAAGAAATTTAAAAATCCCAAATTTTACTAAGTCATAGACTAAATTAATTTATCGACAACGTTTTTTGTTTCCCTAATGGCACATCAATAGACGTGTCAACCTTGTAAAAGGAAGAAGGTGAGAATAATATAGCTATCTTATTTTGTACCATATTAAACGTCATATGTATAGAGTTCAGCTACAAGAATTTTAGGAGAGTAATTACTCTGAGATAATAACGCAAACATAGATAAATAAATATGTTAGCTACATATTTATTTATCTATACGTAAACGTAGTGATTATATTCTCTTTGGTAGCAAGCTAAACGCAAAGAGTATATGTGACAACAATGACAAGTATAAATTATAAGGTAAATTAAACTTGCTGGGTATTGGTATTAATTTTCTTCTATAAACGATACCTGACTAAAAACTTAAGAGGAAATGAACTTTATACATACGCACTACTGCGGTTAATAGCCGCATCCTACTCGTCCGGTTGAACTTGCGATTAACCGAATTGCGTCTAGCCCCAATCGCAACCACAACATTCACTTTAGAAACCTTTGAAATGTTGCGGTCAAGACAAGTCATTTATTATACACAGCTGTTAACTCCATTAACACAAAGAAAAAATAGAGAAAGAAATATTTGGTCCATCCACATTTGGACCTACAAATATGTATAAACGCAACTTGACTCTGCTGGTAGCCGCAAACTAAACACAGTAAAAATAAAATAGTAACTGTACAGCTAACCGGCAATCGGGATTTTCAGGATAAATCGGGCTGCAGCTCTTCGACCAATCGGAGCCGGGTGGTTCCGGTTGGCCGGGAACGGGCAGCCGCATCACAGTGCGAATAGAAATGATCTTTACAAAATATTATATTTTTACCGTACAAGCAGTCCGCAATGCAATTCAGGTAGTGGGTCGCATCTTACCGTATATGTCTTAACTAAAATCTGAACTCAAAACAATTATTAAAAGGTCATATAAGTACGTTCCATGCGAAAATCGGGTTCCGATCTTCCGCGACCCAAACGCTTGTTACTTTAAAGAAAAAATGCCTGGCTGTGTAAGAGATCATCTCATCTCATTTCTTAACATGTCCATCGTAATAGTCAATGAAGGCTAATGATAATATTGGTTATATATTAAGGCATCTAACACATGTTCAGAAAAACTATCTCAATAATTGGTAACCTTTATATAATATGCCCATAGGGTTTTTAGGCGAATTTAGAAGTTAATCTTAAAAACGATGGTCAAGATGTGTCGAAAATTAAACCAAATATAGACATCGAGGTGATGTATTAATAAATTCATACAGATTTTCATTCAGATAATACATAATGGAAAAAAATATTTCAACTACAACTCCATCTTTCAAATATACTACAATACAGTAAAACATCTTATTCTCTATTAGCATCATTTGGTTAAATAACTTCTTAATAAATGACATACTGACAGGCTAAAATGGCATTAAAATATTTTCATCACATATTGATCCTTCTCACACTTTAAGTAACAAAATAAACACAATTAAGATTTTAATACTTGAATTATATAACAGAAAGTATACACTGCACATTTTTGCGCAAATTTCACTACACGAAATAAGTTAAAATACTTTACAAACGTAGATAAATTAATTTATTTACAAAGTAACGTATTTTCGTAACGAAAAATTAATTAAATCATATAGAACTTTGTGTTTTTGTATGAAAAGAGAATATAAAATAGCTAAAGTTGATACTGAAAACTTTAAATAATTTTTAGATTCATTCACTCTCAGTTAATACTAAATTATGGCAACGCGCGCGTTTATATAGGTAACTTTATAACATATAATATGTAGGCATCACTTACGATTACGATCTATGAATACAAAGGAATCTTAATATACACAAAAATTAATTACCTTTAGGGAATGTTAAATACGTTTTAATATGAATCACATTATAATTCAACTATTTGTAACTGATACAATACTATAACATTATCAGAGGAAACAAAACATTGACTCTACTGACTCCAACGCTATAGCTATCGCTAAGATTATTGCATACATTAATGTTTTTTCTACTATTTTAAAATGTTGAAAGTGATAAAATTTAACATTTATAACAAGATTCAAACGTTGATACTTCGAGAATGACATTAGACCACGCATACACAGTTAAGACTGCTATAAATAAATATACATTACTTTACACCGACACTCATTTATATTTTGGATAAAATTACAATAGAAATATCTTTGGTCCATATTACAAAAACTAGAGATTATAAAATCTCTTCGGTTGCAACCATTAGTTAGGTCTTCGCCAATCAATTGTCATAACTGAGTCAGTCATTACATGAAAGTCTTCAAAGCGTTGCGCCAATGCGTGGTCTAACGCCAGCCCTCGGAAGACAAAATCTCCAATGTTCCAACAATCTAAGACACCTCAATATCAACTAGGAGAATAACGAGACAACAAACGGTCACTGGTCCGATAGTTTGTCGCTGATATATAATATATTTTCCACTACAGATCACATATATTTTTGGCAAATTAAATGAGCTGTACATACACGTACGACGCTATGTAACAATCACATTGAATAAATAAAAGAAATTCATTCAATAAATTTCATTCTCCAATTAACTGCTTTTAATACATATATGAGTAATTTTGTTTTTTATTCCATTGAGCCAGATTATGCACCAAGGTACATCGTCATATGTATGATTATCATTTTTATTGAAATAATTGGCGTGTACACATAAGAATAAAATACATAATATCAAAAGTATAGATATATGAAATCAAAAAAATCCGCAAATTCACCCGCAAAGGGACGGACTGGCTACTGGCAGAACTTACAATATTGGTGTTATTACATTCATAGTGAGACGCTAAGCCGTAATCGAAACAATCGTTTCGTGACTTTAAAATCATTTCAACATACACGCTCGATAAGATACTTCTAAAATTGTCAACATGAAAATTATACATCAAAAATGGCATGGTTAAAATTTATGAGTATTAAAATCTTTGTATAAAACAATCATTGATTGCTTGTGCTATTGCCGCTTGAAGTAATTAAATTTATAGCCAATGGCAGCTGCGAATATAGATTGCTTTCAGACGCCCTGTGCACCCTAGAGTTTTATGGCTAGTTTAACCAGTATAACAATATTGCAAGTGCAACAAAACCGTTGCGGTATATAACATATACATAGTTGTAAACATATAGATAGTGAATGGCTCGTACCCTAGTGTAAATAAGCTCATAACTTTTTTAAATAATTCCGAAAGTTTTAGGCCAATGTTGCGTTATGAAAGTAATTTGCAATTCCCAGCTTTTTATTATTAGGTGTATAAAAATTATTAAATAATTTTTTGTCTGCGTATAATTTTCAACAATTGAGTAGTTGACTTTACCAATAATAAGTTACATCATAAAATGTTAATTGGCTACTTTTAGTACTGTCTCAGAACTACGGTTATCTCTTTTAAATTATTATATTAGATTTTTATTATTTAAATATATACAAATAAAACGTTTACTTGATAATGAGAAACTATGACGTCATTTATCAGTATTTCCACACAATTTCTATAGAAAAGGATTTGGAAGCTCGTAAAAAGTATTTCAATTGACATGAGTGTCAACTACCCTATTCACAGCTAAAAACCAATATATATATATATATATATAATATCTTCAATTCGAAACAGACATATGTAGTGCTTCCTTGGAAATTGTCAATACTCTATATTATTAATTTCAACGACTACCGAAATCTCCAGCGGAGACGAAAAACCTCCCACTGAAAATTTTAATTGTTGCAAACTTCGAATGCGCTTTATTGCAAAATGACAGCCAGCGAAGTAAGCCAGTCATTAAAAGTTCTATGAACACCTTACTGACCACAATTGTGCGCTAAAAAAACCAACTATCAACTTTGTCAACTTTTAGTCGGGAAGCATGTGAACGAATGAGACTGGGAACATGCCGCGTCGAGTAGTCCCCTCCACTTGCCCCTCCATCCAGTTGTCGTCTTCGGTGCGATCGTTAATGACGACAATAACCTCTCCCTCTCGGAAAGAAAGCTCGTCCTCATTGTCCGCTGAACAGTCGTACAGAGCTCGACACCTTCTCATACCACCACTCATCTAAAAGTAAAGCAAACAAAAACAAATGAATAAACAATATACAATCTAGCAAAAATAATATTAAGGCTCTAACTAATAATAATAATATAAATAATATAATATAAGGCGTAGGGAAGTGACGACCCCATCGCCCGCTGACGTAACAGTTAAGTGACAAAACTGCTACGTCGGCGCAGTCAGTCAGCACCTTGCCAAGAGGTGTGAGCGCCGTGCCTCGGCAGAATTGAGGGTGCAAAAGCCCGTTTGTGCTTACGGCCACACTATTAAACGGTGCCGGGCCTGGGCGTCTCCCGTTAATTGACGCCCATTTTTATGGATGTTGGAAAATAATAGAAAGCGCATAGGGCCGCTGCCTGGGGGTCGCCGGGGCGCGTCTGGAGCTGGCGCTGGACGCGACAGCATGCGGGCCGCCAGCCGAGCGCGAAGTACTGCACGACCACCTAGCAGTTCTCGCATCCATCATCCCCACCAGATGGCTTGGTGTCGGCAGGGTCCTTTCGGACTCGGCAAGCGGCACCCGCCGCTGGTGGAGTACGCCGCATGCGTTGGACAAAATATATGAACATAAACGCATTGCGGGCGTACTATAGGGCGAAAGGGAAGAAACTGGAGGAACAGCGTATCGGGCTCGTATGCACCGCTTTTGCTGAGCTGGAGCCGTCTGTTCCCGTCACAGAGCAAAACCTGGCAGACCGAGTTCGGTACATCATACGCTCGTAAATATTTATGATGCCGAACTCGAACGACTACGGCGTGAGGCTATTCCCTCATCAAATGAACCAGCTATAGCTGGGGATACGGCTCTTAGGTCATAGGCCATATGTGTAAGCCGCCATGGATCTTCCCGCTTTGGTTGATTCAGGCGATGATGGAATGGTCACCCAAGAACTAGAGCAGATGAGGAGTAAATTGGAGGAGGCGATTGTGGAAACGCGCTGTACGCCTCTCGAAAATCGACCGCGACTCCCACGCATAACCCTAAGCAAGCGGAATCGGGATGTCGTGACGGCCCTGAACCCATTGCTGGCAACCTTTTGAAACCAGCCGGGACCTTTGCGATACGGACTCAATACTTTTGGCGCCGCATTGGCAGTTTGCCGTATTGTTGGTGCCAAACTTCCCACGTCTGGACGTGCTACTGGGCAAAGTAGCGCTATCCCAGCCTGGCGAAGAAGGATTGAGGACCGTATCGCAAAGGCAAGGGCCCTCATCGGCAGACTGATAAGCTTCAGGTCGGGCAATAATAGGCCGAAATTGTGCGCACCGTCAGGATGGCGTTTGCTGGGACAAATATCAGTTTGTCTCAGCCGGATATAACGCAAAACTGACGGAGCGCATAGACGACCTGAAGCAGAGAATCGCTGCTGGGGAAGCGGATTCGGCGATATACCGAGAGGTCGACACGGTTCAACCAGAATCGTCTCTTCCAGAGTGATCAGAAGAGGCTCTATGAATCATTGAGCGGCCGATGGTACGTGGAACGGGCTCAGCACCAAATCAGGCCGACACTATCGCATTCTGGCGCGGCCTGTGGTCAGAGCCCGTAAACCACAGCGAGGGCCCTTGGACGGAAGTTGTGGCGAGTCAGTGTGCGAGTGTTACGCCCATGGACCCCGTCATCATAACGCCGGATGACGTAGCTGAGGCGGTCCGTAGGGCCCCGAACTGGAAAAGTCCGGGACTCGACGAACTGCATCACTACTGGCTGAAGGGGTTCGTGGTGTGTCACGCTGCTCGCCCGACAGTTTCAAGAGGCTCTCGACCAAAAGTCACTCCCGAGCCTCTTCACTACTGGGATCACTCATTTGGTTCCTAAGACCGGGATTCCACAGACCCGAGCAAATACCGCCCCATAACGTGTCTACCTACCATATACAAGACACTAACATCCGTTTTGAGCGCGAGAATCACTCGTCACCTGAACGCAAATCAGGTGATGTCGCGCGCTCAAAACTGATGTCGGGCGTGGTCGTGGAACCAAGGAACCACTCCTCATTGACGCGGTCATTGGCAAGGTGGTTAAACGTAACCGTCGGAACCTCTCCGCCGCCTGGATAGACTACAAAAGGCATTCGACTCGGTGCCTCATACATGGCTTAAGAGGGTCCTCGAGCTGTACAAGGTTGACTGTACAGTTCGAGACTTCCTCGGGCAGTGTATGGGGCAGTGGAGTCGATACTTTGTCATCTAGGCGAGCGGATGACGGCTGCGGAGAACCACATAAGGATAAGAAGGGTATCTTCCAGGGCGATTGTTTGAGTCCAATCTGGTTTGCCTCTCCTGAACCCTCTCAGTACCTTACTGGAGGACTCCGGGAGGGGATTTCAGCTTCGGAAAGGAGGTACAAAAGTGACCCACCTTTTCTATATGGATGATCTCAAGTTATTCGCCTCCAGTCGCTCCCATCTTATGGAATTGCTAAACATCACTTGTGATTTTAGTAATTCTATCAGAATGGAGCTGGGGACGGATAAGTGTGCGGTCCTCCATGTTGAAAGGGGAAGGGTTGCTAACTCTGAGGGTATAGACTTATCTATGCCCATCAACATAAGGACCCTTTCTGAGGCTGAAACATACCGATACCTGGGTATGTCACAGAACATCGGTATCGATGAGGCGGGTATAAGCAGTCAGTTTGCGATATGTTTTATGCACGCTTGACCAAAGTGCTTAACAGCCTTTTGTCCGGTGTGAATAAGACACACGCATATAACGGTTGGGTCATGCCTGTTCTCATATATACCTTTGGCATACTTAGGTGGACTCAAACTGAACTTAACGCCCTGGATAGAAAAGTCCGCACTACTATGACGTCCCATAGGATGCATTCGAGATCGTCGATTATGAGGCTGTACTTGCCGCGGAAACATGGTGGGCGTGGCTTTTTAAGCGCGCTTACCATGCATAATCGCGAAGTGTGCAGCCTCCGTAATTACTTTCTGACGAGATCGGATGATCCATTCTATAGGGACGTCATTTCTTGTGATAAAGGACTTACCCCTCTATCCTTGGCCAACGAGCAATGGCAAGACCCGGCAGTACAGAGCATTTCCGACCGGGAGACCGTATGGAAGGAGAAGGAGCTCCGCGGGAGGTTCTACAAGGCTCTACATGTGCCTTTCGTGAACACAGTTGCCTCCCTCCACTGGCTACGTTTTGGTGACCTCTTTGGGAAACCGAGGGTTTTGTCTGTGCGATACAGGATCAGGTTATTAAGACCAACAACTATCGGAGATACATCCTAAGGATGGCACCGTCGACATCTGTCGAGCTTGTCGCCATCCCGGTGAGTCACTTAGGCATGTCATCTCCGGTTGTTCGGCGCTTTCTAACTCTGAGTACTTGCACAGGCACAACTTAGTAGCCAGAATTCTACACCAGGAGCTCGCTCTGAAATACGGTCTCGTGGACCGGAAATTGCCGTATTACAAGTACTTGCCGGAAGCCGTGCTCGAAAATGACCGCGCCAGGCTCTACTGGGACCGGGCCATCATCACAGACAGGACTATTCTTGCGAATAAGCCTGATATTGTGCTGATGGACCGGGCACAATCAAGATATTTTGGTCGACATCACCATTCCGTATGACGAGAACCTCGTGAAAGCCGAAACAGATAAGCGAACAAAATATCTGGACCTGGCTCACGAGGTGACCGACATGTGGGGTGGACTGCCGACCGAAATTATACCTGTAGTCGTCTCTGCGAACGGGTTAATCCCAGTCAGCCTCTCGGGTCATCTGAGGCGACTGGGACTCCGTGACGGACCGCTCAAGCTCAAATGCAGAAGGCGGTGCTCCTCGATACCGCCCGCATCGTCCGCCGGTTTCTCCCTTTCCCCAACCCTCGGCCGTTTGGTCTCCCCTGCCGAGGGTTTCCATCTGGTTGGGTTTTTATTTATTTATGTATTATTTATTTATTTATGTTGGTATATTAAATATATATTTATGTTTATTTATTATTTCCTTTAAAATATTTATTCAGCCCAACCAGATGAGAATACTATATAAATACCCCAATATAAATAATACTAAGGCGGAATGGAATTGAGCGGAAGCGTCAATTTCGCCTAGTCGCGCGGCAAGGAGCGCGAATTCGCGGGAATGCTCGAGCTCAGTTATTTAGTCTGGATCTTTTATTTGACAAGAATGGCTGATTGGATATTATTTTCATATTGCTTATTTGTGAGGCAGAAGAAGAAAATGATGAGAAAAGGAAGAATGTCAGAAAAAGGAAAAGAAATATTTGGGTTCATGATTTATGGAAGAAATGAAAACGTCACCCTTCGCGCCACTTTTCGCGGATTCCACAGACTGCGCCGACATTAGCTACGGGAATTCTCGAGAATGCGCGAGAATTCCACGGAAGATGCGCGACTTCTTTTTTGGCTCATGTCTAGATTGCAAGTTACACAATTATTAACGTAAAATTAATTTTACTATGTACAATTTCGTTACAAAAATTCGCTTCCATTCCGTTCCACGGCAATGTAAATTGAGCCTTGCTAACACAAATGTTATTCTATTTTTTTTTCACTTTCTATTTAAAAGTTGTCGTAATGGGTCCGAGAAAAGTCCAATTTTTAACATATCTCCAATTTTTGAGGACTATAGAGTCCAATTATTGTACCGTTAAAATTTCTTATGGCAAAAATGCAAGATAGAAAAGGATACCAAATCTCATGACTGTAACCGATTTTAATGACAGTTCGGCACAAGTCGGCATGCAAGAAATAAGCTCGTATATATTTTGTAATTTTTTAGATTATAATAGTGTAATTTTTTATAATTCATAGTTTTCCAAAATGGTTACATGTTCCATGAGTGACTGTGGTGTCAATAATAGAAATAATCCTGATGGTTGCACATTTCACAGATAAATTCGCAAGACGTCGTTACTGCTATGACGCGTCTATTTTTGGTTAAAATTGATGTTATATACTGTTTAAAATATAGAATATTTTCAATTATTATATTAATTTTGATATTTTGCAAAGAAGAAAGTCACGTTGTTGATAATTTGTAAGATTTTGGTGAATTCATTTTTAAACAAAATATTTTATAGATTGTCTTAACTATATCAAAATTAATGTCGATATTTATCTTGAATGTTTATAAAGAATCGATAGACTTGCCCACACAACAAATAGAGGAATGAAATTAAATGTTCGATTTGCGTTCTAAAAACGTTATTTTATTTTGCCGTTTGTCAAACAGATTCCCTCTGGTTAGAAAAAAAAATGGTTGGCATTAATTTGGCGAGTTGGTTGGATTCCAAAGAAGAACTGCACAATTTGTAGTAAACATTTTCTTGAGAAATATATAAGAAAAAGCAGAATAAAAACAATTTTATTAAAAGGAGCCATTCCTACATTATCAAGTAACATCATAACTGTATGTAATAATCAATATTGAATAAAAAATCATTCATTCATTCATTCAGCACGTAGACGCGGCTCAGAAGGGAAATCGGTCTGTAGTACTTCAAGAGAGCGTTGTCGTCTTTCTTGAAGAACAAGACCACCGCACTTCTGCTCCACGCCTCCGGTGTAGTGCCACCATGGAGGACGGAATTAAAGAGCTTCTGAACGACTTTAAGTACCGGTTTTCCACCCGCTTTCAGAAGCTCCGCTGTAATTCCATCCTCGCCTGGGGCCTTGCCGTTTTTAAGGTGCTGGAGAGCCATTCTAATCTCGCTCAGACTGACGTCCAGAATATCATCGGAATAGTGTCGGATAAGGCTTGCTCTTGGATCGTTACTACTGTGATACGGTACTGTGATAATATTATGCTTACTGAAGCATAATATTATCACAGTAAGACTTCAAAAACTTTAGGTAAAAATAGAGATAGATTTTTATACATTATAAAACTGTAGTATATTACAAATAAAAAATCTTGAGATTATCCTATTTAAGCCATTATGAACCCAACTATCACCTATCTATTTATCAACCAAAATGTATAACCTTACTTCACCACCCGCACCTCACCGTCACACTAGTACAATATTCATAGCATCACGCTATTTTCCCCAAGGGGTTGCGCGGAGCTTCGGACTATATTCCTAAGTCACAATTATTAAACTTTTATGTGTGTTTCGTTTTGACAGACGATTGTTTTTGTGTGCGCAGATATCCCCCGCATAAGTTACAGACCGTTTTGTATCCGAGAAAAACGCTATGACTACTGCCCTCCGGTCCGCTGGTGGCCCGTGTTGATCTATGCACGGACGTAAAAAAAATATGAACGTAATGTTATACCACATAATAAATAATAGTACAAGAACAGAAGGATCACTCTCTGATAGCAAACTTGCGAGTTTAAACCTAGTTACAACGTCGCTATTGTTAATAATATTTTGCACGCCTCGAACACGACCTTCGTTAAATTAGCCTACCGATTATATCGTCGAAAAAAATTTTAACGCGGCGCGAGTATTAAATCTAAATGCACCTTACGTCCGCGTGCGAGTCTGCATTACTTAGCCCGTTACGCGCCTTTATTAAGGCCGTACCTACTGTAGGGGTAGGTTTTGTGATAAAACAAATTGAATCCTTTGATATTAGTTGGTAGTAGAATACACCGAGGGAACATTATTGTTCAATGCGAGGAAGGTTAATATGCAACAACGAGAAAAATTAAGATTATAACAACTGAACGTCTTTGAAACTCAGATAATTTATCGACTTGCCATTACCTTTTTAACCGACTTCAAAAAAGGATGGGTACTTAATTCGACTGTATTTTTATGTGTTACCTCATAACTTTTTCCTAGGTGAACCGATTTTGATGATTCTTATTTTATGTGAAAGCTGATGCTTATAATTTATATATCCCATATAAATTTGATCAAGATCTGACCAGTAGTTTTGGAGTTATCCTTAATAATGCGTATTAATATTGAAGTATTGTACAAATTTTTTAATTTCATTACTTGTCTCTCTTCCTCTCTTTTTAAAAAACGTTACCCCCACACTAGGATTTTCTCCTGTATCGCGGGGGCAGTTTACATACATAGATTTCACAAGGACAAACATCCAGACCCAGAACAATTTTTTGTAGGCTATACAAATACTTGTCCGTGCGGGATTCGAACCCGCGGCCCTCAGCGCTGCAACTCATTGCAAATCCACTGCGCGACGGAGCCGTCACTTGTCTGTTTCACATTTTTTGCTATTTAAAAACATGTGACACGCGACGGCATTATTAATAAAAGAGTGGTAATGAGAAGTGCTGTTATTTTCAATCTCCTTCTTTTATCGACCAACTGTTAAACTAATATCCAGTATATGTTAATCTTGCACTAGTAGGCAGTCACTGATACTGGGAGGTCTACTTACACTGAATGTTTTTTTAAGGTCATTGGCATTATACGCGAAAAAATCGAAAACTGCGAAGCCGTGGTCGGGTCGCTGATCAAATAATAAAACTGTAACTGTGGCGTCAGTAACTATGTACCTAATTATCTAGATTTACTTAAAAATAATAATATCTTACTTTTCGGTATTCTTAGGAACAGTAAAGAATGAAAAGTCGATTTTCTTTGAATATCAAAAGTGCCTAAATACTTATAAGAGAAAAATAATTTTTTGTTAACGTAAAGCCGCGTATCGATTATGCGCTCCAAGAGGTCGAACATTTGGCGCGCGCTCCAGCCGCGCGAAATGGATACCGCTTTGGAACGTGCGCCAAATTGTTCGTTAGAGCGCTCAAACGTGGAGCGGGCCGCTACATCTGGTGTCGGTTTTTTGCCGCGTATCAAAGTAGTTTAAGTTTTGGCGCGCGCGCCAGTTGGGACGTTTGTTTTCATCATTCGTGTTCGTTGCGTTCCGGGCTATGGATAACCAAAGTTGAAGTAAATTAGTACAATTATATAGTTTAAAAGATCTGCTGTGGAATAGCAAAAGTAGTTTTTACCATAATAAAGCGCTCAGAAAATATGCATAGGACTATTAAAGCGGCAGCTGCTCGTACACAACCGACATCCATGTTGAACGGCCAAACATTTATGATACACTTCGAACATTTGGAGCGCATTCCACAGAACGCACTGGTCGGCGCGGTCATTCATGGCGCGCGCGCCAGGAGCGCCTAATCGATACGCGGCTTAAGGCGCGCGTCAGCTCGAACGCTGCTCGATAGTTTTATAAATAAAAAAATCGAACTTACAATTAGTCACCAAATGGGAAGTTGATAGTGAGGAAAGACGTAATCGTAGCCAAATTCATTTTATAGGTTCAAAAAGACGTTACAGTTCATAGTTCAATCTATGAATCTGCCAACTTCAACCAAAAAAGGCAAGCAGTTTTTTAGTAGCAGGGACAGGTAAGGATGTGGTGGTAACTACTTGAATTTGGTGGACTCATAAGTAGAATAAATTGTCATTATTGTTTAGAAGCAGTTACTATTTACATTTAATTTACACAATTAAATATGTATATAGTTTTTGTTGTTGAGCAACATCAATCGAAGTATTACTTAAGGACGTAGTAAAATTTTTGACGTGTTCGAATTTAGATATTCGAATTGCAAGCTGACTTACGCATGCGCACATTGAAACAGTTTTCCGCTATATTTTATAAAGTATACCTAACTAAATTGACTTGCTTAGACCAACAAAGGAAGAAAAACGGAGTGCTGTGTACATTTTAAGTGAAGCTGAAACCATGGTCAACTTCTTGACATGCACTCTCATATACATCTTTTTTCTTTTTAAACCCGTAAAAGTTTACTGATGGTGCACACATGGACCTAAAACCATGTTAATGGTTATAAATGATTTTAGATGCATACATTGTACGTGAGTGCGTATTTTTGCCATAAGGTGAGCATGGTTTTGGCTTGGATTTTGTATCCCTTGAAACGTAAATTGATGAAATGTTTTTTCTTTCTTTGTTAGTATAAGGATACTTGAAGTATAATTAATTTTACAAGTATAAGTAAACGGTAAGTATTTAAGTAAATTTAGTTGGCGATACTTTGCAATCGCATTTGATATCTGGCATGATAATAATGTTCATATTATTTGTAAATTTGAACAGACATTTGAAGATTTTCGTTCTGATAATTGAAATTTGAACCACCATTTGATTGTGCGCTAACTACAGTTTCGAGAGTTGGAAATTTAAATGAGTTTGAATAAAATACGATTGATTCAGAATTGGATCGTATCGGTAGTAGGGCGGGATGCGGAGAATGAAGATTACCATAGTAATGGAGGCGGAGGGCGAACGCGAGTGCACGCTGGAGGCGTCGGACACGTCGAGCGAGCGGCTGGCGCTGCGCCGCGAGCGCTCGGCCGCCAGCGCGCACTGCAGCCGCCCGTCCTCCGCGCACGCGTCCGACATGTCGCACAGCTCCAGGGACGACTCTTGACTAGAACACTCCTGTGAAATCACACCTATACTTTGAAACGAACGCTTCATTTCAACTCGCTCAAGGTTTTTTTTTTAATTAAGCCTAACCTACAAAAAGCTTCTAAAGAAAACTTACTTGTGAGGAAAACTAATATTGATATTAAATTGTAATTATTAACCGACTTCAAAGGTTTTCAATTCAATTGCATTTTTAATTTTGCAGTTGAATTGAATTAAATCTTTTTTCTACCGACTTCAAAAAGGAGACAGTACTCAATTCGACTGTATGTTCTTTTTTTACTTTTTTACTTTTTTCTGGGTGATCCGATTTCGATGATTCTTTTTTTATTTGAAAGCTGGTGCTTCTCATGTGGTCCCATATAAATTTGATCAAGGTCTGACCAATACTTTTTGAGTTATCCTTAATAATTTATTTTGAAGTCGGTTGTACAAATTTTTAAATATTTGAACAAAACTTTATCAGTGGATAAATTTCAATCAGATCCAATGACATTTTTAAAGTCGGTTTATATTTTTCAATCCTATTATTTTTAATATTAAAAATGTGGAATAACTTTAACAGGCAGACAATTTGGTTATGAAGAGAAAAAGAAAAAGTCCAAAAATCTGTTCATATACAGCTGTGTACAAAATAACTTCAACGTCTTGCACTCCACTCAGTGTTATTAGTGGGAAAAACGAGCGAGCGTTAATTACGTAGACAATTCCACAAAGTCACAATCAGTTTTATTCGCGTGTTTGCAGTGTTATAAATTTTACTAGTACTTATAGATAATTCGTTACTCTCTACGTTCTAAGGGCAATCTAAGGGTACTGTGGATTTTAATGTATTAATCAGATTACATGTTAAAGCTAAAAGCTGGGTAGTCATGAACATGCAAAGACGCTAGGGCTTATCATAAACTATGCATACAATTTCCTCCCGTATACATATTTTATGTCAAAAAGGAACGAGTTGTCAAGAGACATTAATAAATAAATACAGCCGATGCAGTATATAGTTGGTAACTAATAAAACATTATTAGAACGCAATTATTAAATCGTGTATTTTTAAATTTTAAATTTTCATTCTCTTGACAATAAAGACAAATCTCTCGTAAAACAAATAAGAAAGTGAAACTCAAATAAAACGAGGGTAAGCAAGTAAGTATACTAAAGCTCGTCAGACATTTGTTACCCTTTTCAGTTTCGCTTTGACAGCCTTTTCCAGGTGCAATCTATTTTTCTTCTGAAGCAAAAACAAATACAACCCTGTACTCAATCTTAATTGTTAGTCGCTTTATTTTTATTTATATTTAATACAAATTATTTGAGGAGTCATCTGAACCCTTTAATACTTATACATATTATTTCCCACAATATTAATTTATATCCACGTTATAAGGTCTCTGGAGTTGGACTCTATGATTTTTAGTAGAATGTCAGTGTGTGTGTCTGTGTCCTAAACTAGAGCCCTCAAACCAAAAAATTAAAATACAGCAAAAAAAATTCTTAAATGTTTTAGTTATTGACTTTTAATATATATTATTGAATTATTGAAATATTGACTTTATGCGATATGTAGTAACACTTTATTTTATGAAATTAGTTTTTATATTTTTTGTGTCAAGAGCCTTATCAAATTAATTGCTGTCAATAATAATCGATATAATTAATGTAAGTAGTTAAGTGTGGGTGTGGAGTATGTAAGCAGTAGTATTGTACGGTTGGTGTGATGATATTGTGGCGTGCGTGCGCAGTATGTAATCGTAAGTAGTTAAGTGTTAGTGTGTGCAGTATGTAAGCAGTAGTATTGTACAGTTGGTGCGAGGTGGTGTGATGATATTGTGGCGTGCGAGGCGCAGTATGTACTCGTAAGTAGTTAAGTGTGGGTGTGGAGTATGTAAGCAGTAGTATTGTACGGTTGGTGTGATGATATTGTGGCGTGCGTGCGCAGTATGTAATCGTAAGTAGTTAAGTGTTAGTGTGCAGTATGTAAGTAGTAGTATTGTACGGTTGGTGTGAGGTGGTGTGATGATATTGTGTCGTGCGTGCGCAATATGTACTCGTAAGTGGTTAAGTGTTAGTGTGCGGTATGTAAGCAGTAGTATTGTACGGTTGGTGCGGTGGTGTGATGATATTGTGGCGTGCGAGCGCAGTATGTACTCGTAAGTAGTTAAGTGTTGGTGTGCAGTATGTAGCAGTAGTATTGTACGGTTGGTGCGAGGTGTGTGATGATATTGTGGCGTGCGAGCGCAGTATGTACTGTAAGTAGTTAAGTGTTGGTGTGCAGTATGTAGCAGTAGTATTGTACGGTTGGTGTGAGGTGGTGTGATGATATTGTGGCGTGAGCGCAGTATGTACTCGTAAGTAGTTAAGTGTTAGTGTGCAGTATGTAAGCAGTAGTATTGTACGGTTGGTGCGGTGGTGTGATGATATTGTGGCGTGCGAGCGCAGTATGTACTCGTAAGTAGTTAAGTGTTAGTGTGCAGTATGTGGCAGTAGTATTGTACGGTTGGTGCGAGGTGGTGTGATGATATTGTGCGTGCGAGCGCAGTATGTACTCGTAAGTAGTTAAGTGTGGGTGTGGAGTATGTAAGCAGTAGTATTGTACGGTTGGTGTGATGATATTGTGGCGTGCGTGCGCAGTATGTAATCGTAAGTAGTTAAGTGTTAGTGTGCAGTATGTAGGCAGTAGTATTGTACGGTTGGTGTGATGATATTGTGGCGTGCGTGCGCAGTATGTAATCGTAAGTAGTTAAGTGTTAGTGTGCAGTATGTAAGTAGTAGTATTGTACGGTTGGTGTGATGATATTGTGGCGTGCGTGCGCAGTATGTAATCGTAAGTAGTTAAGTGTTAGTGTGCAGTATGTAAGTAGTAGTATTGTACGGTTGGTGTGAGGTGGTGTGATGATATTGTGTCGTGCGTGCGCAATATGTAATCGTAAGTAGTTAAGTGTTAGTGTGCAGTATGTAAGCAGTAGTATTGTACGCTTGGTGTAAGATAGTGTGATGATATTGTGGTGTGCGTGCGCAGTATGTCCTCGTAAGTAGTTAAGTGTTAGTGTGCAGTATGTAAGCAGTAGTATTGTACGCTTGGTGTGAGGTGGTGTGATGACATTGTGGTGTGCGTGCGCAGTATGTCCTCGTAAGTAGTTGAGTGTTAGTGTGCAGTATGTAAGCAGTAGTATTGCAGGGTGGGTTACCTTCCTGGGCGGCGGCGTGGGCTCGTCGCGCGGGTGCGCGCCGTTGTGCAGCGTGGCCGGCGGCGGCGTGGGCGGCGGCTGCGCTGGCCGCGTCTTCACCAAGGTCCCACACACTTCCTTCACTAAAGTCAAAGTAAATATATTATAAATATAGCCTGTCCTATAATGTTATCATATACTCCACACCTAATTGCGGTCACGGCTCTTCCAGTCTCCACGGAGACTAGCCATGTGCGCACGACAGGGTTATAGTGCACGAGTGTGTGCAAGCACAAGTGCGTTCTCTATTCCCTCAATTATAGCCCGATGGAACGACAATATGACTTAACCGGAGAAAGATAAGGCGCAAGACCAACGGCTTTACTTGCTTTCCGAGGCACGGGTGTGAAACACCGCCAATTCTACACCACACGGTAGTTGGTTAAAAATTGTGTCACAACCGTTATTGTTCTATCATAAAAATTCACTATATCGAAAACATGTTAGCATGCATGAATTACTTTAAAGAGAAGCCCACTGCAAGTTTTGCACTTCATTACATACGCCTAATCTTCCAGTAAAAGCTACAAATAGATATTGTTTTGGTAAATGATAGGACTCCTTACTTATCATTGAGTCGAGTACACACACTGTTTGTTGAATATATTTCCATTTAAAGAATAAGAGAGCCAAAGTAATTTAACGCTGTGAGGCATTCCATTTCATTTTCAACAGCGACATTACATGTCTAGCCTTCTTTATTAGAAGTAGGTTGCGAGTTTCTATGTTCTACTGTTGTCACTTACTTATAAAGTGGACTGTTTAATTGTATGTTACTCAAATATTATAGAAAAATGTCATAGGTTTGAAAAAAGAGACGATACCATGCATAGAGCGGATACTGTCAGCCGAGGGTGATGGTGTAGAGCGCGGGTGAGGGGGCGGGTGGGACAGCGCTACGGCCGGCGGCAGTGGTGCCGCACGCTTCTTTAAACTACCGATGTTATCTGAAAATGAAAAAAAAATCTAACGTTATTATAATGGTGTGTGATAGCGATGTAAAAAAATCCATAATCCTATTTCTAGTCTCGACGATATTCTGAGAATCGACTCCGATCCGCTGCAAATCGCGGCAATTATGACCAACTCTTCCTATTTACGTAAGGCATATGCAGTCATTTCGATAATACAGTTTATGCTGCAGCTATATTAGTAGTATAGTTGTCGCACGAATGGGTTGGCTCAACCGGGGAAGGACCACGCTCTCACAGAATACCAGCGTAAAATAGCAGCTTAACACTGCTGTGTTTCGTATGGTGAGTGTAGAGAACCGGGGACCTTTTTTATTGGAAAAGAGGCATTCCATCTTAGTCCTCACGGGTGATAACGCATCAGCATTTTGATTCTTTATTGAAGATAGATGTAGATGTCTATGGGTCACAGCAACCACTTACCATCAGGTGGACTGTGTGCTCGTTTGTCACCCTATCGGTAGCGAAGCCTCCATAGAAACCGAGAAGCCGGGCTTGCCCTATCAAACTGCTCAATCAATAATATCAACTAATAAAATAACTCGTAAACTGTTTCAAACTATTTCAAATTTCCCACGCGCTTCTCTGTTCTACACAGGTCATGACCTAGTAGCCTTATTGTGTAACATCAACACGCGGCAAAACTGCGCGATACTACTGTCGTATAAAAGGAGTTAAGTTGAGCGATTAGTCGTCTCTCTCGCACGCGTGGGCTTTTTCCCGGGCTTTCGAGAAGACGATCGCTCCCTTTCTAACCTGTGGCAAAATGTTCTATAGTTAAATATAACTACGATTGTCTATAGCAAATAGTATGGAGCGATAAAGCCGGGCTTTTGGTGTGAAGTTAGTCAAGCGCGGTGGCACGCGGGCGATACGTTTGCAAGTTCACTTCACATTTCAATGTTTACTCTGTGTGTTTACTTGAGCGAATGAATATTGCGAGTTGAAAATTTATGCTTTTTTATAGATTTTTAGTGAAAATGGAGGATAATAGTGTTCCTTGTGATGAATTGAAGTGTGTTAAAGTGCTAATCGGCGAGGAAAAGGTAAAATCAAAAAAGAGAAAAGGAAATTTTTTATAAAACTGCTAAAAACAACACAACCATATCTTGGGCTTGCCCTAGTTTGGAGCCCTAGCTTCGCCACTGCACCCTATCCTATATTAAAAAAAGGCATACTGTATATTTCAAACTAGCTGATACCCGCTCGCTTCGCTGGGCGCACGATAATAACGTTGATATAAAATATCAAGATATTTTTTTATGGGACTATCGTAAAATCCGTTCTTAGTGAGCGTCTACATTGCGAAATAAATAAACTATATTGCGTCTACATTGCGAATTAAGTAACTATATTAAATTTCAAGTCAATCGGGTGTATAGTTTTAGAGATATCGTGATGAGTCAGTCAGTCGGTCAGTGGTATATATATATATATATATATGTATATGTATAAATATATATGTATATATATATATAGAAGAAGATAGCTTAAAACTTTCTAATCACAACGATTCTAAAGTAGTTTTCACTTCAAATAATGTGTTGCACTCACACACGTTGGGCTTCCTGGGCAGTGTGGTGGGAGTGGGGGGCGCGTGGTGCAGCGAGTCGCAGGTGGAGGAGCGCGAGCGCAGCACGGGCGAGTCCCCGCCTCCGCCCCCCGCGCCCGCACCCGCGCCCCCGCTCGCGCCCGCCGCCGACCCGCACGCGCCCCCCGCGTACGATGGGGGACGCGAGCGGGGACACTTCTTCTCGGGAGTCACGCTGCCATTATGCTGGAAACATTGACCTAAAGATAGTTTTTTTTTATGTTCGAGTAAAATGGCAAGGGCTTTGAGGTTTTTCGGCGATGTTAACGTCGTTAGCCAAGTCTTTCAGATTCATCGGACTCAGCTATATAAAATGGTGACTGATGATGATAACGATGAGCAGTATACGTGTCTAATCGTCGGATCTTAGGTAATGATTTTTACTCATTCAGTGTAGGAGTAGGAAAAAAAATATTTCGAAGACATGTGAAGTCCATCAACATGTATTTGGGCAGCGGAAACGACCTTGCCCTAAAATTCTATCAAAATGATAAGTGGACTGTGCCCAGCATAGGGATGAATATATGCTGTAAGTTAAACTAACTTTACGAGTGAGTTATCTAACCAACGTGCTAGTAAGATATAAAAGCCCTGGTTCTGACAGCTCAACTCGTGTATGTCGATTTGGGCGATAAAATCAGTCTAGGCTTGCGAGTGTAGGAAGAGTACACGGTGTGGAGGATTATGGAGGTGTGCACAACCCATTGGTTATCTCACCAGGGTTGGTATCACATAGATGTATGTGTTGTTATCGTATAATAGTTGAGTCGAAGGAACTATATACCATATATTATGTAACTGTATCCAAAAATGCCGAAAATTATTCTAAAGACTAGTAATGGAGAGCTGCAGCTCGGCGCTAGTCAACCCGCACGTCTTAGTCAGTAGAGGTCACACTTTTGAAATACCCAATTACCAAATTAAAATACGCAATTACCCAAAGTCCTGTATCCAGCGGTGGACTTTAACTAATGTTTATAATGTAATAATGATGAGGAATTACAAAGGTACGTAGCACGCCTATAGATACGTGTAGTCGTGTCCCATGGTCATCATTGTCAACTTTATGGACTAAGTCGTCCAAAAAACAAATAAGTTGCATTTTGCTTAAATGTTAATCTCCTCTATTGAAATTAAAATTAAGAGCTTTAAGTGGTTTTTATTTGATGTAGTAACTTACCCTCTCGTCTATGACCGTGTCATCATCTGAGAAGTCTGTAGAACCATCATCGTGGGATAGGTTCCAATCTATATTGACATTTTCGAAAATGCTCTTTTCTCTTTTGTCGATACTCTCTAACTGAAATAATAAACAAAAGTTAACAATTTAGTAAATTAAAACAATTCAGTCATTTTCACTTAATTAGCCGCACTGTCATTTCATTTCATTCATTACAGCCTTTCAAAAATTCACTTCATCTGGTATTTCCAAAAACAGTTTAATTTAATAAGACTAACGCCCAGCGTTATCATTAATATCAGTGGATTTTGTGTTTAGACAAATTTTAAAGTTTGTACAGAATATTTCTTTTTAAATATTTGTTTTAAAATTAGTGCCAAAAGTACTAATTTGGCCAAATTTTGTGTTAGTTATTATTTTTAATAAATAAGTAGAAAAAACTTTCACTTTAACGTCCTTACAAAATTTCAATAAAAAATGCAGTTATGTCATTTTCATAGAGATAATTGTATAATAATAATAATCAAATACGAGGGCGACACTGAAAGTTTTTATAACTGGCCAGTAAACGATATAATAAAAAAAATAAGTTCAAATTTTGAAAATGGAACTCTTTGCCAATATTATTGTGTATGTATTTTGTTAATTTGTCATTTGTTTACGATTTGGCGGCAAATTGAAAATTGTATGTGTCACGTCTGCATGAATTTAACGCGAGAAAATTTTCCTACAATGATTTTTTATAACTTTCGATGTCATTTAAGTCAACAAGAAAGTTATGATAGACTTCGATTGGCCTTTCACGATGAAGCCCCATCTCGTGCCACTGTTTAAAACTGGTTTAATGAGTTTAAACGTAGTCGCACTGATCTCACCGATGATCTGCGTAAGGGACGGCCTTCTACGGCGACGACTGAAGATAACATCAGTGTTGTGCGGCGTATGATAGAGACTGACAAAAGAGTGACTTATCAGCAGATTCGAACAAGCTTAGGCATCGGTATGAGTCTAGTGCGCAAAATCTTCCATGAACATATAGCGTTCAGGAAGCTTTGTGCCCGGTGGATACCTCATAATTTGACAGAGGCCCAAAACCTCCGTCGTGTTGATTGGTGTCGTGAAATGGTTCAAAGATTTAACGGAGGTGACTCAAATGCTGTGTTCGACATACTTACGTGTGACGAAAGCTGGATTTATTGTTATGATCCTGAAACTAAGAGACAGTCTGCTGTCTGGGTGTTTCCTTCCGAGTTGCCAACTAAAGTGAAGAGGTCGAAGCGTGGGAAAAAAGATGGTGGCCTCGTTCTTCGGAAGGACAGGTCATTACGCAACAATTGTTTTAGAGGATCGAAAAACAGTTACTGCAGAGTGGTACACTAACAATTGTTTGCCACTTGTCTTGGAAAAAGTTCGGGAGAAACGACCTCGCAGTAGGATCCTCCTTCACCACGACAACGCCTCGTCGCACATCGCCAAGCAAACAATCGACTACTTGGCGACGTTAGACGTGGAATTACTGGGTCACCCGCCCTATAGCCCCGACCTTGCGATTATTATTTATTTCCGAAAATAAAAGAAAAACTTCGAGGAAAACGTTTTATGGACGCCGAGGAAGCAGTGGCTGCGTTTCAAAATGCCGTCGATGAGACCCCTAAGGACGAGTGGGCAAAGTGCTTTTCTCAGTGGTTCCATCGGATAGCGACGTATTGATGTAAATGGACACTATTTTGAAAAGATATAATAAAACTAATAACTTGCTAGTTTGTTCAGTTTTTGATTTTCTAAGAACTTTCAGTGTCACCCTCGTAATAACACGCGGCAAACCAATAAAAACCAGTAATACACTCAAAAAGATAAAGTAATAAAAATTATCCAAGAAAGCGTATTACGTATTACGTTTCACATAAGAGGAGAACGCTTAGAAAGTTTTTTAACTTGTAAAGACTGTCAGTAATCCTTATTGCTCGTAACTGCGAAGTAAGCTTTAGCAAAGCTCTATTAACTAAATTAAGCCGTAAAACGAGGGGTTGCCTTGTAAGGGAAGGTTCTTTAAAACAAGTAAAAGGTATATAAAAAAAATATTCAAGTTGTACTTTTATACATTTATAAATGATGGTTTAAATTTAAATACTCTTAATTCATATTAATAATGACAATATGATAATACTTATTATCAAATGTCGTCATATACATTTTATGCTATTGATTTTATTGAATTTTACAAAAGCATTTTTGTTGGAAAATGTGGCAACAATGGCAAATACATATATGTTCAGCAGTGGAATTTGATATCTTGAATTTATTGAATTTTAGTAAAATAAAAAAAAGGATACCTGCATGTCTGAGAAATAAGAAAAAAAATATATTTCGAAGACATGTGAAGTTCGCCAACACGCATTGGGGCAGCGCGGCGGACACTTCCATGCCCTAAAAACCCTCTCAGAAATGAGAGGAGGCCTGTGCCCAGCAGTGGGACGTATATAGGCTTGTAACTTTAACTAACTTTAAAATAAAAAATAGCTATTTTTTTAGATATGAATATTGAACAAAACTTACCAATTCTTGACAGGCATGATGTCCTAACTGGCGGGCTAGTTGCAAAGCTGTCCTGCCGCTTCCGTCTCTTATAGAAACGTCCGCTCCCGCCTTTAAAAGCAGTTTCATAGGTTCGGTTCTATCAAACATGGCGCATAAGTGCAGCGCGGTCATCCCCGACGTTGTAGTTTTATCTAATAGCTGTGAGCCACCGTTTTGGACTAGAAAATCGACTATATGCAGACAGGAACCGTCGCCGAGCTCCCGGGATATGGCGAGGTGGAGGGCGGTTTCTCCGCAGTCCTGAAATAAATAAGGAATTTTACTATAACCTAATTTCAGCAGTGAACATTTATAGGCTATGATGGATGGTATGGATAGTGGGTTTTAAAGTGACATATACCGCCACTTGTCGGCCGCCATACACTCGTTCATTGGTAAGCAGGTTGCACCATATTATGAAGATTAGGGAAGTATAGTAGGTAGCGGAATTAAATAGATTAAAGTTGGAAAAATTTTACTTTGCCAATATCCGCTCAATAAAATAAAATGATGTAGCGTCTACTACACCTGAAGATGCCTCGTGTAGAGGCGAAACACGTGTCGTATTGTCGTCGGTGGTGTGTCTTTCCTAGTGTAGTGGTGGTGGGAGTAGTGGTGCTGGGATTAGTGGTGACGGGGATAGTGCACGCAATTGAGGGAGGGCGGGAGGTGCTCTTCAAACTAAGTAAGACACATCATTTTATTTTATTGAGCGGATATTGGCAAAGTAAATTTTCCAACTTTAATATAATGGATTTCCGCAAAGTAACGCCTGATTCTATTAATTATCGAATTAAATAGAATTATTTATCCAATACAGATTGATTACAAGTAATTCTTATGGAAAAATTATAAAGATTTTTATACAGTTTTTGTTATATAAGCGTTTATATATTGTCCAATGAATAAATTACTGATTCTAATGAGTCGAGTAACTGATATCACTAGCTTGTTTTCAACATATTACATTTACTGCTGGACGCACACATATTACGTGTAATGTCGCATTGTAACCATGTTGTCGGTTGCAAATAATTTTACATGCATAATATGTGTACTCGTGCGTATTGCGTGTGTTCACGTGTTCCTAGTTTTTTGCGTCACTTGAAATATACGCAGCGCTGCGTGTTTCTTTATGTTGGTCAAAATCCGAGCCCCACAAGACATAAAACGCGCCATAAAAAATAAATTAGCTATCGAGTGGTGTCATTAAATTTTGGATGTAGACGATAAATATGTAGCTGCAACGCCAAACTGTATCCCCTGACTTTGTTATGATCAGTTTTTTGAATTGGCTTCCACTAAGGAAGCAAATTTTAAGACTATAGTGTCCAAACACTCAAACGCTGCTCAATTTTAAGACACCGTTAATTTTCGTGGTTTGTTTATCACTTACGTAGAGCCACGCTGCAGCTACGTTATGGTTGTAGCACGAATGGGTTTAGCTTGATCGGGGTAGGACAACGCCCTCATTGAATACTAGCGTAAAATAGCAGCTTGACGCTGCTGTGTTTCGTATGGTGAGTGTAGAGAACCAGAGACTTTTTTTATTGAAAACGAGGCATTTCTTCTTAGTCCTCGGGGGTGACGACGAATCTGCATTTTGATTCTTAATCGAGGATAAATGTAGATGTCCATAGGTGCTTATTCCATAAAAAAATGTTAAATTGAGCGTTTGAATATTTGGCCATATGTGAACGTGAGTGCGTGTATTCATGTGTTCATGGTTTTTGCGTCACTTGAAATGTACTTAGCGCTGCGTGTTTCTTTATGTAGGTCCCAGCGAACATAAAGCGTGCCACAAAAATAAAACAAAGTAATAAAATAAACAAGTGATTTTTTTTAAATTTTGTACTAGAAATTTTAATATACCGCGTTTTTTTTCATATTCCTACATTGTCATCAGATTTTGAGCAATGTTCAAAATTTCTAGCCTCTAGCTAATCGGGAAGTGCTCGAAATTTGAGTTGCAAGATTCCATCCGGAACGACAGACAGACAAACAAGAAAGTAAAAAGCGACTGACGGAGCGCGGCAGCGGCGCGGCGAGGTCGGCGCCCTCGGCGTAGGCCTGCAGCAGGTGGTGCAGCTGCGCGTTGTTGACGGCGTGCTCCACCTCCGACTGGCGCTCGCCCGCGTCGCGGCACGTGCGCGCCGCCCACGCCCGGTACACGTACTTCTCGCGGATGAACCGCAGCCGCTCCTCCCTGCACCATTATCACTTTTAGCTCACTTCTAGAAAAAGGGCTTCTCAATTTCACTGTTTGTTCTTTATGTTTATTAGAGATAGAAGGTGGCTTATAAAGGAGATGTATGAAATTGGGCCCTTGACATCGTTCGTAACAGTTATACAAAAATACGTAGGTAATAAAACGATAAATTATAAGCATAAATTTTTTTTTATTTCTGTAGTACTTGGGACAATCATAAAAACATTTTTTAAACTGAAAAATGCTTTTGCTATAGCAAAAACAAAACGTTTTAATATATTTTTCTGTATTTTGTCTATGGCAATAGATAATGAAGGCTATTTTTATAATAATTATCTTTATAATAATTAATGTTTTTATAATAATTTTTATAATATTTATAATTAATATTAATAATAGCCTTCATTATCAAAAAAAGACATAATATTGAAACATTGACGCGAATCTGTAGTGATTAATATTGAATAAAATAAAACATTTAGAAAACGATTGAATAGGCTATGTTATTAATCAAAAAAATTGGTTGCCTGTAAAGTCGGTATACGGGCGAAAGTTTTACGTGACAACGACTTTGAGTGGTAAAATAATTTTATTATGTCTGTCTCTCTCGCTCTTAGGCGGGCTAACCCATAGACTTAGAATATACTAGCGTATAGACCACCTGACAGCCCGAAAACGCGTGACCAATTTTGATTTGTCATTGTGTGCGTTAGCTAGTGATGTATATTTTACTTAAAAGGACTATCGAAAATGATTGTTAAGGAAGCGGTAAAAGATTATAAAAATTGTTTATTGCATGAAGTTGAATAACTTCAAAAATTAACTGAATTTTACCATGATAGTTCTAAATTAATTAAAAATATTCATATAACATGTTCCTGGGAATAAGCTGAACCTACCTGCCTTTTGTTGGATTTTAATTCAAATGTATAAAATCCCAGGTGACTTTACCGAAAACCTAAAAACTCCCCAATAATCAGATCAGAATGTTGTATTTTCGAGCTATGATCTTTGGAGAAAAATATTTTCTGCCGTGGGCAGTTTCCCCGGAATTTATTTTTTTAACATATTGTTAATATAAATAGGTTTTTATGTGGTAGAGCCATGCTGCAGCTATATTAGTAGTATAGTTGTAGTACGAATGGGTCGGCTCGACCGGGTAGGACCACGCCTCACAGAATACCAGCGTAAAATAGCAGCTTAACACTGCTGTGTTTCGTATGGTGAGTGTAGAGAACCGGAGACCCTTTTTACTGGAAAAGAGGCATTTCATCTTAGTCCTCACGGGTGACAACGCATCTGTATTTTGATTCTTTATTGAAGATAGATGTAGATGTCTATGGGTCACAGCAACCACTTACCATCAGGTGGACTGTGTGCTCGTTTGTCACCCTATCCTATAAAAAAGGTAGATACTTAACTAAGTATATACCTATTTATATTTATATATTTTATAAAATGTTTTGATGGAAACAAAACGGGGACACGGAGTACAACATAATGGCTGCTTTATTTTTCATATAAGTATTACTTGTGATAATTACAAACATTTAATAATTAATAATTAAATAGATTATAGAAGTTTATTTTAACATTCGACTTAAGTATGAATGGAAAACTTAATAATTTAAGGAAGGAAACTTGTAGGAATCAGTTAAATAAGATTGCTCTGTTTAAAGGCCTATATGTTTATGAGGCTTCATCATGTTTCATGTTTATATTCTTTCATCTGTCCCTGAAAATTATAAAGAAATAATAAAATTATTATCATTTTAGCTGCATGAATTTTAAAAACATAATGATCTTAACACAGTAAAGTGCACTAAGTGTCTGAGTATACAGATGCACTCTCTATTCTCTCAATCTCGGTATGTTAAGAAAATGGTCACTCATTCATGGACTGACCACGGCAAGTGCAACTTAATTTCGCAGATCTATTGATCTGCGCAGCTATTACTTAACCACGAGTTCCTCTTCTCTACGAATAACGCTGTAGGGGATAAACCACGCTATTTAAGCCCTCGCGACAATGTCGTCGGCCATCAAGCATGAATCGGGCATTGACCGTTGTGAGTATCAAATACTATGGAATTTATACTATCACGTCTCATGCGCGGTCTAGTAGCGCTTGAGGAGCATTACTAAATATCTATACCTAACTACGCTAAAAGTTTTATCGTTATGATTTGGGAATATAATCCGAAGTTCCGAAGCTCCGCTTAACCCCTTGGGGAAAATAGCATGATGCTATGAATATTGTACTAGTGTGACCGTGAGGCTGTGCGGTTGGTTGCAAGGTTACACATTTATTTTGGTTGATAAATAGATACTTAGTTGGGTTCATAATGGCTTAAAGAGGATAATCTCAAGATTTTTTTGTCTTTAATGTACTACAGTTTTATAATGTATGAAAATCTGTCTCTATATTTATCTAAAGTTTTGAAAGTTATATTTTGAAGTCTTATTATAACAATATTTTACTTACTGGTACAAATAATGTAGAAATGACCTTTTAATAAAATTGTTTTTATTCTACTTTTCTTTTATACTTCTCAAGAAAATGTTTGCTGCAAATTGTTGAGTTCTTCTTGCATTCCAACCAACCCTTCCAATGAACCTTAACCACTTTTTCTAATTATAGAATCCGAGGGAATCTGTTTGAAAACGGCAAAATAAAATTACATTTTAGAACGCAAACCGAGGATTTATTTTCTTGTTGTGTAGACAAGTCTATCGATTCATTATAAACATTCAAGATAAATATCGACATTAATTTTGATATAGTTGAGTCAATCCCTAGCGTACATGTAAAATATTTTGTATAAAATGTATTTACCAAATTCATGCAAATTATCAACAACGTGACTTTTTCTTTGCAAAATATAAAATTAACAAAATAATTGAATATATTCTATATTTTAAACAGTATGTAACATAAATTTTAACTAAAATAAACGCGTCATAAAATTGACGACGTCTTGAGAATTTACCTGTGATATGTGAAATTATCAGGATTATTTCTATTATTAACAGCACACTCACTCACGGAACAATTAACCATTTTGGAAAAAGTTACTTACTAAAAATAACCACTATTATACTTTAAAAATTACAAAATATCTCGAGCTATTTCTTGCGTGCCGAATTGTGCCGACCTGTCATTCAAAATCGGTTACAGAGTCATGAGATTTGGTATCCTTTTCTATCTTGCATTTTGCCATAAGGAATTTTTTTTCCTTGCACACTATGTTGGTCTATACGCTAGTATATTCTAAGTCTATGGGCTAACCATGCCCGAGTGGAAGGGACGCGTGCCTCTCACTCGCTCTCATTGTGAGCGCATAACGTGATCGGAGCGTAACGCAGTTTCTTGAAGTGTCACCGGCAAACCATTTATAAGACGTTGTCACGTCAAAAACATTTGAATATTATCCTACACGACTAAATAGGCTGTATGGTTATTGATCATTGCATATTCCGAAGGAGACAACTTGGTGACATTTTATTAATAATTGCAGGAAATAGTTAAACAATTAAAAAAGATTTAGTTTTTTTTTTAACTTTATTTAATAATAACTACAAAACTGCATTATTTTGTGTTCTTTTCAATTTATTCAAACAACTTGTCACAAGAATGAGTGATTTTACTACATAACCTACAAATCATAAAACATAAAATAAAAACAAAACCCCAGGTCCTGCAAAAATATGATTTTTGACATAAATAGTAAATGTTTAGATCTTCAAACTAAGAAATATTTTAAGTTTGGTCACGCCGGACCCAAGCTTGTAAGGAATCAAGTTCATCTCCTATGGGTAAACAAGCTTGTATGGCATCAAGTTCATCTCCTTTGGGTAAAAGTTTCACCCCTTACAGTGAAATATAGGGAATAAAATTTGCAACTATTTAGACGACATTCTAGTCCTTACCTTTAACTTGTGTTATTCCCTAGTGCATACAAAGATCAAATAAAATTAACATTGACATAAAAATTAACAATAATCGGGACTTTTATACAATATATCTATCAGCTATTTCAGAAGCTATTTTGTGAATATTATTTTATTCTTCTTAGTTCTTTGATTGTCGAATTTTACTTTCTATTAAAAGTTTTTTATCCTTGTTATTCAGTCCTTAAACACAAACAATAACAAGAATGTTGCTTTTCCTACTTGGATTCTTATATAGGATGTAAAACGTGCAAGACATCCGATACTACGATCACCTACGATGCCAAGCGTAACGTCCTTTCTACAATGAAAGAGACTCATATTCAGCAGTAGCATGTTACAAACTAATGAAGAAGAAAAAGAAGATTATACACACAACTGCTTTATTTTAAAACAAACGAATGGTATAATTTCTATCCTTTATTTTGAAAGAATACTGTCCCGCATACTTCTTAGATTATCAATATGCGAGCCAAAATAGATCATCCAAATCACTAACCAAAATAGTACTACCCCAACTATTTGAGCATGTGTGATTATCTCACAGAACCCCATGTTTTCGCGTAATAAGAACAGACATTTTCCTTACATCTTATAAAAATATAAACAAAACAGTGATCTCACATCGTACTCTCAGGGGTGAGTTTATCTCGCTCTTCCAATGTATTTTCCATGACTTCATTGAAGAGTTGATTTCCCATATGCCGCGCTAGCAGCAGTTGTGACGTGCTCAGCTTATCAAGCGTAAGTGACTGGATACGTGATATATGTACACCTAACTCTCGATGGCTCCCAGAACATTCTATGCACACGATAATTCCGAAGTTTGTTGAAAGCCAAGTAGGATCTGAAAATAAATCAAACTTTATTATTAATTATTATTATTTTCCGACAGCAATAGAAACAAGAGAAGATAAGGAACTTCTTTTCGTGAAAAAAATCGTGTTTGCTAACAGTTTCACATTCTCAGGAATAAGATGTTCAAGCGTGGTGATTACAGCGATCGAAATACGCGCATCGCTTCAGTGAAATGTTCAAATGTTATGGTCGTCCTGTGGGTTTAGCAAAACTCCCCTCCAAGTAAAGACTATTACACAGATCTTAAAAATTGTCTGACGTATTAATAAGCATGTTACTTAAACTACAATAATTATTATTTGATTGACAGTCAGTTTGATAATAAAAGGCAAATTGTCGCTATTTGGGAGGTGTCTATGCCCATCAGTTAACAGTCACAGACTGACAACGATGAACTTCTTCTTGTATTTTTATTTTATAGAATAAGGGTGACAAACGAGCACACAGTCCACCTGATGGTAAGTGGTTGATGTGGCCCATAGACATCTACATCTATCTTAGATTACGAATCAAAATGCAGATGCGTTTTCAGCCGTGAAGACTAAGATGGAATACCTCTTTTCCAGTAAAAAGGGTCTCCGAACTCACCATACGAAACACAGCAGAGTTAAGCTGCTATGTTACGCTGTTGTAACGCTAATAAATTATTTTTTTTTATTAGGAAAAAACGTATAAAAAGTACAATTTTAATAACACTAACACGTTTTTAAATAAGTGTGTTAATATGGTTAGTTCTGTAGATCTTATATGTATGTTATAAATATCTCGGAAAAGGAAGGCGACTTCCTTTAGGATGCTTTGGCCGCGACACGTAATCATTTATGATTGACACACTGCAAAGTTCGAATATGATATTTTTTTAATCACCAATTAAATGTAAAATACCTAAATTAGATGCAAGGGAAACAGTGTTTAATGTCATTACTGCGATCGTTTTGCTATTGCGTAATCGCCTGCCAACCGTGGCGATTAGGGAAAAGAAAAGAGGCCCATATTATGTATTAAGTATTCAACTATTTTAAAAACTAATAAACTATTATAAAAATAACAGTCAAATTATCAATAAAATGATTTGTACAAATATTATTAAAGAAATATAAGTCATCTTTCTCTTAGCATATATTATGTATATACTTAAACGAGGACTTATTTAACGTAGTAGCCGCTTTCTATTAATGGGAAGTGCTCGTTCGTCAACCTCAAAAGCATAAAGCCAGCACATTTTTCTGTACATAATACGCTACGACGAACTGTCTTGAAGTTTTAATACCTATCATTAGTTATAGAAGTTCGATTTGGTATAGAAAATCTGCCACTCTTTACCCGCCTCCGCAAGCAAAACAAATGTGTTTTTTTCATCGGATATGGAAAGAGTAAACATTGTATATATTATAACAAAAAAGAGTTGCGTAACAAGACCAAAAATATTGTAGGCATAATAAGCAAAGTGTAACGCGCAATTAGATCAGCCTTTAGGTGATGGAGTTCCTCTGCTTAAAACTTTCAAACTTCTTTACAATATATTGATGCGCCACATTGCAAAGTTTTTGGGAAATTCTGACGACAGTTTGAGTCAGCAGACAGTCGATGACGATAGTACCTCAATGCGCCTATAAGTACACAAAATAACTTGAGATTTACATCACCATCGGAACACCTGTTTCATCAAATCCTACTTATAGTTCACCTGCGCAGATATTAATTTAATACACAAAATCGCACCATTCTTATAATATATCGACATTCACTGCAAACCATTCATCGTCATCATCATCACAGCCCTTCACAAGTCCACTGCTGAACATAGGCCTCCCCCAAGGAATAAACAAAGCACAGTCCTGAGCCACCTGCATCCATCGACTTACTGCATATCTTACCAGGTCGTCACTCCATCTAGTGGGGGGACGCCCTACACTTCGTCCGCCGGTACGAGGCTGCCACTCGAGAACCTTTTTTCCCCATCGGTTGTCGGTTCTTCGAGCTATATGGCCGGCCCATTGCCACTTCAGCTTACTAATCTGTTGGGCTATGTCGGTCACTCTGGTTCTACTGCGGATATCCTCATTTCTAAGTTTATCACGCAGAGAAACTCCGAGCATAGCCCTCTCCATAGCTCGCTGAGCGACCTTGAGCTTCCTCATCCGACCAGCAGTGAAGGACCACGTCTCAGTTCTATAGGTCATCACTGGCAACACGCACTGGTTGTACAGTCTCGTTTATGTCTTCGAATATGTCAGGTAAACATATTCGTCAACAACTTCGAGCTTAGTGCTCCCAACAACTACCGGCATAGGTGTGACATGGACATTAAACATGATCTTTGTTTTGTCCATGTTCATCTTAAGACCTATCCGTTGGGAGACACTATTGAGGTCATTGAGCATAGTGCTTAGGTCCTCCAGCGATTCTGCCATAAGGACTATATCGTCGGCAAATCGAAGGTGAGTGATGTACTCGCCATTGATGTTAATACCGTATCCTTTCCAGTCCAAAAGCTTGAAAACGTCTTCCAATGTCTTACATCTCTCTGCAGTTGGATACGTTTCGTACTCTGGTTCTATACTCGGATAGCCATCGAAGCCCTACTGTACAAACACTTCAGCACCTCGATATACCGACAGTCAACTTGGCACCGCTGAAGGGACTGCAGCACCGCCCAAATTTCGACAGAATCAAAGGCTTTCTCATAGTCCACATACGCCAGACATTGTGGCAAATTGTAGTCCTCGCACTTCTGTACAATTTGCCGAAGGGTATATATGTGGTCTATGGTGCTAAAGCCTTTTCGGAAACCGGCTTGTTCGGGAGGCTGGAAGTCGTCGAGTCTGCGTGCGAGACGATTCGTAATGACTCTCGAAAACAGCACGTAGACGCGGCTCAGAAGGGAAATCGGTCTGTAGTTCTTCAAACGAGCGTTGTCGCCTTTCTTGAAGAACAAGATCACCGCACTTCTGCTCCACGCCTCCGGTGTAATGCCACCATGGAGGATGGAATTAAAGAGCTTCTGAACGACTTCAAGTACCGGTTTTCCACCCGCTTTCAGAAGCTCCGCTGTAATACCATCCTTGCCTGGGGCCTTGCCGTTTTTAAGGTGCTGGAGAGCCATTCTAATCTCGCTCAGACTGACGTCCGGGATATCATCGGAATAGTGTCGGAAAAGACTCGCTCTTGGATCGTTACTCACACTTGCGTGTGGCTCCAACGATGTGTACAACTGCCCATAGAACCTCTCAATCTCACTCAAAATCTCAGGTGTCCCGGAAACGACGCTGCCACACTCGGTCTTCAGCTTCGACAGTCGGCTCTTTCTGGCAATCTCTAGCAAAGACTTTGGAGCCCTGGTTCCGCTCGATCGCTTCTTCAATACGAGCAGTATTAAAGTTGCGTAAGTCTCGCCGCATGCATTTGGAGATCTGTCTGTTCAGTTGCCTGTATGCCGTCAAATCTACTGAAGACTGCAGCTTCATATCCCGTCTAACAGCCATGAGATTAAGAGTGTGATCGGAGAGTTTTTGTGTTCTTCTGCGGCGGGTCTTGCAAAACTTAGCTCCGACCGCATGGACAATTTCCACGAGCTTGTCATTCATATCGTCCACTGCATTGCAATCTTCTAGGCACTGAAAACGGTTTCGTAGCTCGAGCTAAAAGGTTTCGGGACTTTGGATTAGAGCACGAGGGGGACGGAGCGTTGACTTCATTAGAAGTGACCGCTCCAACTTAACGTTTAGGTTCAGTGTGCCTCTCACCATTCGGTGATCGCTGCCGGTTTTCACCCTCGCGATCACTGAGACATCACTGAACAGTTGTCGACTGGTCGTCATAATGAAGTCAATCTAATTTTTTGTCGAACCGTCGGGGCTCGACCAGGTCCACTTTCTGTGGGGCCGCTTTTGGAAGAAAGAGTTCATCATAAAGAATCCCTCTTTTTCCATAAAGTCGGCCAGCTGCTGGCCCCTTGGGTTCCGTTGCCCTATTCCGAATTTCCCTACTTTCAGCTCACCGTTCTCTCTTGTGCCTAGAAGTCTCCCATTAACACCGTATAGTGGGTTTTGGAGGAATGCATGGCTCTAGAGATATCCTCATACATTTCCTCCACCTCCTCATTGGGGTGTGCCGAGGTTGGGGCGTAAACCTGTATGACCTTCAGCGAATACCGTTTGGTGATTCTGTGTATAAGGTACGCAACCCCCGTCGACACACTCCCAATCTTTACAACGTTGTTAACAAGACTTGTGGACGATAAATCCGACACCTCCTTGGGACAGATGGTCGCCCTCCCGGTGATAGAACAAGTTGCCGGATTCGAGGATTACCGTGTCCTCCCCCTCTCTTCGGACCTCTGATAATCCTATAATATTCCAGCGCAACTTGTCTATCTCTTCTTCCAGCTCCAGGATCTTCTCGTCAGTCCTCAGGGTGCAAGCGTTATAAGTTGCCAGGTCGAGTCATCGTAGGTGGCAACCGAACCTCCACCGGAGATTCTTAGCACCCCCTGCCCCGCCGTTACCATGGTCGCCACCGTAGCCAGGAATAGCGGGGCCGCCGGGACTGGGGGCCGTTTATTTGTGTCGTTGCTCATGGCCATGACACAAATAAACGGCCAAGGCATATACCCCATATTGCCATAGTTGCCACGCTTGGCGAGCGGGTTGGCAACCGCAGTTTTTTATTGTTGTTTTGCTGTAATCAGAAAAATGCTGCTGCCCATCCTCTGCCTCAGTTTCCCTCTGTCGCCTCTTACGACACCCACGGGAAGATATGGGGTAGTGAGTATTCTTACCCGCCACTACACGGGTAGTGCAAACCATTATTTAAACAATAATACGAGGATAGCAAACCGCCGACGGGCAAGTCTCCGCCAAAATTCCGCGTTTGTTTCAATACGTTTTTTAACGTGGTAGAGCCACGCTGCAGCGATATTATGGTTGTAGCAAGAATGAGTCGGCTCAACCGGGGTAGAACCACGCTCTCACAGAATATCATGTGTTTCGTATTCGTTATCTGTGTTTCGTATGGTGATTGTAGAGAACCGGAGACACTTTTTACAGGAAATGAGACATTCCATCTTAGTCCTCAGGGGTGACAACGCATCTGCATTTTGATTCTTAATCGAGGATAAATGTAGATGTCTATGGGCCACAGCATCCACTTACCATCGGATGGACTGTGTGCTCGTTTGTCACCATATTCTATTTAAAAAAAAACGCGAGTGGCGAGGGTGTGCTTATAGTGTAGTCGTAGGCTTGTGGGCTCGTATACGTATTTTGTGCGTAATCGGTTAAACTTAGTTGCGTAGTTACGCGTAACTAGTTCCGAAACCGCTTATTTTTATATCTAGTTATTTCTGTTTAGAAAATTGGTTACTACATTATTTTTGTGTTATGACTACGCGATTGAATGAAAAAGTTATCTACATACCATGTACTTTATGTTTATGTTCTTTGTATAATTTTATCAAATTGACCTTTCCTGCTCTTTAGAACTGGATGAAAAAGTTATTTTTAATACAATAACTTTTTAGCGTGGCGGAGTCAAACAACGAGCGAGACGAGACGTAAAATTTGTGTTAGTAGAATAGTACGCTAGTACTTCTTATTAATTTGTGTACACACTCGAGGCGTCAGCAGTCACTTTAGTTTCATAAATCTGCGTACATACGCAAAATAATTGTTGTATTCTCTTCAATAAAACTACGTCATGTGTTTATCAGCCTGTAAAGAAGTTACTGAAATCAATTACGTTAAATAACGTCCATCTCTATTACAGTGTCAATATGAGTGTATTATGTATGAGTTTTTGTGATATTTTTGTGTATTTAAATAATGCATATGTTTTATTGGAAGTATGTGGATAGCTGTAATTGGCCTATCAAGATCGTAATAATATGTAATTAAGTTTATGGCTGTTTCCGTTCCAATGAGGACATTCACGACTTTTTCTGCCATAGGGCGGCGCTACTTTTGAATGAGGTGAAATATTTGACAGATTTCATAGCGAGGAAGTTAATTTGTTAGGAAAATGTAAGGGTTAATATTATTAGTTATATTTTATATTAATTAGATTGGAAATTAACAAAACAAACTACGGGTATTTCTAAATGTAGAAAAATAAAAGAAAAGTTACATACTTAAAATCGTATTTTTAATTAAACGAAGCTGTCTGACAGATGCTTAATGTCACTTTGTGAAATAATGTTGCCTACGACTTTAATTTTTATTATTATACTCTAAAAACTAATGAATTCTTATTTAAAACTTACTTCTCAATTCAATGGTATTGTGTAATAAAAATCTTCACCTCTCAAGTCAAGTCCCAAATGGCGACATCTGATAAGCGGAAGATTATGAGCCCTCATTAAAGAAAATAAAAGGAATTTTGGCGAAAACTTGATCGCCAACGGATTGCTGTTTCTGTATTATTGTTTATATAATGGTTTGTAGTGGAACTAGATACGTAAAAGTGTGCGATTTTATGTATTAAATGTCTGCACACTGCACATATGAACTTTTAGTGTAAACGATGAAACAAGTGCTCCGATAAACCACAAGGTTGTGTCTGCTTAGGCGCCTAGAGAGACCGTCTTAGACTGCTTGCTGGCTTAAGCTGCCGTCAAAATCTTCCAAAAACTTTACAGTGCGACACAACAACTTATTGTAAGGAAGTTTTTAAAGAAATTATTAAAAGAATAATTTCTTAATATACTCTGACACTGGCAAATTACAAAAGTACGTAACCATTATCAAAGAAAAAAAAGTATGAGTTTTTGTGTATTTAAATAACAAATCGAATCATTTTGCTGGCTGTTGCTGTTCCAATTATTAAAAGAAATAAAATGAATATATAAACGCGTACCGTTAGCAGAGCCGCAGTCTGCGCAGACGTGGTTGCCGGGCAGCGCGCGCACGCAACGGATTATGGCGCGCTGCAGGTCGAGCAGCGAGTGCCCGGCGCCGGCGCCCTCCCCCTCCCCCTCGCCGTCGCCCGCCTGCTGGTGGAACGCACGCAGCAGCGCCCCCTCCTTGCAGTTCACCAGCACCGACGTCCACGCGCGCTGCTCCCCCTCGTCCTCCGCTTGGAAGTGGTACGTGCGGTTGTCTGTCAACATCATGAACGTTAACAAATAGATATCTCGCTATTTGTCGGTTACCTATAGACCCAATGTTTAGTTCTTAATTAGCAAGATGCACCAAAAGATTGAAATTTTCAAATGACAAAATTTGGTGGGACTTTGTTACCTATGAAAAGTCTCCCCCATAGATTACCTCATTAGGGGTAATTTGCCTTAGATGCTACGCTTGGCAACCGCAGATATATTGTTATGTTGACTTATTATCAAGAAGATGCTGCTTGCTACCCATATTTTATATTATTTCCCTCTATCGCCTTGACCTACAAATTGATATGGGGTAAGGGATCCCTTTAAGGCACTACTATACAACGACGTCTTCTCAGGACGTCCCTAGCGCGACGCTACTCTCATGATGAGGTAATTGTTTCTTTATTTTCATTTATAATATTTCTATTTATTTATTGTTAATATTATAAATTAGATCTTACAATATCATTTTCAGTAAGTTGATAATATCTGCCTAAGATGATATATATCAAATATAGTTATATAAAATGTTTGACTTTGAATTTTTTACTATTGAAAGTAAAACTCCTTGCATACTTAATATTACAGGGTCACTTGTGCGCTTACTAAGACAGAGACTCTCACTCTACCTAATCTACTCAGTACTACACATTGTAGACATCAGATCAGACGTAAGCTAGGATGCAATGTTAGAGATACGGTGACAATCTCAATACAATCGAACACGAAAGCCAACACAATTTGAGTTTCTGCCTTATTGTTGTCAGGTGCCGCTGACACAATTTGCTATTAATAAAATACCTTGAAAAATGCAAAATATGATACAATTAAAATTTGTCTTATCTTGCACTTATCATGTAAGTATTTGCATTTTACAACTCACACTATTAAAAATAAGTATGAATGTTATTTTAATTGGGATTTTACGTCTAACCTCTCGAATGTATGAAATTATAAAACAATCACAGATAATAATGCAAATAGAGTCCGCCAAGTTGCTAAGTATTTTTCATGTACTTACTTGTTCTTGTTCCATATTATCTTATTCATGTATTTAAACAATTTTTCGACAGTAACAAACTTTAGTTGCTTGTATATTATAACTTCCGTCCCTAACTCACCATGGCTTGATGAAACGGAAAAAAGTCTATTTTTCAAAAAACGAGTAAAGTTGTACATAGGTAAGGTACTTATAACAAATTCCTATCCATATCAAAAACGTAACTTTCACTTAAGAATAAAAGTTAGTGTAGGTATATTCAGTGCCAAACAAAAGCAAACAACCTTTATACGTCTCACAGCTATACATAGACCTTCTCTCATTTAATACTTAACAAAAGTAATAAAATTGCTGTGGTAGGTCAGGGGCTAAGCATTTAAGCATTTAAGCACTTGCCATAAATTTCACAGAACGCGAGCATATCGGTTAACACCACGTTCGGCAGTTAAGGAAAACATCGTGAAGAAACATGCATGTCTGAGAAATAAAATATTTCGAGTACATGTGAAGTCTGCCAACACGCACTGAAGCAGCTCGGCAGACTAATCGCTCCATAACCAGAAATCAAAGGAAACCTCCTGTACGCAGAGGTGAGGTGAGAGAGGCGTCCACTTTTAAAGTAAATAAGTAAGAAAGTCTCTGGAATAGTTACAACAATTCATCGAGATACAAAGTTCGGTTATTAGTTTTAGGCATTGATATTTTTTCGAACACTGGATGGACTTAATAGTCGGCAAGTACGCCAAAGTACGCCAACCAAAGGATCCATGCGGTTGTTTAAAATTTCTCACTCTTTCTATTTTATACGTTATACAACCACGCTGAAGCTTTTCGCATCACGAATGGGTCAGTTCAACCAAGGAAGGACCACCCTCTTACGGAATAATGGTATAAAATAGCAGCTTGATAATGCCGCTATATTCCGTATGGATGTGACGAAAACCGAAAACGATTTTTACTAGTATTTCTCTTCATTCTCTCTTAGTCTTAATCATCTTTAGTCTAATAGTCTTAATAATCTTTAGTGGTGAGAACGCATCGAATCTTGTTTCTGAATCGAAGAAAGATGTAGGTGCCTATCGGCCACAACATTCAATTGCCATCAGGTAACTTCTCTTTTACAAGGAGGTTTTGAATTTAATTCTCAGCATTATGTGATTATACGATTGCGTTAGGTATGGTGATGACATTGTTCTTATCTTAATACATTTATATATAAAAAAATTGGACAATTACATTATAACATTACCATAAAATGATGTAATGATTTTTAAACGTGGTAGAGCCATGGTGCAGCTATATTAATTGTATAGTTATAGCACGAATGGGTCGTGTCGACCGGGGGAGAACCATGCTCTCACAGAATACCAGCGTAAAATAGCAGCTTAATGCAGCTGTGTTTCCTATGGTGAGTGTAGAGAACCGGAGACCCTTTTTACTGGAAAAGAGGCATTCCTCACGGCTAACAACGCATCTGCATTTTGATTCGCAAACGAAGATAGATGTAGATGTCTATGGGCGACAGTAACCACTTACCATCAGGTAGACTGTGTGCTCGCTTGTCACCCTTATCCTATAAAAATGTAAATTTATTACTTACATACATAATTTAACAAACACTGTAGTGTTTGTGTCGTTCTCAAAAATTTGTAATAGGTACATTCATTTATTCTTGATTGTACATTACGTGAATTAACTTAATTCCTTGGGTATGTTAATAAAGGTGATATAGGTAAATGTATAATTATTTAGTTTGTATTTATAGACTACAAGTCTATAAATACAAACTAAATATATTTAAAATACTAAAAACTTATTTCAAATAAAACATGCTTTTTGGATAATTTTCATAACATAGAATAGGTAGCGTATCGCATATGTTATACTCACAAGAGACTAGATCGAACGCCCTCTTGTCTTCTGACGCTACTTTGATCTGACACGTCAGCAAGTTGACCCTGGCTGGTGGCTTGTTTTCGTCGGCGTGAAAAATATCTAGGTAGCCTTCAGCCGCCACTCGACAGCGGCGCTTCTGCCACACGCGACGAACCTTGCCTTCGGACTTCTTCAATAGATAGCCACTTCGAGTTACTCCGTGCTGTTTGTCCCCTTGTAACTGGTGCAGGGAGTAACCGCCGACTGATGATGCTACCTGAATTTAATATTATCATACTGTTAATAGTCACGAATCCCGTTTTCGTTAACTGGTTATCACTTGAAAGCTTTCATTAACTTCAGTACGTGGCTAGCCTGTTTGTTTCAAATAAGCAGTGTGATAAGCAATCTTAAGAAAAGAAAATAATATATTGTGGAGGTGTGTGACACCGAAAACATCAAGACCGGCGACATAGAAGAATTTTTTTTTTTTATTTTCTGAGGTGCGACAAGTCTAGCACTGTCGTCAATTCGAGTGATAATTAGGTACCTACGTTATAAGATTATGCACAGCAGTGTACGATGTACGAATTGATAAAGATTATGATGGTGATGGTTGATATACTTTTGATTTTTGATGAAGACATTTAAAAGATTTTTATTTGAATGATGACAATCTTTTCTGTTGTATTGTAAAAGCAAGTCGAATTTTTGTATTAAAGTAAATTTATTAATCTACGTTCGGGGGATAAGTCGCTCGCGTCCGTAGGCTTCGACCACCTAACCCTAGGCCCACCCTACACGTGTGCCCCGGGTGGTGCTAAACGAGCGACAAAGCCGAAAGGATAGACTCGGCTCCTCGTCGTATGGTAGCGGCGTAAAATCTACCACCCCTTAGTTCGCACCATGAGCCAACAAACAAAAGAAATGGCCCCGAGTTCCCGGCGCCCCTTTAATGGGGCAGGGGTGCGAAGAATCTCCGGGAGAAAAACCGGCGACGAGGTTCGCCACCCGTCACGTTCTGTCTCCCGGAGGGGCGAAAAGTGGATTGCGGAGGCCCGTCTGGCTACGCTGAATGTATGTGGAGCAATGAATGATAAGATGGATGAAGTATGCGAAATGATGAATGATAGAGGAATAGATGTGTTATGTGTAAATGAGACGAAACAAAGGAAAGGATGCCACTGCACATGGCATGTATACCGCTTACTGGTCTGGTGTAGACGAGACCGAGCGGGCATGCCAGGGAGTCGGTGTCATCCTTTCAGAAAGAATGAGCCAATGTGTGAAAGAGTATGAATGTGTAAGCCCAAGGCTGCTATGGATACGAATGAAAGTGGGCTTAAAGAAGTTGTTTGTGCTAGGGGTGTATGCCCCAGACATGTCTAAGCCCACTTATATCCGAGAGCAGTTTTGGGACATGGTAAGGATGGTGTTGATGAAATGTAATGGAAATGAGAATATTATTATGAGAATATTACTTCCATTAAATAATGAGAATATTTAATGGAAGGTTGGGGTGAAGAGGTCTGGTTATGAAAGGATATTAGGAACGTTTGGCGATGAAAGTATAAATGAGAATGGTGAAGACCTCCTCACCGTATGTGTGGAAAAGAATATTTTGTGACGAACACTTTCTTTCGCCATAAGAGGATTCACATGTATACATGGGAAAGAGGTGATGATAGAAGCATGATAGATTTCATAATAGTGGATGAAAGAATGAGGAGCGAAGTGATAGATACAAGAGTTTACTGGGGTCCAACGTAGGGACGGATCATTACTTGGTCTTATGCCGAATTAATGGTCTATTCAGGCGTTGGCGGCATCGGACATCTGTGTCTACCACTGCGTTACAGCGTATAAGAATAGAGAGGTTACAAGATGAAGGTGTGAAAGAGAAGTATAAATGTAGACTGAGGAAAATATAAGTGGTTTGGATGAATTATGTACGAGTGATTTAGACTTAAAGACTATATGGAATAATGTTAAGAAAGTTTTGGTGGATGCAGCCACAGCGTAAGTAAGAGAACGAATGATAGGAAAAATAATACGTTGTGGTGGGATGATGAGGTACGGATGGAAGTTGAAGCAAAGAAGAGCATGGCTAAATTTACTAGCAACCAAAGCTAGTAATTCTGGCGGTATGAATGATGAGATTGAAAGAAAAAGGCAGACTTTAGACGTATAAATAAGAGAGTAAAAGAAGTTGTTGAAAGGAAAAGAAAGAAAGGATAAGAATGATAGAAGGATATCTGATAACTTCCAGCAAATATTAAAATGTTCTGGAAACTCGTAAGAACTGCCAGGGGAAATTCAAAACAGCCTAGAATTAATGCTATACGAGACGAGAATGGCTGTATGCTGAATGATGAAGTTTCGAATTTAAAAGATGGAAGGAATACTTTGAAAGCGTGTTTATGAGTGAAGAGTCGTCTGAATTAAGTGAAATAGAAACTCCGAAAGAAGTGGAGAGAGGTAGGGAGATAAGTGTAGATGAAATAATGAAAGCAATGAAAAGCATGAAAGCAGGTAAGGCAGCTGGATATGATAGAGTATCACTCGAAATGCTAAGGGCTGGAGAGGGAGTGGTGGCAGGCCTGCTGTACACCTTGTTTAATTTATGTTGGGAACTGAAGCGGGTACCGGAAGACTGGTGCAAAGCCGTTATAGTTCAATATATAAGGAAAAGGGTCACAGCAGGACTGTAAAAACTACCGTGGTATCAGCTTGCTTAGTATTGTGGGTAAACTGTATGCTAAGGTGTTAATTGAAACAGTTGTGGAAGAAACTGATGGAAAAATTTGGGATGTGCAAGCTGGATTTAGAAAGGGATGGGGTGTACGGATCAAGTCTTTTCCATGCGCATGATTGCGGAGAATTTTTGGCCAAAACCAGAAAGTTTTTTGTGCGTTCATGGACTTGGAAAAGGCTTATGACAGAGTGGACAGGAATATGTTATGGCAAACACTGAACTCATTTGGGTTGAGGGCTGGTTTGATACAGGCATTAAGGTATCTTTATAGGGACTCTAGTGCTTGTGTCAGGATCAACGGGGACTGGTTTGGCATCCAAAAAGTGTCAGACAGGGCTGTGTAGCTTCCCGTGGCTGTTTAACCTATTTATGGACAGTTGTTTGCAAACTTTGAAAGTTGAAGAATGTGGGTTGGGTGAGTTAACCGTCAAATGCCTATTGTACGCCGATGATCAAGTCATATTTGCATCGTCGGCGGCCGAGTTGCAAATGATGGTTATTTTAATGAACTGGTAATTAAAAGTAAGGGTATGAAAGTGAACGCAAGTAAGACGAAAGTGATGGTTTTGAAAGAGAAGAAAGTAAAACATTATGTGAAATAAGAATAGAAGGAGTTGATTGAGCAAGAGGATAAGTTTGTATATTTGGGATGTTTATTTAGCAGGGATGGTAGATATGATAAGGATATAGAACGACGAGTGAACGCAGGAAATAGAGTGAATGGGGTTCTACACGCTATTATGAAGAGTCAGAATGTGTCAAAAAAGGCACGTTTGGCAATTCATAATGCTATGTTAGTCCCTACTTTAATGTATGGTAGTGAAAGTTAGGTCTGGCAGAAGAAGCATGAGAGTAGAATAAATGCTGTAGAAATGCGGTCATTAAGGAGTATGCTAGGGCTGAATCTGAATGACAGGGTGAGAAATAGTGTGATAAGAGAAAAGTGTGGTTTGCAAGATGACGTTGTGACCAGGATTAAGGAAGGAATGCTTCGGTGGTTTGGTCATGTAGAAAGAATGAACGAAGAAAGAGTGACAAAGCAAATTTATGTTGCAGAAGTGAACGGCAGAGTCGGAAAGGACGCCCTAGACGCAGGTTTATCGACCAAATTGGCGTTTTATTGAAAAAGGCCAGATTAGTAGTACCCTTAACCGACGAGCGTGTATGCGTAGATATATGGATGTAAAGGAGGCGAGAGAGGTGTGCCAGGATCGTGTCAAATGGAAGTCCGTAGTCTCTGCCTACCCCTCTGGGGGACAGGCGTGAGTGTTTTATATATATTATTAATCTATTAGTATATCGAGTATATATTTACATTTAAAGTTTAACGCAAAACATTTCAATTTCAAAGCAGTAGTTAAATTTATACAATATATACCTATATTTTAGGTTTACTTAACCTCTATATTACTATGTTTAATATAAAATATTGGCAACCCTATACATTATAGAAATTAAAATAGATCGATACGTAATTGCTATTTTCGCTTGCGAAATGTTAAAAAAAACATGTTCCATCTGCATGCGGTAATCGTGCGAATTTAAATTCGACCTTATATAAATGTAACAATATACAATAAACCTACTTAAGTAAGAAGTAGTTAACGCTTTTTCATCATTTGGAAGTATTATCCTCCCAAACAAAACAATTTCATTAAGTCAAACGACATTATTATCCAAATATTATTAACCATTTCCCTGTCCCATGACACACATATGGGTCATTGTGTTATGGGTATTGTTGTCTTACTATGGTGTCTGTAAATCGAACAGTGAATGTGTTAAAGTATGATCTTTTTATGATTCAAAGGTTGTGATAAACTTGCAAACTATTTAACATTTCAAGCACCCGTACAAATAAAGGCTTACTTGTCGGATTACCTACCCGTATCCGATGGAATGAGTGACTGATCCGATACCCGATCCGATACGAATAATGAGTGACCGATACGATAGGAATCGAAGAGGTGCCAACGACAGTTTTAATCAAGAAGGTAAATATTTATTTACGTTAATATTTTAATAGGATTTTTTTTTTGTAAGCTAGCTAGACATTAAATTAAAACGTATTGTTATAAACTGTCCAATATGGACATAAGCATCGCGCCACCCCATCTAATATCACAATGATTTGCAGGCGCTAATCAAGACGCCTCGCACTTTACTCTATTTGCAGAGCTCCCATTTCCACCTAAATGTAGAAATTTTAAGTTTCCAAACAACTTCTAAAATAAACACACTGCCATTTGGTACTGTAAGATTTTCCACAAGTGTTTTTTTTAATTTTCATTAAAATAAAAACATTATAGTTATTTTTACTTTCGCGTACCTAGTGCAATAAATTCTTTCAACAACCGTCGCGCAACGCAAATTAGTTACAAATAACCTTATTTACAAAGTTTGCAAACAACACCGAAAAATACAAAGTTTAAATACAAACATTTATTTTGCATTCCAGCGTCTTGAAATTTATATATTATATGACCTATTTCAACCAAGGTAACATTTTCCATTAGCTTCCAGTAATTATAAAAAATAATAATTTAATCACGTCACTGATGTTAAATGTCTTCTAATTTGGGCCGTAGTAAGTTGTGATCTAAGAACCTGACACAGTTCAGTATAAGAAATGTGTCCATGATCCGAGACCTTAATAATAAATGTGAAAATGTATGCGTATGTGTAGTATATTTTCAGGGCTAAATCACGCAATCAATCTTAATAATCTTTGGCTAAAATAAAACTTGCATCTTAAAGATGTGAACATGCTACTTTTCAATTATTAATAACATCTTCGGAATCGAGTCCGAGACAGCACGCGGGTGGTTGTAGTTGTGTGGTGTTCGTAGTAGTGGTGGTTGTGTATTCAGAACTCTTTGTTTCTACTAGGTCTTTGTACGTATTACGTACGTTACGTTGGCGATGATTAAGGAGAAGTAAGCGCTGAATGGCAAAAACTTTCGAGTGAACAAGCGACAATCGTTAATCTCTTGGATTCGATCTAGGGTTTGGGTCCCGGAACGTCTCGTGTCTCGAAGTCCCGAGACTTTTCGTAATTTTAGTTGTCTCGAGTCCCGGGACTTTCGCGTCGAGACTCGAGACGAGACAAGATTGTTGAAATTGTTATGTAATCATTTTTTAGTTTATGTAAGCAATGAAAAATATCCAAGAAAATGTACCCGCGATTCTGGAAAAAAACAAGAGCAACATTAAAAAAGGAGTTTCAGTTGTTTGAAGCAACCGGAAAACGTACAGAAAGTTTGGAACTACTGTATAGAGCCTTAAACACAATTAAACCGACATCTGTTGAAAACGAGAGAGTGTTCTCCTTGTCCGGTGGCATTATTACAAAAATCAGAAACAGATTGTCGGACAAAGCTGTTGACGCTCTGATTTTTTTAAAAGCCTATTTTATTAAATCAGCAAAGAAGTGTAATTAATGTGTTAGTTGATTATTTAAAAGACTGATTTATAAGTCTGTTTTATTATTTATATTTAGATTATTTAATTATGAAACAAATCTGTGATTATGAGAATTAACAATGTTGTGATTATGACCAATGATTAGATACTAGAATTACTAGATAATAATAAAGTTAATAAAAATTAGTATGATTTTTAACTAAGTTCGTTTTATAACTATAAGATTTAACTGCTTAAAAGTGAATCTGTGTGTGATTAAAAGAAATAAACAAAGCAATTACTAAGACTGAAATTAACGTTAAAGTTATTAATTAAGATTTAATTTTCTGTTTAATAAATGTTGATTTTTACAAAAATTTCCTTTTTTTTAATACGATTCACCAGAAATTAACTCAATTAAAATTCTTCAAAAAAGGCTTACCCCTCTTAAAAAAAAAAATATTTTTTCTTAAGTCTCGAAGTTCCGGGAATTCCCGGGACTTTGACTGTAGGCTGAGCCTCAATGGAGACTAGTCATCGGAGCAAGACAGGATAATAGGGCCTAAGTCCCTAAGTGTATGCGCAAGCACAGGTGTACTCTCTATTCACTCACTCTCAAAGTCCGATGGGACGGTAAACCGGAGAGAGACACCGCCAATTTCGTGACTCCGGGCAGCTACTGAGAATTTCTTGACGGAAAAACTCAATAACTGATTTTTTTGATCCCACCCGGAATTCGAACCAGGGACCTCACGATCAGCAGTCGCATTTACAATCATTAGACCAACAAGGCAGTCAATCAATATTAAGAGGAAACACTAATGAATAAACTTGACGCATTAATAAAGTTTTGCAATACGATTACAAAGAAAAAGTTCAATGAAATTTTTATGTTTACCTCACAGTCACTTTATATTATGCGATTTGTTTTTATCACTAGTCTCATCACAATAATTCCAATTCTAAAAGAATAATTTTCTCGTAAACCAATGTCCACGACCACAGTAACATTTTCTGTCGGAAGTTATTAACTGCGCTGAACTTATTATAGTGCTACAAATGCAAGTGCAAGCTGAGTGGTGCTCACTCGTTCTAACTTACCCAAGTCCGGTTGTGGAGTATTTTATAGTTTTCTATTAGCGTTAACGATTATAGAAAGTCAAATTAGCTAACCCCGCTGAAATAGGTTTGGATGCAGAGATACAAAGAACAATCACAAAATCCAAACTCGAAAATCAGTAATTTGTCTGCAGTCTCTGTCCGAATACAATGTAGGCATTTTAAAGGGAATAAATATGCTTTTACTTTCCATCAGGTAGGATCGTAGTCAAGCACTAACCTAAAAATTATGTAAAAAAATTAATTTTGGCTAGTATTCGAAGTATAGGAGGTAAATACTCCGGTCACTGCTTCTACATTTAAGGAATTTTTCGTTCTCTGTTCATATAAAATCGTTTCTATTACAAACTATTGCTTTATCAACTTAAAATTAATGTTATGGCCGACACACACGGTCAGTTAAACTGATCAGTTGAACTGATCAGTTAAAACGGATGTAAGCCGAAACGATTTTCCCACTCACTGGCTTCAAATTTAACAACTTCTTTTCAACTGATCAGTTTAACTGACCGTGTGTGTAGAGCATTAGTCGTAATATTTCTAATAAATTTGGTTCTTTTGGATACCCTTAAACGCTTCATCACACCGGTTACAATAGCAAAATTTTAAGGAATAATACTGACCTCTCTGTCTTGCGGCGCGGCTGCCCTAAGCATGTTTCTAAGCTCGAGCAACCTCCGCCGCTCGTCGTCCTGCTGCTGCCTGATCTTCTGCAATTGCACGCTCAAGTCCGCAACGTATACACCGAAATGCTCAATCGTCTTCAAGCCATCTTGGAAATAATTCGTTTGTGCGTGATAGTACTCCACTAGGTGCTGGAGCAGCTCGATCCCTTTCTTCGTCTTTATTTCGTTGAACTTTATCAGGTACTAGAACAAACAGTTTCGGAGTTTCACTTTCAGAATTTTCGTCAATAAAAATTGGAGGTAAGGACAACAATTACTAGAGCAATTGCACTTTAAGTCGATTTATGATACGATCCTATTTTGCACTAAGACAACAGTACCTACGTAAACTTTTTTCACCAATATGACAGACAAGATTTTTTAATCATTATTAAGAGAGTTTGACTTAGAAAAATGGTTTACTGATAACATAACAACAATCATAATCCGGAACTGCACAGTATCTAACTAAAAGTAGCGGAATGAGCACGAGCGTGATTCGGACTGCGAAAAAGCGTATTAATCCGTGTCCTTCCGCGAGTTAAAATTACACACTATGACGCACGAACGCGCGTCCATACTATGGCGTATCCAGATTTGTCTCGGGTTGTGCAATAATAATAATAATAAAGACGTACGCGACCTTGCACAACTCTGTTGGCGACTCGCCGGCTGAACGCTCGGCCTATAGCGAAAATATTATGATTAATTTTATTATTTAAGAATCCCTTGTGAGTCTTGCAGTAAGGCAATCATTGTGAATTCGCTTTATTTCATGAATCGCTTTTGCTTTTACTATACGCTTTTGTTTATATGGGATGCTGTCATTCCTTCGTAAAATATCGTTACAAATACACAATGTAGGCACAAATATATTTTATTTAAATAAAAATAAATTATATGTTAATCCAGAAGAAAAACTATTAAAAAAATACATGTGAAAAACATACAGAAAGTCCGGCGATATGGCTAGTTTATTCCACTTTCTGGTAGTTTACGCATTTTTTTTTGTAAAAAACGTTACCCCCACACTAGGATTTTCTCCTGTATCGTGGAGGCAGTTTACAAACATAAATTGCACGAGGACAAACATCCAGACCCGGAACAATTATTTGTAGGCTACAAATACTTGTTCCGTGCGGGATTCGAACCCGCGGCCCCCAGCGCAACCACTGGGAATGTGAATGTGAATTACTTTAAATGGTAAACCTAACTAATATAACATTTTTTTAAATTGTTTTTTGATTGTTTTTTTTTAATATTCTAAGCTAGCGCTTAACTACAATCCCACCTGATGTTAAGTTTTCATGTAGCCTAAGATGATGAAGCTGACTTAAGAAAAGCCTATTCACTCTTGCCTTGATGACACCCACATTGTAATCGGATGGAAAGACAGATGTTGTCGTCAACTTATTCCACTCCTTTGCTGTGCGCATGACGAACAATATAGCAAACCGTTTGGTTCGAATGCGTGGTAAGTCAACAACGAAAGGGTGGAGACTGGCCGAACGTCTCGTTATCCGATGGTGAAAGGGAGAGGGAGGAATTAAGTAATTGCCTTAAATAAATGTATAGGGCTCCACAAACCAATATCAGTCTAAGATATATTGGGGTCAATGATCGTACAACTGAAATCGCCAGCCAACCCTGTTTTATTGACTTTCACTTGTGAACGATAGCTGCTTGAATCGCCAGTATGCTCGAGACATCATGAAACAAAGGATAGCCCGGCAGTGGCCCTGCGCCTGCAAGGCCGGTCATTGACCTGGCGCGTGCCTCCGCGGTAACAGCAACACTTCCATGTATAAAAGGGATTTCATTTGAGTTTATCATTTCACTGTTATTAAATAATAATCAATTGTTACATGTTTGTTTACTTTTTTAATAAGAATTTGGCTTATAACCGGACATACAATAGCCAAAAGGATTAAACGTGGACAGACCTTCGCCCAAGAGTTTTTAAATTAGGCTATATAAATTTTATAGCAATCCCACGTACCTATGCTGAATAAACTTGCAGAATCTGCAGTTGCTCGATATAAAAGTGCGTATAAACTAGCGTGATAGTTTCAGAAATTTAAGAGGATGAGGAATGAGTGTGATTTGATCTGCTTACGCTATCAATTTCCCATTTGATATCAATAAAATTAAAGAAACTATTCCTCCTACATAAATGGCCACAAAGCAGAGTTCAGAACCACCTACACCTCTATCGACACCCTGCATATTTCATCATGTCGTTGATGGTTGTTATCGACATATAGCAAGGACAAAAACTTCGCTAATGTATGAATATTCACACACACATATACACATTCATTCAAATATAGTAGAATCGGACTCTAGGGATAATAATATACTTACTATTGAAACAAGTATCGTTTTAAGCAGGCTATCGAAAATATTATGAAGCTCTCTCGATAACTTTTCCTAAATTCGTTTGGCTGTAAGTTTGTTAGGTATAAACATTAAAGCTTTTAAAGTTTTTAACGAAACCAATTTACTTATCTACAAACAAATATGGTCTAATAAGTATAGTCATTTCCGTTTTCGCTTCTACTATCCTGTAAACAAGTCAGAAATATTCAGGCCAAAAGCATTAATTTTAAACGAGGCATATCATGAAAATAACTTTAAATCAATATAGTACACTGTTAGCTAAACCGAGTAAATTGAAAATAGCCGAACAAAATCACAATGGATGGCAGATCTGAACAGGCTAGCTTAGCAGAATTAGCTGTACACAATAGTGGGTGAAGTATACTGTACTTTATCAAGTGCTTACTTAATAAAGCATTCTTCATACACTTTTCATCGATACAACGTTTTTAACGATGCATAGTCTTACCTAAGAAATTTTATATTTTTTTAATACTACTTACTTTCATTCAAAATAGTATTACTTTTTAATAATACTATTTTGAATTTCGGTAATTCTCAATTCAAATTAATGTCATATTAAACTTATGTCATTAAATTTAAAAGTCATTTGGTTATTTTGTTGTTTTAATCGAGTTCATAAAACGGTTCTTACTTTTTAAAGTCTGTGTTTAAAAATTTAAATAATATTTGTTTTATCAATACGTCTTAATGACGTGGCGCCATTGGATGCACACGCGACACGCAATATCAACAATGTATTACGCATCGAAAATGCTTTTTTTCATACAATCGCTTCCGTTCTGGAAATTTCACCTCAACAATGAGTCCTGTGGACGATAGACGATTAAAGTCTATAATAACAAATTTAAAGTCATGATGGACGAAGACTCATCCCAAACCACGTCAGAGTAAACAGTAGCCTTTAACAAAGTGACAAAGCGATATGGATTTATTTGTCTCAAAATGTGAAAATAAAGAAGCTAGGAAACTCGGAATGTCTTCTTGGGCCTACCTTGGCTGATCCATTTATTCTAAACTCGTGCTTCTTCTGCCACATCCAAATTTCACTACCATAGATTATGGTACTGACTAATACAGCATTATGAATTACCATACGTGCCTCTTTTGACACATTTTCACTTCCCACACTAGAATGATTTACTCTAGTATCCTGCGTTCCCTCTTCGCTTTATGTCCTTGTCATATCTACCATCCCTGACTCATCTACTTACTCAACCAACTTCACTTCTGTTCTTATTTGACATATTGTTTTACTTTATTCTCTTTCAAAAACCATCACTTTCGTTATACTTGCGTTCACTTACAAATCATCACTTAAATATTAAATCACAAATATTGATTATTTTTATAATTACCATGCGGAAAAAGGCTACAAAGCTTAGTAAATGATCTTGTTATCTTTTTCTATATTTCGTATAAACCATAATAATAAATAAGTTCATCATCATATGCTTTTCCTATGAAAGTTTAAGGAACGTATGGTATTTTAGTCCTAAAATGGTAGAAATGCGGGTTGATATGTTGATTTCCTGACATGCTGGTTTCCTTACGATGTGTCATAGTCGAGAATCAGCACTTTTGCAAAAAAAAATATTAGTGGTAACTGTATCCTGAATCGGAGCGGAGTAACAGCGGAGTTAGTCGAGTTGACATTCTACAATGTTACACAGCACTGAAAACCCCAGGCTGAATGAATGAATGAATGAAATATACTTTATTGTACATCAGAAATACATATGAGAGAGAAAAAAACATTTAAAGGTACAATTGGCGGCCTTATCGCTTAGAAGCGATCTTCTACCAGGCAACCATTGCTTAGGATAAAGTGACCTGTGAAAAATGTTAAGGGTGTACGTAGGTTGTTGGAAAATACACATGACATACATATAATTATATAATCGATAAATACATACATACTATAATAAATAAATACATTTTAAATACAAAAATATATACATAAATATACGAGAGCAGAAAGGATTAAACAAGTAAGTGAAGTCAAAGCCTTAACGTAAGGAAAAATGAGTAGGTAGTATTTTTTTAGAGGAATGACTATTTAAGGAGGAAAGAAGTGCGTTTTGACAAGTTTTTTAAATCTTTCAATAGACTGCGCACTTCTAATGTGCAGCGGTAGGGAGTTCCAGAGCCTATAACAGCTTCAATAGCAAAGGATTTAGAATAGAAGCAAGTGTTATGGGATGGAATTTTTAGGGTAAGGTTTTTATCAGAGCGAAGAGAGCGACAGTGAGTGTCACCAAGAAACTCAAACCGCTCTTTAAGGTAAGTAGGGGAAGTGGGATTGAATAGAATAGAGTATAAAAGAGAAAGAATGTGAATTTTCCTGCGAAGACGGATCGGAAGCCACTTGAGTTTTTCGCGATATTCGGAGACATGGTCATATTTTCGAAGTCCAAATATGAACCGTATGCAAAGATTCTGAATGCGCTCAAGTTTATTAAGCAACTCCTCATTTAAATTGAGATAAAACGTGTCAGCATAATCGAGAATCGGTAAAAGAAGTGATTGTGCAAGCGCAATTTTGGTAGGTATGGGTAGAAAATTGCTTAATCTACGGAGAGATCCAACCGACGCAAACACCCTCCTGCTCACCTCGCTTACCTGCGGAACCCAAGATAAAAATTTGTCAAAAGAAACACCTAGATTTTTAACAGTGTCACTATATGGCACAGGTGTCCCATAAAAACAATACCAGGTAGGCAAGAAAAATTCTATAAGATTAACCAATTTTTGACTGCCTATAATTATTGCTTTTGTTTTTGATGGATTTACTTTAAGACCGTATGACTTACTCCAATCCACAATTAAGTCAAGATCTTTGTTAAATAAGCCTATATTGGGTAAAACCATCAATTTGGCATGCACACATACTTGGAGATCATCTGCATACAGGTGGTAGCGAGAAGATAATTGGACCGTGATCGAACTAATGAAGATTGAAAAGAGGAGAGGAGACAACACGCCATCTTGTGGTACACCGGCATTAATCGTGTCCGTTGCCGGCAACCAAACAAGTAACTATGAAACCAGTCAATCACTTCAGGAGATATGTTAAGAGAAGCTAAGATAGCTAATAGTAGATCAAAATCCACATTGTTAAATGCATTGCTAAAGTCAAGTAAGGTCAACATTGTTACGTGCTGTTTATCCATACTTAAACGAATATCCTCTGTAATCTTGACTAAGGCAGTAGTCGTACTATGACCAGCACGGAAACCGGATTGGAAAGAATTGAAAAGACTCCACCTCAAAAACTTTTGAAAGGAATGGAATTATGGATATGGGGCGGTAGTCAGAGAAACTGGAGGGATTTGCTTTTTTGGGTATAGGAGTAATCTGGGCTTCTTTCCAGGAAGAGGGAAAATTTCCAGACGAAATGGAATAATTAAAGATGGATTTTATAACAGGAGTCAAGATATCGATAATAGGAATAATCATTTTACGACTAATGCAGTCTGTACCAATGTGATCAGAATTGACCTCAACAATGCTTTTCTTAACATCACTATCAGTGATTTGACCAAAAACATTATTATATATATTGACATGAGTCCACATGAGACAGGGGAAGATGAAGGTGAAAAAAATGAGTCGTCTAGGCTTATATCTTGAAAGACATATTGTGTATTAAATATTAATACTAAATATAAATTATTTAAATAAATAAAATGGGATATAAATAATAAAAAAGACAGGTCATAATACCCACCAGCAACAGACCGTCGTCACCACTCGTATCAAAATAACAGAAAAAAGTTAAAAAAAAAAGTTGTAACATGAGTCCACATGAGACAGGGGAAGATGACATGTAAAATTTTAATATTATTTTAAAGCATACTACAAACATAAACACAAATAAAAAAAATAAAAGTAAACTGCCAAAACATAAACACAAATAAAAAATAAAAGTAAACTGCCAAAACATAAACACAAATAAAAAAAAAATCAAAGTACTCAAAAAAGTATTATCAAAATACAGGAATCTATAGCAAAAATGAGAAATTTAAAATTAAGGTTAGTCTATGGTTAACGATCAAAATGACATTGTCATACAGGATTTTACAACTGTCACATTGTGGCAGTTGGCTGTTGTCTATTCTAAGATTACGTTGAGTAAGGACATACACACTATGTTCCCAGCACCGCAGTCAAAGTAATCACTACGTTTAACCGCAGTACACAACATAGTATAGGTATAATATATTATGTATGACAAGTTAAATTAGACAATTTAAATATTATTTTCTAATTAGGTAGGCAATATTAATAGTGTGTTAAACATTGTGTTTAAATAATCTGAGGTGTTTAGCATCAACGAGGATCTGCCTATACGACCTAATAACATTATCTACAAAAACATTTCATTTATTTAAACTTATTATCTCTATAATTAAAAAAAAAAGTAATAAAGCAACCCCGTTAAATTTAATAAATATTTTGGACGTTACTTAGATATCTATCTTTTTAAATATTATAATATTTAACCTTACATAAATAACTAACAACAAGTTCGGTTCGGTAGTTGATTACATAAAATGAAATATGAAAGATTAATCGAGTACAAATTGGGATGCGTTATCAATGCATTAGGCAGAATAATCAATATATGTGGGCCGATTGCGCAACTCTGCCACGAGCACTCATTATCACAATGTATCGTATATAGAATTATAAGTATTCTATATATATAGATAATAATCATTTGGCCAGTGTGTAACGGTCCATGGTCAGAGGAATCAACTCGTAAATAGCTTAAATTCATAATTTTTATGGTATTCACATAGTATATATTTAGTTAGGTAAGTTATAAAAAGTCTTACTATAGTGTAGTATACCTTTAAGATCCAGCATTATTCATGGAGAGATCATTTATGGACTAAACAAGACCTAAACAATCTTTTCTATCTACTCGTATTTTAATCACTTGCCAAACATGGCGATTACGGCAAATTGTGTTTCTAAAGGAGGGTAATTTACACCGTCAATTTGTTAACGGACTGGTAAATAACAATATAAAAAAATCCAACATTATTTTCAGAGTAAAATGGGAATAATATTTTTTCTGGATTTTTTGTTTATAGAATAAGGATGACAAACGAGCACACAGTCCACCTGATGGTAAGTGGATGCTGTGGTCCATCATCATCATCATCATCATTACAACCTTTCACAAGTCCACTGCTGAACATAGGCCTCCCCCAAGGAATGCCACAAGGCACGGTCCCGAGCCACCTGCATCCATTGCCTTACTGCATGTCTTACCAGGTCGTCACTCCATCTAGTGGGGGAACGCCCTACACTTCACCTGCCGCTACGGGGCTGCCACTCGAGAACCTTTCTTCCCATCGGTTGTCGGTTATTCGAGCTATATGGCCGGCCCATTACCACTTCAGCTTACTAATCCGTTGGGCTATGTCGGTTACTCTGGTTCTACTGCGGATATCCTCATTTCAAAGTTTATCACGCAGAGAAACCCCGAGCATAGCCCTCTCCATAGCTCGCTGAGCGACCTTGAGCTTCCTCATACGGCCAGCAGTGAAGGACCACGTCTCAGATCCATAGGTCATCACTGGCAACACGCACTGGTTGTACAATCTAGTTTTGAGGTTTTGAGGTATGCCTGACGAGAAGATGGGTCGTAATCTCCCGAACGCTGCCCAGCCGAGTTGAATCCGTCGATTGACCTCTCGGTCGAAATTGGACTTACCTAGTCGGACTATTTGTCCCAGGTAAACATATTCGTCAACAACTTCGAGCTTAGTGCTCCCAACAACTACCGGCATAGGTGTGACATGGACGTTAAACATGATTTTTGTTTTGTCCATGTTCATCTTAAGACCTATCCGTTGGGAGACACTATTGAGGTCATTGAGCATAGTGCTTAGGTCCTCCAGCGATTCTGCCATAAGGACTATATCGTCGGCAAATCGAAGGTGAGTGATGTACTCGCCATTGACGTTTATACCGTATCATTTCCAGTCCAGTAGCTTGAAAACGTCTTCCAATGCAGCGGTAAAGAGTTTCGGGGATATAACGTCAACCTGTCTTACACCTCTCTGCAGTTGGATAGGTTTCGTGCTCTGGATCTGTACTCGGATAGCCATCGTAGCCCTACTGTACAAACACTTCAGCAATTCGATATCCCGACAATCCACTTGGCACCGCTGAAGGAACTGCAGCACCGCCCAAATTTCGACGGAATCAAAGGCTTTCTCATAGTCCACATACGCAAGACAAAGTGGCAGATTGTACTCTTCGGTCTTCTGTACAATTTGCCGAAAGGTATGTATGTGGTCTATGGTGCTAAAGCCTTTTCGGAAACCGGCTTGTTCTGGAGGCTGGAAGTCATCGAGTCTGCGTGCGAGACGATTCATAATGACTCTCGAAAACAGCACGTAGACGCGGCTCAGAAGGGAAATCGGTCTGTAGTTCTTCAAGAGAGCGTAGTCACCTTTCTTGAAGAACCAGACCACCGGACTTCTGCTCCACGCCTCCGGAGTAGTGCCACCATGGAGGACGGAATTAAAAAGCTTCTGATGGACTTCAAGTACCGGTTTTCCACCCGCTTTCTCTTCTGTTTTTAAGGTGTTGGAGAGCCATTCTAATCTCGCTCAGACTAACGTCCAGGATATCATCGGAACAGTGTAGGATAAGACTTGCTCTTGGATCGTTACTTACACTTGCGTGTGGCTCCAACGATGACGTGTACAGCTGCCCATAGAACCTCTCAATCTCACTCAAAATCTCAGGTGTTCCTGAAACGATGCTGCCAAATTTGGTCTCCAGTTTCGACAGTTGGCTCTTTCTTGCAGACAGATCTCTGGCAAAGACTTTGGAGCCCTGGTTCCACTCGATCGCTTCTTTAATACGAGCTGTATTGAAGTTGCGTAAGTCCCGCCGCATATATTTGGAGATCTGTCTGTTCAGTTGCCTGTATGCTGTCAAATCTGCTGAAGACTGCAGCTTCATCTCCCGTCTAACAGCCATGAGATTAAGAGTGTGATCGGAGAGTTTTTGTGTTCTTCTGCGACGGGTCTTACAGAACTTAGCTCCGACCGCATGGACAGTTTCCACAAGCTTGTCATTCATATCGTCCACTTCATTGCAATCTTCTAGGCACTGAAAACGATTTTGTAACTCGAGCTGAAAGTTTTCGGGGCTTTGGATTAGAGCACGAGGGGACGGAGCGTTGACTTCATTAGACGATACCTCTCCAACTTAATGTTTAGATTCAGTGTGCCTCTCACCATTCGGTGATCGCTGACAGTTTTCAACCTCGCGATCACTGAAACATCACTGAACAGTTGTCGACTGGTCGTCATAATGAAGTCAATCTCATTTTTTGTCGAACCGTTGGGGCTCGACCAGGTCCACTTTCTGTGGGGCCGCTTTTGGAAGAAAGAGTTCATCATAAAGAATCCCTCTTTTTCCATAAAGTCGGCCAGCTGCTGGCCCCTTGGGTTCCGTTCCCCTATTCCGAATTTCCCTACTTTCAGCTCACCGTTCTCTCTTGTGCCTAGAAGTCTCCCATTAACACCGTATAGTGGGTTTTGGAGGAATGCATGGCTCTAGAGATATCCTCATACATTTCCTCCGCCTCCTCATCGGGATGTGCCGAGATTGGTGCGTAAGCCTGTATGACCTTCAGCGAATACCGTTTGGTGATTCTGAGTATAAGGACGCAATCCTCGTCGACACACTCCCAATCTTTACAACGTTGTTAACGAGAGAATTGTGGACGATAAATCCGACACCTCCTTGGGACAGATGGTCACCCTCCCGGTGATAGAATAAGTTGCCGGATTCGAGTATTACCGTGTCCTCCCCCTCTCTTCGGACCTCGGATAATCCTATAATATTCCAACGCAACTTGTCTACCTCTTCTTCCAGCTCCAGGATCTTCTCTTCAGTCCTCAGGGTGCGTACGTTGTATGTTGCCAGGTCGAGTCGTCGTAGGTGGCAACCGAACGTCCACCGGAGATTCTTAGCACCCCCTGCCCCGCCGTTACCATGGTCGCAACCGTAGCCAGGAATAGCGGGGCCGCCGAGGACTGGGGCCGTTTATTTGTGTCGTTGCTCATCGGGGGTATATTGCCATAGTTGCCACGCTTGGCGAGCGGGTTTGGAAACCGCAGTTTTTTATTGCTTTTTGCAGTTATCGGAAGATGCTGCTGCCCATCTTCTGTATCAGTTTCCCTCTGTCGCCTCTTACGACACACACGGGAAGATATGGGGTAGTGGGTATTCTTACCCGCCACTACACGGGAATCCATAGACTTCTACATTTATCCTCAGTTAAGAATCAAAATGCAGATGCGTTGTTAACCCTAAGGACTGAGATGGAATGCGTCGTTTCTAGTAAAAGGATCTCCAGTTTTCTACATTCACCATACGAAACACAGCAGCATTAATCTGCTATTTTACGCTGGTATTCTGTGAGAGCGTGGTCCTAACCCGTTCGTGCTGCAACCACAATGTAGCTGCAGCATGGCTCTACCACGTATATCACGATATCGATTACGATATCGATAGCCCGAAACCTCTGATGTTTGTTTGATAATTTGACTTAGTAGCTGATTTCTAAATTATAACAAAAGAAAATATTGTAAATGACTTTTTTTATTTAATTTGGCAATAGTACAGAACTCCTTATCTGATATCGGGAATTTCTGAAATGGTTTTCGGCTATTTTCGTCTTTTGTAATCGGCAACACTGCATTTGGCATACCGTACTGAGAATAAAACAGACGCACTCATTGTACAAGCCAAGCTTGGGCGCAATATTTTTTATCAGCTGACGTGACTTGTCACGATTCATTAATAATATTTGTTACAAGGCAAATGTAACGGAGGTTAGAAAGACCTGCCAGATGTTCCTAAAATATTGTACAGTTTTGTAAATTGTAAATATGTCCGTCAGTGTTTTAACTAAAAAGATTCGTGTATTCAAAGTTAATTCTTCATTATTAGTTCATAAAATTTCACACCTGGAACTAGAATAGAATTATCCCAGATTAACGATCGCAGTTCCAGACGTTTCGAACCATCGATGCTGCTCACCGTCCCGGTCGGGGAATTTAACGTCAAGTATATGATGATATAGATCGCGGTATGGCTTTAGGTATATCCATCAGAAGCGATGAGATCTCTTGGTTTGTCTCTTCGTATGTCCCACAGTCGTCTCCGACACGCAAATAACGATAGAGGTGATATAATATTCTCTTACGCGGCAAGGCATGTTTTTAACCGTAGCAATACGAAAAAGTTAAGGTATTGGTTATATACTAAATTATTGTACACTAATCTAATTCAATTTCTGTTGTATATTATAAATTTATTAGTTAGTCTAGGGTTTATGGCAGAAGTCACTAAGTGGCGCACTGAATCTAAACCACTATTTATGCCGATCGCACCGGAGGCAATCTTCTAGTTTCTTCACCGCAGATTTTTTTATAGAATGGGGTTGACAAACGAGCACACAGTCCACCTGATGGTAAGTGGATGCTGTGGCCCATAGACATCTATATTTATTCTCGATCAAGAATCAAAATGCAGATGCGTTGTGCTCCCTGAGGACTAAGATGGAATGCCTCGTTTCCAATAAGAAGGGTCTCCGGTTGTCTATACTCACCATACGAAACACAGCAGCGTTGAGCTGCTATTTTACGCTGGTATTCTGTGAGAGTGTGGTGCTTCTCCGGTCGAGCCGACCAATTCGTGCTACGACCATAATGTAGATGCAGCGTGGCTCTACCACGAAAAATTAGATTGGTTAAATTCTTACGCCTCTATAAATAATCTTAGTTTTTAGATTCAAGTAAGTATATTAAATAATTTAAAAAAAAAACGAATCTTCAACGTTTCATATAAAATAAAACGATAAAACAATGAACAAGACATGAAAAGATGAAGATATTTATATCAGTAGCAATAACATAAACCAATTATCGGCTATACCCTTGTTCGGTGTAATAAATTCTTATAAAAGTAGACTTAATAATACTGTGAATGCAGTTGAAAGTCAAAAAACAGTAAGAGAAAATATGTCGCAATTACACAAATTCCGCACGAATAACTCCTTTTATTTCCTCTCAGAACATCTAGCTGTTGCATAACTGCCGGCCTCTAAACTTGGCAGCCGGACTAAAACTGGCACAGCACCTACCATTTACCATCACAATAACTTTGTCTGCGAACATTTCACACACATTATCAAACTAACAGCAAACGAATGTCATTGTCAACGTACTCACAAGCTTACGTCTCGTTTTCGTAGGATCACAGGAATGACTAGACCGTCTAGTGAAATTTTTATTGCGTACCCGATTTGCGACAACGGATTTTGTGAATTACATTGTCAAGAGCTACCAGATCGTATAATTATAAACATAATCACATAACCTGTCAGTGGCAGTTTGTATCCTCTTTGCATCCTTGACTCTCATTCCTTTTATTTTATAGATTTTCTCATTCCTTTTATTCTAACTGCATACAAAGTAATTTGGTGCTTGTAATTATTATATGGGCTCCATGCAATAAAATAACAATTCAATCGTTTAAACATAGGTTTAATTAAATTTTGTGTTGGATTTGTTTACTAATTTCTGTTTGTGCTTTTAATATCAATTTTGTATAATTTTGGGGGCTTGCTAAATAGTTATAAAAATGTACTGGCAGCCCATACTGCTTTGTCATGCAATAGTTTGGTAGAAGTATTTCCGAATACGTCATAACGTAGGTTATTGTTTGTATAGTTTGTTTATACAAATTTATTTTTAATGTCATTAATGTGGCTCTGCAAACTAGCAAATAAATTATTCTTGTGATAACGTTATTAATATTTATCTTCACATAAATTAAAAACGACAGTGTGGCTCAATGGTCAGTGTGTGTCTACTGAGACGCAGATGGCTGGTGTGTTTCGAATCCCAACTAGAACCAACGTTTATACAAAAATACTGGTTGCTAATCTTCGGGTTAATGTTTAGTGTACATAGGTACAAATGCATGGATGTTTTTAAATAATATTAGTGGCAAACGAGCTAGCAGTCTATCAGTCAGATTGTAAGTGGTCATCAATCAGATTGTAATTGGTCCGGTATCTGGCTACTCCAGCTCATATTCATGACTGATAAAGGAAACCGATTTCAAAGAAACAGATATCGCAACGTAATTTGTAACCTTTACTAAACATGGCAACGTGTTTAGTAAAGGTTACAAATTGCCCTCTTACCTTTCAAACCGAATACACAGTGTAAAGGAGATATAAGTAACCACACACCTCACACTAGGATTTTCTGCTGCGTCGTAGAGGCAGCTTTTAAACATAAATTGAACAAGGACAAACATTTAGACCCGGAACAACTATGTGTAGGCCACACAAATACTTATTCCGTGCGAGATTCAAACCCGCGGTCCCCAGAGCTGCAACTCCTTGCTAAGCCACTGCGCTACGGAGCCTTCGGTAAAAACTATATTATATTATTAAATTCTATCAAGTAGGATATTAGAATACTGGTTGCGTAAACACTACTTATGTAGCACTATATTAATATTACACGTATATTATATTACCGATGATATTCGGAAATTATCCCTAAGACCGACTATCATTTACAAAACATTTAAGCATTTTTTCCCTATAGTATCCAAAACAAAATATTTGACAGACCGAAAGATTAACATAATTTACAATATCGTCGAAAATTACATTATAATTATTATAATTATTATAATAATTATTATTGTAATTGTAAAACTGTTAAGCAATGACTTATTAGAGCATTATAAATTAAAATAAATAATTAACCATGATAAAATAACCGCGATAAGATGGTTTATTTAACAGACGTAAGCTGGCGACCAAAACCCGATAGCTGCATTCGTGAACGGTGTAATTGCATATTGCATTGAACAAACGAGTAAGAGGAGCGCGATATGGTAGAGGGAGGGCCATCAAGTGGAATTGAGTAAGGTCGGTCATTCACACAACTCGCACGCGCCATAAATATAAATATTTGATACAATTACATAAGCATCTGTAAATACAAATATATTTTTAAGTAATGAAATGTAAGGGCCTATACATATTATTAAAAATGCAGTTTTACATGTTTTATAATAATAAAAGAAATCGGATTTAAAATGATCTTTAGAATATTAATAAATTAATGGAAAGGTAATATTATTATTATGTAATTTAAAGATAGGTTCTAAATTTTTTATACAATATACGGATAAAATAATTAGAAATCAAGTACATAAATACATTAAATACGGCATCATATAACAAATAATAATTCACTTGTTGGTAAAATATCACTTATTTTATTAGACATTATTTTGCTACCACCAGCGCCAAGGTCTTTATTTACACGTTTACGAGACTTTAGCATCGCTTTTGGTATAATCGGAGATTTAGAACGGAATTGCACCGCTATATCAATATACTTTTTTTAAATAGACTCGGAGGCCATAATTCATAAACTACGCCATTTCACTTAAAATTCAAACCTTTTAATACGCTTCTTGTTGTCATTGTTAGCAACTGATCCAAAACTGCACGATATAAATAAACAGCCCAAGTTATTCTATAACCTAGCAAAAACTACATTTGGTTCCTTAGTGGACTCTTGCGACACCAGATTAATGTATTCTATTAACCTGCAATCATGCGGCAAAATGCATATTTGAGTATAATCTAATAAATCTCATAGTAAACTTTATTATGCGTAATTTTACTTGAACATCAATTATTTCATTTATACCTTAACAAAACGTAATATTTAAAAAAATTCACCCCATGGGTGTAAAACGCGACTATGAGATATGCCAATAAGATCTTATGTCTTCCGATAGATGGTATTACAACAATCTCATTAACACCAGGAGTCAACACCCAGACGTGCGATTCGTCTGGTGCTGCGATTGTTCATCTTGCGTGACGATAAAGGGGAGGCACACGTCCAGTAAACATTTACGGACTGATGAAGATAAAGAATAACCTAATTCATCATATTGCATTAGAACGGGAAATATGCTCATTCAAGCTAACCCGTTCGTGAATACTGAGTAAGCTCATAGAACCAGCGTTAACATAAAACTGAATAGATTATATCGGACTGCCCTAAATTGATTTTAAACACTACTGCTAAGAATAGATCTCTTTTAAGACCGATGACGGTGAAGTTGAAAGCCGCTTTGGAATAGACGATAAAACATTAAGCGTTGCGTTTATTCCACAGGGACAGGGATCTCTCTATTTTTATAGCTATTGAACATTCATTCTATATTTTAAGCTCTATTGTGAATAAAGCGGCTTAACACATTTAATGAAAAACTTAAAACTGAAGGTTCTTATGCGTTAACATTTCAAATGAAACGATTGTTATACGACTTACTTAGTGATATTATTTGTCGTATTTAAAACGTAATGCAATCTTTCGAAATTTAGGCGGTGCTACAGTCGCTTCAGCGGTGCCAAGTTGACTGTAGGTATATCGAAGTGCTAAAGTAATTGTACAGTAAGGCTGCGATGGCTTTCCGAGTACAGAACCAGAGTATGAAATCCATCCAACTGCAGAGAGGTGGGTTATATCCCGAAAATTTTCACCGCTGCATTGGAAGACGTCTTCGATTTGCCGACGATATAGTCTTATGGCAGAATCGCTGGAGGACCTAAGGACTATGCTCAATGACCTCAAAGGTGTCTACCAACGAATAGGTCTTAAGATGAACATGGACAAAACAAAGATCATGTTTAATGTCCATGTCACACCTATGCCGGTAGTTGTTGGAAGCACTACGCTCGAAGTTTTCGGCGACTATGTTTACCTAGGACAAATAGTCCGACTAGGTAAGTCCAACTTCGACCGACAGGTCATTTGACGGATTCAACTCCGCTGGACAGCGTTCGGGAGATTACGACACATCTTCTCTTCGGGCATACCTCAAAACTTGAAAACGAGATTGTACAACCAGTGCGTGTTGCCAGTAATGACTTATGGATCTGATACGTGGTCCTTCACTGCTGGCCATATGAGGAAACTCAAGGTCGCTCAGCGAGCTATGGAGAAGGCTATGCTCGGGGTTTCTCTGCGTGCAAGACTTAAAAATGAGGATATCCGCAGTAGAAAAAGGGTAACCGACATTGCCCAACGGATTAGTAAACTAAAGTGGCAATGGGCCGACTATGTAGCTTGAGGAACCAACAACCGATGGAGAAGAAAGGTTCTCGAGTGGCAACCTCGTACCGGTAAGCAAAGTGTAGGGCGGCCCCTCATCAAATGGAGGGACGACCTGGTAAGATATGCTGGAAGTCGATGGATGCAGGTGGCTCAGGAGCGTGCATTGTGGCGTTCCTTGGGGAAGGCCTATGTTCAGCATTGGACTTGTGAAGGGCTGTAATGATGATGTGATGAATTCAATCTTAAAAAAATTATAAGTTTTAATTAAACTAGGTCTAACTAATAAATATTACGGTGTCATTCATATCCTATCGTTTAAACATGTATTTTATTTTTAAAAGTTTTCAGATTAAAGCTTGGGAAAATTAAACAGGAGTTAAAGAATGTAATATAGATATTCTCGTAGAGTTAAGTAAATAAGATGCCAATAAAATTTTCCCGATACTCTGTACTTTTACGTTCTACAATAAATTGTTTCAGATTGCACTGGAGAGCTTCGTTCGGAGTGGAGTTTCGAAGTAAATTCAATGTTAGAGTATTTTAAAGGCTATGTTATTTTATTTTATTATAAATAAAATAAGCCTCGCTTCGAGCGTTGTGAGAAAAATACTTATGAACGTTATGAGGTAAATGTGAACTACATACCCGAACAACCGTTAGTTAGTGTATACAATTTTGACTAGAAAACGTGCATTACTTGCTAACGGTATAGTATGAGTAACCTTGTTCTGGTTTTTAGGTAAACAAAGTAGGTATTTGAAGTATAAATTTTCACGAATTTAAGTCGCGTTTGTAATTTAAAGGATTCCTAAGTTCTATATAAATTGTTATGGGGGTTGATCTACTCGAATTTGCTATACAGTTAGATTCTTTGAATGCTTCCTAATTTAATCATGTATAACTTTATTTATTTTCATTTTATATCATACGAACTGTAATACACTATTTCACCCCCTCAGGGGTTGAATTTTACAAAATCCTTTCTTAGTGGTTGTCTACGTCAAGAAAGGAGTATATATATGCCAAATCAATTGGGCGTATAGTTTTGGAGATCTCGTTATGAGTGAGTCAGTGGCATTTCGCTTAAATATATTTATCGTTTTTACTAAGAAAATAAGTCTATACATTTATAATATACTAGCATTTTACCCGCGGCTTCGCTCGCGTGAACTTGAATTTACAAACATCATTAAATGCTATTCCGTGCCTAATTTAGCAAAATTCGATTACTTTTAAAGTCACCTCGGTGTCTGTGTCTCTATGTCTGTCAAAGATTTTTTTTTAATTCTATAAAACTATTAGAGGTAGATGATTTGTATTTGGCACAGATATAGTAGCTGCAGGAACACGTGCATATATATGTATATGTCTAGAAACACCTAATATTTTTTATATCGGGCGTGTCTTCCGATGTATCCATAAGAAAGGTAAATTGTCTTGGAATCAAAATGTATTATTATTATTTACATTTTTACAAAATAATGATGAATTTCATGATCTATCAATTTACGGTGTAATGTTTATTTGAAATATTTAATTCATAGCATTGGTCCTATTTAATATAGATTAGTACCATAAAATAGATGTAGATATTTTTTTACGTTCGAGTAGACTTCAAAATTTCATAAATACAGTTCAATAATAATGTACATACTACACAAGGAATAAAACTTTTTTAATTTTAACTTTTTTTACGAGGGGGTTTTTACGCATCTTTGGATGAAAGTTCCATAAAAACCCGCGTAAAGGAACATATCGTTAATGTGAAGCACCGACGCTCCGGGAAGTCTAAAGTATGTCATGTCATAATATGTCAGTGATATGTTTAGTATCGTCCCAACCATTATATCGGATCTGATAGACAACAAATCTTTGCATTAGAACACCGATTACTACCAATGATGATTCGCGAGGCTATTGAAATTCAAAAACATCCTAATTTTAATAGGGAAGATCTGCTAAGGACCCCATAATTAATAAAATTAAATTCAAACCCAAGCATACTACCGCAGTAATTTTTACCAACTTTAACACTACTGCATCTATTCTATTCTTTTATATTCTTAATATGACATCAGGTGGTCAAACCCCTCAGTCCTCCCGTTACCATGGGTGCTGTAAAGTGCCCAAAACATCGGAAATTAAAAAAGTTAAAATAAAACGCAAAAAAAAATCCTTAAAATTTGTTTTATTCCTTATAAATTTTATTCACAGTGAACGTGGGAAGCACTAAACTCATGAACGGAAGTAGAAATATGTTCGCCTTGTTGTGGCGGTGAAATAGAATCTGCCACCTCATACCGTCCCATCGTAAGAGGCGACATAGGAAAATAAACAGGAGATGGGCAGCATAATATCTTCCTGACAACAGATCAAAATAATAATAGCTGCGGTGGCCAACCCGAATACCAAGCGTGGCAACTATAGCAAATTTCCAGCCACTTGACAATTTATGGGGGAGGCTTATTTTAATTTCAGTGGACTTTTGATAGGCTGACGATAATGAGTTCTACTCATCTTTGCAACCCTTAAAATTTACGGTAGAGTAAAAACAAAAAAGTAACATACCCGAAAATATGAATGAAATAAAAACTGCATATATTGCCCCATGAATAGTAAAAAAGTAGCAGCTTACATACATGTTACATCAATCAACAGATTCATCCTCGAGGGAATCGTACACGTTTTGCTCCCGTGCGATGATGAAATCTCATGGCGAACTACACGGCTCTCGTATTTGTTTAAATACAATTCATAAAAACTGAAACTAAGCTTTTGCATGATTGTTGACCACATCTACCTACCTAGTAATTACACATCTAACGATGCCAAGAACGAATTTTCAATTATTTACATTGTATATTCATTAGCATTCTATTATTTAATTTTATCATGACTAACCATTTTAGTTTATTTAGAAGTAAGTAGATGGCACTATTGTTAGATTTAAAAATGAAAGCCAAAACTATACTATCTAGTAGATAATATCAGCGATAGAAGCGAACAATATAAAAATCTCTTAGAGTGTTTATAAGCAAGCTATTATAAATACTTTAAGTTTACTTTAATTTAAATATTTAAAGAGGCAATCAATCACCTTAAATACGATATTATCGGGTTAGCAGAGATTAGAAGATCGGGAACAATAATAACAGAAGACCCTGAACATATCTTCTGCTACACAGGGGAGAATACTGGGCAACGTGGAGTTGGCTTTCTAGTAAAAAAGAAGTTCAAAACAAATATAGAGAGTTTTATTGGTATTTCGGATAGAGTATGCTTGCTCAACATGAAATTTGGTTATTTGAAAATTTCTCTTATTCAAATATATGCTCCAACTGGAGAAGCAAAACAGGAAATAGTCAAAACATTCTATAGACAAGTAAATGATGCATGTCAGCTAACAAATAAGTTTGTTATTGTGATGGGCGATTTTAATTCAAAATAGGCTCTACTTATGAGGTAAAGAAACTTATCACAGGTAAATACGGTTATGGAAAAAGAAATAGTAGAGGCCAACAATTAATCGAATTCGCGTACCAAAACCAACTCACAATAATTAACACATTATTTAAGAAAAATTTGAAAACAAAGTGGACCTGGATATCTCCTGACAAGAAGACAAAAAACGAGATCGATTATATTCTCTCAAATACCCCCAAACAATTTACAAATATAGAAGTCATTAATAACCTCAACTATCCCAGTGACCACAGGATGGTAAGAAGCACAATAAAAATAGCAAAATTAAAATCTAGTAGCAGGGCAAAATACTGCAATACACCTAGCATATTAACATCACAAAAAGAAATAGACATATATGTAAAGAATCTAAAAAAATGTAATTTGCTCTACCAAGAAAATGAAAGTGTAGATAATTACTACAATAAAATAGAGAACAATATAAAAAGCTGTCTGGCAAAATCAAAAATTAAAATGAATACACGACAAAAAGATGTGTTGAGAGAAGAAACAAAGTTGCTTATAAAAAGACGTCATCATTTGCAAAATAAAAGACCATTGACAAATGAAGATAAAGAGGAGCTAAAAATGTTATATAAAAAACATAAAGAAATTAAGAAAGACTACAAAGAACACAGGTTAGAGTTAATAAGCAAACATATAATTACAACAGGAAGCACAAAAAGAGCATACAGACAATTAAATACCAGCAAACCTTGGATTATGTGCCTTAAACAAACTCCAACATCAAAGACTCAGTCAAGGACCGATATAGTGAACATCGCCACGACCTTCTATCAAAAACTATATAGCGATACATCATCAACTGCTGTGGAATCTTATAAAAAAATGGAACTAAACCCAAAGGAGGCGGTGACCCCATTTAATGAAATTCAAATCATAAAGAAAATTGAAAAACTTAAAAACCATAAAAGTCCCGGACCAGACAATATCTCAAACGAGGCAATTAAAACAGCTAAACAGGTATTAGCAACCCCATTTACATATCTGTTCAACAAAATTCTTGAAACGCAAAAGCTACCGAAAAGCTGGTTAGCAACTGATATTATACTACTATACAAGAAAGGAGATCCCACAGATGTTGGAAATTATAGGCCTATTAGCTTACTACCAACCGTTTATAAGCTTTTTGCTTCTTGCCTAGAAGAAAGATTGAGTCCAGCTATCGAAAAATATCAACCTATTGAACAAGCCGGCTTTCGTAAGGGATACTGTACCATCGATCATATTCACGTTGTAGAACAAGTAATAGAAAAATATAATGAATTTAGAAAACCACTATTTTGGTGTTTATCGACTTTGCTAAAGCTTTCGACTCTATCTCACACAACAGCATTTGGAAAGCTCTAGAAACCAAAATATTCCCCAACAATACATAAACATCCTAAAAACATCTACCACGAGAGCACTAGTAGAGTCAAATTAGATCGAACTGGCCCTGCCTTCCCAATAAAAGAGGAGTGAAACAGGAGATCCACTTTCACCAAAAATCTTTATAGTATTGGAACACATCATTCAAGGCTTAAAATGGATAAATGAGGGTATTAATATAAAAGGAAACTATCTCAGTCATCTTAGATTTGCAGATGATATAGTAATATTTTCCGAGTCGGCAAAACAGATAGAGTCGATGGTAAACGATCTAAATAACGCCAGTCAGAATGTAGGCCTAGAACTAAACACTATTAAAACCAAAGTAATGACGAATAGAGCCCAAATACCTATAATTGTGAACAACATTTCATTAGAATATGTAGACGAATATGTGTATCTCGGTAAATTAATATCATTCAAAAGAACGAGACACGTTGACGAAATCCAAAGAAGAATAATAAAAAGTTGGGGCAAATTCTGGACCTACAAGGAGATCCTAAAATCGACTCTACCTATACATCTCAAAAAGAAGATAATAGACTCTTGTATACTGCCCTGCCTCACTTATGGATGCCAAACCTGGATATTTAATAAACACAACAATGACAAGATCGCGAAATGTCAAAGACAAATGGAAAGGACAATTCTTAAGATAAAATTGAAAGACAGAGTAAGGAACTCTGAATTAAGGAACAAAACAGAAGTGATAGACGTTCTCCATCACGGTCAAAGGTTGAAATGGCGATGGGCAGGACATTTAGCACGCATTCCAGACCAAAGATGGACAAAATTGGTGACAGAGTGGCAAGGACCAGCTGGAACACGTGCAAAAGGCAGGCCAAATGAAAGATGGGTAGACGAGGTGATGGCTACAGCGGGGAAAAACTGGATGAACAAGGCACAGGATAGACAGGTATGGGACGCTCTGGAGGAGGCCTTTACCCGAAGAGGGGTCCTCAAATAACAGACATAATAATAAAAAATAAATTAAAAAAATAAATTATATACATATATACTTATAATAATAAATAAGTACTAAAAATGATTATGAATTTATGATAAATTAATTATATCTAAATTGATTATAAAAATTTAAACTTATTTAAAAAAATGTTAAAGATAATACTAACAATATAAATTTGTGAAATTAAAATGTCAAAATTGTTTTATATAAAAATTAAATTATCTAAATAAAAGCAAATTAAATGTAAAATGAAATTTCCAATTGAATGTACTTCTAACATTATAATAATGCATGTACTTAAAATTATTAAATTGATTTTGTAACAAATTTATTAAGTGTAATTAATGAGGAATAAAAGGCTATTTTATTTTATTTTATTTATTATTATAAATACTCTAAGAAAACCTTATCAATTTTCATATTTTTGATATACGTCATTTTTATCTATTGAAATGATTACACTTTTAAAATAAAATAACAAAATATTAAAAAACTAAACGTTAGAATTTTTAAATAATTAAAAAATCTAATTATTTAAATTTTTGTAAGTTATTTATATTATTTAATTTATAACTATGTAACTGAAGGCAAAATATACTACTTTTTCCATTTGATGACAGATGGCGCTGTTTTGATAATAAATCAGTGTAGTTTCAAATTATTTTACCAAGGCTATAACTATATTTTAATCTTTATTTATAAATATGGTATTTATTTAAAAAACACCAGTCATACCGCCTATAACTAAGATATAATAGAAAATTAACATCTAATGTAAGGGAAATATTTAACCTTCTTTTTTAGAAGTTCCGTAATCGGATAAAAAGTAGCCTATAAGTTGCCCCAGGTTACTAACTACCTACATACAAAATTTCATGTAAATCGGTCCCGTAGTTTTTGCGTGAATCCGGAATACACAGACAGACAGACAGACAGAAAGACAGACAGAGAGACAAAAATTCTAAAAACCACTAATTTGGCTTCAGAACCCTTTAATTAGTCCCCTGGACTTGTTTTTTCAAGAATATATTATAATTACAGACATGACTTTTCTACAGATTTATTATATGTATAGATTAACAATTTTAAATGTATAGGACAGATCTAAACACTCTGATCGCTAAAACTTAATAAACAGATCCTAATAAGAAGTATGAAAGAGTTTTATTTTCAATAAAACCAACATGCAGAAAATGATGAGTTTAAATATTTGTTTTATTGTCCTTTCAGGTATCACTAGCTTCTCTATTTTAACTATGAAACATTTAGGTATGGTCACCCGAGACAAGTGCGACAGTGGGGCAAGTGTAACAAACGCAAGTTATGCGGCATAAACACGTTTTTTTTGGTTAAATTCCATCTATTAAACAACCCAGGAACTTTTACACTATTGAATATTCCGACAGTTAAAAACATAGCTTCAACTATTTTATCGACAGACGTCATTTTTTTAAAACTACTCAGAAAATTTGCTCCATGTCGGGAAAAACTCATTGTTACACAAAAATGGACGTTCAAATCGTTTATAGATCTTAAAATATCTTAACATTAGTCTCACACTTGCCTCATTGATGGGGTAAGTGTGACAGTCTTCCACCTCAATTACTTTTAATTACCTTAAATTACAAAATGCTACTTGTAGATACTAATAATGCTTGATCAAACAAACAAGCACTTAATAATTGATGTTATGAAACTGAATTCTCTATGTTAAATCCTTACAGAGTAGAAGTATTGAAATGTCCATTATAGTTTTAATTAATTAATGTCACACTTGCCTCGGGTGACCATATATCAGATATGACAATATTCGTTATTTTGAGTAAATTACAAAGTATACAAGGCACTGACATAGTAATCTGATCATAGTTACCTCACACATTTGTAACTGGAACAGTCTTCTTTCTTTTTCCATTTCATCAGCTATCTCAGCTGGTGTTACTTCGGTCCGAATAAGACCGGCTTCCTTCGCCTGCGATTTTTTCTCTTTCTCAATTTTCAGGTACTTGGACTCGTAGTCTTTGGATGCTTTGTCGAATGGCCTTTTAAGATCACCCTTTACTCCCCTGAGATCACCCTTTAGCAGACTATCCACTGGGAACATCACTATATTGTTTACGTTCTGCATCTGCGAACAAACCAATTATTAACATTAAAAAGCCTTGTTAATAGTAAATTATTAGTCATGCTTAAAATATGTCACATCAGTCTTTATAAGTAGGTACACAGCTGAACATAGGCCGTTCAAAAAAAAGCACCAGTTAGTAAGCATTACATAGAATATTTCTTTATGCTTTATATGCTTGTACTCTCCTGGGCAGGCGGGTTGAAGAGTGCAAGCTAAAACATTGGTAGTGCAAACAAAACAGTAAGGCTGCCCCATCAACAGTCTATTTAATTTGGGTTTTAACGATCAAAGGAAGTGACAGTAGGAATATTTTTATAATTAATGACGAAAAAAAAAAGAATTAGCTTTATGAACAATTCCGTTCTTCCCTACATCAGCTCGTTCATAGTCTAATTTGGAATAGATGTAGTTACTATGGCGTAATCGCGCAGCAGGAAGATTTTCAAATTATTACAATTCATACAAATGTGAACTTTAATTAATTGAGGACAAACTCGGTTTTCGAATCACAAATACTGTTCAAAAGGTCCTAAAACTATCTTATTTGCAATAGAAATAAAACTTTTTATGATGGGAATTAAGTTTAAAAATGCAAAGCAATAAAAAAATTCCTGCTCAGCGACCTTGCTTTATAAACATCACGTTTAGCCACGATCGCCAATTCGCCTGGAATTGGCGATCGTGGCATCTGTCTGGGTATTTTAGGTATGTACTAAACGATAAAGTTTATGGACATGCTACGACAATCGGTCCCCAAACTTGAGTGTCTAGTGTTGACGTATATCCTGAGCCTTAGCATTAATTGAGATTTGTAAATCAGATTTTAAAACGCAAAACTTCACAAAACAAAATATGTAAGATGCTGTATAATAAAACTGACCCTAAAGCTCAATATGCATGAAACATTTACAGGTAATATAATAAACAAAATAATTAATAAAAACTTTTTTATATAGAATAAGGGTGACAAACGAGCACACAGTCCACCTGATGGTAAGTGGTTGCTGTGGCCCATAGACATCTACATCTATCTTTGTTTGCGAATTTAAATGCAGATGCGTTGTCAGCCGTTAGGACTAAGATAGAATGCCTCTTTTCCAGTAAAAAGGGTCTCCGGTTCTCTACACTCACCATACGAAACACAGCAGCATTAAGCTGCTATTTTACGCTGGTATTCTGTGAGAGCGTGGTCCTTCCCCGGTCGAGCCGACCCATTCGTGCTACAACTACACTATTAATATAGCTGCAGCATGGCTTTACCACGGCTCTGCTCTTTTGAATGGGCAGAGATGGTAAACATACCTACTATAATAATAACTGAAAGTGTTGACCATAACGAATTAAATTGAATGAACTGGCTTTTCTTTCCCTGTAGGTACTTATTTCCATTTAGGCTCAATTTACATTGCGGCGGAATGGAATGGAAGTGAATTTTTGTAACGAAATTGTACATAGTAAAATGAATTTTATTCTAATTGTGTAACGTGCAAACTAGATATGATAAAAGAAGTCGCGCGTCTTTTTTTTTGGCTCATATCTAGTTTTAACTTTACACAATTAACATAAAACTCATTTTACTATGTACAATTTCGTTACAAAAATTCGCTTCCATTCCGTTCCGCGGCAGTGTAAATTGGGCCTTAGGAGTGCTTAATTTAAGATAAAACAAAGATCTGGGCTACTCTGCTAGTAGATTTAATGATCTGGCAATGCGATAACTACTTTTTTATTCAACTAATACACATTGACTTGCTGCACGACATAATTTTGGTAAACGCTCCGTTCCACTTGGACGGTAATGCACCGCCCGACCGAGCGTCTAACATTGCAAGCTGAACAGCAGAGCCGGTTGAGTAACCTTTATGTGTTCACTGTACTACGTTTATAAGGGGTTCTAAACAGACACAGATCCAATAAATGCTTAAGTTTTACGTATAAGTTCCTAAGCGATCTATTTGCTTAGAAATGTCATTCATCACGCATTAGATACAATGATATAAATGTTAATAAGTCTTTGAGATAGCCAATGAAAGAGATATATAAAAATCAAAGATCACAGTAAAACCCATTAGAAGTATGTAACCTGCACAAAGATATAATTATTTACTACCAATTGTGTTATAACATACATGATGTGCTATTGAGTAAGAAAAAGAAACATAATGATTAATAGAGTCAGACGAAAGTGACTATAACTTTCAAAACAGTGGGCAAGTGGGATAAGTTTTAAAACATAAGCAGTCCAGTTTACATCATATACTCGTACTTTCACTTTCTACTAACAGTTTACTATTTCCTTAATTACTTTCAACCTTCATTATAAAACAAGCTTGTTTCTCTCACGATCCTAAAAGGTTTTGATAGCCCCCAAAAATTGTATATTGTTTCAATAGCTAATGGTGCTTCCATTAGCTAGGGTGCCAGATACAATCGGAAGGAAATAAAATTATAAAACTTCTTAAGAGCTTACGTGGAAGTGTGCACAAAAATACAATTATCATTTATCTTTTCTCTACACAGTATAAAACAAAGTCACTTCCCGCCGTCTGTACTCTTAGATCTTTTAAACTATGCAACGGATTTTTATGCGGTTTTCACCAATAGACCGAATGATTCAAGGGAAGGTTTATGCGTATAATACATGCATATTATATATTTTAAAATTCTTCTGTCTGTATGTGACTGGCTGGACCGATTTTGATGAAATTTTGTGAGTGTGATTAAGTTGATTAGAGAATGGTTTAGATTCACAATTTGACCGGTAGGTAGCGTTGTTGTCGAGATCCAGAAATCAACCATGCGAAGCCGGGGCGGATCGCTAGTACTAAATAATATCCAGTTATTTATCAAATCATTAATTTGTTACAAATTTGACTTTGTGAATATAATTAGTAAGTACATAATATAAAATGACAATAATTATGATGGAAGCTCTATAATAGGGAGGTGTTTGTAAATTCAACGGAGTGTGTGAACGGGTGACAGACGAGACCCGTAAGGCTAAGGGACAAAAGATTACTGCCGCAGTGAAACCCCTCTTGGATATTGTTCCTGGCTACTGAACACCCTGCTAATTGCAACGCCATAAGGAAATCGTTAAGTTAGATAAAATTAACACAACTACTTCCTTAATTTTGGTATTCGTAAAGTATGGTATCAAAGTGTATTTACAAGCACAAATATTCTTAGCTAGCTTTTTAGATAGCCGTTTGTACGATCGTTTGTTCTGTGTATAATTAAACATTTTGTACAACCGATTTCAATATACATTATTAAGGATAACTCAAAAACTACTGGTCAGACCTTGATCCAATATGGGACCACATGAGAAGCACCAGTAAAAAAAGAATCATCAAAATCGGTTCACCTAAAAAAAGTTATGAGGTAACACACGAAAAAAATACAGTCGAATTGAGTACCTCCGCCTTTTTGAAGTCGGTTAAAAATGAAAATCATTGTAATCAAATAACATATGCAACAAACTGGCTGTCAGATTTGTCGTCTAATTATAGTTACATAAAACTCTCAACACAATACCCCATATTTCCACATTAGGTATCGAATTATTGCTTAAAATTTATATAGGACCACCCCCGAAACACATTCTAAATATGATGTGCATGTTTAATAAAAAAGAATAATTTAAATCGATTCAGCCGTTTCAGAGGAATTGGTGGAGGTAGTTTTTTTTGAATTCGGTTAATGAACAATTAACACCGATTCCTAACACTTAAAATAGCCCAATATCTATACGAAAGTTTTAAAACTGGAAATTCTGTTGAAATCTCTGTAAAGCGTGAGATATCACGAGGACAGGGGCTTTAGTGTCCTCGTGTTCTGTAGAACGGCGCTCATTGCGAGCCGAACGTGGCGTATGCAGACAATGGAGATATGTTACATACATACATTAAAATAAAAACCTGCTAAGCTTAGTACGAATTTGCTATGCTGTTCCATGGAATATCATTACAAAGCAAATTCATGTTAGATTTAACAGTGAAGCATTGTGATTTTAACCATTTGTAAATAAACAAAATCTGTGGTTTGGTTTATTTATTTCTAATCTTATTGATATAAAATATAACTAATAGTACAGAAAGAAACAATAACCTTTACATTTTCCGAACAAATTAACTTGCCCGCTATGAAATCTGTCAAATATAATACCTCACTTTCTAGTGGCGCCGCCCTGGTGGCACAAAAAGTCGTGGATGCCCTAATTGCAGGTGCGTTACCGGCCTTTTAGAAAAGAGTAGGATTTTTTTATATCAACAGATATGTTATGCCTAGTCAAGCACATATTACTTTTTTATGTTTCTCAGCAAGTGAGTGTATACTCTTTTTTGAAATAAATTTCTTAAACCTAAGACCTATTTCAGGTAATCCATTGCATCCATTGCAGCCTATAAAAGTCCACTGCTGAACATAGGCTTCCCTATAGATTGCCTAATAGGGGGATTTTGCTATAGTTGCCACGCATGGCATGCGGGTTGGCAGCCGCAGTTTTTTATTATTTTAACTTGACAGGTGGATGCTGCTGCCCATCTCATGTTTCAGTTTCCCTCTGTCGCCTCAAACGACACTCACGGGACCATATGTGTAGTGGGTAGTGGCGGTGTTAGAATATCCACTACCCCAGATTTTAACATAAGTAGATAATAACATATTTTCAAATAATAACAAAACAAACGTTTTACCTAAAGTATGTGCCAAATCGATTGAGAAAACGGACAATGACCTTTCGGTCGTTTAACCAGGGTTACAAACCTTCAATATATAGGCACATTTTATATGTAGTACTTTCTTTATTTATAATGATTTTTATAATGATTGATATAATATATATTTATTAACTATTATTAAAAGTTATGTGAAAGATCGCTGTAGAAGAAAAATCATCTATTGTTATAAAGTACTTTATTCATTTAACAACAAAAACATTAATTTATAACATATAAAGATTCGAGGATAACGACACCGAATAAGTACGTACTTATGCAAAAGATAAAACTTTATTTTTAATATTATATAAGAACTTTATTTTATTCGGTGCAATCATCACTGTATCTTCACTTGATGAACTATCTGTAACATTAATTATAAAGCGATCTGCAGTTTGGTCAATTCTATCATCCATGCCACGCATTTTTTGTTCAACCTTAAGGACATGCTGAACATAGTTTTTCCATTTATCTGGCGTGATTTGAGTTAAACCATCTTTAAGTAAATTTTAACATCTTTTAACTTGAAAGTTGTATTTTTCGTGCAACGTACCCTTTCACATCTGCCCACACAAGTTCAGGGAAGCTCACAGTGATAAGGAGGTAACCTTACCACTGTGATGCTTTTTCTTTTGCCATCTCGTCGGTGACGTAACTTCGATAGTTATCTTTAACTGCCTTTATTTTTCCATTAAGTGGGTCTTTGTGTCCGAGGGCACGTATGCGATCTGTTTAGATTCTAGCCATTCCTGCATATTTTGTTTCCGCCAAGACATTGTTGGGGTTTTTCTAAACGTCTGGGTGGTAACTAGCGTTATCCATAACTATGACATCGCCGCTTTGCAGTTTTTCTATTACTTTTCTAAACCAGTCCTCGAAATGGAGAGCGTCCATACTCTCATGGTAGTCACCAGTAGATGATGATTCAAATACCCAATCACATCCCTCCAAAAAGCCATTTTCATTGCCAACGTGTACAACTATTAATCGCTTTCCTTTACCCGAAGGGGCTTTCGCGCCAGTAGAGTAGCCTTCTAACCGTGATTGACGAGAAGATTAATTGTGGTGTCTTCCCATACCTTTCCCATAGTATGACCTGCGTTAATCCATGTTTCGTCAAGGTAAAAAATGTTACGTCCCTCGTTTCTTAATATTTGTATTTCTCTCAAATATCTGGTACGCCACAGAACTATCTCTGGGCGATCTATTAGACCACTTTTCTGTTTCTCTTTATATATTTGAATTTTAAATGGCGCAACACACGTCGCAGGAAGTTTTGCTCAAGTTTGGCAACTGGTCATCTTGATTTATACTGAGCAAAATTTTGTCTAAAGTCGGTAATTCTCCTGCAAGAAAGAACTGATGCACTTTCGCTCTTATAGCCGATTTATCAAAATCGTCCAACTTGTCAATTACAGACTTTTTCTTTTATTAATTATTCCTTTTCTGGTATTTTATGGGAATCTATACACGCTTAATACGCGATATATAGTGCTCTTGCTGACTCCTGAGATCTCCGAAACCTTTTCTACCATATTAACGTTTGAAGGATACACGTCTTCGGGCCAGGTGTTTTGACATATTTGTATACATTAATGATAATCTCTTGTTCCCCGACCGACAAAGTGGTAGGTTTCTCTTTTACTGGTGACGTTAAAGGTGCTCCAGAAGATGGGCCTGTAAATAAATGACAAAAATATACTACCATAGTACTACATCACATAAATACATATTGTTTTAGAAAATAAATACCACATGGTCACATAAAAGAGCGCTTTAAGAAATAGAAAGGCTACGTCGTCGCATTTGTACTATTTGTACGTACCTGCTACGTTTATTATGGGTCGGCGACGTCTCTTTCCACTTGATGTTGAAGGACCGGGTCCTTCACCAAATTCTCCTGAACTCATGTCGATTTAGTAACGACCGTCACAGTAAAACTAATATAACAGATTCAAAAACAAAACTTAACGATATAACAAATTTAACAGTAAAACTCAACTAAAACAATGCAATGAATGCTATGAATTACCGAGACGTACACACGCAAGCTATCCGAACACGAATGAAAACAAAATGGCGGACCGGCCCAAAAAGGTGACGCATCTCTGGCTGCCATTGTCACGTTTCTTTAGAACGAACTGACGTAACGCGTTTTGTTTATTTTAAAGGGATGAATTTGCAAAAGCTCAATATGGTGATTATATTGCTTCAAATATTTTTAATATGAAACTGTTATTAAATGAATTGCTGCGTTACTTACCATAAATTGAAATATAAAATATAACACATTTTTCGCGATGTACCGTAAGATTTTACTATGTTTATAGGAACCACAGACAATATTATTTAAGAAACAAAAAACAAAACATATGTGCTGACCTAGAAGTGGGAATAATATCAATATTTAAATATTGTTATCACATCTAAATTGAGATTTTGTAAGTTACGCCTTTGACACTCGGCTCATATCTGAGGTCATTGTCCGTTTTCTCAATCGATATGGCACATACTATAAACGGTAATTCATGTCCATGTTTTTTAATAATTCATACAACAATACGATAATTTTTAAGTACTTATAATTATTAATTCTATTATAAAGCCGTAATTTTTTGCTTTGGCGCTCTTGTCTCATTTCCTTGGGCAAACAATTTCAAAATAAAGAGTAAGCATTTCTTTAGAGCTTAGTTTCCATATTAATTCAGTAACCATAACGCCGATGTATTTATAATATAGCAAAAAGCATTATTTCATTTCATCTTTGTTATACACATCTTTTCTTCTAAATATAGTGGGTATATCTGTTTATAAAATAAAAGATTGGGTATGCTAGAATTCTTATGTTACGTTTTATTAATCGGTATCGGCATCGGGATTAGACCCCAGGAATAATTTTCGTTTTCGGATGCAGCCTAAACGACTAGATAGATTTGTAAATGCGATGTAATGTTAGTTCCGTCTTTATATCAAAAGATACATTTTTACAGTAGTGGTAGGTAATATCAATATAACGATGCCCGCAAAAATCTTAAGTACCTACGTGGCAGAATAAGTTATTGAAAATATCGAAAGCATGGATTATGTATGCAAAATAAATAAATAGATAATACTACCACTACTACCACAGAATAAATAATAGTACAAGAACTACTACTAACTTACAATACGCTGTAAATGGCATGAAACAATTTCTCCAAATGCCATCCTACCCGCGAGCAGCTCTCTACTAACGACGGGTCTGGCGACCGACAAATTGGTTAATATCCATTCTAAGTTACTACTTGAAACTCAAATCTCATGCACTAGTAATGAGAATAGCTTCACAAGTGCGTTTGTATGACACCTGCATTCACCAATCCGTCTGCCCAGCGCGGCGTGGCGAATCAAATCTTTCAAAATTGCTGCAGTTGTTTAGTTTCAATCCCTGCTACCAAAAAAAAGACTTTACTTTATTAAATTTAATGTCAAAAAAAAGAAGTACTTAAACCAAAGAATATATTACCATTCACGTATTCAGTATCTTACACTTCAGCAATAATAATTCAAGCGGACATACATACAAATTGCAACTCGTCGCTTCTGTAGGGTAACTCGCTAATCCATTTCAATCTCGACGATATTCTCCGACACAATGGGCCTCACGCGATGTTCCCATCGCTACACTCGTAAACGGGCCAGCTTAGTCGTAAAAAGCTTATCTCAATTGTATAATTGAATTTGATACGTGTGTTACGTTTTTCGCTACATTTGTAATTGCTATTGTTTACATACTATATAAATTCTTCTTCTTCATCAGTCCGCAAAAGCCTTAACCGTCACGATCGCAGTACTAGATATCTCGTACCTTTGACGCTGCTTCCTGTCGCCGATCTAGGTACTTTACGTCTGGTGTAAATGTCGGCTCGACCGGGGAAGGACCACGCTCTCACTGAATACTAGCGTAAAATAGCAGCTTCGTATGGTGAGTGTAGAGAACTGGAGAACCTTTTTACTGGAAACGAGACATTCCATCTTAGTCCTCAGGGGTGACATCGCATCTTCATTTTGATTTTTGAGGATAAATGTGAATATCTATGGGGCCACAGCATCCGCTTACCATCAAGTGAACTATGTGCTCGTTTGTTACCTTTATTCTAGTTAAAAAAACACGGTGAATTATTGATGAGTACTATAAATTATTTTTGATCAAAAACACGGTAAATTATTGATGAGCACTATAAATTATTTTTTTATCTGGCACGTAAGAACCCTTTTTATTGAAAAAGAGGCATTTCATGTAAGTCCTCAGGTAGAGTGTAAGCTCGTTTATCACCCTTATTCTATAAAAAAATATCAATAGGGCCACAGGCTTAAAGAAATACACACACATGCGGTTCCTCTGTTCCACTGTTCCTCTTCACACGTACAGGAACATAAAGCGCAGCTTCCTACACATCAGGCTTCATCTATGGGCTGATGTCTATGGGCCAAAACATCCACTTACTATCAGGTGGACTGTGTGCTTATCACCATTATTCTATAAAAACAAAAATCAGCCATAGAATGAATCTTCTACTTTATCTACCCGTAACAGTCCATAACAAGACATATACCACATCCATTGTAGGAAGGATTTGTTTGTTACTCATGTCACTAGTTGCAACACTCAGTAGTATTATAAAAGCAATCACTAATTAAGTTTGCACTCATAGTTCAATTATTTATTGAACAACAAACATCACCATGTCAGCCGAATCTGGAAATTCTCGGAATTTTGAACACCGCGCCGTGATAAAATTCCTTCGAAAAGAAGGAAATACACCGAAAGACTTTTTGAAGAGATGTCATCGGTTCTTCAGGATTCTGCGCCTTCATATACGATGGTGAAAAATGGGCCCGCATATTTCAACAAGGACGAGAGAGCTGTGAAGACGACCCTCGCCCGGGCCGCCCTGTCACGGTACTGACCGAAGAAAACGTCCGAAAAGTCGAAAAATCGTTCTGGCCGACCGAAGAATTAAATTGTGGCAGATTGCTGAAGAACTGCAGATTAGCAAAGAACGAGTTGGAGAAATTTTACATGAACATTTGAATATGAGAAAAATTAGCGCGCGCTGGGTACCGAAAATGCTCACACCGCTCAACAAGCAACGTCGACTCGCAAGTTGCAAAGATTTTTTGGAGCTAGTCGGCGATAACAAGGAAGACATTTGGCAACGGATAGTCACCGTAGATGAAACATGGATTCGCCTATATGATCCGGAGTCCAAACAAGAGTCCATGCAATGAATAAAAAAAGGTGAAAAGCCGCCGAAGAAATTCAAGCTGGAAAAGTCGGCGTCCAAGGTAATGGCGACTGTTTTCTGGGATAGCGAAGGAATTTTGCTTATCGACTACCTACCCAGGGGAACTACGATGAATGGCCAATATTACGCCAATTTATTGACTCAGGTTCGCGAGGCTATTGTACAGAAACGACGTGGAAAACTGACGCGCGGAGTGCTCTTTCTGCAAGACAACGCGCCCGTTCACACTGCACATGTTGCGAGGTAACCCTGAAAACACGGGTTCTCAGAGATTGACCACCCTCCGTATAGCCCAGACCTAGCACCTAGCGATTTTTTCTTGTTTTCCAATTTGAAAAAAGACTTACGGGGCCGGAGATTTGCAGATGACAACGAAATGAAAGCTGCGGTTGATCGTCGTTTTGAAGAGAAAGATACCGAATATTTTTGGGTGACTTAAAAGCATTGTATGCGAGATGTGAGAAATGTATTTCACTTGAGGGAGATTATATTGAAAAATAAAAAATAGAAACCATATATTTTCTTTCATTAAGTACCTTAAGCTGCGGACTTATCAGCGGCCCCGCGTATCGGACGATTTAGGTCTTTCTGGCCATTTCCATAGACGCTTCCACCGCCACCACCACACCTTATATATACTTATAAGGTCATTCATATAGTAAGTTTTTCACGAGACCATCACATTATGTCAGATAAATTTTATTATCACTCATTACAGCCTGTTAAAGTCGCTTGCTGAACATAGGTCTCCTCGCCACCTCATTGGCGTTGTTGCGCGTTGGCAACCGCAGTTCCCATTATCTAGTTGTTAGAAGGAAGACGCTGCTACCCATCTCCTCGTTACTTTAGCTCTTTTCCTTTTACGACACCTAATATGGGGCAATTGATATGCCGCGGATATATGCCGCGTCTCACACCGCTACTACACGGTTAGATACATTTTTATATAGATAAATTTTATCCGTACTCCTTATTATTTGGATTTCTGTGGTACTTCTATATTTTTTCTCGAAAGGTTGATTAAAAACACCAGAACAATCTATTGATATCAGACAGGAAGACGTTAAGAATATCTATCTGAAATTTGTATAATATATTACAAAGTCTGTATGACAAATGAATTTACAGCACACCTAATGGTAAGTGGCTACTGTAGGTAGCCCATGGATACCTGCAGCTAAGTTTAAGCAAAGTAGCCAAAATGAGAATAAATGTGTTATCACCTTTGAGGGCTAAGATGGAATACCTCACAGTATACTATGTCATCCCTTAAGATGGATGCCTCGTAAGTAAGAATAGTCACGGATTCTCGTCACTTATCATACGAAATACGGCAGCATTGTACTGCTATTTCATTATCGCTGGTATTCTGTATCAGAGTGGCCCTTTCCTGGTCGAGCTGATTTATTCTTCCTGCAGCCATAATACGCTGCAGCATGGCACTACTACGTAAAATAAATCTCTAACTTGAAGAAAACAAGCTCAAAATTGGACTGCTGCAATGGCTTGACCTTGAGTTCAATAGAACGTGTTTTACACAAAACTGCAACATTACAGAAATGCATAACTGATTTAGTTTTTCTACGAAACGATTGCACGATATACGTAATGAAACGATAATGTAACAGGTATCATTGTTATAATTGAGAGCACGCGCATGAGCGCGCGACTGCAACGCTATTGTATGCTAATAACTTATCATAACACTAACATCGTTGTTTATGTTTTTAATATTCTATATCATATAACATTTTAGCACGCCCCCATAGTGCAGCCAATTCTATTCATTTGACCTTCGCCTGCCAATCGCAAATGTGAACATAATTCGAGTTTTTTTTTATGGAAGAGGGGGCAAACGAGCTATATGTCATATCTGTAAGGAAAAATCGCCGGTGGTAGCCGATTCCACAAATGAGTCGTGCGGGCAAGAAAACTCATAGTAAATCCCACTGTGGTGGGCTTACAAGCAGCCAGATGATGTAGATGGTATCGGTGAGTTTTGTCGCGATGTGAGATGGCAGGATTTGGCGGCTGGAATTATTAATCCGAACTCTGAGCACTTCCCGTGGTAAATGTCAACGGGATGCAACATCTCTTTGTAGCGCCAGTGAATCGAGCCGATCAGAAAGAACCAGATGGTCGACAATTCGAGCCGCTCTTCGCTGGATGCAGTTAAGTGGAAGGAGCTGACACTGGGGTGCCCCGGACCAAAGATGAGAACAGTATTCCATTTAAGGCCGAACTTGCCCCTTGTAAAGTTTCATAATATAATAAACTCATCAACACGGTATAGAATGGCCAGCCCAATCCCCAGATTTAAATCCCATTGAGCATGCTTGGCATATGCTCCAAAGAAGAGCTCTGGGGGATATTTTATGCACCTCAGTAGAACCTGGGACAATATTCCTGAACAGGATATTGATTGACAACCTCATTCTGAGTATGCCCACCCGATGTAGATAGATGCGTTATGAATGTCGTGGGTGCTTTTACTGATTATTAACTCTTAATTAATAGCCAACCTTTAAAGGTTTTTACTTTACTTAATTTTTTAATTTAACAATTAAACTATCATGATGTATAGTTTTTACACGCGTTTCTTTTCTCTGCATAAAAATGTCAAATCTCATTTAAAGTCAATGATTATACAAAAAAGATAGATTATTAAATAAAGTTTTCTTGGATATATACATTATACCATGTCTTAAGAAAATATTAACATACTCTTTGGAATTCATGTATTTTTAAAATAGCTCTATACCTACCGTGTTGATGTGTTTATGTTAATGTTACACTATTGTTTAATTGAATTTAAGAAAACATTAAAAAAACATTGCGTAATTGAAGAAAGGACTGAGGACTTTCACGTCATCGTCATCATCATCATCATCATCATCATCATTTCAACCCGTCACAAGTCCGCTGCTGAATGTATGCCTCACCTACTCCCACAGGCTTCCTAAAAGATGCATCTTATCAAGTCATCACTCCAAGAGGTTGCTTCTCGAGAACCTTACAACAACCAAACTTAACTTTGCAGAGGAAAAATGTTCTCCCATACTTATATATTGTATTTTATACAACTGCAATTATGTAAGTAGTTTGTTTTCGCAAAAAATATTTTATGAGATACTTATTAACTATAAATTAACAATTTCCGATTATTTTTCCTTTACTTATGTTGTGAGATGTGAGTTGTGAGAACCCAAATTTCATGATTCTAGGTCAACATAAAGTATAGGTTTTGATGAATGGCATCATTTAGTTGGCGAGTATCAAAATATGAGACAAAAATTGCCGGATCTTTGACTGCGTCGATTTAAATTTTTTACAATAAGTATTTGACATTCGTTTCAACTTGATACCTTCCTCCACTCTTACGGACGGACGGACGGACAACAATGTGATCCTATATGAGATAAGTATCCGTTTTTTTAAGAATGGAAACCCTTAAAACGATTTGGTTTTATAATAGCAACTTAATGTAACATTAATGTATGTATGGAGTTAGAAGTATCAAATATCAACATAATATTTAGTTAAAAGTTATATACACAAAATAAAATATTACCAAATATGATAATGTTAGAGAAAGTTTAAGTAAAAAAATAAGTAAAAGTAACAGCCCACTTAATATTACGTCCTATTGCTGGGGACGGGCCTCTTCGCATAAAGAAGGAAATTACACATTACAGAAAATCTAATTCTACTTTTAAAGAAACTTAATTCAATGCTCTGATAAAATTTTAAAGATTAAAACTATTGTAATGAAAAATATTATTCCACTGACAACCCATTTATAAAAAAAAATTACGAAAAGGTAAACAATTCTTACGATTATTTCTTTATAAATATAAAAGTCAGGTAGTTTTCTTTATTACTGATATTACGAAAATACTATAAAAACTGACAAATTCTGTTGGTGTCAACGAACCTTTGGAGCTGTTAATAGAAATTAATACAATATGCATAATAAAAAGTACATTCGGCCACAGCCAGGGGACATTCAAGAAGATTTTAATTGAATTACAGCAAAGAACTATTATGATAAAGTAAACGGAGCGAAAACGCCAGGTCTCCTCGTGCAAAACGTGACAAGCTGTATAGTCATTGTTGAATAATGCTCCGGGACAAGTTCTGTAAGTCTCAGAGCCGCTCTTCGCTTCGTTAAAGTTTGAAAATTGACGTTTTAAATAACCAAGGTTTTTCTCAAAGGTTCTTCTTAAACTTGACACTTACTTGAATATTTATCATATATCATTAACACATGATCTTTTCAATTCCAAAATGAAGTAACTGACGTCGAAGACGACGAGAAGTTTAATTCAACATGTATGTGGTAGCGGCATGCTGCAGCTATATTTTAGTTGCAGCACGAATAGGTCGTCTCTACGGGCAAGAACCACCGAACAACAGCGTAAAATAGCAGCTTAATACTGCTGTGTTTCTTATGGTAAGTAAAGATAGCCGGATCTTTTTACTGAAAACGGAGCATGCTATACTAGTCCTCAAAGGTGACAACGCATTTGCATTTTGCACTTAGGTAGGTACCATCAAGTGGAATGTGTGCTCGTTTGTCACCTTTAATCTAGAAAAAATGAACACTACTTAAAACGTACCTATGTTATGTAAAGTACAATGTTAAGATTATTATTATAGTGTAACAAGTTCCAAACGTCCTTTACTTATTTCTTACGTGTGTATGTGTATAGTAATACGCATAGTATACTATATGTATTATAGTATTCTATGGTAATACGTGTGTTTAATTCAATCACGTCCAGTTTCTGCAACAAGTTCTGCGATTAAAAACAAACAACACTTTGTGCGATGAAGGACTGGCCGCCCCGAGTCAAGGACAGGTCGAGGATTCTGCGCAATTGCACAAAGACGAAACTGTCGGTAATGTGCAATGAAACTAGAGCACCCGTTTAAAGTATCTTACCTTTTCGATATGAATTAAAACAATAATAAAAATTGGGTGTATACGTATTTTACCCATTTTTTACAAGTTCTTTTTTAATAATTTACGCTCTTTATGTATCTACTCAAAAATGGAATAATTTTGGTTTATATTTTCTAACTGTAACCGACGTTTTTCGCAGAGACTATCCGTAGATTGAAATTTAATAGAAAATTCGGCATCGTATCAACTACGAACATTATTTTGTTTTTATAAAGTCGAAATATCTAAAATGTATCACTAGCCTCCATTACGCCTCTTAGTATTAAAATAACTCACTGTCCCCTTTATTCTATAGCCTCTCAACTTCTGACAGAAGTGTACTTACTACAATTATTTTAGTATTTTTAATACTTATATTTTTTTTGATATCAGGCATATGGCATTTTTCAGCAAGGGGTTAGCACGATACTAAGTGCCGGCAATGGATGACGTGATTTCTAATATTATTCCGAAGAAAATATAAGAAAATTATTTATACTTTGATAAAATTAAGTTGCTATTTTATAAACCTTTCCTATCTATTACCTGCCAAAGCCACGATGATCCAAACTTTATAATAGTAGTAGCTCATCGTTCCTACCTATGTTGGGAGCATGCGCTGAGAAACTTCCAGTTTTTATAAAATAAGGAAGGTCTTGTATTCACAGGCTCTTAGGCTAAAATATACCTTCCTTCATATCGCATTTTGGTTGCCAGTGACGTCAATACTAGGTCACTTAATCCATTACAACCCTGACCTATTTCTGACTACAATTCGCTTGCGCCCACGCTGCGCACCAATCTGCGTCAAGTCATTCGTCGGTTACCGTGCGAAATCTTGTTTCGAATTCCAAGAACCATAACATTTAAAACTGTAAGGATTTTATTGAGTTTCTCTTTAGAACAGTACTGAGAAACTAATTTTACAGTCCCTAATTCTTATATAAAATAAAATAACGCAATAACGTCTCATAGCAAAAACATGGGTTTAAAAATAATACAATGTTTAAAAAATTTACAAGTACATTACATTTACATTTACTTTAAAGTTCTCGTTGGGTAAAAATACCTGCGAGATATTTCTCGCGAATCCCTCAATAATGTAATTTCCGCACGTTGCGACTTAAACTATTGATGAAAAATGATAGAAATTAATTTTTCACAACATTTTATAAAAATAATATAATACAATTGGTATAAACAGAATTTTCGCACTTTGATGTTTCATTTTTTTATAGGATAATGGTGACAAGCGAGCACACAGTCCACATGATGGTAAGTGGTTACTGTGGCCCATAGACATCTACATCTATCCTCGTTTGCGAATCAAAATGCAGATGCGTTGTCAACCGTTAGGACTAAGGGTCTCCTGTTCTCTACACTCACCATATGAAACACAGCAGCATTAAGCTGCTATTTTACGCTGGTATTCTGTGAGAGCGTTGTCCTTCCCCGGTCGAGCCGACCCATTCGTGCTACAAGTACAACTATACAATTAATATAGCTGCAGCTTGGCTCTACCACGTTTAAAAATAGAATATCACTAATCTATCATACAATAGAACTAACCAAACGATGAAATAGAATTATTTGCCCTTCTTGTAACAATTGTATGAGCTTCAGTGTTATCTATATAGGCAATAGCTGCCGTATGTATATATAAGCAAAACTACGACAAAGGAAAAAAATACAGTTGTGCAATTTTTTCCTTTGAATAAAATGATTATTACGTTTTCCTAGACGGATTATTATTGATCACGGCTATAATTTTTTCAGAGAATCGGAGACTATGAACTAAGCAGAAATGTACACACACACACATGTGTGTAATTTGTACAAATTATACACATGTGTGTGTGTACAAGTCCTTTAAAACTGATAGGTATAAGCCGTCCGTATTACGATTTACTAGTTCCTTACAAGCTCGCTGATGATATTATCGACTATGTCAGTTAATTGAAAGAAAAGACGAAAAGAAAAAAGAAAAGACGGAGATAAATTATATTCTATTGGTAAAAATCATTCCACGAAAATATAAACAAGTTAATATTTGGCAAGCATTAGAATCTAAAAATCCCCTCAAACACACACAAAAAATTATGAAAATCAGTCCAGCCATTTTCGAGTTTTGCGAGACTAACGGACAGCAATTGATTTTTATATATAGAGATATAGATAATAAATATAGATGATAAGATAGCTTGTTTATGTATACCCTGAGTTTGGATTACAGAACAAGGAATCGCAAAGAAGATTCAGTGTTCTATGATGTTTACATTTTATTTTAATCTAAAGATATACGACTATAGATGCGGATGTTTGTGATTTTTCTGCGTATATTTGTTAGCCATTCATTAGCGTTTTCTAAAGGATAACGAGATAAGGACTATAATATATATATGTGTTGTAAACAACACAATAATAAAGATGTAACTTACCAACGTTTTCATAAGCGCGGACAGTTCCTTGGTAACAACGGCAAACTTGAAAAACGCGGCGCCAATGTCAGGCTCCGAGTCTTTGCTGAGTGCGTTGCCGCCGAGCCGCTCCAGCGCCCTCGATAGGTACATCTCGTTGTCCACGTGAGCTAGCAACAAGCAATAAAATATGATCAAGTTAATATTTGGCAAGCATTGTTTCATGAAATCTAAAAATAAAACTTAAATAATACTTAATTTGGCACGGTGTGTGTTATAAACTTATAAATATATCAGAACATACAGTTTTCTTCAACATTTGTAGATCTACAACATAGCATGAACAACGAAAGAAGAAAAGAAAAATGTTCAATGACAATTATACGATTACTTTTTCATAAATAAAAGAATATACTTACAAGGTGAAAATTACACCAGAAACAAGAAGTTTTTAAGTAGAATAAATATAAGGAGATTTTGCGCATCCGATCAATCGTTGCATCTCTGTGCTTCTATCGCCTATACGAGTACCACCGAGAATGAATGCTCAGAGGAATTGTTCGGATTAATTCCAGCTGTTGAACTTCACCATTGTACACTGCGACAGAACACGAAATTCTATCCTCATATTCTCGATGGTTGGCGGTCTCAGTAGTGGATAATTTACGCAAATTTTCTGCAACGCACGACCACACTATTTACTGTCGCCAATGAATTTTCCGGACCGATAAGACTTAGGGACCTTTAAGAAAAGAGCATCATCCCTGCTAAAAGGCCGACTACACACCTGTAACCTGAGCCTGAGCTGCAGATGTTCATGGGCGAAAGTGATCACTTATTATCAGGTGAGCCGTATGCTCCTTTGCCTCGTCTTCCATAAAATACTGACTGTGCATTGTTTATGTTTATGGTAACGACTTGGCAACAATTATAAAAGGTAAGTAGATTAATAAATTGCGAATGCTTTACGTCTCATGAATTCATTTACTTACGGTAAATGGCACTAACAGTTATCACTTTGTATAAACAATATAAACTGGTCCGTACCACTTTTCAAAAAAAAATATGAGTCAACAGTACTCGATACTTATTGTAAATCGGTATAAAATTAAATTCTCCTTATAATAAGGTTAGATCCTTAGAGTATAGATAATAAATATATATAGCGATCCGCTTCGGTTTCGCACGGGTGATTTCTGGATCTCGCAAACAGCGCCACCTACCGGGTCCAATTGTGAATCTAAAAAATCCCTCCCTCAAACACACAAAAAATTTATCAAAATCAGTCCAGCCATTTTCGAGTTTTTGCGAGACTAACGGACAGCAATTGACTTTTATATATAGAGATATAGATAATAAATATAGATGATAATATAGCTTGCTTATGTATACCCTAAGATTGGATCACAGAACAAGGAATCGCAAAGAAGATTCAGTATTCTATGATGTTTACATTTTATTTTAATCTAAAGATATACGACTATAGATGCGGATGTCTGTGATTTTTTTCTGCGTATATTTGTTAGCCATTCAGTAGCCTTTTTTAAAGGATAACGAGATAAGGACTGCTGGTGGAACAATATGTGTTGTAAACAACACAATAATAAAGATGTAACTTACCAACGTTTTCATAAGCGCGGACAGTTCCTTGGTAACAACGGCAAACTTGAAAAACGCGGCGCCAATGTCAGGCTCCGAGTCTTTACTGAGTGCGTTGCCGCCGAGCCGCTCCAGCGCCCTCGATAGGTACATCTCGTTGTCCACGTGAGCTAGCAACAAGCAATAAAATATGATCATGAGTTTAGGTTATTAGTTTATTGTAACGTATATAAACGTTATATACTGTAATTGCATACATATTATTATCAAAAACCGTCCGGTTTTATATGACAGACAAATGACAGGGCAATAGACGTGCAGAGGTACGTACGAGGGACGTTCAATGTATTCTCGGTATTAGGGTGATTTGCTAATAATGTGGGTAATTAAAAAAAATCATTAGCTTACGACACTACCTGAGGATATAAATATGAAATTTCGTTTTGATAACTACCTTACTTCTTATGTAACCTTCAGTCATAGACGACGGGAATGACTGACTCGACAATGTTGAAAAATATCGAACATCGTGCGGTGATTAAATTCCTCACTAAACAAGGAAAAACTCAAATATCCATGAAGAAATGGTGGCCGTTTACCAATACTCTGCTCCTTCAATGTCAACCGTACAGAAGTGGTCAAGTGAATTCATAAGAGGCAGCGAAAGCATCTAAGATGACCCCCGCCCGGGTGGTCCAATCACAGCGGCTACATAAGATAATGTGCAAAATTATTGAAAAACTTGTATTAGGAGATGCACGAGTAAAAATTAAGATCTTAGCAGAAAGCTAACCTATCCGGTGGTACCATACATACCATTTTGCATGACTATCTCAACCAGACAAAAGTCAGTGCAACATGGGTACCACGAATACTCATTGCGCTTCTAAAGCAGGGGCGGGGTGACTGTTGTAGGGAGATTTTAAAGCTGTGTGGTGACGACCCAACAAGTGTTTTCGATAGGATAGTACAGGAAATGAAACTTGGTTTCACCACTATGACCCCGAGAGTAATAAGGAGTATATGCAAGGCATAAAAAGGCATCAGACCCCCCCCCCCTCCTAAGAAGTTTAAAGTCACTCCATCGGCCGGTAAAATCATGGCCACAGTGTTTTGGGATTCCAATGGAATAGTATTGATCGAGTACACAAAAAAAGGTGAAACTATCAACGCAGACAAATACTCAGCCACTTTACGCCGTTTGAGAGAAGCAATAAAAGAAAAGAGAAGAAGAAAGTTGACCAAGAAAGCGCTGCCTCTTCATGACCAGTTCACACGGCGGGGCTGTTCTTGGCTGCTGTACGAGACTCCGGTTTTGAGGAAATTAACCACCCACCATACAGCCCAAATCTAGCCCCTAGTGACTACTTTTTATTCCAAACCTTAAAAGAAAAAGACCTTCGAGGCGATTTAATGACGATAATGAGCTCAAGTCCGCTGTAAATGAGCATTTTTCAGGCCAAGACAAATAATATTTTTCAAGGGAATAGAAAAGCTATTTTCACGAACAAGTAAATGTATTGATGTCATGGGAGACTACGAGTATATTGAAAATAAAAAATATTTCATAATTTTATCTTTTTTCTAACATACCCATGCCGAGAATACATTGAACACCCCTCGTATATATAGTAGGAACCTATATGTACGAGAAACTATGTTTATAAACATTATTTACAGTTTTTGGAACGAAGTTCTTTATCGGCCGGTACGGATTTGGCGGATGGGGGCTAGGCGACAAAAAGTGTAATGGCGGCTGTACACGCTCGTCTCGTCGCCTCGCGTGCCTCTCGTCGCGTGGAGGTTCGACACGAGAGCACACCATGTACACACTCGTTGTATCACTTGAACTCCGAATGCCCACTGTGATGGACGTTTTTACGTCATTGGTACAAACGAATACTGTGGGATAAAACCTCTCGAAGAATAGGCAGAAATGCTTACGAGGAGCAGCCGCCCCAGCTCCTCGTACGTCGACGTCCCACTAGATGCGAGTAACGGCTTTGTCAAGTATAATTGATAGACACAGGTAGCTTACAGCTGTGCTATGTGAAAGGTAAGACGTACGTTTAAGTGGGCCATGTGTGTTGTAGTGATGAAGATGATGAACATATTTGTCATTTTATACGACATAGTGACATTGTTTTCTTTTCCTAAAAACATAAATTATGCATTAAGTATCCATATTAATGTATTCATGTCCTTTTCAGTAAATTTTATCAGACTTGAAAATAGGAGGAGGATCACAATTCAAGAGTATGTTATTTTTTGTATGTGTGTTACTTCACAATTGACGATATCTTCGTTAGTTGTGGACCGATTTTAATGATTTTTAAATTAATGTACTAAATGGGTCCATATAAATTTGAAGAAAAAGATGATGTTTTTAATTTGCTTATTTAGACAACATACGAGCTTTTGATATTCCTAAGGCCACTCAAAAGGTTGACCCTTTAAAAACCCTAAAAAATTAAGACTTCTAATAAAAGTAAAAGCCAACTTCAAAGAACTTGAAAAATAAAATAATTCCCGCATAATAGCTTCTGAGGTCAGGGCTTTACTACTTCTATACACTGTCTTAGCACCGACTAGAGTCTCAAAAGTGCAGATATCGATGCAGAGCAAATTATGGTACCGCAAATATACGTTTATAAACAGAAGCACTCTTGTCTTGATGTATGTGCAAAAACAGAAGCACCCTCAAACTATCCGTATGCGATGTAAGCCTTCCGTAGTGGATGTAGCTTTTCCGCAATAAACCAAGCTTTATAAAAGCTTTAGAGTTGCTCTATCGTCAAATTGAAGAGCTACAAAAGCGCTTATAATTAGCAATATAATGCCACCAATGGCTCAACGCTAATAAAAATTAATTTAGTACGAGAAACAAGTTAACAAGTGTTTCGTGGGGCAGTGGCTTAGCAATGAGATGCAGCACGAAGGGCCGCGGGTTCGAATCCCACACGGAAATAGTATTTGTATTGCCAACAAATAATAGTTCAAGTGAAATTTATGTATGTAAACTGCCCCACGGTACAGGAGAAAATCCTAGTATGGAGCAAACTTTTTTAAATTAAAAAAAAAACCAAGGTGGTATTAAAATTTAGACAAAATACGAGGGGTGATCCAAAAGTAATGATAATGAAAATAAAACACGGTAATTAAAGTTAAAATAATAATTTATTTTTCTACATAGTCTCCTAACAAATCAATACATTTAGTCCATCTTTTCTAAACCCAGGATTCCTTTGAAAAAATTCTTTGTCTTGACCTCCCAAAACGCTTCAACAGCGGGCATTACTTCGCTATCGTCTTCGAATTTCTTGCCTCGGAGGCGTTCCTTGAGCCGAGGAAAAGGTAGAAATCACTAGGAGCTAGATCTGGCGAATAGGGAGGGTGTTCGAGCAGTTCGAATCCCGTTTCTTGAATGGCAGCCATCGCAACTGCGGCTTTGTGAGCCGGTGCGTTGTCTTGGTGAAACAGCACTCCAGCTCGCAGTTTGCCGCGTCTTTTTCCTTAATGGCCTCCGTAATCTTCTTATTTGGTCTGCGTAGTAAGAGCCCGTAATAGTGGCTCCTTTCCAAATATTCTACCATAATTATGCCTTGAGCGTCCCAAAAACAGATGCCATAACCTTTCCCGCCGAACTTGAAACTTGAATTTCTTTGGCGTCGGTGAGGAGGCTCGCTTCAAGTCATCGATTGTTGTTTGTTTCAGGATCAAAATGGTGGATCCAGGTCTCGTCCATAGTCACAAAACGGAACAAAAGATTTTCTTGATCTGTTGGAACTTTTCGAGATTGACCGAAATGTCAACTCGATTTTTCTTTTGCTCGTCTGTTAACATTCTGGGTACCCAACGCGCAGAGACCTTTTCATATGCAACTCGTTCGCAAGGATTCTTTGAACGCTGCCATATGAGATCCCTGTGATCTCAGCTACATGCCTGATGGTCACTCTTCGATCTGCCAACACAACATCTTCGACTTTTTCACGTTGTCTTCAGTGAGGGACGTGGATGGGCGTCCTTCGCGATGTTCATCTTCAGTGGATGTTCTGCCCAGTTTAATCTCCTTGGCCAAGCGTGCAACTGTAGAATATGGAGGACAGAGTCCCCCAATGTTTCCACTAAGTCACTTTGTATGTCTTTTGAAAACATTTTTTTCAAACAGAGGTACTTGATGACAGCTCTAATTTCGTTTTTCTCCATGTTGATGTTATCTCTTTGACAGTTCGTATTCAAATGAATGTATCTCCCGGAAATCGTGATCTATTTATATGATTTTTTTAGGCTGACGTAGTGAGTATATAAGCAAGCAAAAAATATTTTTTTTGGATTTTTATGCGCACCTGAAGTAACCGATTATCATTACTTTTGGACCACCCCTCGTAATGCTACTTTAACGCCGCTTATCGCTTTAATTTTCATAGGTCGGGCCAGTCAACTGAGGTGGGAGTTAAGATATCCAATAATATACGTGCTTACACAAGTGGATATTTTTACACCGCCACTACAGTTGACCGTGCAGTGGATGTGTAAGAATATCCACTACCCTATACCATCCCGTGGGTGTCGTTAGAGGCGGCAGAGGGAAACTGAAACAGCAAACGGGCAGCAGCATCTTCCTGATAACAACTCCAAATTACAAAAAACTGCGGTTGCCAAGCAACTACGGCAAATATCTCACCCTATGAGGCAACCTCTGAGGGAGACCTATGTTCAGCAGTGGACATGTGATAAGCTGTAATCGTGATGGTAATACAAATACATAATTCTTTAAGAACTACACTAGGGCAATTGTAGTGGACTACACGACACACAAGAACCAGTAGAGCTCTTTTTTTAAGTAAAGTATCGTCTAAAGTAATAAAAACGCTTTATCACCTACCAACCAACCGATATAAAATGTATTCTATACCAGAATATGTGTGTAAAAATCGCGAAAATAATAATCTAAAAAAAATTATGTTATTTTTCCCCGTATGCGTTTCCGATTACGATGAAACTTAGTTTCTATGTGCGCGCCCGCGAAGGTATCTGACAAAAAGAAAAATTCTAAAATTCTATACCATTCATCCTCATCACCATCATCATCATCATTATTACAGCCCTTCAAAAGTCCACTGCTGAACATAGGCCACCCTCAAGGAATGTCACAAAGCACGGTCCTGAGCCACCACTCCATCTAGTGGGGGGTCGCCCTAGACTTCGCCTACCGGTACGAGGCTGCCACTCGAGAACCTTTTATCCCCATCGGTTGTCACAGCTTCACCTACTGAGTTCAATTATGAATCTAAACCATCCTAAACTATACAATCTAAACCAACAGACCAACCACCCACTCAAACATACAAAAAATTCATTTAAAATTTCATCAGAATCGGTCGAGCCAGTTTCGAGTTTTAGCGAGACTAACCGACAGCAATTAATTTTTATATAGAGAAATGTACCGGTCGACGTCTCAATATTTATGGCACCCCTTATGTTCATTACATTGAACTTTAAAACAACCTATATATTTTTTGTTCTTAAACATAGTATAAAAATAATCGTATAATGATACAGCCACAGTATAGTAAGTAGTAATTGAAAAATACTCTCAATTGTCCCCTATTTTTCATGGATGGTATCTTTTGGTTCCACTTGTCATGGCTTGATTGATTGGCCGTGTAGTTGCAGTGTAAGATAATCCAATACTCCATATCATCTATAATAAAAAAATTGCGAATGCTTACCCGCCTACCAAACGTGGCAGCTGTGGCAGAATCCCCCCTATGAGGCAATCTAAGGGGAAGGGTAATGTTCAGCACTGGACTTTAATAGGCTGTAACCATGATGATGATTATAATATGGTCTTGGAAGGTAATTAACGTATTTTCTGGGATCTTGCCTACCCGCGTAGAAAAAATGAATGCGGAAAAGTTGACAAAGCAAAATTATGCAGCAGGAGTCGGCAAGGGACACATTAGACGGAAGCTTATCCACCAAATTGAGCCAAGAGCTTATAACCAAGTTAAGAGTAGTCTTGATCTACGAGCGTGTATGCGAAAGCAAGGGGTGTGTAGCCTACACACCTACTAAAAATTAAAAGAACGTACGACAACGATTACAGAATGTTATTGTGGCCCAGCTATTCGAGAACCGTATTTTATTATTTTTATTATTTTATTTATTATAAGGCAACCCGATATACGAAAACATCTAAAGAATTCCATTAACAATTATTGTATCACGGAAAAATTTAATATCAAGTGAACGTTATGTACGATAGATACGAAGATATTGATGTTTACGCTTAGCAATTTTTATTATTGTACATTAATTGTTAAAGCATTAATAAAAGGTGATCTTAAAACCTCATGTTATGTAATTGTGTAAAAAAGCTTCTGAGCCACGTGTATAAGTTGTTTTCCAGGGTGATCACGAATCGACTCGCGCGGAGACTTGACTAATTTCAATAACCCGAGCAGGCTGGGTTTCGTGGAGGCTATGGCATCATATACCACATCCACACGGTAAGGCAAATTATACAGAAGACAAATGAGTATAATCAGCCTCTTTGTCTGGCCATTGTGGATTATGAGCCTTTGACTCCATCGAAACTTGGGCTGTTATGAATTCCTTGCAGCGTTGCCGGATTGACTAGCGATAGAGATATCTTGAGACATTTAAACACACCTACATCTAACAATCAAAATGAAGATACATTGTCATCCATGAAGACTGTGATGGAATGCCTCGTTGCCAATAATCAGTCTGGTTTTCGTAACTCACCATCCGAAGCATATCAGCATAATGCTGCTATCTTAGTCTGGTATTTGGTACTTTCCCGATCGAGTTGACCCATTTTTATGAAATTGTTAAAAATTATGCACTAATTCGAAAAATAATATTATATTACTTTTTTAAATATTACCAAATAAAACACTAAGTTTAAACTATAAATCTAAATTAACACAACCTGCAATACGTTCGGTGGGCTTAGCCAAATTGACTTTCTACAATCGTTAACACTAATATAAAATTAAGCATAAAAATGCAAATGACATATTATCTCAACGATCAGTCACATGGCAAGTGACGTAATTTATTTACTTATCATCATATGTCGCAGAAATATATATAATATTATAGGGTAACTTAATGCATTGCCTACTAGTATACCTACGAGTAGTGCAGAGATGAAGAAGATTAAACTATAAAAATGATCTATTAACGTTTACAATTATAGAAAGCCAACTCTACTTTTATCTACGGCTAAGCCAACAGACATATTTACACTTTTATCATTTATTACAACAACATCGAGACTCAACGCAGAGACTCAAGACTTGAGAACTATAATTTACGTCAGCTGCAGCTCAAGTATTCAAACTGTTGCAGTTCTATAGAGACGTTTTGCCCGGGAGCCGCCGGACGTTTAATTAGTTTCTTCAGTTGGATTAAATTAGTTGCTGAAGAAGCACTCTATCCAGATTCCTGTCATCGCCGTCGTAATTTATTACCTGCTTTGAATTTTAATCACTTATGATATGAGAAAAATGATACGGTGTACTTTAAACGTAGTTTCGTTATAAGCTCTATCCGGAAGTATGTTTTTCTTAAATTTCAGACCTTTAAATAAATATTTTTCAAACATGAATTGAATTTATAATAAAATTCAAACACGTAAATTCTTTCAAAATACTATTTATAGCAATGTAAAATTGTTATTTTGAGACTAAAGCAAGATTTAAGAGTAAATAAAAGGCTTCAGTTCTTCACTTCTTAATTAAACTTGATTACGATAACGTGGGCGAAGAGGACATTTAAAAGAAAGGCGGTCATCCGTGTCACAGCCCACATTTGCCTAGCTCAATCCCGCATACGTCCTCTGAATACTAAATGAGAAATGAGGGTCATGTCTTTCAATTTCTCCCCAAGGCTCGTACATTTGTCGTTTGCTTCCTTATAGGTTTTGCATATAGCGTCCTTTCATTACACACAAAAATTTAACAAAAGTGATATTAAATATACATATGTAGTGCCTGTTTGTAGAACTGAGAAGTGTCAGGTGACCCTGACTGTTTTATGAAGGATTGGCTAAAAATTATAAACATGAATAAAAAGAGAAAATGGAGGCGATGGCCTTTCCTCGGATATTATTGTTACCTCAGATTCTTCCTCGTGTCGTCACTTCATCGAAGAGGGGATCGGCCTATACTGCGCTCGTCGGTACGACGGGGACGAGACTCATAACATCTAACTTGTGATTAAAGTAACATATAGTTTCTAGTCTCCAGTTCTCAGTGGATAACAGACCACGGTGGTTCCAGATACAATAATGCCGCAGACGACCAAGCCCGCAGCGGCTCACCACGTAGGGTAGTCGGATCAATATCCTACTTCAGACAATACCTATTATCTATAATACCACTTCGTTTTGGGTTTATAAGGTATTTGGTGCGGTGCCTCACGAAGAACCTACACGCTCAATCGTTGATTAACCATATGGAATGCAGGCAAGCTCAAGATTCGCATCATCCTTGTTTTGATACTTGAATAAGTTTTTATTTTAACCGACTTTAGAAAAGAAGGAGATACTCGATACGACAGTGTTTGTTTATATGTTACGCGATATCTTTGCCAATTAACTGATTTTAATTACTCTTTTTTTTTGTCGAACAGACTGACATTACCTGATATTAGCAGCCGCTTTTCCAAAATACTGCCTCGTTGAAACAAATCTCAAACTCTAACTAAATATTACATAGCATGGAGTGCAATGAGACGGCGGCTCACGTCTTGCTTGGGTGGTCTGTGGTCGTCTACGAGGGCTAAATACCTCGGCGTACCAGGGTCGCTTGTCGGGATCTTTGATGACATTAAAAAGTTGTTAGGATTCCTCGAGCAGCTAGGTTGACTCGAATAGTATTAATTCCTCTTTTTATTAAAATAGGGTGAGACAAACAAGCACATAGTCCATCATGTGGTAAGAGTATGCTGTAGCTCACAGGCATCTACATCTATCCTCGATTAAGAATCAAAATGCAGATGTGTTGTCACCCCTGAGGACAAAGATGGAAAGCCTCGTTTCCAGTAAAAAAGGTCTTTATTCCTTCTTACACATACGACGTGCTTATTCGTGGAGTTGAGGAAACCAGCCCGTGTAACACTAACTGTAACTAACTCTTACTGTTGCTGTGTGACGGCGTCGTACGAGAATCCATCACCCCATTGAGACTATGCAACGATAGATGCTGAACTGATATAACAATCCCGTTCATTACAACAGACCTAAAATACCGAGACCAGCAACGGGGAGTAGAGTTACCAGATGGAAAATTGAAAAGTCCTGACAAATAACCTGATTTCCATAGAAAAGTCCTGACATTTTGTTGCGAAGGTAATTAACGAGCTGGAAAAATACAATTATTGGTTTTGTGCATTCTAGCGATCAATACACGTCGCAAATTACACCCTGCCCACGAAAAAACCTACTGATTTTGAAAAAAAATCGAAAAATTCTGACATGCGGTATCCGGGGTGCGAGCCAAAGGTGCATGATGTCTGGCAAAGTGATCGCCATAAAATATTTCCCTACAACGGGAGAAGTCTATGCTAAGCCATGTAGAGTAGTGAACTCTTACGGATTGATGGAAGAAGAAGCAGAACTTTTATTGCATGCTTTCGTTTATAATAATACCGAATAGAGAACCATTTTAAAATTTTTGAGATTATCTAATACAGCGGACCTTACTTGTGTGCTAACATGTGGGTAGGTAGACCGAAATGTTGTGAAGTTTGTTAGAGAAATAACAAATTTTACTACAAATTATGCATGGTTTTCCTACGATTTTATTAAATAAATTGAGTTGAGTTTACATTGGTAATCGAAATTCATCATTATCATCATCATTACAGTCTCCACTACTGAACATATTATGCCTCCCCATAAATTGCTTCATAGGGGGGAATTTGCCATAGGTGCCAAGCTTGACAGGCGAGTTAGCAACCGCAATTTTTTTAAGAAGACGCTGTCGCCCGTCTCCTGGTTTGTTTTCAGCTGCGCCTCTTACGGCACCCACAGGACGTTATGGAGTAGTGGATGTTCTTTCACCACGACTAAGCGGTATCGAAATTAGTACAACAGAACCAAATAACATCACAAGAGTGGAATGTCCGCGGCATGTTTGCTTGTTTTTGCAGTCGCGCGTGCGACCTTGTCGGCCGCGGCGCAATTCGAACCCAAGCGACCAGTCGAGCGCCAGCCCCGCCCCCCGCCCCGCGGTAAACAAACCACGCCACACGCAATGTGAAGTCAATAAACCTGCAGTCGGCTCTTTCTCCAAATAAATAAAATAATATACTTGTTATTTATTACAACACTTCTTTCCTTTTTATACCCTTAGGTATATCACTCACGTATGTTTCGAAGATAAGTTGGACAATTATTTTTCACGATAAGATAGCATTCTGTCGGAAGCGCACAGTGTGTTACATAGCCCCAAAAACTGACATGATCTCTTTCAGTCATAAAACGACGATGGTAATAATTATTTACCAAATGCAATAGTAGAACTCCTGTCTGTGAATTTTAATTTGTTGAAGATAAAATAAAATGTAAAATCTATTTGCAATTCAATTATTGCGCACTATTTTAATCTATAATGTTTAATCAAATTTGAAATAAAACAGTAATTTTAATAAAGATATGACTCGCACCTTTATTCTCAAAACTACATTTGGCACAGCTGGAGTAGTAGGTGGTAGGCGCCAGCATCTGCCACATGAGGAGAGCTTAAAACAATTCAAACGTGTAGAATATTATGTTGCGGCGAAGAAAACCAGACATCGACCCACTTTCCATGACAGTCGCACACGAAGCGAAATTTATTCGCGGCGAGCCACTGACCACTCTGCTAAAGTCCGGTAAACGAGCCTGCTTAGTTTAAACCGTGAAATCTGCTTGAATTTAATTTAACGCACTTGAATTTTTAATTCCACTGTTCCCAGCGTTTAAAGTTGCAAATTAAAGAAGTTCGTTTCGTTTCACGAAATCGAAACGAACTTATTTAATGCACGTGTAATTCTATAGGTGACAAAACGGCTACATTCATGTCGGGCCTCGCTCTATAATATGTGTTCCGTATATTTTATGACCAATTTACTTTTTAAACTAGATATTTAATTAAGTAATGAAATTTCTATCTTAGTTCTAGATAATAAAAATGTCTCTTTGTTTTGGTAACAACAACATAGTACATTGCGAATCATTTTTTTAGTATTTGTTTTAAATACCTATAGATATATTATAGATACATATTATACAGAAATTTTAATTTCCCAACTTTTGTTTTTGTCCTGGGGAATAGACCCCTGTCATGTCAAGAGCCACTCATATCCGAGTTCTGGGAGTGGGAGATGACAAGGATGACCTTGAAAAACGTACGGAGAATGAAAATATAAATAAGCTAGATCGATAAGCATGATCGATTTTATAATTGTGAATGGAAGAATTAGGAACACATTGGTAAAAATTCAACTGGTTGACATACAAGGAAATCAGGGCAATCGGACATCCGTGGATACTACTTCGCTACAGCGTAAAAAATTAAAACGGTTACAAGTTGAGTTTGTGAAAGAGAATTGTCAAAATAAAGTAAGAGAAAAAATTAGGAAAGTGGATGAAATGTGTATGAAAGATTCGGACTTTCAGACTGTGTAGGATACAATTAACAGAGGTTTGGTGGTGCAGTAACAGAAGTATGTGGTATAGTAACAGAAGTATGTGGTATAAGTAAGAGAAAAAATGAAATTAATAAAAATATGTTATGGTGGAAAAATTAGGAACTGATGCAAGTTGAAGCAAAGAAGAAAGCATGACTAGATGTACTAGCGATTACAGCTGATAACTTTGTCTTTATAGACGATAAGATACATAAGGTAGTTTTGGATGTCTAAGAGAGTAAAGGGGTAGTAAAAGAGAAAAATCAAGAAAGGGCGGAAAAGAATGATAGAAAGCTATCTAATCATTCTTATTCATATTCTTTATCATCATAGGTTAGTATTCTAAGCCAATCTGTAGGTAAACGAGTTTATTTTGAGGCCAAGGGGAGAGAGCGATGTTACCTTTGAGTCTCCTACATGACAGATTAGGATGGTAAGGTAGACTCCACCAAATCTATGAAATACCTTTTAACAGCTATCACTTTTATTGGAAAATCGTCAACTGAAAAATCGGTACATACAATATTCAATTCTTAAGAGAAATCTATATCAATTCTTAAGAGTTTTTAATTATTTACAGTTTTATCTAGATTAAAATTAGAATAAATTAGAAACAGAAACTCAAAATCAAAATTTATTAGTTCTTCATATTTATTGCTTTTAGTGCTTATTTCTAGTGATAAAGTTATATAAATTAAAGACTGCACTAGATATAAAATTTGTTTAATCATTTTCACTACAACTAGTTGAGCTGTCGTCGTCAATATCGTTGTTTACATTAATTCTTACTTGATTTTCTATAATGCATTCAAAATGAACGTCTCTTTCGTAGTCGTCCACAATAATTTTCTTTGTTTTCTCCATCATTTTGGCCCAGTCATCCATTGTTCCACCACCTTTTCCCACCTTTTCCCACGAGCATGTGTCATCTGTCCATGTCTGCGGCACAGTTGGTTAGTTAGCCATGTTTCATCAATCCTCAATGAGTATAAAGTTGTCCCAATTAGTTATATTTTTAAATTTCTCTTAAAAATTTATTATTTGCATTCATATCTTTAAACTTCCTCATCCGGCCAGCAGTGAAGGACCACGTCTCAGTTCCGTAGGTCATCACTGGCAACACCACTGGTTGTACAGCCTCGTTTTCAAGTTTTGAGGTATACCTGACGAGAAGATGTGCCGTAATTTCCCGACGCTGCCCAGCCGAGTTGAATCCGTCGATTGACCTCTCGGTCGAAGTTGGACTTACCTAGTCGGACTATTTGTCCCAGGTAAACATATTCGTCAACAACTTCGAGCTTAGTGCTCCCAACACCGGCATAGGTGTGACATGGACATTAAACATGATCTTTGTTTTGTCCATGTTCATCTTAAGACCTATCCGTTGGGAGGCACTATTGAGGTCATGAGCATAGTGCTTAGGTCCTCCAGTGATTCTGCCATAAGGACTATATCATCGGCAAATCGAAGGTGAGTGATGTACTCGCCATTGATGTTAATGCCGTATCCTTTCCAGTCCAGAAGCTTGAAAACGTCTTCCAATGCAGCGGTGAAGAGTTTCGGGGATATAACGTCACCCTGTCTTACACCTCTCTGCAGTTGGATAGGTTTTGTACTCTGGTTCTGTACTCGGATAGCCATCGTGGCCCTACTGTACAAGCACTTCAGCACTTCGATATACCGACAGTCAACTTGGCACCGCTGAAGGGACTGCAGCACCGCCAAATTTCGACGGAATCAAAGGCTTTCTCATAGTCCACATACGCCGAGACTGTGGCAATGTACTCCTCGGACTTCTGTACAATTTGCCGAAGGGTATGTATGTGGTCTATGGTGCTAAAGCCTTTTCGGAAACCGGCTTGTTCGGGAGGCTGGAAGTCGTCGAGTCTGCGTGCGAGACGATTCGTAATGACTCTCGAAAACAGCACGTAGACGCGGCTCAGAAGGGAAATCGGTCTGTAGTTCTTCAAGAGAGCGTTGTCGCCTTTCTTGAAGAACAAGACCACCGCACTTCTGCTCCACGCCTCCGGTGTAGTGCCACCATGTAGGACGGAATTAAAGAGCTTCTGAAGGACTTCAAGTACCGGTTTTCAACCGCTTTCAGAAGCTCCGCTGTAATTCCATCCTCGCCCGGGGCTTGCCGTTTTAAGGTGCTGGAGAGCCATTCTAATCTCGCTCAGACTGACGTCCGGGATATCAGCGGAATAGTGTCGGATAAGACTCGCTCTTGGATCGTTACTCACACTTGCGTGTGGCTCCAACGATGATGTGTACAGCTGCCCATAGAACCTCTCAATCTCACTCAAAATCTCAGGTGTCCCGGAAACGACGCTGCCACACTCGGTCTTCAGCTTCGACAGTTGGCTCTTTCTGGCAGACAGATCTCTGGCAAAGACTTTGGAGCCCTGGTTCCGCTCGATCGCTTCTTCAATACGAGCTGTATTGAAGTTGCGCAAGTCCCGCCGCATGCATTTGGAGATCTGTCTGTTCAGTTGCCTGTATGCTATCAAATCTACTGAAGATTGCAGCTTCATTTCCGTCTAACAGCCATGAGATTAAGAGTGTGATCGGAAGTTTTGTGTTCTTCTGCGGCGGGTCTTACAAAACTTAGCTCCGACCGCATGGACAGTTTCCACGAGCTTGTCATTCATATCGTCCACTGCATTGCAATCTTCTAGGCACTGAAAACGGTTTTGTAACTCGAGCTGAAAGGTTTCGGGACTTTGGATTAGAGCACGAGGGGACGGGCGTTGACTTCATTAGACGACACCTCTCCAACTTAACGTTTAGGTTCAGTGTGCCTCTAACCATTCGGTGATCGCTACCAGTTTTCACCCTCGCGATCACTGAGACATCACTGAACAGTTGGCGTCTAGTCGTCATAATGAAGTCAATCTCATTTTTTGTCGAACCGTCAGGGCTCGACCAGGTCCACTTCCTGTGGGGGCCGCCTGGAAGAAAAAGTTCATCATAAAGTCCTCTTTCTCCATGAAGTCGGCCAGCTGCTGGCCCTTGGGTTCCGTTGCCCTAATCGTTTACCACCACCGCCCAGCTCACTTCTGTACTAGCTTTGCGTTGAAGTCTCCCATTAACACCATATAGTGGGTTTTAGAGGAATGCATGGCTCTAGAGATATCCTCATACATTTCCTCCACCTCCTCATCGGGTGTGCCGAAGTTGGTGCGTAAACCTGTATGACCTTCAGCGAATACCGTTTGGTGATTCTGAGTATAAGGTACGCAACCCTCGTCGACACACTCCCAATTTTTACAACGTTGTTAACGAGAGACTTGTGGACGATAAATCCGACACCTCCTTGGGACAGATGGTCGCCCTCCGGTGATAGAACAAGTTGCCGGATTCGAGGATTACCGTGTCCTCCTCTCTTCGGACCTCGGATAATCCTATAATATTCCAGCGCAACTTGTCTATCTCTTCTTCCACTGTTCCCAGTGTTTAAAGTTGCAAATTAAAGAAGTTCGTTTCGTTTCACGAAATCGAAACGAACTTATTTAATTCACGTGTAATTCTATAGGTGACAAAACGGCTACATTCATGTCGGGCCTCGCTCTATAATATGTGTTCCGTATATTTTATGACCAATTTACTTTTTTTTAAACCAGATATTTAATTAAGTAATGAAATTTCTATCTTATTCTAGATAATAAAAAAGTCTTTTTGTTTTGGTAACAACAACAAAGTACATTGCGAATCATTTTTTTAGTATTTGTTTTAAATACCTATATGATACATATTATACAGAAATTTTAATTTCCCAACTTTTGTTTTTGTCCTGGGGAATAGACCCCTGTCATGTCAAAACCCACTCATATCCGAGAGTTCTGGGAGTGGGAGATGACAAGGATGACCTTGAAAAACGTACGGAGAATGAAAATATAAATAAGCTAGATCGATAAGCATGATCGATTTTATAATTGTGAATGGAAGAATTAGGAACACAATAGACTAATATACAACTGGTTGACATACAAGGAATTCAGGCCAATCGGACATCCGTGGATACTACTTCGCTACAGCGTAAAAATTAAAACGGTTATAAGTTGAGTTTGTGAAAGAGAATTGTCAAAATAAAGTAAGAGAAAAATTAGGAAAGTGGATGAAATGTGTATGAAAAATTCGGACTTTGAGACTGTGTAGGATACAATTAAAAGAGGTTTGGTGGTGCAGTAACAGAAGTATGTGGTATAAGTAAGAGAAAAAATGAAATTAATAAAAATACGTTATGGTGGAAAAATTAGGAACGGATGCAAGTTGAAGCAAAGAAGAAAGCATGACTAGATGTACTAGCGACTACAGCTGATAACTTTGTCTGTATAGATGATAAGATAAATAAGGTAGTTTTGGATGTCTAAGAGAGTAAAGGGAGTAGTAAAAGGGAAAAAACAAGAAAGGACGGAAAAGAATGATAGAAAGCTATCTAATCATTCTTATTCATATTCTTTATCATCATAGGTTAGTATTCTTAGCCAATCTGTAGGTAAACCAGTTTATTTTGAGGCCAAGGGGAACGAGCGATGTTACCTTTGAGTCTCCTACATGACAGATTAGGATGGTAAGGTAGACTCCACCAAATCTATGAAATACCTTTTAACAGCTGTCACTTTTATTGGACTAGGCATTCCAACTGAAAAATCGGAACATACAATGTTCAATTCTTAAGAGAAATCTATATCAATTCTTAAGAGTTTTTAATTATTTACAGTTTTATCTAGATTAAAATTAGAATAAATTAGAAACAGAAACTCAAAATCAAAATTTATTAGTTCTTCATATTTATTGCTTTTAGTGCTTATTTCTAGAGATAAAGTTATATAAATTAAAGGACTACACTAGATTAAAAATTTGTTTAATCACTTTCACTACAACTAGTTGAGCTGTCGTCGTCAATATCGTTGTTTACATTAATTCTTACTTGATTTTCTATAATGCATTCAAAATGAATGTCTCTTTCGTAGTCGTCCACAATAATTTTCTTTGTTTTCTCCATCATTTTGGCCCAGTCATCCATTGTTCCACCACCTTTTCCCACCACCTTTTCCCACGAGCATGTGTCATCTGTCCATGTCTGCGGCACAGTTGGTTAGTTAGCCATGTTTCATCAATCCTCAATGAGTATAAAGTTGTCCCAATTAGTTATATTTTTTTTAATTTCTCTTAAAAATTAATTATTTGCATTCATATCTTTAAACAATTATTTTGCGTGGGTCAGTTTTATTGTATCGGAAGCCTCTATACTAACTCTATACTACCATTACCATGGAACTCTATACTACCATTGTACAAGATCCACAGAAATTATTTTAAAAAATAGACTTGTTTAATTTATATGTATAATTTATGCAACTGTAAAAATAAAAATTTAATAAAAAAATTATAAATAAAAAATGTTAAGGTTCGATTATTTGAACCATCTAAACACTAAGGTAAGATACATAATGACTCATTGAAACAACGTCAAGCAAAAAAAGTTTATTCTGGTTAATTTTTTTATGTTTTGCTTTGTTTCAAAGATTCGAATTTATATTAGTGATAAAAAACTATACATCCTTAAAGAGTCATTCCTCTAAAAAATTACTACCTACTAATTTTTCCTTACGTTAAGGCTTAGACTTCACTTGTTTAATCCTTTCTGCTCTCGTATATGTATGTCTATAATGTTGTATTTAAAATGTATTTATTTATTATCGTATGTATGTATTTATCGATTATATAATTATATGTGTATGTCGTGTGTATTTTCTTTCTCACAGGTCACTTTATGCTCTGCAATGGTTGCCTGGTAGAGATCGCTTTTAAGAGATAAGGCCGCCAATTGTACCTTCAAATAAGTTATGTTTTTTTTTCTCTCTCGTAAGTATTTCTGGTGTACAATAAATTATATTTCATTCATTCATTCATGTTGTAATGAAATATAGATAACTTCATAATTCTTTGGATTTACGTAAAAGGTTATTTTAAATCGTGTGAGTATATTTCTACAAAGTTATTGCGGCATGATTAATGTGAAACGTCAAAAGTTATTTCTTAGGTTTGGTTTGTTGGTTCAAAGCTTCAAAGTAAGTTATAGTTCCCTGACTGAAAAAAATTACTCAACTTATATCTGAAGTAAATGCACCAGAAATTCTGAAAGAAAAAGAAGGAGGTGGCGAGATAAGTATGAATGAGACAATGAAAGTAACGAATGGCGTGAAAGCAAGCAAGGCAACTGGGTAGGTGGCTAGCAAGAACTTTTGGTGTAAATTCGTTATAGTCCCACTGTATAAGGGAATATGGTCACAGCAGGACTGTAAAAACTACCGCGGAATCAGTCTGTTTATAATCGGAAAACTGAACGCTAAGGTGTTGATTATGATGGAAAGAAACTGAAGAAAGAATTTATGATGTGCAAGCTAGTAAAAGAATCCACTGCGCTATCACTCCGTGTATATCGTAAAAGGCGACAGAAGACAATGAAACAACATGATAGGCAGCAGCAGCATCTTCTTAATAACTCAAAATATTTAAAAACTGCGATTGCAAAACGTTTGAAAAGCATGGCAACTATATAAAATATTCCATTATGAAGTAATCTATTTTGTCAAGTAGTCTTCAGCAGTAGACTTTTGACAGGTTATAATGAATTATAAAATGAGAGCTGGTTTTAGAAAGGGAATGAGGTTTACAGATCAGGTCTTTTATATGTTTGTGATCACAGTGAAGTTTTTGAACGTAAACCAGAAAGTTTTCTATGCATTTTTAAACTTTGAAAAGGGCTATAACAGAATAAACAGGGTGCTTTTTGGAAAACGCTGACCACGTTTGGGTTGAGCACTATGCTGATACAAACATTAAAAATCTCTTTATATTCGGTAGTAATTATCAAGCCATAATTAGTTGAGCTCGGCTGAAATCAATCATAGTCTTATATAACAATTGAAGCGTCGATAGAATGTTACAAAGATGTTATAAATATAGATGCATTCCTAACAGCACTATGGTTGCGATATTCAGGTCACTCTAGTTCAGTGGTCGAACGGTCTTTCGACTTACTAGGTACAATACTTAAATGTAATGAGAAGTTTGCGCGATGATGATGTCAATTTTATAAACTGGTTCTGGATCAGCAGTGCGATTATATTACACTAATCTTGCGCATGTGACATTCCGCGACTATGTTTATTCGTTATGATAGTTAAAAAATGGGATTATAATCGACAGCGATAAATTTATACACAACAACAAAACCAAACGTCATACGTTAAAGCGAAGACAACTAGATTCCCACCAGAATTACACAATCGCAATGCTAGCCCGATTTGCGCGATTAGTTTCTATCGTTTACGCTAATAGTAAACTATAAGAATGTATGATTCATCTATAGGTCACGTACTTAAGTATCATGTGACTTAACGATGAGATATGTCATTCCCATTAATTTTTATAGTTCTCTATTATTAGCGCGTACGACTGAAAAAAGTTAACTGGGCATTTCCCGTTAGGGTTTTAATATGTACTTAATGGTAATTTACAAAAATCATGACAACAGTGACTTTTTTAGAAGTAATCATCAAAAATCATATAAAATTATAATTTTTGATATAAGTTAGTAATGCTCGACACACGGTCAGTTAAACTGAACAGTTGAACTGACGTACATCCAAAAACTGACCGTGAGTGTGAAACCTGAAGTTGAAATAGTTTTGGCTTACATCCGTTTTAACTAATCAGTTCAACTGATCAGTTTAACTAACCATGTGTGTCGAGCTTTAGTGTAATTTATTTTACTGGATGTGGTTTAGTTGAATGTACTAATACAAAAAGAGCCCAACTCACCATTGCATTTAGTTTGCATTAAATTACAAACAATATAAGTAAGGATTGCCTGGCTTTGTTTGTAATTTAGTTTGTAATCAACTGCGACTTATGTTGGAATTGTTTTTACTACCCATAATTACATTTTACATTTTCTCACAGCCTATTCGGGATAACAACGATGATATCATGCTATCGGAGAGCGAAACGAGTGAGAGCATTGCGCACCCAAGCATTATGACAGCATGTTCATTCTTCAACATCAGCAATGTTCAACATAACACAAATAAAATAATAAAAACAACAAAACATAAGGTTTCAGCAGAGAAACGAACATGGCCAAGCACCAGTTATTATTTTTGAACTATACAATCGTAACCTAAAAACCAATCTAAAGCTAGAAACAATAACTCCAGCTCAGGTTAAACAAACGAGGCAGTCATAAAATAAAAAAATATTTACTTTTAACAATGTGTTAAATGTACATAGCGATATATTATTTAAAAGTACATATTTATAAACACATACCCTTTAGTTGTAGATCATATACATAGTTTATAACATAGAATCAAAGGCGCTGCAATACTGTAAGAGTTAAATCAATAAATCCCTCAGCGCGTATCCGTAGCGGTGGCGTTCATTTATGTCTAGTAATAAGTGCATCGAACGTTCAAACTATTTTCAGTAGCATCTATTTTAACACTTCCTGCAGTACTATTTATAATCAGGTCTCATGTCGTCTGGATAACTCGAAAATGGAATGAGCTTAACGTGATGTGCTCTGTTTATATCCGTCACAAGACGGATATGGATGCAGGAATACTCTAAAATAGCAGTGCGCTCCCGACAACAAGCTGAGTTTAGAGGAAAAAAAAAGGTCATTAATAGTCTAAATACGATATGTAGCTCAACGGTCGTACGCTTACCATCCAAAGTATAATGATAATGGAGGCAACAATGATAAATTTTTATACGTGGTAGAGCCATGCTGCAGCTATTATTAGTATATAGTTGTAGCACGAATGGGTCGGCTCGACCGGGGAAGGACCACGCTCTCACAGAAAACCAGCGTGAAATAGTAGCTTAATGCTGCTGTGTTTCGTATGGTGAGTGTAGAGAACCGGAGACCCTTTTTACTGGAAACGAGGCATTCCATCTTTGTTCTCACGGTTGTCGACGCATCTGCATTTTGATTCGTAATCGAAGATAGATGTAGATGTCTATGGGCCACAGCAGCCACTTAACATCAGATGGACTGTGTGCTCGTTTTCACCCTTATCTTATAAAAAAAAGAGATAAAAATAATGTTTGTTTCACGCTGCCATACCGTTCATCCGATTGCGATAAAACTTTGTCAACTTATTGCCTGCACTTGCGCGAAGGTTCCACTATTATTTCTTTTGCGGCTGCAACGCGCCGGGTACCATCTAGTATGTTATAATATCGACCTTGATAAATTATATACCTATATATATATATAACTAATAATATTTTTTTATTAATTTATATAATATATTGTAGAGTTCGAATAAAGTTTATATAATGTGAAATAACGAAAACCACATATAACTCCATCAGATATGATATACAACTTTTTCTGCTTGCAATGCTATGTTAAAAATTGAAAATGGTATAAGGTGTTGTAATATTATCTTAAATAAATTTACATGAATGGAAGTATGCAACAGTAATTACACATGTAATAATTCAACTCTTTTTCAAATTCGCAACATCACCTGCACACGAGAGACTATGGTAAACGACTGACGTTGGAAATTTCAACCAAAAACGATCCAAATTTCAAAGTGTTGTTGGAGAATCGCATTAACACTACATGATAACCAAAACATTTCCAAGAAATGTTTGCCAACTGAAATTCTTGGAAAGGCCCATGTCCAGCAGTACATAGTTTAAAAAAATCAATTATTCAATCAAATATCTAGGAGAAATTAACTTATTCATTTCGGATCATATACTTATAAATTTAGATATGCATAATTTACCATTTCCGGAGTTGTGTATTGCCTTGATCGCCTTTTTCAATTTCGTTAGGCCCTCGCGATCGAAGTCTAGAGTCTGAAACAAATAAATTTTATACATTATCACTTATTAAGATTTGGCAGTAAATATATTTTCAAAACGCCATATTAGGCATCTAGACAAAAACGATAGAAATTCTCGTTTCTGCAAGTTACCGCATCGTCAAATTATTGTATAGTAAAATTTCCATTTTTGTCTAGGCTCAATAAGTACAATAAAATTGAGAATTCATTTAATTTATGTAACAATTATCGACTCAATGGGCGCTTTTCCATTCGCCGGCACGGCACCGGCACGGCACGGAGACATAATATACGAATATTAGCAGCCAGGTGTAACCGGCGACAACTTATGTACAGCAATCGTGAATTCGTCTGCGAAGCGTGGCGGTAAGATTACAGTTTTCCTGAGATAGGTATCACAACATGAATATAAATGAAAAAAAATTTTTTTGAATTTTATTTGCGACTATACATTGTGATTAAATTGACTAACCGGTAACTTAGATGGGATATGAGAATCAAAACTTATAACTTCAATTGTAATTTTTCATTAGATTATTGTCTGGAATCCGTCCTAGTACAATTACATTGACTTAATTGTTAAAGAAAATTCAATATTTTCTAAAATATTACTAGTGTGTAAGTAACGACACAGCACTGTATGCGTTTCGAATAATGTGTGAACTTGATAAACAAAGCATATTTATTCTTTTGAGGATGATTGTAGGCGTCATTGGATAATAGTTATAGCCTTTTAAAATAAACATTCTATAAAAAATAACAAACTTCATATTGTGTCTTTCAGATTACAGCCTTTCTTTTGGCGTGATTGTCAAAAGTGCGCTGTGCATATCGCATCCGCTTGCTCCTTTATTCTTTGTAGGCATGCAATAGCAATAGTATTATCGTGACCCTTTTTAAAGCGGTCAATCGCAACAAACGGTCGTTCACAATGGGATCCACGAGCCATTCAGGAGAGCTCTTAAACATCTGTCGCCCTAACCGGCGTTATCAAGGCCCCCTCTTGATTTACGCAACTCAACCGAACTGTGTAATAAATCTTACTAAAGTTTGCTGCACATGTATTAAATTTCTGTCAAATACAATGTTGAGTAATGTTGAGTCTGACATAATGTTGAGTCCTTTTTGGAAACATAATTATTTGCTTTTCTTTTTAGCGGTAACCAGCTGTAACCAGTGACCACTTCTTCGTACGCATGAAAACTCATTGATTAATAAAGTCGGTGCAAATTTTATATCAATAGCGATCGCATATTTCTATTTGTGTATACAAATATATCTAATTATAATCTAAGGCTTCGACGTGAGGGTTTTGCCATCACATGTCTTCAGTTTTGTAATGAGGACAACATAATTCAAAGGTCGCCGCAAGTCCCGCCGCACAGCTTTCCCCACTAGCCTAGTGAGTGCCAACTGTTCTGATGGCGCGACTAAAGTACTCTTCTAAGAGCTTAGACTTTCGGCCTATATGCTGCCTACTACACAATCTGTTCCTCTCATCCTTAAAATCTTGACCACACAAGTGAGATTGTCGTGAATGTCCAATTTGGTTTTAGGAGCATCGAATCAATTCCTGAAATTTTACTGGAAACATTGGGATCCGCTATGGTTTGAAGCACATTTGGTCCTTCCAATTTTGAAATCGATATTCAGTGCCTCGAACAAGTCGATGATCGCTTTCGGTATTTAATCCATTGATCACTGAGCGCTTTATGTCCGTCATGATCAAGTGAATCATATTTTCGTCATGTTGTCGCGACTGCGCCATATCTACCTTTGGGGGTTTTTACTGAAAATAGAAATTCATTAAGGATAAAGCCCCTCGTTTTCGGAGTAGTTCATCAGCATTTGCATACGGTGGTTTCTGCTTACAAAACCGTGCGGTCCCATAATCGATTCAACACCTGTATCTTCCCTAATCTATGCTACGTCTACATCGGCTACGCCGCCAGGTCCAGTTTTTGGTGGTATCCAGTCCCCTCCGGGGATTCATAACACTCCCAGTAGGACATTAACTGAGGACATTAAAAGGCAAGCAGGTTAACGGGATCGCAGTGTTAGACACGTCACAGAAGTAACTCTGCTGCAACCATAAATCTGAATATTTTGGCCTGATAAAGAATTGAGATGATTATTCCGCCATCTGTCGGATGGCAAAGCTCTTTATGTATTTCAAATTATTATTTTGCCGAATTCATAAATTAGTTATTAACATTTAATAGAAGTAAAACTATTACACTAATTCAATGCAAGGAAAATAAATTCATAACATCCACTTTCCAGTTTCTTTGTCAGTCGGTCAATTTTACAAAAGCAGACTCTTACGTACAATAGTGGATATAAATACGAAGGCGAATATTAAATAAAAACTTATCTAACTTGTAATGAGTATTATAAAAACGTGTATTCTTACTTCTTAGCGAGTGCCATAAATGCGCAATAAAGAGCTTAAAAACTAATGAATAGTTCACGCGTGCTAAAAAGAATCCCACTCCAGCAAAGGGGATCACCCGCGCCAGGCCAGCGCTCGCGAATTACGAGTAGACTATACACCGCGGGCGTCGCGTTTGCTTTTTATTGTGCCCATTGTTTTTAATGGCCACTTTGTCCCGAGCATTGCATTACAATTGACGTCAACCTTCTTTGCTTTACATTTGCATTGTGCTGGCTTAACATTCATTATTTCTACCGTACCTACTTCAGCGTTTCACTGGTTAACAAGTAATATTATCCTTATAAGACTTCAACTGACAAATAATTAATAAAGAATATAAAAAATGAATGACAAAGAGAGGCAAGTCAAAAAACTAAGCGTTAATTTTAAATCTCATACAACGCGATCAACCGAGTTTCATTTCCGACAGAACCAATTAAATTTTTAATTGGGATTTTAAGTGTTGATAAGCTAATAGCATCGAGAGGAAAATCTGCATGTCTTTTAAATAAAATATTTTTAAGGCATGTAAAAACCGTCAACACGTACAGGAGTGCGACGGACTAACTGCTCCATAACCGTCTCACAGAGAAAAGACCTAAACCTGCAATAGGACGGATTTAATTTATTACTTTTCTTAATTTGAGAACCATTACAATTAATTAACAAAACAAAACCACTTGACTTTGTAACCTACACTTCTTCAGCATAACCACCCTAACTATCGGTTTATACATTATATTTAAATTGTTCAATTGTTTACCTATTAATAAGTTATACTGCAGTTAATTGCCAAAAAAATGTAGATATATATTTATGTATGGACATATATTATATCTTCATTTTTTGCATATTATGTGTGTGCGTGATTGTATGCGTGCGTGTCTGCGTGCGTGCGGGTCAGTGTGCGTGCGTGCGTGTCTGTGGGTGTCTGAGCGTGCCTGTGTAGTGTTCAAAGTTCGTTTTTAAATGATCATATTCATTTCACTTATTTTGTAATTTACGAAGTGTGGTCTTACACTTAATATCTCATACACAGACTAATTTAGAGTATCACTTACTCGCACAATGAGCACAATAAGACTGTGATACGCTCGCAGCAAACAACGCACTATAACGACCAGTGTTAGTCACTAGGATTATTTATGGTTAAGTTAAGCAACTTAATTTATTTGTATTTAAAAGAAGTTTAAGTACGATAGAATTTATTACCTATAAGGTAGGGAAATCCACAATTACATTTACAACTTAACAGGACTTGTTAGATACTTGATACGAGAGTAACAGACGCGGTAAAAGTCCATCTCACAGTAAGTGACTGCTGCCCATGGACACTTGCAATGAACTTCAAACAAATAAAGCTAAATATGCGTTGTCGACCCTGAAAATTAAAATGAAATACCTAACCGCATTCTTTTACCTGCCCTCTTATAAAATTTTTTGAATATTTTACGAAGTTATCAACTGCGCAGAAAATATTATAAGGGCCACAAGTAGGTATATGCAACAGCATTGCCAGTGCCTTTTTGCAGGCAAATAAACCAAATAAAAGGTTTCACATCATCTAATTACATTTGTTTCCCTTACCCTTTAAATGCTTTAAGGAAGAAATAAGTAAGAGTATGGTCACAGAATAAATAATAGGACTAGTATAGAAGTTGCACTTCATTGATGTTGACAAATTGCCGACGTTTTAATAGCCTACACAATTATTGTTAATTAGATTTAGATAAATTAAACTATATCGCTGCGCGCAGGTGTTCGTATGGCTTTGCATCTTTTCCCCTTCGTACGTCACGAACAATATTCCGTACCTACAATATTTTTGTAAATACTTGTATCATCAATTATATCAAAATAAAAATCAATTTACGTAAACAGTGTTCAAAAACTTTGAAATTCACTAGAACGTCGATCGCCTAAAACGGGCTAGCCCTGCGTATGTAACCTGAGGTTCCCCACGCTATTGTAGGTATTTACATCACACAAGTAGCAAGTGTGATAGAGGCCTGGTTTGGTACCAAACATAGGCAGACTCCTAGGCAGAGAAGTAACTGACTATGTTGCTGTAGCTAAACTTTGGTACTGCCAACCTGAATATTTAATTTTTTTGCAATTATACTTACAATTATAATTATAGGTGTCAATCTAGAACGAACTAGATCTCAAGCTGGACCAGGAAAAAGTGGCCCTTATGATAGACGAATATCAAAGCCTTTACTTATTCTGGTGTGAAAAATTCCCTCAATTTTAGATAAAAGTCAAATTAAATTTGCAAATACTCGTGTTATATAATATTAGATATATATTTATAATGAGTCAAAAGTATCCGAATTCGGGATTTTTCAAATCTTTAAAAATTCATAACTCCGAATATATTAACTTTATCGTAAAAAGTTATTGGACTTTTTTGTTCGTATTTCATCCAAGAATATTTAAAAAAATCATAAAACCGTTTGAAAATAACAATTCCTTGCAATTGGAAAAAACTCGGTTTAAAACAATATGGTACCGAGTTGCCCCATGGCAACATGCATTTATATCATCAGTAAGACAATTTGAAGAGAATCGCATTAAAAAATTGAGGTGGAATAGTTTTCGGTAGTCATGCGCCGATTCCTCCTGGACTAATAGTAATCTGGAACAAACTAAGCTCGTTTCTTAGAATTAATAACTTCATTTCAACATAAAAACCGATACTGGAACAGTTTATTCATAAGCGATTTAAAAGATATCATAACAAAATGCGATCATGGACTTGTTAATACTGCGTGCATTAACAAGTCCATGACGAACGATAATTGCAGTTGCCGTAGGTTCGGACGAATCTATGCTATGACGCATAGTTTGTTTTTTTAATAGGTCAAGTCGAAAAATAAAAAGATACTCAAAACTACTTTAACAAACAGCAAAAACTTTATGACTTGAAATAACTTACAATATTATTTATCAATAATTTTTTTTGTTTTATTCACATTTCATTTTCACACAAGTTCATTTATTCAGGTAAATGATTTAATAAATTAATAGAATAGTTAATTTTGCCATTAATTTATACGTGATACGTGAGGCGCGTTTTAACAGCAGTGTTAAGCTGCTATTTAGCGTAAAATAGCAGCTTAACACGGCTGTGTTTCGTATGGTGAGTGTAGAGAACCGGAGCCCCTTTTACTGGAAAAGAGAGGCATTCCATATTAGTCCTCACGTGTGACAACACATCTGCATTTTGATTCTTTATTGAGGATAGATGTAGATGTGGACTGTGTGCTCGTTTGTCACCCTATCCTAAAAAAAAATAAGTGGTGAGAATATTACGACACATTTTCTCGTTATGTATACCTCAAAATTTGAAAAGAGGATTTTACAATCAGTGCCTGTTGCTAGTGACGACATATGGATCTGAGACGTTGTCCTTTACTGCTGGCCGTAGGAAGATCAAGGTCGCTTAGCGAGGTATGGAGAAGGCTATGCCCGGAGTTTCTCTGCATGATCGATTCGTAATAAGGATATCCGCCAGAGTAACTATCATAGTCCAATGGATCAGCAAGCTGAAGCGTCAATAGGCCGACCATATAGCTCGAAGAATCGACAACCAACGGGGAAGAAAAGTTCTCGATCGGCAGCCTCGTGACGACCTGATGGATTTAGGCTCAGGATCGTACTTTGTGGCATTTCATAGGGAGGCCTAGATGCAGCAGTGTACTTGTGACGGGATGTAATGATGGTGAATATTTGCCATTTTGTTCTACCCATATTGCTTCATAGTGCAAACTATTAGTAAAGTGTAAGACATATTATCAATACCTTTTTTTTATCTCTCTCGATAGATACACTAATAACGTTTCTCACGCGAATCTGTTCGCTTGTTGTACCCAAGACACAGAACGGCCGCGTTTCGAGGTAGCTTTCGGTATGCTGCCACAGTGTTGGAATAATATACCACCTCCGATCAAAAACAGCAAAACAGTTCGCACTTTTAAAATAAAACTAAAAGAATACCTTTTAAATTTGCAAAGTTAGTAGAATTCTGTGTCGATGTACCACACCTTTCTTATGAAGTATACTGTGTCTGTATATTATAAAACTAAGAAATACTTGTTTAATTCTACATTTATTTTGTTACGCTTTTTGTAGCGTTGGCTTATTGTTGTGCCTTTTTTCCTAAATGTTAACAGTTTTTTTTTATAAGTTTATTTTTAATTTTTATAAGTGTATTTTTATTTTATGTTGGGGCCTGTGATTAGTTAAGTTTATTTTATTGCACCTATGTCTCTGGCGTTTACTGAAAATCAGCGTTATAGTTACCACTATGTGGTTTCTATAACATTTGTGCTGAGTAGACGCCATTTTAGTTCCATTCCATTAATTTATTTTATTATGTTAATTTGTGTTTATCTTTAGAACTAAATAAATAATATTATTATTATTATTAATAATAATAGATGTAATAAATAATAATAAATAAACATAAATATATATTTATGTTTATTTATTATTTCCTTTAAAATATTTATTCAGCCCAACCAGATGAGAATACTATATAAATACCCCAAAATAATAATAGTACCTAATCATTTTCTCAGCAATTCCTATTCTGATTTCTGAACCTAAGCAAAAAAGGTTTCTTTCTACGAACATCTTAACAAGACTAACCCTGATTGTTACGGTATATTTCAAATTAGGACAGGAGAAAGAGGATCCATTTCCATAAAATCACTGCGATATAAAATTTTCAAATGCTTCACTAATTTACTTAGTAAAAAATAAAATAAAATAGTATTAATTATCATCTTCTATAAAAATTCACATCACACTACTGATGTATCATATTAAATAAAATTATAACTTAATTATCTATTGCTACTATAATGTTAACAGTGCACTTCGCTGATGTGATTCATACATTATTCTTAGCACTAGTAAACATGCGCGCGCTGCAATCAGTTTGATTAATTAAAAAATATAGCGTACAAAACCATAATTCGAAGTGGTATCATTATAAATGATAATTAATAATGCGGAAAACTGCTACAGAAATTTAAGTGTGGAAACTACGAATTCATTGATTAGTCGCATGTTATTATTTTAAAGCGAATTACTAACCATCTTCGAGTTCCACTATGATGCTCTGTAATCTCGCTTCTAATTATAAGTAAACTTTTATTGTGACCTTAAGGCTCGATGTAATCAATGTTATATGTTCGATGGAACTGATATCTTTTTATAAAACAAAAGTTCCAAAATAAATAAAGAGAAAAAAAAGCGAATTATCAATGTTTCAGAGTGGTCATTTTTGTCTGAACATAATCCACTTCTAAGTTTAACAGAGGTTCTTACGGCCTAATAGGAACGATGATGCCGCGTGGTGGCCACATCATAATGGAATCCATCACCCCATTTCTTCCTTTGAGTGTCGTTTGAGGTGACTATGAGAAACATCCATCTGCTATACTTACAACAGGAGAGGCCCATATACAGCAGTGGCCCTGTGCATGTCGATCAAGAAGATGGCGAATAAAGACTACTTTGGTTTTTGTTGATCAGTGTTCCCGACAGCTATTTAAATAATTTATATTTTAATTTATTGTTTTTTTTATTATTCAAATAAGAATAATACAGAGAAAAATCTAACATATCTAATATAAAAATTATATTATATATTTTTTATAGAATATCACTTTAAAGTTATACTGTTTTATGATAGGTTGCTTTTGCCCGCGACTTCGTCCGCGTAGATATTATACTTTAAACCATAGGTGATCCATCAATAATCGCAGTTTCATAGTAAATTCCATCATCATCTTTAGGGATGATTTCCGTGATCAAAGCTATCTTATTTTCTTCCCCGGGACTGGAACTATCTCGATACCAAATTTCATCTAAATCGGTTCAGCGGTTTAAGCGTGAAGAGGTATTGCTCACGCGGCGATGAGCGATGTTTTCCCACTTCGCCCGCAGTACGCCCGACCGCCCTGCGTGTGCCGGACCGCACAATTTTATATCGTCGTTACTTTTAAAATATTTGACCAAATTACGTAGGTAGTTTAAAAACAAAATCAGAAGCGATTAAAGTATTTATTTTGATAAAATCTATTTGTTACTGCAAAATGTGCATTGGAAATAAAGTATCAAATTTTATTGTATTTATGGTTCACTATTTTGGTAATAATGGCTTACACATAAAAGATAGATATATACTGTCGCGGACTTTTTTGTAGAACTGTTTAGGAGAAACAATTCCACAATACATTATATTTGTGTAACTCTTACAGTTTTTGCACCGCATGCCAAAATAGCTCGCAGATGACAGATTCTTTCCGACATACTTAACACTTATCGTTATATTTTAACCAATTTACACAATATCTTTATTAATTATAGCCTATGTGTTATTCTGATATATGAGCTATATTATTGTAAAGTTTCATTAAAATATACCCATACATCCTCACAAACTTTCACGTTTATAATATTAGTCACATTTAACGATCTTACATATTTACGGTTACAAAGGACAGCTATTAAAATGTCATTCATTTAATATATAGGTATATTATAACTGATAAATCACTACACTAGGGTACGCCTGTTTTTGGAGACACAAAGTCCGTATTCAGCTGAGAGTTACGTAAAATACAGTAATCGCTACAAATCGTTTTACTAATTACTCAATTACGTAGGACTCGACAAAAATTAACTCTCTCTGTCTTATTTTCTTACTGAGTCAGAATTAATCTACTGCCGGGGCCAAATTTAGGAAAAAGCAACAGGGGCTGAACCGCCGCCAGGGCATAAGTATTCTGCAAATGTTAATGAAAAACATTAAATAAAACCACCTGTCAAAGTTGTCCCTTCTTAGCATTACTCCTTGAGCTGGATTTTTATGTTGAGAAAATTCCATTTATTTTTTTATTTTATTGAGGTTGGCTTATTTCTAGTGTGTAACAATTATTAGGTACAAACTTTATGCATAACATATGTACTTCTGTTTGTAAATAGGATTATTTTTGAGTTCAGAAAATATCTCAAAATATTTTTTAAATTTGAAAAAAAAGTCTTGTTTGCGAGTTAACGGCCTTCTACATGGCAGAGCTCCTTAACACCTTAAAATGTTAATGTGTATGGACAACCATAGATTATATCTAATTTGTTAATAAAAATATAAAGAAAAATCATCAGTATTCTTATTTGATTTAAATTTTAAACAATGTATACTTAATTTAATTCCTGAAATTATATTCATTTAACATACACAATGAAGTAAAACTTTAACATTGCTAATTTGATTAATATTACCATTACTTAGTTATAAAAAGGTCATAAGCTCATAAGGTATTCCCGCGTGCGAAGGCCTGTGTCCAGTGGGCTCATAAAGGCGTAAAACGTTTACATTAAGCAAAAACCAGTTATTACAAATATTGTATTGTTATTCTAAAATTTACGTGCGACGCGACCGGCGTCTGAGTCACGAAGTGCGGAAATTACATCAATTAGATGATGTGTTTAAGTGATATATCTACCTACTTGCGAAGTGCGAATGAATCTAGTCTAGTGCAATGGAAACGGCGAAACAGTCAACTTATGGTGGCAAATCACTTGACTTGATAGCGAAAGCGGTTGACCTTGTAATCTTGTAGATCCACTTTAAAAACGCGTGAGATGACTCCGAATTGGGCGTCACACTAATACTTTATTACTGTACAGCTATTTTTTTAAATCTAATGGTTTAGATTTAAAGAGACCATATCTGGTCTTTTACATTCATGTCCACTACAAAATTGATTAGAATTGGTAAAAGCTAATACAAAATCGTTAAATATTAAATTTTCTTGCTCCATAAATCCATAACTCCTTTTAGTAGAAACTGAAATATATACGAGTAGGCTGTAACAATTGTTATCTGTGACTGTAATCATCATCATCATCATATAGCCCTTCACAAGCTGCTGAACATAGGCCTCCCCCCTTTGTGACTGTAACTTAACTTTTTTCAAAACGAACAACGAACGGATAAAGAGCAAGGTTTAAAAAATATAATTAAGCTAATATGCAAGTAATTTTAAAGTAATCATCATTATCGTTGCAGCGCTTCACAAGTCCACAGCTGAACATACAACATCTCCCCTCAAGAATACCACAGAGCAGAGCACGGTCCTAAGCCACTTGCATCCATCGACTTCCTGCATCTCATACCAAGTTATAACTCCATCTATATGTAGTAGGACGCCGCCCTACACTTCGCTTACCGGTATAAGAATGCCACTCAAGAACTTTTGAATTTTAGAGTAAAAAGGAATATAATTAACTGATCACATACAGTAAAATGAACGCAATGACACGCTTACTTTAAAATTAATGAAGAAAAAATATGTCAAACCAGTCTTTCTTAATAAATAAACAAGTATCGAAGAGGTTACACTTTCTATACTACGTTGAATCACTGTGACCACAACAAGATTTACTTTCATTATTGATATCATAATTCATGATCAATTAATGTACATAGTTCTCTCAAAGCTTTTTTCTTTACTTTTACATGGCTTTATTTTGAATTCAAAATGTTTTAACAGTATCATCTGTATCAATATTGTTTTTTTTTCATACAAGTGTGACAAACGAGCAAAAAGTTCACCTGATAGAAAGTCTTTGATACATACATCTACCCACCCATATTAAGAATCAAAACGTACATGCACATTTTTTCACTCTTAAGGCTGAAGATAAATACCTCGTTAACATAAAGAGAATCTCCAGTTCTCATCACTCACAATACGAAATACAGCAGCTATTTTAAGCTGGAATTTTGTGAGAGCGTGATTATTAATTCCCCGTCGAGCCGATCATTCAGCCCGCACCTTTAATACAGCTGAAGTGTAGCTCTACAACATAAAAACGTAAAAATTCACTTTATTAACAAAATTATAACGGAAGAAAATTATCAAAACTTGATTAAACAGGATTCCTAACAAGTCAAGAAGCCCAAATAAGATCATTCGGTCAGATAGCACTAGCTGTAGAGTCCGAGTCGTTGGCCACGTCATTGTTTGTTAAAACAAGCCCGCACACCATAAGTGCATTAATATTTTTATCTACCTAAGTTTATTACATTGCCTAACAAAACAAACTGAATGCACTCGCGGTCTTCTATAAATATTATGAATTATTGATAAAATATTTATAAAAAGAAACGTACAAACGTGTTTTTAAAAATTTGTAAAAAATGGAATGGAAATTTTAATAAGTAAGAATGTGGAGTAGAAGGTAATATTTAGCCAGTATTATCCACAAATTCCAACCTTACGGTTGTAAGTTTTGTTCTTCAACACAGGACAAAGAAGCAAAAATGTTGAACCTAAATTTCAGAGCCTGGTGACAAGGAGCTAGATGCATTACCAGAACGAGGGTATTGACAGTGCGCTTACCAACCTCAGGTAGGTTAGTAAGCTCGTCAAACGAGGTGAGTACCGACAGTCGTCCAGAAAATGTGTGCCAAATGACGCGTTCTTAGAAAGGCCTATACCGAGCGGTAAACTTTCGAATGGCTGTCACTGTAATGTGTGCAAAATTTTGTTTGTATGATGTAAGGTAATATATTAAATAAGGTATCTGAAAATACAAACAAAACAGCTCAGGCAGATAATAAAATATTTAGCAGACTCGAAGTCATGAGCAGACATGAAGGATCATAAAATTGTAGTTTTCAATATAAAACTGTTATTTTATCAATATATAATATATATTAAGATATTTCAAATCTATTCAAAATAGTGATTAGTTCATTATTATGATAAAACGCTAAGGTCAATGATATAAATCGTATAAACCGGGTCACCGACCGAAATTTATAAACGTATGTTATCACGCGATATTCTGTGTTTTCTATTTCTAAATTAGATACTTTCCCCAACCAATAAATTAAGGTATAATTTGGCATGCTAATAAATCACGATTTTATGCTAAGCTTCCTAACGCAATATGACCTACATAGTCATTGTTAAATTAACATTAGGTATGTTTAAATAATATTTAAAGCGCACTTGCGAAGTATTCGTTATTATTGAATCATTAATGTTATCCTACGAGTAATTTATAACAGCATCCTTACTCCTACCAAATTAAAAAGAGAAAGTTCATTCACAAACCCGCCGCAATAAGTATAGGCAAGTTGAGTAAAAGTGAACATCTACTTTCGTTTTAACTCTTGAAGAAACATGAGTTTTCCGCTTAAAGCTTTAGATTATTAAATAAAATGCGGGGTCTGATTACGAAAAACTTTTAAGCGACTGCATCTGCTAGGCATTAACTTATAACTTTTATTTTTTAATATTGCAGTGATAATTGGACTAACAGTCCACTTGAAGTGGCTACTGCAGTCTATGGACAACTACAACCAACAAGAAAAGAAGAAGGCCGATAATGCGTTGTCATCCCTAAGAACTAAGATGAAATGAAAATGCTTCACCACCTGCAACAATACTTTTTTACTTTTTTTACCGGAACACAGCAGTGGGTGCACTACTACTAGTTGGTAGAAACATTTTATTTTTATAGAGTAAGTGTGACAAACGAGCACACAGTCCACCTGATGGTAAGCGGATGCTGTAGCCCATAGACATCTGAACATCTACATTTATTATCAATTACAAATCAAAATGTAGATGCATTGTCACTTTGAGGACTAAGATGGAATGCCTCGTTTTTAGTAAAAATTGTCTCCGGTTCTCTACTCTCACTATACGAAACATAGCAGCATTAAGCAGCTATTTTACGCTGGTATTCTGTGAGAGCGCGGTCCTTCCCCGGTCAAGCCGACCCATTCGTACTACAACAATAATATAGCTGCAGCGTGGTTCTACCACGTATGTATACAACATCTAAGGAGGTATGAATCTAAATGGAGAACGCATAAAAGGAGCCTTATCACCTAGTAACTTTTATAGTTTACCTATTAACATGAGCCTAGTCATTGGATAAGCTCTTGTCTTGAAACTTCATAGTACTCAAGTTTTTAATTGTTAATTGGAATTTAGAGTGCTGATTTACCGCGTGTCGGCGATGAACTAAGAGCATAAGAGCAGAAAAATAAAAAATATAAACATTTCGGGGACATGTGAACTTTATCGACACGCGTTAAAACTAGCGATGCAACAATACCGATGCCTTGAATAAAACTATTTCCCGAAGCGTTGGTGTTTCACATCAGCTATATGTTCTTTCATGAACATAATATAGCTGACGTGAAACACCAACGTTACAGTAAGTTCATTCTGCGTAGATCGGACCAAAAGTAATAATTAAAAATCTAAAGGTACTCCAGGTTAACTCTCAGTCCCCCGTGACCATGGGTGCTGGAAATCACCCGAAACGTCGGGAATTAAAAATAAGTACAATTAAACACGATAAAATCCGTAAACGTAGTTTTATTCAATGTGCAGTATTCGCGTAAATATAAGAAATCATTACTACCGATGCCGATAATCGTATACCACATGTTATCGTTGTCTTATAACAATAACCTGTATCGTAAAAATATTGCGACCTATAACGATTCGTAAATCTTTATGTTATCATAGTAGGTAGGATTTTGCGTGAATGGAGCGCAAAATAGCGTCGACGTGTGCGCTGGCAACACTAAAGAAATCCATATTGCATCTTTATTACGTCTGACACACAATGGTTTAATCCACACAGATAAACAGAATCTACATAAACAAGATAATTTAAAAATATTATGCTTTTTAGCAGGTTTCAAAAATATATTTTTATATGTAAGTTACGCAATATCCTCGCCTATTTTAATGTAGTCCCATTTAAATTGAAGAAAAAGTTTTTAATGTAACTATTTAGACGACATTCGAGGTTGTGATATTGATTATTTCACTCAATTTTTTTTATAGAATAATGGTGACAAACGAGCACACAGTCCACCTGTTGGTACGTGGATGCTGTGGCCCATAGATATCCACATTTATCCTCAATTAAGAATCAAAATGCAGATGAGTTGTCACTTGTCACACCTGAGTACTGAGATGGAATGCCTCGTTTCCGGTAAAAATGGTCTCCGGTTCTCTACATTGACCATACGAAACAGAGCAGCGTTAAGCTGCTATTTTCTGTGAGAGCGTGGTCCAACCCCGGTCGAGCCGACCTATTTGTGCTACAACCATAATATAGCTGCAGCGTGTCTCTACCATGATTTATCTACAATAATTAAACTTAAAAAATACTTAAAAGAATGAAATACCTGATTCTACATTATCTAATAGCCTCTGAAGTCTGTGGTAAGACGTAGCGTATCAAAAAATTAAAGCGCATTTTATTTAAAGTTATTTTTTTACCCGTTTGAGTGAACCAAGGAATATTCACAATCTCAAAGTCGTCTAAATAGTTACTTTAAAAATTTCATCCCCTATTTTGCTATCCTTCAATTATCGATTAGATCCTATAAAAGTCTACAGCTGAACGTAGGCCTCCCCCATATATTATCTCATAAGGGATTTAGCCATAGTTGCCACGCCTGCCATCGGTTGGTAACCGCAGTTTTCCCTGATAATGTAACATGCTGCTGCCTATTTCCTGGTTCAATTTCCCTCTCTCATCTCTTACGACATCCACCACTCTTGTAGTAAACCTATTTAATAAAAAAAGAATCATAAAAATCGGTTCACAATTGACGATGATATCGCGTAACATACATACAAAAAATACAGTCGAATTTAGAACCTCCCCCTTTTCTAAAATCGGCTAAAAATCTAATACTATGTTTACTATATCTATAATAGGGAAGATTAGCCGTAATCGCGACACTTAAATAGCGGATTAGCAATGGTGCACGCACTGGTACACAATAATATGATAAAATTGTGATTTAAATTTTTACTATTGTTTGCTCGGTATTAGAAAAAATATAATTTTCTCAGGGATAACATTTAATTAAATTAACTTGGAAAGTAAAACATTATCTAATTTATACAAAATTTTATCCAAATCGTTAGAGAAACCATTTACATATAAGTAGGTAATACATATTACGATTTTTTTCTTTGTTATTTTCATTATTAAAATGAAGTTTTTGATAGGTTCTATAACGATAAAACAATTATTTTCTGTAACAATGCTGTAATTAAACATTTTTCGACCAAGGCTTTGGACCTAACGGTAAAAAGTAGGCATAGCACCATAAAAATGTAAGTAACTCCGCAAACAAAACATTTTATTAGTCTATAATAATTTATTTTTGTCAACTATTAGTTTGTGTGCGCATACTATAAAACAAAAAATAAAAACTAAAAATAACTGACCACATTGCAGGGTTCAAACTCGCGCACTCCGGCGCGCAAACGCAATTACCAACCATACAGCGCTGGTAAGTCATGTTTGTTGCTTTGGCAGAACACGGAGAAAATGAATTTTCCCGGAATAGAATCGACATTTTACCCTTGTAAACCCTTATAATGTAAATTTTACCGAAATAGTTAAAGCCGTTAATGAAAAGCGATACCAAACAAACAAAAAAGAAATAAACAAATATATTAATATTGTTCGTAGAGGATTAATTTATATATTCTAATAAAGTACACATTAAAAACAATATTTGCACTTGAAGTTTATAATTCAATATCATTTTTGTTTTATTCGTACATTACAGCTGATAACAGCCTATAAGTGCGCTGACATAGTTGATAAAAGTCCACTGTTGAACATAGGCTACCCCCATAGATTACGTCATACCCTCATAGGAAGGATATTTGCCACAGTTGCCACGCTTGGCTGCCCATTTCCTGTCTCTTTATCCTCTGTAGCCTCTTACAACACATGGGATGATATGGGGTAGTAGTAAGTAATAGATTCTCTTACCCCGCCTCAACACGGCGATGTTTATAAGATTATCGACAAAAAATTGCAATATAAAGGGTTGAAAACACTTCATTATGGAAAAAGTGCATTCGTGCATAAATATTACGGCTCGCTTCCTTCCTTCGTTTTTTTCCCTTCGTGATAATTTACTGCTCACTTGGGCACGTCACCCTCAATAAATATCTACGACCAATAGTTTCTTTGAACAACAAATTTTACAATGTTTGAATACGTCTTATTCAATATAGATTAAGATTACGTTATGAATGATTGATTTTGTCCGTCTGTCCGGGTAATAGAATTATAATATTTTGAAAGTATAATAATTTAAACCAATGTTCTAACTGTGGTGTCGAATAGTTTGATTTTATTTTTTTCTTTGTGTTTACAAAAGAGTGTATCTTCTACTTAATTTACCCATACACCTATTTTCGTAAATATTTTGAATGGCCGAAGCCAATAGGTATTTATTTTTTAAAACATTTCTATTTACAATTTCAGTGATAATTTGCTCTTATGGTCCTATTTTGCAAAACAAATTTTATACTTTTAATGACCCCATGGCATCATTTCATAAGGTCTGTTAAGCTGGAATGGTCATTTGGGCAAAATCACTAAAATTTTTGCTAAATATTTAGTGCTCATTTAGTGCTAATTTAGTGCTGCAAATTTTAATTTCACGCCAAAATAGCTTGATCAAAAATTAGAAAACTGCTAGCTTTTAATTAAGCTAGCCCTGTTCTACCTATTAAAATGATAACCGCTTAATACAGCACCAAATAGAAGCATCAATAATTTAGTGCTCATTTAGTGCTGCCGATATACGCAAAAACAAAAATTGGGAAAAATGTTTTTTTTTTAATATCATAAACTCTGCTAATTTGACATCTTTAGTATGTCTTTAGTATGTAATGAAAAAAATGACATCAGCGTGGGCTATCACCTAATGACATAAGATAATAAATTAGTGCTCAATTAGTGCTGTCGATATACGAAAAAGGGTTTGAGAAATTATTATTAATTTTAAATACCGTAAACTGCTACTTTGACATCTTTAGCATAGTATGTACTGAAAAAATTGACATCCAAGTGGATTATCACCTAATGATATAAGATAATAAATTAGTGCTCAATTAGTGCTGCCGATATACGAAAAATGATTTGAGAAATTATTATTTTTAAATAATTCACGACGATGTTAATTTTTTCAGTACATACTCTGCTAAAGATGTAAAAGTAGCAGAGTTTATGATATAAAAAAAAAACATTTACCCAATATTTGTTTTGCGTATATCGGCAGCACTAAATGAGCACTAAATTATTGATGCTTCTATTTGGTGCTGTATTAAGCGGTTATCGTTTTAATAGGTAGAACATGGCTAGCTTAATTAAAAGCTAGCAGTTTTCTAATTTTTGATCAAGCTATTTTGGCATGAAATTTAAATTTGCAGCACTAAATTAGCACTAAATGAGCACTAAATATTTCGCAAAAATTTTAGTGATTTTGCGCAAATGACCATTCCAGCTTTATAGACGTCATTTCATACATGTTACTGTCTTTTGGGTAACATTGCGACTTCTAAACTTTCTTGCAACATCTGCTGCAGAACTACGCTTGTCTTAGATTGGTGTAATAAATTTTATGTATTTAGTTTCATTGTCCTTTCAAAACAAATTGTTGACCAATGTAAACATATACATATAATACAGCAATCTTCACTTCGTCATATTGAAAATTTAAACGTTGTTAGTGTTTACTTGACTGCCACGTTATAGTGATCGTAAACGCGAATGCTAGTCATGAGGGAGGTTCCGGGTACGAATCCCGGGTCAGACCAAAATCAGTTATTGGGTTTTTCTTTTAAGAAATTTTCAGTACCCATTACAATATCCTTCACATAAGAATTTAAGGAAGGATTATGCGCATGTTTTCAAACAAAGCAATGCAGCAGGTGATAATTGCAAAGAGTAGTGCAAAAACTTTCGACCGAATAAACAGATATTGTGAAAGATAACGGATAAAACAAGAACTTGTTAAAATTTAAGATGATTTGCAATGATTATTAAAGTTATAAATGTTTTATTAACTTACTAAATAGCTGAGAGCGTGCTTTTCTTACTTGAACATAGGTACATGGCAATTTCATCCACCGAACAAGGCTATCAAAATACTACTGAATCCTGACAATGACTGAACAGGATTCAAAATAAAATACCGGATAATACAATTGTGAGTATATAGATAATGACTGCCAACGAGATTAGGTAGTTACTAACTTTCTATTAAAACAAGTTAACAAGAACACTCCCTTGTCTGTCTATGCGAAGATGACACATATCCACTATTAGTGAATAATTTTACTATTTCAATATCAGGCAGAATGACGTTATCTTCAACACGAGTATAATAAGTTTGCAACCGTGTCAAAAATATATGGTTAAACTGATACACGTTTATTTATAAACCACTGCAATACAAAGGTAAACTTTTTTTATTTAACCCATAAAAAAACAATGTGTAAAAAATACGTGCGTCACTGCATCTCTTACGTTCTTGCAGCAAACTGCTAGCATCATTTCGCGTAACTGCGTGCATAGGTAACGTCGTGAAAGAATTATTAAAAGTATATTACCAAATTGCCTATCTCACCAAATAACCTTTCTTTACCATATATCTGCATGGTCATGGAATTGCAGAAATTCAATAATCTAAATATATATATATATATAAGAGATTAGGGTAGAAATTTAATGGCATTATATTAGGTGGTCGGACCCCTTTCCGCCTAGTAGTCTGAGACATGTGTGCTTATTAAAAGTAAAAACATAAAATCCTTCCAATGCTTATCTTTTTACATTTCTAATAAGTAATTTAGCAGAAATGTCCACCAAGCTAAAAGAGCAGAAGTATGTATCCGCCACGCTAGTGATGTGTTTTTATATTATATTTTATAATTTGATTCCCAGGGTGGGCGATTGCTCCATTCACTAGCGAGGACGTGATATATTAGCAGCTAAAACTGCAATCTCAGTTGCGGTAACAATTGAGATCGATCTCAAATTGATTGCGACAACGGAATTTATTGCCGCACGAAATGAATTTTAGCGACGTTGCAATAATTTTCTGGTCAGTGGTCTGGACAAAATTCTAATACAGTCACAAGATGCGCTAGCTCAGAAACTAAGCGTTAAGCGAAATTTCATATATGCGAGCAACCATGATTTTTAATTGTAATTTTAAGTGCTGATTTGCCACGTGCTCGGCGACGAAGGAAAACATCGTGAGGATGACGGAATAAAATATACTTTATGTCATGATAAGTCTGTATCAATGTCAATCAGGCCCCTGTTATACTGCAAGAATTTATTTTAGGTTCTTTATGAATTGATTCCCGCATTATCAAACGTGCGTGACATTTTAGACAGTGTTTTCCTCGCCGGTTACAACTACGGAATAGGATGGGAGGGCTCGTAAAGGATAACGACCAAATCGTACCTGACAGTATCCCGATATGTTATAAATGAAAAAATTCGTTACATTGTAAGGTATTAGAAAAACTAAGAAATTTAACCTAAAAAAAAGATTAAACATTTTTTTGTTTACGTATGAATTTTATTAGATACTAGCGACCCGCCCTGGCTTCAACTGGGTGGGATTTATTAATATGGCGGCATTTCGTTTTCTTTAAATAATCTTCAATGACCAATAATTTTATCAATTTTTCGATTTCGCAAAAAAAATCTCCAAGTTTTTATAATATTGTATTTAAGATAAATAATGTAATGAATATATTGATCTAAATCGGGCCAGTCACTTTTTTAAGTAGATTTTGAGATATTTCGATTTTTGTGAATTTGACTGCCAGGGAACTGACGAGGGTTTCATAGTACTGATTAAATACACAATAAGAAATATAGGAAATTTTTTAACACTTTGACCCAATTTCTTTGAATCTAATAATGGCACGCATAATAACATAAAATAATAATTATAAAAAACCTTTTAAATATTAAAATACTCAAGTAACTATTAACAATAACTATTTATTTAATTCTCCATAGTTCGTAATTGTCGGCTACAGATACATTTTTTCTGCATGAGTCTTTATTTTAGTTTAGTTTTCTCCTAATTGTATTTTAATAATTTCGCCGAAAAGGAGTCTTCTTTACTAATTCCTTCTTTTTAGTTATATCAAGATACAAGATACAAGATATTTATTCGTGTAAACATGAGTATACATACAAAGCATGCAGGTTGTTCAGATACATTAAAAGGATCAATCATGTTTGGCCTTTGTGGCGTACAAATGTATAAATCAATGAAAATATTATAAATATTTTACAATAATTGAAAATGAAATTATTATTAACACATTATCGAATTAGATTATTATTAAACTAATTTTAACAATTTTATCAATAAATCAAAGTCTAAGAAATAAATTAAAATTAAATGTCTGGTAATATTTGCTATGAAGATACATTATATTTTATCTGTTTTATACAATGTCAGTAAAATGATTGCAATTTTGCAATTTTGCGCAAGATTTAAATTTATTATTCCAAAATTCTAATATGCTATAGTATGCTTTGCCTTCTAAATATAATTTCAACTTATTTTTAAATACACGGGCATTCTGCTCCTTCCAACATTTCGGAAGCTTATTATATATTAAAGGGGCCATGCAAAAAACACTTTTTCGCATCAATGCAGTTTTTGAGCTATGCAAACAGAGAATAGTATCATCGCGTCTGTTGCGACTAACTACGTCTGATAGACGTGGAAATAAGTGCTGATTACATTTGACAAACATGGCAATTTCTAAAATGTATAGACATGGTAATGTCAGTATTTTATATTTTATAAAATATGGTTTGCAGCTATCTGTTGGCTCCAGTTTAAACATGGTCCTAATACATCGTTTTTGTGCTTTGAAAGGTAATTCCTTGTAAGTCAATTGCCCCAGAAGATAATCCCATATCTTAGGTGCGATGAAACTAAGCCATGGTACGCTGTAAGCAACGCATTAATGTTAAGCACTTTAACCAATTTGTACAGGGCATATGCCGAGCTACTTATTTTTTTACTAAGAATTTCTGTATGTTCTTTCCAATTCAATTTTTTGTCAATCGTCACCCCGAGGAATTTGGCAGTGTTGACTTCTTCAATTATTTTATTATTATATTGGACCTTAAGATTAGTGGGAGTTGATAAACGTTGACTGAAATGCATTACACAAGTTTTATTCAGATTTATTTTTAAGTTATTATTATTTAACCATTTTATTATTGATATAAGAGAATTATTAATATCGTTATTATAGCTATCCTTATTATTGCATTGAATTGTTATGGTGCTGTCATCAGCAAAGAGCGTTACTGGTTGATCAACGGATTTAGGTAAGTCGTTTATGTATAACAAGAATAGTAGGGGGCCTAACACACTTCCCTGTGGTATATCTTCACCCATTTGTTCAATTATGGTTCTTGGCGTCTTTTCGACAGATTTTTTAACTTTGTTAATTAACTAGCTCGTTTATATTTTTGATACTGAGTATTTAGTTTAGTTATAAATTTTGAAATTACAGCTTCCACCTTTTTTATTGTTTATTTCTGTACCTTCGGTCTTCGTCAATGATATGTCTGTTTTCTTCAGGAACTATTATGGCTGTATTTTATTGTCAGTAGTTGAAAGTCGTGTATTCTGACGTATAAAATTCTGAGTGGTTCGATTCAACAGTTGTTATTTTTTTTGCATGTATTTTGATGAACTATATTATATGAGTATACCGACAGCCAAGAGTGCTGATGTGTTTGTACAGTAGGGCTACGATGACTATCTGAGTACAGAGCCAGAGTACGAAACCTATCCAACTGCAGAGAAGTGTAAGACAGAGTGGCGTTTTATTCTCGAAACTCTTCACCGCTGCATTGGAAGACGTTTGCAAGCTACTGGACTAGAAATGGTACAGTATTAACATTAATGGCGAGTACATCATTCACCTTCGATTTGCCGACGATATAGTCCTTATGGCAGAATCGCTGGTGAACCTAAGCACTATGCTCAATGACTTCAATAGTGCGTCCCAACGGATAGGTCTTAAGATGAACAGTTGTTGGAAGCACTAAGCTCGAAGTTGTTGACGAGTACCTTTACCTGGGACAAATAGTTCGACTAGGTAAGTCCAACTTCGACCGAGAGGTCAATCGATGGATTTAACTCGTCTGGCCAGCGTTCTGGAAATTACGACATATCTTCTCGTCAGGTATACCTCAAAACTTCAAAACAAGATTGTACAACCAGTGCGTTTTACCAGTGATGAGTTATGGATCTGAGTCGTAGTCCTTTATTGCTGACCGTATGAGGAAATTAAGGCGCTCAGCGAGCTATGGAGAGCTATGCTCCAGGTTTCTGTGTGATAGACTTAAAAATTAGGATATCCGCAGTAGAAACAGAGTAACCGACATAGTCCAATGGAATAGTAAGCTGAAGTGGCAACGGGCCGGCCATATAGCTTGAAAAACTGACAAACGATAAGAAAAAAAGATTCTCGAGTGGCAACCTCGTACCGGTAAGCGAAGGGTACGGCGTCCTTCCACTAGATCGAGTGACGACCTGGTAAGACATGCAGAAAGTTCATGGATGCAGGTGCCTCAGGCCTATCTTTTCAGCAGTGGAAAATCTTTCCCTTTTTTGGTTATTTGTTGCTCCCGTGGTGTAATTTCTTTACTTCGACTTCTCTTTATTTCCTAATTTATCTCCCCTAGACAAATTTTGTTTTTTTAGAAGGCGATAAGATGTTTTTGGACTGAAATTAGTAAAAGAAATGCTTATACACGTTAACAGTTGAGATAAAAGTGATCTAAAACAATATAAAAATCAGTAACCTGGAAACACGTCAGTCCTCTGACGCAATATCAGACACGGGGCTGACGCCAAAGTACTGATGAAAAGGACATTAATTTGAGTTTACAAAAGGAACTAATGTTTCTTTCGGTATTCTCGAATATTTACAAGCAACATTTTAACAAATCATAGTTAATTATGTATGAATCGAAATAAAACACAGGTATACAAGGAAATAACGACTTGCCAAGTACTGAAATTTTGACTGGTTCGGCACGTGTACACGCGATAACCACGACTAACTCTGGCACAGCCAAGGCGGCCATCAAATGGTAGGGTCTACAGGTAACTTTACTACTAACATTCAAAATTCAATAGGGATTTGACCTTGAGACGACGTTATTTTGCAAGAATTTCAAGTTTGAACAACGCACAACGGACTGACGAATGAAACTGAACACAAAGATTCTTAATTTTCAAAAAATAACACTTAGAGCATTACATGATAAAAGTTGTGTTAGACATTATTAAGAACATTACAGATTGTAGTGAAATATTAGGTATTCCTAAATTATTGGTAGTATATAATATACAGCCACTTGAATGCGCGTTATTGGGATTGTGACATGCCAAAGTACTGACGTTTTGAGGATTTCTCGTGTTGTTTCACAAACTTGTTTTTAAAATAAATATCTGAAATTGGGTGAACAAATAAACAGCTTTTAATTCTTTTATAATAAAATGAAATAATAACAAAATGTAATAAAATGTCGTATCTATTGACTGATGACATCGAGTTACCCAACTTTTGTATATTCACCCATATATATATAGATATAATATAGCTTAGACCGCTCCTGGCATTGTTCTCATCTATTTGTATAGTTTCATCACGATCGGTTCAGCCATTCTGAAGATTAGCCTGGACAGACAGAAGGACAGACAGACAGACAGGCAGACAGACAAACAGACAGACAGACAGAAAGACAGACGACACACAGACAGACAAACAGTTAATTGATGTCTTATTGACATGCAAATAACCCCCTGAACTCAATAAAAGTAAGGCAGTTATTTCACTATTGGCAGCAATAAAGACACTTCTATTTATATTCATATATATATATATATATATATATATATATATATATATATATATATATATATATATATATATATATATATATATATATATATATATATATATATATATATATATATATAGTTTATTAAGAATACACAATGTTCTGAACACACCTGTAGACATTTCATTTGACATATGAAATATCATAGTACTTAATTTATGATTATTCTCTTTTGTCTGAGTAATTATGAATAGTAAATCAACTGTTGAACAAATGCCTTCACAGGTATCTAACTAGTGCTATTTTTAAGTTTCCAGACCAACAAATAAAACCAAGCTAAAACCATTCTTAATTTATAGATACTCACATGTATAATATGTATATACAATACATATACACCTAAAATAATTTTCATCCAACAACAAGGTTTTTAATGCATGTGTGCATCCAGCAGAGCATTTTTATGGGCGGTTAAGGAAAGAAAGAAGAAAGACGCATGTGTGTTTGTGTGTGCGCATGTTAAGAAGTTAAGCAAGGTTGGGTGTCACTTAAAATTTACAAGGAAGGTTGCTTATTAATGGATCTATTGGATGCTGTGCACACATTACACACATATTGCACACTTCTTACACGCTAGTGCAATATCAGCACAAACAATATTACTTGATGGTGTAGTTATAAGTTTTAGTATATGACAGGTATTATTTATGGTTATAAGACTATACAATATGGTCATAATATAATATGGAAATTGAAAATTTTGTACAACCGAATTTTCTCACATTATCAATGTAGCCGAAGTCAATTAAATATGCATTATTAAGGATAACTCAAAAACTACTAGTCAGATCTTGAACAAATTTATATGGGACCACATAAAAAGCAGCAGCTTTCAAATAAAAAAAAGAATCATCAAAATTGGTTCACCTAGAAAAAAGTTCTGAGGTAACACATAAAAAAAAATGAGTTGAATTGAGTACCTCCTCCTGTTTTTGAAGTTGGTGTAAAAAGAAACTTGTTTTATGTGAGTTATCACTTGTAAGAAGTTTACAGTATTTGTAGTACATTTATATCAATTATCTAAGATATCACATCATATCATAATATTGATTTAGGCAAAGTGAGTTGATGAGACAAAAAGGGAACATGGATCCAATTGGCTCAGGATATGTGGCAATCTATGGGGAAAATTTATATTTACCAGGGGACTTATGAAGAGCTATAATGATGATGATAATGTTAATTTACACAAGCACTATGGTTCATCTACACACAACTAACATAAACTTACTTCTCAATCACAAATCTTAGCAAATATATTTCTTCACTATTCATTTGAATTTATTAGCTTATTTACTAACTTGGATTTATTATTTATCATTTAGATAAATGTCTATGACAGATTTTTATAAAGCAAATTAATTATATTTGCTACAACCAAAACACAATCTGGATATAAAATTTATATGAATTATAAAATAACCATCCTGAGAGACAATTATTATTTCTTTCACACATTATTGTACGAGTTTCACTTTAACAATGTCATAGAAACAGCACATTATTTAAATAAAATCCACATAAAATACTTAAGTTGCTATAATGTCTCATCCTTTTTTGCTAGATAAAGATATGTAAATTATTTTAAGTACTAATAATAAATAATGTGCAAGGCCAAGCATATTTAGGGAAAATATAAATGAAATTAATATCGATTTCTTATGTTTACGCGAACGCTACACATTGAACGAAATTGTTACACTAATAACCCGAGTCCCTCCATGACCATGGGTGCTGTAAAGTACTCTAAACATCAGGAATATAAGTCAATAAATCGAGATCGCAATAAAATTCGTAAAAACTAGTTTAATCATAAAAATAAAATTTAGTTCAAAATGGGATATATATTTTTCAAGACAATAAATAATGTTTAATTATTGGGAAAAATAGATAAGGGAAAAACATAACAAAATCTAATGTTCATTAATTACACTGAAGTGAGATTCATCACCTCAGGCTAATCATAACTAAAGTATGTTACTTTTATTTAATTTATATTTAAAAATTAATACTTCAAGAAACAAAAAACTTAACGTTAGGGACTTGTTCAAATTATCTAAAATAACATGCACTATGAGGTGACAAGGTGGACAAGGACTCTTTGTTTCGAATGTAATTTCGCGTTACAAGACATATGAAAAATTGTTAAAATATGAAGTACGGATTTATTTATACAACTTAAAATAATAATTGGAATTCCCTTGTACATGATTTACATGTATACATGTATAAGTAAACATCACTCGAGATAATAATTTTTTGGATAAAATAATGTTTATTTTACTTACTTCTTCCAGCGCGTTGATTGTCTGACGACATTGTGGCATACGCGATACGAATGTTGAAGTAGTCGGTGAACTGTAATCTTCTCGTGTTTCCTCAATAAATTCACCGATACCAATAAGACCCGGCATGATGACCACAATCACACAAGCCCACACAAATAAAAGTACCAACTTTCACATTCGCACACGATATTTACTCACTAATTTTAGAAAACAAAAACAGGAGATAAATTAAAGGCATTGTGATAGATTAAAGACTTCAGTTTCAGTACAAATAAAAACAATTTCGCACGCAAAATTTCAATAAAACACACCCACCCTAGAAATCATGAATAAACCAACTAAACTATAGAGTAGAGTAATATATACGGAGAAACTAAACTAAAAAAATTGCCTACTGACTAGGCCAGTGTTACAAACTCTAAAAAATATTTACCCCTAAAGGTTAAGTCAAATCCCCCTAAATCACCTTATTTGCTTGGAAATCCTCTTAAATAAGTACAATGCTTTATAATGTTATTTATAAATAACTAATTTAGTATTTCAAATATTGTTTCGTTTTCTTCTGATGGTTCCGCCGACATATTAAAATTATACATCCGGGTATTAAATAATTATACATTTTAGTTAATGGATTAAATGTTATAAATAATGGCTATTTCGTTGCAATGTGAATCAGATCATCATCACACTTGATAGCATTACAATAGATAACAAGAAATGGCAACCGTGATAATTAATGCAAAATATACAACCCAAATTTTAAGACATTTTCAAAAGGTTTACAGCCAGCTGTGCCGCAATCATCGTAAACTTATAAAGCCCTTAAAAATCCCATCCAACTTATTTACCCCCTAAATTTATGGGGAAAACCCCTAAGCTGAGAACCCTGGACTAGGCTTGAAAAATATCGATATGTCGACACTTTATAGCGATATCTATTATTTCGATATATCGATATAAAACATCAAGTATCGAAAATGTATCAAATACGATTTATTTCCTTAGAATATTTATAAGCAAGCTATAGAGCGCACGTAGCGCTCATTGCCTATTATAACAAGTGTATACAGGCTGGTTTTCTATAGATTCTGATACATTGATGAAGGGGTTAAATAGTGATGCGCCATGATTGACGCTTATGTGTTAATTTAATTTAATTTATAATTTTAATTAGTTAAAGTAATAGGTAAGTATTTAGTAAATATTGAGTAGAAGAAATCCTACCATATATTTACTTACATATATGGTAGGATTTCGCGAGTTAATAAAAAACAGGAATTAATGTATAAAACGACGATTATAAAATAAACACAAAAATCTAATTAAGTTACTGCCCTTGAAAAGGTTCAATTCATTATATAGCTGTCTTTTTGTTAGCTATAACAAGATATATTATCCTAATATCAATATATTTTTGGTGATGATGTGATGATTTGATAGACGAGCACTGAAATAGAACATACAGAACTCCTAATGTTGGGCACATAGTTGGGCCTTTTAATCGCTATCATCCACTTATTTGCTAATCCACGGCTTTTCGGAGAACTGAAATTAGACAAGTATTAAACCGCAATAAGCTATGTTACGTTCATATATAACAAAGCTATTAAATGTTTTATTTTATGATACATATGGGTTAGGAATATAAAGGATCTTTACTTCTAATACTATAATTATATTAATATAATTATTACGAAAGAAATCATGTTATTAAAAAAATATTAGAGTGTAACGTGACACAGCACTAGCTCTAATTCAGGGCAAACCTGAAGCGCGAGGTGCGGGGCACGTGCTGTGTAGCCCCGGCCGCGCGCCTCCCGCTACACCCTTTCACGCCCTAAGTAATTTTGATAAAATCAATGTTTTCTTATCTTAATATTATATACCGATGAAAGCAAATATCATTGTTCTTCTTATTTTGCTTCCGTGAATCGTTTTTGCAGCTTGGCACTGCACATATTATCACCATGATAACTAAAATTTGTACTAAATATCGTCGATCTGACTTGCTTACACGCGCTCTATAGCTTGCTTATAAATACTTTAAGATATATTTCCCATAACAACACCGTTGTCACCACATAGTATAATCCATAAACATTTTGGTCTGACAGCCGTCATTTCACTAGTCTTTTAAAAATAGCGCTAAAATATTTGATACCAACTCAACTAAATGTCACCACATAGTATAATCCATAAACATTTTGGTCTGACAGTCGTCATTTCACTAGTCTTTTAAAAATAGCGCTAAAATATTTGATACAACTGTATCCTCAGTTTCGTCAGAAAGAGTTATATATATTTTTTATATCAAAACGATATCAATATTTTCTTAAAATATCGATACGATATATATCGATACTTTTCGGCACTTCTTGGATCCCTATGATGACCATAGATTAACTAATAAATTAACAGTTGAAAGAGGATACTCTAAGATTGTGACACCTTAGAGTAAGTACAAGAATAGAGGGAATCCGAAAGTAGAATTACGTTCTATGTTATCTCGCTTTATGTAGAATTCTAAATTCCCTCTATGCAAACATAACTAGTATGTTATTATTTTTAAGATCCTGACACACCCTTGGATGAATTATCACACTGGATGTAGTCATAAGACGTTGCCACCCATTTCAAACTACTGTTCACCTGACTCATAGATAGGCGGAGGTAGTAAGGTTGAAAGGAAATTGCGCAATTGGATCACCAGTTTTCTTGCAGATCGGAACATCAAGGTTGTAGTAGATGCTGCATGCTTTGATTAAAAGTCTGTTAATAATGCTGGTGTTCCACAAGGTTGCGTGCTATCACCTACGTGGTTTCTTCTGCATATTAATGACATGTTGCAAACCAGTAACATTTATTGCTATGGGACGACAGCACTGATAATGCTTTTTACACCGGCCGTGCCAATATTTCTCGAAAACATGTCTTCGAGTACCGGAACAAACTTGTGTTTGAAGTCGAGTCTTTGTTGAACAAAGTCTCGATTGGGGGCGGATAAATCTAGTCAGTTTAATCCTTGTAGACCACTAAAAGGAACCACTTTGTCGTATCTCCTCAGTTGCAGGGCACTCTCCTTGTTGCCTCAGCCAACATCGGAATCCTTGGCGTTGACATATCGAATGATGTGCAGTTTCGTGGTCACTTCGAAGAGAAGGCCAAATTGGCCTCTAAAAAGCTTGGCGTGCTCAGCAGGACGGGACAGTATTTCGTGCCAGCACACTACTTACAACTTTACAAGGCGTAGGTTCGGCTTAACATGGAGTACTGTTCCCATCTCTGGGCTGGGGCTCCCCAGTACCAGCTCCTTCCACTGAACACATCCAGCGCAGGAGCGGCTTGAATTGTCAACGACCGAGTTCTCTCTCATTGGCCCGATTCACTGGCATTGCGAAGAGAAGTTGCATTTTGCATTTTCTATTGCATTTACCACGTGGAGTTATCTGAAGAATTGTTCGGATTAATTCCTGCTGCCAAATTTCACCAACGCACATCGCAAAACACCTCACTATCCACATCATCTGGATGCTTGGCGGTTCACTACTGCGCAATTTACTAGAAGTTTGTCTTCCTCACACGACTTTGTGGAATTGTTTACCACCGGCGCTTTTTTCGTACCGACACGAATTAGCTCGTTAAGCTCGTTTCTTGAAGTTTCCTTTTTAAAAGGCCGGCAACGCATCTGCAATTCCCCTGGTGTTGTAGTTGTTCATGGGAGGCGGTCAACACTTAACATCAGGTGAACCGCATGCTCGATTGCCCTTTATTCTATAAAATAAAGTCATAGACCTGCTAAAAAAACACGTAGACTTTCACTTACGTGTTCAGTGGCCACTTCAGTTTGTCTTGCTTTATACAGTGAGTGTCGCCATCAAAATGCTATTTCCATAACATTAGGATTTATTTATTACAGCCTATCAAACTTCACAGCTAAACCTGTATATACCTCCTCATACGAGTACATGTTTAGTTAGTAAATGTATTAGAATTAGAAATATAAACTTTTTGCAATTTGCTGATGATCTCCTTGTATATACTGTAAATAAAGATGTAAATATTAAATTTAAAGTAAACAATTTAAATTTAGCATTAGAACAAATTCATGATTTTTATTCAAATAAGTTGAAATTAAACATTAGAACTAATGTTTAATTTCAACTTAGTAAAAGTGGAGCTCTCATTTTCTCCAAAAAAAATTATTCATGCGATATTTTTGTAAAATATAATAACATACCATTGCCTTGGTTACAGAAAAATTTTTTTTAGTAATATTGCTTGATGAGAAGCTAACTTTCCAAGAACATGTAAATAATCTATGTAAAATGCCTGTAGGGGTGTAAATGTGTTAAAATCATTAGCAGGTGTGCATTGGGGTGCTGACCCAAAGTTGTTATCAATCCTTTATAAAAGTATAGTTAGAAGTCATTTTGATTACAGCACATTAGCATACTTAAATGCAAGCAAATTGATTTTAAAGAGATTAGATATAATTCAGAATAAAGCATTGCGTATAATAACTGGGGCTATGTGATCTACACCAATCCATGTAATGGAAGTAGAAAGTTGTATTCCTCCACTTTTACTAAGAAGGCTACAAATAACTGAACGGTTTTGTGTTAAATTAATCAGTTCAAAAAATAACTTCGTTTTAAAAAAAATACTTCCTTATGAAGTTCCTGAGTTTGATGATAGCTCATACATTGATGTAAATATGCTTTTATCTGGTCGATTTTCAGATATCCTAAGGATTGTTTTATACTCACGGACCCAAACCAAAAATGTGTATCAAAGTAAACCATGGCCTTTATATAAAATAGAATATGATGCTTTAGTGAACATTAATGTTTCTGTATGTCAAGAAAAAGTGAATTCTCTAATGGAAATGTTAAGATATCTAGCTGATAATGACTTTTATACAATTTATACAGATGGATCAAAATCTGATGAGTACACAACTTCAGCATTTTATGATTCGTAAAAGAAAATATCTAAAACTTTTAAAATTCACAATTTATGCTTTATTTTTACAGCTGAATGTTATGCAATCTACTTATCTATATTGTACATAAAAAAACATTGCGAATTCACAGTTTCTAATTGCAACTGATTCAAAAAGTGTTATATTAGCTATTGAATCTAACAAAATGGATTACAAGAAAAATTACATTATATACAATATAAGAAACTTACTAAACAATCTTAATAAAATAAAGAAAAATGTTACCTTTATGTGGGTCCTTCACATTCTGGAATAACTGGGACCGAGGATGCAGACACTGCTACTAGAAATGTATCCTCATCAACATGTTCTGATCACTCCTCAATGCTGGAAATACCATTTACAGATATACATGCCTTGTTAAGCAAGAACTTGAGATCCTTATGGAAGTCACACTGGGAAGAAATAAGCAAGTCCAAAGGAATTTGGTATTATGAAATACAAAAAAGCCCGCCAGCCACTCCTTGGTACAACAAAAAAAGAATTAATAATAGAAAATTCATTACGATTGTAAAACCGAATGAGATTTGGACATAGCAGAGTAGCCCACCTGCATCGTTTGGGAATGAAAGAAAATGCAAATTGTGATTATTGTGGTGACACGAAAGGAGACCTAAAACATCTGGTTTTTCAATGTTTTAGGTCTGTATTACTCCTCATTAAGTCCATTCAAGATATTAACAATGATAAAGTTCCTGATACTCTTCAAAGTCTATTAGCTGATGAAAAATTCTTCCGACCATTATATTCCTTTATTTATGGTGTTCAAGATATATAAAAATGAAAACAATATGACATTAATCAATAGTGCAAACGTAAACAAATTCTTTGTGAATCAATGTGAAAGTGAATTTTTGCTGAAAGTATCGTGACATTTCTAATTTATAAAGATAAATATACAATGTAACTTTAGGCTCAGAAGGGCTAGAACCCCGAGCCGTAAAGCCAGTTTATTTTTTTTTATCTGTGGTAATAGTTAAAAATGTCGGAGCTGTCACGAGGTTAGTGTCTATATCTCTATATTAGTTTTTTTGTATTTTATCGAATCATCACTAAAGTAAATAACTAATATTACTCTATTTAATAAAACATTTTTATACTTTCTGTGAGTATACACTTTTTTGTGTTAAAAGTTATCTTAATTACTAAATTTATAGTAAGTTCTAATATATACCTATTTAAAAGTTAGTAAAGATGTTTGATAATCGCAAATTTATAAACAATTGCGACGGATCTGGATGAAATTTGGCCCTTAATTTCTCAACGGAAAAATAAAAGATATCCTGAGAAAATTATGGTATTTAAAATTTGACACGGACGGAACATAGAGCTAAAGCTAGTTGATTGACCGTCTCACTGTCAACCTACAGGAAAAACTTACTATTCGAATTAGGCATGAGTCGTACTTATAAAATCGTGTACCAGGCCTTCAAGTACGTCTACCTTAAAATACCAGCGTCAGTAATTATATTGTGTTGTGCTTAAAATACTTTCAAGTACTGGAACTGGAAGGAATGTAAAAACCCACAATCGATTTTGAGTTCAGAGGAGGGAGTGGGAGTTGTGGTGAACCCCGTAGTTTTGAGAAAAAAATATTTTCTTTGGATTCACATTCTAGAGCATTTCTTAGCGTCTTATACTCAACCAAATCTAAGAAATAACTTTTGACAACTGTCAGACTTATTGCACTAGGTATGCCAACCAAAAAATCTGTACATACTATATTCGATTCTTTAGAAAAATCGATATTGATTCTTTTGAGTTTATAATCATTTAGTTTTGTTTCGATTAATACTAGAATAAGTTAGAAAGATATCGATTCTTTTGAGTTAATATTCATTTAGTTTTGTTTCGATTAATACCAGAATGAATTAGAAATAATTTAAGGAGATTTATCAGTTTCTTCGTATTTATTATTACTGCTTATTTCTAGAGACAAAGTTGGATAAATTTAAATATTGAAATTAGATTAAAAATAAATTTATTCAGTCACTTTCACTACAACTAGTTGAGCTGTGGTTGTTTAGATTAATTATTATTGATTTTCAATAATGTAGTCAAAATGAATGTCTCTTTCAAAGTCATCCATAGTAATTTTCTTTGTTTTCTCCACCACTTTTGCCCAGTTATCCTTTGTGGCATGGGTACATTCTTCATTCAGCAAACCTTCCATTTTCTTCACAAAGCATAAGATATTTTCATCTCGTGTGTGTTTAAGTAGAGTTAATAATATGTTTGCATTAAGAACATTTCATTTAAGAACTAGCCTTTGATTTGGGCCCAAAAATCAATTCAATAGCATTATAATGGCAGTGGTATGGTGGTAGTCTTGTGATATTCGTAGGGTTATAAACCACTCTGAATTTTTCTGCATCCATTTCCTCATAGTATTCTCTTGCACTCTTTTATTGGAGAACTAATAAAGAATTTTCTACAAATCCTCCGGCGGATCCCGCATCACCTTTTCTGCAAAATGCTGCAGTGTCATCGTTACATCAACGAGTATGACGTTGTCCCAATTGGTTATATTTTTAATTTCTTTAAAAATGTTATTCTTTGCAAGGCTATGTCATGCCTCCATAATTATTTTGCGTTTATCAATTTTTTGTATCGGAAGCGCATGCATTTTCAAATGGTTCTGAAAGACTATACTACCATTGTTTATAAGCCATCTACTAAACTTTCTTGCAACTAAGCAGCAGTATGATATTCTTATTTAGATAATATCGTAAATAATAATAATTTTAGATATTATTCTTTATGATATTCCAGTATGTAACTTGCCAAGGTAAACGAATATAGTAGAATCCGTCCAAAAAGTTATAGCCGTGTCACAAAATAAAACAAACACATAATCACAGATGTACGCACAGTAAGCTCCCTAAATGGCGGGGAGATTGGAATTGCGTTGTGTTTTCATCAGTGCGGGTTTGTATATGAGTTTCTTTGCCTACACAAATTTACACGTTTGGATTTACGTAAAAGGTTATTTTAAATTGTGTGAGTACGCTTGTACAAAGCTATTGCGGAACGATTAATGTGATACGTCAAAAGGTATTTCTTAGATTTAGTTGAGTATAACTGTGTGAAAGGAAAAGAAAAAGAGAGGTACGACAAGAAGTTACGGGCAACTCCCCCTGTAAAAGTGGGAGGGGTGTTATTTAAGATTACTAACCTAATCTAGTTAAAGTACCCTAAAAATGTTCTAAAATTCTTCTTCAAATACTTCACAGGCTGCAGTCAAAGTATGTTCTAGTAACCTAATAGCTCTACCTCATTTTGCTCATCATCGCACCTATATCTTTATATATAAAAATTATGTGTCACATTGTTTGTCCGCAATGAACTCCTAAACCACTGAACTGATTTCAATGAAATTTTGCACACTGTGTGCAGTTTGGTCCAACTTGAGAGATAGGATAGTTTTTATCCTGATAAGTGACCCTTAATATTTTTTATTGCGAATTTAAGGATTTTTTGAAGGACAAATGGTCGTCGGAAAGGGCAGAACAACGTCTGCCTGGCCAGCTAGTATATATATTTAACTGCCTAAGACTAGTCATTAGAAATATGTAACATTGCCCTAGACTAGTCATTAAAATACATGTGTACATATTTTTCCTCAATACCGAAATTACTCTGTTTTTGGTTTTCAAATAGTAAATAACATTGTATTAGTGATACAAATATTGACTTTACACAGTATTATCAAGTTACTTAGATTTAATTATATTGAATAATAAACAAAGTATTTTTTATAACATTTTAATTTAATTTCTATAATTATTTATTAATCAATAAACAAGAAAATTGTTGGAATATTGTATTGTAATTTTTTGTTCCATGGAATATTTATATTTGATTAAACTCAATGTTATAATCAATATTAAACACTTGTTTTTGTATTGATCAATCAATCAGTCAAAACATTGTCATACTTGTTGTGGAATATTTTATCAAACATTTGTTGACACAAAAAATAATAGTATAATTGAAATTAATGTATATAATGTAACATAATTATATTATAGTGTCAAAAGTGAATCTAAATTCTATAAACTCGTAAATTTCATGTAAGTAAAAATGAATTACAAAATTAATATCTCATAAAAAGAGATGCATCCGATACCAATACCAATACATCGGTGATACTTTGGGTTTGTAGATATATCAGCATTGGCGATATTTTTCATCCGAGAGACTATTTTCTACCGCAGATCTCATTCAAACAGACTTGCGAAATCACCTTTTTCCGTAAAATTTGAGAATACTTCTTTGTTAAACAAAAATCTTAATGTTAATTTTAATTACTAACATTATTAACCTTAATTAATAATTTTAATAACTAATAATCTCATTCTAAGTCAGTAATATTTTATATTAATTAAAATATAATTATTAAATCCATCTTGTGCTTTTAATTACCTTTATTTAGATTCACTAAGTGAATCAGCAAAAAGGCGTATTGATGCAGCCCTAGTCAAAATCTATGTGTTTAATATAATATTGCATATTATATTTTAGGATTACACTAACAATAATAAGTTCTATCCCCCATAAAAGTTTGGACCTTCAAATCAATTGGAGATTTTATACAGTTGAGTCCAAGTACTTTCTGTGAAGTTAAAAATAAATAAAAACGAAACTACTTGCATAAAAAATTGATTTGTCCATATACTATTAATTATACTGAGCATAATCACATTCATAAAAAAATATTATCACACAAAGTAAAAAGACTTGCATAGAAAATTGATCCTTGCTTTTATAAATACGAAGCAAAACTGAATTTGCCAAAAAAACTTTAAAACCTTGTCAGTATTCAATTGATCAGTGAGATGTCCTTCTTTCTATGAAATTGAGTAAAGTACTTTAAAGTCTTATGAGTATTTTGAGTCCATGCCTGGTTGACTTACTTGTAAGCAAATACCTGGTATAAAAACCTGGTTGCGTAAATATGCACTCCCAGTATGTAATTCGAATGCTTGTAATGATTTTAATGTAATTTTATACATATCATATGTTAATATGTAACTTCACCTAACAGAAATTGGCGAAATTTGGACTCGTTTATTCGACCATCGTCCATTCTTAAATGGGGAAATAAAGTTTATGTTGAAAGAGTTTGAGGTAATACAATTTTTTGATATTATTAAAACTTTGAAATAATATTAAGCATACTATTCCTATTAGTTGATGCAAGTTATAGCATGAATGTTCTAATGTTAAGTAATAAGAAATATGTTATATTGGCCTGTGAATATTTACTTTTATTATCTCTTCTTTTTGACTGTCTCGTCAGTCAAGCCATATTAAACCTAACGCATGAGGTCTAGCGATCGTAAACGCGGTTGCTGATCATGAGGTCCTGGGTTTGAATCTCAGGTTGGGTCAAAATCAGTTATTGGGTTTTTCTGTCAAGAAATTCTTAGTAGCAGCCCAGAGTGAGGAAGTTGGTGGTGTTCACCCCCATACCTCGGAAAGCACGTAAAGCTGTTGGTCCTGCGCCTGATCTCTCCGGTTGTGTCTGATTACCGTCCCATCGGAGTATGAGAGTGAGGGAATAGAGAGTGCACCTGTACTTGCGCATACACTTGTGCACTATAATTCTGTTCTGCACAGGTGGCTAATCCCGTTAAGACTGGCTGCCGAGACCTAAATTCGGTCTGGAGGACATTATTTATTCATTACTGTGCATACTGTATACCTAGCACCTACTACAAATATTAAATCTGGAAAAGGTTTTTATATAATTACATATATTCAAGTAGAAGATAATTCTATAAACTTAATTACTTATAATTTTTAAAAAGTACTTACCTTATCTTTTCAACCGACTTCAAAAAAAGGAGGAGGTTCTCAATTCAACTGTATTTTTTTTGATGTGTTACCTCAGAACTTTTTTGTAGGTAAACCGATTTTGATGATTATTTTTTATTTGAAAGCTGGTGCTTCTCATATGGTCCCATATAAATTTGATCAAGATCTGACCAGTAGTTTTTGAGTTATCCATAATAATGCGTATTTATTTGACCTTTGACTACATTGATGATGTTTTCATTTTATTTATTTTGAAGTAGGTTGTACAAAATTTTTAATTTTACTACTTGTTGATAGTGTTATCTGTTGTTTTAATTTTAGAATGTTGGGCCAAAATAGTCATAAGAGTGTTAGCTCTAGATGTTTAAATATATTGTTTCGATTGTAAGATCATTGATGACCCTTGTTGATTTTCTCTCGTAATCGACTTGGCAACGCCATGAAGCATTCTTTATTTTAAATTGATTGCAAACATCCAGGGGCTACAATACAATTCTATCATTTATTTAAACATCTCAGACTTGCCTATCGCTACCTTACAATGAAGAGCAACTATTGTAATCGAGATAATTGTTCACTTTCAATATTTTAATTTTTTTGTAATTATTATTTTTCTTTAATAAGGAAAAACGAGGAGACCGTGAAGTAGAGAACTTGTTTTCTATATTAGAAAACTTAACTGATATCAAAGATACACAAGTTGAAAGAATAAGCAAAAGTGGTAAAACTGGTCTACCCATTTTAAGTGAAAAGTTAGTGCAGGGCCTACAATTGTGTGAGGAAATAGAAAGGGATTATTTTCAGATCCAACAGGTATTAAATATTTTGCATGCATTTTTTTTATTAAGACAATTGTGTTGTAAAATATATTTATACAATTATGATTTTTTATTATTAGATAGATACTTATCATTAAATAGGTTTATGGATTTAAAATGTTACGTATTACAAGTCACTGAAGGAGATTAGTCAGGTTTCACAATTTATCAAAATGTAATATCCCTCTACAAGATGCAGGTGTAAACGCTTGTTTGTGAATGTGGCTTCCTAAGTGGTTGATGTGAAATACACACTGGGAAGTTTTCAAACTTTAAACATGCTCAGATTTGCCACTACCATTACATTACATTTGATAGACTACAAAGATAAGCTTCAGATAATTTCTCATAAAAATGATTTGTATATTTGTGAGATTTGTCAATATTGCAAATTTTGATAGTATACTTCTAGTCTATTGTGCTATGCTGGTACAGGTCCTTTTCACTGTAAACAAGGTGTTCCATCTTAGTCCTCAGGGGTGACAACGCAACTGTATTTTGATTCTTAATTGAGAATAGATGTAGATGTCTATGGGCCATTAGCATTCAGTCACCATCAGGTGAACTTCAATAAGGTTCATAATGTACCTAATTTCATTTATAATCGCAAATATGGTTTTGGGACTTATGGAGAAGCCTGCTCTGACGCGGTTCGATTTTTTATTTGATATTAATTTGCTCCCACTAAGGTTTTTTAATTTTTAATTAAGTTTTCAAGTTGTTGTTATCTTTCTTAATTTAATCGGAGACTGCTTTGTTTTAAATAGCTGTAAAAAGTGTATTTTTCTACATGATACTATGCCACTTTATAATAGAATAAAAGATTACGTGGTTTTTAAGATTATTTGTTGAAAAATTCGCGTTTCTTTAGTCAAACTTAAATTGCAATTTAAAAAACACTTAAAATTTCGTTTTTTTATGAGGTCTTAACGGAAATAATAATGTTGCATGTAAGACCTAGTAATTGACTAAAATTAGATTTTAACTTAAATAAAAAACAACTACTTTTTTATGAATGTATAAGAGATGGAGGTCTTATTCAAAGCTACACACCATTTTTTTAAATAAGTAAAATTATTTTCAGGTGTATAAACAAAAACTGTGTGAAAATCAAGAGAAAAGGCAAAAGGAATGGGATCAATTTATTGATGATATGAATTTTAAGTGTCAAAGAATTGACAATACATTTGAAGAAAAAGAGGAAGAACTTAGAGATTTATATGCAGACTTAAACCATAAATTAAACATTACAGACAAGTGAGTAAATCATGGACCTCAAAGGCACACTTGTTGATACAGATTTAAGGATCTATCCTTCAAAAGAGCTACAGAATTTTATTAATACTATACCAATTACTGATGAGACACCAATTAATATAATAAGATTTATAAAAAGTGAAACTGAAACCTCTAAAAGACAATTTAAACACTCAAAAATAAATGAAATACATTTAAACAATAGTGATATTAAAAATATAAATAAAATAAAAGATATTATAAAAACTTGATTCTGATTCTAGTAATATTAAAGACTTAAGTCAAAAAAATCAAGAATCTTCTAAAACTTGTGACAACGTCAAGAATTCGGTCATTAAAGAAAATAAGACAGGAGAAAAGGAGCTCAAAAAGGAAAGTGATAAAAAAGGTAGTCCTTTCCTTAACACTTGCGATATAGACTGGCTGTATGCTCATATTAATAAACGAAGGAAGAATGGTGAAAAAGATGTCCCTTTTTTGCATGTTCTTTTTGAAGGGTCACATATTGAGTTACCTCAAAATGAAATAATAAAAAGGAATCCAGTCTTAGAAGCTAGATGCGTAAAACTAAGGGCTCAACAGGAAGCAAGGGAGTATCGAAAAATGACTAAAAGTGTTGACAATGTTAGAATGCGATTCCCAGAGGATAGTATTAGCTATCAGAGTAAGTAATATATTTTATACTATTTATACTTGCGCTTGTTGTCACATGGTGAAACTACAGCTTCATTTTTGTGATTTGGATAAACAAGAAACTTGTACTTATTTCACAATATTTATTTTAAACATACTATAAAAACGATCGGTTTCGCCTCACGGCATCATCGGGATATATACCCTATAATAATTTAAAATAAATATTATGAAACAAGTACGAGTGTTAATCCAAATCACAAAAATGAAGCTGAAGTTTACCAAAATAATGAAAAAAGTTTAAGTTTAATAATAAAACTTCAAATTCTATCAAATTCCATAAGGTTGGAATTATAGTATTTTTAGTGGAAGTGCTATTTTTAACTATAAAACAGTTTTAGTATTATTTAGAGATGGACGGTACCGGTGGATCCGTACCCGGCGGATCCGGCACTTTTTCAGGATCCGGCCGGGTATCGGATAATAGCACTTGATACTGCACTGCCGAATGATGGAATTAGTAAGATAAAATTTTAAAAAGTTATTTCAAAACGGACATTTATTTCAATTAAACATGAATCAGTAGAAGAATTAATATTCATAATTCAAAAGAGGTAAATTATGGTGAAGAAATACAAGCTGTTCAGCACGATCTAGGTCAAGTCTGTTGCGCTTTTTCTCATAGATATTACCAGCCTCCGAAAAGAGGCGTTCACTATATACGGAGCTGGCGGGAGTGGTTAAATATCTAATCGCGAGACTTTATAATAGGGTAGTGACCCATATTATCGGCCCACCACTTATAGGGATTTATATCTCACGAGCCCTTGCTGAGTTGAGATAGTGATCTAATTCGGCCGCGGCTGAGTTTTTGGAGGAGTTCTGGTTAATTTCTGATTCTTCGGCCGCCTCTTCGAAACAGGCCCAAAACAAATTATGTGTTTCAGCATCCAATCTCGACCTTTTTCCTGCTGGTCCTGTCTCGTTGTCTGATTCCTCATCGTCCATGGATATTTGTAGAGCTTCTTAAATGGCTCTACGCATTTTCAGTTTGATAAGAATTATAAAAAGGGCTTTGTATCGAGGGTCCAATAAAGTTGATAGTAAATAAGAGTGGTTTTCGCATCGATACAGGGTCAAAACGAACGTTCAAATTATTTTGCAGAGACCGTCTCAGTTCTCAACTTGTGGATTATGTTGTTTTAACTCCTCTTTTGTAAATATCTCGACAATGTAGTGACATGCGGAATGACATCTGAAATTGAGGAATACGTCGAGCTAGTAATCTTCGTAACTTCTTCAAACGGTTTCAGAAGCATGATCAACTGCTGCGCGATATCCCACTGCTCACTTGATAAATTATCGAAGTTCAAGGATTTACTTAGATTCTGGAAATGTAGACTGAAATGGCCTGTCTTTTGTTCAATCAATCTCTAAGAGGTAATATGTCGAGTTCCACCTGGTCTGAACATCTTGGTGCAACTTATGCAGGGGTAGGTTCAGCTCAGCTTGAATTTCATGTAACTTGGTATAACCAGAATGGTTAAAGTGCGTCACTATTCTTCGAGCAGCTGTAAGAGTTTCCACTACTGATGGCTGGGCTTTCATAGAATCGGTAATGACTAATTGAAGCGTGTGAATGAAACATCGCACTGAAAGGAAACCAGTATCTGTCACACCTTTCGTCATGTTGGCAGCATTGTCATGAACAACAGCACAAACTTTTGTTGCAGCGATGACCCAATCAGTTGTACATTCGTGTAGTGCCATCATTATGTTTTGCGCAGTATGAGATTCTGGGAAGTGTTTAATGTTGAGAACTACATGATTTAACGTGAAGTCCTGTGATAACCAATGCCCAGTGCAGCTTATAAAGGCGAGGTTGTTAATTGAGCTCGTCCACAAGTCTGTAGTAAATGCGATGTGTTCAGCAGTTTCCAAAGTAGATTTTATTTTAGTGACAACCTTTTCGTATATTTCTGGAATTATTTTTTCGTTGAAATAATTTCTGCAAGGTATTTGATACTGTGGCAAATGTTATTAATTAATCGCCGAAACCCCAAGTGACTTTCAACCATTGTGACTGGCTCATTGTCGACGGCTATCATTTCTCCAATAAGATAATGGTAACGTTTTGCTCGGGAATCATTTATGTCCCAAAGCTTTTTCTTGTCTAGGACTTCTTCCAAAGATGGTTGTTTTGTATCACGGCGTATTTGTGAATTTTGTAATACGTTTAAGTCAGAGCCCGATTCACATTGAGAAGCAGAGTTACTTATAGAACCATAAAGTTGTTCATACTCCACCTTATGCTTGAATTGCAAATGCTTTTTAAGGGAAGAGGTTCCAGCCTTTCTTCCTAGTCCTCCACGAGACACATTTACTTGACACAAATTGCACTTAGCACTTTTTCATCTTGGGTAAAATAGGTCCAACTGGTGACTTTTTCGAAAAGTTGCCATAATTGGTTTTCACTCAAGTAAAATAACTGTTTATTTACGTTTTGACCACTTCACTGCATGAATATAGTTAATTTATACACTTTTTGAGGTTATATTGTACAAAATCAAAGTTATCATTCCAAGCGCGTAAACAAATAGTGGCAAATGGCAGTCTGTGGGTAGGTACTTCCTCCGTTCCTAACTACCGAGCGTCCGCCAGTCGGCACGAACGCGCGAGGCGCGAACCGCTTGACTTGATCGTCAGTCGCGCCCAAACAGGGAAGTGAATGTACGTCTTTCATGCTGGTATTTTGCGGGTACCCGGCTACCCGCTACCCGGTATAAGCTTGCACTGGTACTCGGTTGCCGGGTACCCGGCAAAAGTAGGATCCGGTGCATCTCTAGTATTATTATAATTAAATTTATAAAACCTTTGCAAAAAAAGCGGGCACCTAAGCAAAGAATCAATTTTATTATTAAAATTAGATTGTTTGATAATTTTACTTTTGATAATTATACTCGGAATTTTGTGAATTTAATTAGCACGGAATAGTTTCGTTAGTTTTTTCAGTTCATAACATTTTGTTTAAATTAAAAAGAAATAATGTTAAAGTTCAAAGCGTTAATAGTGTACCTGCTCGCTAAGTAAAAATAAAAGCGTTTTATTTTTATTTTTTCTTAAATAAAGTAAAAAGCAGAGGCCAAAAAGAGATCTTGCTGAAATCACAGCTTGCATTAATCAGGGTATGCTAGCGAGTATATCTCTTATGGTTTCTTGCGAAATACGTTCTCACTCCGTTGTAATCACATTCTTTAGCTCTCTGATGGTCTGCGGAGGGCTGCGCTGGTCTTACTTGTTACTTCAGAACGTCCCAGACATGCTTTATGGGATTTAGGTCAGGATTTCTAACTGGTCAATCCAAACGACGAATTCTGACATCTAGCGTATATGCTTCCACATCGACAGATTGACGACAGAGCGTTGTCGTTCTTAAAAATTGAGTTTTCGCTAAGAGTGGCCAATGCGGGCTGTGCATGAGGAATTACAACTTCCGTTAGTAGCAGTGTCCAATCGTTGTGCATATTCGATGAAGACTAACTCCGTATGATCAACAAATTTATTCCAGCCTAAAACATAACAGAGCCCCACACCATGAGGTGTGATTTCTTCATAACATGCCTCTGTAAAGCGTTGTCCTTGTCTTCGTAGCACTTCACCGTAGTCTTCACCGTATTATCCTTGCTTCATCCTTGCTTCATCGGAGATCTTTTGAGCGAAGCTAAGCCTGGATACTCTGTGCTCACGGAGTAATTTATGGCCGCGGGCTGGGCGATGACTGCTGCTGATATACTGATGATTGAATTGAATTGAATAAACGGGCTGTTTTCCGCAACTCCACGTCTATGCGCATGTATTTTGCGTGTGGTTGAGCTATGAAATCTCCCCCGAAGAAGTTCAACAGTTCTTTGATGTTGCAAGCAACTTCGGGGAGTGATCCCGGCATACAGAGATGTTTAGCCCTGTATACAGCGACTTCCGGACATGTCAACAACACGTGGGCCGCCGTTTCTTCCTCCCCCATACATGCCCTGCACAGGGGACTGTCCGTAACACCTATGGTAAATAAATGTTTGTAAAAGTTGCCGTGTCCTGTGATAGCACTTGTTACTATCCTGATCTGCAGCTTGTTCAGTCTCATTAGAACCTTGGTTAAACGACTGTTTATTTCAGGTAGGGTCTTCCTAGCTTGTCTACAGTCTACTAGATTTTTCCAAAGTTGAGCGTGTTGATTAGTGTAGTGTCAACACAGTGTAGTTACCAAAGGGGATTGGTATGATTGGTTCCGGCCTTATAGTGGCCAGAGCCGATCCTCTTCTGGCCAGTTCGTCTGCTGCATCGTTGCCTCTGGATCCACTGTGTCCCTTTATCCATTGCAGAGTCACATTGTTGTGTTTACATACCTCATTTAATCGTTGATGGCATTCATATATTAGTCCTGAGCTCACCACATTGCAACTCAGGGCTTGTAGTACCGCCCTACTGTCGGTCAGTATTCTGATGGAGAAGTCATTAACCTTTCTAGCATCTATTGCTATGGCCGCTTGAATGATACCCATACATTCCGCCTGAAAGACTGTGTTGTAGGTACCCAGCGGTGTGCATATTATGTGGATGTTGAGGTCTTCAGAAAAAGTTTCAGATCCTACACCTTCATTTGTTTTAGAACCATCGGTGAAGACAGCTCTTTTGGGCTTAATCCCTCCGGCTGGCTAATTTCATTTAATTGTATCTTATACTTCTTATCGAATACAAATTGTTTAGGGATCTTATCGTACTTGGCTTGTAAGATAGGAATTTTTGAGTGAATTCTATCAATTATGCCTGTATGAGGGACTCTATTCTTACTCCAAAGATTTAGGGTCTTGAGTCTAATGGCAGCTAAAATCGCTTCTTGTTGTATGTGTAGATGAAAAGGGGTTAGCTCCAGCATAGCCTCGGCTGCTGTTGGCGTAGTTCTTATGCAGCCTGTGGCAGTCATACATGCCAGTCTCTGGTAACGCTGAAGCTTCTTTATAGTGGTGGCTTCATTTGTTTTGGTCCACCATACCAGAGCGCCGTATGTGATCATGGGCCGAATTACAGTTTTGTATAGCCATAGTATGATTTTTGGCGTCAGACCCCATCTTTTGCCAATCATGTTTCTGCAATGCCAGAAAGTTATACTAGCTTTGTTGATTTTGTTTTCTGTGTTTATTCCAGTTGAGTTTACTGTCCAAGGTAAGACCTAAATATTTTACCTCGGAGGATAGCTGGAGTTTTGTGCTGAAAATACTTGGGAGATGATAGTTATTCAGCATTCGTTTTTGTGTGAACATTACTAGAACCGTTTTATTTGGATTGACGGTTAAGTCGTATTCCCTGCACCATTCCTCCACTATACGGAGAGCCGCTTGGGTCAGGTCGCACACCATGCTTGCTGTCTTTCCAGAGACCAGTATTGTCAGGTCATCAGCATAACCTACTGTGTAGAAATGATTGGCATTTAATTTGCTGATGAATTCATTTATCACCGTATTCCACAGGAGAGGTGAAAGAACCCCACCCTGTGGGCAGCCTTTCTTAATCTGGATTGTTTGAGATTCACCAGCAATCTTTATTGTTCGTGTACTGAGCATGTTTACTATCCAGTCAATCAGTGCCGGTTCAACTTTATGTCTACTATATGCACTTTTTATGCTGGAGAAGTTCGTTCTGTCAAAAGCACCTTCTATATCTATGAAGGAACCTAGACATATTACTTTGTTTTGGATGGCCTCTTCAATCTTTGTTACTACCTGGTGAAGTGCCGATTCTGTCGATTTACCTAAGCTGTAGGCGTGTTGTTTTTCGTGTAGCGGTAAGTTCATTAGCGCCGACCCCCTTAATTTCCTTTCACACATCCTCTCCATTGTCTTTAGGAGAAAGGATGTGAGGCTAATGGGTCTGTAGGATTTAGAGTCTGTATAGTCACTCTTACCTGGTTTAGTTATGAATGTAACTTTCACTTCCTTCCATCCCCTAGGAACATATTTAAGAGCCAAACAGGCTCTCATTATGGCAACAAGTCTGATTATTAGGGCTTTACCCCCCATTGTAGGAGTGCCGGGAATACGCCGTCAGGTCCTGCCGCATTGTAGGGGAGGAAACTGTGAATGGCCCAATGGATTTTGTCCATCTTTACCACTCTCTGTGCTAAATTCCAGTCTTCTGCTGTTGGTGTCAGTGCATCTTCATGTCGGTTTACCACCTGAGTTACGCAGCAACCTGGGAAGTGCGTTTCAATTAGGATGCGTTGGGTTTCGTCCGGCGATGTTGAGTAGCTTCCGTCGGGTTTCTTTAAAGAGATGGATCCCGGCGTGTTCTGTTTAGCTAGGATTTTCCTTATCCGATTCGCTTGTTCACAGGTTTCTGTGTTACCACAGAATTTACGCCACCCTGTCGAGCGTCGATACCTGATGCATTTTTTGTATTCGGATTTGGCTTTCTTGTATAGTAGCCAGTCTTCATCCATTGAGGTATTCATGGCCCTATTTAGGGCTTTTCTTACCTTCTTACGTTTTCTATCTAGTTATTTACCCCATCACGGTTGATTTACCTCAGCATGTCTTGGTGGAGTGATTTCTGGACATGATTCATGGTAGCTATTCATCATGGCCTTAGTAACAGCTGCTACCTGTTCTTCTAGGAGCGACAGATCTGCTATAGTATTTGTCCCCGCAAAACCCGCGAGCGAAGACGTCAGCCTATTAAGGTATTTTGTTTTATCCGTCTTGCGGGGGTTTCTCCATGGTAGTGTATCGGGGATATCGACCTATATTACGAAGCAGATCCACCTATGGTCTGAGCATGAGGCCTCTTTCGACACATGCCATCCCGTAATTAGTTTAGCTGCTCCTTCTGTTGCAAGTATGAGATCGATTATTGTGCAACAACGTTTGTTTATGAAAGTAGGTTCAGAAAATGTGTTTAAAATGGTTAGGTTAGTGCTAAATAGATCTTCAGCTAAAACCTTACCTCGTTCATTGGGTTTTTCCATTCCCCAGAGGGGGATGCGCGTTGGAGTCTGTCCCGATCACAATCTCTAGTCCGGTCCTCTCACAGAAATGCACTAGCCTGACGAGGTCATGAGGGGGAGGAGTGTCTTCCTCCGGCATGTAGACCGAGGCGACGACTATTCTTTCCTCCTGTGTGTTTTGTAATGCTATGGCATACATGTCTATGGCATACATGTCTCTGTGCACAACCATTAACAGAAATCTGTTTAGGCCCTTGATTTTACCGGCCCCAACCCACGGCTCTTGGATTAGGTAATTGAGCCGACGCAGTTTCGTTGTGGTGGAGGTTGGCCTGCACAAGGCTAGTTTTGGACGAAGGGCACGCCATCATTGACCGCGTACTCCCCGTCCTTAAGCTTGCCAGCAGATCTCGGTTCTCATCGGCAGCCACCGAGTCGGAGTTGGACGGCAAAGTGCAGCCCTCCTCGTCACTCAGTGAACCGCCGCTGAGTCTTGTCACTGATCTTGGGGTCCAGTGATGTTCCTGCTGACTCGGTGTCCATGGCACCGGTGTCTGCGGCTGGTTGCGGTGGTTTACCGCCTCGTTGCTCGGTGGAGTATCATAAAATTTACCACCACAACCCTGGAATTTTACGTAGACCACCCCACATACACATGCGAGGCGGCGTCCGGCTTTCAACAGGGTCGGGATGTGATTCTTCGGCACCGAAACAACGAGGAACCATCCTTCCGTCTGTTTGTCGGCCTTGAGCAGCAGCCAATCTTTTATATTTACCCAGCGATTCTGGTATGCCAGCACACGACCAATGTCGCGTGAGTCTTTCCAGGCTCCCTGAGCGTCTGGGATGAGGATACCACATTTGACCCTTTGTGGTATCTCCGACTGCTTTATGACCAGCGAGGTGTTGGATTTGAGGTCGAGGGTAGCGATGTTCCCCTTCAACCAGTCTAAAGCCTTTTGGTCGTCGCACCACAGCTTTAGGACACCCTCAGTTTGCCTCTAAAGACTGGGCCCGACGCCTCAGGGTCTTGGCTACTCCAAGCCTCACTGATCATTTACCTCTGGATAGATACGAGGATGTCGTCAGCTATTTCTTTTGTGATGTGTCCTGTACGCGCACACGTTAGGGCCACACACAATTCAGCTTTAACTGCAGAAGCATAGCTGGTCTTTGCAGCCTTGGATTGCTGTTCGAGTCTCACCTTTTTATGCTCGTCTCTCGGCGAGATGGTCTCGTCCAGCCTCCTTTTGGCTGCTCTTTCTTTCTTACCAGGACGCTTGGCTGCTCTCTGCTTCCTGGCGGATTTCTTGGAACCGGTTCCAGCAGCTGCAACTTCCACTTGGGCAGGATTTTTGTCCTTTCCAGTTTCAGTACGACTACTGGGTCCAGGTCCAAGCACCTCAGGAGCAGCAGCTTGCCCAGCCTCCTTAGTGTTGATTTTGGGAGCAGCCAGCTCTGCCCTTTCCTTACGGGCTTTCCCTCTCTGCTTCCTGTTCTTCTTCTTTACCCTACTTCCGCTCCCTGGCTGGATAGATCCACTTGATGATTCGTCGGGTCGGTTAGTCACCTTTTTAGGTGCCTTGCCTTTCCCTTCATGGCTCACCAATTGCCAGGCAGCTGAGAAGCGCTCTTCCGTTCTGAGGGGTTCCTTAGGAGTATTTCTACTCGCGGTCCCTTGTTCCCTATCCACATCCAGCTCCGAGGAACTGGTTTTAGGAGCCTTCAGCGCGGAAGTTCCCTTGAAAGGGCCACCTACGCTGGATGACGTTCTCTGAGGAGTCGCCATTTTACTGGCAGTTTCTTCTTGAGTGTTGGTGCCTCTGGTACTCACCTCTGACACCTCTCCTTCTTTTATTTTGGGCCTTAAGTTGTCCATTATTAATTTAGTTTGAAAATTCGTCCCCCCGGCTGCCCACCCTCCATGGAGCCCGCACCTTTGGGAACGCCCTACTTTTAAACTAAAGAAATTTCAGGCGTTAGGATTACCGGGGGAATATAGAGACGCGAGTTGGCTCACAGCGAGCGACATCGGGAGCTCGAGCCTGTTGGCAGACAGGGCTGAAAAGGCCCAACCCCGCTGCCTGAATGTCTGTCACTTGCTCCGTCAGCATGGCCTTTACCACCACCTAGCCCTTTTCAGGAAACTAGGCAGCCCCCACTTCCTTCGCCTGCGACCCTCTGACGGGGCGCTTGGCCATTTCCCTACCTGTGGCTAGCAGATAGGTCCACCGTTTAGCTTGAAATCCGGACCAAAGAAGGCGTGTTGCCTCTCGCCACTATATACCCCAGTGACGATTGGCTCAACCCTCCAGGACTCCTTCATCCCCGCGTACGGCTCTCGACTGCGCAGGTCCTAGCGCAGGTGGGTGTGTTAGTCCACCGGATACACCCACTCTCTCCGGTGGAACCACCCTCCTCCTTTCTCATCCGGGCTTGGGACCGGCAATGGCGGAGTTAATATAGTTAGTTATACTGATGATATTGGTAGCGAGAAGCCTAATTCTGACCGTCCATAGACTAATTTGCACATTTCTTCCTTGAGATTGTTCTTGAGGACCAAGATTTATCATACGAAGATTTGCGATTTCTCTACGCTTGACTGTACCAGAAAACATGTGTTTGGTGTATGGGTATGGTACGTGGCTTTCTTCCAGAAAAAGGCCTTCTCTTAACGGAACCGGTCTCTTGATAGAGCTGCCAGGTATTTTGGACTGTCGAACAACTGACATTTAGGCTCTAAGCTACGAAGCATTGGCTGAAACCCTCCTCAAGCAGCGTAATATTTTTGCTGACTTTTATTACTTTTTCTACCATTTACGTGACCGAATGTCGAGGAAATGAGATAATTCCATCGATCACTAATAAAAAACTAGATACACAATCCCATGCAAAAGTTCTCTAAAAACTGTCACCAACTGTTTTGACGTAATTCTAGTTGAAATAAATGTACATTAATGTAAATTCAACCTTAAATTCAGTGCCTAAAGTTGTATTCACAAAGCTACGTACGTACGTACGTACAAATTAAAAGCACACCCAAATGTTCGAGTGGGCGAGGACATTTTTTGTCACTGATTGTGTATCTAGTTTTTTTTATTAGTGATCGATGGATAATTCAATAAAAATGGACTAGAAGCTATTTAGAGTCGATATTAACGTTCATGAGTTCGCGCTACAAAATGTAGTAAAAAGTTGTTTTCTTTATAAACCAGCCTCGGGGAAAAAACTTGAGTTTGGGACTTTTTTAAACACCACGGCACTTATAACCGGCCAGTAACATGTTCAAATGATTGAAACCTTTTCGTATTGTATTTTTCAGGCAGGAAAAAAATCAAAATCGACGTTTTTTTTTTTTGTAAATGAGTGTATAATTAAGTTGCCATAATTACCATAGGTACTAAGCACGTGAATGGTAATCACATCAGAAGAAATCTCACACCTTTCAGGCTGCTCCCTATCACCGCTGGTCAGGATTTGGTAAAACTCTTATAATATCAATGGTTAAATTATACCGTCGTCTGTCTGAAACCAAGAGTTCATCCTGGCATTTCATATAATTAACCTTAACGACACCCACTGAATTCTTATTTTTGGCCTAAAACTATATTATGACATACAGTCACATTTTATTGTAATATTTAAAACAAAAGCAGTCTAACGTTCGTCTTTTAACTAGTGAAAAGGTGTAGGTGCCAAACCTTTAACATACTAAATTTGTTGCAGTGAAACAAATTAATCGACAACTGATTGCTATTGGACAATTTATTATATCGATCTTTGCTGGTTTCCTCTTCGGATTTAGAGGAATAGAATGGATGGTTGGAAACCTTGATTTTGGATTCAGACTACTACTAGGTGTTATGTGTGCCCTAGTTATTGCTTTGGCTGAAATATATTTCTTGGCTAAGAAATTAAATGAAGAGTTAAATGTGCCTGAAACAGTACAGCTAGGAGGACCACCTAAATTTGTAAACGAACCTTACTTTGGGTACAAAGATACTAAAAAAGAACATCAAGATTAATGAGGCAACATTTTAATTTTATTTATGTGTGAAGAATTAGAAGTGTTTTCACATACTTCCATCATAGAAAAATAAATTCCATTATTGTAAATATTTATTCAAAAGTACCTCTAAATTATTTTTGTAAATGTTTCTAATTGGTAAAAGCCTAGCATTTTTCCTTGTTATAGAAATTGTAACCAAACCAATATAATATGTATAGTGTAAACCTTATTCTTGTATTTTCTTAATGTAAATGACGCATTTATAAATGTTACATTTATCTTAATTCTATCAACATCTTACTACGAGAGTTGGCTGATAAGTTCGCGGTCTAAAGTACTAAATTAATAAAAGTATGATATTTTTTATTTTTTACACCTTACACACCTTTTATTTTTTGCACATTACGCCATGTATATAATAATTTTGAGCCATTGAAAAATATTTCTTAGTTTGCTCTTTAAAATGGTTTCATTTTTTAATTTGAAAAAGGAATTAGGAACGATCGATCATCGGTTGTCAGTTTTTAGAGCTATCTAGCCGGTATGTCAATGACCTTATAGTCTGTTCGCTTATATACGGTCGCCTTTGTGTCACGCCGCCTTGGCTCGTGCCGCATCTTGTCGCGAAATTAAAGACCGCCGCGTGCGGCGTACATCCGCAGGTGAATGTGGCATTTTAAAACTTAGTGAAAGGTTCTTTGCTACGTAACTTGTGTTTATTATTTATATTCGTATTTTATTACAATACCCTTAAGAATAAAATAGTATTATATTTTATTCTTCGAATAGAAAAATATTTATTTAACAAACACAGTAAAAAATAATAAAATAAAAGCAAAATACAAGGTGCGCCTCCGGGTGTACCGACACTATCTTAGTGAACAGACCATACCTTAGGTGGCTAACTTATTAGCTGTTCTCGTCCTTAAATACACCAGGGTGTTAAAATATTTTACATTAATGTAAATGGGTGTTATGTTGGCTTTGTTTAATATGGATGTAACAACTGTTTTGGACTTTTTATTATTAAGCAGAAAGTTAATGCTACATTAATTAATATATAAAAAATATAAAATAAGGAAAAAGTTAACGCTATATTAATATATTATTTTATTTGTCAACGCAGTTTTCATTTACTTATCGTATTTATAGCATCCATTCATTATAGCCTATAAAAGTCCACTGCTGAACGTAAATTGCCTCAAGGTAGATTTTGCCATAATTGCCACACTGCAGGCGGGTAGACAAAAGCAGTTTTTTACTATTTCAAGTTGTTATTTGGAGGATGCTGCTGCCCATCTCCTGTTTTAGTTTTTATCTTTGAAGCCTCTAACGGCACCCACGATACAATATGGAGTAATGGATATTCTTACACTGCCACTACTAGACAAAAGAGCTAACAATCCTGATAGTATGTGATTATTGCACAAACACCAATATCTAATAATGAGATAATGAGTGGAAAAACTAATAAAATGCTTCCGTTTAGCTTGTAGTTACTGACTCAATACCGTCCAAACCGGAACCCAACTACAGCTGCTTGACGACAGGAATAACGTTTTTTATCGTAGGTAAAGGGTAGGGAAACCATATCCTTTCCAAACCAGTAGCTTGAAAATCTCTTCTACAAGTATTGTAGCGCGCATAGCTCCTCAATCAATTATTACTCGGACTGGCAGTTCCACTCGTGTCCCGAGTCGATGCATTGATGCTGCTTAAAATCGATGGTATAAAATGGAACAGCCGTCGCGACAGACTTTCGAGGAGTCGACTGCCGATCGCTTGTTGCAACAGCTGATCGGCTTTAAGACGAGTCCGCGTCGATAAATGTGGGGACTCCCTTATGGAATTGGTTTGACAAAATTGCTAACAAACAACTTTTGGGTTGGTAAGAATTACTGATTTATTTAAATGATGTGCTTCTATTATATATCAGGGCTTCATTAATTCCTGTGGCCTCACTAGTAGAAGGGGAAGACATAGAAGGGCATTTAAAATTAAAATTTAAAATTTTAATTTTCTACCACAAGTGCGGCATAAAATATAAGATAAAAGTTTAATTTTATAGCAAATGTTACAATCCTTATTTTTAGACTTGTTGAGTCTAAACTTTAGTGTAATGAATCAAAAGATTTATTACACTAAAATACAATAAATAATCATGCATTCCTTGGGGGAGGCATTTGTTCATTAAGTACATATTTCGTGTGAACAGAACACAGTTTTAGTTTTATATTTGTTAGATAAAGTTGGGTCTTCTATACAAAGACAAAATACAACAATACGTTATGCTATTCCTGCTCGAACGAAACTAGAACCAGAACTCCACAGAACTAGAACCGTGAAACCTGGCACCTTTGCCATTTTTGGAAGGACTTAAGTTTAAGACCAATGCTTGTCTTAGGTGAAGTCTAACAAATTTTTTTTATAAGTTTTTATGATTTCTAGCGAAAATGCCCAAAATTTTCTAATTAACTGTTATTTATGGCCAAATTAAACAATAAAAAACATGTATTTTATTTTATTCTATTAAAGTCATGTGTAAGCAATCTAATAAGACATGTTTTAAGCACATGTATCTTAAGATATTTTTTTTTAAAACGTTTGAAGTCTTACAAACCAATTTGAGGGAGTAAATTTAAATTTTTGGCTAACTTATTAAAACGAAATTTTAATTGAAATCTTTTATTATTGATGTTCAAACTGACGGCCGCTACTTCTAATGCAAGCACGGGCCCGGTTTCTCACTTCTGTGGTCGTGATTTTAAGTTTCATCTCCGACTTCATGGTTTCAAATGCAGAATTTATTCGAGCTATTAGTTCTTCCTTTGTATTTATTTCTATGCTCGTATAAACTAGTTCTTTGGCCCGGCCCCACACGTAAAAGTCGATTGGGGTCAGATCAGGTGACCGTGCGGGCCAAGGGATGGGTCCATCTCGTCCAATCCAACTTTGAGGGAAGCTGTTATTTAAAAATTCTCGAACGGGCAAAGTTCAATGCGCTGGGCAGTAATCTTATTGAAAAATGACCTCTCGATCTGTTTCAAATAGGGGGGCACCAGATTGCTCCACAAGCAACGGTAAATCCATTTCCAAAAATTGCAAGTAATTCTCGCCATTTAAAGAGTCCGGCAAGAAGTGGGGCCCGATCAATGTTCTGCCTATTAATTACTCCAGCCCACACATTTACTGAAAATTTTCTCTGGAAAGATACTTGTTTTTCCAATGTGGATTGTTGTTCTTGTCCGCCCATTCGTGCAGGTTATGGAAATTGATCATTCCCTCCCTAGAAAATTTACTTTCTTTTGTCCACAAGATCGATTTAAAAACCATGCATCCTCAATATCCCTGTTAAGTAGGAAACGGCAGAACCGCATCCTTCATCAATGATTGATAATATGCCAATTATCAATCATTTAGGTCCAATAGTCTTTGTGAATTCAAAAATTCTTTGACAAACTAACATAGAGACACTGACACCGAAGTGAAAAGTGATCGAATTTTGCTAAATTTGGCACGGAATAGCATTTAATGATGTTTCTAACTATGTAGTATATATACAGTAATCTATGTTCTAAATTGAAGACCACGCGAGCGAAGCCGCGGGTAAAAAGATAGTTTTATAATAAATCACTACGTAAAGTAGGTAGGTACATAAAACGATATATAACTACTTAGTTGATTTTCTAGTAAATAACTTTTAATTTAAAGAGTGTAGGTACTGGACTGAATTTCATGAATTTAACCTATATATTTAAAAATAGCTGTCTTCATGTCATTGTTGGGTGGAATATTTTATTTACCTTAAATTGTTTCTAACACAAATAATTTATTATATGATTATTAAAAGAACAATGCACATAAATAGTTTTAGTGGTTATTATTGTCAAAATATGGTTTTAAATTGCGCGATGATAATCATTACTATCTTATTTTAAACTATTAATTGCAATCGCTGATTTTAACCTTTGCTACCGACGATCGTTATCATTATCATCATTACAGCCCTTCACAAGTCCACTGCTGAACATCCACTCGTCACTCCATCTAGTGGGGGGTCACTCTACACTTCGTCTACCGGCATGAGGCTGCCACTCGAGAACCTTTCTTCCCCATCGGTTGTCGGTTCTTCGAGCTATATCGCCGGCACATTACCACTTCAACTTAATAATCCGTTAGGCTATGTCGGTTACTCTGCTTCTACTGCGGATATCCTCATTTCAAAGTTTATCACGCAGATAAATGCCGAGCATAACCCTCTCATAGCTCGCTGAGCGACCTTGAGCTTTCTTATACGGCCAGCTGTAAAGGACCACGTCTCAGATCCATAAGTCGTCACTGCCAACACGCACTGATTGTACAATCTTGTTTTCAAGTTTTGAGGTATACCTGACGAGAAGATGTGTCGTAATCTGCGCAACCGAGTTGATTCCGTCGATTGACCTCTCGGTCGAAGTTGGACTTACTTAGTCGGATTTTATGTCCTAGGTAAACATCCTTGTCGACAACTTCGAGCGCAGTACTCCTAGTAACTACTGGCATAAGTGTTACACGGACGTTACACATGACCTTTCTTTGTCCATGTTAACATTAAGACCTATCCGTTGGGAGACACTATTGAGGTCATTGATCATAAAGCTTTGTTCCTCCAGCGATTCTGTCACAATGAATATATCGTCGACAAATAAAGGTGAGTGATGTCCTCGCCATTGATGTTAATACCGTATCTTTAGTGCCTGATTTAGAGTTCCGACAGCCCTAGGCTAACTATAAATATGCCCCCCCTCCCCCACCGACCTGTTCTGTCTATGCCTGCCCAGCCCGCCATTTTACTTTTATTTTAGATAGGTAGAACCAATAATATATTTACTAGATTTTTATATTTCACTAGCTTTCCACCCCGCGGTTTCACTCAAATTACCTAAATCAAATTTTCCAGATAGTAAGTGTCGACCATCACCCATTAACAGCTGCAACACCAGGGAAATTGCAGGTGCGTTGCCGACCTTTTTAAAAGGAGTAGGCGGTTCTTGAAGGTCTCTAAGTTGTATCGGTCCGGAAAAAGTCCTCAAAGAAGTCGTGTGAAGAAGAAAACTACTAGTAAATCGCACAGTTATGGTGAATCGCCAAGCATTCAGATGGTGTGGTGTACGTTGGTGAAATTTGGCGGCTGGAATTAATCCAAACAATGTCATAGTTAGACCGGCTATAAAAAATAAATAAAGACGGCTTAAAAGACAAGCTTCTAAGCCAAAAATAAAAAACGTATATCCCTGGCATAGACTTAGAATATACTACGCCAGTATATTCTAAGTCTATGATCCCTGGTCACCCTGCACAGAGTACATTGTGTATTAACTAGGGATGCTCGATGTTGCAGAAACATCGATGATGACATATATGTTGGCATCGATAGCTCAACATCGATGTTCGATGTTTATCCTACTCAAAACATCTATGTTAGCCATTATCGATGTTTTTTTGCACATGTATTTAATAGGTTAGAATTAGATGAATAAAAAATAGTCATGTTGTTTATGGTTTATAATTAATGAAATAAAAGAAATTAATAAACAATGTAGTGTAAAACAGTAATTAAAAAATTTGGAAGAAGTTCATAAATATCTAGTTCATTTGTTATATAGTCCAATATTTTTGCCGATTGATTGAAAAAACAGTAATTTTGACAAAGAAGTACCTTTCAATCTGTTTCTCTGTTGAGTTGAAAGAGTTGAGCCAGCATTTGAAAATAATTTAAAATTAAAAATTTTGTATAACCGACTACAATATAAATTATTAAGAATAACTTAAAAACTATTGGTCAGACTTTGATCAAATTTATATTGAACCACATGAGAAGCACCAGTTTTCAAATAAAAAAAAAAAGAATCATCGAAATCGAAGTTTTTTTTTGAAGTCGATAGATAACCGCTTAGATGGCGTTGATGTAGCGATTGTGGTCAAATATCTCACCGCAAGTTTTTATTTTTATTTTGGATAGGTAGAACCAATAATATTGTTCTAAACGTGCATTGGATCTTGTTTAAGATCATCCATCGGATTTTTTAAAAAACAAACGACAACCAACAACGACACCACAGAATAACAAAGCGAAATCAGTGAAAACTGTGACATTACAGTTGACACTTGACAGTTAAATTTGATACACCAATCGATGCGTTCAGGAATTCTGAATTATTCAAAATTTTAAATATTTTAGGAGAGATGCAAGATTTAGTTGATATTGATTTCGCGGGTTTGCGGTGTTTGTAAGTTCCCAATAATCGATTATAGGCTTATTGAGATCGATGTTTTGATGTTTGACATTTTGAACTCCCTAGTATTAACTTATAGTTGACAACAAGAAAAACCAAGAGTTGCACAATAATATTTTGTTTTTCTTTCTCCAATGTTCTATACATATGAATCATCATAACAAACAAATTCAAGGTTTATATAAATTAGTCTCAGCGTAGAAATTACAGTCTCTTTGTAAGTGTCGTGTAGTTTCATCGCGCATTAACAATACCGCTGAATATCACTGAATTTCTGAAGTTTCGTGTTTCTTTATTATACTTTGAATCGTATCAATTGATATTAACGGTGAGTTTGTTTTTATGTTTTTTCCTTCATCTTATTTTAACTACTTTGGCCTAAAATGGTTGATTAGAATTGCATTTGTAAACAAAATGGCTTCCAAATAATTATGCCGAAGTCGAATGAAGTAAATTGTATGCACCTATTTTGTGCTAGTTCTAAAAATTGCTGATTATCTTGAAACAATTGGTTTCAGGGTGAATATCTGATGTAAGTTAATTATGTTTTATTACACTTTTATTAGCTTGACCTGCATTTAAATATCAATGTAGGTAATGGAATATTTTATTCAGTTTTTCATCCACTTCCGTACCTACGAACTGATGACTATGCAAAAATTTAATGTCTACTAGCTGTCCCCCGCGACTTCGCCCACGTGGACTTTACTACGATACTATACTACGGACCCTAATTATTTTTCTAAAATAAAGGTATCCTAAGTTACTACTTATAACATCAGCTATCTGCCAGTTAGTACCGTCAAAATCGGTCCAACAGTTTCGGAGATAAGCTGTAACAAACAGACAGACAAAAATTTAAGAAATTGTTTTTTTGTTATTAGTACTGTATATACTTTCTTATGCATTGAGTAAAAAGCTGTTATTTTAACATTACAAACAGACACTTAATTTTTTTTTATTTGTATAGATGTTATTATGACATAGTTTTGTCACTAAGGTCATCATAGCTCATGAATCAATGTGCATTGATTTAGTTTTTTAAACCTTATTTTATTATTTTGCAGCAATGGAGGATAAAGTGCCGTTTAAAGTTTATGCTTACTGGAAAGACCAAACTAAACCTGAAGTCCGTAGGTTTGGAATTGAAAAGACTGTAGTGACTAGCTTCTGTTACCTTGATGCTAAGCTTCAGGATGTATACCCTGGTTTGAGGCAAAAACGTTATACTGTGTCCTGGAAAGGTAAATCTACTTCTATACTATTCTGTATCTTCTCGCCAATATGGTTCAATCTGATTGTTCCGTCCACACTGTTTTTCTTTTCAGTTTATGCCTAGAAAGTCTTCAAAATTTTTATTTAATCTTGATTTATTGTATCAATTTTATTGTTTTTGATTTTTGACAGAATAAAATTGTATTAATATACAGTAGAATAAAATTACATAGAATGCTTATATAATTATGGGTTTTTATATAAAAAATAATAAAATAAAATCCATTTCTAATATGATATCTAGTCTTCAATTTCTTTTTCGGCAGTGTGAAAAAGATAAAGCAGTTTTTTACTACAACTTTATATTTTTGGATTTTCGTGGTTTCTTGGATGAAAAGTTGCAAATTGAAACAGAACTAGGCTAGGAAGTAAAAAGATCTGATTTGAATTGTTGCTATGAAGTAGAAAGGAAAATTGTTCTTATTATAAAAAGTAATGGTGGTAGTCTACAGGGTAGAGCTACACAGCAGGTATATTATATTTGTAGCACAAATGGGTCACCATGCTCTTACTGGTTACCAGCATTAAATAGAGGCTTAATGTTGCTGCTTTGTGTGGTAAGTGAAGAGAACCAGACCCTTTTTTAATGGAAATTATTGTCATCACTGAGGACATTCCATCTTAGTCCTCAGGGATGACAATAATTCTTAATCGAGGATAGATGTTTTATCTATGGGCTACAGCATCCACTTACCATGCTCGTTTGTCACCCTTATTCTATAAAAAAGGTCAATAGCACATACACTTCAGTAAATTATTGCAATGAAAACACTTGAAAGTTGTTCTTGATTCTTTTTTAGTGGTGAAATTTTTTTTAAGTAAAACTTATGACATCTAAGGAAAAAAATAATTTTCTGTCCAATTTAAATTTTATAGTTTGAGCAAATTGTTTACAGTATATTATCATTGGTGAATCTATTATTGACTAATGTTCATAATGATATTATGAATGTAATGATACTATGATGGGACCTTCCAGAAAGGCAGAACAACATGTGCTGGTTCGGCTAGTTGTATATCAGTATAAAGTTGAATCTGGCATGTTCAACTTCAAAACTTGTGTTAAATTTTATTTTTATTTTTTACACTAAATATTTCTTAATATTTGGTCTATGAAGACTGCCTTTAATTATTTTTAAGCTATTAAAAACTAGATATTTTATTGAGAACAAAATGAAGTTATCAATATTAGTTGATAGTCCACAATGTCTATTTTTAATTTGATAATATGGTATTGATTTAGATGAAGAAGGTGATGATGTGACTATTTCATCTGATGATGAAATGATAATTGCTTTATCATCAATGAGTGAGAATCTCATGAAGCTTTATGTCTATTGCAATGATGAAGCGCCAAAAGAGATTGAGTGTGATGTTGTGATTACTGCTACAGCTGATGATGGTGCTGGTAAGTGTACTTATCATATTAATTAATATTCTTCTGTTAATTTAAAATCTGCACTTTTCCCCAACAACTGCCTTCTATTTCAAACAAACAGTTTTTGTATCTCTTTTTTTTTGTTGTTAATGTTAATGAAGCTGTTAGGTTACAGCAAGTGGTGACTTATATTGTTTTATGAAAATAATGAGTATCTATTTAAAAAATATTATGACTTACTCAATAAAAAGAAAAAACAGGTGGCAGTCATATATATCAACTGTTTTAACTTATGTTAAGTTTGGAGACTCCTAGTCTAGATCATAAATCTACTAATATTATAAACGTGAAAGTTTGTGAGGATGTATGGATGTTTGTTATTCTTCTACGCAAAAACTACTGAATCTATTTTAATGAAACTACAATAATATATAGCTCATATAGCAGAACAACACATAGGCTATAATAATAAAGATATTGTGTAAATTGGTTAAAATATAAGTGTTAAGTAAGGCGGGAAAAAAATCTGTCATCTGCAAGCTATTTTGGCGTGCGGTGCAAAACTGTAAGAGTTACACAAATGTAATGTATAGTGGAATTGTTTATCCTAAATAGTTCTACAAAAAAGTCTGTGACAGTATATATCTACCTTTTATGTGTAAGCCATTATCACCAAAATAGTGAACCATAAATAAAATAAAATTTGATACTTTATTTCCAATGCACATTTTGCAGTAACAAATGGATTTTAACAAAATAAATACTTTAATTTTTGTGATGTTCAAAGTAGATAAACTTTGTCTTTTAAACTACGTAATTTGGTCTAATATTTTAAAAGTAACGACGATATAAAATTGTGCGGTCCGGCGCGCGCGGGGCGGTCGGGCGTACTGCGGGCGAGGTGAGGAAAAACATCGCTCATCGCCGCTTGAGCAAATGTACCTCCTTCACGTTTAAACCGCTGAACCGATTTAGGTGATATTTGGTATCGAGATAGTCCCGGGAAGGAAATAGAATAGCTTTGATCACGGAAATCATCCCTAAAGAGGGTGATGGAGTTTACTTTGAAAGTTCGATTATTGATGGATCACCTATGGTTTAAAGTATAATATCTACGCGGACAAAAGCTAGTATGTTATAAAGCCAATATTTTATATATTATTTCTCTAGAATATGAGATGTTGATTGTTGCAAAAAAAAAACAATCGATTTAATCGAAAATTGTGCTATTGCGCATTCGATTGTCGATTTAGTAGTTCCTCACCATGATTATTCGAATAACAATCGACAAACTACTAATTGTACGCACATCGCACACTGCAATCTGCCGCTATGTAATGCATGCGAGTGTGCGCTGTGCGTCGATGCAACGACGTGTGCACAAGCACACGTCGGGAGTGTTGAATGCGTCGGTTGTTTTTAAGTATTACATAATAAATATTTTAATTTGTTTATTTTAGTTGGTAATTGACTTTTTTAGAAAAAGGTCACGCGCGGGTTATGAATGACCGGCTTGACGCGATGCCTAAAAATCATAATATAATGTAAATATTGAATTAATAAACTTTTAAATATGCTTAGCTTAATAAGACTTTTTAATACTGGAGAGTCTTGTACCTATTAAAGTATGTAGAAATGTTTATTGAATTAATATTTCATGCGTAAAATTTAAGCAATAAAATTAACATCAAAAATTTAAAAATAAAAATTCAATACAAAAGTAAGTAATATTTTTAACTGTTAATTTTATCTGTTAAAAAAATTTAACAAATAACTTTTAACAAATAAATAAATTTAACCATTAACGCCATGTCTAGAATGGATGTTCACTCAATCGATGGTTTGATTACAATACAAAACAGACAATTGAATAATCTATTGGCGCCAATCGCATACCTAATAACTGCAGTCGTAACGTAAGTAGTGGCGCACAGACTTATCGCAAGCGCACCGCACGATCTTTTGTAACTACTTATTTAGTAATACGCATAATGGGTGCGCTGCGCTACAAATTAGTAGTAAAAGTTGACACGGTAACCGTGTCAGTCATTGTCGCCCGCCGCACGCCGTCGATAACAATCGACTTACATGGATTGTTATCGAATTTTATCGACTAAACTGAACAATCGACTAATTCGATTAGTTTTAGTAATAATCGCCCATCGTCACTCTAGAATTTTTGGTCGGAATTTTAAAAACACATCTGATTTACTTGGATTCTTTCATACACAGCTTCGCTCTTTCATAGTTTTGAGTTCGCCATGTACAGTGAAATACTAATTTAATTTCATGGGTCAATCTATATGCAGTGATTATCATACAAAACAAAATTTTTGGTTTCAGGAGACAGTAACTTACCTCACAGTGGTGTTGTTTGTGACATCTGTGATGGTCCAGTGGTAGGATTCAGATACAAATGTACCTCATGTGCTGATTATGACCTCTGCTCAAAATGTGAGTCCGCTGGCCACCATGCTGAGCACATTATGGTGCGTGTTCCCATGCCTAATATGCCGGTAAGTTTGATAACATAATTTGCTATTAAAAAACATATACCACAATTTTTTTCTGTGTTTTATATCTGCTAATAGTAAAAACTAAAAAAGTTAAGTTACTGCCTATAGTCCCATTGCTGGGCACAGGGCGCCACACTGTTCCAGACTGTATTGGCAGACTGTACATGTATTTGAAATATTTTTTCCTCAGACCTCCAGGTTTGATTTCATGATGTTTTACTTCACTGCCACGCATGTGGTAAATCAGTACTTAAAATTTCAACAGGGTTTGCATGACCGAAAAATTATGGGTTATAAGTTATAACGGTTAGAGGTATGATGTCATATCTTTTTATTGCGATATCTGAAAATAACAATACACAAATTTTTCGGCGCGAAAATTAACGGTAGCGTTTTTTTCGCTACCTAATTATCAACTTATAGATTTTCTTCTTGTGGTTCAAAATTACCTTAGTTTTTAATTATTTTCTTAGAATTTCTTAATTGTCATTGTCAAAACAACAAATACTTTTGGTAACACAAACAGATAGTTTTGGTTACCAATGTAATTTTGGTTATATACAAAGGTACAATATCTCTAAAAATAGCGTCATCGTTATTTTATACTGGTGGTGTATCGGTGAATTTTAACCACTTTCTACCTTTAAAAAATAGCGGTAGTATAACCTCATACCTTAACCCACAATCAAGCCCTGAATTTCAATAAACAGTATTATTGGTACCTACTGGTGAAAATCCAACCAGAAATCTTTTTATTCTAATTTGTATTAGAATAATTCGTGATGGATATGAATTTTTTGTTCTGTTATTATTATTCTTAGCTGATGATATCACTAAGATAAATTACTAAAAAAAGTGTGATTTGTATTTAAATATCTATGAGTTTTTAGTGGATGATGGTTGTCATTGCAATTAGATAATATTAGTCACTATTGATGTTTATTCAACACAAAATTTTTTTCTTTTTATAGTACATACCTACCTTAACCATTTATTATATTATTTCTTAACAAATGGATATTTTGTTGCTGGCATTCATTACAATGATTAAAGAAAGCCTAGCCATATTGCTTAGCCATAACCTTTAAAAAAAAGGCCGGGTGACGTTTAGCTAACTAATTAAATAAGATAAACAGTTTGGTTTCAGTTTATAAGTTATGTTAAAAATTTAATTTTATGTGTAATTTGTATGTATTCAAATCTATTTTTATGTATGGATAAATTTTTCACAAAGCACAAATATCGTAAATTTACACTAACAGCTGAATCTTGTGAAATGTGATGGTATAAATAGAAACTAAATTTAAAGAATGTGTTACTTTATATTCAGCAGTATTGAAAATGCTGATTTACCGTCAGTCCAAACATCATTGTTATAGTTATTATTATATAAGGCTAGGCATAATTAATGATGGCATATAACTAACAGGGGATTCATTCACCTGGATATTAAGCTTCATAAACCTTTAACTTTTGCATTGCTGTTACCTCGTCTGATATGTGGTTTTTTGCTCCAGTCCGTATTTCTGTCTTAAGTCTGGTGTAACATATGAAATTTTTTCTTTGTTAAAATAAAATGTTTATTGGTATTAAATATTGTTTTTATTATTACATATAGTTACTGTAATTCGAAAATTTACAGCGTACTGCTATAAGAGCAGCTATTAGAAGGTCGCGTCATATTATGAAGGCAGTTGCCAGTTCTATGGCAGAGCCGGAGTGCCCTTACAAAAGACAAAAGCGGGATCGAAGCGCGGATAAGAAACGTCATCACAATCATTACGAATCCAGCCGCGGAGAGCATCATCATCGTCGCTCCCGCACTAGTTGGCTTGAAACTTTCGCCACTTATATGAACGAATTTGCAAATCTTGCTGGTGATATTGATACAGAAACTGACAAAACTAAAGACAAGGAGCCGAAGCCCGCTCAAACGGAGCCTCAAGAACAACCTAAGACAACTCAGAATGCTCAAGTTCCACCTAAACAACCAGAACCAAGTACATCTAAGGCTGAAAATACTCAATGCCCATTTTCTTTTGATAAGAGTCAGGAAAATATTCAGAAACTGTTGAAAATGGTTCATGGTACCGATTTAAACCAATTGTTGTCTCAGCTTGCTGCATCTCATGCAAATAATGATGATAATAACCAAGAAAATAATAACAAGGAATCTGAAGTTGACAAGGAGAGTGTTAAATCTGAAGTATCTTCTATTTCTAGTGAGCTTAAAAATACCAATAAGAAAGATGAATCTCCAGAGAAAGCTGATGATTGGACAGTCATCAACAAAGAAAAAGGTAAAACACACATTTGAAATACATTTAAGTATTTAATTTGTTATGCAATAGCTTATTACATATTGATATACTATTAATTTTTAGATCTAATGGATCCAGATGTCAAACCTAGTGCCCCAATAGAACAATCAACAAATATTGGTTTTAACTTGCCTGAGGAATTCCAAGAACGTGTTAAAATCTCTGATGGCCTGTATCCTCCACTTCATACTGCTTCTGCTGGTAAGCTAATATATTTATTATTGAGATCATTTGTTTTATAAAAGTAACTATTTTCATTTTTTGGAGAAACTCATTAATCCACTCGAAAATGGGCACATAGGTACTGCAATAACATTTATTATTAATGTGCATAAAAATGTTGTTCTTTTTTAAAATACTTGTTTTCACTACCATTTGCTTATATTCAGCAAATTTTTAAAATCTGGTAATACTGACGTCGGCGATGGTATCTTTAGAAGTGTGTCTCGACTTGTTGGGATTGTTACTCGATGGCCGCCCGCGCCTCATGCATTGCCATGTTAGTTTCTCCATTTAGTAAATTTTTGAAAATTATCATATGAACAGAATCATCACGCGGTACCTAAAAGCAGGACAGGTGTTTTTTTTACATATTGTATATTACATGTGAAGTCTTCAACCAAAAATCTTATTTATATTTTGAGTATTAGGCTAGAATTTTTAAATTAATAATAATGGCCATGGCTGGACATGGTCACTTCTAAACCAAAGGCTTTCGATTATTGCCTTTCTTGGTAAACATTCTGATGGGTGCATTCTATTTAATTTTATGTTTTAAGACCTTTTTATCTACCATTTGTCAGTCTTAAGAAAGATTATTCTGGTATTTCTGTTAGTCAAAATTTTTACATGTGGTAGAGCCACACTACAGCCGTATTATGGCTCCACCATAAAAACGGATCAACTTGACCAGGTAGACTAACCACATTCTCATATAATACCAGCATAATGTTACTGTGAGATGTAGACCTTAATTTACAGGTAATGAGACATTCTCTCTTAGTCTAGATTCTTAATTAATGATAGATGTAGGTGTCTATAGGTTATAGCACATAATAAAAACTATCGCATAGACAAAAAGAAATATGTATTTTTAAAATGTAGATATTACATATAAGTACATTATTTTCTACATGTCCATTTTTCATCAAATTCATATTTTTATGTATGGAATATCATTTTCATTACCATTGATACAACTTATAAAATTTAGTGTTGAATCCTAAAGAGCCTGAGCGTCCTATTGCATCACAAGAACCAGTGAAGCCACAAATGACTGAGACTGCAAAGCAGAAGATCTCTACTGCACAACAATCTTCCAGCCAGCCCTGGACACAACCACAAGTGTCACAGCCATCTCAACCAATACCATGCTATCATGCTAGTAAGTACAATGCCATAAAATATGTTAAAGCTATTTCGTAATAGTTCTTTATGTAATTGCACTAAAAACTGCAGTTCCAATTAAACTAATTGCCAAACCAGTATGCTGTGATGACACCTTTTGTATTCATGATTATATATTGTTCTCCCAAGAGAAATAAGCAGTAACTAATTGAACAAGTTGTTTTTCAATACAGCCAATGATTTTAAATTAAATATGATCTAGCATTTAAGTTCCGTTTGTTTCAACTGCTTTATTTTCTTGGATCTGTACATAATCATTTTGTACTATTTCCTTTTTTTGGAGAGTTGATTATATTAAATTATCCATTGTTTTCATCAGAACCTCACATAGATGCTGCGATAAAACACATGCTGGCTATGGGTTTCACTAATGACGGCGGTTGGCTGACTCGGCTGCTTGAGAGCAAAGATGGCAACATTGCTGCTGTACTTGATCTTCTCACTCCGGTTACTACGAAGAAATAAATGCTCTCTAACATATATTATGATCTATTAGTAGCGCTAGTATTTTAAAGTGAATTTTGAAATTGGGTTTGCATATTATTAATTGGTGATAAAGCTTATATTAAGAAAAAAAACTTAGCAGTACTACACAGTACTTTGACAATGTAGTTGATGTTTATTTTAAATGTAAGTTTCACTATAAGGTAATGGAGATAATAATTATATTTAATTTAGGTACATCTTGTTTCTATATTACATTGGTTTCTTTTTAAGTTACATTCCGTCATGACATAAAATTACACTTATTTTGGTTTTTTAAAGCCCTCTAATATATTTATTTATGATTTTGAGTTAGTGTTGAAAAAGTATATTGTGATAATTTTTATTTTCTATGTATAAATTACATCAGAAGTAATGTATCCTAGTATGATCATATTATGTACCTATATAATCTATTATAATATAAATAAAGGACATGGGAATAAAAAATGTCTTTGATTTATTAATCATTATTTGAGAAAGCCATATGAGTGTTTTTTCATAACAATAGTTTCCTGTCGTTCTCTTAAAAGAGCTTTGCCAAGTGCTTCATCTAAGCATTTTGCTGCAATTCTGAAACAAAATTTTAAATAAATAGTTTTGTCCATAACCTCTAATTTTCTCATATGAAATCTCGGTGATTTGACTTTATTATCCTAATAATCCTTAACTTCATTGCATAATTGCTATCAACTGGTGGTAACAAGGCTAATACACGAATGCTGTGAGATAGAAGATTTTAAATACACACAAAATATGCACCTTAACATAAGGTTTTAGAAATTAAACGGTTGCTAACAACTAAACTAACCACCGATAATATTTACAATGCATTAACAGATTCATTGCGGATGGCATGCCAGGCGTGCCATTGATTTTTCCTGTGGCGTATGACACGCGAGTCGTCATTTTAAAAATCGTTATAACTCGCTCAAATTGCGATTTCGGAAGATTTATCCAAAACAACATATTGATTATTTTGCAAGTAATTCATGCCTACAGCCTTCGTTTCTGGATATTTTGTGAATTTGAAGTTTTTAGGGATTGACAACCTTTTTTAACTTGTGGAAGGCACTCTTTTTTAGTATGTGGGCTTTTTAAATCATGTTGTAGAAAAATACTCTAATAAGTAACAAATAATAGCACTCATCGCGATCGCCCACAAACTCAAGTTGTAAACAAGTTTCTGGAACAAAGTTCTGTTAAAAAAAAACATAACGCGTTTGGTCTTATTGTTTAATTTTGCTTAAGATGATTAAACAACCGTCTTATTAATCTGAGTTATCATGTGGTCGAATGGGCCTACGAAGTACCATGTGCTCTTGTGGTATGGTAAATAAGGTTTATTTTTGCTTGAAAAGTTCGAACGCGTACAAGCATAAAGTTTGCAAAAAATGGAGTTCATTGTTCGTCCGCGCCGGTAGGTACAGCGTCGGCATATCTAGCTATTGTTTTATTTTTGAAAACACTTGTTTTGCTATCCTTACTAATCACACGTCCTGGCATTAAGTTTTGTCGTCATCAATCTCTGTCTCAGGAATATACTTACGGTTTCGATTTAATTTTAAGAAAAATCATTGCTAGTTACATACAATAATATTATTAATTTAACACTGGTACATTTCCCATAGAACACGCAGCACAGTCAAACCATATTGAGAAGTCTCCGCGGTAACTTCGGTGTCGTAGAATAGTCACATTTTCGCCAAATAATAACATTTGTAATATCAATGAATCATAAACCTTATTTTTTTCAAATTATGGTTCTTGATTCTTTGATATTTACAAACGTTATTATTTAGTGAAAATTTAATGTAATAAAAACCAAGGTTTTTTTAGTGTGATTTAGCTATACCTACTTATTAAAATGAAAATAAAAATATTAAAACCAAAAATTGTACAAAAATGTTTGTAATATCTGCATAAAAAAGTCGATTTCAAGGAAAACACGTAGAAAAACGTAGTTAGCCACTTAAAACAAGTATCCTACCGTTTGCAACTGATGTTTGATGTCAACTAAATTTAATCAGGTCCTAAACAAGTAAAAAAAAGCATAAAAAGGATTTTTACACATGGCTGATGGCACAATAGGCGTGTCATCAATTTCTATGGCGACACACGACAGGCGTGTCACGAAATATTTGTTCGCCGCCACAGCTAAGTTTTCGAAAATTGGTGTCGCAACGAATCGGTTAAATAATTTCTTATATAAGAAATGTTACGGATAATTTAAGAAATATTATAGTTTAGAAATATTATAGTTAGGCATATTTCAATATTTTATTTTTGAGACAACAGATTTATGGCGGTTTCTGTCAAGATTACTTATAGAACACACTCCTGGGCACATGAGTAGAGAGGGAGAACTTACTCTTTTTAGCAGACTAAATAAAGGAAGAAGTTTACAATTCAACTATGTTTTATTTATCCTTTAATGAAAACATCTAACACAAACTAGGGGTTACAAAGGGTGGATTTAATGTCCTATAACATTCTCTACCAGTCAACGCAATATCTTCATCAAATGTGAATCGATCTTAATGATTCTTTTTCTACCGACTTCAAAAAGGAGAAGGTACTCAATTTGACTGTTTACCTCATAACTTTTTTCTGGGTGAACCGATTTCGATGATTTTTTTTATTTGAAAGCTGGTGCTTCTCATGTGGTCCCATATAAATTTCAATAAAGTCTGACTAATAGTTTTTGAGTTATTTTTAATAATTTATATTGAAGTCGGTTGTACAAAATTTTTAATTTTAAATTATTTAATAAATAGATCTTATACTTCAGAAGAAAAATTCTATCCCTAAGGGTGGAAAAATAGGGGATAAAGTTTTTAATTTAACTATTTATACAACATTTAGCTTGCGTGCGCGATTTATCTGATTAATAATAATTATGTAGGCTATTAAAACGACGGCAAGCAGTCAACATCAAAGGAGTACAATTTCTATATATTGTACTATTATTTATTCTGTGCTGATAGTAAGTAGCCACTGCAGCCTATGAAAATCTGCCACCAGTTTTAAAAAAGATGGTTACAGTTGCGTCGTCACCCAAGCAAACTAAGGTGGAATAGGAACGTCAAACCCGTAATTATAATAATTGTAGAATGTTAAATACTTACATGCCCTGATTGATGGCATCTTTTAGTGTTTTAGGTGCAACACTGCCGGGACCGTTCATACCAATTGTACTACATTTACATTCAACATTAAGAATGTTTGTTGTGTCTTCAGTGCAGTAGAATTTAGGATTTCCCGTTACACCAACAACAAGAGATATAACGCTACAACTTTCTTCTTCGGCAGATGGATCTACTACACATTTGTCCCCTATTTTACATAAAGTGACCTGCAACAAATTTATCCATACAGTCATTTCTTGTGTGTCTCTTTGTTGTGACTCTTTACGCCCCATGTTGACCACAGGTATCCTCTTATATCTGAGATGAGATAGTTATGGAGTAATAAATTAGCCACGCTGCGCCAATGCTGTGTGTTGGCGGGCTTCATATTATTTCCTCGAAATATTTTATTCCTCAGAAACAGGTTTCGTCATGATTCTTCACGTAAATGTCTACTATTAACTATTTCATTCGGCCGCGACAGAACCTGGGTTACTCACATACTGTGAAATTTACGACGAGCGCTTAGCCCCAGAGCTACCACAGCTCCATAAGTATGTGTCGTATGTATGTATATTGAGTAATTAATTATGGTAGGTTGAATAAGATACAAATGAGTTTTCAGATGACTAAGGTAAAATATATTAAAACTGGTTCTCAACACTGTCATTAGTTAAAAACAACTAGTTAAGAATGCCCCGACCAATAAAAAAAGTCAAGACTGAACATTGCGCTCTTAAAAGTGAGGCATGTATTATGAAGGCGGTTCAGCAATATGAAAATTGCCGCGCAGCAGTTTGGCAGTGCGAGACTTTGTTTGTGTGTGTGTATCTTATTCTGCTTTATTCATGTTTTCAAAAAAAGTGCACTTTTCACAAGCTCTATCTCTGTATAATTTAAACAAAAGCTCGTAGTCAAACATTGGGTGAATTCAGAATAAAATGTTTTGCTGTTATATTTTGTTCTAGCTCTCTATTTATCTACTAGCACCTAAAATGCTGCTCTAAAACATTAATCCATCATCTCATTTCGGAAATGCCAAATGATATTATGGATTCTCACAGATGGCGGTATAACCATTCAATTTACGCCAGACGTAAAATACAGCTTCAAAGTATTGAAGTGTCAAAGGTGCAGAGACGTTTGGTACTGCGATAGGCTGTCCACATGTCATGCCATAACTTCTCTACTGTGGGGCAGCAGGCCCATGTTCAGCAGTGAATTGTAACGGGCTGATGGCCAAGAAAATTTTATTAATCAATCAATCATGTCTTGGCATTAAGAATCAAAATATATGTATTGTTATAAATGAGAATAGAAAATAAAAGAAAATACAACAAAGTGAGGGTAGAACTCGAAACCTCATACTATTTCGTGCTGAATATACCAGAGGCAACTAGCGTGGATCAGTTATTATACGAGTCTTTGCATTGTATTCTGTACTCTATTATGGTAATTATTTTTACAAGTTAAGAACTTAATTTAAGGTTATTGCGGAGAGGTTGCCGTGGTCGTATAGTGATAGGCAGTGTTGCTGTTAGTTTGCATACTTCATTTATTTTAGTGTTGTCTTTTATGAGAGAGTACGGAAAAGCTACACTAGCCGGCCATGCGCCGCTATTCTGTGCCCTGTGTTACTGGGTAATATTTATTTTTACAATTTAAATAATTTTAAGAATAATTTCTAAAAGTAAGCTATTAACATTAGGTCATAACACATTCTTATGTTGAGTGATCATAAACTTTTTATAATCTCTTGTTATTCAGATTTTTGAATAATATTTCAGGATCTATACATTTGAAATATGTAGTGTATAACAATGATATTATAAATATGTTGCTAGTTGTATAAAATCCATACTTTACCAGAAGCGGAGCACACCCAATATCCAATTGTTTACTGTCATATGGGTCATCTGACAATTGTAAGTCAACATTGCCTCCATCCATAAGTGCTGCTTTGACAAAAGGTAATCTGGTGTTAAATAATGCAGCCTTCACTGCAAGAGATACTGCATCGCACAAATTACCTCCGCATTCTAAAATCTAAAATTACATGAGATTAGTTATAATATCAATTGACATATTTACAATTCTATCTTTAAGTGAAATACAAATTCAAAATATTTTTAACCAAAATTGGCTATTACATAGCACTTATTGAAGTCCCATTTACCTATGTAATATTTATTTTATGAAATGCATACATTTTTTCTTAGAATTACTTGTGTCAAGATCAAGTTCCATAATATTGTATTCTTTTTATTTACACAGGTAAATCTCGCGATAAGCTTGATGGATTTTATTTCATTTAAGTTTCCCTGTCCGCGAATTAGACACAATAGTTAAACAATCGAAATGTTCATATACCAGGTGTTTGTGAAACGCTCCCGAAAACGAAGGCAGACGATAGTACTAACGATACCTTTGATGATGGGTCAGAAAGAAAATCGATCCGGAGGAAAAAAATCATCTTTTCACAACGTTTTATTAGCTTTATTCTCGTTCCATCATGTTAGTACAGCTTAATTAAACAATAATTTCATAAAAAAAATCATGAAAATACTTAAACATAAAACCAGCAGTGAAACTTAAAATAAAATCAGCTGACAATAGGGTCAATATTCTCGCGGACGCCGAGCTCTTATCTAGCTCGGTACGAAACAATGCATTAGGTATTACTACTCACTCTACCCTTCCCTTTCACACACGCACTGCCATCGCCCGGCCGACTTGTGTCGCCTCTCGCTGTGGAATTTACACATGTCAGCGTTGCCAGCATGTGGGGAATTCCCCCAAATTGCGGGGAATTTAAAGTTGGTTGGGGATTTTATGGGGATTGGTATTATGCGGGGATTTTGAAAATCGATAGCCAGGGCCAAGTCAGAACCTTTTTTCAAGAAATCTAAATACTTATCTTACCATTTTGTTAGGTTACTTATGAATATCGAATGACTTTTTTTAATTATCTTCATTGCACCACATTTAATTTTCGGATTTATTTCGGCAACTTTTGTGTATCATTAAATGCTTTACATTTCTTTATTTTTTAATTTTAAAGAAAAAAATTTTTGTTATAAAGTAAATCTTATAAAATTAGTTGAAAATTGTTTCATTTCTTAAAATAAAATTAAGGGGAATTTGACATGAATTTTCGGGGAATTTCACAAATTGGTGTTGGCAACGCTGCCATATTGCACCGAAATTTACCTACTAAGATTTGTTTGCTGGCGACATAAGAATTAGAGGCGGCAATCACTATAAAACTTGCAAGTAATTTTTTATAGTTTTGACGTACCTCTTTTTAAATTCAAAGTATTGGTCGGATTAAATACGGAAACTCAATTAAAATAAAGTAAAAGAATTATTTTTTAGATTAATTCTGATAGATTAATTAACTGTCGATCATATTTGCAATTGATTTTAACTGTTAAATTATTCAGTACCATTTCATTTCTATTTTCTTGTACAAAATCAAAGGTAACGATGAAACGGCGGCTCCGTGGCGCAGGGGCTTAGCAATGAGTTGTTGCGCTGGGGGCCGCGGGTTCGAATCCCGCACGGAACAAGTATTTGTATGGCCTACAAATAATTGTTCCGGGTCTGGATGTTTGTCCTCGTGCAATTTATGTTTGTAAACGTTTAAAAAAAAAACAGTGTTTATAATTGTGTAAGTGAGTACTGAGTACCCAATTAAGTACGTTTATTAATTGCAATATCATTTTTGTAGTAAAGAACTGCTTGTTGCGTCAGGGTACAATTGATTGTGTAATTGTATTAAAAAATGACAACCATAACTTCTAAATTCCATATGAAGACTAGTCGTAGGGATAACTAAACTTAAAATAAAATAAACGTTGGCAATGTCGTAACGGTTTAACGATCTGTGCAAATGATCAAGGGGCTTACCGCAAGGACGTTACGACGCACGAGGCAATTGTTTTGGGCGGGATTGATTATTAATTTTAGTTTTTGAGACAGTTTTTTGACAGTTTTGTTTATTAAATTCTTGTTGTTACGTTTTGTGTTTCTTGTTTTGTTTTAATAATGCCTAACGCGTAGGTACGTTTATAGTGCTCGTGAATACGGCAACATGTTAATGCGCCTTGGAGAATCTCATAAGGCCACGGAGGATTTAGATCGGTAAGCTGTTTCATACCTATTTTTTTTTAAATAACTTAGTACTTAACTGATCTGAATAGGTACACAACTGAATACATCAGAATAATAAACATACCTACACGATGGATAAAAAAACATGACTCTAACCTTGTCAACATTTCATTTAAGTAATTTTTTGCTTGCGCCGTCGCCCCCGTGCGGTCGTGCGCTAGCGGAGTCCGCTAGCTGACCGAGCTCCCGTCCCTCCCTCAGACAGTTCAGTCGAGGATTCAATACGTCAGCCCCGTCCCTCCCTCAGACAGTTCAGTCGAGGATTCAATACGTCAGCCCCGTCCCGTCCCGCCTCAGCTAGCGCCGCCGCTCCCGTGCGGTTGTGCTAGCTGATGAGCTCACCGTCCCTGTACGGTGAGTACCTTCCCGTCTCCGCAAGCGCCGCCGCCCCCGTGGGGTTGCGTTAGCTGTCCGCGCTTACCGTCCCCGTACGGTGAGTGCCTTCCCTTCCCACCTCCGCTAGCGCCGCCGCCCCCGTACGGTTGCGTTAGCAGACCGTGCACGTCGTCCCCGTACGGTGAGTGCATTTTCGCTCATGCAATTCCCACATCATCACTCCAGCATCGCCGCCCCTTGCGGCTGTATTGGTTGACCCGCGCTCCCGTCTCCGTACGGTTGTGCCCCGCGCCCCCCTTTCCTAAGGGGGTCGCTTCCAATGCGGCAAAGAGGCCATACAGGCCAGAGCCAGTCCCACAGGTGGTGTTTAGTGGGTAGGCACTTCTTCAAAGTGAGTCCCACAGAACCACGCAGCCGGCTGCGTGGTATGCTATGAGCATTCATCACCTCTCTCCCCCGTTTCCGGAGGGAAGTCCTTGCTTTGGGCGGAAAAAAAATAAACATACCTACACGATGGATAAAAAAGCATGACTTTATCCTTGTTAACATTTCATTTAAGTAATTTTTTCATTAGCCAGGAATCGAACCAGGTACCTATTTGGTTTATTTAACCTGTGAATTCGAATTAAAGTGGCTAGGTGGAGACAAGCACAGTGGCAAAATAGTAGGTTAAGTAAATAAGTTAGGTATTTAGACAAGTGTTGTAAATTATTAGGTATTGGTGGTACGATCGCTAGCTGCGGGCCGCGCGAATTCGGCGTCCGCGCGTATATTGACCCCTAGTCAGCTGATTTTATGTTTAAGTATTCCACTGCTGGTTTAAGTATTTTCATGATTTTTTTTAATGAAATTATCGTTTCATTTAGCTGTACTAACATGATGGAGCGTGAATAAAGCTAATAAAAGGTTGTGAAAAGATGTTTTTTTTTTCCTCGGGATCGATTTTCTTTCTGACCCATCATCAAAGGTATCGTTAGTACTATCGTCTGTCTTCGTTTTCGGTACACCCTGTATGATTCATGGGAAAGGGTTAAGTTTATTTTTTCTTTTTAGAGCATTTAAATAAAAGCTTGTTTTTAAATATGTTTTTTTACTATTAATATATTTTTTATTTTTAACTGGATAGGTTCTAAGTGTGTTCATTTCATTTAATGTGTTTTTGTTGCATGGTCTGTTAATTTTGTAGTCTATTTCTTATTTAGGAGACCTTCTAGCAATTTGACTCTACTTAAGGTTACATTTGTTTAACCAGCAGCGAAGAGATTTGAGCTTAAATAGACAAGTGTTCTTCTCAGCAAGCCCTTTCATTTGATACCCATATGATAGATAAGAAAAATTTGTACGTCATCTTTTGGTGTCCGCCATATTGTATTTAGTAAGACATCATTTTATTTTTCTTATTCTTCTCAGCAAACCCTTTAAATTGATACCCATATCATGGGGGTGCATAAAAAATAATTAGTCCACCATATTGGATTTAGAATAACGTCAATTAGCTAACCATGCAAACTAAATGTGTATGCAAAATTTCATCAAATTTTGCATACTCAATCGGTTGGGGATAATGGTTTTAAAATGCAGTTGCAAGATTTGACCTAAACAAGCAAACATACTGTTGCGTGCCACCATTGATGACTTGCACATGGCAACACTAGTTACCACTAGCGCCCTCTAGTATGGAGTAGCAGAACTAGGAGAGTCAAGATCCTTCTAGAAATTTCGGGACCGATATGTACTCGAACATTCTATAGGTTTCTACAGTAGAAGGTTCTGGAAAGTATCTGAGGCGCTATATAAGGCCGGTATAGACCACGACGGAGTGAGTATTGAATTGGCGATACCAGCGAAGACTTCGAAGCGATACAACTGCGAACTTAAGCGATCTGTAGTAAAATTGTGTTTTGTTATTAGTGTGGTTTAAAGTTGTAATTAGTGTTGTGTAATTAGTGTCAATTTTGGTAATTCACTCGGCAATTTTTAATCGTCTCGAACCCCAAGCTCGTAACAATTGGTGTCAGAAGTGGGATCAGATCATGCCGATTTTACCAAAGGACGACACGGAGGGTATCCGTACCCGAAGTCAACGCCAGCAAGAGACGGACCAGAGACGATTTGGTAATGCAACGCCGCAAACGTCGGAGGGCCAGCTGCCGACCACGGAGACCGGCCCGTCAGCAGTTCCTGCATCTGCAGCACCTGACTTAGGTGCTCTGATGATGATGCTGCAGGAGCAGGCTCGCCGACAGGAGGAACAGGCCCGCCGACAGGAGGAACAGGCCCGTCGGTTGGAAGAGCAGCTGCAGCGTGGACAGGAGGAACAGGCCCGCCAACAGGAGGAACAGGCGCGTCGGTTGGAAAAAAGCAGCTGCAGCGCGGACAGGAGGAACAGGCCCGTTGTGTGAAAGAGCAGCTCAAACGCGATAAGGAAAAGCAGATGCTCCTCATGAAGGACCTTCACGCTACCTTCGGGAAAGAGATAAGGGAGGTGAAGGATAGGGTTGCTCAATATGACAACCGCCTGTCGGAAGCTGAAACCCGAATCGACCAAGTGAACAATCGGGTTGACAACGTGATTGCTGACGTGAAGAAAACGCTGGACGACCTTGGGGCCCACAAACTTGGGGATGGAGTTACAGCTCCCGTGGTAGCTACAACACCTTCGCTACGTGGATTCAAAGTGCCGCCGTTCGACGGGACTTCTTCCTGGTCGGCGTACAAAATCCAGTTCGAGGCTGTCATGAAGGCGAACGGCTGGAATAAAAGTCAGGCCATGACTGCTCTCACCCTAGGCCTGCGCGACCAGGCCTTAACTGTTCTGGAAGCTCTCGGTAAGGAAGTGACTTACAAGCAGCTCTTTGAGGCATTGGAGGCGAGATATGGCGACGCTCACCTGCAACACGTCTTTCGTGCGCAGCTCAAAGATCGCGTGCAACGCAGCAACGAAAACCTGCAGCAGTGGGCCGTTGAGGTGGAAAAGCTGGTTCGAAAAGCATACCAGTCTGTACCTACGCTCATTGTAGGGAACCAGGTGCAGACATTCATCGACGGCATCCGCGACCTTGAAGTCAGAGCTGCTGTGAGGCTCGGGCACCACGAGACGCTTAAGGACGCATTAGCCCATGCACTGTAGGTGGAAGCCGTACGGCAGGATCATCGATCCCATCGCGTTAGGGAGGTTGCAGCAGCTGCAGTTCGCGACTGCAATAAAGGATACAGCCCTAGATGCTACGGCTGTGGGGAAAGGGGCCATCTTCGATCCAGCTGCCTAAGCGAACTGTAGAAAGGGGAGGTGATCGATCTCGAGAGGGTAGAGCTGCTAACAGCACCGCCCAGCAGCAGCAGGGAAACGAGTAAAAGCCAGGACTGCGGGGCGGGTGCTGGCTGATGTTAAAAGAGCCCCAAGGATTTCGATCTCGCAAACCCATGATGGGAACAGCCTAATCATCAAAGGCGAGGTCAACGGAACGCCGTGTAAACTGACCATTGACACTGGCGCCTCTCGCACGGTTGTCAGTTCCCAACATAAGTCAGTTCCTTGGGGACTCCGCATACAACCGAGAGCGCATTAATTTGGTAACAGCCACCGGTCGCGCATACCCGTCCGTGGAGAAGGAGATGGAGTTGAAGCTAGGCAACATGATCTACCTGCATAATGTCATCGTGGTTGATATAATGGACGACTGCATCCTGGGCCTAGACTTCATGAGGAAGAATTGTTGTGAGATCGATGTTAAGCAAGGTGTTTTGAAATGTGGACATGAGAACTTTTCGTGGAAGGGCGATACCGGGAATGTGTACAGCCTTAGAAGATTGTTCTGCCGCCGAGATCGGAAATGATTGTGCCGGTTAGTCTTCCTCGGAATCCTGGGCAAGCTCATCGTTGTGTACTCGTGGAAAGGGTGGACAATGATCTTCCGTGGAAAGTGGCTCGAACCTTGGTCAGAACCACCGACATTTCAGGAGTACGTGTGCTGAACCTTTGTGATCAGGAACAGATTATGGAAAAGGCACACTGGTTGGTACTTGTGAGGAAGTGGATTGGTTGCGTAGGTACCAATATCCATCGACTGGGACCCCAGCAAGGATGCACAAACGAGGTGACCACACTTTAGAAGACTGTCGCAGCGTTCTCTCCCCGAATGAAGTGGTCAAGGCGAAGTTGTTGTTACTCAAGTACGCCGATGTTTTCTCGTCAAACGATGCTGACATAGGAAAGACTGGCTTAGTTCAACACAAAATAAACACAGGAGAAAATTGCCTATCCGTCAGCGCCAAGAAGATTGCCGGTAGCACGTGAAAGGAAGTGGAAACCATGATTGAGGAATGGTGAAGGATGGTGTTATTGAACCTTTATCTAGTCCATGGTGTTCACCTGTGGTGCTGGTAAAGAAGAAGGATAGCAGCATGCGGTTTTGTGTTGACTACCGCCGTCTGAACGACGTTACAAAGAAGGACAGCTATCCCTTGCCAAGAATTGCTGACATGCTTACAGGCGTAAAGTGGTTTAGCACACTGGACCTGAAAAGTGGCTACTGGCAGGTTGAAATTGACCTAAGGACAAGGAAAACTGCATTCTCGACAAGAAAGGGTCTGTTGCAATTTAAAGTTATGCCGTTTGGATTGTGCAATGCTCCAGCAACGTTTGAAAGGTTGATGGAGCTTGTACTACTGGTTAATTGGCGATGCCTGTCTTGGATGACATCATCATCGTAGGCCGTACGTTTGAGGAACACCTTCAAAACCTGGAACGCGTGCTCATGAAGATTCAGGTGCCAACCTCAAGTTGAGTCCGAAGAAATGTTCACTATTCAAACGGCAAGTTAGCTTTTGCGGTATGAAGTGTCGGAAGAAGGTATCCGCACGGATCGGAGAAAATTGCCGCTGTCAAGAATTGGCTGGTCCCAAAGACAAGACGCAGTTTAGAGCATTTTGGGATTGTGCTCTATTATCGGCGATTTGTGAAGAACTTTGCAGATATAGCCAAACCTCTGCACAAGTTAACCGAGGAGAAGCGACATTTCTGCTGGGATGAAAGTTGCGATATCGCATTCCAAGAGCTCAAGGACCTTCTGTGAAACACCTATTTTGGTGTACCCTGATGCGGGCAAGAATTTATAGTTGACACAGACGCAAGTGATATAGGACTTGGCGGTGTGTTGTCTCAACGGAATGGTGATCAAGAGGTTGTGATAGCGTACTTCAGCAAGTCGTTGCCAAAGCCGGAAAGGAACTATTGTGTCACAAGACGAGAATTGCTTGCTGTGGTAGTCGTTGCAGTATTTTAGCAAATATCTTCTGGGGCGGAAATTTCACTTACGAACTGACCATGCTGCTGAAATGGCTATTGCAGTTCAAAAATCCAGAAGGACAAGTTGCGAGATGGATTGAACTACTACAGGAATACGACTTTGTGATCGAACATCGCAGCGGGAAATCTCATGGCAACGCAGATGCATTGTCAAGAAGACCTTGTCCTGAAGATTGCAAGCATTGTACTAGACAAGAGGGTAAGGAAGTGGTATCTGTGAGGATGCTTATGACAGACCAGCTCAACAATGAGTGGAAAGACAGCCTACGACATGCACAGCAGGAAGATTCGGACATCAAGCCGATTCTAGAATGGATGAAGGCCAGTGCTCCTAAGCCCAAGTAGAGCGACGTTTCAGCGATGAGTTCGACCACGAAAAGCTATTGGGCCCAATGGGACAGCTTGCTGATTTAGGATGGAGTCCTGTGCCGTAAATGGTCGGGGAGACAGTTGTCATTTGCAAATGGTTGTCCCTAAAGCTAAAGTACCGGATGTTCTACAGCTGTACCATAATGGTTGTTCAGGAGGCCACCTGGGAGTTAAACGAACTCTACTGAAGATCCGAGAACGGTTTTACTGGGTCCACTGTCGTGACGATGTCGAGGACTAGTGTCGCATATGTACAAGTTGTGCGGCTGTAAAGGGACCTCAAACTCGTAGTAGAGGTGCATTGAAATTGTACAATGTTGGTGCACCATGGGAGAGGATAGCCATTAACGTTGCGGGGCCGTTTCCGGAAAGTGAAAGTGGTAACAAGTATTTCATGGTTGTGATGGATTACTTCACTAAGTGGCCAGAAGTCTTCGCTATTCCAAATCAAGAAGCTTCAACAGTTGCAGATAAACTAGTTCATGAAGTCTTCTGTCGTTTTGGAGTACCTTTAGAGATTCACAGCGATCAAGGAAGTTTGATTTGAGTCTCAAATATTCCAGGAAACTTGCCGAGTTATGGGTACTCATAAAACAAGAACAACTTCTTACCACCCACAATCTGATGGAATGGTAGAACGATTTAATCAGACATTGGAGAGGTACCTAGCAAAGTTGTGGAAAAACGGCAACGAGATTGGGACAGGCACATACAACCGTTTTGTTGTCATATCAAAGCGCTGTTCACGAGGTACATCAGTGACACCAGCTTTAGCAAATTTTGGGAAAGAATTACGGCTGCCTGCAGACCTGATCACCGGAATACCACCTGATGCCCCACGCAGTATAACCGATTATGCAAATGACTTGCGGAACAAAATGAATGACATTTATGAGCACGTCAGACAATCGGGACAGCAAACGTCTGAAAAGATGAAAACACGGTATGACCGCAAAATGAACAACAAAGGGTTTGACGAAGGTTCACTAGTGTGGTTACACAATTCAGTTCGCAGCAAAGGGAAATCTCCTAAGCTTCAAGCTAAATGGGACGGACCGTACCGTATTGTGACAAGGATCAATGACGTAACCTACCGGATACAGAAAGGTGCAAGAGGTACTCCTAAGATCGTCCATGTGGATCGACTGGCGCGTTATTATGGAGCCAATAATGCTCGGGACGAGCATGTCTTAGGAGGGGGCAGTGTTGCGCGCCACCATTAATGTCTTGCACATGGCAACACTAGTTACCACTAGCGCCCTCTAGTATCGAGTAGCCGAACTAGGAGAGTCAAGATCCTTCTAGAAATTTCGGGACTGATATGTACTCGAACATTCTATATGTTTCATTGTATGTATGTAGAAGGTTCTCAAAAGTATCTGAGGCGCTACATAAGGCCGGTATAGACCACGACCGAGTGAGTATTGAATTGGCGATACCAGCGAAGACTTCGAAGCGATACAACTGCGAACTTAAGCGATCTGTAGTAAAATTGTGTTTTGTTATTAGTGTGGTTTAAAGTTGTAATTAGTGTTGTGTAATCAGTGTCAATTTTGGTAATTCACTCGACAGTTTTTAATCGTCTCGAACCCCAAGCTCGTAACAATACAAACATTGTAAGTTAAATAAAAGCTTGTAATGAGCAGAACCATAAACTCTGTCAGAGTCAAATTCTAAAGGCATGTTTGTTTATAAATTTTATTGGAATCATGTATATTACCTTTAATATGTCCGAACACTCATGCTGTGTTTAAATCATACAAGTGGTAATGGGCCATAAAGCTCAAAGAACTGATAATCAATGAGGAAGAAATGTGGTGAACCTTTCTTCTTTGAGGCAGTTTCGTACTAGCAAGCGCAGTTTCTGGAGACCCCCCATAAACAACAAGAAGCAACAACATGATGCAACATATAAGGTATTCGCACATTACACCGACTCAATGCCGACTCAACTCCAACTCAACTCACAGTATGGCATTGAAATGTAAGCTCTATGTTATGTTAATTAAGAGTGAATTTGTCAATTTGTGTTAAAGGTGTACGACGCGTGGTCAACGCGTTGTTCACCTATTGACTGTCACCGATCCGTTTGCCCTCGTTGTTGACGAATTGGTCACGAGTCGACAATGTGCTTACGGCTAGCGGGCGACGCGTTGCCAACTCGTCTTGGCGGGTGCATGCAGCGCCCTCTCTTCTTCATTTCGTGTATGGTTGCAGAACAGAGTGCACGCATTTTGTTGGCGATAAGTAATCATGCAGAAAGAAAAGTTAATTGAAGAAGTGCGTAAATACCCAGTGCTATACGATCTTGCTGATCCCAAATATAGCGACACATTAAAAAAGGAAAAAGCATGGTGTGAAATTGCTAACGTGTTATCTCAACCAGGTAAATACCTAAATTATTGTTTATTGCTGCAAGCGGTGGCGACTTCGCGTCCTCGTTAAACCCGATAGTAGGTTCAGCTATTACGCGTAAATGAAACTTCTCTTTGTATGTTTACTTACATATTTAATGACTATTAATGTGTATTTATTTATTATATATATGTATTTATTTAAAAAAAGGTTTACCTAAAAAAACTAAAAGGGTTATCAATTACTAACACCCTAGAAAACATGTATGTAAATAACTACCCGTCAAAAATGTTTATTTAGTTTGTTTAACAGCTAGCAAAGTTTAGAATTTTTTTTAATTTAAAATTGCTCATTTTAGAAAGCTTATGATAAATGTTGCCACGGAACTTGATCTTCAGAAGATTGAAAATAGTTTGCAAAAGCTTCGCGCGTCTCAAATGCAGTATTTGAAGTTTCATTTATATCTTCCAGTCTACTTAACAGCCTATCATTACTGACTGAACTCTGCACTGTATTGACTTCATCTTCGGAGTTCAGGGCTATGTTATAACACCGCATGACATTGTGTAAGATACACGTAGCAAAGACCACAATGTCAACATGCTTTGGGTGTAAATGCAAATTCGTATTATAAATTGCAAATTTCTGATACAAAATACCGAAAGCATCTTCAACTACTTTGCGTGCTAGTGATAATCGTGTATTATATATCCTTTCCTTTTCTGAATCGATCCTTAAACGAGGATATGGTCGTAATAAATTTATTTTCAAAGAAACGCTTCGTCTCTGAAAAACATATGGCATTGATATTTCAGTACCAGGTAATGGGTTGTCAATCGGTAGGTTGAATGTATTCATTTTAATTGCTCGTCCTAATTCTGAGGATGCATAAATTCCACTATCACTATTTCTACCATAGGCACCTATATCAACAGCTATAAATCTGTATTTATTATCAACGAGAGCCATGAGGACGATGGAAAAGCGATGTTTTTAGTTATAAAATAACGAGCTACTGATAGGTGGGGCAATTATGTTTACATCTTTACCATCTATGGCACCTATACAGTTTGGAAAATTCCATCGGGTGCAGAAACCCTTAGCAATTATTTTCCAGTCCTCAGTAGTAGGTGTGGGCATAAATGTGCCCTTCATTTTTTTATGACATACATCTTTTAATATCAACAGAATTGTGCTTTCTCCTAATCTGAAGCTTGAACTTATAGACCTAAACGAACATCCGCTGATCAAGAACCTGGAACAAAACTATTAAAATTACAATTACTATCTAACCTTTATACGGGGTGTGAGGACAGCCTTTCAAATAATGAAACAGGGCATTCAAACCATTATGTTAGTGTTTTCCGCTAAAATTTTCCTAAAGAAATTGGCCCTCTTTCAATATTCGGAAGGCTGTCACGTACATCCTATATGATATCGAAAGGTAAGATAATTTTGATGGCATAACTTATTTATAATAACGCCAGATAATTTAATCCTTTGTTTGCAGTGGTAGAGTGCAAAAACGTGGCAAAATTTAAAGGAATATCATCTAAAACCATAAAAAGTAGAAAACCAAGAGTGGTCAAGGTGCTACGGCTACAAAACAATGGCAATATGAAATGAAATGTCTTTTTATTACCACATTACAAAGAACGGTCTACAGTTACGTCTGTTAATACAAGTAGTGAGCCAGATAATGATTATGAAAATAGTTCATCTGCTGTCGAGATAAGTAGTCATCAGATAAATATCAATGATTCTCAAGATTCGTCAACTTTGTCTACATTAGAACGTCCAGAATCTTAATGTATGAATCATCAAATCCCTGTATTCTAATATCTCAAAAATATTAAACGAAAGAAATCGGAAGAAAATGCCAGTGCGGTCTTAATGAAATATTCTTTGGAAAACAAAAGGCTGAAGATCTTAACCAACATGATGAAATTGATAAATTCTTTTATCTATTTCAGCTACAGTGAAGAAATTAACTACCTACAATCAAGCACTTTTGAAATCAAATTTTTTAATTTAGTTTCTGAAGCCGAAATTTATGAGGTACAGCGACAGAACTAAAATTACTACCACGATGATTTGTTAGCTCCAGGTACCGGGCTACAGCACTCGAAACACATATACCACTACTGGCTCCAATAGCACCGAACAACAAAATTAAATTACAGAAAAATAGAGATAATGATCAAATTGCAGAATTATAAAGTCACTGTGCATTGGATGTTTAAAATTACTTCAATTAAAAATATAATTAAAAATAAATATGATTCTATACAACAGTTTTTTATTGTCACTTACCTCAAGGCTACTACCAGTTTTTCTTCCGCTGATATGGATGTTGTTCTCAATAATATTTAGTATATAATAAAATAAATATCTTGGCATATGAAAATATATGTAAAATTTTCTTCGTCATCAAGCAAACGTCTCCAGATATTCCAATATTCCCCTTCCGTTTTTCTTTTTCTCAACATATCATGAACCCAATATCTTCTCTTCCTTCGGTTTATTTTATTTTCGTCATCGAGTATCATCGCTATTATTGCCAGTTCAGATGAAATTCGAGTAACAACTGATAGATCTGTTTGAGATCGAGCTAGTTGACAACGCTTCCCTCGTTGACGATGCACTGCCCACTCATTGACGCCAAGTTGTCCACTGGTGATCGATGCGTTGATTGCCAAGTTGACGACTCGTTGATACCGAATCGATAGTTCTAGTTGGAAGCGTGTTGGATTGGCGTTGAGTCGGTGTAATGTGCGAAGACCTATAGGGAGTCGATGGACGGATGGATGGAGGATGGTTTGTGGCAATCTATGGGGGAGACCTATGTTCAGTAGTAGACTTGTGCTTGTAACTTAAACTACCTATACTCCTGATAATATGATGCTTATGTGATAAGATTGAAAATTGACTTGATTGTAAATTAGGTATGAAGACTTGATGTTATAATTATATAAGTAAATTGTTTTCTATACATGAGGTGTCAGGTTCGTTTCCAAGGTTGGGCAAAAGAAATCACATAACCGATGGATTTTTCTGTCAAGAAATTCTCAGTAACAGCCTGTAGGAAAGGAGGAAGTTGTCAGTGTTCCACCCTTTGCTTTGGAAATCAAATAAAGCTGTTAGGCCTGTGCCTGATCTCTGTTCGGTTGTGTCGGATAGCTGTCCCATCGGACTATGGGAATGAGGAAATAGAGAGCAAATCTGTGCTTGTACACATCTTGTTCCCTGTACAATCCTGTCCTACATTGATGACTTGTCTCCACTGAGACTTGCCACCGTGACCAAAATTCAGTCCTAATGATAATATTAAGAATGCAGAGCATGCATGAATTGAAAATAGGGTTGAAATTAAGAATCGTTTGGCAGGAGGGGGATGATGAGGCGTGGGAGGGGTGGCGTCCCTTACCCCGACACCAAAAGGTAATACACCGTTCTTGACAAAAATCAAAAAGAAAATCCCATAGACTTATCCTCAAAATGATAACATTTATCATCTCCGACAGAAGGGGGAAGAGGAGAGCAGGAGTATGAGGAGTCAGGAAAGCCCTCACCTTCCTCTCCTTGCGGAAAAGTATAATTTATGAGTAATTGTTTTTTTGTAAAATCATAACTTCACTTTTTACACAGGAATATTGACCCAAAGCTTTACAACGGTTCTCAAGGCCATGGAAGTGCAGCCCATTCGGCCCCATCGCGGGCGGGCTGCTCTTCCACGCCTACGGCTTTACAAAACACTAGGAGTAGGGCAGACAAGACTACGTGGAGTCGGGCGTGTTGATTCAATTTTAGTACAGATTCGATCAGATCAGATATCTTATTTATAAAGTCAGGTTGCCTTCGCCCTGCCACAACCTTCTAACCTATTACAACTGAAAGTATTTCTGGGCAGTTTTAAACAATACAGAAATAAAACACAAAATGCATAAAATTAGTATGTCATGATTTGACACTTGACAGAGAGAGTAGACAGTAGAATAATGTGACACTAGTATTACGTCCTTGTCACACTTACATTAAATTCTGTATGCTATCCAGCTTTAACAATGATATTGCATACGTTTTTCCGTTTTATGCATTTTAGGTTATAATAATTTTTATTTATTTTTTCGATAATGGTGCATTACCTTTTAATGTGGGTGGTATTATTATAATCGGGGACCAAACCTCTATCAAATAAAACACCTTACTCCCCCAAATTCCTGCCAAACGATTCTAAATCCAACCCGAAAACAGTATAACTTACTAAAATATCAACATATAATTTCCAACACTGTTTGCCTTCAAATATACAAAGTTGTTTCAAATTAAAGGCCTGTGAAGTGTGGTAAGCTCGCTGCATCATATTGGATATACTATTTGCTAACTGCTCTCCTCCTCTCCCTTCAAACTCAGGTGTAGCATTAGCAGAACTGAAAACATTATTTGTATTACAACATTCCATATAATATTTTATACTATATTTGTAAAAATATTAAAAAATTAAATAAAATCTGATTGAATATAGATATTGGAAAAAAGCATCCTCTAAAGTTAAGATGATGAAATGCTTGAAACTTGATTAAACATTGATTAAAAATTGGGTACTGTACTGTACACACAATTATCAGCCTAATCTAGATTTAACAGTTTGTCCTGAGATGCAATTAATACATTTAAGTAATATAGAAATCAGTATAGGTAATAGTAATATTAAGTGGACTAACCAGTCAACAAAGAATTCTATTTTGCCCTTTCCAGGGTTATCTGGTTTTGGTACATCAATTTCTGTTTTAACACCAACCAAGATATCTGTGTTAGCTAGCCGTAATCTTGCAGAACCGCTTGCATGACTTACTACATCAGTTTCCAATTCCATTGGTCTATAGTCAATATTAGATCTACCATCTGATCTGTAGTCATTCTGAAAGAATGGAATGAAAATCATAAAACCTTAAGATTTTACAAGCTTCAGTAACTTGAACATTTATAAATATTTTGATTGGTAAAAGAAATATGCCATTCCTTATACCAACCAATATATTTATAAATTGGCATTAAAAGATTGAAATGGAACCGGTATTCAGAACCACTGATACTAGAACACTAGAAAAATATTTGTTTTTTTGGAACCGGTATCTTAAAACTCATAACTTTACCGAAACCAAAATTAAACTTAAGAAACGAAATTTGGAACCGGTTTCAATCCACCAAATAAAATTAGATAAAGCTATTATGTAAAGCTTACGGATTAGTAAGCTAAAGTGGCAATGGGCCGGCCATATAGCTCGAAGAACCGACAACCGATGGGGAAAGAAGGTTCTCGAGTGGCAGCCTCGAATCGGTAGGCGAAGTGTAGGGCTACTCACCACTAGGTGGAATGACGACCTGGTAAGACATGCAGGAAGTCGATGGATGCAAGTGGCTCAGGACCGTGCTTTGTGGTATTCCTTGGGGGAGGCCTATGTTCAGCAGTGGATTTGTGAAGGGCTGTAATAATGATGATGATGATGAAATAAAATAAGCTGCTAATTAAGGATAAAAACACATAACCTGCAAAAGCATTGTATGTTCTAGTTCTACTACATTTAAATTGAAAGTAAAGTATAAATGACTTTTATAAACTTAAATTTTTTAAATTTATTGAAATATTCTTAAACTTACCTGAACACCGTGCAGGATAAATATTTTTTCTGTAGAACTAAGTAAAGGACCAGCCATATCTTCGTCTATTGAACTGTGTAATCATAAGTTATTTAAATTTTTGTCTTTGTCTTTATGACTTTTCTTCAATTTATTGCATTAAAAACAGAAAAAGTTAAAGCTCGATAAATACATTTAACCAAAAAAACAACAACATAGCATACTCATAGACACTCATAGAACATAGAACATTATTTTAATAATATTTTAAGATTTTTGGCTTGGATGCTTGTCCTTTAAGCTATGTTTTCATTTCATTCGGGATTTAAAAATGTTCTTTACAATATGCCGATGCGTCACATTGAAAAGTTTTTAAGATCTTTTGACGACAGGTAAACACAACGGATAGTCGATGATGACGGTATCTCAAGTTCATATGGTGCCAAAGCGAACAAAATAACTTGAGGTTTATTATATCAAAATTGGAGCACTTGTTTCGTCGTTTCCATTAATATTTTACATGCGCAAATCTAAATACTAAAATGGCATTACTTTAATGTATCAAAATCCACTTCAAACCATTAAATAAACGATAAAACATGAGCAACAACCTGCCGACGGTCAAGTTACCGCCAAAACTCCCATAGAACAATAATTTTAATTAAGACTTTTGGCTTGGATGCTTGTTCTTTTAGTTATGTCTTCATCACAGAATAATATGATGGTCTTCATTTATCTCAGTATCAAGCATAGACGTAGAATATACCGGCGTAGTATCAAGTGATAATAATCCTATATAGTACACTGCTTCACAATATATTGATGGCAACTTGAGCCAGCAGACAGTTGGCGATAGTATCTCAAGCTGCCTAAGCAGACCGTTTCACCGTTTCCATTAATAGTTCACATGGGCAGACATTTCATACACAAAATCGCACCACTTTTACATATCAAAATTCACTTCAAACCATTATTTAAACAATAATACAGGAGCAGCAATCCGCCACCGGTCAAGTTCCCGGGAATTTTATAGTACTCTTTTATAAATCCATGAGATAATAACAAATAACCCACCAGATGCTGTGGTTCAAGCTTCATTTTAATCTGGTCCATAGTACCATATAAAACACTTAATTCATAGGCATTTTGATCAGAATCAGATAATATTTTTACTTGCAACATTAAAGCAGTAAAATCATGTTGTGTGTATTGTGTTTATCATGTTATGTGCATGATGTTTACATTAAATAACCATTTTTTTCAACTGAATGTCGTGAAGAAGCATTGCTGCTTCTTCACGACATTTTTCTCTGGTGAGGTGGTGCTTGCTTTGTTTTTAGGACCGATTTGATTTATATATTCTTGTAAATCCATATTTATTCTCTCCAGATCAACAACAACAGCAGCATATTTTTTTTGAAAATCTTCCGGGAATTCTGTCCAAAACGTTTTCTTTTTCTACCGACTTCAAAAAGGAGACGGTACTCAATTCGACTGTATGTTTTTTTTTCCTTTTTTATGTGTGTTACCTCATAACTTTTTACTGGCTGAACCGATTTCGAATATTCTTTTTTTATTTGAAAGCTGGTGCTTCTCATGTGGTCCCATATAAATCAATGATCAAGGTCTGACCAATAGTTTTTGAGTTATTCTTAATAATTTATAATGAAGTCGGTAGGACAAAATTTTAAATTTTAAATTATTCAGCTTTACTATTGTATTCTTTTAGCCTACAATATCTTTGTTAGATTCATTATCAATTCCAGTAAAGCAAAGAGAAAACTGCCAATATTAGAGTCCATGTGTTTAGATATTTCACTACAACCAATCATAGGGTCAACTTGACTATTAATATTAGCAGGTACAGAAGTTTGATATAAATTAAAAATTTCTTGCGTAATATATCTAGGCCTAAACTTCTGTGTTACAGATAAAATATTTATAGTATCAGGTGGTTCATTTGACAATACTTCATAATCTGGGACGGAATGTGTTCCCAATTTAGGTCTCTCAAAACTTATTCTATACCTAATTATTATTAGATGTATCTACAGCATCAATACAGCCTGCAAATAGTCCATCTTGAGGCTTGCGCAATCTTGCTGTAACCTTAGTACAAACTATCAATTGCATTGAGATTTCACTCGGTAAATCTTTAACAGAAATATCTGCTGTTTTACTTTGTTGAATATTTTTTTGAAATGAAATTCATTGTGGGTTGTAGCAATAAAGATACAGTGAAAACTCTCTTTAACAAATCTCTTTGTAGGAACGAAAAAATCTCTATTATGTAAATATTAGTTGAACTTTGTTGGTTTTCATACAAACCAATACATTATATAACTTACTATTGACTAACGAAGAACACGCTCTCTTTAACGGATACCAAACCATTGTTTAGACGTAAAACAACTTTTAGGTATAAGTCGCGGCACGTAAGTCTAGCGGTGACCGTTATTGCGCATAACTCGAAAATAAGGTATCATGGGGTAGTAAGCGGGTCGCGAGGCGGGCGTGCGTATCGTTCACACGCGCTGATTGGCTCTTCAGTCATTCCGCCCCCCGTACTGATACGTCATACGTGCGCGACAGTACCTTGCGCAGCTATCCCCTCCACGTTTCGTTCAGCGTTAGACTTACGTGCCGTGACTTGTACTATAGTAAGCCAGATGTTAACACAAATGGCGTCGGGAATCCCAAATGTTATAGAAAGTTCCAGGGACTCAACGAATACTTATACTTATTTTGTTTATTATGGTTATTGCCTACCATTACTTACCATAACGAACAACACGCTCTCTTTAGCGGATAACAAACCATTGTTTAGATGTAAAACAACTTTTAGTTACTATAGCAAACCACAGATGTTAACACAAATGGCGTCGGGAATCCCAGATGTTATAGAAAGTTCCAGAGACTCGACAAATACTTATACTTACTTTGTTTATTATGGTTACTGCCTACCATTAAATGTTATGAATTATGTTTGACCATATCGGTTAGTGTAAACCAGAAATCCATTCGGTAAACATGACTATCTGTAAAAGAAAAATTTTGTCCCTAGACTAAAAAGTTGATTTGATTCATAAAACATAAATAAACAGTCACACCTGTCACCCAGAGGGGTAGGCAGAGACTACGGACTTCCACTTGGCACGATCCTGGCACACCTCTCTCGCCTCCTTTACATCCATATATCTACGCATACACGCTCGTCGGTTAAGGTACTCTAATCCGGCCCATTTTCAATATATCGCCAATTTGGTCGATAAACCTTCGTCTAGGCGTCCTTTCCGACTCTGCCGTTCACTTCTGCAGCATAAATTTGCTTTGTCACTCTTTCTTCGTTCATTCTTTCTACATGACCAAACCACCGAAGCATTCCTTTCTTAATCCTGGTCACAACGTCATCTTGCAAACCACACTTTTCTCTTATCACACTATTTCTCACCCTGTCATTCAGATTCAGCCCTAGCATACTCCTTAATGACCGCATTTCTACAGCATTTATTCTACTCACATGCTTCTTCTGCCAGACCCAACTTTCACTACCATACATTAAAGTAGGGACTAACACAGCATTGTGAATTGCCAAACGTGCCTTTTTGACGTTCTGACTCTTCACAATAGCGTGTAGAGCCCATTCACTCTATTTCCTGCGTTCACTCGTCGTTCTATATCCTTATCATATCTACCATCCTACTAAATAAACATCCCAAATATACAAACTCATCCACTTGCTCAATCAACTCCCTTCTATTCTTATTTCACATAACGTTTTACTTTCTTCTCTTTCAAAAACCATCACTTTCGTCTTACTTGCGTTCACTTTCATACCTCTTTCTTTTAATGATCGGTTCATTAAAGTAACCATCATTGCAACTCGGCCGCCGACGATGCAAATATGACGATCATCGGCGTACAAAAGGCATTTAACGGTTAACTCACCCATTCTCAACCCACATTCTTCAACTTTCAAAGTTTGCAAACAACTGTTCATGAATAGGTTAAACAGCCAGGGAAGCTACACAGCCCTGTCTGACACCTTTTGGATGCCAAACCAGTCCAGTAGACCCCGTTGATCCTGACACAAGCACTAGAGTCCCTATAAAGAGACTTCAATGCCTGTATCAAACCAGCGCTCAAACCAAATGAGTTAAGTGTTTGCCATAACTCATTCCTGTCCACTCTATCATAAGCCTTTTCCAAGTCCATGAAAGCACAAAAACTTTCTGGTTTTGGCCAAAACTTCTCCGCAATCATGCGCATGGAAAATACTTGATCCGTACATCCCATTCCTTTCTAAATCCAGCTTGCACATCCCAAATTTTTCCATCAGTTTCTTCCATAACTCTTTCAATTAACACCTTAGCATACAGTTTACCCACAATGCTAAGCAATCTGATCTACAGTAGTTTTACAGTCCTGCTGTGACCCTTTTCCTTTATATATTGGGACTATAACGGCTTTGCACCAGTCTTCCGGTACCCTTCAGTTCCCAACATAAATTAAACAAGGTGTACAGCAGGCCTGCCACCACTCCCTCTCCAGCCCTTAGCATTTCAGTGATACTCTATCATATCCGGCTGCCTTACCTGCTTTCATGCCTTTCATTGCTTTTATTATTTCATCTACACTTATCTCCCTACCTCTCTCACTTCTTTCGGAATTTCTTTTCACTTAATTCAGACGACCCTTCACTCATAAACACGCTTTCAAAGTATTCCTTCCATCTCTTTAAATTCGAAACTTCATCATTCAGCATACAGCCATTCTCGTCTCATAGCATTCATTCTAGGCTGTTTTGAATTTCCCTAGCAGTTCTTACGAGTTTCCAGAACATTTTAATATTTGCCTGGAAGTTATCAGATATCCTTCTATCATTCTTATCCGTTCTTTCTTGCTTTTTCCTTTCAACAACTTCTTTTACTCTCTTATTTATAACTCTAAAGTCTGCCTTTTCTTTCAATCTCACCATTCATACCGCCAGAATTACCAGCTTTGGTTGCCAGTAAATCTAGCCATGCTCTCTTCTTTGCTTCAACTTCCATCCGAATCTCATCATCCCACCACCACGTATTATTTTTCCTTTCATTCGTTCTCTTACTTACACCACATACTTCGGTGGCTGCATCCACCAAAACTTTCTTAACATTATTCCATATTTCATTCAAACCATTTATATTCTCCCTCAGTCTACATTTATACTTCTCTTTCACACCTTCATCTTGTAACCTCTCTGTTCTTATACGCTGTAACGCAGTGGTAGACACAGATGTCCGATGCCGCCAACGCCTGAATAGACCATTAATTCGGCATAAGACCAAGTAATGATCCGTCCCTACGTTGGATCCCCGGTAAACTCTTGTATCTACCACTGCGCTCCGCATTCTTTCATCCACAATTATGAAATCTATCATGCTTCTATCATTACCTCTTTCCCATGTATACATGTGAATCCTCTTATGGCGAAAGAAAGTATTCGTCACAAAAAGATTCTTTTCCTCACATACGGCGAGGAGGTCTTCACCATTCTCATTTACACTTTCATCGCCAAACATTCCTAATATCCTTTCATAACCAGACCTCTTCACCCCAACCCTTCCATTAAAATCTCCTAACATAATGATATTTTCATTTCCCTTACATTTCATCAACACCATCCTTACCATGTCCCAAAACTGCTCTCGGATATAAGTGGGCTTAGACATGTCTGGGGCGTACACCCCTAGCACAAACAACTTCTTTAAGCCCACTTTCATTCGTATCCACAGCAGCCTTGAGCACACATTCATACTCTTTCACACATTGACCCATTCTTTCTGAGAGGATGACACCGACTCCCTGGCATGCCCGCTCGGTCTCGTCTACACCAGACCAGTAAGCGGTATACATGCCATGTGCAGTGGCATCCTTTCCCTTTCGTTTCGTCTCATTTACATAACACATCTATTCCTCTATCATTCATCATTTCATATTTCATCCATCTTATCATTCATTGCTCCACATACATTCAGCGTAGCCAGACGGGCCTCCGCAATCCACTTTTCGCCCTCCGGGAACAGAACGTGACGGGTGGCGAACCTCGTCGCCGGTTTTACTCCCGGAGATTCTTGCCCCTGCCCCATTAAAGGGCGCCGGGAACTCAGGGCCATTTCTTTACTGTGTTGGCTCATGGTGCGATCTAAGAGGGTGGTAGATTTTACGCCGCTACCATACGGCGAGGAGCCGAGTCTATCCTTTCGGCTTTGTCGCTCGTTTAGCACCACCCGGGGGACACGTGTAGGGTGGGCCTAGGGTTAGGTGGTCGAAGCCTACGGACGCGAGCGAATCATCCTCATGATTTGATTCGTGCAACAAAAATGGTAAAAAGTGATGTTGAAGGGCGGTCCTACGTTGTCTTATACGTGTGCTTCTTTGCACAGCAGGTATCGGGCCTCTGGGAATCCCCCATTGCCCGGGTTCTCTTCATGGTCAAACTCTGTGAACCGGTCGTGGGAGCCGTTTATTTCCGGCAATGTTGGTCTTCATGGCGTATTTCGCGCCCTAGGGAAGGATCTACCTAGGGGTCGAAGCCCTACGGAGACGAATCTCGACGTAGGGCCGAGTATGTCTTACCGACAGGTATGTGCATTCATTACTTCACGCTTGGGACAGATCTATCAAGGGTTAATAGGGCTTAACGGAATATAGCTTAACGGAGATGGATCTAACGGCGGTCAGGATTCACTTTGTCCGTGGTAGTTTCCCGACAACATTTTTAATGCCAGTGTAACTGGGTTTTTTTTTTACAAATTGACGCCAGAAAAGGCTCTAAAGCTTAAAACTAAAAAATGCGTGGGTGGCAAACTCTCCAAAGAATGTATTACTGCGCTAGTTGCTGCCAACATAAGTGGCACTGAAACAAAATAAAGTAATGGTGATGGGTAAATAAAAAAAACCCACGGTGTTTCAAGAACATTAAAGGTTGTCGGTCACTTATAAAGCAAACAAATCTGTGTGGATGACGTCGCACCTCTTTAAAGAAGAAGTAGGGGGTGGTTGGGGGTGGGAGGCGCAGAGCTAAAATGAAGGAAAATTTTTCTTCTTGTGGACAACTGCCCTGCTCTCTCTATGCTGATTTATCTACTGGTTTACAGGCATAGATGTAAGTCAAGAATCCGTATAGGAACAAGATGATCTGCCGCTAACCGAGTGAATTAAACAAATTAAGATGACAGTCACCTTCACAACGAGGAGCTGCAGAACTTTGTTTCCGTGGATGAGGAACTGATCATATCCGTGGAAGTGAGTAAGCTGACTTAAGCTGACTTACGAAGAAATCCTCAGATTCTTTTGTTTATTATTGTTATTGACTGTCATGAAAGACGAGAAAGGTCAACAGATCGATATTCAGGAGGACAATCCGATAAGCCCGAACCAGCCAGTATCAAACAAGCACTGGATGCGGCCAAATTGCTGGAAAGATTCTTATTGTTTCATGAAGACGATCCTAGAACTTTTGAATGAATGTCAAAAAAACGTAGCCCAGTGCAACCTAAATATTCACTAAACACATCAAAAAATTGCAATGGGAAATAAAGGAGTACATATAATCTAATATTATCATTACAGCACTTCACAAGTCCACTGCTGAACATAGGCCTCCCCCAAAGAATGCCACAAAGCACGGTCCCGAGCCACCTGCATTCATTGACTTCCTGCATGTCTTACCAGGTCGTCACTCCATCTAGTGGGAGGACGCCCTACACTTCGCTTGCCGGTACGAGGCTGCCACTCGAGAACCTTTCTTCCCCATCGGTTGTCGGTTCTTCGAGCTATATGGCCGGCACGTTGCCACTTCAGCATACTAATTCTTTGGGCTATGTCGGTCACTCTGGATCTACTGCGGATATTCTCGTTTTTAAGTCTATCACGCAGAGAGACGCCAAGCATAGCCCTCTCCATAGCTCGCTGAGCGACTTTGAGCTTCCTCATACGGCCAGCAGTGAAGGACCAATTCTCAGATCCATAGGTCATCACTGGCAACACGCACTGGTTGTATAATCTAGTTTTAAGGTTTTGAGGTATGTCTGACGAGAAGATTTGTCGTAATCTCCCGAACGCTGCCCAGCCGAGTTGAATCCGTCGATTGACCTCTCGGTCAAAGTTGGACTTACCTAGTCGGACTAGTTTTCCCAGGTAAACATATTCGTCAACAACTTCGAGCTTAGTGCTCCCAACAACTACCGGCATAGGTGTGACATGGACGTTAAACATGATTTTTGTTTTGCCCATGTTCATCTTAAGACCTATCCGTTGGGAGACACTATTAAGGTCATTGAGCATAGTGCTTAGGTTCTCCAGCGATTCTGCCATAAGGACTATATCGTCGGCAAATCGAAGGTGAGTGATGTACTATGACGCCATTGACATTAATACCGTATCCTTTCCAGTCCAGTAGCTTGAAAACGTCTTCCAACGCAGCGGTGAAGTTTCGGGGATATTACGTCACCCTGTCTTACACCTCTCTGCAGTTGGATAGGTTTCGTACTCTGGTTCTGTACTCGGATAGCCATCGTAGCCCTACTGTACAAACACTTCAGCACTTCGATATACCGACAGTCCACTTGGCACCGCTAAAGGGACTGCAGCACCGCCCAAATTTCAACGGAATCAAAGGCTTTCTCATAGTCCACATACGCAAGACAAAGTGGCAGATTGTACTCTTTGGTCTTCTGTACAATTTGCCGAAGGGTATGTATGTGGTCTATGGTGCTAAAGCCTTTTCGGAAACCGGCTTGTTCGGGAGGCTGGAAGTCGTCGAGTCTGCGTGCGAGATGATTCGTAAGTAATGACTCTCGAAAACAGCATGTAGACGCGGCTCAGAAGGGAAATAGATCTGTAGTTCTTCAAGAGAGCGTTGTCGCCTTTCTTGAAGAACAAGACCACCGCACTTCTGCTCCACGCCTCCGGAGTAGTACCACCATGGAGGACGGAATTAAAGAGCTTCTGAAGGACTTCAAATACCGGTTTTCCACCCGTTTTCAGAAGCTCCGCTGTAATTCCATCCTCGCCCGGGGACTTGCCGTTTTTAAGGTGCTGGAGAATCATTCTAATCTCGCTCAGACTGACGTCCGGGATATCATCGGAATAGTGTCGGATAAGACTTGCTCTTGGATTTACTTGGTTATCACACTTGCGTGTGGCTCCAACGATGACGTGTACAGCTACCCATAGAACCTCTCAATCTCACTCAAAATCTCAGGTGTCCCGGAAACGATACTGCCACATTCGGTCTTCAGACTTTGGAGCCCTGGTTCCGCTCGATCGCTTCTTCTATACGAGCAGTATTAAAGTTGCGTAAGTCCCGCCGCATGCATTTGGAGATCTGTCTGTTCAGTTGCCTGTATGCTATCAAATCTACTGAAGACTGCAGCTTCATTTCCCGTCTAACAGCCATGAGATTAAGAGTGTGATCGGTGAGTTTTTGTGTTCTTCTGCGGCGGATCTTGCAAAACTTAGCTCCAACCGCATGGACAGTTTCCACAAGCTTGTCATTCATATCGTCCACTTCATTGCAAACTTCTAGGCACTGAAAACGATTTTGTAACTCGAGCTGAAAGGTTTCGGGACTTTGGATTAGAGCACGAAGGGGACGGAGCGTTGACTTCATTAGAAGACATCTCTCCAACTTAACGTTTAGGTTTAGTGTGCCTCTAACCATTCGGTGATCGCTACCAGTTTTCACCCTCGTGATCACTGAGACATCACTGAACAGTTGCCGTCTAGTCGTCATAATGAAGTCAATCTCATTTTTTGTCGAACCGTCTAATATTATATTAATTATTAATTAAGCCTCAAATTTTTGTACCTACTATAATTTAAGCATCAAAAATTTGCAGTAAAAATATTTTTGGTTGTTATTTTCTAATCATTTCTTTTAACAAACAGCATAAAATGTACCGGACAGAAAATGTACCTTTGAATTTCGTTACACAGTGTTTTTTATTAAGCTTAAGTTTTTTTTGTAAATAAAAAATATCATACTTATAACTGGAATAACTTAAGTTTTTAAAGTAGTATTAATTTGAAATAATCGTATATTTACGGAATGACACATAACTCAACACTAGGAAGTAAAGTAATCAGTTTTCATAATAAAAATTTCGATTAAGTTAAGTTTTTTTTTATAGAATAAGGGTAACAAACGAGCACACTGTTCACCTGATGGTAAGTGGATGCTGTGGCTCATAGACATCTACATTTATCCTCAATTAAGAATCAAAATGCAGATGCGTTTCGCCCCTGAGAACTGAGATGGAATGCTTCGTTTCCAGCAAAAAGGGTCTCCGGTTCTCTACACTCACCATACGAAACACAGCAGCACTAAGCTGCTATTTTACGCTAGTATTTGTGAGAGCGTGGTCCCACCCCGGGCGAGCCGACCCATTCGTGCTGCAACCACAATATAGCTGCAGCATGGCTCTACCACGTAAAATAAGATTTAGTTCCACGAAGAGCCCACTGATCACAGGAATAATTATAATGTTTCCGATTTTGTTGACTTTTGATTAAATTACCGTATACACAGCAATACATTACGATCAGAAAAAATTACTTATTATTTATTTCTGAATTATTTATTTCATTGATTAGTTGTATTATTTGTTGTAACATTTTTATTAGTTGTAACATTTAAAGTATTATAGGTAATTTAATATTAAAGTAAGTTGAAACTACACTACAATAAAAATTATAATACAAAAAAATATTATAAAAATACAAAGAATTCTGACAACAGTGCAATGAGAAAATGTTCACAGACACGTGAATGTATATTTGTTCACACATACGAGTACGTGGTAGAGTAGAGTCATGCTGCAGCTATATTACATATGGTTGCAGCGGCGAAAGAGGGAAACAAATCAGGATATGGGCAGCCACGTCTTCCTAATAACGACTAAAAATAAAAAAACTGCGGTTGCCAGCCCGCATGCTAAGCGTGGCAACTATGACAAAAATCCCCCATGTGAGGCAATCTATGGGAGAGGCCTATGTTCACCAGTGGACTTTAGTAGGCAGTAACGATAAAAGTAACACAATCACGCACGCAAGCAAACACATGCTACAAAAATGAAATCATCACGAAAATATGTTATCAGACAGGTACCGTATGATGTCAATGCGATACAACCGTGTGGCGTCTCCAATGAAGAAATGTCCTTATGGAATCACCTCAGTGTCTGTCTTCCCGTCTATTAATGAAGTTTTTTTTTTATATTCACTTTATTCATATGGTTGAAATTTGGCATTGATAAAACGAGATTTACCCAGACTTACAGACATGAGGCTAAAATTCGATTTTGAAATTGGATCTTTTTCAACTTTTAAAAAAGCCGGCAATTTAAGGCATTTTCCCTTAAAAGTTTTTGAGAAGAAAGGATATTAAACATTAATTATTGTGTGTAGCACTTGAACGATTTTTCTTACTTACACTTCTTTTTATCTTGATAAAAATAGCATCAATATCTGAACAAAAATAGCTCATTTTAGTAATATCTTAGATAAGCAACATGATGTGTTTCAGACATGATCTTATAAATTGTCCATATGTATGTTTCAGTACAGCCGATAAAAAGTTGGGATGTTTGCCACAGTTGCCACGTTTGGCAGCCAGGTTTACAACAGCAGTTATTTTTATATTATTATTGAGTTGTTATCAGGCAGACGCTGCGCCCATCTCTATTTTCTATGTCCCTCGGTCGTCTTTAAGATACCCACGGGTTAATATGATAATAGATAGTCGTAATGCATAAGTTTCATAGTATCAATCAAAGTTCGATCCACGCTAACACCAATGAAATTTTAATTGCAATGTCAATACAAGTTTAGAAATCATTGTATGAGCAGTTTTGATGTGTGTACTGTCTGTTAAGTAGAATTGTTTTTCACCATAAATTATTTAAAATGTATATTTTTATTAGATGCTTACGAACATCAAAGTGGACTGAGTATAATTTTTAGTCTTTACGAGGGGAAGGGTCAGAAAACTATATCTTTAAAGTCCTTGATTCGCTTCTGCTGAAGCCATTGAGGGGGATCTCGCAACATCCTCTTTTAAATTGCGAGTTATCGTAATTGTTTCATTGTAACAGATTGCGCTTTACGTCTCGGTGAACTCACGTGCCATTTGAATACAAGCACCCATTTGAATTTAGTGTATGAAATCGATTCCAATAAACCAACGAAATGGAGGAGGCCCAAGGCGATGTAAATGAGATGACTTATCAGATGCAGAAGTTCTCATGGGTAGATTACGTAGTGTTTGTGTTCATGTTGGCAATAAGTGCTGTTGTGGGTGTATATTGGGGTTTCATGAAAAAACAGACCACACAAAATGATTATCTTTTAGGTGGTAGAAATATGCAAGTAATTCCTGTCTCGATGTCCCTAGTGGCAAGGTAAGGGTATAGAAGCCTTATATATTTTTAAGATAAAATTTCTTCACAAAAAATCAATGATAATAATTATTGTGTAATAAAGAATAGGGTCTAAGTTAAATAAGTTATTAAATTATTATTAAAAATAAAGAACCTGAGTACGGTGATCTATTTTATTATATTTATATTGCATAATAATTAAATTTTACGTTCGTTGGAATACACTGAAAGCCAGCATGTAGCCACAAAGCAGTCTGTAATATTCCAGAACTAAAGATGTTTAAGCTATAGCACAAGACATTCTACGTGCAAACATACATACACGAAAATCTTTACCCTCCTGGGACAGTTAGATTATAAATTGGAACAATTCAAAATTCGAACCCATGGGTCATGCCGTTTAAACAATCTAGGAATCTAGGGTAACAAAAGCTGACATTATGTCTGAATTGAGACGTAAAATATTTATAATGCTGAGAATTTTTGTGCCGCATACTATTAAAGTTACAGCGTTTGTCATTTTTAACCGATTTCAAAAAGCGAGAATGTTATTACACATTCGACGCGTATGTTTTACTTATTGTATGTTATACTCCAGGGGTGGTCCTTAATAAATTCAAAGAAAAAAATCTCACCCCTTACGGGTGTAAAAATAGGGAATGAAGTTTTTAATGTACCTATTTTAAAACATGTACATACGTACCTTGAACTTGTGATATTTCTTAGACCACTCAAAAGATTAAAATAGTTAAACTTTTAATAAAACCGATTTTGGAAGCGGCTTATGCAGGACTCAAAAATTCAATTCATTTTAATTTATTAATTATAATTATTTTAACTCAGGGTAGGGTAGGTAGGTTGCGATTGGGGAAAAAGTTGGAAAGTCTTTGTTGTTGTGATCTGGCAATTACACCCAACCAACTTTAGTTGGTTATTATAACATTATAAGTGATTTTGATTATACCCAACCAACTTTAGTTGGGTATAATTAAAATTATTAATTAAAATTAGAGAATACTATAATTAATGGTATAAAATGATGACATTGTATGGGAAAAATATAATTTGCAAGACGTGCTTTCTTTGATTTTTTATTTTGGGTGCTATTAAATTAAAACTAAGTCAGCGGGTTCATGACACTGGTCATGCAATTAAATAAAACTGATTATTAAATTTCTTTTATAACATGTATAAAAATAATATTCTTATCCGGCAGCTTCGTTTCTGGGATAACGCTTCTTGGTTCACCGACAGAAGTATATATGCATGGAACACAGTATGCTTTTATAATTGGTGGAATATTTCTAATGTCGATTGTGATGACTCAAGTCTATTTACCTGTTTTTCACGAACTTAAGATTACGTCTAATTACGAGGTAAGTTTTAATAATATTATACAATTGTTAAAAAATTAGGATTACTTTATTGGAACAACTTTGATATTCTCCAAAAGCAATTTAAAGAATAATAATTATTAAAATGGTGGATTCCATACAACAGAGAACTCTTTTTGTTAAGAATAAAAAACAAAAAATAATATTATTAAAAAAACGACGAATAAATATTTTTTATTCATTCTATTTTCAAACGATTAGCAACAAATTAACTTACTTGTTTTATGTTTTTCAGTACTTATCGATGAGATTTGACAACAGGGTTCGGTTGTTTGGTTCAATACTGTTCACATTTACACTGGTGAGTATATTTTAGTTTGTAAAACCTATTAAGAAATTTATTATTAATAATTTATAATTTATTTAAAAGAAAAAATTAGCAAACAAAGTTTTATAATTGCAGATAGGTTGGTTACCGATCGTCATTTATGTTCCAGCATTGGCTTTTAATCAAGGTAAAGAGTTCCAATTTTATTTTTAGTTTTATTGACAGTAATATCTTTATGAAACACATTCATATAATTATTTCAAATACTCTTAGTCTTGTGCTTAGCTTGTGTAGTTCGTTTAAAACATAATGATTTTTATAACTTTAGGTTCATGCGCTACTAACGACATACGCGAACTATCGGTTTTAGTTCTCTTATTTCCGCCCAACGATCTCATAAACCGTTACCTAGTATATAATGTTGCAGACCACCCCAGAACCACTTACAATGCTGACACAGTTTTCTAGTCATTGATTGTCAACATAGCAGAGATTCCCACCATCGTGACCACAGTCAGTATAGACCTAACATCCGTCACGTTCTGGCATCCCTCGTTTTCCTAAATATTATTGTACTTTATAATCCAATAAATGGCACCATTCCTTAAGTTCTTTTGAAAAAAATCATTTCTAAAACCTCAGCCTAAGATTTGGTGGCAGCGGAAAGGGATTTAAAAATTAAGAAAATCACAGGCAACGTCTCAAGAAGAGATTTCTACTTAAATTGGGAGCCCGTCATTCAAGACTCAAATTCACGCGACTGTCTCACTCCACTCACCAAGATCGTCGGCAAGAATTTCATAAAGCCGTAAACTCTACGAAGTCTATAAAATCTAAGATATACAAAGAAAACAAAAACTCGGACTCCTTCGTTGATCCAGCTGTCCACTGTACAGCAAGTGGTCCAAGGTGTTCAGGGTCAGCAGGAAGTACTCTGGGTTCAGTACCAAGAGCAAAACAACGTCCAGCCTACAAGTAATCAAATCTTCAAGTCTTTAAATTCCAGCCGTAAAAGTGTCCGGTGTAAAGACCCATAGATACTAAATGAAGCCGTAAACATTTCCGTATGGGAAGAAAAGATTTCACAATTTCTTCATAACAAGAATCCGAATTCAGAATCATCTACAAATTAAAATTATAATAAGTTCGATAATAGGCCGCAAACTATGCGGAATCTGACTAATAATTATTATCATAGACCTCAATTTAATCGTAACTCGGACAATAATTATAGCAGAGATCTAACTTCTGCCACTATTGTAAACTATCAGGACATTCTATTGAGAACTGTCGTAAATCAAAAAACCGTCGGCATTCTACTTCCCGTTCGTCTTAAAATCCGGTGCACCTTGCCATCTCTAATCCTAATTTTAATCAAGATCCTGAAACTGTTCCTAATAGCGTTGACGAAATCGACACAAATAATTTAAACGCATAGATTTTCCCGCCAGGTCTCGCACGGGAATTTATTCGCATAAAGCCGATACCTATACTCAGTCGAATTTATACTTGAAATGAATTTTATTTACTATTAATTTGACTAAGGGAATCACACGACAGGGTAACCAGCCCAAAAATAAGGGAATCACACGACAGGGTAACCAGCCCAAAAATAAAAGTTTCTTTTATCATTTAAAACGAATTACGCGACAGGTTAACCAGCCTCAAATAATATTAAAAAAGATATTAAAGTTTATAAACTAACTATAAATTTTGAAAAAATATTTTTATCTCAAATAATATTACAAACCATCGATATATATGTACGTACGTAGTACTTATAACTCAATGTTACAAACTGAGTTTGCTAAGAAGTCTCTTTCGTTACTATAATAGACACTGGCTCATCAGTTAGTTTCATAAAAACATAGAGCAACACGGGTCACCGGCGGATCAGAGGGGAGTTGTACGGCTGAATCGACGTCCTAAAAAATTGCCGAATTGTTCAGTTTTTTCATGCAAAAAGAGATTTGCCACATCAAATTTACAAAAGGATGGCGTTCCTTTCATATACAGGTTGCCCATGAATTAATGGATAAACCTGAAATACCTTATGACAGAGCTTATGGCCGTATAAAAAATATATCCGATGTAGTCTCTAAGATATGATTTTTTTATTTTAAAGTCAATTTTTTTACATTATTAATTTTTATTATTAGTTCTTTGGTGTTATAATATCTAACGTTAACTGTGCAATGAGGGCATCCACGACTGGGCGGCGCCACTTTACAATGAGGTAAATCATTTGACAGATTTCATAGCGGGGAAGATAATTTTTTAGAAAAATGTAAAGGTTAATGTTTCTTTCTGTATTATTAGTTATATTTTATATTAATTACATTAAAAATAAATAAACCAAACTATAAATATAACTAAAAGTAAAAAATAAATAAAAAAGAGGTATAAAGTACAAAAAATTAAAGATCAAATCACTGACGCATTGTGTTGTGTATTAATATAACACTCTAGAAACTGATAAACTATTATTTAAAACTAATTTCTCAATTATAAGTGACATTGTGTAACAGAAAACTTTACCTCAGTCACAACTAGCGACATCTGGTGAATGGAAGATTATTAGCCCTCATTAGTAAATTCTATGACTAACTAATGCAAATTTTGAAAAAAAAACTTTAAATAATTTTTTTAAATTGCAACATGTGCAAAAAAATTTTTTTTACGAAGTTCAATCGCCTTGGGTGTAAAAAATATGTATGGAAACCTGAGTGACCAACTATCTTAAGAGAATATGTGTTTAAAGTGAATTTCAAAATGGTATTATTCATTGTTATATCTAATATAAATTATTGCTACTATTGTGTGAAAGGATACATTTAACTAAAAAACAAATCTTTTAAAATTGCAACATTTTTTGTCTTGAATCGTATCTGCCTATTGGGGTTTCATAAAAAACAACAAAAGACACAACTCTTGGGGGATGCGGAATGCGGGACAAAACATTATTTATTTTTCTTTAAAATGTCGTGCACTGTCGATTTTCCAATTCCCGTGCGTTGTGCTATTGCTCTCGTGGAGGTGGAAGGATCTTGCTCAATTTCCTCAAGCGCTATATCTTCAATGTCAAGACAAGGGATTCTTCCAGTGCTAGTACCACCAACACCTCTACCAGGCATTCTTCCTTCCGAGTAACAAGCATGGACTCTTATAAATACGCGGTAATCTGGGTGACGCGCAGTAGGATATCTTTCCCTATATAGAGCTGCGGCTGCATTTTTTTATACTCTTGTTACGTATACTGAATACGTGGCATTTTGATTCACAAACACAAAAATATAGTTTATTTCAAAAACAAGCCGAGTCGTCGCAAATATCACCAAACAAACAGAGTCCAAATCGGTAAATAAAATGAATAGGTAGTCAAGTAAAATAGCTAGGTGGTCGTTTAAACACTAATTCAAAGTAAATCACAACAATAACAAATAGTAACGAAATATAAATATGCGATGTCGAATAAGTCGAGTGACGCACTGACGCACTAAATCCCTATCTATATTCTATCCTTATATTTTTTTACAACTTTTTTTAAACTTATTATTATTCGCTCACATTCAAACCCTCCTTGTATCACATGAACAAAAGACGGGCGGCGCAGCGTATGCTCAGGTAGCAAATATTATTATGGTTACACATTGATATAGAATTTAGTACCTATATCTTCAATCAACAATACGTTGGTATTGTTGATCGAAGACCTATATCAGTGCGGTCACACGACCTGTTTTCACATTCACTAATTAAAACTTACCATTTAAAAACTATTTTATTTTGATTTGAGCATTTAATTTATTGTACATGTATGTTAAATAAAGTTTTATTAAAGTCTTATATCGTTTTTTATGAAACCCCAACGGTCAGGCACATCATCATCATCGTCATCATTACAGCCCTTCACAAGTTCACTGCTAAACATAGGTCAAGGTATTCCACAAAGCACGGCTCTGACTCAGAACCGTGCTTTGTGGATGGATGCAGGTGGCTCAGAAATTCTGAGCCACCTGCATCCATCGACTTAATAGAATTAATTTGCCCTATGATAGTATTATAAGTAAAGATTTATTAGATTGCCTAGAATGTACTATAGATTATAATAAAAATATTCTACAAATTCGTCAACTTTCCCTTAACCTAATATTCCATTAACCTGTATATAGTATTTCCCGGAAACGATTATAGTGTACAATATCGAATCCAGAAGTCAAAGTAGGTCTTATTCTCGACCAACATATCGATGATAATATTGTAATGGCAAAATGATTCGTACAAGTAAAGGAAAATCGCGTAAATATATCAGTCGTGAATATATCGGAAGAAAAGGTAAAGATAAAACCAAATTTTAATTTTAAATTATAGGTACCCGATTGATTTGAAAGATCATATATCGATGGAAAAATATGAACAAAGTTGTTTTTAATGTCATGTCACGTACTCGTGAAGTGCTTAACTTATTGCGAGTTACACATTTAAACATGGAAGGAAAGTCCGAACTCTACGATATTATGTTCTAATTACTCGTATTAACTCAAAATCGTATCGTTTTCCTGACATTCATAAAAAGAAAGTATCTTCTTAAAAAATGTTAGATGACGGCATTATCCAGTACTTTACATCTCCATGGTCATCCCCAATCTGGGTGGTATCTTAAAAGAAGGACGCATCCGGCCAAAGGAAATGGCATGTCGTCTTAGCTTATAGGAAACTCAATGATGTCACTGTCGGTGAAGTTTATCCGATTCCACAAATAACAGAGATCTTTTACCAGTTAGGTAAGAGTAAATATCTTTCCACCCTGGATTTGGCGTCAGATTTTTATCAAATTGAAATAAATCCTCAAGATAGGCCTAAAACTATCTTCAGTGTCCCATAGGGGCATTATGAGTTCACACGCATACCGTTCATTTTGAGCTGTGCTCCTGCAACTTTTTAAAGGCTCATGAATATAGTGCTTTCTGGAATCTATTTATATGATTTCGAAACTCATATTACAAAGTTATTTAACGTCTTAAACATGATTAGAAAATTCAACATCTGACATCACATTCATACATCCTGACAAATGCGTGTTCCTTCGCAAAGAAGGCGAAGAAATCGTAAAGTCAAAACCTCAAAAAATCGATGTTGTAAAGAGATCTCCTGCCCCACATTGTTCTAAGGACATAAAATCCTTTTTAGGTCTCGTTTCTTATTATCGTTAATCCGGACTTTTCCAAACTTGCGAAGCCTTTAACTTCTCTCCTAAAAAGAGTATTCCATCTAACTGGTCTAATAGACAACAACTCACCTGCGAGCAATTAAAAGATAAACTGATATACGTTCCAATTCTTATATATCCTGATTTCATAAAACCATTTGACCTCACTTGCGATGCATCTAATCATGCAATATCCGCTATATTATCATAGAAGGACATAGACAAATACTCTTAATAGTATGTATTTATAACGTTACAGAGAAAGAGTGCTTAGCCATTATATGCGCAACGAAAAAAGTTGTATGGCCATCGCTTTAAAATCGTCACCGATCATAGGCCTCTTAAATGGTTATTTAATTGTAAAGCTCCAAGTTCGAAGTTAGTAAGATGGCGCTTAAGATTAGGTGAATTCGACTGTTAGATTGAATACAAAAAGGGTAAAATTAATAGCAACGCCGATGCGTTATCTCGCTATCTTGGTCTTAATCCCATTAACATCGAAAATCCTCTCCATGAACCAAACTCAGGTTCTGAAACTCAACTTCCTGATCCATTAGAAAGCATCCACAAGGATGACTCTGATCACAAATTCCTTAAGGTTTAAGGTATTCAGTGATAATTTTTTAAGCATTATGTTTCAATATATGAACACAACAGCGACATCTTAAAAACAATATGAAGTAGAAGATTTCGTTTATGTCAAAAATTAATTAACGTTTGGGCAAAGCAAAGATAAAAAGGGATGTAAGCCAAAATGATTACCCCACTCACTGGCTTATCAAACCGACCTTCATTTCTCCCACGCGGGCCGCGCGCAGACGTGCGTTACTACATATCTGGCTAGCCAACCTCTCACCGCGTCAATTGGTTGCCGTCAGTTAAAAATTTTACACTCACGGTCAGTTTTCAGTTCAAATTATCAGTTTAACTGACCGTGTGTGTCGAGCATTATCGCCAATTTGGAAAGGTCCCTATGAGGTGAATAAAATTCATGGTACCATACAATATATCATTATTAGAAAATGTGGACGTCATTATGATGAAGTTAAGTAAGCCGAAGTTTATAAGTAGTATATTTTATTAGTGGATAAAATTAATTATCCCGGCCGGAGTAATCGTAAATTGGGTAAAATTGATTCAGTGAGAAGGTCCAGCTATGGGTCTGTTATTGGCGAGGGGCAAAAATGGCGTGTTGGTTTAAATGACCAACTGCTGGTTCAGAGTTATTAAAAGGGATGATTTTACGTAAATTAATAGACTGTATGAGGCGGTGCGAATTTCTATTTCACGATACTGCAAATGCCCCTAAATTCGGGCTACGGGAAGGATGTGAAGAAATGCATGTGCACTAACCAAAACTTCACACATATAAACTTCACCGATTATCGCGAAATATAGCGTTATAGCAAATGACTATATACTTTGTTATATTCTTGTAGAGTTCAATATCTAAATCACACAAAGGCGGGAGCGATGCCGCGAGATATGGGCGATGCGGTTGTTTGCGTGTCTTGCGAGCCATTATTGTAGTAACCCTGTTTAACACAAAAGTGCACACGCTAGGTATAAAGGCGGTAGATAGAAAACCCGGAAATGGGCCTTGCAATACTCTTATTGGATAATAATAATTAACAAATCTCATAAGCGTAAGGCGGTAGTTGCAAAGTGGCGCGAATAACTAGCGATCCGCCCCGGCTTCACATGGTTGATTTCTGGATATCGACAACAACGCCACTTACCAGGTCCAATTGTGAATCTAAACCATTCTATAATCAACTTAATCACACACACAAAATTTCATCAAATTCAGCCCAGCCGTTTAGGAGGAGGAGGAGTTCAGTCACATACTGAGTATGAGCTCTTCCGGGTCGATAGTACAAATGGGCGTGCCTCAAGGCTCAATTCTCGGCCCCTTCCTGTTTACCTTACATAGTAGGGGATAACGATAATATAGTATTATTTGCTGATGACACTTCATTAATTTTCAAATTAAAATGACAATTATTAAAATATGACGAAGTAAATAATGCTATATCTAAATTAGTAAATTGGTTTAATGTTAATAACTTACATTTAAATGGCACTAAAACGAAATGTATGAAATTCATGACTCCAAATGTCAAACAATTAAATACTAATGTAATTTTAAATGGGGAGGAACTGAGTCTTCTCGATACCATCATTTTGCTTGGAATAACACTAGATGCGAAGCTTCAATGGAGCCCCATATATCAAAATTAGCAAGCAGACTTAGTTGTGCAGCATATGCTGTAAAAAAGATTAGAAATCTTACCAGTGTGGAAACAACTAGACTTGTTTACTTTAACTATTTCCATAGCATAATGTCGTATGGTATTTTGCTATGATATGCACTGAAATTATATTTGTTTTACAGAAGAGGGCCATAAGAGCAATCTATGATTTAAAACCTAAAGAGTCGCTCCGACAAAAATTTAAGGAAACTAACATATTAACTTTGGCCTCTCAATACATTTATGAAAATGTAATGTACGTATACAAAAATAACAGTAGTTTTACAAAAATAAGGGATATTCATTCTGTAAATGCTGACAGACACAAGCTAGTAGTACCAGTTACTCGACTCCACCGAGTCAGTAATTCATTCTTGGGGCGATGTATACGCTTTTACAACAAAATCCCAGAAAATATACGAGTACAAAATTTGACCTGCTCAAAGTTCAAAAACTTTATTAAACAAAGTTTGTATAAAAAGGGTTATTATAATATTAAGGAATTTATGGATGATAATAATCGCTACCAAGCTATTTCTATTTTGTTTTGTGTGGTTAATTGTGTAACATATATGATTGTAAGCTGTTATTAAAAAAAGTGCCGCTGGGTTTCTTGCTAGTTCTTCCCAGGACAGAAGTTTTTTTTCGAACCAGTGGTAACAAAAGAGTGACTTTCAATAAGTATTATTTATAATCTATATTGAATAAAAAAGTTTCTGTTTCTGTTTCTGTTTACTCGCGGACACAAAAATTATATAATATGCATATATTAATATATAAATCTATAAGATATATAAACCTTTACTTAAACTATTCTGTCTACTGATGGAAACCGCATTAAAATTTGTTGCGTAATTTAAAAGATCTCAGCGTACAGACAGCGGGAAAAGACTTTGTTTTATACTATATATAGAGTTCAAAATTAAATTTTTCCTTGCATATTTTTATTTTAACGCCATATGATTGTATGAGAAGTTATTAAATAATATTATGAATTTATCTAAAAGTATCCTATTAAAATAGCTTTGAGTAAAATTCATGTTAATTTAGATGTTAGCCAACTAAGTTCTTATTCTATAGGCTGTTTTGTATTTATACGTAGGTCACTCAATAAGTTTTGAGATGCTCGAAATTTAAAAATGGAACGCACCCGTGTTATATGTTACTAAAAAGCAAATTTATTTAAAAATAGAACTCCATAAGCCAATTGATCAATATAAAAAAAACAAAGTTTTATTAATTTTCCTGCAACGCTTCCCGCGCTTTTCATTTAAAACGATGGATCTTAACCGTGAACATTTGCGCGCTATGATATATTATGATTTTAAATTTGGTTTAACCGAACAATTAAGTCTACAACAGTTACAATCAGCATTAGGGGACTCAGCTCCATTACGCGCAATAATTTTTAGGTCATTTGCTGAATTCAAAAGGGGTAAAATTAATCTTAAAGATGACCAAAGAACCAGGGCCCCGCAAACAGCAGTAACGGCAGAAAATGTTTGGACTACTGAAATGTTGGTGCGAGAAGACCCACGAATCACATATACGTACATCGACAAGATTGTAGGCATTAAGTTCGGGGAGCATTCATACCATCCTACATCAACATCTTGGAGTGAGGAAGCTTTGTTGTCGATGGATCCCTCGTTTGCTCTCCGAAAGCGAAAAACAGACTCGTGTGGATTGGTGCCACACGAGTCTGTTTTTCGCTTTTTCTACGTTTTGAAAACGGGGAATCTAGGCGTGTTTCAGAAATCGTTACTGGTGACGAGACATGGATCTATCAATATGATCCGGAAAGTAAAAGGCAATCATCGGTATGGGTCTACTCAGAAGGATAGTTACCGACAAAACTGCAAAGACTTTGCAACGTCGGCAAAAAAATGGTGGCTGGTACTTTTTTCGCGGAGCGGACATTTGTCGACGTTAATGCTGGAAAATTGTAGGTCACTCAACTCTGAGTGGTATACTACAGTTGCATTACCCAAAGCTTTTCTAGCTGTGCGGGAGAGAAGACCAAAGACCGGGCTTCGGGGAATCATGCTGCATCACGATAACGCCTCTTCACATACCTCCTTTAGAACAAAAGCATTTATTGAGGAATCTGGTGTTGAAACTCTAAGTCACCCACCCTACAGCCCTGACTTAGCTCCTTGTGATTTCTTTTTGTTCCCAAGAGTCAATAAAAAATAAAAGGCAAGTTTTTTTCAAGCGCCGAAGAAGCCGTGGCTGCCTACGAAGAAGCGATTTCCGACCTGTCAGATCAAGACTGGCAAAAGTGTTTTCAGAGTTGGTTTAGGCGAATGGAACTTTGTATAGAGCATGATGGAGAATATTTTAAAAGATGTAAAATAAATATTAATAGTATCTAGAATACTTTTTGTATATCTCAAAACTTATTGAGTGACCTACGTATATAGTACCAATTGTACGATGTAAACTACCCTATTCTTCACAATCCGAGGACTACCATATACCATCGAGGAATCATATAGCAAAAATAAAGATAACGTTAGTTTAAGTGATTTAAATTAATGTAGAGTCCTAAATAACATTTTCATATGTGATATCTTTACCATTTATTCAACTATAAGTAATCTTAGCTGTGAAACCGTAATTATATCACAAATAAGTATAGTCCGATGTTAATAAAAGTATTGTAATAACAATTTTTTGTACAGTTCTATAGATATTTGGCAAAAACTGCAGACAAATAAATGGATATTTATGCAGTCAGAGCACACAATAAATAATAGTACTTGTCACTGTTAGTAAAATTTACTATGGAGTGTGACTAATGGAAACAAAAATTAAGTACCTGTACCTACTAATTAATTAATTAATAAATTGTGTACCTTGCCTACCGCTTGCATAGCTGTTGTAGAAACATTGAAATGTTTTCTTATGCTGAACCCAAAGTAACTATTAATGTAATACGTTCAGACTTCAATTTAATTAATTATATATTTTGTGATTATAATAAATTCATATTGTTCGTTCCAAAATGATCAGCTTTAAAATAGTCAAATTTTAATCTCGATAGTTGAAAAGATTTTAATAAATCGATAAAACTAATAAAATTGTAAACTCGAAGAATCTATTAGAATATAAATCTCATTATCCTATTTTAACAAAGGATAACAATCTCTATAGTTGTAATTTTTTTATTTTTATAAAATTTATGTAAAAATCGACGGATACCTTAAAAATCGAATTAATATTCGTAATTTAAACTATTTAAATATGTCCAAAAAATCGTAGATCATAAATCACATGAAACTTCGCGTTTTCTTTCGTTCGTCTGTTTCTGCATCTTGAGGTTAGAAACAATTTTTTTTTTTCACCGGTATTAAAAATCATGTTAAATATAAAATTAATTTTTATTCTCAATTATAGATTTTCACTATATTTAATGAGACCGTATGCACGATATTATTTTCTTTATGCACAATATTATATCCGCATTTAATATTTTAATAGAGATAATATTATAGTTATAAATCATCGAATATCTACATATTCTGTTTTATACATAATTAAATATTAAATAATCAAAGATATAGATACCAATACGATTTAATGTTTAATGAAGTTACTATTTTACCTAAGTAAGTACTTAAAATGATTGGAATTGTTCTCATGTAATATGAGTTTTGAGCTATTGACGTATGAATCCACAGTTTATTAAACAATTATTTTAAATCAGGTAAAACAGGTAAGGCTTAAGGTAAAATATTCTTACACTGTGTAGTGACGGTGTAAGAATATCCACTACCTCATATCATTCCGTGGGTGTCGTAGGAGGCGACAGAGAGAAAAATGAGGAGATGGGCAGCAGCGTCTTTCTCATAACCCGCTTGCCAGGCGTGGCAACTATGGCAAATAACCCTCCTATGATACAATCTACGAGGAAGGCCTATGTTCAGCAGTGGACTTTAACAGGATGTAACGGTAAAACAGATAAGTTACCTAGACTGGCAACGGAGAGCGCTGGTGCTAGTATCGCCAATTCGCATGCGAAGCGTAGGCTATTATGGCAAATTCTGTTTATTTTTGAAGAGGGTTATGATGTCGGCTGTTTATCGGTTGACTATGAGGAAGAAGCAGCTACAGCTGCAAAGGTATGCCCCGTTGGTCTAGTAATCGTAAACGCGACTGCTGATCATGAGTTCCCGGGTTCGAATCCTGGGTTGGGCCAAAAAAATCAGTTAATGAGTTTATCTTTCTTTAAAAATTCTAGTAGCTGCCCGGAGTTAGGAAGTTGGCGGTGTTTCACCCCTGGCTTCGGAAAGCGCGTAAAGCCGTTGGTCCTGCGTCTTATCTCTCTCTCTCCGGTCGTGTTGATTAACCGTCCCATTGACAAAGAGTGTGAGGGAATAGAAAGTGCACCTCTGCTTGCGCATACGCTTGGGCACTATAATCCTATCCTGCGCAGTTGGCTAGTCTCCGTTATGGCCAGTCTCCGTTAAGGCTGGCCGCCGAGACCGAATTCTTGTTTTGATTGATATTTTTTGTTACAGTTACTGGTGTCGACATCCATATCATAACTCCAATAGTTTGTTTAGTTTGCATATTTTATACTAGCGCCGTAAGTATAAAGAATAACGTTGAATTTCAATATTTTATAATTTGCTATTTGATTAATCGCTCAACAGGGTGGTCTGCAAGCGGTAGTATGGACTGACGTTATCCAAATAACTGTGATGTTTGGGGCCATGGTATTGGTTGCGATTAAAGGCACGTTGGATGTTGGTGGTGTGGGTGTCGTACTGCAGCGTAATCTGGACAGCGAGAGGATCGAATATCCAAAGTATAAAAATTCAATTATAACATTTAGCATGTTTTTGTAAACATATAATATGTGGAATAGTATTTTTTATGAAATAGACCGGACATTGACAACGTCGATACATAATATATGATAGATTTTTATATATATATACCATGTGTGGTGAACTAGCGGAACTAAACCTTTAACGAGTTATTCAGATTATCAGATTATTCAGAGAGCCGAAAAACCATAAAACTTAATTAAAAAAATCCGTAACATTCGTACTTACATACATAGATGTAGGTATTTAAGGTTACAGTTTATGGTAAATTTTTTGTTTTGCATGTCTCTAGAAGAAATGATAATATTATCGTCTCCTTTTCATTCAACGCTTAATTTGAACTTTTTCGCTTTCCTAATTTTTATTTCATCCTCGCACTCTAGCGCTGTAAAGTATGTAAGATGATAGTAGAGAAGGAATGATGAAGGTATAATACATTGTTATAGCTTTTTTCATTTTTGAGAGTATTTTAGAACAGGAAAGAACGCTATGTATGTTAACAGACTTTACATATCTAGAAAATGTGTTAATCCCAGATATACAGGTTTCCTCACGACAGTTTCGTTCACCTCAAGGCACATGGTACTCGTTTTTCTCGCTTGATATGAAATCTTACTAATAAGTTGTAAAATTGTATGTTACTTATTAATTAAAAATAGCAATTCACTGCGAGAACAGTTTTTAAAATGTTTATTACTTATTTTCAATTACAGTTGGGATCCTAATCCGACAGCGAGGCACACGATATGGAGTCTCCTAATAGGTGGTCTGGTTTATTGGTTGCAAGCAAATTCTGTCAACCAGACAATGGTGCAACGTTATTTAGCACTCCCCACACTACGAGGTGCCAAATGGTTGGATAAATTTATGTTCTAAAAAGTAAAAAGACTGCATGTTTTATATATTTGAAATACATCTTAGTCATTCATGAATAATTAAATTTAAACTTATACCATTATTCAAAATGTATAATTTAAATTATGTATATTATTATATAATTATATGATTATTAATTTTGGTAATATTAAGAAAGATAAGAATTGTAGTACCTAATTTTTATTTAGAGCAGCTAAGCGCACGGAGAAAGTTTTTGTATGGCCTACAAAATGTGTTTCAGGTCTGGATATTTTGTCCATGTACAATTTATGTATGTTGACTACTACTTATGCATGTTGGGGTCGTAAGTGCAACTGCTGATCAATCCGGGTTGTAATCCCGGATCGGAACAAAATCAGTTCAATCAAAATCAGTCCGGAGTTAGGAAGTATATTGGTGTTTCATCCCCGTGCCTTGGAAAGCACTTAAAGTCCTGCGTTTGATATCTCCGGCCGTGTCGAATTGCCGTTCCATCGGGGAGTGAGGGAATGCACCTGTGCGTGTGCACTGTGCACATGTGTATAATGCGCGCACTCGTGCACTATAATTCTGTCCTGCAAAGATGCCCATTCTCCGTAGAGACTGGCTGCCGTGACCGAAATTCAGTCTGAATAACATTATGTGTATGTAAAACACCTCTACGATTCAGGAGAAAATCTAACTTGACTTAAAAAAAATAACGATAGCTTGAAATTTTTGCAAAAAAAAAGAATAACAAACCTTACACAAACAAAACTCTCACATACTCGCTGTCTGCCTTTGTACATTTTTGTGCAATGAAGTTTAAATAAATAAATACTCAATCTACAATCTACAAAAAAGGTCAATTTTTATTTGCTCTTATTTTCAACAAATATGCTTGTATAATTTACCTTTTTTAATTTCAGGTCCGTATTTTTCTTTTGTATTGGTATATCCGTTCTCTACTGCTTATGTATCTATTGTGGACTACTTATTTATGCTCGTTTTTATGACTGTGACCCTCTGCAAACTAAGGTAATTGTCGAATTTACCAATTTACTCGCTTAGTACGTGCAAAATGGTAAATTAATAAGAGATTAAATACAACCATATTCTTTTTCCAGTTAGCAAAAGCCAAGGATCAACTGTTACCTTTGCTAGTGATGGATGTTCTTGGTGATATACCGGGATTACCCGGCATATTTGTAGCTGGTATATTTAGTGCAGCTTTGAGGTATTTCTATAAAATAATATATTATGTAAGAAAATTGTTATCTTGTCATGAATTTATTTTTGTCTAACAAAATTTAACTTTTTATTTCTTTTAGTTCTTTATCGACAAGTTTGAATTCGATGTCGGCAGTCGTGTTAGAAGACTTCTACAAGCCATTTTTTAAGAGGCAACTTTCAGAAAAGCAAATTAATTGGTTGCTTAAAGGGGTAGTTATACTTTTGGGTTGTGGTTGTTTAGGTAAGGTTTTTTCTGTCAGCTCTAAAATCTGTCAACTGTATGGTTTAGTGTTCATTCATTACAGCCAATCTAAATTCCACCGCTGAAGGTAGGCCTCCCCTATATATTATCTCATAGGAGGGATATTTTACAGGCAGGATTAGCATCCGCAGTCTTTATTATTTTGAGTTGTTATCAGGAAGATGCTACTGCTCATCTCCTGTTTAATTTATCTCTGTTGCCACTTACGACTAACACGGCATGATATGAAGTGGTGGATTCTCTTACGCCACCACTAAACGATGAGATTCAAAAACCTGATTACTTACTCGTCGGCGTTAGGTTCGAATCCTAATCGAAGCAAACATTTGTGAAAACTCACATATTTTAGTTTTTGGGGCTCGTTGCTGTTCCCTTATCCGTGAAATTATTGCATAAACATATTGAAAAACTACCTACAGTGAAGTTTCAACTGTATCAATCAACGTTTGCTTGAAGTTAAAATAAAACTCAGAAGTCTTTATTTGCTGAAATCCAAAATAATTAATAGAATCAGGCGTTACATTGCGGAAATCCATTATATTAAAGTTGGAAAAATTTTACTTTGCCAATATCCGCTCAATAAAATAAAATGATGTGTCTTACCTAGTTTAAAGTGTCTTCGACAGAGCGGCGTTTACGTTGCGTTCAAAACAAACAATTCTCTTAGGAATATCTGTAATAATAAAGATAAGTTAGTTATTCGTCACAAGTCGGGTATTTACAAACTTGTTTGTGACAAATGCCACGCCGTTTACGTGGGTCAGACTGGTCGCAACTTCGAGACACGTTACAAAATGCATTTAGCTGCGTACAGGAATTGCAATCCCAATAAATCCCATTTTGCTAAACATCTCTTGGACACTGGACACAACCTAACCAACGACCACTCCTTTAAAATCTAACATACTTGTAATAAAGGGCTGCGACTGTGTTTGCTGGAGCCAAGGCCCGGAACCGGTTTGAAAAATAACGGTTAATAAAGGTTAATAACGGTTTTGTGTTAACGTTATGTTCAGAACAAAACCGGAATTTATTTTGTTCTGTAAAAAAAATAAACCGGTTTTTTGAATCACGATCCGCGGTGCTTGATATCGGCGGATATAATTGTCTGTGCGACGTGATTTTTGTAGCTATCTGCCGCTGCCACTGGTGTGTGTGGCGCGGCGGCGCGCGGGTCGGTGGATTCCCCTATCCCCGCCTTGCCTTAAATCTAAAGAACGAAAAAATAGTGTTCAATAACGGTTAATGAACACTAACCACAATGGGAACTTTATTTGAAAATACCGGTTAAATTAAGGTTACGTTGGAACGAAACCTTAATATTTCGTTCACATGTACTTGCAAGCCAAACCGGTTTGAAAATTTTACCGGTTTCCGACCCTTGGCTGGAGCAGTTGGAGTTATAAAAAAATAAAAAAATAAGTAATGTTGCACTGCTGAATGAACAAACAAATGTTTCTAACTCACCTCTCTTAAACATCTTTAAACCTGCTCTCTAATAACGGACAGCCTTGCAATATGGTCGTTCGTCACCTTCACGGTGATCATCGATTGGTTGCGTGGTTGGAGGGTAGGAGGGCGTTTCGCAGCGGTTGTTAATAATTTAATAGCAGGCGGCTGCGTACGTTAGGTGGTGATTGGTTGCATGTTTTATCGCATGACGTGGTCGCTCGCTACTTAAGTGGGGAGCGGTTGCGTCGGCGAGTCTTATAAATAGCAGCTGTTTTTGGCTCGCCGCTAAGTGTAGCGGTCAGCTACCGTAGCGTCTACTACACCTGAAGATGCCTCGTGTAGAGCCGAAACACGTGTCGTATTGTCGTCGGTGGTGTGTCTTTCCTAGTGTAGTGGTTGTGGGAGTAGTGGTGCTGGAATTAGTGGTGACGGGGATAGTGGTGCACGTAATTGAGGGAAGGCGGGAGGTGCTCTTAAAACTAGGTAAGACACATTTGATTTTATTGACATCATTTGATTTTATTGAGCGGATATTGGCAAAGTAAAATTTTTCCAACTTTAAGAAATCCAAAATATTCATATTAATAAATATTTATATTTAATCTCTATTATGTTTTTTTTTATAAAACTGAAAAGACAAACGAACTACTAGTCCACTTGATGGTAAGTGGATACTGGCAGCCTAAGAAGACATACAACAAACTGTAAATAAAGATGCTTGCTAATGCGTTGTCACCTCTGACGACTTAAATGGAATTTATATTGGCTCTCTATACCATTCAGACCGGAACACAGCAGTGCAGGCATTGCTAAGAAAATAGGTAACCAGACGGACATCTAGGTTAGAACTAGAACATAAAGGAGTCCTAACATTTAACACCTACGGGACTTGATGGGGTGTTGGGTTCTCTTCCGCCAACAAAATCAGTCAAGTGTAAATTATACTACAAAATCAGTGTTTAAAGTTATTTTTATTTTTCTTAATAATTTTGCTCACTTTACAACCTTTATTAGCACGGCTGCCCCATGACGAGGGTTATATTTGATCAAGTAGTACAAATGATTTCTTATACTTACGCGAATACTACACATTGAATAATACTATTATAATATAATATAAATTTTTGATATTATATTATATAGTTATATTATATTTATGAATATATAAAATTTATGAATATTCATAAATTTAATAATATATATACATATTAAATTTATGAATATTATTTTTGGTTCAAAAATTAATATTCAAAAACTGAAGGTAGCCGGGCTAACTATGACATCGGGGCGTCAAATACCTCAATCCCTCTCGTGACCATGGGTTGCTGTAAAGTACCCGAAACGTCGGGAATTAAAATAAGTAAATTAAACGCGATAAAATCCGTAAATATAGTTTTATTCAAAGTAGTACAATTTTTTTAAGGATAGTCTTTGATGGTAGCAGAAAGTGTCAATATGTAAGAAAGAACCATGACCAAAATTATTTCAGGTTTGGTTTTTATCGTTGAGAAAATGGGAACAATTTTGCAACTTACCATGACTTTAGAAGCAATGACGATGGGTCCTCAACTCGGAGTGTTCACAATGGGCATTTTAATGCCTTGGGTGGATGCTACGGTAATTATATTATAATAATTAGTAATTTTTTTTCAATATAATTTTTAATGAGAGGTGTAGCTCTGGGGCTGAGCGCTAGCCTTATAGTATGCAACCTAGTTCGAACCCTCAAACATTAATGAAATTGTTACTTAACTTTTTTAATTTTTAACCTTTTTCTCTTGGTTTAAGCAATATTTGAAGCTCTTTTTTATGCAATAATCAGTACTTATAGCGATATGGGTTGTTTTTAAAAGTTTAAAAGTATTCTAACGCTGAAAACTATTGCGCTTAATCCCTGTTATATTTATCATCGTTGATGTAATAGGGTCTAAATATATAAATTCGAACATTGTTGGCAGGGTGCTTTAGTTGGCGGTGTGTGTGGACTAATAACGATGGCTTGGTGGTGTTTGTCTGCACAACTAGCCATCGCAAGTGGTCAAATCGTGCATCCTCACAAACATCTCACTACAGAAGGTTGTCTATATAATTTCACTATAACTGATCCTGTAACCCAGTCAGCTGAAAAGATGTGAGCATCATAATACTATTCATATAATAGTTAGTGAATATAGTTGCGTCGAGTGGGTCCGAGATACTTATCGAAGTGGGCGAAAACCAACGAAAAAGCGCAGCGGCTAGTCGTCGACTCGGAAGATTCGAAACACATCTCGATTGATCATTTAGGAAGCGAGAAAATCGTATACTCGATTATTATTTTGCACAAATTGCTATTCTTTCGATTTTTAAACTTAAAACATATCAGACACATTTTCGTCCATCGTTACTAAACATCTATTGAATACGAAATTACATCAGTAGTAAATCATTGCGTATTTAACATACATTACGTTTTTAGTGTTGAGGTGAATCCAATACTTCATGTATCATACATGTGGTACACGCTGTCTGGCGCAGTAGTTGCCATGTGCATTGGTTTGATTATGTCACAAATAAACCGAATACTGGGTAAGGTCCATGTCCTACCGGCGCCAAAACTTCTCGCGCCACTGTTGAGAGGATTGTATGGAGAACCACCACATCCTAGCGACGAGCCTTACATCAGTGCTTATGATAGCAAGAAGGTAAACAATTCCATTAAAACACCACAATAACCATACGCTTCTAATTGTGTGTTAATACCTATTAAGTAACCAACTTTATCAAAAAATATTGGTGAAAATACACGTATATTCTTTTATTTTGTTTAGGTATATAACTGTGTGTGATGATCTCTTACTTTTATGTTTTAGGAGCGTATTAGTATTAAAAAATCTACCTCAATAGATATGAAGCCCATTAATGAGATTGAAGAAATTGGATAAATAAATATTTGATTTCGCAATGAACTGTTATAAATGTAATTTATGCAATAAATATTTTAAAGTGCTTAGAATTATTTGTTTTTTATTATTTACACAAAATTCAATTTATTTTAATAATTAAAATAAATTGTAACTGCTCTAGTACAAGTCGTCAAAATGCGCATGGCCGTAAGCCGTAACTAACTTTAAAAGTAATAATATTCTTGACAACTTCTTGAACGAAGAAGGCAAGTTCTCATTAGCCCGTAAACAATTCAATATGGGTGGTTTTTATATCTGCTATATTATTTATTATGAGATTGTAACATTCCATCCGGTCATTCATCAGGGCCTGCAAGATATTTCGGGCGTTTTCTTTTCCGGCTTCTATAAAAATAAGAATAAGTGAGTGACGTTAACCGGAAACCCTTTGGGAACTGGTAGCGAGGCATGTAATCTTAGTCCTGATTCAGGGATTACAACGTATCTGCATAATGATTTTTGATTGTGGATAGATGTCATCCACCATCAGGTGGAATATGCGCTAGTGTGTCACCTTTACTTTTCTATATAAAAAAAGTTTTGTTCGCAAAATACCTCCCACTCATCGTCGTGAGTTTTGGGCAAATCTCTTAAATTATGTAGTCTTGTTGAAACATTAACAACAGATGATAAAGCCTATAATATGTAATAGTGGATTATCTAAAAATCATAATCATAATCATTACCAACCTCACGCTTGTCACCCTTTAATTATTACCTAAATAGATTGTAGCAATAGTTAACAATGGTCTATTTTAAGTAGTCAGAGGATATCGTTAATAAACTGTTGTCCATAAATAGGCCCGTTGCATTTGTGTAGGAAAATCACGCATGGTAATTGAAAAATTGCTTCCATAAGATTAGATACCGTCCACTTATCTTTTTAGGGTCATGAGAAGCGCGTATTTGTCTACTAACACCATATTTAAGATATACGATTTTCGATTTCGTTTCGATTTTCTTTTATAACTGAATAGACAAACGAACTTACAGTCGACCTGATGATAAGTGGCTAGTGGCAACCGCAGTCATTTGACAACTGCAGCCAACTTGAAATAAAGAAGGATACAGATGCTTAGTCACCTCTAAGGACTAAGATGGAATGAATCACAGGTTGTGATTGATTGGCTTTCTATACCCTTTAGACTGGATCACAGCAGTGTAAGTACTGTTATTTGGCGGCAGAAATAGGTAAAAGGGTGGTACCTATCCAGACGGACTCGTAGGCGGAGAGTCCTACCACCTAGAATGTCTATGAAAATGCCTGCAAATGAGATATAAATATGTAATGTTTTCACAGTTAAGTTGTCTTGACTGCCTCGTTCGTTGTTGTAGTAGTGCGTGCGACTGCTGATCATGAGGTTTCGGGTTCGTATCCCGGGTCGGACCAAAAAAAATCAGTTATTGAGCTTTTCCATCAAGAAATTCTTAGTAGCTGCCTGGAGTCAGGAAGTCAGGAAGGCGGTGTCTCACCCCCGTGCCTCGGAAAGTACGTAAAGCCTTTGGTCCTGCGCCTGATTTCTCTCCGATCGTGTCGGTTTACCGTCCCATCGGATTATGAGAGTGGGGGAATACGAGTAGAGAGTGCACCTGTGCTTGCGCATACACTTGGGCACTATAATCCTGTCCTGCGCAGATTGCTAGTCTCCGTTAAGGCTCCGGAATTCGGTCTGGAGGATATTATTATTATTATCATTAAGGTTGTCTTTTCAATATCAGTTCTCGTAGTTAGACTATGCCTTACCAATTTTTGCCCGCGGCACCGCTTTTGTTAAATTAAAAGCCGAAGATTTTTTGGGTATCTCATTTGTTCGAAATAAATTTTGCATATTTTTATTGGAATATCGTTTACTGCGTTTAAGTGGCATGAAAAACAACAAACTGTTTGTATAATTTTATTTGATATTTTATCTTATCGATCAAGTGAAATAAAATGTTTCTTTATACAACGAAATAAAATTTTAATAAATAAAATATTATAGATGCGAAGAGAAGCGAGGAAGAAGAGCTCTTGGTTAAAGGTGACCAAATAACGGGAGCCGAGCGAGCGAAGCGAGTGTGCCGCGGCAGCGTTCTGCAAAGTGGCGAAATAACGTGGTACTTCCATGCTATTTACGTGGTAGAGCCAAGCGGCAGCTATATTATGGTTGTGGCACGAATGGGTCGGCTCGACCGGGGTTGGACCACACTCTCAAAAAATACCAGTGTAAAATAGCAGCTTAATGCTGCTGTGTTCCGTATGGTGAGTGTAAAAAACCGGAGAAACCTTTTTACTGGAAACGAGGCATTCCATCTTAGTTCTCAGGGGTGAAAACGCATCTGCATTTTGATTTTTAATCAAGGATAAATGTAGATGTCTATGGGCCACAGCATCCACTTATCATTAGGTAAACTGTATGGTCATTTATCACCCTTATATTAAAAAAAAATCCTAACCCCCTATAAGGCAATCTATGAAGGAGATTTTTGATAGGCTGTAATGAATGTATAAATTAATGAGAAAGGCGTGAAAAAAATATAAAATAATATTAATAAAACTATTTTTACGGATTTTATTGCGTTTAATTTTACTAATTTTGATTCCCGACGTTTCGGGTGCTTTACAGCACCCATGGTCACGGGGGGGACTGAGGTGTTTGACGTCCCAATGTCATAGTTAGCCCGGCTACCTTCAGTTTTTTGAATATTAATTTTTGGTCCGATCTACGCAGAATAAGTGTAGTACTTGTTCGGTACATTTGGTACGTGTCGCACGGGCTATGCTGTAACAGCGTTTACAAAATCGATAGACTCGATTTTCATACACGGTTGTGGATCTAATTTGTCATGAGACTTGAGCTTATGTAACATTTTTTTCACCGAATAATTAAAAGTTGTATAGTTAGTGATTGTTTACCTCGACTGAAAGGTAAGGTATATTGCTTAATTATAATTTATTTCTATTCATCTAATTATCTAACCTTGAATTTTATCGCATGTGTTTCATCTTTATCTTTCGATTTGACCGATGTGACAGAATCCTTAAATTTAGCAATATTGCAGCATTTAATTTGATTTGATTATTATTAAAATTGATTTTGTTTATTGAACACAACGTTATGACGTTGTCGTACATTTTATCAGTCTCCTGTCATTCTGATATAATATTGTCTATTTCTTTTTCTTTTTGACCATTTTAACTACAAATAGTTTATATGTGAGAGTATTTTTAAATATTTTTTTAATAAAGTTACATACGTAAGTGATATTTTATGTTACTTAGGGCTGATCTTTCAATTATCAGGTAAAAGTTAATTGGAGAATAAAGTACAACATAAACAAATTAAAAATAACGGTTGTATTGAATAAACTATTTTTTCAATTGTTTTACTTTAATATTCCATCTGGTTTAATTTATTTGAAGTACTTTTACCTGTCTATGGGCCACAGCACCCACTTACCACCAAGTGGACTGTGTGCTCATATGTCACCTGCATTCATTAAAAAAAAAACTTGTTTATTGAAAAATCTGTCCTTAATGTTAAAGAAATTTGTAGAATAATGTTTTGTCAGAATGTTCAGGATAGATAAAGTACTAATTGACTATGTTCTCATTGCACTTGCAGTTATCATGACAAAAAAATAAACATGAAATGTACAATTAATGTGTATATATAAATGCAAGAAAATATTATAAATTAAAAATGGGCATTAATATATTAATTATAAAACCAAAATATGTTTTTAAAATGTTATGCAAAAATACTGTTATTATTTTTGTACTAATCAAACAAGTGGGATGCGGTAAGTAAAGACTGTGAAGAAAAACCTCCGAAGTAGGCGGAGTTATAGCCGAAATAAAATTTTAATAAATAAAATATTATAGATGCGAAGAGAAGCGAGGAAGAAGAGCTCTTGGTTAAAGGTGACCAAATAACGGGAGCCGAGCGAGCGAAGCGAGTGTGCCGCGGCAGCGTTCTGCAAAGTGGCGAAATAACGTGGTACTTCCATGCTATTTACGTGGTAGAGCCAAGCGGCAGCTATATTATGGTTGTGGCACGAATGGGTCGGCTCGACCGGGGTTGGACCACACTCTCAAAAAATACCAGTGTAAAATAGCAGCTTAATGCTGCTGTGTTCCGTATGGTGAGTGTAAAAAACCGGAGAAACCTTTTTACTGGAAACGAGGCATTCCATCTTAGTTCTCAGGGGTGAAAACGCATCTGCATTTTGATTTTTAATCAAGGATAAATGTAGATGTCTATGGGCCACAGCATCCACTTATCATTAGGTAAACTGTATGGTCATTTATCACCCTTATATTAAAAAAAAATCCTAACCCCCTATAAGGCAATCTATGAAGGAGATTTTTGATAGGCTGTAATGAATGTATAAATTAATGAGAAAGGCGTGAAAAAAATATAAAATAATATTAATAAAACTATTTTTACGGATTTTATTGCGTTTAATTTTACTAATTTTGATTCCCGACGTTTCGGGTGCTTTACAGCACCCATGGTCACGGGGGGGACTGAGGTGTTTGACGTCCCAATGTCATAGTTAGCCCGGCTACCTTCAGTTTTTTGAATATTAATTTTTGGTCCGATCTACGCAGAATAAGTGTAGTACTTGTTCGGTACATTTGGTACGTGTCGCACGGGCTATGCTGTAACAGCGTTTACAAAATCGATAGACTCGATTTTCATACACGGTTGTGGATCTAATTTGTCATGAGACTTGAGCTTATGTAACATTTTTTTCACCGAATAATTAAAAGTTGTATAGTTAGTGATTGTTTACCTCGACTGAAAGGTAAGGTATATTGCTTAATTATAATTTATTTCTATTCATCTAATTATCTAACCTTGAATTTTATCGCATGTGTTTCATCTTTATCTTTCGATTTGACCGATGTGACAGAATCCTTAAATTTAGCAATATTGCAGCATTTAATTTGATTTGATTATTATTAAAATTGATTTTGTTTATTGAACACAACGTTATGACGTTGTCGTACATTTTATCAGTCTCCTGTCATTCTGATATAATATTGTCTATTTCTTTTTCTTTTTGACCATTTTAACTACAAATAGTTTATATGTGAGAGTATTTTTAAATATTTTTTTAATAAAGTTACATACGTAAGTGATATTTTATGTTACTTAGGGCTGATCTTTCAATTATCAGGTAAAAGTTAATTGGAGAATAAAGTACAACATAAACAAATTAAAAATAACGGTTGTATTGAATAAACTATTTTTTCAATTGTTTTACTTTAATATTCCATCTGGTTTAATTTATTTGAAGTACTTTTACCTGTCTATGGGCCACAGCACCCACTTACCACCAAGTGGACTGTGTGCTCATATGTCACCTGCATTCATTAAAAAAAAAACTTGTTTATTGAAAAATCTGTCCTTAATGTTAAAGAAATTTGTAGAATAATGTTTTGTCAGAATGTTCAGGATAGATAAAGTACTAATTGACTATGTTCTCATTGCACTTGCAGTTATCATGACAAAAAAATAAACATGAAATGTACAATTAATGTGTATATATAAATGCAAGAAAATATTATAAATTAAAAATGGGCATTAATATATTAATTATAAAACCAAAATATGTTTTTAAAATGTTATGCAAAAATACTGTTATTATTTTTGTACTAATCAAACAAGTGGGATGCGGTAAGTAAAGACTGTGAAGAAAAACCTCCGAAGTAGGCGGAGTTATAGCCGTTTTTGGCCATTTTGACCCCCTAGGAGTGTAATGAGAACTTTTTGCCCCTATTCAACCATGACCCCCATGACATCGTCTACATGATAGGCTATTCAAACTGACTAGGCCTAAAGTTCGAGCCACCCCCCAACTTATTTCTAGTCTTTACTTCCAAAATACCAAATTACTAAGTTGCTGGTCCTGTGTTTGAATCTTAATCAGGGCCAAAACTGTAGAATAAAACAAATTATTAATTTTCTGGTCTAGATTTAATTTGTTTTACAATTACATTCAAACCATTACATAGAATTTATAGATCATATGAATAAGTGCCACAAGTGTATGGTTTTATTAGAAATTTTGTAAGAGCTTTGCTTAGTCCATCTATTTAAACTTACACTTATTGTGTTTGTTCTGCCTCGTTGGTCTAGTGGTTGTTAGCACAACTGTTAATCATGACGTCCCAGGCTCGAATCTCGGGTCGGGCCAAATTCAGTTATTGTGTTTTTCTGTTGAGAAATTCTCAGCAGTAGCCTGGAGTATGTGAGCATGTATAGCCGTTGAACCTCTTCCTGATCTCTCTCTGGTTGTGTTGGATTGCCAACCCATTGGACTATGAGAGTTAGGATGTAGATAGAGAGTTAGGATATGTAGAGTGCATCTCGGTTTGTGCAAACACTGGTGAACTAAAACCCTGCTTAGGGTATTGTTACAGTAAAACAGAGCTATTAAATTGTGTTGTCAACAACTGGAATAAGCTACTGCAAAATGTGATTGATGCTCCAACATTGAACGCCTTCAAGAACACATTGGATAAAATCTCCAAACATTAAGATGCACATGCATCAGCTTTTTAGCTGCTGGTGTGTTTATGTATTAATAATAATTATAATAATAATTAGTGTCCGACCGAAACAGGATTTTCAACCGAAACCGAAACTTATTTATACATGTTATTTTTTTTATTGTATACCGAAATCTGGTATATTTTTTACACATACACATATAGGTAATTCATGTTAATGAAAAACAGTTATTATAGTAGTCATGTAGCAATATATCTATTTATTTATTTTAAAGTAAAAATTCCACAATTTAACATTACGAAATACTTTTGAAGTAAATTTTGTAAAAGATCAACACTCGCACATATAAAAAGTTACTCGCTAATTGCGAACACATTTTATTGTGTTTACAATATTGTTAAAACTAATATATTATTCAATGAGATCTTCAGTTAAGCAATAACCTAATATAATAATTATCAATCTCAACAAAGATTACAATACTTTTTACGAGGGGGTAACATACGAGTCACGAATTCATCCAAACAACGCAGGTAATACATAAACACTGAGTTTCGGCGCCGCCGAAGGTTCGGCAGATTTTTTGCCGAAACCGGAACTATTACCGAAACTAGATTTTTTTGCTGAAACTTGCCGAAACCGAAACCGAAACCAAAACCAAATCTTCGGTCGGCCACTACTAATAATAGTATTTGTTTGTAATAACTTACTGCAATCCAATGTTAGCCTTAAAATGCTATTATACGTGCAGTATCAACACCATGCAAACTATCACTGACAGTCCTCTTTCCAATGTTTATCAAAAACGCTAAAGGTGTAGCTAACACTAGATATACGAGTATTGTGTGGTTGATAGTTTTTGAAGATAAATGGCGGTATAATCATTATATTTACCTAAGATGTAACATGCGTGTTATACGTGGTAGAGCCATGCTGCAGCTATATTAGAAGTATAGTTGTGGCACGAATGGGTCGACTCAACTGGGGAAGGAGTGGTCCTAAGGAGTGGTACTCTCACAGAATACTAACGTAAAATAGCAGCTAACGCTGCTGTGTTTCGTATAGTGAGTATAGAGACCGGAGAACCCTTCCACTGGGAACGAGGCATTCCATCTTAGTCCTCACGGGTGACAACGCATCTGCATTTTGATTCGTAGTCGAGGATAGATGTAGACTTACCATCAGGTAGACTGTATGCTCGTTTGTCACTATCATCCTATAAAAAAAATACACTAACCAATGATGGACAGCAGTTTCAACATTGTGAGAATTCTGACACTGCAATTGTCAATCTGCCTACAAGCATGGTGATTAACAACACTAGAGGCACATGTGTGCAGTGGACTTTTACAGGCCAATAAAGAATTGGTTCTGATTAAGACTTGAAACCCAAGTTTTATAACCCTGTTGTCCATGCATTTATAATTATCTACACATGCTGTACTAAGATTTGTTAAGAATGTGTTATCATGGCCAGTGTCATGCATCACCTTGTCTCACCATTTATATTAATTGGTGCTGTTAAGTAAAATAATTAAGTATATATATATATATAACTAAGGTATATCTAACCACAAGACGTAGAATGGAAGGGTTAAAGAAATAAAATCAATTAAGTGCATGCTATTATTACATTATTAGTGTACCATCATAAGTGAGAGGCCACCTACTAGAATTAAAAATGATTATTTGGTCTGTTACACCGCTCCATCCATCCATTACAGCCTATAAAAGTCTACTGCTGAATATAGGTCTCCCTCATAGATTGCCTCAAGGGGGGATTTTGCCATAATTGCCACGATTGGCAAGCGGTTTGGCAACCGCAGATTTTTGGAGTGAAAATTTCTTTAGAATCGTTGCAATTTGAAACTCGATGAAACGAAAAAGTGACTAAAGAGAGAAATGAGATAAGATATTATATAAAATTAGTCATGTTTAGGCCAGTTAGTGTGTCTATTTTACGTACCACATTGAGAGTCAATCAACTTTTGTTCGAAAAAATTACTTTACCTATAGAATTAAGTAGATGGCGCTGTTACAATTTTCTGAAGGTTTCACTTCTACCGCGTGTGAATTGCACACATGTTGGTTTTTATTATTTAGAGTTGTTATCAGGAAGATGCTGCTGCCCATCTCCTGTTTCATTTTCCTCTGTAGCTTCACTCATACAAAACCTGCGGGACGATTCGGGGTAGTAGATATTCATACACCGCCACTACACGGTTATGTCACACCGTTACAGCCAATCAAAAGTCCACCGCTGAACATAGGCCTCCCCATAGATTGCCTCATAAGAGGATGTTTGCCATAGTAGTCACGCTTGGCAGGCAGGTAGGCAAAAACAGTTTTTATTAGTTGTTAACACGTTGAACGCCACGCGAAAAATCGAGACTTTCCGTTCGGGCCATGGGGGTCACCGGTGAGCCTTACCTAGTTGTTCCATTCAGGCCACGGGAGTCACCGGTGAGCCGCGCAAGAGGTTCACTGTAAACGGGTCTCACAAGCCACAGATTGCAGTTATTAAACAAAACACGTATGGAAGTGAGCCGCGTGGCCTCTGGACTGCTCCAGACGATATGGTTTTCAAATCCCACAGAAACTTATAGTTGTATCAAAGGTAATGTCCTAAATACGATCTTAGTGACTTGCCTTATTTTTTTGTTTGAATAAATAGCGCGAATAAAACCAAAAGAAAATAATTATATGTTTATTATATTACAAATAACTAAAATAATTAATGATTTCTTATATTTACGCGAACACTACACATTTAAATAAAACTAGTTTTACGGATTTTATCGCACAGCACCCATGGTCACGGGGGGACTGAGGTTTTTGACGTCCCAATGTCATAGTTAACCACGGTTACCTCCAAATTAAAATTTATTAATTTTTGTTCCGATCTACGCAGTATGAACTTTCAGTATCTTGAAGTCTTGCAGTGGTATGCTTGGGTTTGGATTTAATTTTGTTAATTATAGGATCCCAAGCAGATGGCAGCACCCATCCATCTTCTCTATTAAAATTAGGATGTTTTTTAATTTCAATAGCCTCGCGTATCATCCTTGGTAGGAATCGGTGTTCTTTTGCGAGGATTTGTGGTCTATCAAATCTGATGTAATGGCGGGGACGACCTTGAACATGTTCACAGACTGCAGACTTCCCAGAGCGTCAGTGCCTCACGTCAGCTATATGTTCTTTCACGCGGGTTTTAATGGATCTCGACTCGATCAAGCGTGACTGTGGGCCGTGACCATGGGTGCTGTAAAGCACCCGAAACGTCGGGAATCAAAATTAGTAAAATTAAACGCAATAAAATCCGTAAAAATAGTTTTATTAAATGTGTAGTGTTCGCGTAAATATAAGAAATCATTATAAAATAATATTAATTTCAGATGGATTGTGATTTTTAGGTAGATCAATATGTTTATTTAATTTATCATATAATATTTTGATTTCTAATTATAACAACATACCGCCGCAATACAAACACGAACACGAACACAAAAGAGTTGTCAATGGACTGCGGTTGCCACTAGCAACTTACCATCAGGTAGACTGTAAGTTCATTTGTCTCTTCAGTTATAATAAAAATCGGAAAGTAATTTATATCTTAAATATGATGTTAGTAGATAGACACGCTCTACCTTCTTCAAACGTGGTAGAGCCACGCTGCAGTTGGTTGTAGCACGAATGGGTATCTCAGCTCGACTGGGGCAGGACTACACTCTCACAGAGTACAAGCGTAAAATAGCTTCTCTATGCTTCTGTGTTTTGTACTGTGAGTGTAGTGAACCGGATACCCTTTTTACTGGAAACGAGGCATTCGATCTTAGTCCTCAGGGGTGACAACGCATTTGCATTTTGATTCTTAATCGAGGATAAATGTAGATATCTATGCGCCACAGCATCCAGCTTGTTTGTTAACCTTATACATTAAAACAAAGACACGAACAATATAGTTACCGCTGTTTTTTTTTTTGGTGGTGGTGCGATATATGGCCTTATATTGGACACCTGATTGGGCGGGGGCTTTGACGGAGAGAAACATTGCCTTCTTGAGCAATGGCCGTAGGGGTCATACGAGGATATATGCTATGAGGTGGCGTACTGTTAGGAGGCCGATCTCGTTTGACTTTAAAAAAAAACACTATGTAAACCTAAAGGTTGAATTGACAAAGTTCACACACAAAATTAATATTGTTCCTGACTTCCGAACTCTAATACGTCTCGGAGTCTATGTCCGATCTACCCGGGGCTCTGAATCTAACTGATTATTGAAATGGAATAAAAATTAATATAGAAAGAACAATACAATTACTGAGCGATTAACCCGCCGGGTCGTGAGCTTTATGAAGACGCAGAAGTCGACAACTATGACGTTTTAGGTCCCGAAGAACCTACACACGTTCCAGCTGACCACAGGAAACGTCCGGATGTATTGGACATCGTGCTCGCTAGGAACGTCAACTGCCCGATAGTGGTAGAGGTGCTGTACGACCTGAGTTCACAACACCTCCCGATACTGATTACCCTTGGCCTCAAGGCGGTGACGTCGCTGCCCAGGGCTTTTAAGAACAAGATTGACTGGAGGCTCTACCAACAACACCTGCAGGAGAGACCTCCAGTATATGCAGAGATTAATTCAGCGGACGACGTAGAGGCAGCTGCTAGCAGAATAAACAAATCCATCCAAGAAGCCCTCAACGCGACCTCTACGATCGTCCCTCTAAAGACGCGTAGAGACGAGCTGCCGCGAGAGTTGCGTGCGCAGCTCAACCAAAAACGAGCGCCGAGGAAGCTCTGGGCAAGCACTCGCTGCCCTAGACTCAAAAGTCAATTAAATAAACTGACGGATGAGCTATCGGTTGCAATCCAGGCCCACAGAGGAAAGGCCTGAGAGCGGCGCATATGGAAAGCTAAAGATCATACACAGCTGACCAGAGTGCTGCACCACCTTGCGGCCGAACACAACGTTGGGCGTCTTCTTGGACATCGAGAAGGCGTTCGACAGAGTGTGGGCACTCTGGACTACTCTACAAGTTGGAAGAACAAACGAGTGCTATGCTGCGGCTAGTGGCGTCATCCCTAGCTGACCGGAGTTTCTACGTCAGTGTCGAGGATGCAGAGTCCGCAGCCAAACCAATTAGAGCTGGTGTACCACAGGGCAGCTGTCTCTCGCCGATCCTGTACGCGGCTTATACTAATGACATCCCTACTCTGGCAGGACACCTACGCGAATGGGAGGACGACGTAGAGCTGGCGCTATATGCGGACGATATCGCCTAATTTACATCGTCCAGAAGAGCACATATCGTCGCCGCCAAGATGCAACGCCTGCTGGACCTGCTGCCACCGTGGCTGGATGAGTGGAGGATGGCCGTCAATGTTGGGAAGACGACCGCTCTGATCACCCGCCGCTACAGGAACTTCCCGCCCCCGTTGACGCTAAGAATCCAGGAGATTGCGTACAAAAAGGCCGCGATCTACCTTGGATGCCGGATAGACAGGATGCTGCGCATGACTGCGCACGTCGACCTATAAATTCCGGTGGTCGTCTGCTGCCGTTTTGGTGGGTGCGGCTGGGGTACTATGGACGGACGTCCAATCAAAATACACGAACTGTAGAATACGAATGGCAAGGCAGTGGCCAGCGGTACGACGGCTCAACTGTTCGGCGGAAATCTTCTGACACGCATAGATGGCCTCAACTTTGTCTCTCCCAGCAAGATGACATTTATGTCCTGTTGTAGGGCGACTGTGCGGAGTTCATGGAGCTTCTGCTAGATCCCGTTCGGGTTCCAGTAGAGCAGGCGCAGGTTACTCGCCTCCGTAATGTCGAGCCAGTAGTGTCGCTAGCACTCTCATTACAGCGGTGATTGGGTCAGCCTCGGCTCTGATGTCAGTCAGGACTTTGCTGCCGACGATGGCGAAGCCAACCAGCCTCTGGATTGCGTCCATAGTGTCGTGGCTGGCTGTTGGTTGTCTCGTAGTTGTTGTTGGTACTAGTCTCGGCAGGCCTTTGGTGTCTTTCCTTATGGTAGAGTGCGCTCTATGAGTAGAGCGGGCTCTATTTTCTGATAGGGCCCTTTCTGGCGCTCTACCAACTAACCATAGTTGTACCCTTGTTTCCTTTGCGGTAACCTGCGCCTGTGAGGCTATCGTTACCGGTGGGGTTGGGGTAGAGGTAGCTGCCTGAGGAGGAGGCTGCTCCTTCTTCATCTTCCTCCCCCGCTTCCTCTTCTTGGAGGGTTGACGCTTCGTGGCGTCGTTAGCGGGGGCTGTAGAGTCGCCCCGGTAGTTGCCCTCGTTATAACGGGTTCCACCGTTTCCATTGGTATTACGGGTGAGGGGGGGGCTGTCTGCCTCCCTTCCCCTCTAATGGTTGCCCACCCGTCTTCTTAGATTTCTACCGCCCTTGGGTGACTCTGGGGATCCCTCTTCGGATCTTCCGGGAGTAGGCCCGGCAGAGTGATTCCCTGCTTCCTTGCAATCCTCCTCAGGGCTGGGCAATGGTTTGAGGTGTGGTTTTTGGCGCAATTTGCGCATTTGGGTTCTTCGTCTCTACCCCTAGGGCATTGACTCGTTACGTGGTCCCCGGCGCAGCGAACGTACTTCACTGGCCTGTAACAATTGGCAGATGCGTGCCCGAAAGCCTGACAGTGGTGGTACTGGGCCGGACCTGCTCGTCCTTGCCAGGCTTCGATGACGAACCCTCTCATATAGAGGAGTTCGCCGATCTGGTAGAGTTGGTTGAGTCGTTCCAGGCTCAGGTGGTCTAGCTGCGCATAGTAGAGGCACCCAGATCTATCTCTACGGGAAGGCCTTGGCCTCCTCTATCTGGTCGGTGTCCGTGCCCATTGGCAGCCCCTAGATGCCCACCTTGGTGGGCTTCTCCTCTACCGGGGTGTAGCAATACCAGGACAATGCTGGTATCTTCTCTGAGATGTCTATTAGGTATCTCTGGGTTAACCGGAATTCTGGTTTACACCACAGAGCCCGGATGCCCCAACTTTCCATTGAGCACTTCAAAGTGCTTCGTCCAATCCGGGAGGCACTCTACTTACCTTAAAAGTAAAAAATACTACCAAGGAAACATTACAAACAAATGTGGAGCAATTAGTGTCATTTGCAAATATAACGAAGCAAAATAAAAATACGGTAGTTAAAAATAACGGGCCCAATAAGGAGCCGCCGCAAGGAGGTAGGAGGTAGCCGCAAAATCGCTGAGCTTGCCTCATTGTGATAATAGTACGGTATCAAAAAGTGTAAAAACACCGACCTCGAGCTCAACGAATTGTGTGGCCACGAAATCGGCAGGATTATCTAGTATTGATAAATGCTCAGTTTCGATTAATGATTAAAATTATCCTATTAATGAGGTAAAAAGAGGAGGCAACACGAGCCTAGCAGATATACGAGGGGAGGTCAAAAAGTTCGCGGAATGATAGGGAAGGATAATGAAATGAAACATTAAACTATTTTTACTTTTAAATGTATTCTCCCTTAACCCTAATACATTTATTAGATCTGTCAAATAACTTATTAATACCGTCTAAAAAAAAGATTTGTCTTGGGCGTCAAAATAGGCCGAAAGTGCCTTTTTTATGCCACTGCATCGACTCTTGCTTTTACTCAGGTTGATAATGCTGAACCCAAGTTTCATCGCCAGTTACAATTCGGGCCATAACTTCCTCCCTTTGCTCTCCACAGCGGTCCCAAAACTCGCGACAACTTTCGACGCGCTCGTGTTTTTGATACGCAGAAAGCATTCTCGGAACCCATCTTGCACAGACTTTAGTCATGCCAAGGTGTGGATGTAGGATGTTTAAAATGGTTGTTTCTAATACTCCAACTAATGTTGCAAGCTGTTTTTTCTTTAGCCGGGCATCTACCGATACAAGTTTTTCAACTTTTTAGATTGTTTCTGGCGTGGTAATTGTAAAAAAATTGTAATTGGCCATTTATATATCATGGTTTTCCCAGGAGCGGAGTCCCCATAAACAGCTGACATCTCTTTAAAAATGGTTTGAGGTGTCTTTCCTTGTTTGACTTACTTACTGACGGCGCGTAATTTAATTTTCTCCGTAGTGGCTAGTTTCTTCCCGATTGACTTGTTTACTCGTTGATAACACAAAAGCTAATGACCCGACTAGACTGAAACTTGGTATATATACTAACAATGAGTTAGTCAACTAGCGCCTACCTGAATGAGTAAACTCACCCTCGCCAACCCCGCTACTCCGCGAACTTTTTGACCTCCCCTCGTACAAGGGACTGAACGTAAGAAGTATTTATACGTCAGGCGTTTGAAGAAGGAGTCTACAGTAGAAAGCATAGAAAAACGTGTTAAGAATATATGTGGGGCTGAAGTAAAAGTTAAGGTCGAACAAATTAAACATTAGGCTGAACGCTTGTGCTTCGTCTATAATAGGGGTTCCAGAAAGTTACTATAAAAAGATATATTCACCAGAGAATTGGGAACTTAATATTGAATTTTGCGAATGGGTGTGGTTTCGTCGATACACCGAAAAACCAAACAAGCCTTAGGAGAACTGTTGAAATTTTATACCAGAACGTAAGAGGACTGAGAACGAAATTATATGAATTCTGGATGGGTGTTGCTAGATCGAGTTCCGATTTGTTTGCTATTACGGAAACCGGCTTTAGTAAATCCATTCAAGACTCTGAAGTTATCCCATCTGGATACAAAATGTTAAGATGCGATTGCGTAGACAAGGAAACAAGGCGGTGCTTGTCTAGTGGCCGCACCGCGCTTCGAGCTACAGTTTGTACCTATATCGAGTGGCGTCAACATAGATTGTCGGCTGTTTGAACTGGTTTGTGCTAGGATATATTTAAGAGAAAGATTTATATTTTTTATATGCGTTGTTTACATTACATCAGGTAGTTGTGATAATGAATATATGTAATTTTTCAGAATAATTCAGCAATATTGTAGTAAATACCGTAAAGTCATAGTACTAGGAGATTATATATATTATAATTTGTATTCATGCTCTACTACTATACGTAATTACTATGAACATTTTGTGACATACTATGAATTTTCTCAAAGCAATAGAATAGGTAATTGCAATGAACGACAGTTCGATTTAGTGTTAAGTACATTTGATGGTGAGGAATCGGTGAGAGTGTACGTATATGCGGCGGATACTGGGCTTGTGCCAGTGGATGCGCACCACCCTCCGCTTGAGATAACAGTGTGTTTGCAATTCGTTGCAGACGGAGCCGCTGCCGCGCAAGGCTCCATTGACAGCGAATGCTACGTGAGACCTGCTTGGAAGTTTAGCAATGCTAACTTTCCTCTCTTGTATAAAGCTATAGAGGAAATAGACTGGTCTCCAATGTATGGTCTAGATTTAGAAACAAGTCTTGATTTTTTTATTGCACTATAAATAATATAATAGATAATTGCGTACCTAGGAAAAAATTAAGTAAGGTAAGGTCGAAGTATATTTATCCCGAGTGGTACACAGCTGAGATAATACGTGAATTAAAATTAAAAGCAGATCACCATAAGAGGTATAAGATGAGTAAATCAAAATACGATTATGAACTATTTTCTCAGTGTCGAGCGAGAGTTAAGAAGATGATAAAACTCGCTCAAGAGCAACATCAGAGTCGCGTTCAAAACCATCTCTGAGAAGATCCAAAAGCTTTTTGGAATTACATACGGTCCAAGAGTATGCAAAAACAAAAAACAAATTTTGAAAAATGGGTAAGTATTGAGTGGTATATAGGACGGAACAAGCCAATCTAAGTGTTACCGAGACAATAATAGCGGCTGGCGATACCAACGCAGCTGCGCGTGTGCATGTCGAAAGTCTGAGTCTTCAGGATGTGCATCGCGCCTTGCAAAAGCTGAAACCTAAGATGTCCGCAGACCCGGATGGCATTCCGCCGTATATACTCAGGGACTGCATTTTCGTGTTAAGTAAGACGTTAATGTACATTTATTCTAAATGCCTGGACAGTGCTGTTTTTTCCGATAGATGGAAAACAACAAGGGTCGTTCCTGTTCCAAAGGGAAATGCAAGGTCGCAGGTGGACGAATATCGACCTGTTGCTGTGCTTTCATCAGTAGCTAAAGTATTTGAGTCGGCCATGTACGATAAAATATTTGCGCAGATGAATCAGCATCTCTCGGAAGCACAGCACGGGTTTCGGCCAATGAGAAGCACCACTAGCAACCTTCTTAGCTACATGGCTGAAGTTGTGCCCGCAGTGGATAGGGGGGTGCAAGTGCTTACTTTGACTTTAAAAAAGAGTTTGACTTAGTGGATAACGAAGTCTTGCTAAAAAAGTTAGCGGCAGTTAGCTTCACTCTAAATTATTTGCCAGCTATATGACAGGTATAAAGCAGTATGTGGAATATGCCGGTCATACGTCGGACTCATATGTAACAAAATCTGGAGTAAGCCAAGGCAGTAATTTAGGGCCACTTCAGTTTTTATTACTGGTTAACGATTTGCCTGAGGTAGTTAAGGAATCTAAGTGCCTTCTTTTTGCTGATGACCTCAAGTTGTATCATGTCGTAGAAACGTTGGCAGACTGTGAAAAGCTACAACAGGACGTAAACAGAGTAGTGGAATGGAGCAAGAATAGCCGTTTACAGTTTAACACCTCCAAATGTGTAACCATTTCATTCACTAGAAAGCGCACGCCCATTGTATATAACTATGAAGTGGATGGTTCGCAAATGGTAAGAGTTAAAGAAGTTAAAGATCTAGGCGTTCGGCTAAATAGTGAATTATCATCTAGGGAACACATTATCTATTGCTGCAAAAAAGCGTATAGAAACTTGGGATTCATTCTTCGCACAGTTCACGGCTTCACGAACATTAAGGTAATCACTGTATAATACGCTGGTAAGAAGTAATCTGGAGTGTAACGCCTTAATATGGTCGCCGCACGAAAATAGGTATAGTGCAATGCTGGAACGTGTGCAAAATAAATTTAGTAGATACTTATATATGCGCTATTATGGAGTCTGCCCTATGCATCCATTAATGTACCCAACTTTATTTATTCTGGGTATGGTTGGCTACAACGAGTTGAGGGTAAGACGAGACCTAGCATTTGCCTTATATATTTTTAAAATGCTTAGAGGAAAAATATATAATAGAGACATATTGGGGCGGATTGGGCTGTGTATTCCAGACGGGTACGTATGGAAAAGGCGGCGGCCGCGGCTGCTGTCTGTGCCGCGCGCCCGTACTAATTTACTCGACAAGGCGCCTTTAACGCAAACGTTACGCATTCTTAATAGAATGGCTGAAGGCATTGACCTATTCTATTGCACCTTGAGTGAATTCACTAGGGTAGGATTGTTTACAATATGTTACAGTTAATGACCACATTTTTTGTTATGCATGAAAAGAACTACAATGTCGCATTGGGTTTTTTTTCCTGTCATGATAGTTGTTAGAAGCATAGCTGGTAGAAGGCCTCTGACCATCGTCCTGTGGTAGGCGTGACGGGTTGGAAGTGGGCACCGATGATGACGATTGTCCGGCAGTTGCTATTGTAGCATAAGTCGTGGAATCCCATCCGTAGGCCTCCTCCCGCCCTTGCTCTAACTCGGCCGCGTCCATGTTACTCCGACGGTCGGGTGAGATGGAAGGGGTTGGCTTCGGTGGGGACGGCGATTTGGGTGGCGATTTGTGGACTCTCTATCCTTCCGCGGTTGGAATTCCTTCGTCTTCTGACTTAGACGAGGACAATGATGATATTGTCGATGTAATTGGAGATCCGACGCATTGCCTCTTCTCGAAGAGCGACGCGTCGGTCTCGGGTGGTGTGTGCCTCCGTGCCGATTTCTTCGCCCGCTGTGGCATAGGTGACGGTTTCCGCTCACTCGTACGCTCAGGCACAATTTAACTACGATACATTGTCGTCTGCGTGTATGCTATTTTAGCACACAGCCGGATTACCGGAATTCTCGCGGTGCATCACTATGCACCGGTCGAGCCGTTATGGCATTGTTAGTTTTGTCGGCGGACCGTCCGGCCCCGGTCGCTGCGAGTTGGTATCAATTTTGTTGATTTCAAGTGTTATGTCTAGCCTATCTGCGGCATTGTGGGTTGTTACTCGACTCTCTAATCGTTATAGAGAGGAGTTCTCTTGGTAGAGGTCGCCCGTCCGGAGGCCGAGCATGTAGAGGTGCTAGGTTGTTTAGATGTTCGTGTGGCCCGTTGTCTGCGCGGTCAAACAAACCGCGCGCCAGACGGGCCACGAATTCCTGGATGCTTTCTATCCTTAGGCTGGCCGCGATGACGTCATTCCGGACGTAGCGACCTGCACCGACGATAGTTCGTAATGAGTAATTCTGCTGAACCTGCAGCCGCTGCCTCTGCCGTTCGCTTAGGAGTGCGTACCAGGCCGGAGCGGCGTAGGTGATCTTTGGTCTTATGTACATTTTGTATATTTTTATTTTAGTGTTGATGGAGAGCTTGGATGCCAGGACTGGACGGAGCATCGCCCGCGCACATCTGGCATTGCGGACGACGATGTCGACGTGCGCGATCATGCGCAGCATCCTATCTATCCGGCATCCGGTGTAGGTCCACGGCCTTTCGTACGCAATCTCCTGGCCTCTTAGCGTCAACGGGGTGAAAGTTTCTATATCGGCGGGTGAGGAGAGCCGTCTTCCCAACATTTACGGCCATCCTCCACTCATCCAGCCATGGTAGCAGGTCCAGCAGGCGCTGCATTTGGCGGCGGCGAGATGGGCTCTTCTGGACGAGGTGTAGGCGCTATCGTCCGCATATAGCGCCAGCTCTACATCGTCCTCCCATTCGCGTAGGTGTCCTGCCAGTGTGGGATGTCATTTGTATACGCCGCGTACAGGATCGGCGAAAGACAGCCGCCCTGTGGTACGCCAGCTCTTATGGGTTTTACTGCGGATTCGGCATCTTCGACACAGACGTAGAAGCTCCGGTCGGCTAGAAATGACGCCACTAGCCGCAGCATAGCCGGAGGGACACTCGTCTGTTGTATCATCTTGTAGAGTAGGCCAGAGGTTACACCCTGTCGAACGCCTTCTCGATATCGAGGAAGACGCCCAACGATGTGCGATCCCGATTGTGTTCGGCCGCCAGGTGGTGCAGCACTCTGTACAGCTGTGTTGCTGTGGAGCCCGCTCCTAAAACCGTGTTGCTCCGCCCGAAGTTGTATGCACGGGCGGATTCTTCTAGAGTGATTCTTTCGAATAGTTTGGCTATGGCGACAGCAGCGTTATAGGTCTATAACTAGCTGTCTCACGCCTGTCCTTCCCGGTTTCGCAGAACTATGACCTTGCCAATTTTCCAGTCCTCCGGGAAGTGTGAAGTCCGCAGTATGCCATTGTAGAGTCGTCCTAGCTCTACAATGGCTCTATGGGGCAGCTGTCGAAGTGCAGCGTTCGACTCGGTCATGCCCCTGCGCCTTCCTCGGTTGCAGGCAGATTACCGTCCTCCGCAGTTCAGGGGAGATGAACCACTTCCTGCAAGCGGTGGCGCGGGCGACGACAGGAACTCCCATACGCGGCTCTCCTTTGGGCGTGAAGCTCCATGTACTCCGCACTTGCTGGGTTCGGCATAAATTGCTCGAAATGCTCGCTAGGATATCCGCCTACCTTTGGCTCAGAACAACGCCCGCCCGCATTGTTGGTCAGCGGGCAGACGGGGTCTAGTCTTAGCCGTCGGTTCAATTTGTAGAGCGACGCTTCCTGATCTTCGGCTTTCCATATGCGTCGCTCCCAGGCCTTCCACGGTGGGCCTGGATTGCAACCGACAGCTCATCCGTCAGTTTGTTTAATCGCGTTTTTATTTGTGGGCAGCGAGAACGTGCCCAGAGCTTCCTCACGCGCGTTTTCGATTGAGCTGCACACGTAGCCTCGTGGCAGCTCGTCTCTGCGATTCGTCAGAGGGACGATCGTAGAGGCCGCGTTGAGGGCTTCTTGTATTGATTTTGTGATTCTGCTGCAGCGGCCTACGTCGTCCGCTGAGTTGATCTCGTGTATGCTGGAGGTCTCTCCTGCATTGCTGGTAGAGCCTCCAGTTGATCTTGGTGTTAAAGGCTCTGGGCAGCGTCGTCACTGCCTTGAGGCCAAGGGTAATCAGTATCGGAGGTGCTGAGAACTCAGGTCATACAGCACCTCTACCACTATCGGGCAGTTGACGTTCCTAGCGAGCACGATGTCCAGTACATCCGGACGTTTTCTGTGGTCAGCCGGAACGTGGCCCTCGGGACCCAAAACGTCGTAGTTGTTACGATCTGCGTCTTCGAGTTCTCGACCCGGCGGGTGATCATTCTAGATCCCCAGGCCGGGTGTTTTGCATTTAGGTCCCCGCGATGATGGTAGGTGCTGCCTTCCATGATCGTCCGGATGTCTGAGGAAAAATGGAGTCCCTGGCGGGTGGTATGCTGCGAAGATCCTTAGTTCCTCGCCCGCCGCTCCATTTTATGCCGATAGAGCGCGTCGATTGGTATGACGGTAATCAAGTTTAGGTGGACGATGTCCTTTCTCACTAGAACTGCCGTGCTCTATAGGCGGTTCTCGAGCGTTGACCTCGTCCCTCCTGTAAATTTGGTAGTTGGGCATCTTGATGTGCGTAGATGGCCTCAACTTGTCTCTCCCAGCAAGATTATATGAATGTCTTGATGTTGAGCGACAGTACGGAGTTCATGGAGCTTCTGGATACCGTCCGGGTTCCAGTAGAGCAGGCGCAGGTTCGTATTATTCGCCGCCACCGTAGCAAAGGAGCCAGTAGCTGCGCTAGTGCCCCATCACTGCGGTTATAGGGTCGGCGCCGGCTCTGATGTCGGCCAGAACCTGGCTACCGACCTCAATGGCGATGCCAACCAGCCTCTGGATAGCATCCATGGTGTCTGTGTTGGCGGTTGGCTGTCTAGATGTTGTAGTTGGTACTGGTCTCGGCTGGGTTTTTATTTCTTTTCTTATGGTAGAGCGCGCTCTATGAGTAGAGCGGGCTCTATTTTCAGATAGAGCCCTTTCTGGCGCTCTACCATCTGTGGATTTCTTTACTTCTCTCCTGGTAACCTGCGCCTGCGAGGCTATCGTTACCATTGGGGTAGGGGTTGAGGTTGCAGCCTGAGGAGGAGGCTGCTCCTTCTTCTTCTTTTTCCCCCGCTTCCTCTTCTTGGAGGGCTGACGCTCCGTGGCGTCGTTAGCGGGGGGCTGCAGAGTCGCCCCGGTGGTTGCCCTTACTGTGGCGGGTTCCACCGTTTCCATTGGTGTTACGGGGCGGGTGGGGGCTGTTTGCCTCCCTCTCCTCTGATGGTTGCCCGTCTGGTTGATCTCAACTGTTCTCGGCGACTCTGGGGACCTCTTCGGGTCTTCCGGAAGTAGTCCCGGTAGGGTGATCCCCGCTTCCTCGCAATCCTCCAGGACTGGGCAGCGGCGGTCGTTGTATGGCTTTTGGCGCAATTAGCGCATGTAGGTTCTTCGTCCCTACCCTAGGGCATTGGCTTGCGGCGTGTTCCCGGCGCAGCGGACACACTTAATTGGTCTGTGGCAGTTGGTTGAGGTGGCCAAAGCCTTGCAGCGGTGGCATTGCCGGGCCCACTGTCTTGCCAGGCTTCTATGACGACCCCCTCATGTACAGGAGTTCGTCGATCTTATACAGCATATTGTTGTTCTAAACTTAGGTGGTCCAGCTGCGCATAGTAGAGGCATCCAGGTCTGCCTTACGGGTGGATTGCCCTCACATATTTGATGGGGAACCTCTGGCCCTGATAGCCTCTTCTATTTTGACGGTATCCGTGCCCACTGGCAGCCCCCGGATGCCCACCCTAGTGGGCTTCTCCTCTACTGGGTGTAGCAGTACCAGGATAATTCTGGTACCTTTTCAGTGAGTTCGGTTAGATATTTGAATTGCCCGGAATTCTTCCGGCTCTGTGGGTGAATCGAACCCCTTCCCGAACGGACGGGCGTTAGGAGGTCCGAGCTTCTTATTCAGTATTTCGAAGTGCCTCGTCCAATCCGGGAGGCACTCTACTATGATGGCGGGTGGCGCGCCTTTCTACCTCCTGTTGAGGTTGCGGCGCTTCTGGAGTCTTAGTCCTGGGTACTGCTGGCATCGCTGCCAGTTGGGCATAGCTGGTTGAGGGCCTTGTCCATCGTCATGTGGTAGGCCGATGGATTTGACGAGGATTGTCCAGGTGAGATCGTTGGTAGGATGTGTCCCACCGTGGGACCCTCTCTCCTGCTCAAACTCGAACTCGGCTGCGTCCATATTGATCCTGCGGCCGGGTGAGGAGGGGGTTGGTCAGAGGGACGGCGACTTCGGCGGTGAGGCGTAGGTTCTAAATCCTTCCCTGGTTGGGCTGTCTTCGTCCTTCGACCCGGACGAGGAGGATGACGATGACGAAGATGATGAATTACCGATGCATTGTTTCTTTTCGAAAAGTGATGCGTCGGTTTCCGGCGGAGTATGCCTGCGCGCGGTTTTCTTGCCCCGCTGTGGTAGGGGCACCGGTTCCCGATCACTCATGCGCTCAGGCGCGGTGGGCGTGAGCGCGGCGCTCGTTGCGGGTTCCTTGGTCGGCGACGCAGGTTTTCTGGTAGGTATTTGGCTGAAGGTGCCACGACCCTGGAACGCCCGGGTTCGATAGGTCCCTCACAATGATGGACGATCAATACGGGTCTGTCGGGGTTTCTTTGCGCGGGTGGGGGCTCCCCTTACCCGTCATGTTGTTCTAACAGTCCCTACTGTGTAATGATACAAGCGATGCAGTATGTCAATCTGATGATACCTCCGAGCCGACGATGAAGCGCGGCGCGAATGGTGAGTTGTGGGTGGTGAAGAGTTGGTTTCAACACTGCACCTTTCCTACGAAGGGTTGGGGAAGTGCTTAGATGGCACTCTAGAACGCGACTAGACACCTAGGGCACGAGAACGCTCTAGGGTGCCTAAGAATCTGCCTAAGGGCAGGTGACCTCGACGCCTCGCTGAGTATACGGACTCGACGCTTAGCGGAGTATGTCATACCGGCGGTTGTTTGGGACCACTGCTAATCCACAAACAACACACACTCAGGAGATCCTTACAAGAATTTAACTGAGCCCAAGAGTCGCTTAAGTACACCAGAGCTTTACCGTAAAGTGAGCCGCTTGCAATTGCCCGTACTTGCCTCTTTATTGTTTACTATTTTCACTATAGAAATATTACATTTTACAATTTTTACCATATATGACTAATTCTTACGCTAATGGGCTATACATGGTTCGATTGGTAATTTAATCATCTATCAGAACATTATAAAGTTTTTTTTTAATATATTAATAGTCTATAAAGTGATTAATAAAAATATCCCAAAGGAGACAGTTTCTTTTTGTATGGAGAATGGGCCCACCAAAAACTGTGATGACTCGTAATGAAATGTATGTAGATTTATTCCTTATAATCTCTAGATTACTATAGTAATATTAGTTGCACCATATATAAAGGGAATACTGAGAAAATAACAATGAAACGGCAATCTCATTATAACCTAAAATCCCATACGGGCGACTGTCTAATAGTTTTTTTATTGATATCCTATGTAATAATAGTGCACTGTGAATAATAAAAAGTGTAAAATAGTTGTAGGTTCTTCGAATTCTTAAGTACTACTTGGTGGATCGAATTTTTTTTTAGTAGTACCGGAGTAAACAGTACGAATAAACAGACGCGGTGATGTATTGATTCTTAACTGTATTTATTATTTATTGTGGTGTATTGAATACTAAGCACAGAATACATTACAAATGTGTTCAAGTGAAGCAAAAAGTAAGCCAAAACTATGCTCAACTAATTCTAAAAAGAAGCACACATGTACTTATTTATCTAATATCATTTGCAACCAGTAACACGGTTTGTGCGTCCAACAGTGAACTTTTAAGGGTGTTTTGCGAGTTTACCTGTACAGCGATTGAGAAAATAAATAGCACGTAAGATGTTTTGAACTGGTCGTGTTAGGATTAAAAAACTCTGTATTGTCACTGTATTGTAAAATCATCACATTCTTAAGCAGTATTAAAGTGACACATACCAGGTGCAGTGTCAGGACATTGTTATTAATATGTATTGATTGAATAACATGTTTACATTTCAAGCACCATTAAAACCAAAATGACTGGATAGTAACATATCCGATTTTGATATTAACGAAAAATAAATAGCATGTAAGGTGTATTGAACTATTTGTGTGGGATAAAAAGAAACACTGTATTGTCACTGCATTTTTATTGTTTATTGTAAAATCATCATATTCTTAAAGCAGTCTATTATAAGTATCACAGGCCGCGAGGTGCAGTGCCAGGACATTCTTTTAATATGTGATGATTGATTAGCATGTTTACATCCAACTACAATTGAAGCTAAAATATAAAATTCTCGAGTAGCAAGTCTCGTACCGGTACGCTCAGTGTGGGGCGGCTACCCTCTAGATGGAGTGATGACCTGGTAAGACATTCAAAAAGTCGATGGATGCAGGTGGCTCAGGACCGTGCTTTGTATAATTCCTTGGGGGAGGTCTATGTTCAGCAGTGGACTTGTGTAGGGCTGCAATGATGAAGAAGTTTTAAACTAGTTGTGTGGATACGGCTCGACCGGATAGGACACGCTCACGGAAAACGCTACCAGCGTAAAATAGTAGCTTAATGCTCTGTGTTTCGTATGGTGAGTGTAGAGAACCAGGTCCTTTTGAAACGAAGCACTCCATATTAGTCCTCAGGGGTGACAATGTATCTGCATTTTGATTCTTAAACGAGGATAAATGTAGATGTCTATGAGCCACAGCATCTACTTACCGTCAGGTGGACCGTGCGCTCGTTTGTCACACTTATTCTATAAAAAACAAAGGTTTGTCAATTGAAAGAGATACGAAAAGGTACCAGAGCATCTATTCAACTTGCTCGGCGTTTATTTATAAATTAGGCGCTTTATATAATAACACATAGTAGAAACAGGTCAAGTAAGCAACAATAATTACAAGTTTTAATGATTATTATTCGTCATCATTACAACAATTCACTGCTGAACATAGGTCTTCCCTAAATTAAATATATAATGTAAAATATTGTATAGCCCTTCCGTCAACTGCCATCGCGTTTCGTCCCGTATGGTGTCGTAAAAGTCGTAACAGAGTAAAATAAAGATACCAGGAGATGAGCAGCAACATCTCCCTATAGAATACCACAAAAAGCTTTGGTTGCCACAAGCGTAGCAACTGTGGCAAAATCATATAGTAATGATGCATATTTATATTACTATATAAATATGCATCATTACTACTTATGTATAAATCATTCCAATGATTGTGAGGTTCATTTAAGTGGTATTCACAAATACGAGCGTACAGTGGCACATAAAATGAGTTATCAATCAGCAATCTCTCTTTTAGGTTAGTAGTTCTTTTTAGTTTAGGTATTAAGAATCTAGATAAATGATTACATAACTTAAAAATACAGTGACGGGAAGTAGAAGCAGCACGCTTATAACTAGCTACAGCATAGAATAGAATCATTTTTATTCAATATAGATTAAAATACATAATACTTATTAAAAGTCATTTTTTTACTTTTACCACTGGTTCGCAAAAAAACCCCTGTCCTGGGAGGAACCAGCAAGAAACCCAGCGAGACTTTTTTTTTAAAAAAACCACATTTTACAATATCATATTTTATACAATTGTTTTGAAAACATTTAGAAACAGCATGGTAGCGATCACCTCATTCCCAGGGGTTATTATCAGTCATGTACTCTCTAGTAGTATAATAATCCTTACTAGACAATTTTTGCTTAATAAATAATTTGAACCTTTTGATAGAAAAGGTCTGCATATTATTATAGTAATTGTTGATGCCGCTCTGGAAATGGCAGGAGTTACAGTTACAGGCATAAGGGGTGATTGTGGGATGTTACCGATGTCTTCAATATTCATGGATTGTACTTCCATATCCCTGTTATCATTTGTGTCTCCATACAGTTGTAGAAGCTCTCGGCCGACAAGATTACAGACTCATTCTAAATGATCCACCTGAAAAGTGTTTTTTTTCATCAACTAACCGAACAGACTATAGTTTTACAGTGTCTACCACCTAAATAATAATATTTATTAATATTTTATTTATTTCAATCTTTATTACTAATAAACAGTCTTAATGCCTCTTAAATTATATATAAATAGCATGTACTCGTTTCCCTTCATAATACTTTTGTAGTAAACCAGATTCCACTAAGGTAAAAAGAAATAAAAATACATCAAATCAGAAAGGTAAACAAGTGAAGTAGTTATTTTAGAATTGTAACATTTTTTGACTAAGTACAAGTTCTTAGACGTTTTATTTACACTAATTTCATTTAAGGTAAAAAATATTACTTGTGTATTAAGTACAAAGGCATACAAATATGGGGTAAGGTAAGGAAGAAGTAGCATCTATCTAATAACAACTAAAGAAAAAAAACTGTGGTTATCGAATATCTCCCCTATAAGGCAATCTGTCGGGGAGATCTATCAGCAGTAGACTTTTGATAGGCTGTAAAGTTAAAGATAACCTGGTGGTGAATAGCCAAATTGTTTGTAGTGCGAGGTGTATGATACTACAAACATCAATCTGTGTGCCAAAGCGATTATGCCAACTCCTCCGGGCAAGCCTATTTCAGGCAGGGGACTTACAGGCTGTTAAAGTAAAGTAAGTACCTGGTGTGATGGTATCCACTGCAAAATAATATCTCTTTCTGCTGAGTTAATTGGCACAGCCCGTGTGTGGTGTGCTCTTAAAATTGAAGATCCACATGGAATACAAATCTTCTAATGGAATGAGCAGTTTCAATACTTTCTTGCAATATTCTTAGGCAGTTACAACAAACTGCATCAAGTAGGTGTAACTGAAAAATTGAAATGCAAATAAAAAATAAAGAAGTAAGGAAATATTAAATTCAAAAAATGTACATTACCTACAATCAACAAAATAAAATAAAAAATAATGTAAACAAAATTCTTGCTTCCTGATGGAGTTTAAATATAATAAACATAAATAGTAGATGTATTTAATCAAATATTAACACTAATATGTATTCCTAATAACATCCATTTATTTTATGTTATCTATATCTATAAATATTAAATTCAGAAGGAATGTGTACATTCCTTCTGAATTTAAGCAACATCTTCTATTAACAACTACCAATAAAAAACTGTGGTTGCCGACTCGTCTACTAAGCATGGCAACTATATCAAGTATCCTCCTTTGAGGAAATCTGAGGGAAGGTCTATGTTCAGCAATGGGCTTTTGATAGGATGTAACGGTTGTGGATATAGTTACTCTGACAGACACTTTTAACATAGATTTGTGTATATTTTGTGTGATTTTATTTTATCTATTAATTAAATTAGATTTTACCAATAACATAACACTTCAATACTTTGACACTTTTAACCTTTTAACATACTAATAAGAATTGTGTTTGTCATTTGTTTTAGGTAATTCTACATAAATTATAGATTTTCCAAAATTCTAGGAGCAAAAGTAAACTTGTATTATACACTCACATATACTTTTAATTAAACTCGTCAGTTTTCATTTTCGAATGTCATTGGCGAATTAAATACATAATGTGGAATATTTGGCTAACCTGTATAATATAATTCAACACTTGTTGCATTGATTAGACATTGACATATGAATTTGTTAGTAATATGAAGGGATATTTATTAGTATGTTTACAAACTTAAAATAATGGTAAAACTTAAAAAAATGTGGGTCGTTTATTATTATTTCTAAAAAATCGTACCATATCTCAATATTCAGTAAAAATAAAATAAAATGTAATACATTATAAACGATAATTAGTAGTTTTCGTTTTCGTAGTATAATATTTTTGGACTAGAACTTCGAGAGTGACAAAAATAAGATATATTTCACATAAAAGTTTGAAACTTTAAACCAATTGTAGGTTTTGTACAGTTGAATTCTTCGCTATAAGATAAGATACTCACCTCTTGAGAAATCCACAAATATAAAAGTTGGCGCACATCTGTCCTGCTCCTGTCTCGGCTAGTTAGTCTTCGCACAGTGCGTTGAAATCCAAATATTATTTAATTGTTTTCAGTGTATGCTGATCTTCCAGATGCAATAAGTACAAAAAACAGCAGCGTGACGAATGTCAATGCCGTAAAGTAATACCTGGCCGCCGGCACAGACATAGATATGATGCTTATATTATGATAATATGGCCGTCGGTTATTACCCAGCACGAAGTCAATGACAAAATAGCGTTTCGTTCCACGGTGTCTTTGAACCATGTTATGATATAAGCTAACACTTTGAAATAGGATAAAATCTCAGTGGTATCCCTTTTGGTAATAAATATATAATATACAAATAAGTATAAATATAATATGTATATAATAAGTTATCTTTGTAAAAACATTTTCTTTTAATAGAAACTGCAAAATTATTCATTACACATTTTTCCCATATTACATTAACCAAAACACGGAATATCAAAACCACTAATTTTTTTTAGATTTCTTGATTCCGTTTAGATATTCATAAAATCTATAGGCCGTTTATTATAATAAATTGGTAACTTTTTTTTGTATGTAATACCATTAAGGGTCATTAAAATTTCTAGTGGGCCCAAAAACGACTGACTCCTTTTAACATTATTTGGGTGTATCGATTCTTTAATTTAACTATTTGTGGGAAATACCGGGAAATACTATTTTATTTTCTTAATCTATAAACCTTAATCTAATTAAACACTATGTATAAAATTCTTTTAGGGCATAAACATTATTTTCATTCTTTTCGGCTCTTAACGTAACATAATGCTCGATTGTTCTACAGTGTGCCGCGCTCTGATTGGCCGGCTTTATGTTGCACAATAAGGGTTGTCTTACAAAGTTCTCTATTTGGTTGTTGTCTTAATTATTACAAACGATGCTATATACTATAATACTAATGGTTGTAAACATATTGTAAACTCCGCTATTGCACTTTTCACTTAGGTTTGACACTAATACTGTTTTTAATTATAATTCTAATATTGTTTTTAATCACTATGTGTTAATAACTTTATGTTGTCGCGAACATCTCTCCCGCCGTGCAGCATCGCGACGATTCTCTTTCAGCGGCGCTGCATCCATTCCGGTGAGCAACGTTGCGGCTACTTCGGTAGCGGCACGACCTTCCTGGTCGGCCTTTTATGTAGCAAGTCGATAGGAAGTCGAGCGAGCTTGAGGTTGAAGTTCAACTGGTCGGTACTCGGTTTCCTGATTAATCCAGTATCTTCTCTTCGGTTCCCTTGGTGCCCAGGTTGACTGACTCAGTTGGATTGCGGTCAGGTAATAATTTTTCTACAACTTCTGGTGCCATTTTCTTAAGTTGAAGTGCGCCTTTTTGTGTATATCGCGCACTTCCTTCGATATTCGTGTTGCCTCTTCCAAGGACTGGAAAGTGTCGAGATAGTCGTCCATATAGTGGTTTTTGGCGATGGCTTCTACGGCATCTGGATGCTGTTCTATATGTTTCTTAGCGTTCCAGTTCTTGGCGAATATGGCTGTGCAGGGTGAACTAGCTGCACCGAAGATGATCGACGTCATTCTATATTCTTGTGAAGCTCCATCGTCTTCGGGTCTGATTTTCACTTGCATGAACATTTCGGCTATGTCCGCAGAGACATCGATACTATGGCGGTGAAAACGCATCATGACCCCTGGTAGTGGCTGCAGTAGATCTGGACCCGTGAGCAGGAAGTCGTTCTTGCCTTTGTTTTTTCTGCGGCATCGTGCACTATTCGAAACTTCTCTGGCTTCATCGGGTTGTGGACGTCGAAGTGGGGCAGGTATCATGTCCTTCCTGGTGTGTTAGTTTTCGGCGTTATCTTGGCGTATCCCTTTTGTACTAGGGAGTTCATTTGTTCACTATATTTCTGTTTTAGATCTGCGTCTCGATCTAATTTCTTTTCGATGAAAGCGAGCCTCTTGATTGCTGTTTCATAGTTGCCAGACATCTCGACACACTTTTTCTTCCAGAGAAGTTCAGGCTTGTGACCGTGCGCGCTCTGAACGACACTTTTCTGCTGTGGAGGCTCTTCAGCGTAACTGTGACTCTTCGGGACCCCGGCGAGTCGAGAATAGTGTTCCCGATCTCGGTATCTTGAAGGGGTCCAACCGCCCTGTAGCTCCAATCTGTTCGGCGATCTTTTCATCCATTAACGATACTGTTGACCCATCATCCAGCGGGGCGTGTGTGTTTATTTCTCCCGCCGGTCCAATTACTCGCACTGGAATTATTTTAAGGTAGGCTCGAGGCTTCGATACAGCGAATGAGTTGGCCACGGTTTCTTGTGGTTCCTTTTCTATAACTTCTGTCTTCTCCTTTCTATCGTAGTGGAGAAGTCAGTTGTGTGTCGTGGTGCATCCTTCTATTCCACACTTGACGTGGTAGAGCCATGCTGCAGCTATATTAATAGTATAGTTGTAGCACGAATGGGTCGGCTCGACCGGGAAGGACCACGCTCTCACAGAATACCAGCGTAAAATAGCAGCTTAATGCTGCTGTGTTTCGTATGGTGAGTGTAGAGAACCGGAGACTCTTTTACTGGAAAAGAGGCATTCTATCTTAGTCCTCACGGCTGACAACGCATCTGCATTTAAATTCGCAAACGAAGATAGATGTAGATGTCTATGTGCCAGCAACCACTTACCATCAGGTGGACTGTGTGCTCGTTTGTCACCCTATTCTATAAAAAAAAAAAAAATCTATGTTTGATTTCTGGAGCGTAGGCAGCGGAAACATAAATTATTTTTCTTTGCGAGTTCCCTTCTTTTGTTGACATCTGCTTCTTTAAATTTGTTGCAGTCGGATCCGTAGTGACCTACTTTTTCGCACACTCTGCACCTTGGAGACAGTTTGATAGTAGCTGCGTGTGTTCTATGTACTGGACGGCGGTTGCTCTGCGCTTCGCTAATTATTTCTGGAGGTGCGAATGCACTGCAGAAGCGAGCTTGTTCGGTGATAAATTCGCTGAAGCAGCCGAGGTCTGGTCTGGAGTTGTACTTCTCAGTGTAGATTCTATACCACTGGCCACGTAGAGAGTTCGGCAGCTTGTCGGTGAGGTGTCGTAGTAGCTCTGCGTTGATGAGGTAATAGTCTCTCTTCAGTGCTCGAATTGTGACGACGCCTTCCCTGACTTTGCTTGCGAATGTGCAGATGTCTCTAGGTGCTTCTGTATAGCGTGCTAATCCTCGTAACTTCTCGGTCTCTGCTTGTGCGATTGAATACGGACGTCCAAATTGCAGATCCAGCTCTCGCATGATCTCATCCGGCTCAGCATGCCCGATGATTCTGAGCTGATTGTTTCTAAGGCTCTTGCTCGTAGACTTCTTCTTACTCTCGCTGTGTTTTCAATGTCATTGAAGTGAAAGCCACTCGGTGTGTACTCCGCTGAAGCTTGGGAGTGTCATTATAGCTTTCGATGCTACTAAGATATGCGACGATAGTGATGCACTCTCTGATTTCGGTTTGTCGGCGAGCGCGGCGATTGCAGATGTGAGCTCTGCAATAAATGGTCAGAGCCCCTGTCTTCATTGGTGGTGGGTTCCGGGTTGAAGTACAAATGGCAAGGCAGTAGCCAGTGGTTCGACGGCTCAACTGTTCGGCGGAAATCTTCTGACAATCGGTTGTTCACTACGGTTGTTCACTATCGGTTGTTCACTCTCGGTTGTTCCCTAAGTTGTTCACCGTTAGTTGTTCACTATTAGCCGTTCACTATTTTCTTCAATGATTTATTTAGTTGACTACTTCTCCCAGTTGTTCGGTTCCAATTTTTACCATATATGACTAATTCTTACGCTAATGTGATATACATGGTTAGATTGGTAATTTAATCATCTATGAGAACATAATAAAGGTTTTTTTTTATTATATTAATAGTCTAAAAAGTTATTATTAATAATAATAATAAGTCCCCTAAAATCCTACCTTACGTCCAAGTTGAACACCTAGCTACGTGGGGGGTGGACACGCGTACTGTACAACAGTACAAAAAACTTACGTGGCTAACAAGGAAAGGTAACCCTTTATGGAGATGAGTAATAAGAGAGTATATAATTTACGGTCGCTTCCCGGGGAGCGCGGGGGCGCATCTGGAGCCGATGCTGGGTGCCACAGCATGCGAACCATCGGCGGTGAGGAGTTGAGCAAGCGGGCTCCCACCGACAAAACAGCTTATCGTACTTACAGCTATACAGATACCAGCTGTAAGTTAAGATAGCTTACAGCTATCGTAACTTACAGCTGGTTGTAGTGAGTTGAACAGGCGGGCTCAATACGTAGAAGCCACAGCCGATTCCACGGGCGATGATACTATTTCATTATTCATCATCCATCTTTCCCTTCGACTCGCCCCTACTACATGATAAGAAAAACAGTGAGCTTGTCCACCACCAGCACGCTTGATAGTGTTGTGCAGGAAGTCAACCTTGACTCTGAGCTTGCACCCACTACAAGCGCCCCAAGTACGCGCAGAAGATGGACACCTGAAATGAATAAGTTCGTACTGCGCACTTACCTTCAATTGACTGCACTAGATACAGACAGAAGAAATCATCTTGAACCGCTCCACATAAAATTTATAGAAAAATACTCGAACATGCAAGTTAGTCGACAGAGAATAGGAGACCAACGTAGAGCCATAATAAACAATAAACTACTCCCACAAAAAACTATAGAGGAGATACGAAACGACGTGAAAGAAGACTTAGATTGTCTAAAGTTTAATTATTCGACCCAACAGTCACAAAACTATCAACCATGTACAACAAATACTTACACCCACACAATCTACCCAAATACAACCTAGAACCCCAGAAACATATAGTACTAAAAATAGAACGCAGACCCGAACGAGATGGACTAGTGAACTAAATGAAGCTATAATGCGTTCTTATTATCGAGTTACAAATTTAGGCGGAAACAAAACAGTATATAGAAGACGAATGTACGAAGATTTAATCAACAGATTTCCTGCACTTGACCATCTTAACGAACAAAGATTAGGTGATCAGAGGAGAGCAATTGTAAACAATAATTACGTCACTAATGACAGATTAAATTCATTAAAACCAGAAGTATTTGAAGAATTACGACTACATAATCTTAACTTTACCAACCTCACAAGCGAAACAACGCTAGTAAACCCAAACCACAACAATAATTCTGAAACTCAATTTATATACACCATTGACATCAGCTCCACACAAGTACCTTCACTTACTTTAAATCATCAACATCAATCAAATCAAATCAAGATTGCAGAAGAAATGCGACCTAACCCACAAGTGAACCTAGACAGGGATCCACTAATAGATGAGACGTTCCAACAAGCATTCCAATATTATAAAGAAACTAGCCCTACAAAAAGAATTTTTATTCCCAAACAAAAACCTTCTAAAAAACTTGCCCGTATAGTTATCTATCTAAACAAAATAATTTTACCTGAAAACGTTAATAAAGAAACGGACTTCTATACCTTACAGACTACTATATATTGTGCGGCATGGACTGCGGCAAAAGTTAACGGAGCAAAGATAACCCTTCAACCAAGAGAAGTCACCCAAAGGGCAAAAAAAGGATATAAACCGAACTGGGAGACACGATTAGAACGAAAATTAAATGATTTAGGATCAAATATAGCACAAATGACACAATTCATCAATGTTGCCATAGAAGTAGGAAAATAATTAAACACGTTTACAAGATACTAGAACAATATAGAATCCACACTGCTCATGAAGAACCAAATACACAAATAGCTCACACATTAAACACGCTTAAACAAAAACTGTCAGTCGTAGCAGGCCGACTACAACGATACAAAGCATGTGCCCAAAGAAAACTACAAAATACTCAATTCACCCACATTGAAAAACTTTTCTACCGCAATATTATACAGGCGACATCTAACGTTCAGGATAACAACCCAAAAGATGATGATGATAACTATCCTGACTCAGAGACGTTACAAAACTTCTGGACAGGAATTTGGGAACAACCAATCGAACATAATACCCAAGCAGAGTGGATAAAAACAGAACTGACAAACAGCAACACAAATATTCAAGCAATGACGTTTGATCACATATCCCCAGAAATTTTCCATAAAGTACTTTCTCGTTTACATAACTGGAAAGCACCCGGATCAAACAACATTCATAGTTATTGGTACAAAACACTTACATCTATCCATAGTTTTCTATATAATTACATAAATACTTTCATCCAGGATCCTAAAACAATACCATCCTACGTAACTTCAGGTACAACTTTTATGATACCTAAAGATCGTAATGATCTCTCAAATCCACCAAATTCCCAACCAATAACATGCTTACAGACCTTGTACAAAATTATCTTGTATATCTGAACTAATATATCAACACATCGACACTAATAATATCTTAGCTGAACAACAGAAAGGATGTCGCAAATTCAGCTAAGGCTGCAAGGAACATTTAATCGTAGACTCAGTTATCCTTAAAAAAGTTCAAAAAAACAAAACCGATCTGTTTAGCATGTATATTGACTACAAAAAAGCCTACGACTCTGTTCCCCATTCATGGCTTGTAAAAATTTTAGAGATATACAAAATACATCCAACTATAGTAACATTCCTAAAGGTCACGATGACAACCTAGACCACTGTACTACGACTAACTTCCCTACTAAAATAGTAGATACCATCCCAATAAAAACTCAGAGAGGGATCTTTCAGGGAGATGCTTTAAGCCCACTGTGGTTCTGTCTTGCTCTAAATCCCCTATCTAATATATTAAACGCAACTACTTTAGGAATCCCGTTAAAAAATACAACTACCGAAGGACACAATGAAATTCAAAAAATAGAATTAAATCGTCTGTTGTACATGGATGATATTAAACTATACGCCAAAAGTGAGACTCCACTCTATGAATTAGCAAACTTGACAGAACAATTCTCAATCGATATTAAAATGGAATTCGGCATAGATAAATGTAAAATAAATTCAATTAGAGCAGGACAGAATTACCAACACCAATATACTTTAGGAACAGGAGAACAGATAGTACCATTAGAGGAACAAGATAGCTATAAATACTTAGGCTACACACAATCACGACAGATACACTATAAAGAAACTAAACAAAAATTAACACTACAATTTCAACACAGAATAAACACAATTCTGAAAACGCAACTATATTCTCGAAATACTATCAAAGCAATTAACACCTTCGCTATACCGGTTCTCACATATTCTTTTGGGATAATCAATTGGATCAAAACCGACCTGAAAAACCTTCAACGAAAAATTATTACCACAATGACTAAATTCCGCAAACACTATGCACGATCATATCTGCAGAGATTAACACTGCCGTGGAAAGAAGGAGGTAGAGGACTAATTGATATCCTAAACCTACACAATAGACAGATAAAAGCACTTAGACAATTCTTTTTTTCAAAAACCGAAACCTCTATTCTTCATAAAATTATATTACAGAACGACCAAAACCACCCCTAAATTTAAAAGATACAACTGAACAGAAAAATGAGAAAGTAATTGACGACAAAACCAACCTTTCCTTCTCTACACGGAAGACATCGCCAAGACTTATGCCAGATAAATGTCGACAAAGAGGCGTCAAACGCGTGGTTAAATCGAGGCGAAAATGAAATCGAAATGAAGGGTTCATGCTTGCTATACAGGACCAGGTAGTTGAAACCAAAAGTTACAGAATGTTTATCATAAAGAATTTAAATAATGACAAATGTAGAAAATGCCATAGCTCTTCAGAAACGATTCAGCATATCACAGGCGCGTGCAAGTCAATAACCCAAACAGACTACAAACATAGACATGATCAAGTAGCCAACATTATACACCAAAAATTAGCACACCAGTACAAACTTATAGATTCCGTTACACCATACTACAAATACAATCCAGAAACTGTATTAGAGAACCCCTCAACAAAACTATATTTTGACCGCGCCATTCTTACCGATCGGACAATCCATTTCAATAGACCAGATATTACACTTATAAACAGGATAAACAAAACTAGATATTTAATAGATATTGCTATACCTAATACCCATAACTTGCGGACAACAATAGCAGAAAAACTGAGCAAATACACTGAATTAAAAGATGAAGTAACCCGACTCTGGCATCTGCAAAAGTTACAATAGTACCAATAGTATTGTCTACAACAGGAGTAATACAGAAACAACTTCACCAGTCCCTTAATTCCCTCAACTTACCTCCAAATACCTATCATTTGCTGCAGAAGGCCGCGATACTAAACACATGCAGACTCGTTAGAAAGTTTCTGCAATGTGAACCAGAAAACCCAGATCAAAACACAAATACGCTACCATTTTCCGTGCAATATTCTACGCGTGACCGTATTTAATCCAACTGATAATCACTTGGCTTAGGCCCGTGTTATCAGCTCTTCCCGGCTTGCCGAGAATATAAAATCAATTAAATAAATAATAATAATAATAGTCATTTATTTCAGGCCATTTTACACCCATTTCAAATATCACTAAATGTTAAAAACAAAATGAAAATATGATTATAAGCACACAATAAATAAAATAAATAAAAGACAATTCAACTGAGATCATAAGTTAATACATAAAAATATCCCAAATTTTAACATTATTTTGGTGCATCGATTCTTTAATAATAATAATAATAATATCATTTATTCGCTAAACATGGTACATTAAGGATGACAAATAGTTGTACATAGTTCACATGTTACCATAACTGGCATGCGAAAATTATTTAACATAATATATTAAATCATTATTTTCATAAGTAAGCAAGGCGATAATTTTATGTACTTATTAAGTAATTAAATTAAAATAAATTAAAATTACAATTGTCATGTCAATCACTATTGTTTTATAACTAGGCAAATCAATTATAAGTATATATAGAAAAAAAAATCAAAATGTCAAAGGAGTATTTAATCTAAACAACATTAAATAAATATAAATGTTTAAAGCATGGCTATGTTAAGTTTAGGTAACGATATTCTATTCATTTAAGAAGTCTTTTACATCATAAATACACTTTAATAACAGCCAGCTTTTGAGTTTGTTTTTAAATTTACTAATTTCCATCTCTTCTTTAACATTTACCGGTAGTTTATTAAATATCTTTATACTCATCGCGTAACAGCCCTTTTGATAAAATGCGGTTTTCGGTATTCGGTCTAAAACTAGTCTATCTGATTTTCTAGTGTTACGCAAATATACATCGGACGCTTTCTTGTACATATGTAAATTCCTTTTTAAATGAACACCTGCTTCAAATATATACATTCCTGGTAAAGTTAGGATGTTAAGCTCCTAAATAAGGGCTTACATGATTCATACCATTTAGCTCCAGTTAAGGCTCTTACACACTTTTTTTGAGCTAAAAAAGCTCTTTTTGAATAAGAGCTATTACCCCATATTAGTAATCCGTACCTTAAAATTGCTGCAACATACCCATGATATGCAATGAGTGCGGTTTCTCGTGACGATGTTCTTCTTAACCTGTTTAGGACGTATACAAATCTATTAATTTTTTTACAGACTTCGTCAATATGCGCCATCCAATTACAATTACTGTCAATTTTTAATCCCAGAAATTTTATCTGTTCGTTTTCTTTTAGTTTGTCATTATTATACATTATGTCAAGATCAAGTTTGTTTTTATTATTACTATAGAATTGTACATAACAGGTTTTAGCAATATTAACCTTTAAATTATTGTCATGTAACCATGAAATAACATCATTTATTGCGCATCTTATGTCATTTTCATAATAATTTTTATTTCTATGTCTATTCTTTATAATCAATGATATGTCATCCGCAAATAAAATGCATGGGAATGAAGTTGAAAACACTTCCTTGAGGAACACCAGAGTTTTTAAGATCTATTTGCGATCAAAATTTTGTCAAAACGTTATTTTTGTTAGGGCTTACGATTTCCACACACTGCTTTCTTGATGACAAATACGATTTGATCCATTGTAATGTTAGTCCTCTTATTCCATACTTTTCTAATTTACATAATAAAGTATCATGGCAAACAAAGTCAAATGCTTTTGACATATCAAAAAATATACAGGGTATTTTTGAAACGCTCCCGAAAACGAAGACAGACGACAGTACTAACTATATCTTAGATGATGGGTGAAATATAAAATCGATCCTGATGAAAAAAAATTCATCTTTTCACAACGTTTTATTAGCTTTATTCACGCTCCATCGTGTTAGTATAAATCATCGTGTTAAATAAAACGTTAATTTCATTAAAATAAAACATGAAAATACTTAAACATTAAAGCAGCAATGGAATTTAAAATAAATAAACCATAAAATCAGCTGACTAGGGTCAATATCCGCGTCGAAGCCAAATTCAACGTCACGTAAAAAGAACGCTGAGCGATAGTGGAGGGGGTGTGTCTGCGCATGGGTACAGTCGCGTTCTAAAGTACTACATGGTACTAGGCTGTTGTTTTATAATATTATAATAGTAATTAATGGTTTTATTGTAGAATCATAATAGGTACTTTACTAGCTACTTAGAACTTTGGAAGAGGTTGAAATTCAAAATGGATAATGTTTGCTTGAGCATTATTTTTATTTCTATCGTAAAATAAAGTAGTTTGTAACAAGAAAACTTCAGCTAAGGGTGACACGCTGTCCATTATACCATTGGAACATGGAACATGGAAGCCAAATGTCGATGGTGTATTGGTGTTACTGGATGCTACTTCATCATCACTCATCAGAATCATCATCATCAATGCGAATGATAAATGTTTCCGTCATCAGGTTGACCACATGGTAATTTTTCGGTATTCTTCCTCAATACATTTAACTTTACTGCACAATTTTCCCATTCACCTTCTATTTACCTTTTCGTTCACTAGTTCAGTCATAAAACAATAGATATAAATAATTTTCTTTCCTTCCTTTTAAAACCATCGTCGCGTCGTGCAAAGAAAGCTGTGTGTGCACTGTACATTAGGAAACATCGCTTTTCAAAGCGCGGAAGAATGAGGAACCAATAGCGTGCGCGCAGTAATACTGGCGAGCATTCCCCGTCGCGCCCCTTCGTACCACGCGCTGCCGCCGCCCGTGACTGTGTGTCCTCGCGTCAGCGCCAACATATGGGAATTCCCAAATTTACCTACTAAGATTTGTTTGCAAGCGACATAAGAATTAGAGGCGGCAATTACAATAAAACTTGCAAGTAATTTTAATAGTTTTGACGTACCTCTTTTCAAATCAAAGTATTGGATGGATTAAAAACGGAAAGTCAATAAAAGTAAAGTAAAATAATTATTTTTAGATTAATTACCTGTCGATCATAATTGCAATTGATTTTAACTATTAAATTATTCAATACCATTTTATTTCTATTTTCTTGTACAAAATCAAAGATAACCAAACCCAAGTAAGTACGTTTATTAATTTCAATATCATTTTGTAGTAACGAACTGCTTGTTTCGTCAGTACAATTAATTGTCTAATTGTATTAAAAAATTACAACTATAACTTCTAAATTCCATATGAAAGAGTAGTCGTAGGATCATATGGAAACTAAACTTATAAAATAAAAGTTGGCAATGTCATAACATTTGACGGTCTGTAGGAATGTTCAAAGTGTAGGCTTCAGTTTTGGCGGGATTAATTATTGATTTTAGTTTTGAGACAGTTCCGTGTTGACTTTGGACACGCATGCGCAAGCGACAGTTCAATTGTTTTTTATTAAATTCTTATTATTATACTTGGTATACCTACTTGTTATTACGTTATTCTTGTTGTTACGTTTTGTGTTTCTTTTTGTTTTAATAATGCCTAACGCGTACGTTTATAGTGCTCGTGAATACGGCAACATGTTAATGTGCCTTGGAAAGCTCGCGGAATGCTTCGCGTGCATTACGAATTTACCGAGAGAAATTCCCGACCGCTCGACACCCAGCTGACTCTCGTCTGATAACAGCAGCATTTCAGCGAGTGTTGGAAAATCGGCCCATTGCTCCAGTAGCGGCAGGAGGTGGAAGTCAAATGACTGTTCCTCCGAGGAGCGCATTTTAGATGTCGTTCGCCGGTATCCGAACCTAGGTACACGAGTATCGCTAAATTGTTAAGACGTCGGGATGGAACAAATGTCATACTGTTCAGTTCACAAAGTGTTAAAGCGTAACCGAATGCGGCCATACAAAGTGCACAAAGTGCAAGCTTTAGTTCCCGGCGATCACGACCGCCGACGAGTTTTCTGCCGTTGGTTATTAGACCAACAACAACGTGTGCCTGGTTCCATTGAGCACGTTATCTGGACGGACGAGTCGACATTTACCAGAAACGGCATGTGGAACCGAAGAAATACACACGTGTATTCAGAGGTTAACCCGTACGCTGTTCGACAAACCGGGCACCAAACCCGATGGTCGGTTAACGTATGGGCAGGTTTATTTAAGGATCGCATACTGGGACCAGTGTTTCTGCCACAGCGACTTAACGGACAGGGATACCTAAACTTTATAAATGAACAGTTGGTTGACATTTTAGACGACCTATCGTTGGATGAATATCGCCGTACATGGTTCCAGCATGATGGTGCACCTCCACATGTCGTGAGGTTCGTCCGTGAGCGCCTTACCGAATTATTTGATGATCGCTGGATTGGCAGACTAGGACCACGCTTGGCCACCTCGCTCACCAGATCTGACCCTGTTAGATTTCTTTCTGTGGGGTATGTGAAAGAAAGGGTTTTAATCGTGAGTGTGATAGTGCTGACGAAATGCGCCAAAGGATCGTGGATGTTTCGACAAACTACGTGCGGACTGTGTCGAAGACCACACGATAATGCCCCGCCTGCATGAGGAGACGCAACACCGAGCCCACATCTGCCTCGAAATGAATGGAGCACAATTTGAGCCGCATCTCATAAGACCACGGAGGATTTAGAGCGGTAAGCTGTTTCATACCTATTTTTTTAAATAACTGGTACTGAACTGATCTGAATAGGTACATAACTGAATACATCAGAATAATAAACATACCTACACGATGAATAAAACGCATAACTCTAACCTTGTTAACTTTTCATTTAAGTATTTTTTCATTAGCGGGGAATCGAACCAGTTATTTGGTTTATTTAACCTGTGAATTTGAATTAAAGTGGCTACGTGGAGACAAGCACAGTGGCAAAATAGTAGGTTAAGTAGATAAGTTAGGTATTTAGACAAGTGTTGTAAATTATTATGTATTGTGGTACCATCGTTAGTTACGGGCCGCGCGAATTCGGCGTTCGCGCGTACATTGACCCTAGTCAGCTGATTGTAATTCAGTAATTCCACTGCTGCTTTTATGTTTAAGTATTTTCATGTTTTATTTTAATGAAATTAACGTTTTATTTAACACGATGATTTATACTAACACGATGGAGCGTGAATAAAGCTAATAAAACGTTGTGAAAAGATGATTTTTTTTTCATCAGGATCGATTTTATATTTCACCCATCATCTAAGATATAGTTAGTACTGTCGTCTGTCTTCGTTTTCGGGAGCGTTTCAAAAATACCCTGTACTTGTTACATTTACCTTATCATCTATTGCATCTGTAATTTTTTTTAATAGAAAACATGCCATCATGGTTGATTTATTTTGCTGAAAGCCATATTGTTCTTTTTTTATAAAATTATTTTCATTATAATAATGAGTACTATGCATAGCTTTTTCAAATATTTTGGAGAAAACGGACAAAATTGTTATTGGACGGTAATTGTTCATTTCTTTTTTATCACCTTGCTTGAATAAGGGCTTGACCAAAGATAATTTTAATAATTCTGGGAAAACACCTATTTCGAATGATAAATTTATCAAGTATGTAAGTATAGGCGATATTTCATCCTTGCAATATTTGATAACTTTCGTATTTATACCATCATATCCTTCACTTTTAGAATTGTTTAAGTTGCCTATTAATGTCTTTGTCTCCTCCAAAGTAATCGGACGTAAAAACATGCTTTTGCACGGGTTTATAATGTTATAGAGGCGTGTTGTTTCCACTTGCTTAAAATTAACTGTCTTTGTCTGGCTTTCATAATACTCATTAAAAGCATTAGCAATTTTCTGTGGAGATCTTAGACATTCATCATTCTTATTTATCATGTTCACATAGTAATTGATCGATTTTAACTCTGCTTCCGATTTTATTACATTCCATGAACATTTTCCAATATTTTTAGAGGTATTTATTCGTTTAAAATAATTTATTCTTTTGGACACGTCAATAAACTTTTTTAGTAATTTAGTGTACCTTTTATATTTTTGTTTATTCTCTGCAGTCTTTTTTAATAATAATTAACTTTGAGTTTCCTTTTCATTAAGCAACTTAGTCTTAAACCTTTTGTGATCCAGTTATTTTTATAATTCGTGTTTTTTTTTATTTTCTCTTAATCATCGGAAAGCATATATTATATAATAACATAAAAAGTTCATTGAGTATACTATATGCAACATTAATATCCTTATTCTAAAAAAACGTCCTTAAAAGTAAGTTTTTTTAAATATTCGCGAAACATGTTAATGTAATATAAATTGTAATTCCTTTTATACTCCCAAATGTCTGTTAAATTTTTTCTTTGTTTATGCACATCAAGAGATAGTATTTGCGCCGATTCATGATCAGATAAATACAATTTTTTAACGCATGCTGTTGCATTCATTATATTGCTAAACATATGATCAATACATTTCTTTCCACGCGTTGGTTCATTAATATGTCTATATAAATTGTAATTCAGAATAATGTCATTTAATTCAATTGAACTTTTACTATTTTCTAGAGTATTAATGTTAAAGTCTCCAGCTATAACGATTTTTTTTATTATGGTTATTTATTAATTTTGACAATAAATTTTGTAATTTAAAGAAGAAAATATTTACATCCGAACCAGGTGTCCTATAGATGCATATAACGTAAATGTTATGTAAAGGAATTTCTATTCCACAACATTCAAATTGCTCGGATTCTGTTAATTCCGTAACACATTTTATTTCGTTCCATTCTATATCTTCTTTTATCAAAATACATACGCCACCTCTACTTTTTTTACGACCATAGAAACTAGCTGATTTAAAACCAAAAACGTTATAATTATTATAATCACTCGCTTTAAAAAAAGTTTCAGTGAGACACAATACATCTATTCGTATATGTTCCTGTTCTTCTAAATATTTTAATGTTAATTCCAAAATATCCTTTTTGGAGAAAATGCCAGCTATATTTTGGTGTAAGATTGTAAATTTCATATTTATAGACTTTGCTTTAAGGACGTAAGGAATCGTGTGATAACTGTTTATAAGATTTTATAGGACGAAAATAATAAGGTATTACCCCTCTATTTGGTTTACAATCTTCAGAGCTATCATTGATGATATTGGAATTTTTATTATTATAATTAACATTTTTTTACTCCTTAAGTTAAAATAGTAAGGAATAGTGCCCCTTAGAGGTTGAATACCTTTAGGTGGGTTAGTTTTAATTTTCTGCGAATTAACATTTTTATTTTGTGTTAGTCTATCTCTTAATTTACTTAATGATACATACGATGTATCGTAGTCAAAACAGTCAATATTAAAATTTATTTTTCTACTCATATGCCATAAATATTCGTTTACCTTATAAAAATTACCATTTGATGTCAAAAAAGTACAATTATTATACAATCGAACTAAAGAAGATATATTATCATTTAAAGTTTTTACATTCAAATAAGGATTATTTACAACTTCTAATATATATACTCTACCACATATACTTAATTTATGAAGCACCAAACTTAAATCGTTCAAAAGTTTGATTGGATTAGAATCATTAGCGCCCGTTGCAATCACAATCTTGTCATCATACTTCGAGTTCTTAGTTAAGTAATTAGAGTAGTCCAACGATTCAGCACAAAGAGATTGTGGTTTTATAAACGACACAATTCTGTAGTTATTATCACCCCTATTTTGTCGTTCCATGAGTAATTTAGTCGCAAGTCCAATCGCTTGTTGATCACCGAGTACATACATTTTTTTCTGCTGTATAGGACGTGTTAATTGAGCATCAATTTTCTGTTCTATGTGTACATTTTTTACCGGCTGCCTACATTCGCTTGTTTCAGTAGTTCCATCTAGCGGATCTTTTTGGAAACTCAATTTAGAATTAGTTTGTTCATCTAACATTTTTGTTTTTGCTGATATCAATGTGACCTGGGTGTCCTGCTCATTTTCTTTGTTTGAGTCAACACTTAATATGGAACTCCTCCTATTTTTCTTTTTCTTTGTCGAACTCACCGATTTTTGAGACCCATAAAAAAGATTATTACACGTATCTTTAAGTTGCAAAATCGTCTTTTCATGTTCGAGAATTATTTTTTTAAGTGAGTTATTTTCAAGCAATAGATTCTCTATTTCCAAATTAGCGCTAGCGAGTGAGTTTTTTGTTCTTTCTAATTCTTCCTTTATAATCTCCAGTTCGAAATTAAATGGTGTTGAAATATCGGGTAAACTCTTTATATCATATTCCGAATCAGATGAAGTTAACGAGGTATTTATGTGTGCACTGGTACACGGTTTATGTATATTTTTTTAAGCCTTAGTGTCACATTTTTTTCATATATATGACCATCAGTATTTTTCTCAGTAAATTGTTGCTCTTGTCTGTTTACATTTATAGTACAAATTGGTGAAATTACTGCACTGTTATTTTGTTTTTCGTGAGCGCAGTCAATACATTTCCATTTCAGAGAGATTGGCCAGTCTGGCTCATATAATTTATTACATATGTTACATTTCAAATAATTTACACCCTTTATTTTTTTATTACATTTTAAACAATATTTCTCCTTAGATGCAGAGTTAGTATCCATTTTTTAATAACGCCCTCTATATTGCAGTCAATAAAACCGTGAAACTGAATTTATGAAAATCAATACAAGTACATAACTATATGATAGCAATTGTAGCACCCTAATCAATTTGAATTATTCAACTGTTACGTTTTAAAGTTTTGTTTTGCTTTTCCACTTATTATTAATTTTGTTTAAGATTTCAATGTTACTTGTTCAATACACTAGTCACAAAGGTTTTTGCACATTTTCACTGAACTTCTAAAAATAATTTTGAAATTTAACGTCAAAATCACCGTAAGTACACTTATCACATTATTATTATAACTAAGGATCGTACAATTGAGATAACACTTACAGTAATAGTCCACATGCATATAAAGAACACAGACATAAAAAATTATACTTTTTTTTGAAAATAAAATTTTACTGAATTTATAAACACAGAGACGATGTTTACTCAGGACAGTACAGCGTCCCTCTCTCGATCAGCGTCCTCTTAATTTAACTGTTTGTGGGAAATAAGGTACTGCGGCACGGGAAATATCCTTTTATTTTCTATCTATAAGCCTTAATCTAATTAAACACTATGTTTATAATTCTTTTAGAACGTAAAAATTATTTTCATTATTTTCGGGTCTTAACACAATGCCCGATTGTTCTACATTGTACCGCAATCTGATTGGCCGGCTTTGTGTTGCACAATAAGGGTTGTCTTACTTAAGTTCTTTATTTGGTTCTTAACTATTACATACGATGCTTTATACTATAATACTATTGGTTGTAAGCATATTGTAAACTACGCTACTGCACTTTTCACTTAGGTTTGTCACTAATACTGTTTTTAATTATAATTTTAATATTGTTTTTAATCACTATGTGTTAATAACTTTATGTTGTCGCGAACAGATTGGTTAATATCATTTTGTTCAATATTGTTAATCTTATTTATTTGATAGATTTATTAATTTTTTAACACCTACCAACTTTTACTCTTTCTCCCAGGGTTGATTGGTAGAGAATAGCATAAGGTATTAAGTTCATCCATTGTAACCCTTAGTGTCTCGACCCTTAGTTGGAGCGACCCTGGAATTGACATTCCATTATAAAAATCAGGTTCAAGGTTTCAGTTGTCCTATTATAAAATGTCCTATTCAGGATTATGGAGCTACCTACAACTACAGAATAAATACAGAAGGATCACTCTCTGATAGCAAACTTGCGAGTTACAACGTCCCTAATGTTAAAATTTGTAAAATGTAAACAATTTAACACTTGCATTGATTTTAGTTTCAATGACTTTGCTTTTATATTGCCTACATACAGCTACAACATAGAAAAATAATAAACTTCGTTTTTTGGGTTTGTTAATAAAACAAATATCATATTATGAACAAAATTATATTATAGGATTAAGCGGAAGATTCATCTAAAAAGGCCAAGAGCTGCCGGTTCGTAGCGCGTAGATGCCGCGTCTGAAATGAAATATACAAAATTACTTAACATAGATACAAGTACTAAGTTTCACTAGCTTTTTCATGGGGTCTTCGCATTACCGCATTTATAATAATTGTATAGTTTTTTTAGATTTTTACGTTCTTATGACCTTATGTCTTATGTAAGATACGCTAATGAATAAAGTAACGAGTAAATAATTGTAATTACCCTCGTTTGTTCATGATTGCGTTGCCCATATTGAATGCAGCACCGTTGCATGTAGAGAGCTCGGCTTCGTTGATATTTGGGCACAATCTGCCTACAAAGTGGTTTGTACGAACACTCGATGCAAAAAGTTCAGGTGCACGATCATGCGAGCACGAGCTGGTCCGGCAACCCGGTTGTGGGTTTCTACCACCGTTGGGGTAGAAATCAGCGTCAGAGATCGCATTCATAATACCAAGGATACGGCCGTCGGTATGAATGGATTCTACATACTGCCCGGCATTACGGTTCAGAGCGTTTGAGTTACCACTCCATCGAGGTCCGGCGGGATCCAATCCTAATAACAAAATATGGGAGTTTAATTTTCTTAAGTATTATACACATAAAGTTGTTACGAGTTAATTTCATAAGGTTACTAAGACTAACAAAGAAACGTTGAAAAACGCTGCGAACATTTCAAGTGACGCAGAAACCAAGATAAAATCATGCTTATCTTCTTTTAAGAACACGCATTCATGCACTTCATTATGTAAGTATATAAAATTATTTGCAGCTATAGCACATGAGCAAAGAGAATATAATCACTTGCACATGAGTAAAGAAACCGTACCGTAGCTATAGATGGAATTACGATTAAATTTCGAATATTACGCGACAAGTAGTATTTATTAAAATATAAGAGTGTAAAGCGCAGTAAAAGTCCTATTGATAAATTGATAACTAAATGGCTACTGAACCCCATAGACGCCTGCAACCCACTTCAAACAAAGAAGGCTATATAGATGCGATATCACCCTTGAGGACTAAGATGGCGTTATAGTTGTCTATTACACTTATAACTAAATTCATTAAAAAAAAATCCTAATTTAGAAGTTTAGGTTCATCATATTGTGAAAGATGTATAAATTATAGGCGCAGGAAGCTGCATTTCCCTAACTGATTACAGTTGGTTTGTAGCTAGTCGGTCGCGGGCTTTGGTCTTGATGTTATATTTGATCCGAGCTCATTTTTTTAATATTAATCTATTCATCCTAAGAAGAATGAGCTCATTGAATCCTGAAGTCTTGCAGTGGTATGTTTGGATTTGGATTTTATTTTATTAATTACCTGTAGTTATATCACAAGGTTTGGGCTATATTTATGATAAGCGAGTTATATAGAAACCAGTTAATATGCAAGGCATTAACGTTTTCCTATGCTAGTAATAATATGTGTATATCAAAGTAAATATTTAAATGTGTCATCAGCATAATCCTTTGTTTTTTATAATAATTTGTTTACTAATTCATTGTTTAAAATTATTTAAAATATAGGAAGACTTAAGTAACATAAGGCGCTTAAGCGGAACAAATAACTTGAGAATATTATATCACTATCGGTTATTTTATAAATTCACAAATTAGCTCACATACCTAATTTGTGAATTTGTAAAATAACATCATCTCACCTACACATCACTTTTACGTTTTGTGTTTTATTATTAAAAAAATACATCAAAATTATAACTAACCAGTAACACGAGCAGGTCGACCTCCGGCAGTACGGCCAGCGTTACCGACTACGTGGGCTCCTAAGCTGAATCCAACCAAGTGTACATTGTTCCAATTGCCGCCAGCAGTGTTGATCAGCCATATTAAGAAGTTACCAAGGTATTGACCAACACTGGGAACGCCATTAGCGGCAGTGTTGTAGTTAGATTTGGCAACTTCACCCCAATCAACGACAATGACGTTTGCGTCTTGGACAGCGAGGAATGCTGATGTAAGAAGAGGATTCATCCAATGGGTTCCGTCGTTGCTCCATCCATGAACAGTAACGAAGATTGGTCGGTTTCTGTTGTAGTTGGAGTTCCTGATTGTATTTGCGTTACCATGTACAATAACTTGACGGTTGGTGGGGTTTGATCTGGAAAAAAATTCATCTGGAAATTTTATCATTCAAGTAATTGGGTGCGCGTTCCGGCACATAAAATTGACACTTTTCGAGTACCACTATTTCACGGCCCCCGGATGTACTCCAAACATTAGTGATCGATGGCTCCAAACTAGCACAAATACGGACGGATAGCACTAGATATAAGTAAACAAGCAATATAATTATATAGAGCCTCAGCTGGTACCTAAACATATCGTTGCAATAACTGATAAGTCGTTTTAAACAATGTTTCGAATTTTAATTTTAATTTTAACTACCTATATTAGAGCCGTGGTAACTCAGGAGTATGGCTCTCTGTCTGATTTGGGTGCTCGGCGGGGAAGGAAAACATTGTGATGAATGTTGCCTGCTTGAGAAATAAAATATTTAGTGGACACGTGCTGCACGGTGGGCTAATTGCTCTATAATCCTCTCAGAAATGACCGGAGGTCTGCGCTCTGCGGTAGGTGTGTATAGTCTTGCCGTTTAATGGTAGTCCATACGACCACTTTATAAACACACATCGTTCCGTGCGTGTCGTAAGAAGCGAGTATGGGTATGGAGAAAGTCAGAAAGATCTTAGACCTCCAGGTGTGAAATACTTAGTCTCCAACTGGCATCGTGGAGCAGTATCAAAGGTGCGAGACTGATGCTGCGATCGTCAATCCGTCTTTAAATCGTGGCGATTATGGTAAATTCTGGTAGAAGAAGGAGATTCAATATTTTTAATTTTAGTACCACGGTCCCGAGTTAATGTATGTATAAACAAATTTAAGATTTATCTCTGCAGGAATGAATTCGAAGTTCGAAGTCAAAGTTGATAAATATGAAGAAATAGAGCGTATTCTCATAAACTTGTGTAGTGTTTAACTATATGCACCTATATACATCTTTATAGACTATATTGGTACAGCCTATGTTCATTGTTACACAAACCTGGTGAACAGCCAGTATTGATTTTTTGCACCATTTCTATTTCTTAGGAGTTCCTCGTCGACTGGCTCCTCCAAGTCCACTAGGTGCGGTACGCCATCTCCATCAGGAATCCATACATAGCGGCTTTCACCTTCCACGTAATGGCTATTATCCCCGGGCACAAAGGGTATTGCATTACCAGCACACACTAGAATTGCAAAATATGTTAAAAAGAATAAGTAATTTAATTAATATTTGAATGTATCGACAAAAACGTACTACTAACATGCTATAATAGAAATAAAAATTGCCAAACACTTCATGGCGAAGGTAGTTTCGAGTGCAGTTTTTCATTTACTGTCGGAGTATTTATTTAATCCTTATCTTAAATAAAATTCTGTAAAATGCTTGATAATTTCAAGATCATATCGAGTAATTAGTCCATAATCATGCCATAATACTCGAGGACTTGATTGTTTTAGCGATATACATATTTATCTTAGCAGGTGTTTAGTTCGTGATTAATGACGATAGTATAGCATATTTTTCTATTCCATTGAAATATTAGATCAAGAGTTTATTTTCAATTTTCTGTGAAAATAAATACTGTTTGTTAGACTAAGTTCATACTGCGTAGATCGGAACAAAAATTAATAATTTTTAATCTGGAGGTAACCGTGGTTAACTATGACATTGGGACGTCAAATACCTCAGTCCCCCCCGTGACCATGGGTGCTGTAAAGTACTCGAAACGTCGGGAATATAAAATAAGTTAATATACGCGATAAAATCCGTAAAACTAGTTTTATTTAAAAAAGGGAAGCAGTTTTCTGCTTAGGCTGACGTTAAAGCTGGTGTGCCGCAAGGCGGTGTATTATCTAAAATATTGTTTTCACTTTTTTTAAACTCGGTATCTAGCGTCTTCAGTTACTAATACCATCTGTATGCGGATGACCTTCAGTTATAGTACCATCCAATGTTGATGATATTAATAATGGATTCAAGAAATTGAACACAAACTTAGATGTTATTCATGTCAGGTCACAAAGCTTTAGTGTTTCAGTAAATCCATCAAAATGAAGCGATGGTTGTAGGTAGCTACATAATCCTGAACAGGATTGATAATGAATACCTTGAACCTGATTGCGTAATGGCATGTCAATTCCAAATAAGTTGACACACTAAGGGTCGAGACAATAAGGGTTACAATGGATGAACTTGATGCCTTATACTATTCTCTACCAATCAATACTGGAAGAAATAGAAAATTAAGAGTTGGTAGGTGTTAAAAAAATTGTTAAAAATAACTTAAACTATGAACTGGGGTATTACAGATTTCTGAAATTAGTCGTTAAGTCGTTAAGTTAAGTTTTGCTGGTTAATTCTCTTATACTTAACGATTAAACAAACTTACCTTAAGTGAAGTCCTATCATAAGAGATTAGTAACTGGAACTTATTAATACACGTATCACGTCTAGGATTCACCACTCGCACTTGAGAATCTAAAAATTTAAAACCCCCTCCTTTCCCCTTCTTCCGGTCACGGGAGTGAGGAGAACCCCACTCCGCGTACTATCCATAGATTCTGCCCTCGATATGTCATTAAGTTTAGAGCTGAATACAAAAAATTTGATATTTCCTGAATAATCGGGTACCAGAAGGGCGGGCGGGAGTGAGTCACTAATCTCTTCGGACGAAGCACATCTTATAATTATGATAGAACTTCACTTAAAGTTAGTTCGTTTAATCATTAATTATACTTCGTGCTTCGTCATATAGATTAGTAACTGCAACTTATTAAACACATGTAGATACTCGTATTGAGAGCGAGAACAGGAAATATCAAAATCCATATAAGGAGGGTAATACTATTGTTGCGCGCCACTATTAATGTCTTTACATGGCAACACTAGCCACTAGCGCCTCTAGTATCGAGTAGCAGAACTAGGAGAGTCAAGATTCTTCTAGAAATTTCGGGACCGATATGTACTGAACATTCTAGATGTTTCTACAGTAGAAGGTTCTGGAAAGTATCTGAGGCGCTATATAAGGCCGGTATAGACCACGACCGAGAGTATTGAATTGGCGATACCAGCGAAGACTTCGAAGCGATACAACTGCGAACTTAAGCGAACTGTAGTAAAATTGCGTTTTGTTATTAGTGTGGTTTAAAGTGTAATTAGTGTTGTGCAATTAAAGTGTCAATTTTGGTAATTCACTCGGCAGTTTTAATTGTATCGAACCCCAAGCTCGTAACAATTGGTGTCAGAAGTGGATCACATCATGCCGATTTTACTAAAGGACGACACGGAGGGTATCCGTACCCGAAGTCAACGCCAGCAAGAGACGGACCAGAGACGATTGGTAATGCAACGCCGCAAACGTCGGAGGGCCAGCTGCCGACCACGGAGGCCGGCCCGTCAGCAGCTCCTGCATCTGCAGCACCTGACTTAGGTGCTCTGATGATGATGCTGCAGGAGCAGGCTCGCCGACAGGAGGAACAGGCCCGCCGACACGAGGAACAGGCCCGCCGACAGGAGGAACAGGCCCGTCGGTTGGAAGAGCAGTTGCAGCGTGGACAGGAGGAACAGGCCCGCCAACGGAAGAACAGATGCTCCTCATGAAGGACCTTCACGCTACCTTCGGGAAAGAGATAGGAGGTGAAGGATAGGGTTGCTCAACATGACAACCGCCTGTCGGAAGCTGAAACCCGAATCGACCAAGTGAACAATCGGGTTGACAACGTGATTGCTGACGTGAAGAAAACGCTGGACGACCTCAAACTTGGGGATGGAGTTACAGCCCCCGTGGTAGCTACAATACCTTCGCTACGTGGATTCAAAGTGCCGCCGTTCGACGGGACTTCTTCCTGGTCGGCGTACAGAATCCAGTTCGAGGCTGTCATGAAGACGAACGGCTGGAATAAAAGTCAGGCCATGACTGCTCTCACCCTAGGCTTGCGCGACCAGGCCTTAACTGTTCTGGAAGCTCTCGGTAAGGAAGTGACTTACGAGCAGCTCCTTGAGGCGTTGGAGGCGAGATATGGCGACGCTCACCTGGAACACGTCTTTCGTGCGCAGCTCAAAGATCGCGTGCAACGCAGCAACGAAAACCTGCAGCAGTGGGCCCTTGAGGTGGAAAAGCTGGTTCGAAAAGCATACCAGTCTGTACCTGCGCTCATTGTAGGGAACCTGGTGCAGACATTCATCGACGGCATCCGCGACCTTGAAGTCAGAGCTGCTGTGAGGCTCGGGCACCACAAGACGCTTAAGGACGCGTTAGCCCATGCACTGGAGGTGGAAGCCGTGCAGCAGGATCATCGTTCCCATCGCGTCAGGTAGGTTGCAGCAGCTACAGTTCGCGACTGCAATAAAGGCTACAGCCCTAGGTGCTACGGCTGTGGGGAAAGGGGCCATCTTCGATCAAGCTGCCCTAAGCGAACTGTAGAAAAGGAAGGTGAACTATCTCGAGAGGGCAGTGCGGCTAATAGCACCGCTCAGCACAGCGGGAAATCTCATGGCAACGCAGATGCATTGTCAAGAAGACCTTGTCCTGAAGATTGCAAGCATTGTACTAGGCAAGAGGGTAAGGAAGTGGTGTCTGTGAGGATGCTCAGGACAGACCAGCTCAGCAATGAGTGGAAGGACAGCCTACAACGTGCACAGCAGGAAGATCCGGACATCAAGCCGATTCTGGAATGGATGAAGGCCAGTGCTCCTAAGCCCAAGTGGAGCGACGTCTCAGCGATGAGTTCGACCACGAAAAGCTATTGGGCCCAATGGGACAGCTTGCTGATTCAGGATGGAGTCCTGTGCCGAAAATGGGAAAATGTTCGGGGAGACAGTTGTCATTTGCAAATGGTTGTCCCTAAAGCTAAAGTATCAGATGTTCTACAGCTGTACCATAATGGTTGTTCAGGAGGCCACCTGGGTGTTAAACGAACTCTACTGAAGATCCGAGAACGGTTTTACTGGGTCCACTGTCGTGACGATGTCGAGGACTGGTGTCGCAAATGTACAAGTTGTGCGGCTGTAAAGGGACCTCAAACTCGTAGTAGAGGTGCATTGAAATTGTACAATGTTGGTGCACCATGGGAGAGGATAGCCGTTGACGTTGCGGGGCCGTTTCCGGAAAGAAAGTGGTAACAAGTATTTCATGGTTGTGATGGATTACTTCACTAAGGGCCAGAAGTCTTCGCCATTCCAAATCAAGAAGCTTCAACAGTTGCAGATAAACTAGTTCATGAAGTCTTCTGTCGTTTTGAGTACCTTTAGAGATTCACAGCGATCAAGGAAGGAATTTTGAGTCTCAAATATTCCAGGAAACTTGCTGAGTTATGGGTACTCATAAAACAAGAACAACTTACCACCCACAATCTGATGGAATGGTAGAACGATTTAATCAGACATTGAGAGGTACCTAGCAAAAGTTGTGGAAAAACGGCAACGAGACTGGGACAGGCACATACAACCGTTTTGTTGTCATATCGAAGCGCTGTTCACGAAAGTACATCAGTGACACCAGGTTTAGCAAATTTTGGGAGAATTACGGCTGCCTGCAGACCTGATCACCGGAATACCACCTGATGCCCCACGCAGTATAACCGATTATGCAAATGACTTGCGGAACAAAATGAATGACATTTATGAGCACGTCAGACAATCGGGACAGCAAACGTCTGAAAAGATGAAAACACGGTATGACCGCAAAATGAACAACAAAGGGTTTGACGAAGGTTCACTAGTGTGGTTACACAATCCAGTTCGCAGCAAAGGAAATCTCCTAAGCTTCAAGCTAAATGGGACGGACCGTACCGGATTGTGACAAGGATCAATGACGTAACCTACCGGATACAGAAAGGTGCAAGAGGTACTCTAAGATCGTCCATGTCGATCGACTGGCGCGTTATTATGGGGCCAATAATGCTCGGGACGAGCATGTTCTTAGGAGGGGCAGTGTTGCGCGCCACTATAATGTCTTTTACATGGCAACACTAGCCACTAGCGCCTCTAGTATCGAGTAGCAGAACTAGGAGAGTCAAGATTCTTCTAGAAATTTCGGGACCGATATGTACTCGAACATTCTAGATGTTTCTACAGTAGAAGGTTCTGGAAAGTATCTGAGGCGCTATATAAGGCCGGTATAGACCACGACCGAGGAGTATTGAATTGGCGATACCAGCGAAGACTTCGAAGCGATACAACTGCGAACTTAAGCGAACTGTAGTAAAATTGCGTTTTGTTATTAGTGTGGTTTAAAGTGTAATTAGTGTTGTGCAATTAAAGAGTCAATTTTGGTAAATCAATCGGCAGTTTTAATGGTCTCGAACCCCAAGCTCGTAACACTATTCTCTATTTACTGGCCATCAAAGATGTGATAAATTCATGCCCGGTATAATTTTATTATATATTACAAATTTAATAGCTTACTATTGTATATGCATATTACAAAGAGAATCAAAGAGAGAGAAAATCAAAAGAGTCTATGAATAATAAAGAAATCAATATAACCTCCACACACAAGGGGATGGTCATTTTAGAAATTTGACACGTCTGGCAGACTTCTTTGACAATTAACAATTAAATTTTGTATGAAACCCACACATAAAACTTATGCTTATGTAAACTTTTTGAATTAACCTATCTGATTATAAAGTCGAAGTGTAATATTTTCGCCACAAAATAACTACGTTCTAATGTTAGGTAAAAGTACCATTACGAATAGCCATACAAGAGGATAAAGATATATATATACGTAATCATTAAATAACAATGTACTCAAAAATGTAATATTTTATAAGTAACTAGCGATATACCCCGACCTCGCACGGGTGACATCTGGATTCCACAACAGCGCCATCCACCGGGTCCAACTATGCCTATAACTTTCGCGCAAGTGCAAGAAACAAGTTGACAAAGCTTCAGCGCAACCCGATGAACGGCATGGCAGCGACAAAATACGAACAAACAAACATCAATTTTTATATATTACATTTCATTAGTTACGGACGACACTTGCGAACGTTAACTTATCATCGTTGTTTAAGATCTTCCTATAACATTTGTAAAAGGTTGTCAAAGCACTAGTCCATCCGGCCGTCTTACTAATCAGCGTTCACCCTGGAGATACTGGTGCGCGATGTGGCGGCGTGTCGCGTACTTTGTGCCGTAAATATGGACATCAAAACCCAAATATTTTTAATGTTCAATCTCTAGAGATATTATTTATATCGGGAATTCTTATAATAATTTTATGTTTTAAAATTTATTATATATATATATATATATATATATATATATATATATATACATATATAGATATATATATATATATATATATATCATTAATTATAAGAGCCAGAGGTGGGTCTTCATCTGTAGACATCCTTAAAAATCTCGCATTATGCTCGCAGTAATTTCTATGTACGAGACCCGTTATTCAGATTTACGGTGGACATTCGGCTGTTCTTGGTAACTTAGTTACGGGTTTCATTATTTTGGTGAATCATTCCCCGTTATAAAAAGCCGAAGGTACTTTCGAAAATATTTTACAACAGTTACAAAATGTTATTTAAATGCCGTTCGCAAGTCTTTAATATTATTTAAAATGGCTCGTCACTATATGTTTTTAGTTAAGAATGAAGAACATTTTGCCATTTGGTTTGGGTATCAAACACATTTAACATGAATTGTTGGAAGTTATTGCCTCAATAAGTAGTAAATTATTTATCGTTTCGTCAAACTGCAATCGTTCCGCGTTAGAGAAAGAGTGCAGGCTTGGGTGTTGTTCCTAATGTTGAGGACTGACGAATTTAGGGCTATAGGAACCTTATTCCACGACAGTATGATGCGGTTATTGGTCATAAGCGACCCTTGTTTCATAAGCAACGTCAGTTGTCCAGCGTACTTTGCCTAATCTATAGGTAGATATCGCAATGATCTCGAGGAGACTGTGGACGGTGCGCCCACCTTCATTGGTGGGGCGGTGGCAATGTAAGTGCGGCTTGTCGCCCCTCAGAGGCCACGAAGAATACCGATGGCTAGTCGAGGCATGCTTCCAGTCTTAGGTTTCTGGTTAAAATAGTCTCGGGTACCTTTATTTTGTCATTCATTGTTGTAGCGCCAATTTTTGTGCAGTTGGCTAGGATGAAGTATTAAGCTCAGAGCTCTTTACGGTCTCTTTGTCTAAGCCTGATGTGGCTATATGTTGCAGGCGAATACCTAACTCGCAGTGTACGTCTGAACCAAATTCTGTCACAGCAGACAAGTTCTTGCCAGGATTTTTATGTCTGCATCTATATCCGAATTAGACGCAGTGGTGATCGGCGATTCACCGATAATTTCTTTGCAAGTACAGGTCCAATCGGACCGTCTATCCATTGGGTTCCTTAGAATGCCTTTTAGCGGTTCCTCATTGGGCTAATCTAAAAAGGTTTTTCTTTTATTTATTTTTTATTTTTCTAAAACAGGGTAATTCAAAATCTTATTACAGAAAACAAAGAAATAATTATCGGATATTATTTGAAAGGTATGTATTCAGTTCCTTCGAAATGAACGAAACTTACTTAATTTTTCACTATCGGAAATTATTTGATAGGTGTGTGTTCAGTTCCTTTGAAAAGAACGAACCTTACTTAATAAAAAGCATTATATGTTTCGGTTCCTATGAACAGAACGTGGCCAACTCTTTTTTGGTATTATGTTATATTTTCCTTGAAAAGAACGAAACCATTTTATTTAATTGATTTATTTCCTACCTTCTAGTTGATCCAAGTCCAGCGGCGAATCACTCGGAGGCTTGCTTGATATTCTATCTTTGCGCCTTCAGAACGCTGTAATTTGTACTTTAGTTTCTTGATTCAAGTAACACTTACTTTTCGCATAATATCAGCTAAACACTATATTTAACAAAATTAAACACAATTTAAAATAGAGAGAGGTGTTGAGTGGTGAAGCACTTAACTGTGAATGACATATCGAAGGCAAAAGCTATGGATGGTACAGACAGACGTGACCAGAAGATGAAGAGGAAAGGAGGGGGTTTTAAATTTTTAGATTCTCAACTATAGTACGAGTGGTGAATCCTAGACGTGATACTACATGTGTTTAATAAGTTCCAGTTACTAATATAGAGGACGAAGCACGAAGTATATTTCCCATTATCAATTATGCAGTTGTGTGCTATCGTGACCTATAGAAAAATCTTTTAAATAAGTTGGAGTGCTTTTACAACAACTGTATAAGATTTATTTTCAACTAGCGACTCGCCCCGGCTTCGCCCGGGTAGGATCTACAAATGTGGTGTTATTTAGATTTAAGATCAAAGACCATTTATCAATTTTTTTAAATAAATATATCCAAATTTTTCGGATAAAATATAGCCTTAATCTCATCTGGCATTGCTCTCTATCTGTTTATGAAGTTTTATAACAATCGTTTCAGCCATTCGGAAAATTAGCCTAGACTAGAAGGACTAGAATTCATTGCATAAAACTTTTTCTACGAATTTTATCGCGTTTAATTTAACATATACAGTTATTTCGATCTTACACATAGACACTTCAATTTTATTTATATGTATAAATTTCAAAAAATACGACCACATCATTGTTTTTCTTTCAAACTTAAATTGTTCGTTACGTTGTTCCAGAACATATTAACAATTTGTCTATAATGAGTGATCCAACTTCTCTTTCATATCTCAAAGATAACTTCAACTTTCGGTATTCAACATTAGACGGTGAACCTGGTTCTTCTAACGTTCTTAAGATTTATATCACTCAGCATGGCACGAGTTTCTTTAATTCTTCATTTACAGATCAGGCAATATTTCTTTGAAATGCCCTGCCCGTTGATTTATGAAAAGCAACGAATGAGCATACGTTTAAAAAAACTGTTTCGACAATATTATGTAGAGGAAAACTACATCTGACTATAAATTTTATTTTCATTTTATATATTATAAAAGCAATATACATATTTATCAGAGATGGGCCGACTAGTCACCGACTAGTCGGAATAGCCGACTATTCGGCATCTTTTACAGTCGGTGACTAGTCGGCGACAAATCGGCAAAATATGCCGATTATAATCGGTGGTTAGCAAAAAAATTCAACCAACATTTATCCTAATAATTGTTTTTTATTATACTTTTTCATTAATCTGCTGTGCTAGCTGCTAGCTGTTTTTATGATAATTACCTAGCTGCGCTTTATTATATTAATTATTAATCTGTTACCATATTATAAGGAATTTAAGAATCAGTCAGAAATTGAGTATCATCAATGAATGACACATACATAACAAATAAAACAAAATAATATAGGTAGCTTAATAACATTTTCAAGGTATCATAGAGCCATAGTATTACTTTAAATTTAGTTAGTCTTTATTAAGAATAATAAAATATAAAAAAATAGTGTGATGGAATCATTGTACAATATTAAAATAAATTGGCAACAAGATGTTTAGTGCTTATGAATGCTTAAAAAGTACTCAAATATCTTTTTTTTTTAAATTAGTGGCAAGTTATGATGCAAAAATGTCAATGTTTCGGCGCGATCTGGAAGTAGGCGGTTCCTTTTTGTCTCATATACATTGCTAGCTTCCGAAAAGAGACGCTCGCTATAAACTGTGCTGGCGGTACAACATAGATATACTTTAGCTATACGAGCCATTTCAGGATATATAGAACTGTTCTCATGCCACCACTTAAATGGATCTTCAGTTCGCTTTAAGACTGGCAATGTGCAGTAAAAATGAAGTTCGTGAGCTGAACTAGATGTTTTGTTTTCAATATTGTGCACTTTTCGCGTAACCATTTCTTGGTAAACTCCCCAAAAGTTGCGATGAGCTGTCATTTCGGAGTTAGGATTTTGGGTATTGGTCTCGTCGTTATTTAGGTCGCTGTCATCATCATCACTCATACTGTTCTTTAAGGCTTCCAGCAAAAACTGTGATCTTACTGATACCATATTTTCATTATCAAAAAATTGTAGTTTGTACCTTGGATCGAGCAAAGTTGCAAGTGGAAATAATTTATTCTATTCAAAATTTCTGAATCTAGTTTTCAAGCCCTTTTGCAATACAATTTTCATTTCCATTAATTGCTCATTTCCGTCTTCGTCTGTATAGTTTTCCAGATAATTTTCCCGTATTTTTAGGTGACGAATAACTTCAGATATCGAGGAGCAACTGGAACTAATTATCTTCGTCACCTCTTCAAACGGTTTTAGTAGCGTAATGCATTTTTCGAGTAACTTCCACTCCTCGGTCGATAAATTCTCAAAATGTATCTCTCTTTAACTGTATTTTCTGTCACGTACAAAGAAACGGATCGTTTTTGCTCTAACAGGCGAAACATCATGTTATAAGAAGAGTTCCACCTTGTGGAAAGATCTTGAACAAGAAGATGTGAAGGTAAATTAAGTTCTTTTTGAGTAGCACTTAGTTTTTTTTTGAGCTGGTGCTGAATGATTGAAATGAGAAACGATACGCCTCGATTTTGAAGAATTTGTGCTATATAGTCAATTTTAAGTGAGTCGTGGATTGCCAATTGCATAGTATGAATAAAGCATGGAACTGCTTTGAAAATCGAATCATGGATAGCCTTTGCAATGTTACTCCCATTATCTCGCACAACAGCGTGTATTTTGGCTGCACTTATATTCCATGAGGCAGGAATTTCTTCGAGACACACTTTTATATTATGTGTGTCGTGAGACATAGGAAAATGTTTCATCTGGAGTACTGCGTGACGAAATTTCATATCGTTATCCAACCAGTGTGCTGTAAAGCTTAAAAAACTTTCCTTATTGTTTATACTCGTATTTGTCCACAAATCTGTAGTTACGGATAGCTCAGCAGCGCTGAGCACTCCGTATCGTATTTCAGGTTTAGTTTTCTCATAAATGTTGGGAATGATATTTTCTGACAAATAATTTCTACTAGGTAGTACATATTTTGGTTTAAGCTTCTTCATTAGACTGATAAAACCACTGTTTTCCACAATTGATAGAGGTTGGTTATTCAAGGCAATCACTTCTCCTATAGCAACACTTATTTCTCTTGATCGGGAGTCCTGAAGCGACCACTGGACCATTGCACTATCTTGAATAGTTTGTTGTATGTATACTTTGCCTCTCGCTGAAGTTGATGGAACTGGCGTCGGTGACAAGGGCTCAGGTTGCGATTGAGAATGTGAAGACAAATGGACTTCATTGGAACTACTTTTAATAGAACCTGCCAATTGAGGCATCAACTCGTTGTGCTTATATTTTATGTGATTTGTCATACTTGTATTCACTTTTCTACCTTGACCACCGCGTGAAATGATTCCCCGGTACTGGTTACATTTCACTTTTGTCGGTTCTCCTTCAACATCATCGAAGAATGTCCACACTCGCGATTTGTGATGTTATGTGGCAGAGACAAAAACTCTTTTAAAAATAAATTTATTTAATACTTTTAAACTAACTTAAAATATAGTAGTTCATACAGAGAACTTGGAAATGGAATTATGTTGAGGGATTTTTTTTGCGCCCAATCGTTAACTTATTCTAAGATACAATTAGGAATGGTAAACTATAAACATTAGCATATAATATTACAATCGAATTAGTTTGGCTTCTAAGAAAGTAAACAATATGATTTAGATTTTAAGTAAATAAACAATATAAAGTATACAGGTCTTATAACATAAAGTAAATAGTATCTTATGACATAACATTAGTTTGGCTTCTAAGAAAGTAATTTAGCTTTTAAGTAAATTAATAAATATAAAGTATACAGGACTTATAACACACAGTTCTTTTATTTATGTTAACTAGGCGACACCAGCAGAGCGAATATACACAAAACGATTAAAAAGTAATCAAAACACGTCACAGCTCACATCACAACACAAGTCACAACACGCTCGGTGTGGCCGCACGATGGTGCCGAGTGATGACGACATAGCCCGAATACCTGCGAAAGGCTAGTATTCAAATGATCGGCATCGCCGACTAGTCGGCCGACTGATCGGCAATTTGAAAACCGATTAGTCGGCTAGTCGGCTAGTCGGCAAATACCATAGTCGGCCCATCTCTAATATTTATACATTTCTTGTAGTAGTCTATTTATTTTCATGTATTGTTATAAGTATATTGGCATGTATGCGTAAATATTTTATGTTTAGTCACATATCTTTAAGTTATTTAAAAAAAATTAACACTTGTCTACTTTTTTTTTCAATTTCTCCCAGGATTGATTAATAGAAAATGGCATAAGACATTAAGTTCACCCATTATAACCCAGTGTCTCAACCCTTATTGTGTCAACTTATTTGGAATTGACATTCCATTATAAAAATCAGGTTCAATGTTTCCGTTGTCCTATTATAAAATGTCCTATTTAGGATTATGGAGCTACCTATAACCACAGAATAAATAATAGTACAATAACAGAAGGATCACTCTCTGATAGCAAACTTACGAGTTAAAACCTAGTTACAACGTCACTAATGTTCATAATACTTTGCACGCCTCGGATACGACCTTCGTTAAAATAGCTTACCGATTAAATCGTCAAAAAATTTAATGCGGCACGCGTATTAAATCATAATGCATCTTACGTTCGCGTGCGAGAGTCTGTATCACTTAGCCCGTTACGCGCCTTAGGCCGCTCCTACTGTTATTAGATGTTGTGAGAAAACAAATTGAATCCTTTGATATTAGTTGGTAGTAGAATATACTGAGGTGTTATGCAATGTATTAGTAATTTGTTGATAATAAGAACATTATTGTTCAATGTGAGGAAGGTTAATATGCACCATCGAGAAAAATTAAGATTATAACAATGTGAACGTTTTTGAAACTAAGATAATTTGACTACTTACCATTCTTAACCGACTTCAAAAAAAGGAGAAGATATTCAATTCTACTGTATTTTTTATGTGTGTTACCTCAGAACTTTTTCTTGGTGAACCGATTTTGATGATTATTTTTTTATTTGAAAGCTGATGCTTATAACTTATATATCCCATATAAATTTGATCAAGAACTGACCAGTACTTTTGGAGTTATCCTTAATAATGCGTATTATAATGCCTATTAATATTGAAATCGGTTGTACAAAGTTTTTAATTTCATTATTTGTCTCTCTTCCTCTTTTTTTAAAAAACGTTACCTCCACACTATTTTCTCCTGTATCGCGGAGGCAGTTTACGTACATAGAACAGACCCAGAACAATTATTTGTAGGCCATACAAATATTTGTTCCGAGCGAGATTCGAACCCGTGATCCTTAGCGCTGCAACTCATTGCTAAGCCACTGCGCCACGGAGCCGTCATTTGTCTGTTTCACATTTTTTGTTATTTACAAACATGCGACACGCGACGGCATTATTAATGAAAGAGTGGCAATGAGAAGTGCTGCTATTTTCAATGTCTTTCTTTTATCGATCAAACTAATAACCAGTATTTGCTGATCTTACATTAGCAGGCAGTCACCAGTACACTGAACCTTTTTTTAAGGTCATTGGCATTATACGGGAAAAAATCGAAAACTGCGTAGCTGTGGTCGGGTCGCTAATCAAATAATAAATCTGTAACTATGGTATCAGTAACTAGGTACCTAATTATCTAGAGCCACCTATAAATAATAATATATTACCTTCCGGTGTCCTTAGGAACAGTAAAGAATGAAAAGTCGACATTCCTATTGTTATTTAAGCACCCGCATGCTATGCAGTACCTTTTGGCTTTTTGAGAGGCCATACTTGAATAAAAATTCAAAAATAAATATCTAAAGTACCTAAATACTTATGAGAGAAAAATACTTTTTTGTTAACGTATGGCGCGCGTCAGCTCGAGCGCGCGTGACAACTTCACGGAATTAGCCCCTTGTAGGGGGCCACGCAGCGTAGATATATTTTCATGCCTAAAGCGTGGAGTGAGACCTGCTACAACCATCGATTCGCATACACTAAATCTTTGTGACCTGACAAAAAGATTAAATAAATAAATAATTTAACATTTGCATTGATTTTGGTTTCAGTGATTTTGCTATTAGATTGCCTACATACAGCTACAACACAGAACGATAACAAACTTCGTTTTTTGGGTTTGTTAGTAAAACAAATATCATATTATCAACAGAATTATATTATAGGATTAAGTGAAAGATTCATCTAAAAAGGCCAAGAGCTGCCGGTTCGTAGCGCGTAGATACCGCGTCTGAAATGAAACATACAAAATTACTTATCATAGACAGGAGTACTAAATTTCACTAGCTTTTTTCATGGGGTCTTCGCATTACCGCATTTATAATGATTGTATAGATTTTTTTAGATTTTTACGTTCTTAAGACGTATCTTATGTAAGATACGCTAAAGAAAAAGTAACAAGTAAATAATTTTAATTACCCTCGTTTGTTCATGATTGCGTTGCCCATATTGAAGGCAGCACCGTTACATGTAGAGAGCTCGGCTTCGTTGATGTTTGGGCACAATCTACCTACAAAGTGGTTTGTACGAACACTCGATGCAAAAAGTTCAGGTGCACGCCCATGCGAGCACGTGCTGGCCCAGCAACCAGGTTGTGGGTTTCTACCACCGTTGGGGTAGAAATCAGCATCAGAGATCGCGTCCATAATACCAAGGATACGGCCGTCGGTGTGAATAGATTCTACATACTGCCCGGCATTACGGTTCAAAGCGTTTGAGTTACCACCCCATCGAGGTCCGGCGGGATCCAATCCTAATAACAAAATATGGGAGTTTAATTTTCTTAAGTATTAAACACATAAAGTTCTTACGAGTAAATTTCATAAGGTTACTAAGCCTAACAAAGAAAGGTTGAAAAACGCTGCGAACATTTCAAGTGACGCAGAAACCAAGTCAAAATCATGCTTATCTTCTTTTAAGAACACGCATTCATGCACGTCATTATGTAAGTATCTAAAACCATTTGCAACTATATGACATTGTTTAAGGTGCATTTGCGTGCGTACAGTTGTGGAATTTTATGGAATGTTACAGAAAGAAAGAAGAATGATGTGTGCGTGAGTATGTATAAGTTGAGCATGGTTTCAGCGTCACTTGCCGAAACCATACTCAACTTACACAGCGCTCTGTCAACATTCCTTAGTTGGTCTGAGTTAATAAAGTCGATATTATATCTATATATTAATACGTAAAGGAAAATTTTTGTACCCGACTTAATGATGAAAGCTGATTCTTTTAATTGTGAACTATGTGGGTCTCTTGATGATATTCAGCATTTATTAATGGAATGTGTTAAATTTGAGAGAAAAAGAGCATTACAAAATTTTAAGATGTACGATCTGGGTTTTTGTGTAACTCTGTTAGCAGAACCATTGTCGGATGCTGCAACTTTTTCAGTTCGTATTGTTCTTCTACTCAAGAAGATTTATTTTTCTACTGTGTTTAAGTAAAATTAAGGTATAATGCAGCTGACATAACCACGCAGCCGGTTGCGTGGTATGCTATGAGCATTCACCACCTCCCTCCCCCGCTTCCGGAGGGTGTCCTTGCATTGGGCGCAAAAAAAAAGCCGTTAAGGCAGTCTTGGCTCTGGCGTGGAACGGTGATCTTGTCGTATTCTGTTACTAGCTTATCCTTGACTCGTTGGATAATTAATTGTCGCAGGAAGCGGCATTGCCCCAAACTGATTACAGTTTATTCACCATGTTTGGTCACGGGCTTTGGTTATATTTGATCCGAGCTCATTATTTAAATATTAATCTATTGATCCTAAGAAGAATGAGCTCATTGTATCTTGAAATCTTGCAGTGGTATGTTTGGATTTGGATTTTATTTTATTTTATTAATTACCTGCAGCTCTCTAATGTGGTGTAAGAGAATTCAATGCCCCATAACTTAGCGTGAGTGTCGTTAGAGGCGACAGAGGGAAATTGAAATAAGAGATGGGGATCTTTATGATGGCATCTCAATGACAATAAAACATTACGGTTGCCAACACGCCTGCCAAGCGTGGCATATATGCAAATATCCCATCCTTTATAATAATTGTTTGGTTACTAATTCATTGTTTAAAGTCCTCTAAAATATAGGAAGACTTAAGTAACCCAAGGCACTGAAGTAGACAAAATAATTTGAGCTATATTATAACACCATTGATTATTTTACAAATTCACAAGATAGCTCATATTACCTACTCGCAACACTTAAGTTTTGTGTCTTATTATGAAAAAAAAATTATAACTAACCAGTAACACGAGCAGGTCGGCCTCCGGCAGTACGGCCAGCGTTACCGACTACGTGAGCTCCTAAGCTGAAGCCAACCAAGTGAACATTGTTCCAATTGCCGCCAGCTGTGTTGATAAGCCATATTAAGAAGTTACCAAGGTGTTGACCAACATTGGGAACGCCATTAGCGGCAGTATTGTAGTTAGAATTGGCAAGTCTACTCCAATCAACGACAATGACGTTTGCGTCTTGGACAGCGAGGAAGGCTGATGTAAGGAGAGGATTCATCTCACTGTTTCCATTGTTGTTCCATCCATGAACAGTAACGAAGATTGGTCGGTTTCTGTTGTAGTTGGAGTTCCTGATTGTATTTGCATTACCATGTACAATGACTTGACGGTTGTTGGGGTTTGATCTGGAAAAAAAGCATCCATAATGGATATGAACATAGAGACGACGAAAGTGAGAGGATGTTTTTATCATTCAGAATTGGGTGCGTCCCGGACATAAACTTGGCACTTTTGGAGAACCACTATTGGACGGCCACCAGACGCCAAACGAGCACAAATAGATACGGATGGCACTAGTTATAAGTATAAAAGAAATATATTTATATCGGGCCTCAGTTGGTACCTAGCCATATCGTTGCAATAATTGGTCAGTCGTTTTAAACAATGTCTATATATCCGGTTTCGAATGATTTTTTAAATTATAACTACCTATATTTGAGCCGTGATAACTCGGGAGGCTCTCAATTTCAGTCTAATTTACCTGTGCTCGGCGGGGAAAGAAAACATTGTGGCTAAACCTGCCTGTCTGAGAAATAATATATTTCGAGGACACGTGCAGCGCGGCGGACTCATTGCTCTTTAACCCTCTCAAAAATGACCGCATGTCTGTGCTCTGCAGTAGGACATACAGTCTGAAATAGTTATTGGCGTATGGTGGTGACCTATACGACCATCTAATAAACGCACATCGTTCCGTGCGTATCGCAAGAGGTGAGTATGGGTATGGGAAAAGTCAGAAAGATCTTAGACCTCTAGTTGTAAAACACTTAGTTTTCAACTGGCATCGTGGAGCAGTATCAAAGGTGCGAGTGATACTGCGATCACCATTCTGTCTTCCAATTGTGGCGATTATGGTTAATTGTAGTAAAGAAGAAAAATATTTAATATTTTAAATTTTGGAATCACGGTCCTGAATTAATGTATGTACTATGTATAAAAAACTTTAAGTATTAAGTGTTGTGTATTTCAATGAGATAAAGTTACATTAGGCATTTCTGCAGCTATGGATTCGAAGTTCGAAGTTGATAAAGATTTAAAAAAATGGGTTGTACTGTCATAAATTTGCGCTGCGCACCTCATAATCAACATCATCATCATCATCATCATTACAGCCATTCACAAATCCACTGCCACACTGCACAAAGCACGGTCCTGTTTAGTGTTTACCTATATGCACATATATACATCTTAATAGACTATATTGGTACCTATGTTCATTGTTACACAAACCTGGTAAACAGCCAGTATTGATTGTTTGCACCATTTCTTAGGAGTTGCTCGTCGACTGGCTCCTCCAAATCCACTAGGTGGGGTATGCCATCACCGTCCGGAATCCATACATAGCGGCTTTCACCTTCCACGTAATGGCTATTATCTCCGGGCACAAAGGGTATACCAGCACATACTAGAATTGCAAAAATGGATATGAAGAACAAGTAATTTAATTAATATTTGAATGTATCGACAAAACATACTACTAACATGCTACAATAGAAAGAATAATTGCCAAACACTTCATGGCTAAGGTAGCTTTGAGTGCAGTTTTGAATTTACTGGCGGGGTATTTATTAAATCTTTATCTTAAATAAAATTTTGTAAAATGGCTGAGGGCTTGATAATTTCAAGATCATATCGAGTAATTAGCCCATAATCATGCCATATTACTCGAGTACTTGATTGTTTTAGAGATATATTTATCTTAGCAGGTGTTTTGTTCGTGATTAATGACGACAATTTAGTATATTTTTATACTCTATTGAAGAGATTAAAGATTTTTTTCAATTTTCTGTGAAAACAGAAGCAGGCTCGGAACCAGAGTCTAACTAACAGAGTCTGATTCCGAGCCTGCTTCTGATCTCATCACATCATTGTTACAGCGGAAAAATTTAGCTTAGGAATTGTTTATTTGTGTATACACTTATGAACCTTTTTTTTAGTTGATACAACAAGTTGAACAAGTTAGGATTTTTATGGAAGAGTTTTACATTCATAAATTGCACATGGGGAAACACTTTTATACCCGGTACAATTATTTGTAGCCCATGTAAACACTTGTTCCGTTCGAAAATCAAATCTACAGCCTAAATTTTATAAATTACTAGCGATCCGCCCCGGCTTCACACATGCGATTTCTGGATCTCGACAGCAGCGCCACCTACCGGGTCCAATTGTGAATTTAAACCAATCTCGAATCACGCTCACAAAATTTCATCAAAATCGGTCCAGCCGTTTAGGAGTTCAATCACACACACGGACAGAAGAATTATATAAGTACATAAAGATATATCTGGGTCAGTCGATATCTTACAGATGTCAATATACTTTAACGTAGACGTAGTACGGCATTTAGTATGTGGTACTACCTACGTAGTCAAGCCTAGCTGCAATTGAGTTTTGTCTGTGCACGAATGTATCAGTCTGACCGGGAAAGGATGCTTCTTCTCAAAGAATAATTGTGTAAAACAGCAGTTTATTGCTTGCGTGTTTCGTATCGTGAGTTAGGAGAACCGGAGACTATTTTTACTCGTACTTTGGTATCCCATATTCGTCCTCAGGGATGACAAATTATCTGCAATTTGATTCTTGAGCGAGGGTAGATACATGTTGTGTCGTTCGTCACCTTTATTTTTACAAAAAATGTTATTTTGGTCGGATATAGTCTAGGAGTACATCATAATTGAAAAATACATGTGCAAGTATTTAGAAATAACATAAATAATTGACGTGAAAGAATTAAAGTGAGCCTGCATACAATACATCATACAGTTGGGAACGTTTAGGTTCTTAATAAGAGGGTGTAATACAAATAATAGATTTTACAATTACTTCTGTCTACGGTATGTCTGTCTAATACTATTGTAAGTTAATTAAAACATCTAATTTCTGTAATCATACACACTGGAATTCTTAGATCAAATTGTCTATAATGTAAAATTTGTCATATTATTTATTTATACTGTAAGTACGTATTTACGTGTACATTGATTATTTATCGATTAGTAAAAAATTAACATATTGGTAAGTAACAAGTGCCTAATAGTCGAAATTCGACCGTAATTCATGAAATTTTTAGGTTTGTATATTAAGAAAGCTATATTTCACTTTCAACTGCACATCAATGTATAAAACACAGATATCTAATAAACAATATAAAATAAAGGCTTCTTTGCCTTGACATAGGTACACACACTATAGAAGAAAGAACATTTGAAATCACACAAAAATCACAGTTTATTCAGTAAACGTAATCAACGTTTATACAGTAAACTCCTAAATAGTTCTACAAAAAAGTCCGTGACAGTACATAATCTTTCATGTGTAAACCATTATTACATAAATAGTGAACCATAAATACAATAACATTTGATACTTTATTTTCAATGCGCATATAGAAGTAACAAATGGATTTTTTCAAAATACATACTTTAATCGCTTCTTATGTTCAAAGTAGATAAACTTGGTCTTTTTTTGAACTACGTAATTTGGTCAAATATTTTAAAATTAACGACGATATAATATAGTGCGGTCCGGCGTACTGCGGGCGAGGTGGGGGAAAACATCGCTCATCGCCGCGTGAGCAAATGTACCTCTTCGCCTAAACCGTTGAACCGATTTAGATGAAATTTGGTATCGAGATAGTCCCGGGGAAGGACATAAGACAGCTTTGATCACGAAAATCATCCCTAAAGAGGGTGATGGAATTTACTATGAAAGTGCAATTATTGATAGATCACCTATGGTTTAAAGTATAATATCAACGCGGATGAAGTCGCGGGCAAAAGCTAGTACTAAATATAGAGGATTGGAATTTTAAATGAAAATTCTTACATTGGAATACAGTTGAACGATTGGATATTACGTACCTATGTAGATGATAGGATTCAGACTTTTTATCAAGGGATCAAAGCCATACCGTCGGTCCATGGTCTCCACAAGGTTCTAAAACCAAGGCAAAATGGACAAATGAAAAACAACGGAACAACCAACAAGCACTTTCCCTATGTAAGTTCGTGTAAAGAATTAAAATAAAATCAAATTTCATTAAAGTTTTTAGTAATTGTTTTGTAATTTTATTAACATATTTGTATCTATGTACATAATAGTTGATATGCCATAAAATTGTAATGCAGAATATTGGCTTTTAGGTAGGTAAAGTTATTTTTTTAACAAAACGTTCAGTGTAGATGGTATAGTGGGATATTCAAATAATAATGGCATTATATTGCATATTATTATTAACTTAAAGTAGGAAATAGCAATAAAATTTTACGCAATATATTTTTTATGGGAGAGGAGGCAAACGAGCATGTGGCTCACCTGATGGTAATGAATGCCGCCCATGAACAACTGCAACACCAGGAACCAGAGGAATTGCAAGTGCGTTGCCGGCCTTTTAAAAGGAGTAGGCTCTTTTCTTGAAGGTCCCTAAGTCGTATCGGTCCGGAAAAATCGCTGGTGGTAAACTATTCCACAAGGAAGTTGTGCGAGGAAGAAAACATCTTCTAAATCGCACAGTGGTGGACCGCCAATCATCCAGATGGTGTGGATGGTATCGGGAGTTCTGCCGCGATGTGCGTTCGTGAAATTTGGCGGCTGGAATTAATCCGAACAATTCCTCAGAGCACTCCCCGTGGTAAATGCGAAAGAAAATGCAAAGAGATGCAACATCTCTTCGCAGCGCCAATGAATCGAGCCGATCGGAAAGGACTCAGTCGTGTGGAAGGAGCTTGCACTGGGGAGCCCCAGCCAGAGATGGGAACAGTATTCCATGTGAGGCTGAACCTGCGCCTTGTAAAGTTGCAGGCGTTGTGCCGACATGAAATACTGTCCCGCTCTGCTGAGCACGCCAAACTTTTAGAGGCCAATTTGGCCTTCTCTTCAAGTGACCACGAAATTGCACGTCACTCGATATGTCGACGCCGAGGATTCTGATACTGGCTGAGGCAACAAGGGGTCCCTTGAAACTGAGGAGATACGACAAAAGGGTTCTTTTAGCGGTAAACGCGCAAACTTGTGTCTTCTGAGGATTAAACTGGACTAGATTTAGTCGCCCCAATCCGAGACTTTGTTCAGCAAAGACTCGACTTCAGACACAAGTTTGTTCCGGTACTCGGCGAAGTTTTCCCGAGAAATATTGGCACGGCCGGTGTATAGAGCATCACCAGTGCTGTCATCCGCATAGCAATGAATGCTACCGGTTTGCAACATATCATTGATATGCAGAAGAAACAGCGTTGGTGATAGCACGCAGCCTTGTGGAACACCAGCGTTAATAGGCTTATAGTCGGAGCATGCACCGTCTACAACGACCTTGATGCTCCGATCTGCAAGAAAGCTGGTGATCCAATTGCACAATTTCTCGGGAAGCCCATAGGAGGGAGCTTCGAAAGAAGCGCTTTGTGCCAAACCCGATCGAAAACCTTCGCAATGTCCTTGGACTCTACTGCCTCCGCTCATCTTTGAGTCAGGTAGACCAGAAATTCACCAGCTGATCGACCCCGACAAAACCGTATTGGTGGTCACTAATCAGCTGGTGATCCTCAAGGTACCGCATGAGCTGGCAGTTTATAACGGACTCCATTATTTTGGAGAACAAGGGGGTGATGGCGATAGGCCTGTAGTTGGACGGGTCTGAGCGGTCGCCTTTTTTAGGGATCGGTTGGACAAAAGTTGTCTTCCATGATTTCGGGACTACGCCTAGGGGTAGGAGTACCGAAAAGACGCGTTAGAACCGGTGCCAACTCCGAAGCACACGTCCTCAGCACAATTGGGGGGATTCCGTCAGGCCCACTCGACTTGTGGATGTCCAGGGAGAGGAGTGCTTTGCGAACCGAGCGCTGTGAGAACCGCACATCCGGAACGGAGCACTCACACCGCGGATGGTCGGCGGTGTGTTCCCCTGTCATCAAAGTCGAGTTGGACGCAAAAGGAGCCTAAAGGTCGGCTTTATCTTTTGCGGCGTGGGCCAGTGAGTCATCCACCCTGTGCAGAGATGGTAGTGATGGCTTACAGAAATTCCCTTGGACAGCCTTGGCGAGAGACCAGAATGCACGGGTTCCCGAAGGAAGGCGAACTAGTTTCTCGCCAATTCTGCCAATGTGCTCTGACTTTGCCTTGGCAATAACTCTTTGAAGGACCTGGAGGCGAACTTATACTTCTTTTAAGCATGCTGGTGTTTACATCATATAATGCCTAATTTATAATATAAAACTAGTTTAAGATTTTGGCATGTTTTTTGTAAGTAAGGGACAAAAGACGAGCATACATATTATCACAGCATCCACTCGGCAACCGTCCTATGCTGAGTGGATACCGTGATCTATAGACACCCACAAATATTCTCCATTGAATTGCTGAATGTGTTGTCACCCCCGAGAAATAAGATGGAATGCTTTTAAACAGTAAAATGATATTCCGCTTCTCGCCACTTACTATATACAAAGGAGAATACTGGTATTTAACGTGGGTCAGCACGGAATGCGTTTACGTGGCGCGTTAGAGCCATGCTGCAGCTATAATATAGTTCTAGCACGAATGGGTCGGCCCGACCAGGGAAGGACCAACTTTTCTCAGAATATCAGCATAATGCTACTGTATTTCGTATAGTGAGTGTAGAGAACAGGAGACCACTTTTACTGGTAACGAGACGATCTATCTTAGTCCTTAGCGGTGAAAATGCGTTGTGAAGTTTGATTCTTATTTGAGTACAGATGTAGCCGAATCAGGTAGACTGTATGCTCGTTTGTCACCCCTATTCTATAAAAAAAATCTGAAAACAGTTGACCCTGCAGGCCATCCTTGGAACTTCCCGCTTATTTTCGAGCGCAACGCTCGAAAATCTATTTAATTATTGTTTTTTTGTTTTTTATTTTTTGACAATCTTTGAAACGGCTCGACCAATTGACTTGAAAATCTAATCAGCTTGAAGTCTCAATGAACACTTTCGAACGCCGTATCGCCCATCTCGATCGGTTGATTTGTTCTAAAGATATCGTACGACAAAATTTTATTTACATACACACACACACACACACACACACACACACACACACACGGCCGGACGTCCAGCCGGGAATAGTCGGAACGGCTTCCTAGGACCTCAAAACGTGGAGATCTGATGAAAACTCGCATTCTCAAAATCGGACCGAAATATTACCATAAGAATAATATTTAACATGGTATCTAGTAACACTTTTATCGACTATGTGTTATATTTAAATAACTAAAAAAATATGATGAATAATTTTTAAAACAATTAATAAAATTCCAGGGCTCGTGGCAGCAGTGTAATGGTCGTCAGGTAATCAGAGGGATCGTAGTCGTAGGTTGTAGTAAGCGGAATGCTAAATTGCAAGAAATGTGCTGATCTCTACCTTCCTTATTCTAGCCCTGTCTGTAGTATACTGACAATTATTTCAATCAATAGAATAGAATAGAATAGAATAATTTTTTATTCAATATATATAGATCACGTGTGTAATTCTTATTGAAAGTCATTTTTTACTTTACCATTGGTTCGAAAAAAAACCTTTGTCCTGGGAAGAACCAGCAACAAACCCAGCGGGATATTCATAATTTCGTCATCATATCAGTAATTAATGCAAAGTGCCGTCGTGCAGCATAGTATTTAGTATATACGATGAGGATTTTGTATATTAAAAATGTTATGTCTCACTCATTTAATTTTAATTTTATATAAATAATTATTTATTTACTGTTTAAAACTTAAATAACATTTTATTCGTAATTAACGTATAAATAATCACTTCTTATAAGAAGGGCCACGAACTGCCTGTTGTCAGACTATATATACCAGATCTGGAAACAAAAATCAAATAAATTAAAAACAAAAACTGTGTTAAGTTGTGTTGTTTTCTCTAATAGTATCAGTGTATCCAAAATATTCAGAAATATTATTTTTCAGTTTCTTTTTAATTTAGGAAAGAAGAATTTAGGAAGAATCTTTTAGCAGCTTTTGTAATATTAATATTAAACGATCTTTCGATGAATAATGATTAATAAATTATATAACGTGATCTTATTCATGAATTATATTTGAAAATATTAAGATATTTTAATAATTATAACTTTTAACAAGAAGTAACAACCGGATTTAAATTGCTAAGAAAGAAGTTATTTATTTGCTACCCTTAGGGGTGATTTTTTTCTTATATGAGACCACCCTTGAAGTATAAACTATTTAATAAAAAAAAGAAGCATCAAAATTGGTTCGCAATCTGCGAAGATATCGCGTAACATACATACAAAAAAAAACATACACTCGAATTGAAAACCTCCTCCTTTTGAAGTCAGTTAAAAAAGCCGCGTGCATGTAGTGATGGCGTAAGAGAATCCACTAAAACATCCTCTACCTCATATCGTTCCATGGATCTCGTATGAGGCGGCAGGGGAAAACCGAAACAGAATATGAGCAGCAGCATTTTCCTGATAACAACTTAGTGTAATAAAAAAACTGCGGTTGCCAACCCAACTGCCAAGCGTGGCAAATATGGCAAATTTATCCCAATATAATATGAGGCAATTTATGAGGGAGACCTTTGTTCAGCAGTTTACTATGGATAGGCTGTAATGATGATAGTAAAAAATGGAACGAACTGAATTTTTTTTAAAAAGTTAGCTCAGTAGCTTACTGGTGAAATCTTTGGCTACGGCGGCGCTGCGGACTGCGTGCTTGCAAAATATTTATATGAGGTACAAATAATGGCCTCTGGTCTGGATTTTTGTTCATGTGGGATTTGTTTATGAGAAATGAATCTACACTACAGAAGACATTCACATTTTTTGGGATAAGGAGAGTGATTTTTTTTCTTTAAATTAACTTAATGATTGCCCCCCGAGTCTAGATGTTTGTTCATGTGCGATATATTTATGAGAAATGCCTCTACGCTACAGAAAACATTCACATTGTTTGGGATAAGGATAATGATATTTTTAAATTAACTTCGTCATCTTTACATCTTTCACAAGTCCACTGTTTAACATAGACCTCCTAAAGGAATGCTACAAAGCACGGTGCTGTTCTTGGCTCACCTGTGTTCATCGACTTCCTTCCTTCCTTCCTTTCTACTGGATGGATGAATGATGAGTTGGTATGAAAAATAGTACATGGAAAGTGCTTACCCTCTCTTAGTCACTTTACTGTTTCCCATATTGAGTGTACTTCCAGTGCACTGATTGTTTTTCACTGCAGTGGTGTTATTACAAAGTCGACCAATAAAATGGTCGGTGCGAACACTCGACGCAAATAGTTGAACTGAGCGACTGTGAGAGCAAGTGCTGATCCAGCAACCAGGCTGTGGATTCGTACCACCATTGGGGTAGAAGTCTACGTGGGAAATAGGATCAAAAATCCCCAAAAGTCCGCCATCTGTGTGAACTGATTCTACATACTTTCCTGAGTCGGTATTTAATGCGTTTTTGTTTTCATACCACAGCGGCCCAGCAGGATCGAGGCCTGTTAGTTAATACTTAATTAGTAAGGAGAAAAAAGAACAAAATCAATCAAAAACATCATTAATTTATGATACAACATTTTTGAATTATTTTAATAAAATTAATAATTATTTTGCCTTTGAAGAGCTTACCTGACACACGTGCTGGTTTTCCTCCAGTTGTGCGACCTGCGATTCCAACGACATGAGCCCCTAAGCTAAAACCAACTAAATGAACGTGATCCCAGTCTCCACCGGCAGTTTCAATGAGCCATTTTAAAAAGTTGCCAAGATCTTGGCCTACGTTTGGGAGACCGTAAGTGGCTGAAAAGTAATTGGAACTTGCGAGACTACTCCAATCAACAACAATGACATTAGTGTCGAGGACCGCTAGGAAGGCAGATGTGATGAGCGGATTCATATAGGAATTTACATTGCTATTCCAGCCATGGACAATAACTTGTAGTGGCTTGTTACCATCGTAATTTGAATTCCATATTGTGTCTTCTTCACCATGTGTGATCACCTGTGCACTGGTGGGATTAGATCTGTAAAAGAAACACTAATTAACTTTATTGAATTATGTATTAAGTATTAAATTTTTAGAGCTCACATTAAATATCTCAACTAGTTTCTTATGTATGTAACTAGAAATAGATGACAATTTGACCTAGTATAAAGCCAGTATTGGTTATCAGTGTCATTTTTTATCCTCAAGAAGTCGTCATCCAGTTGCTCGTATAAGTCCACAAGATGAGGCACACCATTGCCGTCCGGCATCCATATATAGTGGCTTACACCTTCCACATAATGGCTGTTATCCCCAGGAACCAATGAAAATGCATTACAGCAGCACACTAATAATAAAAAATTAATAAGTAAAGATAACAAAACTGCAAAAGAAGCTTAAAGGAATGAAATCAAACAAATGTATTGATACAAACGCATTGCTATAGACGCGAAAACCAGAAATAGTTGCATGGTGGGAACAAACTATAATTTTTAGATTTAACTAAAGTAATACGTTTAGAGTGACTAGTTATATACTCACTCACGCGATTTGTTATCTAAATTTATCAAATTTGTTAGCTTCTTTCATTAAGATATATTTAAGACACAGGAAAATCCTGTTTGTTGTTTAAAAGTTTAGATCACCTTGAAAATGTTATTTTCAGATATATTATAAAGGCTTTTACTTTGTTACTTGTAAAGTATTATTTCTAAAGCTAAAATTAAAGTCTCATATATTTTTATACATATCAATATTTTATGAGAGTCGTAACGTACCATAATTTTCTGGAACTAATCTCGAATTATCGAAACATGAACAACATTACTCGAATTAATGAATAAAAACTAGCCAAGTGCGTGTCGGGTTACGCATTATGTAGAGGTAGGGTTCAGTAGTTCCCGTCACAATACGTGAATTTTAAAGGGGCCTTCTTGATAATATGAGCATATTAAGTGAGTTCATGGGAGATTACGATACTCTTCTCGTCAGCCATACCTTAAAATTTCAAAACAAGATTGTACAACCAGTGCGTGTTGCCTGTGATGATTTATGGATCTGAGACGTGGTCCTTCGCAGCTGGCATTATAAGCTCAAGGTTGCTCAGCGAGCTATGGAGAGGGGTATGCTTGGGGTTTCTCTGCGTGATAGACTTAAAAATGAGGATATCCGCAGTAGAACCAGAGTAACTGACATAGCCCAACGGATTAGTAAGCTAAAGATTCAATGGGCCGGCAATATAGCTCGAAGAACTGACAACCGATGGGGAAGAAAGCTTCTCAAGTGGCAGCCTCGTACCAGCAGACGAAGAGACGCATGTATTACTAGGAAGTCTCCCACTAGATGGAGAGACGTCCTGGTAAGACATGCGGGAAGTCGATGAATGCAGGTGGCTCAGGACTGTGTTTTGTGGCATTTCTTGGGGGAGGCCTATGTTTAGCAGTAGAGAAGGAGTGGTGAATGATGATGATGAAGTGAGTTCGCACTTTGACCTCTATAATGACTAAATAAAAATAGGACATGGTAACCGAATGACTTATTTTCAAAGCAGACTTATAGTAAAAAAAATTAAAAAAACTTTTCGATTTTGAAAATAATACAATTTACATCAAATCATTCATATGCCAAGTATTTTTTTTAATAGGATAGGGTGACAAACTAGCACAGTCCACCTGATGGTAAGTGGTTGCTGTGACCCATAGACATCTACATCTATCCTCAATAAAGAATCAAAATGCAGATGCGTTTTCACCCGTGAGGACTAAGATGGAATGCCTCTTTTCCAGTAAAAAGGGTCTCCGGTTCTCTACACGCACCATACGAAACACAACAGTGTTAAGCTGCTACTTTACGCTGGTATTCTGTGAGAGCGTGGTCTTTCCCCAGTCCCCAGCCGACCCATGCGTGCTACAACTATACTTCTAATATAGCTGCAGCATGTCTCTACCACGTATGAAAACTAGATGTATGAGAAGTTGATGGAGGGGTGGGGGGAGGGGAGGGAAGACACACATGACTCTAATAAAAAATATCACTTTAAAGCTAAATATTTCGCAAACGGAACGAAAAAATGTTGTTCCATACCTACAATATTTTTGAAAGACCTATCCATCGACACCCCACACGATGGAATAGACGGGTAAAAACCCTTTACCTGTACTCAAATAAAAATGTTTTTCAAGATTTTATTTCACAGTTTTGTAAGCGTGATTAATATCTATAACTATACCAATATACAGATTTGTGCAGCTAGGGTCTCTGAGTAAAACTGCGGACGGACGGACGGACATGTCGAATCAATAAGCGTTCGTTGTTGTTTAACTACGGAACCCTAAAAAGTAGACCAATACGCGTTAACAATGTGGCGTTAGTGTTACGATGTTATTTATAATTGTATTTTTAAGAACTTTTTTTTTTGTAAAATATCTTTGGTTGCGCAGGGGAACGCTCACCTAAAAGTTCACGGTATGAATGAAATCTGAGATTGCTTGGTGTCAGTACCCCTGATATTTTATTGAAATCTTATTTTTACCATGAGCTTGGATGACAACACCCGGCCACATTCTGCACAACACAAACTTTGGCAAAAACAGCAGAGCTAAAGCTAGGACCTTTTCTCATCTACCATACTTTTCAAACGTCGCCCCTACAGATGTCCACTTTATTCGAAGTAGAAAAACACGCCATTGAAGAGTTCATCGATTTTCGTGCAGCAGAATTCTATAGCAAGGGCATCAACCAATTTCACATTCAATAGCAAGAATGTGTAAATAGTTTAGGAAAATATTTTTATTATTAAAGTATTTGGTGTAATTTTTTTTCCCTACAAAACGGCAATTTTATATGCAAAAGCTAATAAATAACTTACTTAGACAATAGAATAATAATTTGAAATTTTAAATGCAATTATTATTATTATTTCTCGTAAGTTGTTGACCTTCTCGATCTTTATATTATTTAAATGACATTAACCTAGTGCCGCTCAGTTGTTTATCGCGTTCTTGAAGCTATCTAGATTTTGATAAATATAATTATGTTGCTTTATTATAAAATGCTGTTAATAATTTCTTTGACTAGTTAATACTCATAAGTCCCATTCAATTTCATTAATAATATAATAATAATAATAATCTTTATTGAAACCAAAAACATTTTAACATGAACATGTGTGTGTGTGTGTGTGTGTGTTATGTTTGTGTTTGTGTGTGTGTGTGTGTGTGTGTGTTTATGTGTGTGTGTGTGTGTGTGAGTGTGTGTGTGTGTGTGTTTATGTGCGTGTGTGTTTAAGAACTATTGCTCAATTATAGCTTCTACCTCGTCATAATCAAGGCTTAGTAGCCACTCATTCAACGGCTTTAGATTTATATAAAGGCAAAGGGTAAATGTTTAATTTTTTATTAATTTTATTATAAAGTACCGGAGCAATAAAATCATAATGTTGTTTTACCACTTCAAGCCCACACCTCACCGTAGAGCATACTTTGTCTTTTCTTCTTTTATTCATTAAAATTTTAGGATCATATGCAAGGGTTATGTGTTTGCGAAGAACCGTATTTAATATAAATAATTTACGAACGGATCGTATTACTGATAACCTGAAGTATAAAAATATTAGAAATTATACTTTCGCTATTAGTTTTTAATTTTTAATTCACATGCAAAAATTTTAAATTTATATATTACTAACCACAAAGTTTAAAATATAAAAAAATATAAAATATCAAGACGAAACAGTTAAAATAAAGGAGTTCTCCCAATAAGAGATGATTCTAACTACAGCATGATGACCTTATGATAACGATTGTCAATGTGTATACTCAATTCAACACGATACCAATAATTGCTAATATTTTAATCGAAAGGATATGATACTGGCTACAAAATTAGCTTATTATTATAGTTATGTTTTTCATCCGATTACATTCGTAACAGTTTGAAAATTTTATAGAGATGCTCCACTTTAAAAACACCTCACCCTCAGTATATTTATTTTAATTTTATTTATTTAAATAGTTTATTGTTTTAACTATAAAGATTACAAAGGGCGGATTCAATGCCAGTTAGCATTCTCTGAAAGTGTTTAAATTTATTTTGAAGGTAGGAAGGGGAGGACAAATCATTTAAAATGGAGTAGAGAACCGACAAAATTCTGAAAGTACGCCTTTCTCCAATAGTTAGCCATTTAAGGCCAATACGAAATTGAGAGATATGGTCAACAAACCTGCGACGACACCCCTGAGGACTAAGATGGAATGCCTCGTATCCAGTAAAAAGGGTCTCCAGTTCTCTACCCTCACCATACGAAACACAGCAACATTACTATTTTATGTTGTGTTACGTTGTGAAAGCGTGGTCCTAACCCGGTCGAGCCGACCCATTCGAGCGACAAACATAATATAGCTGCAGCATGGCTCTACCACGTAAGCGCCAGTCAGTATTGCGAGAATTTTTATATTTATCAAGTAGCCGATCAGACCTTATGTTCGTCTGTAACAGTTGACACTGACCACCCCGGAGATGAAGACAAATATAATGACGTCACGCATTTCAACATCCATGAAGACATATAGATAAATACATCCGTAAACATCAGTACACATCTGGTAAACATTAACCTCGTTAGAGAATTAAGGTAAGGTTATTAAGAAGGTCTTCAAACTTATTGAGAAGATTTTGGTTCAAGTTTGGGTAACAAACATCTACATAATCAATGACAAGCAAGACGGTTGTTTGAACAAGCATATGCTTAGTTTTGTATGGGAGAAAGTTTTTCAGATGGTAGAGCGATCTTAAAGTAGGAGTGACTTTTCGGCTGACCTCAGTGACTTGTTTTTCCCAGTTTAACGTTTTATCCATATATAGACTCAAGTTTTTTACCCAGTCTAAGAACGGGTTCAAATTACCATTATAAAATAGGGAAGGCAAGCAACTAACGGCAATTTTTGTCAGGATTCTTGAGCTGCCAATAAGCATTGCTTGACATTTAGATGGATTGACAGAAATGGCAAAACGGGATGACCAGTCATAAATGGCTTTCAAATTAAAGTTCAATTTAGCGTTAGCATCACGTAGATTATTGATATACGATTGCACATATATTTGGAGTTCATAGCATATAGATGGTATGAACAACCAATAACGGAGGATATGCAGTTAATGAAACCCGAAAATATTATGGGAGATAGAATTCCGCTTTGCGGCACAACAGAATCAAGATTTAACCACTGGGAAATTTTCTTTATTACGTGAACTGGTTGCTGGCGGTCGTGAAGATAGGAGGAAAACTATTTCAAGACCGAGAGAGCAAATATAAGATGGGACAGGATACATAAGTGTATCAAGGAGTATATCGTGGTCAAATGTGTTAAAAGTGTCGGAAAAGTTTACTAATACCATTACAGTTACTTTTTTGATATCCATTCCGTGTTTTATATCCTCAGTAACTTTTAGTAAAGCAGTGGTTGTGCTGTGACCGGAGCGAAAACCAGACTGATAAGCACTCCGTAGGTTGTTTTTGGATATAAAATGGAGTTTTACTTACATATATACACAGGCCTCTAAAATTTTGGAAAGAAAGAGCAAGGTAGATATGGGTCGAAAATGGTTAGGGAGCAAGGGGTTTGAAACCTTGGCAAGAAGACGCACATAGCCCTTTTTCCAAAGGGATGGATACTGTCCAGAGTTTTGGGAAAAAATATAATATGCGTTACAGCTGCGAGAAGATATTCTAAGATGTTAACCATCATATCTCTACTGATTTCGTCCTGGATTTGATTGCCAGCACAGCCTTTCTAATCTCATCCTGATGAACCGATGAGTAACAAAAACCTGAAGTGTGAGAAGATTGGATTGAAGCCAAATACGCTAAAGTTTGAGCACGAATTGCAGGGTGCAATTCATGCTCAAACAGTGCTTTAGCAAAAAGAAAATGCAGATTCATGTCATTGAGAGAAAGAGAAGGACCGTAATGCTGGGTGGGTGCCTTACCTACACCAAAAGGTTTGAGAAATTTTCCAAACGTCAGCTGGCGAAGAGTTACAAATATTATTATGGATATAGCGGCGTTTAGCGTTGCGTACAATCTGAGTGCATCGATTCGTAGATAACTTAAAGGCTAACCAATTTTTCCTCAGTTCGTTCCCTTCAAAACCGAAGAAAAGCCCGATTCCACCTAGACACACGAACCCTCTCTGTCATCTAAAGAACAGGAGCACGCTTTAATCTAACTTTATGAATCGGAGCATGAGCGTCATACAGGCTGAGAATTGTATTATTAAGATAAGATATCTTTTCATAAACTCTTGATGCATTTCCTAAAGCATCGAAATTTAAATTAAAGCGTCTTTCCTGAGATTTTCTGCGTTTACTATTTTGAAATTACGTAAGTGCAAAATATTAGAAGTAGTTTTGGGAGGACTAAGCTTATAATAAGCGTATATCAGGTCATGTGAGACACCCGGAGCGGGATGTTGACCATGATTAATTGATACATGATTAGAGGTTGCAGTAATAATAAGATTAATCAATGAGTCATCACTCATCACAATCTATATTGCGATGAGTAGACCTAAGGAAAGAATATGAAGGTTGAGTCTCAATGATTGAACGAAGATTTTAAGATCGGGAAGAAATTTTGAGTATATCGGTATTGAAATCACTCATGATTATGCAGTGTTCGCACTCCGAACCAATATTTTCTAAAGCCATTTCAAAAGAAAGAAAGTAATCGATAGCATGGAGACAATACACTAATCCAAGAATCAACCTTTTACCCTTGACGTTAAATTTAATAAACAGGAACTCAAAGGAGGACTTGTGCAAATATATAGCAACATCACCTCCCCTTTTGTAAATGTGATCATTTCTAATAAGGAAAAAGCTTGGTAATGAAAATAAGGTAGAGTGCAATGAAGACTTTAGCCAGCTCTATGACATTAGGATTGCATGTGCGCTTAGAAGAGAATGAAGATTCGAGCCAAGGAAAGTGATTTGGGATACTTTGGGCATTTAGATGATGTTCACGACGGCAAAAAGTGATTGAAAAATAGTGATTAAAAAACAATATTAAAAGTGTAATTAGGAAAAGTATTAGTGACAAACCTAAGTGAAAGGTGCATTAGTGTAATTTTAAAACATGTTTACAACCCTTAGTATTATAGTATAGAGCATCGTTTTGTAATAGTTAAGAAAATAACTCTTATTTGTGCAACACAAAGTCGGCCAATCAGAGCGCGACACGTTATAGAAAAATCTGGGCGTTGCGTAATATTAAGACCCGAAAATGATGAAAATAATTTTTATGCTCTGGAAGAATTGTAAACATAGTATACATATAATTAGATTAAGGTTTATAGATTAAGGAAATAAAAGAATATTTAGCGTGATGAAACTTATTTCCTACTTATAGTAAAATTAAGGAATTAATGTACCCAAATATTGTGAAAATTTGGGATATTTTTGTTAATAACTTTTTACAGTTTTAATCACACAGTTTACACTATCCCACAATCAATGCTTTTTTGTGGTACACTTTACTGAGAAACTATCACACTTTCAGGTTTGGGCTTTGACATAGTATTTTCGATTCATGTCTAGATGTGTTATCAATCATAAAAATATTATTTTATCCACGTTTTGAAATAAATAGAAAATATAACAATTTTCATTAATTAAATTTTTATTGTATTACTAACGTCATCTGTAAGAAAACTCAAAATATTTTTTTATAGTAGTAGCTAACGTGGTACTACTATAAAAAAATATTTTGAGTTAGATGGCGCTAATTATGAATTTTTATGAATAGAGCATAACTTGATGAAAAAATGTCGGAAATTTTAATGATATCAATGTTATTGTTATATGAAAATACCACGAACTCGCACGTTAACTGGCCGCAAAGAACGTGAACTAAACCGTTATTTGATGAATGAAGTAAGACAACGTCAGAACAGAGCTCGAGACTCAAAATTCTCGCTTTTTGGAGTATTCCGTTAATTTCGAAACTGTTCAGAAAAATTTGGAACTGAAATACTGTAATTTATGTCATCGTCGTTGGTTTGATTTACATATTGAAAAAGATGGACTTTGTGCTCTTTGTCACAAATTTCAAGTAAGAAATGAATTAAATATATTTTCTGTAGACAATATAATGGATCCTAGACCACAATCTGATGTTTAAAAACATTTCATTGGTTATTATAGTATATAGACTTAAAGATGGTCAATTTGGATACAGTGACCAAGTTTTCAATTTTTATCAAGATATCACAGATTTTACTACATCCTTACCTCATTCTATTGATACTATTTCAAAATATATTTTTGTTAGGAGAAATTGTTGTGAAGGGTATAAATATTTTATTGTTAATCGTGATAATGTTAAGGCAGCTTTGATATATCTTAAAATAATAATATCGTGATATTACAATCGATGAAAATAATTTACAATGTTTACCTGACAATGAGAGGGTTTTTCAACAAATTTTATCAAGTCAAGAAAAACAACATCTTTCATTTAATTTATATAGTGACGATGATGATCAAAATACATTATATGATAATGTTTATCAATTTTTTTATTTTTTATATTCTACTAAACCAGCGCATGTCTACGATCCCACCTGATGGTAAGTGGTGATGTAGCCTAAGATGGTGAAGCGCACTGACTTAACAAAAGCCTATTCACTCTTGCCTTGAAGACACCGACACTGTGATCGGATGGAAAGACAGATGCTGGCAACTTATTCCACTCCTTTGCTGTACGCATGATGAACGACGTAGCGAACCGTTTCGTTCGAATGCGTGGTAAGTCAACAACGAAAGGGTGGAGACTGGCCGAACGTCTGGTTGTCCGATGGTGGAAGGGAGAGGGAGGAATTAAATTGTGCAATTCCTGCGCACACTCTCCGAAATGCATCCTGTAGAAAACCGAAAGGCTGGCTACTTTGCGTCTGTGTTCGAGGCTGGTAAGATTGGTTTTAACCAAATTCGGGTCACCAATAAGCCTCTTAGCACGCCTTTCCATTGAGTCCAAAGCTGCTAGGTGGCATTTTGCAGCACCAGCCCATATATGGCAGCAATACTCCATGCACGACCGGACTTGCGCTTTATATAATGTAAGCAGCTGTCCCGGCGTGAAGTATCGCCGCACCTTTGCAAGGACTCCCAGCTTCCTTGCAGCTGCTTTGGCCTTGGACTCAATGAACGCCCGAAGTTCAGATTTGAGGATATCTCAAACCCTAACAACTCAAGGCGGTCGGTATATTCCACTGATACATTTCGGAAAGAAGGAGCCAAGGTGAGCTGGCTCCTTTTTGCAGTGAAGAGACACGCTTGTGTTTTGGAGGCGTTGAATTTCACAAGATTGGCATCGCCCCATTCGGAGACTGCCTGTAGTGTGAGATTCACACGCTCTACCATAGCTTCTCTTTCGGACTGGATTTGATCCCGACTGGCCCGAGGACTTGGTTGGTATCTCTCCACAACTGTGCTATCATCTGCATACCCATAGATACAAGCCATAAGCAGATCATTAATATGCTGCTGGAAGAGAGTTGCGGAGAGAACGGACCCCTGAGGAACACCGGTGTTAGTCGCCATAGGATCGGATGAGCAGCCATCGACGACGACCTGTAGAGATCGTTCACTCAGAAAGTCCTTTATCCATTCAATCAGACCAGGGGGTAAGCCGTACGCTGGAAGCTTACCCAAAAGGCTAGTGTACCAAACTCTGTCAAAGGCCTTCGAGATATCAAGGGAAACAGCAAGCGTTTCCCCACTGTTCTCGAGTGCCTCGCCCCATACGTGTGTGGCATACGCTAGAAGGTCCCCAGCTGACCGATTTTGGCGAAATCCATATTGCCGGTCACTAAGGAGGTCATTCTGTTCTAGGTATACCATTAAGCGGGCGTTCAATATACGCTCCATAATCTTGCAGAGTATGGAGGTAATTGAGATTGGCCGATAATTGGCAGGGTCAGCACGGCTGGAACAGGCTGCACGTTGGCCAGCTTCTAGGATTTTGGTACTATTCCAGTCCTAAATGAGAGGCGGAACAAGCGTGTCAGCACAGGAGACAACTCAGGTGCACAAGACTATAGAACTATAGCTGGTATACCATCTGGTCCACTAGCTTTGTTCACGTCTAGACACCGTAAGTTTTTAAGAACCTCCTTATTTGTTATATGAACCTCCGACATAGAGATCCCGCAGTGAGGTAATTTAGGTGGAACGTTGTTGCCACTGTCCAGACGTGAATTGTAGGCAAAGGGAGACGTAAACAGGTCCGCTTTCTCTTTAGCCGTATATCTGGATCTGGAGCCCCAAATCTGGAGCCCCAACGGAGACTTTTCAATGTAATCGTAAAGCAGTGAATAGTATACTGAACATTAAAGAAGGAAATGATGGATCTTGCGATATATAGGATATGATATTTACCTTGGCTTAGATTGCATTCTCAGCCAATTAACGAATTTACATGTGATGGATATATTTTATGTTTGGATAAAGTTTCTTGCCTGTTGCATTTAATGGCGCTTGAATGAATCGCGCCTTAAGTGAGCTACGTTATTACAAACGCACACATCGTAAAACACGGCTGATGTTATTCACACATCTAATGCCGGCGCCAGACAAACAAGTGTTCAAATGTTTAAAGCTGTATCTGGCGTCGGCTTAAGAATCACGAACCCATTTCTTAGTTTTATAGATTGTTATTGTTATTTTGTTTGGATGAAATAAAAATGAATATAAATGATTTGTCGTATGAATTATTTATAATCCATACATTAAAGTTAATTATCTCTAAAAACTGCCTTCAAAATTACTAGGTAAAATTGCCTTCAAAGATGTAGAAAACTTCATGAGCCTCCTAAAGAAATCTATATTAAGAAACCTTTATGGTGTTCTAATAGACAACTGAATTACCGATTTAACAATGTATAGTACATTAGCGTAAGAATTAATCGTATATAGAAAAATTGTGAATTATGACAATTGTATAGTGAAAATATTAAACAATAAAGAGGCAAAACAGACAATGGCAAGCGGCTCACTTTAAAGTAAAGCTCCGGTTTACATACTACGTTGTACTACTAGCATAGTACAACGTAGTAGCATAGTAGCCAGTGGCAAAGCTAGGGCTCCAAACTAGGGCAAGCCGAAGATATAGTTTTTCTTTTTAGCAGTTTTATAAAAATTTACCTTTTCTCTTTTTCGATTTTACCTTTTCCTCGCCGATTAGCACTTTAACACACAATTCATCACAAGGAACACTATTATCCTCTATTTTCACTAAAATCTATAAAAAAGTATAAATTTTCAACTCAATATTGCGAGTGTCATTCGCTCAAGTAAACACACAGAGTAAATATTGAAATGTGAAGTGAACTTTGCAAACGTATCGCCCGCACGCCCCCACGCTCGACAACTTCACACTGAAAGCCAACGTTATAAGGCTATGAAGGCTATGAGCGCTTCTCTGTTCTACACAGGTAGAACAGAGAAGCGCGCGGGAAATTTGAAATAGTTTGAAACAGTTTACGAGTTATTTTATTAGTTGATATTATTGCTCAATCAGTTTGATAGGGCAAGCCCGGCTTCTCGGCTTCTATGGTGGCTTCGCTACCGATAGTAGCATAGTAACTGATAGAAGCAGCTAGTAACCAGTGATAATAGAAGCAGATAGTACTAGTAGTAGTAAGTTACTACCGAACAACTTGAAGAAGTAGTCAACTGAAGAAATCATCTGAAGAATATAGTGACCAATCGATAGTGAACAACCGTATTCAACAACCGTGGTCGACAACCAATAGTCAGAAGATTTCCGCCGAACAGTTGAGCAGTCAAACCGCTGGCCACTCCCTTGCCATTTGTATTCTACATTTCGTGCATTTTGATTGGACGTCAGTCCACAGTACCCCAGCCGCACCCACAAAGACGGCAGTAGAAGTATCCACCGGAACCTATAGGTGTAGGAAGTGAGTGACTCGCGGAGTATCTTCGACAACATTTACACCCGAGTTTCGCCCATCCGGTACAGATGACAAATATTCAACAAATCGTCAGAGGGCGAAAAAATGTTATTTAATTGAGAATTTAAAGAGATCAAGCTACCATTCATAGAGTCATTGCAAGATGTGAAAAAAAGTTCTGAATCATAAATTGAGTGTATGGATTTAACATCAGACATATTAATGTAATACAATTACTAAATATATTAACATATATATAGAAAATATAAAATACAAATAATTAAAAAAAGCTATATCATATTAGGTGACTAACATTCACTGGCATTCTCAACAAAGACAACTCACACCATCGAAAATAATTGGCACTGCTCAATTTTATTTTTTTGCCACAGTAGAACAGTGTAATTTAACTCAAATTAATAGTGTATTAAACAGCAATAATCATATTCTCGACCTAGTTTTCCCCAACTGTGATTTATTCCTAGAACCCAATGATGATTTTTCTTTCAATTGCTACACCTACGTCAAATTCTCACCACTCTATTGATTGACTGGCAGAGAATGTCTTTAGGCCTTTAATTGTTTGTTTTTCGAAGGGAATGCTATAAAGATTTTAAAATATAAAAAATAAAATGATCCTTTACCTCGAGATGACTTGCTTCACAAGTCCCTGAGAATACGTTGTGTAATTCCAACTAATTCAACATTAGTAACTAGTGCTCGAACCAGGTTTTTGTATAAAACTGCAGATCACATTAAAATTTGTGCTAAACTCAATGAAATACCTTGGGAAGACCAGTTTACCAAATTTAATTTAAATGATAGTGTAAACTTTTTCTATAATAATATTCTTTACAGTCTCCGCGATGAATATATACCTAAAATATGATTATAATTTTGAATACCTCCTTAGTTCAGTCTAGCTTTTTTATTATAGAAGAGGGAGCAAACGAGCATGTGGCTCACTTGATGGTAAGTGTCGACCGCCGCCTATGAACAACCGCAACACCAAGGGAATCGCAGGTGCGTTGCCGGCCTTTTTAAAAGAGTATTCTCTTTACCTGAAGGTCCTTAAGTCGTATCGGTCTGGAAAATATTTATATTATTATATTATATTATAGCATGTTATTTTGACGCATAGTTTAAGAGATAATGAAAAATTAAAATAATTCAACACTCGGCTCAGCGCGCGAACGTCGCATAAACCCCAACCGCCCGATGACAACCGAGAGAAACCATCAGTGAACTCTTCATTCACTTCACTCTTCATTTTAGCTAAAAAATTACAAAATTAATGCAGTACTTTTATCTATGTACGTTATAGAGCGAAGTTAAATTTTATCCACTCTCCATCCCAATACCGGGTGAGCTTCCCCTTCCCCCGCGCCGTGTCCCGAAGTGCAGTTTTCTTCAGTTTCAAAGAAAACCTTTTTACGTGGTAGAGCCATGCTGCAGCCATATTACTAGTATACGAGAGCGACACTGAAAGTTTCTAGAACTGGCCACTTGTAAACGATATAATAAAAAATAGGTTCAAATTTTGAAAATGGAACTCTTTGCCAATATTATTGTGTATGTATTTTATTAATTTCTCATTTGTTTACGATTTGGCGGCAAATTGAAAATTGTCTGTGTCACGTCAGCACGAATTTACCGCGAGAAAATTTTCGTACAATGATTTTTTATGACTTTCGATGTCATTTAAGTCAACAAGAAAGTTATGATAGACTTCGATTGACCTTTCACGGTGAAGCCCCATCTCGTGCCACTGTTTACAACTGGTTTAATGAGTTTAAACGTGGTTGCACTAATCTCACCGATGATCTGCGTGAGGGACGGCCTTCTACGGCGACGATTGAAGATAACATCAGTGTTGTACGGCGTATGATAGAGACTGACAAAAGAGTGACTTATCAGCAGATTTGGACAAGCTTAGGCATCGGTATGAGTCAAGTGCACAAAATCCTCCATGAACATTTAGCGGTCAGGAAGCTTTGTGCCCGGTGGATACCTCATAATTTGACAGAGGCCCAAAAACTCCTTCGTGTTAATTGGTGTCGTGAAATGGTTCAAAGATTTAACGGAGGTGACTCAAATGCTGTGTTCAACATACTTACGAGTGACAAAAGCTGGATTTATTGTTATGATCCTGAAACTAAGAGACAGTGCTGTCTGGGAGTTTCCTTCCGAGGAGTTGCCAACTAAAGTGAAGAGAGGTCGAAGCGTGGGAAAAAAGATGGTGGCCTCGTTCTTCGGAACGTAAGGTCATTACGCAACAATTGTTTTAGAAAATCGAAAAACAGTTACTGCAGAGTGGTACACTAACAATTGGTTGCCACTTGTCTTGGAAAAAGTTCGGGAGAAACGGCCTCGCAGTAGGATCCTCCTTCACCACGACAACGCCTCGTCGCACACCGCCAAGCAAACAATCGACTACTTGGCGACGTTAGACGTGGAATTACTGGGTCACCCGCCCTATAGCCCCGACCTCGCACCTTGCGATTTTTATTTATTTCCGAAAATAAAAGAAAAACTTCGAGGAAAACGTTTTAAGGACGCCGAGGAAGCAGTGGCAGCGTTTCAAAATGTCGTCTCTAGACCCCTAAGGACGAGTGGGCAAAGTGCTTTTCTCAGTGGTTCGATCGGATGCAGCGATGTATTGATGTAAATGGAGACTATTTTGAAAAGATATAATAAAACTGCTAACTTGCTAGTTTGTTAAGTTTTTGATTTTCTAAGAACTTTCAGTGTCACCCTCGTAGTTGTAGCACGAATGGTTCGACTCGGGATGATGATGCTGGTGATTCAGGACCGTGCTTTGTGGCATTTTTTGGGGAGGCCTATGTTCAGCAGTGGACTTGTGAAGAGCTGTAATGATGATGATGATGATGATGAAAAGAAATTATAATTATAGAGGCACAATATGTTAAAATAGGATAATGAGACTTATATTCAAAGAGATTCTCAACGGTTTCTTTTGAGATTAAATTTAAATCTTTTATTTTGGAGACAATTATTATAATCACAACATGTTTCATTAATTAAATTTAAGTATGAACGTATTACATCAATATTTACTTTGGGGTCAGCAAAAAAAGCATTTTAATGTTTCAACAATAGACTATACTTAGGTAAGGCAAGTACACCTGTACCTAATAGAATAATTTCTGCTACATTAGAGTCATAAAACTAAGTTTTACTAACTCTCACTGCACAAATATCGATGTATGCAGTTTTTACCAAATATCTATATAGCCATACATTTTGTTATCACAATACTTTGGCAAACTATAAGTTATTTTTAATTTCGGTTTTCAGCTAGGATTACTAATAGTTGAATAAATGGTTGAGATGAGGCATATGAAAATGTTATTTAAGACTCTTAAATGAATTTAAATCACTTAAACTAACGTAATATACTATGTAGGTTTATCCTTATTTATTGCTATATAATTGCTCGATGGTCGTATCATAAGAGTTAGGGAGTCCTTGGATCGTGAGGCACAGGGATAGGTACATTTTTATAAAGGTTAAAGACACGATGATGTACAAGTGGAATTTTCATTGCAAAATAGCTTTATTGTTTATAAAATAAAAATATAATTCACTAACATCTAAAATAACATGAATATTACTTAAATCTATTACATAAGGATATTTTTAAACTTAGGTAAATGTCTTATATTATTTGAACACTCTTCATATAGTTCACTTGGCGTTAATATAAAGATCCTGTCACCTGTTTACTGATAATGATATCGTATGGTTACCATGAATTTTAACCACCTTTCCAAATTGGCGATAACAGGCTCTGCGCAAACGTAATCATGACCATAATGATTTCTTATATTTACGCGAACACTACACATTGAATAAAACTACTTTTACGGATTATATCGCGTTTAAGTAACTTATTTTATTAATTAGAGGATTGTTATCCTGTAATTTATAAAATTAAAACTAAACCCAAGCATACCACTGCAAGACTTCAAGACACAGTTAGTTCATTCTGCGTAGATCGGACCAAAATTAATAATTAAAAAAGCTGAAGGTACTCCGGATTAACTCTGACATCGGGACGTCAATCACCTCAGTCCCCCGTGACCATGGGTGCTGTAAAGCACCCGAAACGTCGGGAATTAATAAAAATAAGTTAATTAAACGCGATATAATCCGTAAAAGTAGTTTTATTCAATGTAATCATGACCAGTTGTATAAATATTTTTCCACCCTGGATTTTGCGTCGGGTTTTCATGAAATTGAAGTGAATCCTGAAGATAGGCCCAAAGCTGCCTTCAGTATCCCATGGGGCCATTATGATTCATGCGCATGCCCTTCGGAATGCGCTGTGCTCCTGAAAGTTGCTTCCGATAAGCTGAATAGATTAGCAGAGTCGATTCAGCTTAAGGAGCAGTCATGTCGGTAATGCTGAGCGAAAGCGGAGAGGAGTTGGATCTGATGTGGAGGGACGTAGGCGCTTCCTGTAACTCCGTAACGGTCAGAAAGGAGACTGTTGAGTGGGATTGGGAGAGGACAAATCCCACTCAAAAACGACGTCGTCAAGTTGTCGACGTTTGCCACGCGCCTTCTCTTGATAACGGAATTTTCTCCCAGAACCGGACCTAGCGGATTGCGAGTGCTCGGGACGGGAACGCCGAACTCCTAGCTATGTAACCCCCAAGGCACTGTTACCAACTCGAATTTTCCCAAATCCGTAGATTGGTATACAAATTATCGTGGAATTCCGTAGATGCTATTTCAAAATATCCGTAGATCTGCAGACTTCTTAAGAGGATCTAAAATTTTTGTTTTTGTCATAGTGTTGTAAGTTCAATTGTAGTATAACATCGAATCAAGCTGCACATATAAGAAAAAAGTACCATAAAAAATTGATTTAAAATTAATTGTTTTCTTTTAATTAAATTATTTCTAATAAAAACCAAATAAAATAATTAACACTTAAATATTTGTGGATAGTTAAACTAAAAAAACTAATACTTCGATTGTTAAAATTTTCGATTGTCGGTTGTCGGCTGAGTTCACGTTTTTAAAATTCTGAAAGGACTGTGAATTACAAAAAAATATTAATTAACATGGAAATCAAATTCCGTAGATTTCAACTCAAATTCCGTAGTTCTGTATACGATTAAAAAATTCCGTAGATCTACGGAAAAATCTTTAAAGTTGGGAACGCTGCCCCAAGGAGTACGCCGTAACGTACATATTTGTAAGAGTGTTTTTTTTATAGGAGAGGGGTCAAACGAGCAAGTTTGGACACGTACAAAGACTAAATGAGAAAGAATGACAAACAACTGCAGAAGTAAGTGGTAGAGTCTGCAAGGGCACCCTAGCGGAAGGTTATCAACCAACCTAGAAATTAATTAAAGTCTGGCAAAGTTAAAAAGTACCCTTAACCAACGAGCATGTATATAGATGCAAAAGAAGTGAGAAAAGTGTGTCAGGATCGTGCCATATGGAAGTCCGTATTCCTTGCCTATTCACTGGGTGACAGGCGTAAGAGTTAATGACTTATGATTATGACTTTAGGTTGTGCATCTTATGTTCTAAGGGTGACAAAGGGGCATTTAATCCGTTCATATTATTTGGATGTTGTGGCTCACGTATAACTACGTCTATCGTCTCCGATTCTCGCCACTCCCTATACGAAACATAGCAGTGTTTTTCGTATTCTTTTTTTTTGCTATATTTACAAAGAGGATAGTCCTTCCGTTAATTTGTACTGTAGCCATACAGCCAACCGACAATCCGACCCAAATGACAACTATTTTACTATTATTCACTACAAATAAAGTTCACGTAACAATTATCGATGCAGCAAAAGTACTCGAAACGTTGGAATTTCAAAATAAGATAAAACCAAACGCGTCGAAGGAATTGTCTAGATATGTAATATATTTGTTTTTATAATGTTGTCAATTTTTAATTAACAAACGTAATAAATGTCTCATAGATTTATGGCCCGGCCTAATTATCACTTGCAAGGATTACCAATTCGAAGAAGGAAGGGATAGATTGTATGATAACTACATTTTATATATAACCGTTTGTTGATGCTATGTTTCAGTAATTTTTTTCAAAATGTTTGCGGTCACTAGGTGCCTCTTAATATTGTGCGCTGCTGTGGCAGGTAATAAATCTTTTTAACTATACGTACATAATACGTATATAATATGGAAGTTGATTATTTTATGCTACTTTATGTTAATAATTTTATGTTTCTAAACTATCTATATAAAATTATCGCAGGAAAATATATAGTAATATATTGTTGAAATATTTATAACATCATGAAGCAAAGTTATGTGTTACTACATAAAACGAAAGCTAATTACGAGGATATTACATTTTCAAGTGTTGGAGACATACCGTAGTGTATCGTGACTGCAGACTTGCACGGAGTACTAGTATAGTGCTACGTTGTTTCGTCTAGTGAGCGACGGAAACCGGAGAATGTTTTTAATTTAATCTAATTTATCCATTAGGTTTATTGTTAACCCATATTTTATACTTAGTAGAGCAACGCTGCAGCTATATTACGGTTGTAGCACGAATGGGTCGGCTCGACCGGGGAAGGACCACGTTCTCACAGAATACCAGCGTAAAAGAGCAGCTCAATGCTGCTGTGACCCTTTTAACTGGAAACGAGGTGTTTCATCTTAGTCCTCAGGGATGAAAACACAACTGCATTTTGATTCTAAATCGAGGAAAAGTGTAGATGTCTATGGGCTCCTTTGTCACTCTTATACTATAAAAAACCCACTCAAGCACATTTCAAGCAACCCAAAATGACATTTTAGGTTTCAATATTTTAACTATGGTTATAATCACGTTACACAGTCAGTGATTTCGACGTAGCCTCATGTCCAGAAAGCTAATGTGCCACTGGGCCGGCCGAGGAAGAAAGGTCCTCGAGCGGCTCGTACCGGTAAGCGAAGTGTAGGACGGCCCTCCAATAGACGGAGAGATGACATGCAGGAAGTCAATGGAAGCAATTGGTTCAAGATCGTATTTAGTGGAAGTTGTAAGGAACGCAGTCCACTGCTGAACGTAGACCTCCACGTTCAGCAGTAGACTGGTGAAGGCCTGTGATGTTGATGATGATGACAATTATGTCATGTTTAACACTAACGTTAACCACCCGACTTCGCATAGTTAATGTTATTGTATCTATGAAGTGTCTACTTAGTATTCGCAATATTTTACAAATTGCGCGATCATCCGAGTATACAAAAAAAATCTCTATGTCTTTAAACTGTGTGATATCTTGTGGGAACTAGTTCTTCTGAGAATGAACGAATGATAGATTTCTGTAATGGAATGAAAATGAATTCTTGGATGGATGACGAAATGTTGAGAACAGGTGTGAACTATCCACCCATTGCATGCTGATTGCTTTAAGAGAAAGAAATGCTACCTTAGACATAAAGAATTTTTAACAATGAGATGAATCGCAATGCAACTGTTGCCTTTGATTCGACCCGAATGGATGGATTAAATGCGATAAAATGAAAATAGCATAATATCGACGTTTCTTTATGAAATGATAATTGATATCATGTAAGATTTAGTAACCAAGGCTAATATAATTTATAGAAATTCCGGTAGCTTATCGCTTAACACCTTATAATCTCACACAATGATTAAATCGGCGAAGCTTATGTTATCGTGACTTAATCGCGCGAATAGGTAAGTATATCTTAATAACGCCTACCGAGTCACATGAGTAAACAAAGTGTCCTGTAGTAACTCTACCACTTAGTTTGTGATAAATTAGCATTTAAAATTGCGATTAACAATTTTATTGAAGCTGAAGGGGATCAAACTAAACCTGAGTTCGATCACCTCCGCTCACATAATATGGATATTATCATCATCATCATAATTTCAGCCTTTCACGAGTCCACTGCTGAACATAGGCCTCCCCCAAGTAATGCCACAAAGCACGGTCCTGAGCCAACTGCAACCTGCCTCTATCGACTTCCTGCGTCTCTTACTAGGTCGTCACACCATCTAGTGGGTGGTCGCCCTACACTTCGCTTAATCGTACGAGGCTGCCAATGGAGAACCTTTTTTTTTTTCATTACCACTTTAGCTCACTTATCAGTCGGGCTATGTCTCTTACTCTGGTTATATCTGATAACATATTCTCATTTCTAACTCTATCATGCAGAAATTCATACACATAACTACTTCCCATAACTAACTAATTAACTACTAACTAACTAACTTCCCATAACTACTTGTTAAGCAACCTTGAGGTTGCTTAGCGAGTAGCTTGAACCGGTGGCTTAGCGAGTAGCTAGAAGGTTCATGCTTTCTCATACGGACAGTGCAGGACCACGTCTCAGATCCATATGTCATCACTGGAAACACACACTGGTTCTACAATATTGTTTTCAAGTTTTGAGGTATACGTGGCGAGATTTGTAGTAATCTCCCAAACGCTGCCCAGCCAGGCCAGCAACAGGTGTTATCGGATGTCATAAGAGCTTTCGGAATATACCACAGTGGCCTCTTACGCCGCTACACAAATAGCAACATAGTTTTGTTGTTAAATAATATTTTTAATGTTTATTCGTTGTTTATGTACTTGATGTTTATCTTTCAGCGTCCGGTTTCAGTTTGGGGGACTCGCAAGTGATATTTCATTTATTTACCAGGTTAGTAATAATGATATCGTAATTTTTGTTTTCACTCACTCTTCCCAACCTACACATGCCAGATGTATGATCGGAGAATACGATAAAATATCAGAGACAAGCCAACAATCACAACATATCCTAACTCGGCAACCTATAATTATTTTTTTCTTTCAATAAACACCCTCCTAAAAAGAATAAAATTGTATATTTATACCACTAAGTTACTTTTATTCTGTTATTTTTTTGAATTTATAATGAATAAACGTTAGCATAGGGCCGGCCCGAGGTGGCCACTCCGAGTGGGCTTGGCGAGCCCAATTCGGATGTGTGTTGGTGGGCTACTACTAGCGAGAGGGGTATCCTCTCCCCCTACCGCTGCACCTGAGGTAGAGTCGTGGAGGAAGAGGAGTGTTGGTATGGCTATGCTCCACTCGCCCTATCCTCCGCGACTCTGACGGGGCCGCACCGTTGATGCGGTGGTGGTGGGGCCGCGGGGGTAGAGGAGTGTCGGTATTGCAAGGCGCCGCTCTCTTGGTTACAATCTTGGTTGGCAGCGGAGCCATAGACCAGATCCGCCACTGGGGTCGGGAAAGCTAGTGCTTCCAAGTGTGTGCTCGTTTTTCCTGGCCCCATGGCCTCCACGTATCGGACTCGGGGGAGTCCGTTTCACAGTTGCAGTAAGAGGCCGTGGAGGAAGGCGCGCCTTGTTTTCCTGGTACGCCTTACCTGAGAAAGAAGGGGCGGAGGAGAAGTCCTTCCTGGGGATGGACTGCCATGGGGCGGCCGACGCTGGTGGGGCCGCGGATGTGTGCGAAAGCGTTCCCGTGGCCCTGCCGATATGCGGCGAAGGTGGAACATCATGGAGTTTTCGTCGGTGCGAGTCCGACATAACCCGTCCTTGCCCCCGTGAGACTGGTATGCGTAGGCATTTCCCCATGAAAAAAAAGTCTTGACAAATTCCAGCTTCCCAAACAAGCCGGTTTCAGAAAAGGCTTTAGCACCATAGACCACATACATATCCTTCGGCAAATTGTACAGAAGACTGAGGAGTACAATCTGCCACTATGTTTTGCGTATGTGGACTATAATATAAGCCTTTGATTCCGTCGAAATTCGGGCGGTGCTGCAGACCCTTCAGCGGTGCCAAGTTGACTGTCGGTATATCGAAGTGCTGAAGTATTTGTACAGTAGGGATTCGATGGCTATCAGAGTTCAAAAACAGAGTACAAAACCTATACAACTGCAGAGAGGTGTAAGACAGGGTCACGTTATATCCCCGAAACTCTTTACTGCTGCATTGGAAGACGTTTTCAAGCTAATGGACTGGAAAGGATACGGTATTAACATCAATGGTGAGTTCGGATGTGTGTTGACCGTCACTCACCTTCAATTTGCCGACGATATTGTCCTTATGGCAGAATCGCTGGAGGACCTAAGCACTATGCTCAATGACCTCAAGTGTCTCCCAACGGCCTATCTGTTTTAAGATGAACATGGATAAAACAAAGATCATGTGTAACATCCATGTCACACCTATGCCGGTAGTTGTTGGGAGCACTAAGCTCGAAGTTGTTGACGAGTATGCTTACCTGTGACAAATAGTCCGACTAGGTAAGTCCAACTTCATAGGTCAGTTGTGCGTGTTGCCAGTGATGACTTATGGGTCTGAGACGTGGTCCTTCATTGCTGGCCGCATGACGAAGCTCAAGGTCGCTCAGCGAGCTATGGAGAGGGCTGTGCTCGTGGTTTCTCTGCGTGATAAACTTAGAAATCAAGATATCCGCAGTAGAACCAGAGTGACCGACATAGCCCAACGGATTAATAAGCTGAAGTGGCAATGGGCCGGCCATATAGCTCGAAGAACCGACAACCGATGGGGAAAAAAGGTTCTCGAGTGACAGCCTCGTACCGGTAGGCGAAGTGTAGGACGACCCCCCACTAGATGGAGTGACGACCTAGTAAGACATGCAGGAGGTCAAATCAAATCAAATCAGATCAAATCTTTTATTTGCAAAGAATGTAGGTGTTTTACAATGTAGCTGTTAAGGAATTTAAAAAGAGCCGTGTACATTCTGCCCGAGTTTTAGCATTCAAAATTGAATAAGATTTGTAGATATGTAGATGTAAGTATTTAAAATTTTAAAATAATAACGATAATAATTACAATACTAATAACATATTTCAACAAGTCTAAATTTAGCACAAAAGTAAATATCAAATAATGTTAATAATATTATACAATGTCAATGTTGTTCAGATATCATATAGGGTCATTCAAAAAATCACTTATCTTATAATAATAACATTTCTGTATTAAAAAAGGCTTGAATTTATTTTAAAATTGTTGAAGGGTAGCATTTTTTTTTTAAATATTATATATACCCATGCAAATATCACTCTTTCTTAGTATTGCTGTTTTATAACCACCGACAACTAACAGGATTTGTATTGATTCTCACGGGAACTTTCTTGGTGTCTGATACCTTCACATACAAATTTTTTTTACAAAATTACCATTTGTAAAATATATATCGACAGAAAAGTAAGAATTTTCAACGACTGAGTTTCACAGCTACCTAACCTAGAGTTTAAGACTACATATTATAGCTCTTACATAACGTTTTTGGGCTTTAAATACGTTATCTCTAAGCTACAACTACCCCAGAAAATTATTCCAAATTTCAAGACCGATGCTACCAAACCACGGTATTCTACTAATGCAATCTTAATGTCAACTTTTTGAAAGGTTTAAAAGAACATATGCTGCAGTGCTTAATTTTTGCACACCTCTTCTACTTGGGGTTTCCATGTTAATTGATTGTCGATAAGAATTCTAAAAATTTTGTGATCTTTGTTTCATTGATCCTTGTCCATTGTACTGTACATTGACTTTCGGTGGAGTTGTACGTTGGTGATAGGTATATAGTTGTAGTAGGTAGTGTATTACCTCGACACGTCAAGGTCAAGCAATTTTGTGGTCTTAAAATACCTCTATCATAACCATATTTCACCTATACGATAATATGAGTAGCCTTATATCAAGAAAACACTCTAATTAATCCATCTTATATTTTCTAAAAATCATTTTATATTGCTACTTTGCTAAAAACGGCTTGAAGAATATTTTACGTGGACGTCCGGATGTTGATTTTGGATGTGGTTACGATAACTCCCGAAAAATTGACGTATCGAGACCGAGGTTTTTATTAACTTCAGAACTACATCAAATGGTTCCCTATTTCATTTCAATATTTTAATTTTTTCTTTAGCCTTGATAGACAAAGGACAAATGTACTATACAGCTTAAATCGATTATATACTTGTGTAATCGATCTATTTTGGTAATTTTTTATCAAACTAAATGAAACGCTCATGAGGCGTGCACTTTTGGATTTTCCAAATTATTTCTACATTTTATCAGTGCTGTGCTATCATCGGCAAATAGAACCATTGGATTTTGTATCTGACGAGGCAAATCATTTGTATACAGCAAAACTAGTAGAGACCTAATACACAACGTTGCTGTACACCAAATGTAACTATTTTACCTTCAGATTGGTATTTTTGTTCAGATTTTGATTTAAGGCAAATCCTGGAGATTTCCGTATATTGTGTGCGGTTACTGAGGTAGGATTTTACGAGATCCAACACGTTTCTCCTTATACCGTAGCTATTAAGCTTGTTTAATAAAATATCGTGACTGACACAGTCAAAAGCTTTAGTCATGTCTGTAAAAATGGCACAGATTGGGTTTTTAAATCTACATTCATCATTATTTTGTGTTAAAATCATATATTGCTGTATTAATACAGTACTTTTATTCTTTCTAAAACCTGCTTGTTTTACATAGTATGTTGTTTTCAGTAAGTTATTAATTGGTTCATAGATAATCTTTTCTATGATTTTAGAAAATACTGTAATTAAAGCAATCGGTCTAAAGTTAGCTATATGCTCCTTGCAATTCATTTTGTGAAGTGGTTTGACTATGACTGTTTTAAACCGTCAGGATATGCGCTGGTGCTGATGGCTGTTAATGATGTGGCTAATATGTACGATTATATTAATTGATACAAATTTTATAACTTTCGTTGCTATTTCATCATATCGTACGCTATTTTTGTTTTTTTAATGATTTTATTGCCCTGAGTGCGTCTTGAGGTACAACTGGACTCATAAACATTGCGTTAGGGTTTTTGAGTAAGCTTCTTGTTTCGAGTGATGCTTTAAGTGAGTTTTTGTTTTGATTAATGAAATAAGCGTTAAATGCGTCTGTAATTTCTTTGGGGTTATTAATAACGGTATTATTTATTTTTATGTGGATAATGGATTCATTAGTACATATTTTATTGTTGATAACCTGCCAGGAAGCCTTGGATTTATTAAGTGAGGTCTTAATAAAATTGTTATTTTGAGCTTATTGAGTTAATTTTACAATTTTTCTAAATAGCTGGGAGTAATTTTTAAATTTATGTTTGTTTTAATTTTATGGTCTAAGTCTGTGCTCCCATAGAAGGTGACGCTGCTTCCTACCACATAATCGTATTCACCTGGAAATCCACTTAATTTTTTTATTTGGTATTATTGTAACTAACTTGTAAGGAAAACAAAGTTTATATAACAAACTAAACTGCTGCATAAATAAGTTGTATGGTTCATTAACATTTTCTGTCTCATATATTTCTGCAAAAGAAAGACATTCTAGATAGTTATTGAATTTTGATAAGTTTTCCAATGATAGGTCCCGTTTTTTTTACATGACATGAGTTCAATCTAAAGGTTTTGTTTACTTTTATCTCAAATATTTGTGCAGAGTGATCAGAAAAAATAAAGCGAAGTCTATTACTTCACAATTTACATTTATTCCTAGAATTATGTGCAAAATTATCCAGACAGCTGTTACTAGATAGCCGAGTTGGTTGATCAAATATTCAAAGACTAAACTAATACTATTTCTTTTTAACCTGTCTATATTAAAGTCCCCGCAAACAACTATTTTTTTCTTAGGGTACATAGTGTTTTAAAACTATTTATAAATTATCATAAAAAATATTTAAATTACTCGACTGTGGTGGTCTACATATACATAAAATTATCAATTTTTGTTGTACCAGCTCAATAGCACAACATTCGATTACACCTATTATTAAATATCTTGTCGCATCTCCAAGTTCTGTGTATTGAAAAGACTTGTTTACTAGAATGCAGGCACCTCCTCGTTTCTTCTCACGTCTTGCATAACATGCAGCAAGTTTGTAGTTTGGTATTGTACTGGCTTGCCTTCCTTACTTTTCTATCGCATCCTTCCTTCCAATTATATGCAAAACAAAACTTATGGCGCCATCTGTTGGCCTACGACAAAAGCGTCTGCAAAAAGGAAGTCGACACGATCGATACCCACATGTAATCAAGACTTAAGACGAACTGCATCGGTAATGGCTGCTCTTGTCTAAACCTTCCAAAATAAAATCAATAAATTAAGCGTTAGTGTGTGTGCCGGGTCGACCCAGCTGTGTGTATAGACAATATAATCACGTAGGAGTGTGGTCAAGGAAGACCGAAGCCTTCCACATCCGAAGATATTGTTAAGCCAACTTGAAGCTGATCGCCGCTGCCGCTAACCTACTTCATTTACCCTTCCTGGTGGGCCAGACTAATTTTCTCTCACTGTAGGTAAATTAAGTAGCAATTCCAAATCAAATTCTGTTTATTCTTATTTCAAGTAGAAGTGTCGCGATTACTATAAAAACGGAGTTCAATCCGCGCAATTTCTATTCTAACTGTTTTCATAGTGGTCCTTCGAGCCGGATCCGAGTTTGACTTCCGGATATTCATACCACAGTATGAAACCATACGCGCAAACACGCTTACCGAAACTTGAGTTACCGAAATTTGATGGAAACATTGAACATTGGCAAACTTTCTTCGATACATTTTCCACGGCATGAAAACAATAATATAAGATCAATCGAAAAGTTTCATTATTTGTTGACGTGTCTCTCGGGTTCAGCGTTGTTAATCGCGAAAGGAGTGCCTGTTACCTCTGATAACTACCAAATTGTTTATGACGCACTTATCGAGCGGTTCCAAAACAAACGAATTTTGGCCGCAACGTACTTAGATAAAATTTGTAACTTCATTCCTTTAAAGTCTGGTAATTATGCCGATTTACGTAATTTAACCAATATGTTGAATGAAACCGTTAATGCTCTTAAGCTATGAAAATTAAGAAACTAGATGAGTTTATTTTATTTTATTTAGCTGCGCGTGTTTTAGATTCTGATACACGTAAACGTTTTGAGATGCAAAACGGGGAACAAATTCTACCTTTTCTGATTTGTTAACTTTTTACAAAGTTATGTTAAAGTTCTAGAGGTTAGTCAATCGGGTAACTGTTCCGGGTCTGTTTTTCAATCAGGACAGTCGTATAAAATAATGTACGTGCCACCGGACACGAAATAGTCACAATAATAAACAATATCATAAATCTACGTCGTTACCATCGAACACTGCTATAGCTTCAAATGCTGCAAATAAAACAGCTGATTGCCTGTGTTGCGGGGCGGTACATGCGCTTTTCAAATGTCCGAAGTTTCAAGAACTTGATATTTCTGAAAGATACGACTTAGTGTCTAATAAAAACGTTTGCATGAATTGTTTACGTTTAAATCATAATGCAAATAAATGTTTTTCAAAAATTACATGCTCAACTTGTGGTGAGCGTCATCATTCATTGCTCCACGATAACACTACCATTGTTGCTGTTCCGTGTTGCTCCACTGACAGGACTAGCGATAAAACAGTAATTACGGTTGACGACTTGACCGCGACTGCGAGCTCCGTGACTACCAGCGCTCACGTTGGTCATAGTCGTGCTCTCGTTTTGCTCGGCACATGTGTAGTGCGCGTGCGCGGTTGCGGTGCTCCCGCTCAGTATACTACCGCCCGCGCACTTATTGACAGTGGAGCTCAGGATAGTTTTATGACGTTATCACTCGCTCAACGTTTAGGGTTGCCCATTCGCCGCTGCAATTTAGCTGTAGCAGGTTTAGGAAAAAAAGGAGTGCATCAAATAAAAGGGTGAAACTTCATGTGTGGTAATGCCAACGGATTCTGATAGTCCAAACTTCACTATTAATGCTATAATAATGAATACAATAACAAGTAAAATGCCTGTTGTAGAAGTACCTTCTGAGGTTCGTGCAAATTTTAAACATTTAGTTTTAGCAGACAAACAGTTTGACAAACCCACTAATATAGACTTGCTGCTGGGCGCAGAGCTATTCCATAAAATTTATGATGGCCAACGCCTAGAGATAGGTCCTGGTTTACCAGTCGCTCTACATAGTGTCTTTGGGTGGGTGCTCACTGGCAAAATTGATCACAGCTGTCACCCTCCACCTATGGTTTCTTCCCTCGTTACTTCCACCCGGCTTTTGAATGACGTGGTCAAGCGTTTTTGGGAGGTCGAAGAACCACCGAAAACATTTATAGCGAACCCGGAAGATGTTAAATGCGAAGAACTATACTCTACTCTTGTGTCACGTAAACCTGACGGTCGTTACGTCGTTCCTTTGTTACTGAGGAAGCCTTGTGATAATCTAGGTGAATCTTTCGATATGGCAAAATCACGCTTATTCAAACTCGAAAAGCGGCTTGAGCGCAATGTAGAGTTAAAAAAGGATTATTCTAATTTTATGACTGAATATTCAGATTTGGGCCATATGCAACCCGCAGACGTTGGATCAGGCAAATTTGTAATTCCGCATCATTGTGTACCTGGAGAGTACTACGACAAAACTACGCGTCGTTTTTGATGCAAGTGCCAGAACGAATAACGGAAAACCGTTAAATGATATCGTGTACACTGGGCCTAAGCTTCAAAACGACATTGTTGATGTACTGACAAAATTCCGTCTTCACGCAATAGTGTTCACCTCCGATATTTCGAAAATGTATCGCAATATAGATTTACGTCCGGAAGATCGAGGTTGGCAACACGTGTTGTGGAGAAATTCTCCAGCTGATCCCGTGCGTGAGTTCGAATTAAATACCGTGACATACGGTGTGACCAGTTCACCATACTTAGCCATTCGTACTCTGCATCAATTAGCGGTCGATCATGCTTCTGAGTATCCTCAAGCGGCTGACGTTATACGTCATGACACTTTTATGGACGACGTAACGACCGGAGCACCATCTCTAAATCAGGCGCTTGAGCTCAAAGACGAACTTATTAAACTACTGAGCTGTGCGCAATTTGAGCTGCGTAAATGGAGTAGTAATTCAGCCGAGTTTATTGCAGCTCTACCGTCGGAACATTGTCAAGTACCTAGGGCCTTTTGTGACGAAAATCACGACCATATCCTTAAAATTCTTGGTATCCAGTGGGACCCCGTAGAAGACTTCTTTACGTATTCGTTGTCCGAGTTCAATTCCAATTTAACAAAGCGTGCAATATTATCAAATATCGCTCGCATCTATGACCCAATTGGTTGGCTCACTCCTGTTGTTCTAATAGCCAAACTATTGCTTCAAGACATGTGGCGCCTTCAGCTAAGTTGGGACGAACCCGTTCCGCCTGAGGTCGCTCACCAATGGCACAACTTTATCTCTGAAGTGCAACATGTTAAACGAATTAAACTTACTCGTAGAGTTACATATGATGACGCCAAGAGTTATCAATTGATTGGTTTTTGTGATGGCTCTTCAAAGGCATATGGATGTTGTGTGTACTTGAGGACAGTTTGTGCCAACCATTGTAATACCCATCTGCTGATTGCAAAATCAAAAGTCGCACCCCTAAAACCACTAACGGTAAACCGTCTAGAGCTTTGCGGTGCTGTCCTTCTAGGGCGAGTTCTACACATGCAAAACTTACTGCGAGATAAAATCCCTCTCAGTAAAGTGATTGCCTTTACTGATAGTAACACAGTCCTAGCATGGTTACATACGGAACCTCATAAACTGAAGACTTTTGTTTCCCATTGCGTTGCAAAAATCATCGACGATGTATCAGTTGATAGCTGGCAACACGTATCGACATATGATAATCCCGCCGATCATTGCAGTCGAGGTCTTAGCGGTTCACAACTAGCGACATGCTGTACGTGGTGGTCAGGTCCAAATTGGCTCGCTAACGATTCCTCCACTTGGCCAGTAAAGTGCAAGTGGGAATCACAAGATTCCGTACCCGAATTGCGCTCTATTGCTCATGTATCTCAAACGGATATTAGCTCTGCTGAGCTTGACCACGCTATCCTGCGTCCAGCGTGTGCTAGCTTGGTGTCTGCGTGCTGTAGCTGCGTTCAAACGAAACTATAAAACTAAGAATTTCCTGAGCGTATCAGAGCTGGAGTGGTCTATCGTCTATATAGTTCGACATGAATAAAAACTTCATCTTACAGACGAAGTTAAAGCCACCAAATCCGTTAAAAAACTGAATCCATTTATTGATGATGCGGGATTGCTGCGAGTGGGGGGCCGTCTAAAGCACTCTAATCTACCGGCAACCGTAAAACATCCCGTATTGTTGCCAAAGGCTTCACGCTTATCCTTGTTGATCATAGATCACTTTCATCTCAATTATTTACTGTGGTCCTCGTACTCTTCAATCGATTATTCAGCGTAGATATTGGATACTTGGCATCCGTAACTTAATTCGGTCACGTTTATCTAAATGCATAGCATGTTTTAAGGTAAAACCGGTTGCTTGTCAGCCTTTAATGGGAAACCTTCCTTCACCAAGAGTACAACCGACGCGGTGTTTCCGAAATGTAGGAATCGACTTTGCCGGTCCATTCATAGTGAAGGAAAGTCGTAGACGAAACGCTCGTACTTATAAGGCCTACGTGTGTGTATTCGTTTGCCTCGCGGTAAAGGCTATCCATCTAGAGGCAGTAACCGAGCTATCGACTTCTGCCTTTCTTGCGGCGTTAGATCGCTTCGTATCACGTCGTGGCCTTTGTACCTTCATAGTGACCGACTGCGGCACTAACTTTATTGGTGCCCGGCGTTACCTTAACGAACTACAACAAATGGTTTGTAAGAATAGTAATTCGCTTGAGTCTAGTCTTGCGAAACGAAACATTGTCTGGCGACTGAACCCTCCTACCGGGAGTAATTTTGGTGGCATATTTGAGAGCGGTGTAAAATCAATGAAGTTCCACTTAAAACGCGTTATAGGGTCACAAGTATTGACATTCGAGGAGCTCATAACGATCCTTACTAAAGTCGAAGCCGTACTTAACTCGCGACCGTTGTGCTGTCTATCTCGGATCCTAATGAGGTCAATATTCTTACACCTGGCCATTTTTGGCCCATGGTCCTCTTATGTCGTTACCAGAACCTGAACTCTCTAATGAATATGTTCCGGCCCGCTGGCAGATGTTACAAAACTTACACAGTCTTTTTGGCATATTTGGCAACGATTATCTCCATACCTTACAGCAACGCGCGAAATGGTTTCAGAACAACCAAATATTCATGTCGGAGATATTCTTTTGATTGTCGATAGCAATTTACCACCACTAGAGTGGCGTTCAGGTAGAGTTCAAGACGTACATCCCGGCAAAGACGGTGTAGTGCGCGTGGTCACCCTACGCACTACTAATGGACTCCTCAAGAGACCAGTAAATAAACTATGTCCTCTACCTTTAAATCAATAATATATAACTATACTTATAACAAAAAAAAAATGACAATTTTTTTTTGTAATTAATATTATAGTTTTTTGTTATTTAGCTTGTATAGTTATTAAAATTTGTTGCCTCACATACCTTTCTAATAGGTATGCAATTCGAAGTGTTAATATTATAGTTAGTTAGGTACATATTATTCTAAGTTAGTTTCTATTTCGTGAAGTATTTAGTTTTATAGGGAGCATTGCTATTATTACTCATGAAATCTGAAACGATTTCAAGTGGGGGGAATTATGTACTGGCTTGCCTTCCTTACTTTTCTATCGCATCCTTCCTTCCAATTATATGCAAAACAAAACTTATGGTGCCATCTGTTGGCCTACGACAAAAGCGTCTGCAAAAAGGAAGTCGACACGATCGATACCCACATGTAATCAAGACTCAAGACGAACTGCATCGGTAATGGCTGTTCTTGTCTAAACCTTCCAAAATAAAATCAATGTAATTAAGCGTTAGTGTGTGTGCCGGGTCGACCCAGCTGTGTGTATAGACAATATAATCACGTAGGAGTGTGGTCAAGGAAGACCGAAGCCTTCCACATCCGAAGATATTGTTAAGCCAACTTGAAGCTGATCGCCGCTGCCATAACCGTGAGTTTACCTACTTCATTTACCCTTCCTGGTAGGCCAGACTAATTTTCTCTCACTGTAGGTAAATTAGTAGCAATTCCAAATCAAATTCTGTTTATTCTTATTTCAAGTAGAAGTGTCGCGATTACTATAAAAGGAGTTCAATCCGCGCAATTTCTATTCTAACTGTTTTCAGGTATTTTTAATAGATCCCTTGACCATGTGTAATAAAGTGTTCGGTTATATAATAAATTAATTTTTCTTCGACTTATCTTTAGTTCTTGTTCTAGTACCAGTAGCTTTTTTCAAAAGTCCATCGAAATTTGGTGTAGAGTTCGTACACTATTGTGAACGAAAAAAATCCATATCATTGGTGGTTAAACCTGTGTCATTGAAATTATCTTGTAGTTTCTTAGATGTCATATTGGTATCTGCTATGTCTTGAGTGTTTTCTATGCGTTTGTTTATTAAAATATCTAAATTATGATATAATATGTTTTTCATCACATTTTTGTTTATTCTGTCGGTATAGTAGCTGAACATTTCGTATGTTAATTCTAAATTGAAGTACAGGAGGTGGGCGTATTGTTGCGTTTGGTTATCCAGAAACAACATATTATTAAACGTCTCTATTCTCCAATTGACAATTGAGGATTATTCGCTGCATTTAGTTAGGCAAAGGATAATGTTGGTTTGTCGTATAGCTCTTAAGGTTTCTCTTATATTTACAATGATATTGTAGTAATTCTTGGTCGATGGATTCAGGTGGCTCAGGACCGTGCTTCGTGGCCTTATGTTCAGCAGTGCACTTATGAAGGGCTGTAATGATGATGATGATGAAACGTTAGCAGTTACTGTATATCTATACAAATATCTGTACGGCGGTGAAAGAAAATCCATCACCTCATTTCGTCCGGTGTATGTTGTAAGAGGTGACTACGGGAAATGTCATAAAAATCATACTTAGCTATATTTTTTATACCAGGCGTCGTATAGCGACTGTAGACACGAACACGAACGCAGGCATTCACGCAAAAAAATTAACTAAACAAGAATAAAGGTTTTCCGATTTATGTCCGATGTACGTTAAAGGGATTAGATTCAATCCATAAAATTTTAATATCATTGTTGTCATTACTAACATATTTCAGATCTAATCCCCAAATGAGCCAACCCTTGATGCCTTCAGTACAATCGATTATGACATCATCCTTCTCTGTCTCCCGTCGCACAGTGGTCACAATTCACAGCTATGGAGAGCCTGTTTCTGGAAACTTCAACGCTTTTGTAATTCCAGGTAGAGTAATTTATTAAAATATTTATAAGAACCATTTTATTAAAACAAAAGTATAATTTTAATATAAAGTAAAGTAAAATATACCGTCAATTAAGGCTAAAAAGATATGAGAAACTGAATACCGTTAAAAGATCCTACCATTTTGTACCGTAAAGAATATTTTCGTAAAATGTTCATAATGTATCATTTATAGAATGAAAATATTTATATTATAATAAAAAATAAAATTTCAGCTCACCTTACGGCTGAGGACGTAAACGTTATTGCCGTGGACTGGAGTGCTGGAGCGTCAATGTACACTCAAGGACTTGGCAATGCTCCCCAAGTTGGCCGGATTATTGCTCAGTTTTTAAACATACTCATTAATAATTTCGGTTATAACGCAAATCAAGTGCGCATAGTTGGCGTCGGTCTGGGTGGACACGCGGCTGGAATTGCAGCAAGACACGTGAATGGACAAATTCCTCACATTATAGGTATGATTTTTTTTTTCAATAACCAGTACACATTTTGTTAGTACACACGATATCTTGGTCGTCACGTCCGTCCAAAGCAAAACATTATCCAGCAGTGAGTTGATGCTTTAGTAATGTGTTTCTACTAAGCTTTGTTTGTTTCTGAGTTGTTTTGTTTTATATTCTCAATATTTATACAATGTAACGATGAACCATCCTCTCCTGTATTATCTATGAGAAATTGTATACAGCGCAGGAAATTTAAGTACTGTATGTATCTGCAAAAATTGATCAACTCATATTTGTTCAGTATTCGTCAGAACCTATTTTAAATAAAGTAATAAACAAAATCCGATACTACATAGGGACCTTTAAGAAAACGTTATTCAACAGTGTGCTGATGACAAGGACGATAGCGATGAAGCTTTAAGAGGCAAGATTGCTGAGCTTCAAATGCTTTCGAAAAATATTTTATTTGTCGGTGTTACGGCTTGAATGTTTCGCAAAGTGTTTCGTGGGTGGTTTTGGGAACCAGAGGACAACCAGACCAATGGCTGGCCAACCCGATGGTCGCAACCGGGAAGTAAACGAAAATAGCTTTAGAACTGGGTAGATAAGGCAAGGATACTCACAAGACTGGAGCACTCCTCGTGGTTAAGGTGAAGTCTAAATATTTATGCTGAAGTTCTAGTGTATACATAGACACCACACTGCACTTCGAATGTATATGGACACGAGCAATTGCACGATAGTCTTACAACTTTATTTATTGAGTATTTTTAAACGAGCGGTAACAAACACGGTTTATGCGTACGCGGCCATCTTGCTTCTTCTTTTTCTTGGCGATAGGTGGCGTACCATTCTTGAGTAGTGCGTATATAGAGGAGGTGGGAGGATAGAAAATACTTAGGAAAAGGATGTTATATCGGGACTGTTACGAAGCTACAACATTCCCTCCCACCTGAAATTACCTAGGGATTTCACAAGACAACCATCGACCCGGCAGCTCTTCAGGTCCTCAGTTGCTCATAGAATATACATTAATATAAACTTAATATATATCTGAACTAAGTTGTGCATTGATAACCTTACACTAAAACTACAAAAGAAAGCCAAACTTAGTTAATTAAATTTTTAAAATTAGAACTTACAATCTAGCTTAATAAAATAATAAAACTAAGATTCAGTCAAGAGGAAGAGGGCAGACTTTGACTACTGGTCTTGTAAGAAAGCCTCTTTTAGTCTTTAAAGTCACAACCCGGACATTATTGTCCTTTCCGGGGTGAATTTGGACTACTCGACCTAGGCGCCATTCGTTAGGTGGTATATTAGGTTCAATGATTGAAACGAGTTGACCAATATTAGGATGTTTGTGATCCTCCTTAAACCACTTAACATTTTGTTGAAGCGTATGTAAATAATCATTTTGCCAAATACGCCAAAAATTTGTGAGAGCTTTTGAAGTAACTGCCAGCGTGTTCTAGGATTCATATATTCAACGGACAGTTCTGGTAGAGCGACTAAAGGACGTCCTATAATAAAATGACCGGCTGCGAGAACATCGACTTCAACAGGATCAGAAGATAACTGACAAATCGATCTTGAGTTCAGCATCGCTTCAACTTTAGTTAAAACTGTAGTTAGTTTTTCAAACGTCAGTACTAGTGAGCCTATGACCCTCTTGAGATAATATTTAGTAGATTTTATACCACTTTCAAAAATGCCTCCAAAATGAGGTGCTGAAGGTGGATTTCGTTTCCACGAGATTCCACGAGACGTTAATTGATCTGAAATATCCTGTTTTTTATCTATCAATAATTTAACTATTTCCTCACGGTATCGTTTAGCGCCTACAAAGTTAGTGCCACAATCTGTCACAATATGTTGACATATTCCACGTCGACACACGAATCTGTCTAGGGCGGCTAGAAACGCTTCTGTAGACAGTTCAGATACGAGTCCTAAATGAACTGCTTTTACAGATAAACAAATGAACAAGCAAATGTAAGCCTTACTGACCCGTGCGTTACGTTGTCTGTTTTCTTTTACAAGAAAAGGACCGCCAAAATCGATCCCCACCTGTTGAAAACCGTAACTTTGTTGAGATCTACAAGGTGGCAGGTTGCCCATAGACGGCTGATAGGGTACAGGTTTAACCCGAGAGCAAGTCACACACTTTGCTAAAATAGAACGAATAAGATTCCTAATTCCTAATATTAAGAATTTTCGAACAATTAGTGATTGCAACGTGCGAGGTCCACAGTGCAAATACCGTTTATGATAATAGCTAATAATTAATTGAGATAAAATAGATTGCTTCGGTAACAAATATGGATGTTTTGTGTGATTAGGTAAGTTAAAATTAGTAAGTCGTCCACCCATTCGCATGAGTCCTAAGTTATCAATAAACGGAGACAACTTTTGTAAGTATTGAGGTAGACGCTTCTGCGATTCTAATTTAGACATCTCTTGATTGAAGCTGCCCCGCTGGACATATTTAATAAGGCTAAGCAGAGAGCACTTCACCTCATCCGTAGTCAACTGTGACCTTTGACCTTTCTCGCGTAGGCTTCATTCTTTGCGCGAATTAGAAATGAAGCGAAAGACCCATGCCAATACTCGCTGTAGTCGCGATAAGGATGAATACCGATTTAATAACACCTTCATAATGTCTTTATCAGATTCCCGCAATTGAGCAATCAGAGTGCGTGTTCTTAAATCTGGCATCTCGTCCTGGGGCTAACACCGAACTTGAGCTGGCCTGTGATCTGGACCACTAAGCATCCAATCTGGTCCTGACCACCATCGCTTACATTTGACCAACTCTGCGCACGAGAGACCTTGGCTAGGAAAGTCAGCAGGATTGTCCTGAGACGAGACATGCCTCCAGGTAGAAGGTTCAACTGCGTCTGTTATTTTAACTTCTCGATGCGCAACAAAAGTTTCAATTTTGTATGGCTCTGTATTGATCAAGCTAATACAGTTGAGCTATCAGTGGAGGCAACAATATGAGATATATTTATTTTCGAAATAAGTAAAGATTGCATGTGTTTGAGTACGTGATAACAAAAACAACAGCGCAGAGGCTTAATCGGAGCCACTTTAGATTTAGAAATCAAAAGAAAACTTGTTTCTGATCATTGATACTTGATCGGAGATAGCATCCATGTGCTTTTATTAATCCATCGCAAAACCCAATCAGCTGGTGTGTAGCTGCTAAGTCAATCACGGTATTACGAAGGATTTTTATCGATTTTACGACTCTCCACATTTGTGGGTCCTGAGAGAACAACCAAAGACGCTATGTAAAGCAGCAGGATAGCCGGGGTCTGGTTGGATGACACGACCGTCATAGATCGATGACTATAGGATTAATATCGAATTGCGGGTCATTCGAATCACACGGGCGTATAGAGTTGAGTCACTCCCTTGACTTGACACACAGACTGTTGTCCAAGTCCAGCCACAGTTGTGGTGTATTGACGCAATTGAAAACCAAGTCTTTTTGCGCACTTCATAGTGATGAAGCAGTCCTGAGCGCCGTTATCGATGAGCGCTCTAACTTGATGGAACGTGCCACTAGAGTCCTGCACACACACCATGCACGTCCCGAGCAGCACCACGCACGGGCCACGAGCCTCTCCCACGAACGCACTGGTGTTAGTGTGGGCGCTACTCGAACCGATGATCAACGCGGTCGGGGATCGAACTTGGTTGTCGATGAGTACTAGAGTGTGATGATTACCACTACAGATAAAACATCTCATTTTTGAGACGCATTTATCAAGAGAATGTTTTCGTAAACAGTTAATGCATAAATTATTTGGTTTGACAATATTTATTCTAGCATTGGAGTCTAAAGATTGAAACGTGGGGCACTTATAGATACGGTGCGCTGTGCCACAATAATAGCACTCTAGTGAAGCCAGCTGCTTCGAACTAGTAGGCTTAAACTGAGTAGTGAGCACGGAACGTTTGAGGTTCGGTGCCCGCGCTGAAACATTCTTGATCTGTTTACCGCCTACAAATTGAGAAGATCGAGCCCTAATGTCAATATTAGCATTTTTATGTCTAAAACTTTTACATAGTTTTGAAAAAACTGCATAAGACTTTGAAAAGAGGGAATTTCTGATTTATTCTCAGATTCGAAGCGGTGGCGCGTATCTGAGTCCAGTGCGCAAAACGCTGCGTTAAATAAAATAAAATCGCCTAAGTCATCTAGCTCTAAGGCCTTAAGGGCATTGACTGATTCACTAAGAATATTAGTATATGTTTGTAAATCATTGAATTTAGGAGTTTTTAAATAAGGATAGTTATTTATTTGATCTAAATACGCCACGGCTAAAATGCGCTTATTTTTATAACGCTTAACAAGTTCATTGAAAACAAGCTCATAATTATCCGAAGTTAATTTTTCCTTCTTTGCGATCCCTGAAGCGGATCCCGATAAGCAATAAATAAGATACATAATGAAATTTAGTAATATTCGCGATTGATTTATTATTATGAATTAAGTTTACGAAAGTGTCGTTAAATGTTTGCCAATTCTCAATTTTTCCGTCGCACTTCAGAAGCTCAATTTGTGGCAGTCTAGCTTGTACCTTTTCCGTGTCGGGCGTAAAGGTGTGTAGTTAACGTCAGCGGACGTTGGGCTGCTGCCTCGTTTGCGCTCCGGTAGGGACATGTCCGCGGCAAAATTTTTGACTTCATAGTACATGTCATCAAATGCAGACAACGCTTGCATATCTATTTTTTCTTTAGGTAACAGTGGCAGTTTTAACGAATTATTTTTTTCTGTAAGCAACACATATTCATCACGAATGTTCTCAATTTTAAGAAATCTGGATTTAAATTGGCTAACTTTAGATGAGCTAGAGTCGTCCCGTATTTGAGTGGATAAATCGAAAAGAGTTTGAATAGAACGAAAAACATACTCTCGCTGTGATGTATAAAGATTAAGTTTAATTTCTTCTTAATACCAAAATTTTCCTTAGAAATTGAATTTGATATTACCTTAGTAAGGAGCGGACTGTATAAAAATATAAAAATTCCATAGGTATGCACCATAATTTGTGGCTCGAAGGACAACAAATTATGTTACGGCTTGAATGTTTCGCAAAGTGTTTCGTGGGTGGTTTTGGGAATCAGAGAATAACCAGACCAAAGGCTGGCCAACCCGATGATCCCAACCGGGAAGTAAACGAAAATAGCTTTAGAACTGGGTAGATAAGGCAAGAATACTCACAAGACTGGAGCACTCCTCGTGGTTATGGTGAAGTCTAAATATTTATGCAGACACCACACTGACTTCGAATGTATATGGACACGAGCAATTGCACGATAGTCTTACAACTTTATTTATTGAGTATTTTTAAACGAGCGGTAACGAACACGGTTTATGCGTACGCGGCCATCTTACTTCTTCTTTTTCTTGACGATAGGTGGCGTACCATTCTTGAGTAGTGCGTATATAGGGGAGGCGGGAGAATAGAAAATACTTAGGAAAAGGATATTACGAGTATATCGGGACTGTTTCGAAGCCACAACAGTCGGCATTCAAGTTGCTTATTGATCTTTTTCTTCACCGTTATGCAGTTAGTAATTATGGCAGCTGTGGTAGCAAGGGTGGTGATCGAATTTAGGTTGCTCGCCTTAAAAATTTTAGGGGTTAACCCTACACCCGAGCTACCACCCCTTTAGAATTAGGAAAATCATTATATTATTATTGTAATTATTCTTTTGTGTCATTAGAAAAGAAATGTAAATATATTTATTGATTTTTGCAGCTTTGGATCCATCTCTTCCTGGCTGGACTCATCACCCTGAAATCCTGAATGCTGATGACGCAGGAGTTGTTGAAGTTTTGCACACTACCGCTGGGCGATATGGCTACGATTACCAATTAGGCGATGTTGATTTTTATGCGAACGGGGGGAGCCAGCAGAATGGTTGCGCTACTGATGTTTCATGTTCCCACATTTATTCTTACGCTTACTACGCTGAATCTATCAAAAACGAAGTAGAGGATGGGAAACGATTCGTTGGAACCGCCTGTAATGATTACGAAAGCGCTATTACACTGCAGTGTAATGGACCTAGAGATGCTATCTTTGGTGGATTAGCAACGAAGGTTGGGTATGTATTGAATGCATTAATTAATTCAAATATTAAGCGTGTAACTGTTTTTTTTCTTCTAATAATTAACGGCTATAAATGCACCATTAACAGCTTCCCTGTCCGCGAAAAAACAGAATAGTTACACAATTGAAATTTTCCTTAACGACTCACGAGACAGTGAAATACCAATAATACTCAAATACAACTGTTTGTCACCTAGCAGCGTAAGCATTGGACGTTGGACTCAGTAGAAGCTTAGGCTGGAGACAGTTAGTCTTACTGGTGATCTTAATTTGGTTGAAACCAATCTTGTCAGTTCGAGCACAGCCCCTTCTATAGGCTGCATTTTTTTTATTTCTGCGTACGATGCTATAATTCTTCTCTCCCCTTTCCATCGTCATTCAACCATGCGGTCTGTGGGTCTTCACTCTTTTGTTGTCGATATCGCATGCATTAGAACCAAACAATTTGCTTCGCCTTTAGTAAAGTGTACAGCAAAGGAGTGAATAAATCTGCAGGCGTCTGTCTTTTCGTCCGCTTACAATCTTTGATTTAATATCAAGGGTTTCATCATCACTTACCACCAAGTTGGATGGCATTGGTTTATAAGTAAAAGAATTGAAAAATACATATTATTTTGTCAAGAAATGCGTCGTATAATAAAAAAGGTTTATGACGGGAGAGCTGTACGAACTGATAGGTGTGCACATCTTAGAATTTATGTTTATGATTAAGTACAGTCAACAACACCCACATTTAAGTACGAATGTACTTAATCACATACTCGTTTTTTTATAAAACTGAAGTGACAAACGAACTCACAGTTCACCTGGTGGTTAGGAGCTACTGCAATTCATGTACACCTGCAGTCAGCTTCAAACAAATAAGGCTATAGATGCGTTGTTTATAATATAAATGTATTATAAAAATTAAAAATTAAAAACTAAAAATAGTATTTTTAGTTTACAAAGTAAATTCGTTAAAAATAAAAATATAACGCGATTGCGGAGTGATTCCCATCCGTTACCTAATCGCACTGCGGACCCGAAAACCAAACACAAAAACATAAACCTAACCAACATTTATGTTTAGGTTTGGGTTGGTAGTCGGCGTAAGAGCCATGTTACTATCTGTGTTTCTTCTACTTTGAATTAATTTCCTATTATCAGTGACTTTAATTTTATATTTATTTTTCCAGTGTTTCCGGTATCTACACGTTCCTGACCAACTTCGCTCCTCCTTTTGCCAGAGATTAAGAATGTAAATAAACGTATTTAATCAATGTCAATCAACTTATTGTTTTAATATTATAAAACTTGCATGAGTCTATACTTTTTTAAATATATGATTTTAGGGACTGAACAGAAACAGAAAATCAAACCTGGTTAATAAATAATTACATTATATTAATATATAAAATATTTGAACGATAAAATTAAACTTTATCCTTCAAAAGGATTTCTGTTTATGTTCCTATGTACCTTTTATTTTACATGGGGAAATGCCTACGCATACCCGCCTCGCGGAGGAAGAACGGGTTATGTCGGACTTGCACCGACTAAAACCCCATGGTGTTCCACCTTCGCCGCATATTGGCAGAGCCACGGGAAAGCATTCGCACACATCCGCGACCCCACCAGCGCCGGCCGCCCCATGGCAGCCCCTTCTTGGGGGAGGACCTCACCTCCCCATTCTTTTTCTCAGGCAAGGCGCACCAGGAACACAAGGCACGCCCCCCTCCACGGGCTTCAACTCCACCTGCGTAACGGGCCCCCCCGAGTCTGATAGGCGGAGGTAATGCGGCCAGGAAAATCGAGCGCTCAGTAGCACCCGCTTTCCCGACCCTAGCGGCGGATCTGGTCTCTGGCTCCGCCGCCAACCAAGTTTCGGCCGCGGAGGGTAGGAAGAGCGGTGCCTCGCAATACCGACACTCCTCTCCCCCCGCGGCCCCACCACCACCGCATCAACAGTGCGACCCCGTTAGAGTCGCGGAGGATGGGGCGAGTGGCGCATCGCCATACCAACACTCCTCTTCCTCCGCGACTCCACCTCGGCTGCAGCGATAGGGGTAGAGGACACCACTCTTGCCGCAGCCCAACGACACACATCCGAAGTGGGCTCGCTATGTCCACTCGGAGTGGCCACCTCGGGCCGGCCCTACACTACGGGCCAGCCAAGGGGTTCCTCTTTGTTCACCGCGGGTCACCAAGCCACGGCTACTAAGCCCCCTCGCCACGACAAGGCGGGAACCCGATTGGGGGGTTAAAGTGTTTACCTAGAGATCGTATACACTTTTCCATACATCTAACGACTTGGTAAGTATCTCTGACTTTAGAAACCCCCAGAAATGTCGAAATTATATGCAGCCAGTGGATATAATTTCGACAGAGTCAGAGAAAAATAAAAGACAGTCTTTTATTTTTCTTTGATCTTTTGCAACAGGTAAAAATCCTAGGTGCCAGGTCAGAGAAATAGGCGGGTGAGATAGGGTAGTAATTTTTTTTTAGTTCTTATTAAGATCTCTAGAAACTGTTTTAAAAATAATTTCTTAAATTAATAAGTGAATAATTTAAATGATCATCATTCAAACAATTAGCATCAGATGTACTGTATGCTTGTTTTCATTCACACTTCAATTACACTTGTAATTTATGTATTTTTAACTTCCCATTTCATCCAATGCTAACCTTTAAGGTCGAAAATTTGAATTTCGAACCTTATGTCTGCATTTGGGTGGCCGTATAGTGTAACGATCCAAATTTTAATGATCTACGTGAAACAGTCTTCGAGAGCAGTCTGTATGATTGACACCGAGGTGAATTTCTGTACGATCCCGGGGTTCAGGGCATCAGAAATAACACACCTAGCTTGTATTAAACCCATCTTATTGGATGGCAAATTAAAATCTTTCCACGATACTTATGCATTCGTATAAATCGCGAACATACCGCGCGCATTTTGTCGTATTAAGGTTTCATGTCGTATTTGTAGACGTAAGCATCGCACGTTGCTACATCCTAAAGGAGTGAATTTAGATGGTACAAGCGGTATTGGTAACTCATCAAATGTATCTTCTTCGGGTAACACAAATAAAGTTAAGGTCAATGTGGTGAGCACGTTTTTGGCGAAGAAGCAGCAGCTTCATCTAGTACATGTGGTTCCGCTCAGGTAGTTACTTGTTTTGCATTGCTGGATCAAGGACCACAGGCATCTTTTATTACGGAGGCAACTGTCCAGTACTTGGGCATCAAAAATCCCAATACATGGTTTTATTTCTGGTTTAGAAGGTCATAAAAACGTATCGGTGAAGTCAATGGTAAAGATAAAAATAAATTCCAGATTAGATTCTAGTATCAATTTAATAGTACACGCGTATATGTTTACATCTATCACCACGTTCTTACCGTCTAAACGTTCCGCTGCGATGAATTGGCTTAACTTAGATGACGTAGATTTGGCGGATCCTCAGTATCACATACCAAACAAAATAGACATTCTATTAGGGGCAGAGGTCTATGGTCAAGTGATATAAGACGGAGTGAAGAAAGGTCCTTCGGGATCTCCAGAAGCCCAAGCTCTTGGCTGGATCCTCTCTGGAAGGGTAAACAACATAATGTCTAATTATAACGTGGTGGTTATGCACACTCCTATGGGTCCTAATTTGCAGTCAGACCTTAGGCATTTATTGATGCGATGGAGGTTCATCCGATATGTTTAACTGCAGATATTGTAAAAATGTATCGCTAGATAGGAATAGCACAAAGTGACGTAGACTTTCAACGTTTAGTATGGAAAGAAAATCTGGAAGATACAACTCAGGATTACCGTTTGCCAAGGGTTGAATTTGGTACAGCATCAGCTCCATACTTAGCGGTAAAAGCTCTTCAACAGGTAACAATTGATGAGGGTGCTGACTGTCCGGAAACGGCTGAAAGAATCTTGAATGATTATTATATGGATAATCTTCTTACAGGCTGTCAATCTGTGGAAGAAGAGATAAAGGTGTATACAAATAGGAACAAGCTATTGAATAAAGGCGGTTTTGAAATTCAAAAATGGATGAGCAATAGCAATGAATTGTTAGAAGAAATAACAAAATGCAATGAAGGAAAGGATAAATGAGAGCAACTTAATCTAAAAATGGATGAAGTAGTAAAGTTGTAGGGTCTTACATGGAAACGTAGCACCGATGATTTTCAATACTCTGTAAAGCTACCTCATGAAACTAGATCTATAACAATAACAAAAATATTATCGGAAATTTCCAAGCTTTTTGATCCACTGGATTGGGTCGCACCCGTAGTGATAGTAGCGAAGATTTTTAGACAAAAGCTTTGGATAGCTGGGATAGGCTGGGATGATGAAGTACCCAAGCAGTTATTAGAACAATGGGTAACTTACCGTCAAGACTTACCTCAATTGTCTAGTTTCCTCATACCTCGATGGCTTCAAACACATGAAGGAGATACGTTAGAACTTCACGGTTTTTGTGACGCTTCGCAATTTGCTTATGCTGCAGTTGTTTATCCTCGTGTAGTTAAAAATAGTAAATGATAGAAGCATGATAGATTTCATAATTGTGGATGAAAGAATGCGGAGCGCAGTGGTAGATACAAGAGTTTACCGGGGTCCAACGTAGGGACGGATCATTACTTGGTCTTATGCCGAATTGATGGTCTATTCAGGCGTTGGCGGCATCGGACATCTGTGTCTACCACTGCGTTACAGCGTATAAGAACAGAGAGGTTACAAGATGAAGGTGTGAAAGAGAAGTATAAATGTAGACTGAGGATATTATAAATGGTTTGAAAGAAATATGTATGAATGATTTAGACCTGAAGACTGTATGGAATAATGTTAAGAAAGTTTTGGTGAATGCAGCCACCGAAGTATGTGGTGTAAGTAAAAGAACGAATGAAAGGAAAAATAATACGTTGTGGTGGGATGATGAGATTCGGATGGAAGTTGAAGCAAAGAAGAGAGCATGGCTAGATTTACTGGCAACCAAATCTCGTAATTCTGGCGGTATGAATGATGAGATTGAAAGAAAAAGGCAGACTTTAGACTTATAAATAAGAGAGTAAAAGAAGTTGTTGAAAGGAAAAGCAAGAAAGAACGGATAAGAATGATAGAAGGATATCTGATAACTTCCAGGCAAATATTAAAATGTTTTGGAAACTCGTAAGAACTGCTAGGGAAATTCAAAACAGCCTAGAATGAATGCTATACGAGACGAGAATGGCTGTATGCTGAATGATGAAGTTTCAATTTAAAGAGATGGAAGGAATACTTTGAAAGCGTGTTTATGAGTGAAGGGCCGTCTGAATTAAGTGAAAAATAAATTCCGAAAGAAGTGGAGAGAGGTAGGAGATAAGTGTAAATGAAATAATGAAAGCAATGAAAAGCATGAAAGCAGGTAAGGCAGCCGGATATGATAGAGTATCACTCGAAATGCTAAGGGCTGGAGAGGAGTGGTGGCAGGCCTGCTGTACACCTGTTTAATTTATGTTGGGAACTGAAGCGGGTACCGGAAGACTGGTGCAAAGCCGTTATAGTCCCAATATATAAAGGAAAAGGGTCACAGCAGGAGTGTAAAACTACCGTGGTATCAGCTTGCTTAGCATTGTGGGTAAACTGTATGCTAAGGTGTTAATTGAAAGAGTTATGAAAGAAACTGATGGAAAAATTTGGGATGTGCAAGCTGGATTTAGAAAGCGAATGGGGTGTACGGATCAAGTATTTTCCATGCGCATGATTGCGGAGAAGTTTTGGCCAAAACCAGAAAGTTTTTGTGCTTTCATGGACTTGGAAAAGGCTTATGACATAGTGGACAGGAATGTGTTATGGCAAACACTTAACTCATTTGGTTTGAGCGCTGGTTTGATACAGGCATTGAAGTCTCTTTATAGGGACTCTAGTGCTTGTGTCAGAATCAACGGGGTCTACTCGGACTGGTTTGGCATCCAAAAAGGTGTCAGACAGGGCTGTGTAGCTTCCCCCTGGCTGTTTAACCTATTTATGGACAGTTGTTTGCAAACTTTGAAAGTTGAAGAATGTGGGTTGAGAATTAGGTGAGTTAACCATCAAATGCCTTTTGTACGCCGATGATCAAGTCATATTTGCATCGTCGGCGGCCGAGTTACAAATGATGGTTACTTTAATGAACCGCTCATTAAAAGAAAGAGGTATGAAAGTGAACGCAAGTAAGACGAAAGTGATGGTTTTTAAAAGAGAAGAAAGTAAAACGTTATGTGAAATAAGAATAGAAGGGGAGTTGATTGAGCAAGTGGATGAGTTTGTATATTTGGGATGTTTATTTAGCAGGGATGGTAGATATGATAAGGATATAGAACGACAGTGAACGCAGGAAATAGAGTGAATGGGGCTCTACACGCTATTGTGAAGAGTCAGAATGTGTCAAAAAGGCACGTTTGGCAATTCACAATGCTGTGTTAGTTCCTACTTTAATGTATGGTAGTGAAAGTTGGGTCTGGCAGAAGAAGCATGAAAGTAGAATAAATGCTGTAGAAATGCGGTCATTAAGGAGTATGCTAGGGCTGAATCTGAATGACAGGGTGAGAAATAGTGTGATAAGAGAAAAGTGTGGTTTGCAAGATGACGTTGTGACCAGGATTAAGAAAGGAATGCTTCGGTGGTTTGGTCATGTAGAAAGAATGAACGAAGAAAGAGTGACAAAGCAAATTTATGCTGCAGAAGTGAACGGCAGAGTCGGAAAGGACGCCCTAGACGAAGGTTTATCGACCAAATTGGCGATATATTGAAAATAGTCCAGATTAGAGTACCTTAACCGACGAGTGTATACGTAGATATATGGATGTAAAGGAGGCGAGAGAGGTGTGCCAGGATCGTGCCAAATGGAAGTCCGTAGTCTCTGCCTACCCCTCTGGGTGACAGGCGTGAGTGTTTATGTATTATGTAGTTAAAGCTAATGGTCAGATTGACGTATTCATTGTCACTGCAAAAACAAAGGTGGCATCGATACAACAAATAAGTATACCAAGATTGGAACTATGTGGAGCGGTGCTTTTGACAAGATTACTAGTGGAAGTTAGCGATATTATGAAGATAGACAAATCAATGATACATGCTTAGACGGACTCGACCGTTGTACTAACGTGGATAAATAGTCATCCAAGTCGTTGGCAAACCTTTGTTGCCAACATAGTATCTGAAATTTTGACAACTTTAGAATCTCACCAATGGTCTCATGTGTCATCAAAGAAAAACCCAGCTGAGTGTGCATCAAGGGGAATGAAACCAAATGAGTTGTTAAAGCATCAGCTGTGGCTAAAGGGACCTGATTTTTTATATTGTAAGGTAATTTCTTACAGCAAACCAACGAGCTTGGAAGCACCTCCGGAAGAAGTCAAGGTACATTTTACAATGTCTGATTCAATGATTTGGAGTAGATATTCTTCCTTTACAAAATTAATCAGGGTTATATTTAAAAATTTAAATTTTTAAATTTAACAAGGAAAGTACGAATAATGGGTACTAATAACATTTATTTATCTACTAAGGAGTTAGCAGATTCTTTAAATGTGTGCATTAAGAATTGTCAGCAGGAGCATTTTAAGGAAGAAATAATTTATTTACAGAATCACGGTGCTAATGGTAATCTGAAAGGTCATCTACGTTCACTTAATCCTTTTATAGATCGTGTAGGATGTTACGAGTAGGTGGAAGACTGGAGCATTCATGACTCAGTGAAAATCAGAAGCATCCAGTATTGAATCCCAAAAAAGTCAACATTTACGGACTTATTACTAAAGGACGCTCACTTTAAAAGTCTTCATGGAGGTTTACAGCTCATGTTAACGTACTTAAGTTCCAAGTATTGAATAATAGGCGCAAAGTCTGTAGTTCGAGCACATTGTCGCAAATGTGTCAAATGCGTAAGACATAAAGCAGCAACACCAAACCAGCTTATGGGCCAGTTACCAGCTGTCCGAGTCACGCCAGTGAGACCTTTCAAGTGTAGCGGAGTGGATTATGCAGGGCCGATAAATGTACGAACGACGAAGGGCCGTGGTCATCATGCCTCAAAGGGTTACATTTGCCTCTTCGTATGTATGGCTAATAGAGCTGTACATATTGAAGTAGTCAGCGATCTGACAACTCAAGGTTTTGTGGTCGCGTTTAAAAGGTTTGAGCTCGTCGAGGTCTATGTTCAGATCTCTGGAGTGATAACGGGACAAACTTTGTGGGAGCGTCACGTGAGCTTCAGCACATGTTCAATTCGGAGAAGTCCACGATAATAAAGGAAGTAGCAGATATTTTGGACACAAATGGCACAACGTGGCATTTTATTCCACCGCACGCACCCCATTTCGGAGGGTTATGGGAAGCCGGTATAATAATATGTTCAGTATTGAGTAGGTAATAAAAGTTTAAATTTTTATAGAAATTTTTCTATGTGTTTCAACACTCAATTTCTGAGAAAAATCGGGCGTAGGTTCCCCGTCTCAACCTCTTTTAGGATTGAATTATCCTAGGTCTATATCTACCTTAAATCTAACAAATCAACCATTATTCTAATAATTTTATATGTACCTTAAAGTCCCACTAATCAAACTTCACTTCACTGACTTACAGTTTTACTTCTTACTACCGACCACAATTTAGTCACCAATCCTTCCTCGGACTGACCGCACTGCTAGGCACTGCGTCGTTGCGTCGCTGCACCAGTTGAACACGTCTCGTGCTCTTTGGATCCTGCCAGATTACCTTCACTTCCGGATCCTTTGAACTCCTTCTTCCGTTCAGCGGCGTCCCTGCGGGTTTGAACACCCGGTCACCTTCAACTCTTCAGTTAGAAGGTTGCTTTGAACAGCAATCCACTGTTCAGTACGACGTCACGACGGGTGGGATGATCCTCACTAACATTAGGACCCCACAGCGTTGACTCAGATCCGGCTCGAAAGACCAAATGTACGATCCGGGGGTTCAGGGCATCAGAAACAACACACTGAGCTTATTGAACCTGTTTTATTGGATGACAATTTAAAATCTTTCCACGATACTTATACATTCGTATAAAATCTCTACATCGTAATGTACAAAACTATGTAATAATTATACTATAATACTAGCGCCATCTATCGATAAATGCGTGAACAATTTCATAAATGTTCCGTTTTAATAACTTTGACAGGGATTTTTTTAAATAATTGAAAGTAATCATTAATTAAAATTATTGTTAATTTGTGTTCTAATGGATTATTGACTAAGTTGCGAAATTAAGTTTTTGTTATTCAAAAGATATACGTAGTAGAGCCATGCTGCAGCTATATAAGTAGTATAGTTGTAGCACGAATGGGTCGGCTCGACCGGGGAAGGATCACGCTCTCACAGTATACCAGCGTAAAATAGCAGCTTAACACTGCTGTGTTTCGTATGGTGAGTGTAGAGAACCGGAGACCCTTTTTACTGGAAAAGAGGCATTCCATCTTAGTCCTCACGGGTGACAACGCATCTGCATTTTGATTCGCAAATGAGGATAGATGTAGATGTCTATGGGCCACAACAACCTTTTACCATCAGGTGGACTAAGTGCTCGTTTGTCACCCTATCCTAAATAAAATAAAAACACGCTGCAACTATATTATGGTTGTAGCACGAATGGGTCGGCTTGACCGGGGTAGGGCCACGCTCTCACAGAATGCCAGCGTAAAATATAATATATATGCAGTTTAATTCGTATCGTATGGTGAGTGTAGAGAACCGGAGATCCTTATTACTGGAAACGAGATCACAACACATCTGTATTTTGATTCTTAGTTGAATATAAATGTAGATGTCTATGGGCCACAGCATCCACTTACCATCAGGTGGACTGTGTGCTCATTTATCACCCTTATTCTATAAAAAAAGGAGAAAAAAAAGAAATGTATTGTGGAGTGTGGCCGCTTGACAATTACGCATTTTATCTCCTCCTTCTTAGTATATCTTGTTGCTTCCTTCTTTACATAATATAAAAGTGATTTGTGTATTTGCCAAGAAGTTATTTTGAACCAAATAAAGAATTTAATAATAAAACTATACAAGATTCAGATAAACTATATTTTTTCCGCCAGCACAACAGGCAGCATGCAGCTTACCATGAGAACAGTGCCTATAGAGTACCCAAATTAAAACCCGTACTTTTAAAGTCTGTGGAAAAAAGTTACTTTATTTGAAATGTTTTTGCTTATTATCAGGAAATAGAGGATCTAAATAAAAAATGTAGCCGATAAAGAATCTAATTTAAAAACAGGCTGTTGAGTATAGCCAAGGCTAATTTGCACGAATTCTTGCGTAGTTGAGCCGGAAGTAAGTTTTGTACGAATGGTTTGCCTGTACTACACGGTGCGTCGAGAAATAAGAGACTCCCTTTCTACTATCCATCTGCTGCAGAAGCCTCCTCGACATATTAGCTGAGCTCTCTCACATCATTGATAATTCTCCCCTTCGCGGCGGTATGACTATTGATATCATTTTATCTTCAATAAATTTTAACGTATCCGTTGATGATTAAATGATTGTCTGTGCTTTGTAATGCGTCCTTCAATTTATTTCACAGCTGGAGCTCTACTAAGCTCCGCAATGGTTCCTCTACGAGCTTGGTATTGAAATAAATCATGTATGACATACCCATAGATATAGTTAGCACACACATTCAAACACTTGAAGGACTTTTTATCATAATTGGTTTGTTTGGTGTAAACATCGCAGTTGTACCGCCATCTATCGGAAGCGGAAGCCATAAAAATTTTCAGGCATTTTCATGAGTCACCTCTTACGACACCCACGGGACGTAAATTAAATTTTTGACTTTTGATTACTCCAAAATGTAACATATAAAAATATCATATAAATCCATTAGCATTTCCATGCTGTATTCAGTAGAATATGTTGTTCTATTATTATATTTAAGATCTAAATAAATGATGAAATAAATACTATTGCACGCCTAATAACTCCAAGCGTTATTAGATAGTGCATTACTCTCGACACATCAAGGTCAAGCTATTTTGTGTTCTTAAAATGCTTCTATCATAACCATATTGCACTTATCTATACAAATAAATGAAAATGAAGTGTCTGTTTGTAATATCAAAATAACAGCATTTTACTAAAAACATATGAAAGTGTATACGGTACTTATAACAAATATACAATTTTTTTAATTTTTGTCTGTCTGTCTGTCTGTTTGTTCCGGCTAATCTCCGAAATGGATGGACTGATTTTGACGGGACTTTCACTGGCAGATAGCTGATGTTATAAGGAGTAATTTAGGCTACTTTTATTTTAGAAAAATAATTAGGGTTCAGCGCAAACAAATTAAAACCCTAAATTGAACGCAGGCGAAGTCGCGCGGAACAGCTAGTACTATAATATGAGTGGCCGTACATCAAGAAAACACTCGAAATTTTATATTTTCTAAAAAATCATTTAATATTGCTACTTTGAAAAAAATTACGTGGACGTTCGGATGTTGATTTTGTATGTGGTCACGATAACTCTCGAAAAAATTGACGTATAGAGACCGGGGTCTTTTTATTAGCTTCAGAATTACATCAACTGGTTCCCTATTTCATATCAATAGCCTAGTACGCGTAGTTTGTTAATAAAATGATTTTCAAGTTTTATTGCAATTAAAATTTAAAGGCGCTTTCATATTTTTTAGCCCTTGAAAGACAAAGGACACATGTACCATACAGCCTATATCGATTTTTTTTTTATAGGATAGGGTGACAAACGAGGGTGATAAACCACTTACCATCAGGTGGACTGTGCCACCTGATGGTAAGTGGTTGCTGTGGCCCATAGACATCTACATCTATCCGAATCAAAATGCAGATGCGTTGTCGCCCCTGAGGACTAAGATGGAATGCCTCTTTTCCAGTAAAAAGGGTCTCCGGTTCTCTACACTCACCATACGAAACACAGCAGTGTTAAGCTGCTATTTTACGCTGGTATTCTGTGAGAGCGTGGTCCTTCCCCGGTCGAGCCGACCCATTCATACTACAACTATACTACTAATATAGCTGCAGCATGGCTCTACCACGTTAAAAATCTCGTCGATTTTATACTTTGTGTAATCGATATATTTTGGTGAACATTATTAATTTAATAAATATTTTGTTTCCTGTAGGTGACACTACCTGTTAAAATAAAGCGCTAAATTTAAAACACGTAAATAACATATTTTAAAAGTCAGTAATACAATTTACTTTTTTCATCAAAATTAAAGGAAACGCTCATAAGGCGTGCACTTTTGGATTTTCCAAACTATTTTTATTCTTTTCTATTCTATTCTAAAGACGCTTAAAAATTTATATGCTATTTCAAAATCGTAAAAGTTGTTGCATTAGTTCTTAAATGATTTGTTATTATTTTTACTAATGTATTTTTTTCATCCATACTTTTCTAACGACATAGCGGCCCGAACTGAAAACGCACTTTTGTGTTATTAATTCACAGTTGGATGGATGGAAACTAGCATATTAATAAAATCACAATGCGACTGGTTTGTTCAGTGATTTATCTAAAAGAATTCGTGTGTAAATCTCACAATACTTTTTTCTAAATGTTATGGCTAAAATGAGCGGACTTTCGTTTGTATTTTTCGTTTGTGTTTTATATAAATAGCGTATGGCGTAAATGCCATTTAACTAAACCTTCTGCAAGTTTGGTGGGTGTGCCGCAGATGTCCGCCTTTGGCAAACATGGCCGTTCTTATTTCTTACACAAATGTAGCATAATGACAGGTAGCTGAAAACCGTAGAAATGTTGTGCAACATGCTTTTATTATTAGCTTGATCAATATGTATTTCTGTACATATTATGTATTGTAATTTTAATTTAAATTTTATCCACTCTCGGACTTCTTAATAGTTTGAAATTTTGTTTGATTGTAATACAGTAATTTGCTAATGTGTGTTGCCTTAGTTTTTAAAATCTCTAAATTTATTTTGTAAAAGATAACAGTAAAATTAACTAATCAAGTTTTTCAATAAGTATTGTTTAAGATTGTTTTCTGCGGTTCAACCTGTTCAACATATCAAAAGAAGAGGATATTATTAGCTCACCTATCTCTTTCTTAGTCATTCTATTAGGTTGCACAATAAAAAATGGTAATCTAGCAAGACTAATTTATTCTCATCAAATATTATCATCATTGAAATATATTATAATAAATAAAATAAATAATTAAAAAAATCAAAAACCCTTCCTTCGCAGTCGGGTAAAAAGACAGCGGAACAAGCGGAAGCCATTAATTTTCTTTCGGTTTATAATTTGCAATTGGGTCCCGCTTGCTACTAAACTTAATGCGGGTATTTAACTTGGGATTTCAGCTCATAATATAGTCTGTTAAACCGAAGTAGAGTTTACTTTGTTTATAGTTTATTTTAATTTTGTTTTCTATTCTCAATCATGTTTCGGTCTTTTAATACGTGCTAGAGCCACGCTGCAGCTACATATATTATGGTTGTAGCACGAATGGGTCGGTTCGACCAGGGAAGGACCACGCTTTCACAGAATACCAGCGTAAAATAGCAGCTTAATGCTGCTGTATTTCGTATGGTGAGTGTAGAGAACTGGAGACCCTTTTTACTGGAAATGAGGCATTCCATCGTAGTCCTCAGGGGTGACAACCATTTGTATTTTGATTCTTAATCGAAGGGCCACTGCATCCACTTACCATCACGTGGACTGTGTGCTCGTTTGTCATTCCATTCTAAAAAAATTTTTTAATTGTCTTTTTTGCAGTCGGGTTTTTGATTTTTTAATTATTTATTTTATTTTAGACTTTTTAGTGTCCCGACACACTCTTATGAATTAAATTTCATAATATGTTAGCACGAGGTCCGACACAAACATGGCCCATTTTTACGCTACCAAAAAGTTTTTAAACCAATTTATTATTCCTAATTCAATTTAAACATACATATAATATATATATACGACTCGACCTGGCAACATACAACGCACGCACCCTGAGGACTGACGAGAACATCCTGGAGCTGGAAGAAGAGATAGACAAGTTACGCTGGCATATTATAGGATTATCCGAGATCCGAAGACAGGGGGAGGACACGGTAATCCTCGGATCCAGCAACTTATTCTATCACCGGGAGTGCGACCATCTGTCCCAAGGAGGTGTCGGATTTATCGTCCACAAGTCTCTCGTTAACAACGTTGTAAAGATTGTGAGTGTGTCGACGAGGGTTGCGTACCTTATACTCAGAATCACCAAACGGTATTCGTTGAAGGTCATACAGGTTTACGCACCAACCTCGGCACATCGCGATGAGGAGGTGGAGGAAATGTATGAGGATATCTCTAAAGCCATGCATTCCTCCAAAACCCACTATACGGTGTTAATGGGAGACTTCAATGCAAAACTAGGCACAAGAGCGAACGGTGAGCTGAAGGTAAGGAAATTTGGAATAGGGCAACGGAACCCAAGGGGCCAGCAGCTGCCCGACTTCATGGAGAAAGAGGGACTCTTTATGATGAACTCTTTCTTCCAGAAGCGGCCCCACAAGAAGTGGACCTGGTCGAGCCCCGACGGTTCGAAAAAAAATGAGATGGACTTCATTATGACGACCAGACGACAACTGTTCAGTGATGTCTCAGTGATCACGAGGGTGAAAACCGGCCGCGATCACCGAATTGTGAGAGTACTTGAAGTCCATCAGAAGCTCTTTAATCCCGTCCTCCATGGTGGCACTACTCCGGAGGCGTGGAGCAGAAGTGCGGTGGTCTTGTTCTGAAAGGCGACAACGCTCTTGAAAACTACAGACCGATTTCCTTCTGAGCCGCGTCTACGTGCTGTTTTCGAGAGTCATTACGAATCGTCTCGCACGCAGACTCGACGACTTCCAGCCCCTGAACAAGCCGGTTTCGAAGAGGCTTTAGTATATATACCACATACACCCTTCGGCAAATTGTACAGAAGACAGAAGAATACAATCTGCCACTTTGCTTTGCGTATGTGGACTATGAGAAAGCCTTTGATTCCGTCGAAATTTGGGCGGTGCTACAGGCCCTTCAGCGGTGCCAAGTTGAATGTCGGTATATCGAAGTGCTGAAGTGTTTGTACAGTAGGGCTACGATGGCTATCCGAGTACAGAACCAGAGTACGAAACCTATCCAACTGCAGAGAGGTGTAAGACAGGGTGAAGTTATATCCCCGAAACTCTTCACCGCTGCATTGGAAGACGTTTTCAAGCTACTGGACTGGAAAGGATACGGTATTAACATCAATGGCGAGTACATCACTCACCTTCGATTTGTCGACGATATAGTCCTTATGGCAGAATCGCTGGAGGACCTAAGCGCTATGCTCAATGACCTCAATAGTGTCTCCCAACGGATAGGTCTTAAGATGAACATGGACATAACAAAGATCATGTTTAATGTCCATGTCACACCTATGCCAGTAGTTGTTGGGAGCAATAAGCTCGAAGTTGTTGACGAGTATGTTTACCTGGGACAAATATTCCGACTAGGTAAGTCCAACTTCGACCGTGAGGTCAATCGACGGATTCAACTCGGCTGGGCAGCGTTCGGGAAATTACGACACATCTTCTCGTCAGGTATACCTCAAAACCTGAAAACTAGATTGTACAACCAGTGCGTGTTGCCAGTGATGACGTGGTCCTTTACTGCTGGCCGTATGAGGACGCTCAAGGTTGCTCAGCGAGCTATGGAGAGGGCTATGCTCGGAGTTTCTCTGCGTGATAAACTTAGAAATGAGGATATCCGCAGTAGAACCAGAGTAACCGACATAACCCAACGGATTAGTAAGCTGAAGTGGCAATGGGCCGGCCATATAGCTCGAAGAACCGACAACCGATGGGGAAAAAAGGTTCTCAAGTGGCAGCCTCGTACCGGTAGGCAAAGTGTAGGGCGACCCCCCACTAGATGGAGTGATGACCTGGTAAGACATGCAGGAAGTCGATGGATGCAGGTGGCTCAGGACCGTGCTTTGTGGCATTCCTTGGGGGAGGCCTATGTTCAGCAGTGCACTTCCTTGGCAGTTGGGTAATAAAAAGTATAAGAAATTGGTAATTCGTCAATCGTTCAAAAATATCCTGACTACGGCGACAATTTATCATAAGTTATTAACTGCGCTGGACATATTATCACATTATGTATGTAAATAGGAGAATGTGTAAATAAAAATAAATTTATTATATGTATGTATTATGTTCGTATATTATCTTTGCAATCAAAACGGTGCGTACATATTGGCGTCAAATGCTGCAGCACTTTTTTTCCAGGGTTGATAAAATTTTTGATAATTTATACTAAAATATTTTGAGAAGAAAAATAATGATCACTTATTTAAAAATATATCAATTGTCATTATAATCAGCATTGCAGGAATCAACTACAATATTTGCCATACTTACTAGTCTTGACAGGCGGTTCGGAAACCGAAGTTTTTTATTATTATTGAGTAATTATCAGGAAATTTCTGCTGCGTTTCTCTTGTTTCAGTTTTCCTCAAACAAATCAATTGTATTTGCCAATAGTTTGACGAATAAAAATTCTTAAAGTGATATAAAAATAACACATATACAACAACATTTGTATTAATAAAACATAGTCTACATCTATATTATTAAATAATTAATAGGATTTTTTTCACACATTCTATTCACCATACATAAAAAGCAGACATATTTTATTTTTATTCTTAATAATTTTATTTTTTAAATTGTTTAAGATGTATGCTATTTTGTACTTAAGAACTAAATTTTAGGATTCTGACGGCAAGTATTATATAAAAATATCACAGTAGATTAGGATGTTTCACATTCTTTGGGGCTCTTCTCTGTGGCTCAGGTTTTTCAGTGTTAGTCGTAATTGGCGATGTTGCGTTTTGTCTCTGAATGTCGAGTAGACTACTCAAAAGCGCCATTCCCTGTTCGGCTGTCTGGTAAATACCTAATAGGAACGACTCTGCGTCGAAGACAGTAGAATCGTTGGAATCTTCCGAAGCACTGTCTTCTTCAGTTGTGATTCTGTTGAAAGGTAAGAAAGGTTATGTAAAAGATTATGTATATTATGCGAAATTTACGTCTATTAAAATTCACTAGGAGTGTGGTAGCGTTTGTAATGTAAAAAAAAAACGTAGAAAACATAAAAAGATCTTAATAAGTTTTAGAAGTTTAATAAAAATGAGATCGTAGGGTGGCCTGTGCTTTGTGCACCCTGTGGTAAATGGTAACCACTATAATATAACCAACCACTCGAATATGCGATTACGACTATTTCACTTATTCTATAATATAATATATATTCTATATAGAATAAGTGAATATATTATATTTGTAGCACATATTAGAATATTTCGGTAGGAAAAGAAGGTAAATGAAAATTTGTTTTAACGCAATGATAGGTAAATTATCATAATAATTATTCGTTGTGAAAAGTATATTAAAATAAATATTATTAATCTTAGTGGAGTTTTAAGCATTACTTAGGATCGCTGTCTTATTGTAAACCTAGCCAATAGGGTAGTTAAAAGGTATATTGTTTAAGAAATGTCACTGCTTTGCTTTTTTTATTGAAATGAGTGTGAATGATTTGGCGAGAATTGACTATCGCCGCCCATAAACATCTACGACACCAAAGGGCAAGGAATATGCTAGTTATTCACTCTTTGACGAGAGGGATTGAGGTGCGACGCGATTTTTTTAATTTTTGCGACATGTTTTCCTTTCCTGCCAAGTCAAATCTAGTATTTAAAATTGCGCTATAAGATAATTCTCTACCTAGTGTACACTACACACTGTCTAGTGGTCGTAAGTGCGACTACTAATCATGTGGTCTCGGGTTTGAATCCCGGGTCAGTCTTTATTCCTGTCCTGCGCAGATAGCGTTTTACAGGGAAATGCAAGCAGTCCAACAAACACACATCCGAAGTGGGTTCGCCAATCCCGCTCGGCCATCTCAGGCCGGCCCTTCACATCGGAACAGCCAATGTGAGTTTCTCTTTGTTAACCGTGTATCATAGTAGTACCGTAGACCAAGTCACGGCTTCTAAGCCCCTCCCCCCGCCGCGATAAGTGATCCCATTCGGGAGGGCCTGCGCAGATGGCTAGGCTTCCATGAGACTGGCCGCCGTGATGAAACTTGATCTTAAGGATATATTGGAAGAGATACTACATTCCATACAAACAATTTGCTTGCCTACTATGCAGTTTAAGCCCAGCGATCTGCCTCTCGGCTAAAAGGTTCAATATCAAAAGGAATTTTACCTCGTATACCACGCTATTGATATTATTACGACATTGGTAAGATTTTTTATAATCTCGTTTTATACCATAAGAATAAATATAATAATCAAGTGAGTTAGCCATAAGATGTATATAAGCCTATTTATTATTATTATTAGTTACCGACGGCTCCGTGGCGCAGTGGCTTAACAACGAGTTGCATCACTGAGGGCCGCGGGTTCGAATCCCGCATGGAACAAGTATTTGTATGGCCTATAAATAAGTGTAAATTGGTCCACTTGCAAGAGAACAACCTTGTGGGAGGGTAACGTTTCAAAAAAAATTAATTAAGATGTAGAATCAAATTAGAAAACGCAACTAACTCTTCAGGCTCAGCTGGTGGATCCTCCATCTCCATTCCACTAGCTGTTGACTTAAAGCATCCGATTGGAAATTGAAGTTGTGTTTCTCCAAACAATTTAGGTCCAAGTTCAAGGCAACCACGCAGACCGTCCGCAGTTGGGGCTAAATCGTTAAATTTAGCACAGACTTGAGCAAACTTCCCGAATACTTGCAGACAGATTGGAGCGGGATTGGCACCTGAAAACCGTTAAATGTTAAAATTACTGCCTATACACGTATTATTGCTTAGATTAGGCTTTCTCCCATTTCTGAGAGGATTATGGGGCAGTTAGTACATTGCGTTTTTCCAGTGCTTGCTGGCGGACTTCACATGTCCTCGATACATTTTATTTCTAAGATATGCAGAGTTCCATACGAAGTTTACCTTCATCAGCGCGCATATAGTAAATCTGCACTTAGAATTGCAATCAGCAATTAAATACATACATGCATAAATAAAATATCGCACGCCTGTTATCTCAAGGGCTAGGCAGAGATTAGGGACTTTCATTTGGCAAGATTCTGACACACCTCTCTTGCTTACCTACGTATACATGTTCGTGGGTCAAGGGTACTCTTTGACTCATCTTCAATATAATATCACCGATTTGGTTTTTTCCGTCTAGGATGTCTTTTGCCGACTCTGTCACTCACTTCTGCAGCATTAATTTGCTTTGTCCCTCTTCCTTCATTCATTTTTTTATTGTAAAAACCACCAAAATATTCCTTTCTTAATCATAGTCACAATATCATCTTGCAAACTACACTTTTCTTTTATCATACAATTCCCCATCCTATCATTCGGCGTCAGCCCTAAAATACTTCTTGATGACCGCATTTTTACAGAATTTTATATTAATGCTTTTTATGCCACACCTAACTTTCACTTTCATACATTAAGGTAAGGGATTAACAAAACATTGTGAATTGCCTTACGTGCCTTTTGTGACACATTCTGACTTCCCATAATATAGTGAAGAGCCAAATTTACTCCGTGTCCTGCATTATCCGTGTCGCTCTATTTCCTTGTCATGTTTATCCTACATAAACAAACTCATCCACTTGCTCGCGCGACTCCCTTCTAATATTATTTTACATATCGTTTTACTTTCTTTTCTTTCGAAAACCTTCGCTTTCGGCTTAATTGCGTTTACTTTCATTTCACTTTCTTTTAATGACCTGTTCATTAATGTTAACATCATTTGCAACTCATCCGCCGACGACGCTAGTATGACTTGATCTTCGGCGTACAAAAGGTATTTGACAGCTAACTCACCCATTCTTAATCCACATTCTTCATCTTTCAGTTTCCAAACAACTGTCCATAAATAGATTGAACTGCCACGGGGAAGCTACATAACCCTACCTTACACCTTTATGGATGTCAAACCAGGTCGAGTAGACCGCGTTGATCCTGAAACAGACACAAGAGTCCCTATAAAGAGACTTTAATGCCTGTATCAGACCAGCGCTCAATCCAAACGAGTCCAGCGTTTGCAATGAAACAAACCTGTCTATTCTGTCATAAGCCTATTCCATATCCATTAATGCACAAAAAAAATTTTTGGTTTTTGACCAAAACTTCTCTGTGATCGTGCACATAGAAAAGGCCTGATCTGTACACCTCATCGCCTTTCTAAATCCAACTTCACTTCTCAAATTTCCCGTCAGTTTCTTTCATAACTTTTTAAAACAACACCTTAGCATATAGTTTTCACACAATATTAAGCAGCCTAATTCCACGTTAGTCTCTACAGTCCTGCTGTGACCCTTTTCTCTTATATGGTAAATACTATAACAGTTTTGCACTAGTTCCCGGTACTCGCTCAAGTTCCCAGCATAAATTAAACAAAATGTATTATAACAGAAAAAAGCCTTATTTACATAAAATATAATAAACATAATAATATAAATTTTATAACGTTCTTCTTCAAACTTAAATACATTATTTGATAAGATCATATATTCATCCGCTAAATAAACCTTTTAAGTCTATATAGCTTTCTATTCAAGTATGGGTCTTGATACAGAAAACTCGCTTAATGCGAATAAATAACTTATGTTTATGGGTAATCTCGTTGATGGCTTTCTTAACATTACTGTTTAATATGTCTCTTTTGCTTGAATTTATAGTTATTCATCGATTGTGCTTTCGGATACAGATTCTACAATAGCTTTAATTTATTCGTATTCACAAACGTCAGACGATTTATTCATTCCTTTTACATATCATATTTGCACTAATTTATGTCGACTTTAAAAATAGTAGTTTAATATTAAATCCATTCATAGTTACCTTGAATCTTTGAACTGTGTATTAGACTTTTTCCATACGATACGTTCACCGAAAAACCATCTTCAGGAGAAAGGTATTTCATATGAACACATCCTGAAAAAAAAGGGTTAAAATATTAATCGGTTATTGAAATTTTTATTAATGAACTCAAATCAAATATTAAAATTTTAAAATTAAAATTATAAGCAATAAATTGATGGTAAGTGGTCGTGTGCCAGGGACATCTCTCTCTGTGTGTGTGTGTGTGTGTGTGTGTGTGTGTGTGTGTGTGTGTGTGTGTGTGTGTGTGTGTGTGTGTGTGTGTGTGTGTGTGTATGCGTGCGCGTGCGCGTGCGCTAGCGCTTAACTAAGAATCTAAATATCTTCAAACTAAGATAGAATACTTCTTTGTTAGTGATTGGGCTTCCGTTTCGAGTCTCTTGCCACATTAAGTCATCTGCTGCATTATGCCTTAAGATACCAGTTACTTCTTAACGATCTCTCTTTATCTTAATCAACCCTCCTAATCAACATTTTTAACGTGGTAGACGCCTGCCGCTGCCGTTGTATGTGGAACGGATGGTTCGGCTCCACCGGGGAAGGATACTCTCGCGCAGAATATCAGTTAAATTAGGAGCATATTTCTGCTGTATTTTGCATGTTTAGTGACGAGAACAGGAGAATCCTTTTTAAGTGTAACCACGCATTCCATCTTACACCTTAGCGGTGACAACGCATCTGCATTTTTGTTTTAAACCGAGGATAAATGTAGGTATCTATGGACTACAGTATTTACTTACCATCTGTTGGATTATGTGCTCATAAGCAGCCCTTATTTGAAAAAAAATCATGTTTGTATGTATGTATGTATGAATTTAATATTCTTACCTGGGCCACCGAGATCAACGAAGGTTATGTTGAAATCCACGCAGCAAATACAAGCCGGACCTTTACACATACAGTTTCGGTTGGGTTGTGTGTTACGCTGCTCTGGTACTTCAATCAGTTTTTTACCATCGTCCCAATCAAGGAAGTCTACGGGAAAATATATAAAAATCTGATTTAATGCATTATAACTCTTATCGTATCCTAGCAAACCTTAAAATATAATATTGTAGTTAAATTAAATGTTAAAAATAACATAAATAAATATGTTTGAATTTGTACGAAGATCCAAGGTACTTTCAGTACAGGATTGTTATATTTAATTAAAAGGTTACTGATATTATTTAATTATAATGGTTGTTTTGTTATTTCTAAATTGTGCGAAAGGGTTTCTGAATATAATTGTAAGAAAAAGTAAGGTTCATCATAAAAGGAGAAAATACGAAAAAAGAAAAGAGGTAAAGTGGTGATGTCTTTCTATCAAAACCACTGACCGAGTAGAACATAGATATAATAACAAATCTTAAGAATAAAATTGACAACAACAATATGCAAGGTTTATTATTATTATTACGTTCTCGTATAAGATTTTCGGTAACTTTCATATGAGGTACCACCTACTTTCACTAATTCACCTGAGCGTTATAGAACGCCATAATATGTAGGGTCATTGTTCACTATTACCTATGCTGTTACGGTAGCAGAACTCAAATTGAAGCTGTAGATAGTACGTTATGTAAGACAACATTCGAGAGTATTTGAACTGGTTTGAAAAATATTAGTTTTTAACCGACTTCAAAAAAAGGAGGAGGTACTCAATTCAACTGTTTTTTTATGTGTGTTACCTCAGAACTTTTTCCAGATGAACCGCTTTTTATGATTCTTTTTAATTTGAAAGCTGGTGCTTTTCATGTGGTTCCATATAAATTTTATCAAGATCTCACCGGAAGTTTTTCAATTATCCTTAGTAATGCGTATTTAATTGACTACGACTTCATTGATGATGTTCCCATTTTGTTTATATTGAAGTCGGTTGTACAACATTTTTAATTTTACCACATCTTGTAAAGCGGTTTGTAAGTTAATTGATACAATATAAATTTTTTTAGAACATAGTTTTCAGTTTTACTTTTAACTTTTAGTAGACTTCAAAAAAGCGATGTTTCTCAAAATTACTGTATTGTTTTCTTTTATTTTGTATGTATGTTGGGTGATATCTTCATCAATTGTGAACTAATAATAATGATTTCTTTTCATTAAATAATAGGTAATATGAGGGTGGTCTATATGTTTGTATTTTGGAGATGAAAAATAGGGGTCGAAGTTTTTGATGTACTATTAAGGTGGTTGTATATAGAAGAGTCAACAAAATTAAACTGAATAGGGCGAAGGTGGCTCAAGACCGTGCTTTGGAAACCTATTTATTGGCAGAGGCCTATGTACAGCAGTGGGCTGTAATGATAATGATGATGAATAAAAAGTAAAAGCCGACCTAATACTAAAAAGGCCCAAATAATTCCCACATAATATATATAGGAGTAAGAATATAATAGTGTATAGGAGAATAAAAGTCCCGACTGGGACCAATTAATCAGTTACATTTACTAAATATTAAGTGATACTTACCTAAAATACTAGCGCTGTGTACGACAGCCAGCACGGCAACGAGGACCGAAATCATCAATTTGCTCGTCATGTCGCTACTGATGTGATATAAGAGCGTTAAATAATTTTTAATCTCACGCACGCAATTTATAATTACAAGTGACGCATCAGTCGCAGCTGACTTCTTTGTAAGAGGCGGCGTACTTCGCCAGTGGCGACTCAATACTGCTCCTTTCCACTGATCTCGCTCGGGCCGTTTCACTTCCCTCACAATAGAAGGTGAAACTTTAAATAAAGCATAACTCAGTATGGTTATGACATGCATCAGTGAGATGCATTGAGAAAGCTCAAGATATTATGGTGATTGAATTAAATCTATTGCAATTTTCGTTCACTGCAATTCAGTTAGAAATAAATGCATAACGATGACTTCTATCGTAAGTACAAAACATGAAAGTAAATATATTTATTCATAGGTTTAGTGTAGTTAAATCAAGAAGCAAAGGTAGCAGTAGAAAAAGTCATATTGATACGTTTGATTCTAGATGATTTAGGTGGGGTTCGTTAAGTCGTTCCGCGTGGTCTCAAAGTTTCAAGTTGCAGGGTTCAAATAAGACACAAATTGTTCTTTAAAGGTGCTTATTGTATTGTGTTTCCTACCTGTTATTTTGCTGCATATTATTGGGTACGGTTAGATTTGGAGTGAGCGCTTCTGGGCTTCCGCGTACACTTGTAACACTATATTATATATCGCGCAGCTGATACCTTCCTATTGTTTGGAAGATACCGTGGGCAAGAATCGGCAAGCTTGTTGTTACATGATTCACTTCTTTTAAATTTTATTTCATATTTTAACTGAAATGCATAATAGCAGATTTATTATCGATTTATCGCTACATAGTGGCGGCGTTGGAGTCCACTAACCCATAATATCCCACGGGAGTAGTAAGAAGGGACAGAGGGATATCAAACATGAAATGGCTGTAAACGTACACGGCGCTGTACGTATCAGGATTATGATGAGATTTACTATTTTACATTTTAGTATATTATGCCTATACTAACTTTACCGTCTATTGTCTTTTATATCGTTGAATATTTTCTCTATGTTTAGTTTATTCTAAACCAATACAGATGTTCAGATATTGATCTAGAATTAACAATATATTTTTATATTAACTATATATATTATATATTGGTTTAAGAACTATCTAAAGTAATTACAAAAACCTTTTTTAATAAAATTGTGCTTGAACGACAGTACATTTCGTTCTAATAGAAGTTATTATAGTCAAAGTTTAAAGCCAGGTGCATAATGCATTACGGTCTACTACCCAGTAATTGAAGTCAATGAACGATGCTAGCGACGGATCATGTGTAACATACTCCAATTAAAGTTCGTTGAGATACATTTGAAAATATTTTTTTATTTTCAATAACGAAAGATAATAATTACATAATTTAATTATTATGAAGTTTGATATTAGAAATTGCTAAATTTGACAGAATAGAGTACTAATATATATATACATAAGAACTCATTTTGGCATCTTCTCAACTTGTAACCTCAAGGGCACCTCTAGTAGGATCTGATCCGGGGGAAATCAGCGAAGCCGGATTTAGTTAATTGCGCAAATAAGAGATTTAGAAATATTATATTTGATAGATATGTATTTGTACAATTGGCATTTCTAAATGAATTGATTTCCGCGACTAATTTCCGTCACTGATAGCAAGGGTGTTAATTCTTTCGTTGTCTCTGAGTAAGAAATTTCAGCTAGTGTTTTAGCGTTATCCCCTAAGTAGCTGGAGTATAAAATATTTTTACATTTTACATATTTTTTATAATCTAATTTTTAACCCTGTAGTTGCGGTCTAAGAATATCTATAACCATATATCGCCACGTGGGTGTCGTAAGAGGCGGCAGAGGGAAACTCACAGGAGATGGGTAGCATCATCTTCCTGATTAAAAAAATTATAAAAAATCTCGAGTGCTAAAAATTGAAATGCCCTCAGGTAAGCAATCTATAGGGAGGCATATGTTCAGCAGTGGACTTTTATAGGCTGTAATGGATGTAATTACAAGAACAAGGATTAATAATCCTTGTTCCGCTCACAGAAATTCTGACGTAATGGATGAATGATTTTCTAATCGTCATTATTTGTCTAAGACAAAATATTTATGCTTTTCCATTAACAAACGGTCACAGCCCACAACCCATAATCTCAAAATACACAACTGTGGTTTGCGTAACAATTGCACTTGTCCTACTATAGAAAAGTAGCTTGTACTAGATATTTGGGGGTTATGATAGACCAAACACTTACATGGCATTCACATATAGAAGCAACTAATAACAGATTAAGAAAACTTATTTGGATCTTTAAAACCCTCAGACATGTCGCAACTCATAAACTATTAAATCAAATATATGCTGCACTAGCCCAATCGATTTTAACATATTGTGTAGCAATTTGGGGTGGTGCTACGAAAACGAAACTCCTACAACTGGAACGTGGTCAACGCTCATTAATAAAGGTCATGTACAATAAATCATATAGATTCCCTACAGAAGAACTTTACTCAGTTAGTGGTTTACTAAGTGTTAGAAAGTTGTACATTTTAAATTTGTTGTTAACAAAACATAAAACAACTTTATACGACTGCAAAAGTAGTAATAGACGAGGAAAAGCTTTTGAATTAACTCTAGTCAAGACTAATTTTGCTAGTCACCATGTGTACACACACAAACACACACACTCACACTCACACACACACACACACACACACACACACACACACACACACACACACACACACACACACACACACACACACACACACACACACACACACACACACACACACACACACACACACAAGCGCGTGCGTGCACCCATAGACTCAAACTCACATAAACTCGCACACTTATATAAAACCCTCATTAACTAAATATATGCTTAGTTTCTTGTATTTCATTTATTAATTTATTGTGTATTTATTTAATTCTTGCTATAGAAGAGCGGGGCATCCTGCCACAAGTATATATTTACTTAAAAGGATATCCCACTTACTCCCATACCAATATAATGTATGATCTTTTTAAAGAAATAAACAATTTTTCAATTTTTTAATTATTAATAGAGCTAAAAGTTCCACTACTGAACATAATCCCTCCCTAAGACTGACATAGAAGACGACCCATATACATCCATAGAGTTCCTGTATGTCTTACTTAGTCCTTACTTCACCTAGTGGTGAGTTGAATCTGTCACGTAGAAAAACTAAAGACCACTCTCTATAGCTCGCAGTGCTGCTTTAAGCTTTTTTGTACGCCCGGCAAATGCAAAAGCAAATATGTTTGAAAGTGCAGAGTTAATAAGTGAATATATAATTTTGGTCTATTTGGTTTAACTATACTTATTTAGTTACACGTGCTAATATTACTAAAGTCTCATCATTCAATCGGCAGGGTGCACTACATGCGAATGAAGTTGACCTTTGAAGCCAGGTGGCATATTTTTCTTTACATAAAACAAATTGCAATGCAGTGGAGGATATAAATGATAAGATCCTGAAAACTGTCCAGCTTCTACAAGACCCGTGACAAAACCTAAATAAATGCAGAGAGGCGTAAGACAGGGTGAAGTTATAAACCCTGAAACTCTTCAACACTGCATCGTAGGACGTTTTAAATTTCTGGACTGAAAAGGAAACTATATTGACATCAATAGCGAGTACATCACTCACCTTCGATTTGCCGACGATATTGACATTATGGCGGAATCGCTTTGCTTAATGACTCCCAACGGATAGGTCATTAAGATGAACATGGGCAAGACAAAGGTTAAGAATAACGTCCATGCCACACCTATGACGGAGTTGTTAAGAACACTATGGTCGAAGTTGATGACGAGTAAGGTAATATATTTACCTAGGACAAATTGCCAGACTAGGTCAATTCAAATTTGACCGAGATGTCAATCAACGGATCCAATACTGAGCAGTGTTTGGAAGATTACGACACATATTCTCGTCACGTATACCTCAAAATTTGAAAAGAAGATTGTACGACCAGTGCTTGTTCCCAGTGATGACATATTGATCTGAGACGTGGGCCTTATTAGGAAGCTCAAGGTCGCTAATCGACAATGATGTTATTCATAACGAGGAGATCACGCAATAGGACCAGTGTAACCGACGCAGTAAGTTTGAAGTGGCAATGGTCCATATGGCTCGAATAACCGACTACTAATGAGGAAGAAAGGTTCTCGAGTGGCAACTTCGTACCGGTAAGCGAAGTATATAAGTGTTGGGCGGCCGCCCAACACTTATATACTTCGACTCACACTAGATAGAGTGACGACTGGGTAAGAGATGAAGAAAATCAACGGACTTTGTTGAATTTCTTGGGGGAGACCTATGTTCAGCGGCGAACTTGTGATAGGCTGTAATGATGATGAAGACGGCGATGAAGATAGTATGAATATATTATTTTTATTTTTATAAACAGATTCTTTGTAAATTACGAAAACACACACTTGCATGATGCAAAAACACATTTCATTGCGCCATATTGTTGTTACATGGTTTTCTAAATGTATTAATAGAGTTACATGATGCGTAAAAAGCTAAACATTATATGATTATTAATCGAACATTGACCCAGACTAACAATTACGTTATGCAGTGTGAATAAGTTTTCAAAAACAAATATGTCCGGAGACGGCATTAAACTTTCTCCGTGTAGAAAGTGACCGAACCACTAGTAGCCGATTTCAAGGCGGCTGGGCGCTCGAACAGTGTCGACCTCCATGTAGTGCGATCACTCTATAGTGGTGTACGTACATATTTGAATTAAAACTGTGAAAAAATTGTTATTTGTTCAAAAAGGTTATTTATTATTAAAGCAAAATTTTTGTTTTAAACAAATTTCACATTATCTATTTCTAGCCAATTTCAACACTGCGCCATATTTCAATTAACAAATTAATGAAAATGCATATTTGGAGGATAGATACTACTATCATCATCACCAACATTATTGAAACCCATTACAAGTCCTTTTTAAATAAGCCACCTCTAACCACTTGTATTCATCAACATTCTGGACATCTTATTATCGTTTGGCGTCACTTGATTTGTAGACAGAGCTTGTCGGTACGAGATTACTACTCAAGAAACTTTCTTCTACAATGGTTGATGATATCTCGATATATATATATATATATTCTGGTTGTAGTACAAATATATTCACGACGAATTCTATTACGTCATTGCCAGACTGACATGATCCTTGACTTCTTTATAGCTCAGTAAGCGACTTTTAGTACCTCATAAGTCTAGTAATGATGGAACATGTTTTGGATTCATTGGCTTTTATTTCACGATCTTGAGGAATGCCCAACAAGAAGATGTGTCGTAATTTCTCAAACGCTAATAAACCGAGTTGGATCCCTCGATTAATTTTTGGTTAACGTTGGACTTACCTAGTGGGAAAATTTATTCAAGGCTAACTATACTCTTCATTATCTTTGACCGTGGTGTTTGCAACAACTAGCAGTGGTTTAGTGTTGGAAGACACTATAAAGTCATTGAATATATTGCTAAGGCCTTCCAGTGATTGGAATAAAGTGAGTGATGTATTTCCAGGCCAGATGAAACGTCTTCCAGTGGAGCGGTAAAGATAGTGTGAGTGGTAAATATCTCAATATTTTATTTAATATAGAATAAGGGTTATAAACGAGCACACTGTTCACCTGGTCATATAAACGTACGTATCTATCCTCAATTAAGAATAAAATGTAGATGAGTTGTCACTTTTGAGGACTAAGATAGAATACCTCGTTATCAGCAAAAAGGGTCTCCTGTTTACAACACCCACCATACAAACAACATTAAACTGCTATTTTACGCTGGTACCCTTTGAGAGCGTAGTCCTTTTTCTCAGCCTCTATAATAAGCATCAGCATATCTCATAAGTTTTTGGAATATAACGATACAATTAGCTGATTACATTTTTCTGTTCTGTCATTTATATACCACACATATATTTATATACGAATTAACCAAAAAATATACCCTTCACTTTTGTAGATACGCTATACAATAACTGTGTAAAAAGTTCATAATTAACACACCACTACGTTGTAGTTGTATTGTAGCTGCGATCAACGTTCCTATATACAAAGGTTCTAGAACATTTAAAAAGAAATTTATGTTAACGTACGATGTGTTCTCGGGTCTACATAAATACTGTTTCAAAATCGATTTTACAATATTAAATTATTTTTTCCTCATTTTTATGAAAATAATATATTAAATGAATGACATGGTTGATATTTTAACTTTTATTATATTTTTATTTTAAATTGTTTCATTCAATAATCTTCAAATAAAATAATAATGTCCATTTCATAATTCAAAGTACAAACGTGTAAAAATTTTTTCATCGTGGCTTTAAAAAGTGTATAATTTAACCATGTAGAGTTGCGTGTCATTTTATTATTCTCAGAGTTTTACACACTAATATGTAAAGAAAAATATTAATTCGAACCATAGAAGATAATTATTTAATTTTTGTTCCTGTTTATTTAAAAATACAAATTTTGACTATCATATTATTGTGACTGTGTTTTCTCATAGCCTTACACTTATTAAACTAAGCAGTTCAAACGTTTGACACTGAATTCCACATAGACGATACATATGGACGTGCCTTCATTCGCCTCTCCTTTACAGTTTCTTTGAGAGTGACAGAGAGAATTGATCGATAGTTTTCCTTTCTCGTCGACAGTGCCTTGTCATTTCACATTTCTCTGAGCGCAAGGCATTGGTTATATTATGGTATCAGTACCACTGTAAGGCTGGCGTTGAATACGTTTTAGGGCCACTTGTCGTGGTTTCTAATCATTGTAATTTAATCGAACGTCAACTTTCGGACTGGTGTGACAACGAAGCGACTGACTTTGTCGTGTGGATTTTTTTTATATATCTAATACTGCAGTTTTTACTTGAGGTGAGTGAAAAAGTTGTTTTTTGGTAACATAATATTATATTAAAGTAGCAATTTAGTTATAAAATGCATTCACAAAACTATCCCGCGAAGAGAAAACATTGTGTTAATATTTTTTTGTACTTTGACTTTTATAATATTTATAATAATTTTTTGTACAATCGTGTTTAAGTAGTAAGTAAATTTAATTAGCAAATATTTATGAAAAATATTGTAACAGTTACATATTATATTTCATACATACTTTTCTTTTGAATTATTTGTTTTAGGGTGGTGTATTGCTAAGAAAAGATTTCAACGCGCTCCTTAATTTATCTTTGCTAATTTGAGAAGCACGAGATGGAAAATATAATTTAAATATTATGATTTTAAAAATAATGAACATTAAATATAACTTTTAAAGATAATTTTAATACAATACTTTAAGTTATTAGCTAGTAATTTATTTTATTGTTATATTTGTATTACACAAAGGATTTAAAAAAAATATATCACATGTTAAGTTTATACATTGAATGAAAAGGAAAATCATAAATAGGGTGGAATTATGTTTATCGTTTAATTCTTGTAATAGTTGTAATTTCACATATTGTATGTTCTTAACAGGCGGGGAGAAGAACTTCAAGATGAAGCTCTCCCTGGTTTTTGAGCTTCTACTTATATTTGTACTTTTGGCGTTTGCCGCCTCTAAAAACATCGGTAAGTTTTTTTAATTATTTATTTCAAATAAGCTATTTAAATTGACTAGTGTCAAATAGGCTGTTGGTATATATACGTAAATTTTCTTCACCAGCCCATGAAATTCCACTGCTGGACATGAGCTTCTCCCGTTGTGGATGTAGAGGTTCAAAATACGAACATGTGTATTAACAGCTTCGTCACGCCTTCGTTTCGCACGTTCGTGTCGCCTTCGAGTCCGATTAAGCTTATAGGACAAACATCACGGAAAAACTAACATCGGTCCCCTAACAAACATTTGATCCATTTTTACACCAATCAAGAAAGGAAAATGCATTTATATCTTTACTGTTCAAACATGCATATATATAAATATTATGTGTTATTTGTAGTCAGGTATTACTTAACCATGCTTTCTTTAATTTTTATATTCGGTTAATTAATAAATATGGCTATAATAATTGATTGTTTATTTGAATACTAAATTGTGAGTTGGTTTTGCATACCAATCATGCATCGACGTCTTCCCTCTAAAATTCTTCCTTCCTCCGTCCTTTTAAGATTTTATTTTATTTTAGGAAGAAAACACAATACCAAAGGTGGTATCCAGAATAAAAATAACGACGTTAAAATAGAAGATAACAGCATCAATAGATATTGCAAATGTGCGGAACTATTCTGTAATTGTTGCAGAGATTTTCAAGTACCTCTGGTGAATTTGAGTGGTGCAGGTAAAGTTGGTTTCTGGGTTTTAATACAAATAAATGATACAAATACAAATAAATTTATTTGAATTTATATTATTTATGATAAATTATAATATTTATAATAAAGCAGGCACTTACATAGCAAAATGTTACAGAAATTTTAATCCATAGAGGAAAAAAAAACAGCAGCATACAATATTGTTACGGCTTACTTTATTATTTAAAATTTCTATTGACCCCTCACTAGGTCAGGCCTTCCCTGTGGCAGTATATTTATATTTTACCAAAAGTAAAGCCGACGTTTGCATATAAATCATTATATAATTACAATTTAGTTTTTTTAATTAAAAATATAATGTATTAATTATATTTATCAAATAACAAGTATTTGATTGCGTAAGATGTAACATTTTTGGTTCAAATTTACAAAAGTATAGTTATTAGTTTTACAACTCTAATTACTTTAGATTTTTAATTTGAAGTATAACTATATATAGTGATATAATAAATATATTTTAAAAATATATTATGTTTTCAGGATGTGCAACGTTAATGTATCTGAACGACGACAAGATGTCTATATCTTTAAGTTTTGGACGAAAAGTAATTACTAACCGCACATTGTCAAGTATGTATTCTTAAATATTTATTCTATATATATATATAATAATTGATTACTCGTTTGTTCTGTGTGTGTTCCATGATAAAACTTTGGTGATTAGTCGTGCGTGCCCGTGAATGCTTCTGTCAACAAAAAGACATTGCAAAGCATGCTGAACAATGTTAGTATAAAAAAAAACAAAGAAATGATTCATTTATAAAATTTCCTTTAAAAATAACCGTTGAATCGAGCGATAAGTCATACAAAACATAAAAAATACGTATATAACTATTTCATTTTTAACTTTTTTAGGCAAGTGAAAATGAATTGCCGATCACTCACTACTCTCTCTGAATAAAAGTTCAAATCGCCTAGTGTAAAGACATATAAAGAATATGCACAGTTCTTTAAGGGGACCTCCCCTAAGAATTAATTACCACAAAGTACGGTCATCAGCAATCTGCGACCATCGACTGCTTGTTTTATCACGTTCTTCTGTGGATATTCTCGTTACTGCTTTTATTACACAGAGAAATTCAGAGCATATCTCTCGCCATCGCTCGCTGACTGACATTTAACTTCCTCATATTACGACTAGCAGTGAAGGACCGCGTTTTGGTTCCGTAAGTCATCACTGGCAACACGCACTAGTTTTATACTTCTATTAAAAGGCTCTGAGGTATATCGAACAAGATTTGTCGTAATTATCCGAACGCAGTATCCGAGATGGATTTGTCGGTTGACCTCTTAGTCGAAGTTGGACTCATTTAATTGTACGTTTTGTCCCAGGTACACATACTCAAAGTTTACCGTGTAGTAGCGGTGTAAGAATATCCACTACCTATATTATCCCGTAGGTGTCGTAAGAGGCGACAGAGGAATATAAAACAAGTGATGAGCAATAGCATCTTCCTGATAATAACTCAAAATGACAAAAAAACTGCGGTCGTCAACGCCTATTATATACATATTCTACACACACACACACACACACACACACACATATATATATATATATGCATACGTATATACATACTCGTCAACAACTTCGAGCGTAGCCAACAATTACCGGTATAGGTATAGTATGGACGTTGGACATACAGACTGACGTCCGAATTAACCAGTTACTAAAACTAAAACTACTGGTATTAATTTAAATATGTTCATATTTAATTTTCTTTAATACACTAAACATTTAGAGAATGTAAACTAAGTAAGAAATTTCAAGCACCATTTCTTATATAATAATTATAAGAAAGTAATCTGAATACAACCTTAACTTTGAATTTTTTGTCTGTAGGTCGCAAACCAAGCCCAGTTTGTATGCCTCTTCCTGGAGGAATATCCAAATTTTGTGGACGAGTTTATAATATTGCAAAATCTGGCGAAGAATTCAGAGCTTGTCTTGGCTTAGAGTTGCAATCTAAAAATACGATAGAAGCCGCCCTTAGAGTGTCTTGCTTTAAATTTGGGTCACGGGGTGTTAGCTCTGAACCAGCCGATCCGTTACCGTTGGTCCCTCAAGATGAGAAGAATCCCGATGATGACGAAGAAGATTATGAAGATGACGACGACGACGATGATGATGACGATTTTGGGCTCAGTGCTGATGATGATTATGAAGGAATAGCGGACGACGATGATGATGATGACGGTTAGTATTGTCACTAAATTAAAATTAGTTACGAATAATTAAAAAGTCATTCAGGAAAGAGTATACATATCGGTAAAAACTAATTATCATAAGAGTATTGTGCATATTTCTTAAAATGTAATATGCAAACTTTACTTAGTAAAACCATCCTTATTCAAAGTTATGAAATAGCAATGTGTTTGGTCCAAAATACACAAATAAGCATGGAAAAAAAGAAACTTATTTGTAACTACAACACTGACAATACAAGACACATTGACAATACAATAGTTTAGTATGTGAAAGAGCCACGCTGCAGCTATAATATAGCTATTATGGTTCTAGCACGAATGGGTCGGCTCAACCGGGGAAGGACCACGTTCTCACAGAATACCAGCGTAAAATAGCAGCTTAATGCTGCTGTGTTTCGTATGGTGTAGAACCGGAGACCTTTTTTACTGGAAAAGAGGCATTCCATCTTAGTCCTCACGGGTGACAACGCATCTGCATTTTGATTCTTTATTGAGGATAGATGTAGATGTCTATGGGTCACAGCAACCACTTACCATTACGTGGACAGTGTGCTCGTTTGTCACCCTATCCTATAAAAAATTACAGCTGCATGAAAAGAACATCAGATAGAGAGGACAAAATATTCAAAAAAATATGCAATTTCAAATATTTATATTCTAGTATTATCAGAACATCAGAATAATCAGACTATGAATAGATAAAATATATCCAAAATATAATAGGTAGAATGTATGTTATATCCTAATTCTTAAATATTTATTTTAGGAGAGCTTGATGCTGTCAATGATGTTGGAGGCGCTGACTATACAGGTTTCAGTCTTTTAGGAGAAGACTTACTAGGAGACATATTTGGCTCGGGTGGTAAAAAATCAAACAAAAATAAAAATAAACAAGCCCCAATTGTACCTTCTTCTTCAACAACAAGGCGCCCACGACCTACACGTCGACCAACAAGGAGACCAGCTACAAGAGTTACAACCGTAAGACCTTTTGCGACTAGAACAACTACAGTTAGAGTTCGCCCTGTGACTCAACGAACGCGCCGACCAACAATACGACCAATTGGACGTCCTTCTAGAAGACCTCCTCCATCTACATCAGTTGAATCTTCAACGATTTCTTCAACACCAGTAGCACTTTTGGATTCTCATACGCCTACCAAAATTGTGGAGAATGAAACAATTGTTGATACAATAAACCAAGAAACAGTTTCTAATATTGACACAATTTCACCAATTCAGTCATTTACAACAGTGAAGCCTGTTACCACCTTCGAAGATCCTAGCCTTGAAATGTCAGTAGCTCATATTACTGGCCAGCTTGCAGCTATGCCCATTACTCCAGTTTTACCTGATGAAAAAGAATCAAATTCTAAAATACCAGCTCATACTGAAGTTAATTATGAAAAAATTGAAACGGTGACACCAAATAAGCTTTCTACAGCATCACTTAAGCCAGCGGAAAGTGTTAATGATGACATGATCCAAATTGTTCAAAATCTTGATTCACAATCTGAAGAAGTCGTAACGGAAAAAGATTTTTCTAACTCTGAACAGATACGATCATATGGCATGAACCACAAAAATTCGTTTTTAAATAACTATTACGAAGGTCTTACACTATCGAAAAAGAAACATAAAGGTGGTGATTTTCAACTAGATGATCTTGATGTTTTGGATCTTACTAAAATTGGAGAAAGTGTAGGCCAACAACTGGGTATTTTTGGTAGGAATAAAAGACAAAACAATAACAAAAATTTAAAACATGGTAAAGATTCAGAAAACAACAACGATTATGATGACATTTTTGGAGATTTTTCGGAAACCATAGGCTTAACCGATCGTGGCGATAATAGGAATAGAAAAGATAGAAGGAGGCAAAATAAAATGATGCGAGGTGAATGGTCTTAATCACTGTAATAGAAGATTTCGTAGGTTAAGTTAGAAAAAGTCATTATTTATTTTTCATAGCTATATTTAAAATTTTGTAAATAGTAAATTAATGTAAATGTTATTTATTATTGAAATATAAATAATATTGTGTAATTATAAGTCTTTCTATGATTCCCGTATGATTATGAGTTAGAATTAAGTTCAATTTATAAAATATCATTAATTATAATTTACTCAAATTATAGCTTCAGGGAGGTTTTTCGTTAACATATGATTATACATATATAAAATGAAAAATAAATCTTATGTCTCTATCATACACTGCTATCACTGCTGTCTATTACGTACTTACGGACGTGTTCTTTTATAAACGCTTTATTAGCTCGACCTGAGTCTATGTACACATATGTATGTACGTAATGGAATTTTGTAATTCGGCTTTTATTCAATTCCCGACGTCTAAATAATCTAAAATTTTGGAGACGTATAAGTAGAACCGATGACAATACAATATTTTTATGACTGATTACTGGATTCTATGGATCAATAAAATTATATGAAATTTTAAATTTATCGCTAATAATATATTTCAATGCTGAACCTTCTTTAATTTCCACAAGCCCACTCTAGTTTTGAGAAAAGTTATATTGCTTGTTAGATTAGTTAAATCGGCAGATTGCACATTTTTATATAAATAAATATTTGTAATTATAAATCAGTAAGTTAGGCGGGTTTATAAGTGAAGAAACAATGAATTCATTCAATAAAAGCAGGTATTCTTGTGAAACAAAGAAAACCATTTATAAAATAAAATTAACTTATAATAAGTTGGGAAATCTTTATTAATAATAATTTTATTCATATGTTGCTTATTATGCCTTTGTTATTATTTTTTCATTTTTTCTTTGATTTTCATTTCTTTGAAGAATCATTAATTCATTCATGCATTAAATCCCATCCAGTGGACTTTCCCTCTGCTTAACATAGGCCTCCCCAGCAATATTGCCATAATTGCTACGCTTGGATTAGAAACTGCAGCTTTTTATTGTTATCAGAACGATGCTGCTGCCCATCTTCTGTTTCAATTTTACCTGTCGCTTCTTACGATACCCATGGAATGATATGGAGGTAGTGGATTCTCTTACATTGTTACAATACAAATTTAAAACATTATTTTTATATTAATTTGGGGGAATTGGGTTGTTCAACTTCTTCTCAAAATGCCAACCTCACCTCTACAAGGTTCACCCCATCAATTAATGAACGAAGCTTCGACGACTGAGGAATAGGTGTATTTAGGTATGTTTTATGTATATGTATCCATTCGAAAATGTTGAAATCACAAGTAACAAAACATTCAAAAGTTAAACTAAAACAAAAATAATAATAATAATGTCCTCCAGACCGAATTTCGGTCACGGCGGCCAGTCTCAACGGAGACCAACCATCGGCGCAGGACAGGATTATAGTGCCCAAGTGTATGCGCAAGCACAGGTGCACTCTCTATTCCCTCATTCTCATCACTCCGGTCGTGTCGGTTTACAGTCCGATGGGACGGTAAACCGACACGACCGGAGAGAGATTAGGCGCAGGACCAACGGATTTACGTGCTTTCCGAGGCACGGGGTGACATACCGCCAACGTCCTGACTCCGGGCAGCTACTGAGAATTTCTTGATGGAAAAGCTCAATAACTGATTTTTGGCCCGACCCGGGATTCGAACCCGGAACCTCTTCATCAGCAGTCACAAACAAAAAAAATTGTAAGAAGGACGATGTAAGGGCTCTGACTCAGCATATGTTGCAGAGAATCTACAACGCTGTTATTCTGTCACCAATCGTTATTAATAATACTACGATAATAATCATTACGGACGAATCACATAGTGAATAAGAGTTCCGATATTTCCTTTTGAGGTACGAAACCATAAAATGGCTGATAAAGAAGAAGTAATACATTTCAATAAAACTAGAGGAGTGAGTTGGTACTGACATAAATAGTAATCAATTTTTTCTAGCAAAATACATAAGTAACTTCTGATACTCAAAAGTTAAAGTCTTGGGATTAATGCTTGACATTGTTGATAAAGAAAATAAACAATAGTTAATATTAGAATAATTACGTAATTTCAAAAGAGAAACTCATAAACAGTCAAGTAATATATGTCCTTTTTCCAGGATCATTACATTCATGTCTCATCGTTAGCATTCAAATTTCACTTTCTCTTCTCGATGCATTTAAATTGGAAACTTGTTTGTTGTGGTCGTTGGCCGTGCAGCTAAAATAAGCATCAAACATTTTTACTGGTCAGCCGTTAAATAGTGGGAGGTGACTTACTACGCCTACAATTACAACTGGAAAGTCAAGCGTAACTGTTGTTAATTGTATTAAAACGTAATAATGGCTTCAATTATTTACTTTAAGCTATTATTAATGTTATATCTTATAAATTTGTGTTCTGCTGGTATTGGTACGTAATTATTCTGGACATTCATTAAAATATAAGAAAAATATATTCAATTTTGAATTGAAATTAACTTAATTTACATAATATACTTACTTATATTTTAGGTGATTTTATCGTTGCAAAAGACAGAAAATATGAAGTAATACATTTTAGAGTTCCCAATGCTATTTGGAAACAAGCGTTAAATCCAACACCTATTCTGAAATCACCAGTTACTATAGTTTTGCCCGTACATGTACCTCAGGATGATGACAATGAAGTTTTAGAGGACGAAGTAGAAGATGAAATTCCAGAAACAGTTGAGGATGTTACACCAGCTAACGTTAATGATGAGGTGGATATACAAGATGTAACACAAAATCCAGTCACAACAATTTCTTCTGTAAGTCAAGGACCTATTGAAGAGAACGAAGTTAACGACACACCCGGCGAACAAGTTGATGGTCAAGTTGTAAGATTTCCTTGTAATTGCGTTAAACGACAATGTGGGTGCTGTACAGGATCGATATTAGAAAGATTTAGGATGAAGGCGTGTGGTAATATTACATTTGTACCTGAAGATTTTATTTTTGACGTTAAATTAAGCGTCAATAATAATACTGTTGTTCGACGTAGAGTTTCAGGTATTTTTTTTATTTTAGTTATTTACTTATAAATGCATGCGCATTCTTCTTTTCCTCTAAAAGAGATTCTTTCCATTAAAAGTAAACGTAAGTAAAGTACTAAATTAACAAGAACAATATTTAAATACGTTTTTCTATTATTTACCATATAAACATAAACAACATTAATATTTTAAATAATACACATTTCAGCAAGTGACCCACCTCCTATTTGTTTTAATCCCAGAAGAGCACCTTTTGTACGTGTTTGCGCAGAAATTTCTGATATTCGTGTCAGAAACGGAAATGCATTTGCGTGTATGGACATAAATGCGGACATTGCTGGTTTCTCTATTTACTCGGCTTCGTTTAGATGTTTCGGGTAAGAATTTAAAAAATCTTGAATTTTTTATAACTAGATTTTAAAATAAAATTTAATTATTTTACAACATATACATATACTACTTATTTTGTAATAACATATTTCTGCATTAGTGTACAACTTATTACAGAGCTCTTGTCTTATTACATCAACACGTGGCCAATCGCATGTCTATTATTTCTAGAATACGACAAATAAATATTTCTTAAAATATTTGTCTATACTCACCACGCTTTTCAGGCGAATTTGTGGTCAGTTCAGTTCAGCAGTTCAGCGTTTTTGTGTGAATAGCCGAACCTCGTCCAAAAATAAGTAGAGTGCATATTAGTGCACTATTAGAACTATAAAAAAATTGATATATTTTCACCTTACATTCCCATCATTTCTTATTTATCCATATTTTTGCGTATATAAATTTAAAGCTTATATCATAATAAAACTAGTGTAAGATTTATTTAAGTCTCCAATTAACGCTTTCAATAACATAAAATAGGCTTTGAGTGGGATTCGAATCTTACTGATATACTACTTACAACTCAATTTTCAAAGTCATCTGGGGATATTGTTGTAAATTAATTTTAATTAAACGTCTCGACCGATTATGATGAAATTTTTGTGTGTATTTGAATGAGTCCTAGATGGTTTAGACCCGATATACCCATTGGAACCCAGTAGGTGGCGCTGTTGTCGAGATCTATAAATCACCCATGCGAAGCTGGGGCAGAGCGCTAGGCCAAGATAGAAATTTAAATGATCTGAATATATAAGTGTTAGTTTTTATTACAAAAGAAAATAGTTACACTTAGCAATATAATATAGACCTATATTTGATGTTTTGACGTTTTTAAGAGCTAAAGAAGCCTAGGAAGAAGTCTAGGCTATATTTCCTTCCTTATTACTATAGACACTTTTTAAATAGCATTAAACGTATTTTTTTGTAGAAATTTAGCCTGTGTTTTTTGCAGCTATGAAAAAATTTGCATTGCTATTTATATAAACAAACGAAGATTCTATTCTCTGATACTTCTTAGGGGTTAAAAAGCAATTATTTAACCCTCACATCACTATAATAATTGAAATCTCGGAATTTTTTTTACTTATAATATTATGTAATATTGTTTGTAGATTTGGATTATCCGGTGTTCAAACAGGATTAAAGCCTAAACCTATATCATCCGGTCCAAAGCCTGTTAATTTATTTGGCAATGGAAATAATGAAGATAGTGGTGGATTTTTGGAAAATGCTGCTGGAACACTGTTAGGCGATGGAAATGGTGGAGGTCTTTTTGGAAGACCAAATGATAACGGGCCGCTTGATGGCATTGGCGATGCATTGGGAGAATTATTTGAATAAGAGGTGAATGCTTCTGTATCAAATTTATAACAATTTGTAAATAATTACTAATAATTAATTAAATTTTATTTATTGTAATAAATCAATAAAAACATTTACTGGTGTTTCTCTATTTATTTATATTAATGCCTTATAATGAAGTACCATATATGAAATTGATATAAAAACTACTACGTGTACCCATATTGTATTATACAAAGACATCAGAAAAGTATAGTAAGAAGAAAACAGATATTTGCCCGTTAAGTCATTTAATGAAATTTATCTGGTAACAGTTTCTTATATCATAATACTGTGTATTTATAACGGATAAGGCCTATAAAAAGGAGTGGTTGAGGTAACCACCGCATGCATATCGTTGTCATCGCGCCGCGCGCTTTATTCTTTCGACCAACTGTTTTGACCGTTTTTAACAGATAAATAAAATATAGAAAGTGTTATGACAATGAAACTGACAGAAGATCGAGATGCTTACAACTAATTATAGTTGATTATATGAAAGTATTCTCTATATAGAGAAGAGAACCGGTTCTATTCATTCAATCGTCGCGCGTAGTTTTACACTCACATAATAAAGTGATACTGATAGGCTTTTGTTACGCTAAGACAGTGTTATTTACAATCTAGAGCTGCATCACGACATACCACCAAGTGGGATTGTAGACTAAAAAAATGATAATGGAAGCTTTCAAAATAATGCCGAAAATTGAGTATTTGATAATAGTAACATACTTTCTTCTTGGATCTGAAGGAAAGCAAATAGGTAAGTCTATTTTAAACTTATATTAGTACCTTGACTGGTAACTTAATATTTTGAAAGAACAAGAAATATAAATATAATAAACACAAAAATCTTGTAGGAGATTCTATGAAAAACGCAACACATTTAAATGAATTAAAAAGTTTGGAGGTACCAGAAAGTGAACTTTTAATAAGCCGCCTTAACTTAAAAAAGTTAGCGATAACAGATCAATACTCAAGACAAAATCAAGAATCGACAGAAGAAGACACTATTCTAAGAAGACCCTGTTTATGCTCCTTAGGCGTATGTAAATGTTGCACAGGATTAATTTTAGATTTGTTTAACCAAAAAGCTTGCATGAAAATTACTTATCATCCGGGTGATTTTGCCTTTGATGTAGCGATGTCAATGAATGACAGAGTCCTTTATGAAAATTCTTTATCAGGTATGTCTTATATTTTGTAAGTTTTTAGTAGATTTTTGTAATATTAGCTTAATTTTATAATTTTGTAAAAATTACAGGAAAAAACCCTCGGCCTATGTGCATAAGTCCGCCGAGAATGCCTAATTTGAAAGTGTGTGCGAGGTTTTATAACATATTTTTTCCCGGAAGGAACTTTCATTTTTGTTTAGCAATGAACGGTCAATGGCGTTCTGTTGAACTTTTCAATCTTGCGTTTGATTGCTTAAGGTACCTATATATGACGGATTTGTTATATTTTATTTATTTTATGATACCACTATCATTCTAAATATTTTTATTTTTCATTAGGATGGGTGCAAACGGCATTGCAATGGTAAAACCTGATGAAGGTGGGGGGCTTCCAATACCCAATCCACATGGTGGTGTTGACGCTGTTATTGACGCTGGTGAAGACGATATTGAAGAATACGATGACAGCTTAGTTCGCTCGTTATTCGACGTTTTTGAAGATTAGGATATTTTTCACATAAATAAAAATAAGATCGTGTCAGTTTTTAAGTGAAAAAATTGAATTAAAGACAAAAAATAAAAATGATGAAATTTTAAATTATTATATTGAAAAACTCAAGTTAAAACATTCTTCTTGATAATCATATCAAATTTGTGCCATTGTCTTAAGCTATAAGATTAGTAAAAATGTTTTTAGGACCGTAATATTAGTCATTGTTTTTGTTGTAAGTCCCAATCTTTTAATCATATTTATTGTTATAAATAAAAAGACGTATATGTTAAAATTAAACTCGTATTTCACTGTACTGCATAGCTCGAAAGTATATATATAACCCAGCAGATGAAGATGGGTATTTAATGACGCTCAGCTCAAGTGGTACTCAGTTGGGGTCGATTCGCAGGAGTTTCTCTAGAAAGTACCGCAACTGTAGCGCTATAACACGACATATCTTGCATACAAATAGTTAAAGTCAAACCTTTAACAGTTTAGTGTTAACTATTATATCAATGTGTTGTCATTTGAATGTTGTCTCTTGAGACAGTAACAATTTTACATTGATTTTTAAGTTACAGTTTAACATGAAAGCAAAAGTGACTACAGTGTTCTATTTGTTATTTTGCACGACTGTTATTGCAGGTGAGGTCAACATTTTGTAAGATAATTTAAATATATTTTGTTATTGATACAGCAGTACCTATTATAAGAAAAAAAATCCTTAATTGGAATTACACAGTTGCTCTCGATACATAAACATTTAGATTTTTAGTCTATGATAGTTGTTTACCATTTACTATCTGATGGAATATTAAGTATTTCATATATATTTCTATAAAAATGAAAGTAAATAATCATCCCGTTTACCGTAGACATAAAATAACTAGGCCGGCGACAGGGAAGAGTATCATAAGTGAAGACATCTAGTACTGTAATCGCCAATCCGCCTGCCAAGCTTGGCGATTATGGAAAATCCTATTTATAAAAGGAGAGTCACATGACCAGCAGTAGATTTTACTGAACTGGTGAGAAACATGAAACTACAAAATGCTAATAACAATTTTTGTTATTTCCAGGGACAATATTCAGTCAAAATGACATCAAAACAGAAAACAAAAAACAAGACAATGCAATTGATGTATCTGATTTTTCAATCTATTACAATGTCCATACAAATGAGGTAAAACTAATATAAATATTTTTTTGATATTTCATGTGCCCTACTTCGGTCTGCTACTAAGAATTTCTTGACAAGATAAACCCTATAACTGATTTTGACACAACCGGGGATACGAATCCGGGACCACATCTTAAGCAGTAGCGCTTACAACCACTAGACCAACGAGACAGTCACTACCTATTCATTTTTATGTTAGTAACTATAAAACTGGCTTAGTGAAATTATGCAATACAACTAAGGATCAACTTCCAAGTTCTTTAAGTTACATCGTCATTACAGCCCAACACGAGTCCACTGCTGAACATAGGCCTCCCCCAAGGAATACCACAAAGCACGGTCCCGAGTCACCTGCATCCATTGACTTCCTGCATGCCTTACCAGGTCGTCACTCCATCTAGTGGGGGTTGCCCTACACTTCGCCTGCCGGTACGAGGCTGCCACTCGAGAACCTTTCTTCCCCATCGGTTGTCGGTTCTGCGAGCTATATGGCCGGCCCATTGCCACTTCAGCTTACTAATCCTTTGGGCTATGTCGGTTATTATCACGCAGAGAAACCCCTAGCATAGCCTTCTCCATAGCTCGCTGAGCAACCTTGATCTTCCTTATACGGCCAGCAGTGAAGGACCACGTCTCAGATCCATAGGTCATACACGCACGCACTGGTTGTACAGTGCGTGCGTGTATGGTCTACACCCCGTGGTGGCGGGTAAGAATACCCACTACCCCATATCTTCCCGTGGGTGTCGTAAGAGGCGACAGAGGGAAACTGAGACAGAAGATGGGCAGCATCATCTTTCTGATAACAGCAAAAAGCAATAAAAAACTGCGGTCGCCAACCAAGCGTGGCAACTATGGCAATATACCCCCCATGACCAACGACACAAATAAGTTACATACAGGTTATAATAATTATGTAATGTTCACTGTGCAATGTAGCAAAGAAAATTAATAATGTCTGGTTCCCATGTTTAAAAAAACGTTTCGTTTTCCCTTATGTCCGGTTCTGCAGTGCCGAAAGAGAATAAAACACTGTTTTCTCACTAACAGATGAGAGTTAAGCTGTCATAGCTAAGGTCCACGCAGCCCGGTCAGACGGTGTAGTGATAATTATAATATAATATAACTCGTTAGTACTCTGAATGAGTAAATGCCACGTACTAATCATTACCATCGTCAGTTTTATCATAATCATTATTATTCACCCTTTTATATGTCAAGTTTTGGTTAAGTCCAATTGATCTATATATAGATTACACTGTGATGAGCTGTAGAAACCCAGTAATTATTATAAGATACTAGCTGGTACCCGGCGCGTTGCTGTCGCAGAAAAATAATTGTGGAAATATCGTTTTGAATTTGGAAGAGTTATTTTTTAAAATTAGAAATTATAATACATTCATTGAAATTAAATGATATATTATAACTTTCATATTTTGTCAGTGCGATACGTGCGCCACCTGTTGTAAGTTAATTGTACTGTGCCTATAACCTTCGCGCGAGTGCAAGCAATAAGTTGACAATTTTTTAGCGCAATCTGATGAACGGTATGGCAGCGCATAAAATACGAACAAACAAAAATTAATTTTTATATATTAGATAATCTCCTGTGGAGGGGTGTGGACTCCCCTTCGAGGTAGAGTCACGGGAAAAAGATCGTTCGTATGGCTATGCACCACTCGCGCTACCCTCCAAGAATTTGACGGAGTCGCACCGTTGATACGGTTGGTCAGGCCATGGGGGAATTTGAGTATCGGTATTGCGTGGCGCTGCCAAAGAGTTATAGCCCTGAGATCATTGCATTGTCATCGGGTCCTAATACGTCTGCTTACTTTCAGATTATTCAGACGCCTGAAAGTGGGTGTAAGCTGAATTACAAAATACATACATACAGGTTACGCTAACATAAAGCGTGCGTAAAAACTGAATGCTCCAAAGGAGGAGGATTTTAACTGATATTTTCCTATAATATGTTTTCGAAAATATAAATGTGTTCCAGATCTATTTCAATCGATTTGGAAATGTAGAATCGACATTCTTACTAAGTAGTGGAAATTTAATTTTTCAGACAATAAGAAAAATGATGCCAAGGCCGTGGTACAAACCAGGCTGGCGTCTCCGACTTCCATTTACAGGTGGACCATGCGAATGCGAGGGAATGAAATGTACATGCTGTACCGGCATTCGAATTGAAGCCTTCGATTTCGATAGGCGCAGTAAGTAACCTTGTATTAAGTTTATATAAAACATATAAAGTAATGTTAAGTAACAGCCTAAAAATATCCAACTGTTGAGCATAGGCCTCCACTGATAATTCTGAGGATATTATTCTTCAATAGGAACAGGAAAGAGTCTGCTGCGCTGCCCTAATGCGAGATGGCGGGCTTATAATGTCTCTAATTTTTTATTTAATTTCTCAGAAATTGCAGATTTGTTCACGATATATTTTCTTTGTCACCAATTAACAATTTCAATAGTGCCGTCGGATATCGGACTCGGTTTGCATGCGTCTCATGATTGTGTGCATCCATCATGTTACTTATACGTTTATTTATACGTATATAATGACAATTACTATGATGATGTTATACAGGTTCATACATGGTGATAATTTGCAAAAGAGAGTGAACTGTAGAGGACAAATTATAACACCATTAGTGTACTAAAGGCACTCACTCGTCCTAATCAAATTGTGCCCAATATAACCTTCATATGATTATATCAGAGGCTAAGATGCTAGCTCAGGACGACACGACTTACTAGTCAGGTTCAGTTACCATCGAGCCAAACAAGCGTCTGAACACAAGCTTCAATCACTTCAAGCTTTACGTGGTAGAGCCATGCTGCAGCTATATTAATAGTATAGTTTTAGCACGAATGGGTCGGCTCGATCGGGGAAGGACCACGCTCTCACAGAATACCAGCGTAAAATAGCAGCTTAATGTTGCTGTGTTTCGTATGGTGAGTGTAGAGAACCGGAGACCCTTTTTACTGGAAAAGAGGCATTCCATATTGGTCCTCACGGCTGACAACGCATCTGCATTTAAATTCGCAAACGAAGATAGATGTAGATGTCTATGGGCCACAGCAGCCACTTACCATCAGGTGGACTGTGTGCTAGTTTGTCACCCTTATTCTATAAAAAAAAAAAGCTCCATTACCTTAATGGCCTTAGTTGAGTATTCATCAGTCCTTTAGAAATAACCTACGTCCAGAATTTGACTAATTATGGGCTGGTGCGAAGAAGAAGGTTTGTGAGAGGTTCACAATTGAATACAGTGTTAATTTGTAACAAAATGTAAAGGCATCCTTGAAACCATTTCACAATCGCATTGTCCTGTTTCAACAACAGATCATATCAGTTTTGGTTTAGCTAATGAAAGTTTATGATAAAATGAAACAAATCGTTACCTTATAATTTTAATTCATTCTTTCAATACAGCCCCGTTATATAATTAAGTCTACTACTGAATATAGGACCCCAAGAAATGCAGCAAAACATCGACCCGGCTCCATCGGCTTCCTGCATGTCTTACAAGGTCGTCAATAGATCAAATACACTTCTCTTACCGGTACGAAGCTGTCACTTGAGAACCTTTATGCCCTTTCGGTTATTGGTTCTTCGAGATAAATGACCGGTCCATTGCTACTTCAGATTACTGATCCGTTGGGCTATGTCGGTTTTTTTACTCTACTGCGGATATCCTCATTTTGAATTCTATTCTTTATGCAGAGATACTTCGAGCATAAACCTCTCCATAGCTCGCTGAGAGTTACGTTTAAGTCTATGTCACACCTATACCAGTAGTTGTTGGGAACACTACGCTTGAATCTGTTAACGAGTATGTTTACTTAAGACAAATTGTCTGACTAGGTAAGTTCAACTATGACCGAGGGGTCTATCGACTGATCCTGTTCGGTTAGGCAGTGTTCGGGAGATTACTACACATCTTCTCGTCATATCATTATCTTCTAGTCATTATGGATTAATTTGATGGGGCAAAATTTTAAATTGGAAATAAAGCAATTAAGCGGTGATGATAGCTTTGTGCTGTCATTAATGTCATGCAGCTTAACACTGCTGTGTTTTGTATGGTAAGTGTAGAGAACCGGAGATCCTTTTTACTGGAAACGAGTCATTCCATCTTACTACTCACAGGTGACAACGCATCTTCATTTTGATTCGTAATCGAGGATCGAGATGTAGATGTCTATGGGCCACAGCAACGACTTACCATTTTTGGACTGTGTGCTCGTTTGTCACCCTTATCCTATAAAAAAAAATCATTATCCATACAGCTCATAAGCAGCTGTCTGTTAGCAGCGGCTTAGGTACAGCCAAACAATCTAGTGGAGGAATATATCCATAACCAAAACAACAAGACCTTAAGTACCGATGGTGAAGAGCATCATTAAAGAATTCTAGTATAGACCCATTGAAGAATAGGCCAGCTGGTATGAATTTCTCAGAAGGCCTCACTGCACTCACCCCGCTGGGCAGGTTTCATCAGATCAGAGACGAGGTCACCAGACCCTCGTTTGTCTTTCAGCAGGGATGATTTAAATTATTTTATCACTTTACATTCTTAAATTTTAAAAATATTAAAGTAGATTTTAATTTTTACAGCCTGTGTTATACTAAAGTATGAGCCTGGGGATGCCACAATTAATTTCGAAGTTAAAATGAGCAACAACAGCGTTTACCTACAACTGTTTAAAGGTATTTTATTTAGTTTTAATTGCTTAATTTATAGTATGATTATTTTCTTAAACTAATTATAACTTGTAATACTATATTATATATAAACAATATGAAATATACAATAAACAATATAAAGTAATCTATACATAAAAATGTAAATGAAAGTGTCTGTACATTGTGAATTTTCGTGAAAAAATTATTGGGGTGAACTAAAAATAAGTAATTAAATACATTTATATAATGTGTCTATCTGTCTGTCTGTTTGTTTATGAACATATCAATACCTAAAGTACTAATACGAAATATTATTTTTTATATAAAAAATAACAAAATTGAATCAAAGAGCTCATTCCGAATCGTTCTTCTATTTCGTATAATTGGTATAATTAATATTATTATAATTATATTTCATATAATAAATATAATTCGTATAATTTTCCTTAAAAATAATAATCTATATTTTCATTCATTTACAAAAAGAAAAAATATACTAGATTATTATGAATGCTGTTCCGGTAGTGGTAGCAATAATTGGATATTATGGACAAAATACGCAGAATTAGATTACTTCAATGTTCTCAACTCATATTTTTATTATTAATTGCTTTTTGAGTTTTTTCAAAGTCGGCTCGTTCGGGGTGTCCTATAGTGAGTGAACCGGACACCACATTTTTACAGATAATAAGGTTTTCATCTAAGTCCTAAGTTGTGATACTGATAACACATCAGCTGCGATCTGCATTTGGTTTCTTAATTGAGGATAGATTTATATCTCATATTATATGAGTCTATGGGTCACACCACTTGGAAATATATCTTAGCATTCAATTATCTTCAAGTGGACTGTGTTCACGTTTGTCACCCTTATACTTAAAACATATGAAACGTACAACTCTATTCGATATAATTCTCTTTTAAAAATAAAATAAAATAAGTATCTTCAAGGCAAGAGTGAAAAGGCTTTTGATAAGCTAAGTCAGTGTGTTTTACCATCTTCGGCTACATCAATACTTACCAGCAGGTAGTTTATACGTTATAGAGCCACGCTGCCGCTATATTATGGTTGTAGCGCGAATAGGTCGGCTCGACCGGGGTAGGACCACGCTCTCACAGAATACCAGCGTAAAATAACAGCTTAATGCTGCTGTGTTTCGTATGGTGAGTATAGAGAACCGGAGATAGCCCACCTGGACTGTGGGCTCATTCATCAGACTTATTTTATAAAAAAATTGTAGGATAGTAGTCAACCACTGGCTTAGAATGAATAAAAAGTATGTGTTACCAAATTACATAGGTACCAGTATTATTATTCGAGTATAATTTCATACGTTTCGCTAGTCTATAAAGCATATCCAACATGGACTTTACGTTGTAACTGACGAGTTTATTGCATGGTCGAGTGATGCTGCAGCTATATTAAAGTTGTAGCACGAATGAGTCGGCTCGACCCGGGAGGACCACGCTCACAGGTAATACCAGGGTAAAAAGCAGCTTCATGCTGTGTTTCGTATGATTAGTGCAGATAACCGGAGACTCTTTTTACTGGAAACTAGGCATTCTATTTTAGTCCTCGAGGGTGACAACGCATCTGAATTTTGATTCTTATTCGCGGATAGATGTAGATATCTAAGGGCCATAGCATCCACTTACCATCAGGTGAACTGTGTGCTCGCTTGTCACCCTCATTCTATATAGAAAAGTGTTATATATTAAAAAAAGAAGGATGAATTAAAGTACCTCTTTAAAAAAGTATTTCTTACGTTTTCGACTGCATGTTTATAGTGACATAATTTTTTACCTATATTAGGCAATGTTTAAAAAGCAATCTTAACTATACCTAAAGTTTTAAAAGAAATATTACCTATCTTATTTTCCTATCTTGATTTTAATGTATTTTTCAATGCAGCGAGTAATCCACCGCCTTTCTGCGTGCCAATCCCGATACCATACCTACCACCTGGCCTCGTTGATATGTGTATCAGAATTTTCGATGTATCTATTATACAACAGAAGTTGCACGTTTGCATGGATATAGACACTAGAATTAATATGGCACCCGTCTTGGTACGTATCTATATTCAAAGTCATAATACTAACTCAGATAATGAAATGATAAGCTGTCATCTCATAACCAATTTAGGGCTGGACATCTCCCACATTAGAAAGGATTTGCCGTAACTTGATTTGATCGTTGTACTAAGTTTCCCGACTTTGACGCAGTTGCCTGCTATGTCTGCTGGTCTTGTATTTATGTCTGGTTTAATTTTAGTTTTGATGTGATCGAAGACCAAGAGACCTTACTGGCACTATCCACAGTTGGATCTTGCCAGACCCACACGACTATACGAGATGGGGCCATAAATTCCCTCATACCGCCAAGGAAATGTGAAATATTAAAATCGGATGATTTTGATGCTTTTAGCTTCTTAATGTTCTACAAAGTACTTATAAGTTATTTTAAGTTTATAAACTATAACTAATGTACCCAGTACCAGTGAGTACCCATAATTGAGTTCCGGGAATGCTAAACAATGTTAAAAATTGTGTAAAATAATGGGGATTGCTTTTTGCACGTATGATTTTGTACTGCGTTTTCTCCAGTTTTATTGCATTAGCGTTACATCGAAGAGGGGAAGATTATGAAGAGTGAGTGATTTAGTGTTTGTGTTGAATATTGATTTAAATCACTCTTTAAATGACACATAACTCACTTAGGTTAAAGCTCGTTTAACCTTTATAAAAATTAACTAAGATCTTTAATATTTCAGATTTTACATTTTGATTGCATGGATATGGGAATAAATGGCGTTAGTCTATCAAAACCAGGAGACAGTAATAATCCGTCAAATACGGTCACTGATATGGACACGATGGATACATTAGAACCGACCCAGGTTAACAGTGATGTTTATGACCCCGTCACCGAGGATCCTAATTACGTTAAACCGAAAGCAATTTTCAAAAATAGTATAAGTTATATCTGATTTATAATTTTATTTTATTTATTGAATAAATTATAAATAGCAAAGTACAAATTATGAACATTTAATTTTGTCCATGTTTAGTAACTACATATTCAAAATGTTTACTTCACTCGTATGAAGGAAATGAAAATGGGACATAATTTATCACAGTAAGTTATGTTTGGTTAAAATCTAACTTCAGTGTTTTTAGACATAGGCTGTAACTTTTCTCTTTAATAATGCATGTGTTATGATTACAAGTATACCTCCATAGAAAATAAGCGTAACTTTGACCTCTTCGCTGTGGAGAAGGTTTACCTTAATCGTCACTCTTGGCAGAAAAAGATAGGGATTTCACAAGAATTAATATGTTATGATAATATACACATTTTTTCTGTGTACGTTATTTTTATCTATATCCAATAGTTTTGGTGGAGCACGCCTATAGAGCAGCTGAGCAGTGATTTTACTTCCGGCACAAGTCGGAAGAAAGATCACGTGTTATGTAAAACGCTCGCGAGATGCACTTTGAACTTGACATTTCTTTTTATTTGGCAATCGATTCGACAATAGAACGCAAAATTTTAGTGCAACGCTAAATTTTAGTCTACTAGGTGGCAGGACTCCTTTTCGGCCAATGAGTCTGTCTGGATAAGTACCACCCAAGAGGGTGGTACCTACCTAAGTAAGAACCTATTTCTGCTTCCAAATAGCAGTGGTTACACTGTTGTGTTCATCTCTGAAGGGTATAGAGACACAGTATAATAACAGTTTGTGAGGCATTCCATCTCAGCACTTAAAGGTGACAACGCATTTGCAGCCTTCTTTGTTTGAAGTTGGTTGCAGTTATCCATGGGCTGTAGTAGCCATTTACCAATAGGTGGACTGTAAGTTCCTTTGTTACACATAGTTTTATAAAAATTTATCTCAATATGCACAAACTTACAGACAAACGGACAGAAAATCTGTTCACGTTTTTATATGTAAAGACGATCTTGTTGCAGTTAAAGTTAATTTAAGTTCTTGACACTGTCATCATCATCATCATCTCGATATGAAATACGGTTATGTGATGTTGTTAATCAGCAAGATTGTAGTCACACCAACAACTGTTTAACCCTTGAATTAAGGGTTTATAGTTTATACGCAGTGGAATAATCTACCGGCGTCTGTCTTTCCATCCGATTACAAGCTGGGCGTCTTCAAGGAAAGAAGAATAGGCAATTAAATAGGCTTTTATGTACCAAGACAGTGCGATTTACTATCTAGGGCTTCATCACCACTTACCCCCAGGTGGTATTGTTGTCAAGCACTGACTCGTAATAAGTAAAAAAATACAGACCGTAGTCAAGACTGATTTAAGTATAAGACTCACACATTTAACAAGTCGCTACTCCACCCTTCCCCATTACTTCCTAGTTTCTAGTATATTAGTACTCACCAAACAGTAATATGATACATATAAATCTATATTTTCTAAGTATTTAGAAAAATCGGTTCTGAACGGACCTTAATCAGTTTTTGTGGCTACCTTTAGTGTGAGTTAAGGTACAAAAACTGCGGTTGCCAACCCGCCTGCACATCGTGGCAACTATGGAAAACATCCACTCATGGGCAACAACATAAAGAAACGGCTTCCAGTCCCCGACGGCCCCGCAATTCCTAGTTATGGTGTCGATCCATCAGCCGTGAGGCTGTTAGACGAGAAATGAAGCCGCAGTCTTCAACAGATATGACAGCATCGAGGCAACTGAACAGACAGATCTCCAAATGCATGCGGCGAGACGTACAGAATTTCAATACAGCTTGTATAGAATAAGTGATTGAGCGGAACCAAGGCTCCAAAGTCTTTGCCAGAGATCTGTCTACCGGAAAGAGCCAACTGTTGAAGTTGAAAATTGATTGTGGCAGCGTCATTTCCAGGACAATTTGGGTGAGATTGATAGGTTCTACGGATAGTTGTTTAATTACAATTGACCCGCGGTAATCCGGCAAACGTCAGGAATTAATAAAAAGTAAAATTATACGTGATAAAATCCGTAAAATTGCAGTTATTCAATGTGCTTTGTTCGCGTAAATGTAAGAAATCATTACCTAGTAAGAGTTGTGGAGAACCGTGAATGCAGGTGGCACAGGATCGTACTTTGAACTCAAACTCAAACATTTATTGCTAAACCATAATGTACACAAGATGTTATAAAATAATGTGAGACCAGTGTTATGGACCCTGTTGGGCACGCAATTTAGGGGCTAGGAGAGAGGAAGCGTATTTAACTACTTATAAGAATGTCATTGTGGTTTATTGAGATAGAATTCAATTTAAATGAGTGATCATTTTGTAAAACCTATAAATATACTTATATGTATTATTTATAAAATATTCATTAGTACTATAGTAACATTTATTAGTTAGGTACTGTTTTAATTTTTTGTAAATATGATGTCATTAGTTTCATTTTTTAATATGTCAAGTAGTTTATTATATAATTTTATGGAAGAACTTAATGTACTAGAACTGTTTAGTTTTAATCCGGAAGTTGGCAAAAATTAGTATATTTCATTACGAGTGCGGAAAGCCTGTCATTGCAAAGAGTTCCGACAAATGTCTACCCAAGCCGAGGCGCAGCCGAAGGTGAGGGTTGACAGTAGGAACAAGTTGCAATGACGGTTCCGCACGTGTACTGAAAAACTATTTTTAATACAGTTGCGAAAAAATTAAGCAATATAATAAAATAATAAAAACACAATAAACTCAACTAACTAATCATTTATTTCTTATAAAAGTTATAATTCACATATACATTGAAATTGGTACAGTTTTTTATACTAACTGGGGAAGTTTTAAGTTGCATATTTACTGTTTGAGACAAACTATTATTAATTTCGTATGATTGTTCATGTACATTTATCAAAAGTGTTATACAATGGCGTTTGCTAGTTGATGGAATGGGATCTGATGAATTATCATTATCAACGAAGGTAGATGGACGAATGTTCTCTTCAGTATTGTCATATGAAGGAGACGGACTGGACTTTAATGGATTGCGTGATTTTTTTCCCAGTTTCTAGTTTTTTTTTTAATGAATCAGCAATATAGCCTTCTGCAATTTTGTCTGACTTCCAACCTCCTAGTCGCTTTAAGGACGTCAAATTGGCTCCTGAATCTGCCAATAATGTAGCAGAGGTCCTCCTGAAGCTGTGCCCAGTATAATACTCAGCATCCGGCAGACCAAGAAACATAGCTATTTCTTTTGGCATATTACCAAATTTGTTTATCCCGATTGCTTGAGCTGTACACTTCCCTTTTTGATAATTTTGGAAAAAACGGTCGGTTTTTGCTTTTTGGGACCGCTGATTCATATATTTTTGCACTATTCTAAGAAAATCTACTTCAACAACAAAGCTTCTCGGTATCTTATTTTTTATATTCGGAATCTTGATTAGTAGCATTTTTCCATGGGCTTCAATATCTTTTAAAGTAATATTGGCTAACTCCTCTCTGCGGCAAGCTTCAACTACGCCAAAAATCAGCGCAACCTACAAAAAAAGGTAAGGTGCTTTGGAGTTATTACGAAAATGGGGGGATTCCGGTATTTACAAATTACGACTTAACTAGGCAATATTTTTTGGTCTGGTAACATTATTCTAGACGACATTTTATTTGTCTCCCTCGCTGCAGTCGTTTCAGGTATCTAATCTCAATAGTGCGCGTGCAAATTTAACTTTTCGGTGGAAACAGCTTTTTTCAACTCTTTTCGGTTTTTCGGAATTACCCCACGTTCATTATCTTAGGAACTTGCTAAGTAATCTTAGTGATTGTTTGATTTTATGATAGATAATCGTTTTTAAAGCTTTATTTTATAGGTTAGGATTAGTCAGCTATTGGTTTTGTGTTTTTTTCGGAAATACCCCATAGGGTTAATTACGAATTAATGGACTATCGAATTACTTTTCCATTGTAGTTTCCAGTGGCTGTCAAAATGTCTTTCGTCAGCATAAATTGTTATTTTGGATAAGTTTAACACGTTCGCGAATTTAACCAACGGTAGTGGGCAAGGCGTACCTACCGCTATGCCAAATATATAGACATAGTCCAGGAGGAATAGGCGCAAGAGTACCGAAAACTATTCCACATAATTTTTTTTGTGCGATTCCCTTCAAATTGTCCCACTGATGATATAAATGCATGTTGCAATGGGGCAACTCGGTGCCATAGGTATTGTTTAAACCAATTTTTTTTTCAATTGAAAGGAATTGTTATTTTCAAAAGGGACAATTTTTTTTATATTCTTTGATAAGATACAAATAAAATAGTCCCGTGACTTTTTACGATAATCCCAATTTCGGATAATTTTGACCCATTAAAAATGCATAAAGAAAAATAATAAAGTATAAACAATATTTTTTTTATATTTCTTGGCAAAACTTAAATAAAAAAGGTCCTATGACGTTTTACGATAAAGTTAATATTTTCGGAGTTATGAGTTTTTAAAGGTTTGAAAAATCCCGAATTCGGATACTATGACTCATTAAAAATATGTAAAGAAATGTATCAAAAATATTTTTTTTATTCTCGCTTACCTGTTATAAAAGTTTGAAGAAACTTCTTTAACTAGCCTAATAACTGTCCAACTACGGAAACGCAGGGTACGCTGCTGTGGTGGTGCCTTAAATGTTTAGAACCACTGGACTTTATGTGGGGTAATTCCGAAAATTCAAGTGAGTAAAATATAGTTCAATTAGAAACATAAAGTATGCAACAATGCTTTTTGTAGAGGGGTATAGACGAACGAAAAGTAAATCCAAACCTTCTGTCGAAAGTCAAAAAGGACCACTTTACCGAATTTTCGGTATTACCCCGCGTTATATCGAAATTATACCTTATACACAAGAAAAATACGTCAAATTTTAAATGATCGTATTTACGCAATGCAAAGACATTTTATTGAGATGAATAACAAAATAATTAGGATATGTATTTCAATAAATAAAAGTGACATGATTTGGTTGTAAACTTGGATAGATTTTTTAAAAATAATTATTAAATATACATCGTATCAACTAATCACAAAATATGTCGGATTTACCCCAAAGCACCTTATTTGATTAATATTTTTTTAAATAATATATTGACTGTATTTTGCGATTTCGTAAACTGAATACTAAAGAAAAATATAAGTATTTATTAATAAATTACTTTTGTGGCTAAATAACGATCATCGGGAGCTTTGTTCAAAAACCTTTCCACTTCATTCGATGTTAATATTTTCGACTTTTTTGTTGTAAAACCGTCTGATTGTCGTTTTAAGAAAGCATTTAGTTTTGGGTATTCACTTATATCCACGTTGTTCCTTATTTTCAGCATACTTTTTATCATCGAAAACCTCGACCATAACGTAGAAGGTTTTAATTTTGTTGAGAGTTCGGAGAAATATGCCAACATAACATTTTCTGAAAAACTATTTGCTTTTTTCTCTTCTCTCCACGCAATAAATTCGTCGTATGTAAATATATAGCGACTTTTTGACTTTTCCGGTAAAATGTTCTCCGAAGCATTTTGTGCAATTATACTGAATTCTGGTGGTGTTAATTCGAATAAAATATCGTCAAAATTACTCATTTTGTACAACAAACAACTAAACTCGCAAAGAACATTTTTGGAAAATGGCGCCAACCGTAAAAGAATATGGAGCAGAGATTTTTTTTTGTTTTCTTCACCCATTCTGGGTAGGCATAGGGAACTATGCCCATACAGCCAAGTCTTCAGTAGAATTTTTTTATTGATATGAAATGAAAATGAAATTTAATGAGATAACATGAAATGAAACCTAACCTAACTCATTGAATCAAATCATTAAATCTGATATTGAAACAAATTAGTAGCTTCTTTTTAGAAATATTTGCGGTGCCAGGTTGACTATCGGTATATCGAAGTGCTGAAGTGCTTGTACAGTAGGGCTACGATGGCTATCCGAGTACAGAACCAGAGTACGAAACCTATCCAACTGCAGAGAGGTAAGACAGGGTGACGTTATATCCCGAAACTCTTCACCGCTGCATTGGAAGACGTTTTCAAGCTTCTGGACTGGAAAGGATACGGTATTAACATCAATGGCGAGTACATCACTCACCTCCGATTTGCCGACGATATAGTCCTATGGCAGAATCGCTGGAGGACCTAAGCACTATGCTCAATGGCCTCAATAGTGCCTCCCAACGGATAGGTCTTAAGATGAACATGGACAAAACAAAGATCATGTTTAATGTCCATGTCACACCTGTGCCGGTAGTTGTTGGGAGCACTAAGCTCGAAGTTGTTGACGAGTATGTTTACCTGGGACAAATAGTCCGACTAGGTAAGTCCAACTTCGACCGAGAGGTCAATCGACGGATTCAACTCGGCTGGGCAGCGTTCGGGAAATTACGGCACATCTTCTCGTCAGGTATACCTCAAAACTTGAAAACGAGGCTGTACAACCAGTGCGTGTTGCCAGTGATGACCTACGGAACTGAGACGTGGTCCTTCACTGCTGGCCGGATGAGGAAGCTCAAGGTCACTCAGCAAGCTATGGAGAGGGCTATGCTCAGTCTCACTGCGTGATAAAATTAGAAATGAGGATATCCGCAGTAGAACCAGAGTGACCGACATAGCCCAAATTAGTAAGCTGAAGTGGCAATGGGCCGGCCATATAGCTCGAAGAACCGACAACCGATGGGGAAAAAGGTTCTCAGTGGCGGCCTCGTACCGGCGGACGAAGTGTGGGCGTCCCCACTAGATGGAGTGACGACCTGGTAAGACATGCAGGAAGTCGATGGATGCAGGTGGCTCAGGACCGTGTTTTGTGGCATTCCTTGGGAGGCCTATGTTCAGCAGTGGACTTGTGAAGGGCTGTAATGATGATGATGATGAAATGAAGATGTCTATGAGCCACAACACTCACTTACCATCAGGTGGACTGTGTGCTCGTTTTTCGTCACCCTTATTCTATAAAAAAAACGTAAGTAATTATATCTTTGGATACGTTTATAAATATTTATTTGTTGCGTTCAAATTATCAACCAAGTACGACCGGTTGTTATTGCGTCCGACAACAGCAAAAAAAAAATAAAAATGGAAGATACCGCAGCCAGTTTAGGAATTTTATCACTAGTTCTTGTATCGGTCCGATTCAAGAGGTTTTTGGATCGATTCATCGGATCGATATAGTGTTCCAAATCGATCTGAAAAATCGATTATTTTACTCTACATAATCGATCTTTCGATTAATCGATTTAAGAACGACATGCCTATTACTTATTTGTCACGAAAGGTCATGCGCGTTGACTATATCTCTCGACGATATTTAATAGAATTTTTAGTTGTCTGGTGAAATATGCAGTGGAAAGCTACAAAAGCGATTCACGGAAGCAAAATAAGAAAAACAATTATATTTCTTTTCATCAGTATGTAATATTTTGATAAGAAAACACTGATTTTAACAAAATTACTTAGGGCGTCAAAGGGCGTAGCGGGAAGCACAACGTGAACAAAGCGGGGACACAGCACGTGCCCTGCGGCTCGCGCTTCGGGTTTTCCGCGTTGTACTCGAATAGTCGAATATTATTTTAATAACATGATTTCTTTCGTAATAACTATATAATAAAATTATAGTATTATAAGTAAAGATCCTTTGTTTTCATGACCCATATGGATCATAAAATAAAACATTTAATAGCTTTGTTATAATATAACTAAGTTTAATGCGGTTAAATATTTTTATCTATTTTCCGTAAAACCCGTGAATCAACAAATAAGTGGGTGATAGAGATAAAAAGACCCAACTGGGAGCCCAACATTAGGAGTACTGTATAATCCTTGTTATGATATTGCAGATTCGCAGTTTATAGTTGATTGTGGAAATGATTTGGTGTTACCTGATACTCTTCTATCTGAGCTATCAAAACAAGTGACTTCCTACATAGCTGGCATCTAGGCAGATTTTTGCTACAGACACTTGCTTGTGAGGAATGTCAAGTTGCACTCGTATCAGAAGAACGAATATCTTCCAAAAATAATGGCATTATTATGTTATGACTCTTAGTTTAGATACTGAGACCTTTAAGTTGTTCATAGGTAAATATATTTTTACGTGTCTTCATGAACACCTATACCATCAATAGCCACGCAGCAACCATTTGGTTCATTTATTGCGTGACAGCACGCAATAAATAATATATCAAATGTATTCAAAAATATATTGATATTAGGATAAAAAATATCTTGTTCACAAAACTGCGATAAAGCTAGCAAAAAGACAGCTAAATAATAAACTGAACCTTTTAAGGGGCAGTAACTTAATTAGATTTTTGTGTTTATTTAATAATCATCGTTTTATAAATTCATTCCTGTTTTTATTGACTTGCGAAAACCTACCATATATTTACTTACCTACCCAATGTTTACTAAGTACTTACCTTTTACTTTAAATAATTAAAGTTGTAAATTTAATCAAATTAACACATAAGTGTCAATCATGGCCCATCACTATTTAACAGCTTTATCTATTTATCAGTTTCTAATATATAACACCTGTTTACACTTGGCATAATAGGCAATGAGCGCTATGCGCGCTCTATAGCTTGCTTATAAATACTCTAAGATTGTGAATAAAATACATCAGTTTAGGTTATATGAGCATAGATCTTTTAGCCTGTAAATTAAAAATAACTAGCAATTACTGCCAAAGTCAATGTCAAATTGGGTTTTGGCGGGAACTTGATCGGCGGCGGTTTGCTGCTCCTGTATTATTGTTTGAATAATGGTTTGAAGTGGATTTTGATATGTAAAAGTGGTGCGATTTTGTGTATTAAGTGTCTGCGCATGTGAACTATTAGTGGAAACGGTGAAACAAGTGATCTGATGGTGATGTGATTCTCAAGATAAGGTGTCTATCTGCTTAGGCGCCTTGAGATACCATCGCCAACTGTCAGCTGTCTGCTGACTCAAGTTGCAGTCAAAATCTCCCAAGGGCTGCATAATGTGACGCATCAACATATTGTGAAGCAGTGTACTATGAAGGATAAATAAACATTTGGGGAATTCAATTCAGTTTGGATTCTGTTTTTAAAAATATTGAATTGACAAATCTACATGGATTGAAACTTACAAAGATTGTAATATAAAGAAGACTTGGCTTTAGCCTTTACGGTTTTTGAAAATATGAATAATTAAAGAAAATAAGACTTGGCTTCGGCCTTTATGGACTTTGAAGAGACGGAAAGAAGAAAAATAAGACTTGGTTCCGGCCTTTACACCTTAAAATTCTATATATTCAAAATAAAAAAGACAAGGCTGTATGACTTAGTTCCTTTGCCTGTTCTCTCGAGCGAATAATAAAAACAACAACAACAACAACAATGTCAAATTGGGAAGAAAAAAAAACGCGGGAACCTTGAAACGTGATAGGCGCCTTTTCTTAAACTAAAATTTTAATTTTGTTTTGTTTAGTTAAAAGGCACTAAACTTTTATTGTTTTATTGTTACTGGGTTTCCTCATCATGGGGAAACGTAGAAAAAAAAAAGTTGCCGGTAGAAGAAGAAGTCTTTGAAGAGGAGGAAGAAGTCTTCGACTGAGGAGGAAGAAGTTGATACCAGTACTGAGGAAGATCCTGAGAAAGAGCAGCGCAAGTATAAGCCGTACTTTGTAACTGACTACAACAGGAGGTACCCTGAGGACACTGTCCTCGTTGATTTTGTTGTCTTTGTCGAATCAAATGATGAAAGAAGGCCAATCGGCACGCGGGACATGATGTCTCTGTCCACACATATGAAATAAAGGCATTAAATATTTGCAATCTATGAATAAATACAAAATAGGCGTTCATTTTGAAAAGCCCTCTCTAGTGAATGCATTTTTAAATAATGTTACATTTCTTAATGAGTACAAAATGAAGGCATCTATCCCAGCTGTAGGGACAGAAATCACAGGAGTCATAACTAATGTTCCCACTAATCTTTCTAATTCAAAAAATTTTGGTATGTTAACGACTTACAGGAAGATAATATGTGTTAAAATGATAATGAGGAAACATAAGAATGACGCAGGACGCAGTTTGCTGCAGCCGACGGGCACGGTGGCCATCACGTTCGCTTCTAATGTTTTGCCGGACCACGTCGATCTTCATGGTTGGCGGTTCGTGATAAATCATTATATTCCACCAGTGAAGCAGTGCTACAACTGTATGAGGTATGGCCACTTAGCAAAGTACTGTAAAAATTCTGTGAAATGCTCAATTTGTACTGAAAATCACAGCTACAAAGATTGCCAAGTCTCTTCAGATAAAGCGATATGCATACATTGTAAAGGAAACCATCTAAGCATTTCTGGACAGTGTCCTGTTAAGAAACAAAAGATAAAAGAAAATCAGGCTAAATTACACAAAACCCGTTTGTAGACCTTTTAATAAAACGAATTCCCGAATTAAACAAAAAAAATCCTAAAGATGCTCTTATGTCACTGCTAAAGAATGATGACATTATTAATATAATTTTATATACAGTCATTAAAGTATTAACTCTTAATAAATCAAATGAACAAACCACCATATCTTCTCAGCTTGTTAAAGATGTTCTCATAGATACAATGAAACCAAAATAGATATTTCATTATTTAACATTTAATATTTTATGGATCAGTGTAACATTTTACAATGGAATGCACAGAGTTTAATTATAAATCGCTTTCAATTTACACAATTTTTATGAGAACACTATAGATGTTGCTCTCATATGTGAAACTTGGCTTAAACCTAGGCACAATTTTAGAGTAAAAGGTTATAATATTATACGATTAGATTCAGGTAATGATCATAATGGAGTAGCAATACTTCTACATAACGAAATTGGATTTCGTGTTATCAATATATTCTCTGATGACTCATTACAAAATATAGCTGTACAAATACAATATAATGATAAATTATTAACTTTAGTTAGTGTTTACTGTCCCCCTAATTCACCAATTAATTATAATAAATCCAAATTAGATAATTTAATCCAAAGTTTGCCACAGCCAGTCTTTATAGCTCAGTTTGCCCCGAGCAGTTATTGTTTTGAGCGGAATTTTGCCCCCCCAGAATACGCGATTACGCGCAGAATGGTGATTAGGTACATTATTATATGTTGCTTCTGAGAGGCAATTCATCTTTGTCCTTTGGGGTGACAACGCATCTGGCGCCTTTGTTTGAAGTCGGTTACAGGTATATAAATGCTCTGCAGTAGCAGTAGCCACATGTTATCAAGTGGACTGATAACTCATTTGCTCTATAAAATTATTTATCTACTACAACTATAGCCGTGGTCGCTCAGGGGCTAAGTGCTAACTGTAAATTTCACAGTACGCGAGCAACCCGGGTTCGATCCCCGCCGGCACCAATGAAATTGTTAATTGCTATTTTAAGTGCTGATTCACCACGTGCTCGGCGATGAAGGACAATATCGTGAGGAAACCTGCATGTCTGAGAAATAAAAAAAAAATATTTCTCACACATGTGAAGTCCGCCAACAAGAATTGGGGCAGCGCGGCGTACACTTCCTTGTCCTAAGACCCTCTCAGAAATGGGAGGAGGCCTGTGCCCAGCAGTGGGACGTATATAGGCTGTAACTTTAACTTTAGCTTTATAATTATAGGGTTAACTTTTGACGAGAACATGACTGCCAGTGAATTGCTGCTCCGTTTTCCAGATTTTTTGTATTTAATGTCTGCGTATGTGAACTATTAGTTGAAACTACGAAACAAGTGCTCCCGTGGTGATAAAAAATTCAAATTATTTTATTTTGCTACGTCGCCTTGAAACTTGAGATATGTCATCGATACTTCTGGTTTAAGCTGTCGTTGAAATCTCCAAAAATGTGACGCATATTGTTAAAGAATATTTTAAATGAATAATAAAAAGGATAATTTCTTATTACTTGACAAAAAAGTACAACCGTACGAGTTACTGAAGAAAAACTTAAAGTTTTAAGGCTTTTTGGTGAGATCTTGAAGGCCTGTGTGGATTTAGCGCACCGGCATAATATTGTGAATTTAGAGTATTAATATGCAAACTATAGAGTGCGTGTAAGCAAGTCAGAACTATAAACACGCGTTAGAACAGTCTCGAAATGGCCAGGATGATGTATTACTTATTAGGCATGTCGATTCACTTAAAATAAAATCGATCTCCGATTCGATTCAAATCGAACATACTAGAATCGATTCTCGACATTTTCAAACGTGCCTAATAATACATATAAGAGCAACAATACTTTAACAAACGTGCAAACTGCAACGTACATTTCTCGATAAATCAAATTTAAATGTATGCTACACGAACATAATACTGTTTATTTCGTTACTAGAAACTTCAACAAATAATATTTACTCACAGTATTTTTTTTTTAAATAAAGTAAATTCATAGCACAGATTAGGTTAAACACCGGAATCCACGGGTAAGATTAGAAATGACAATGACAAGTGACAACTTCTTTTTATTAGTAAGTAGCATATGTTATCGTGGTAGATCAACGCTGCAGCTATATTAGCTGTAGCTGTAGCATGTATTGGTCGGCTCACCCGAGGCAGGACCACGCTCTTACAGAATACCAGCGTCAAATAGCAGCTTAAGGCTGCTGTGTATTGTATGGTGAGTGTTGAGAACCGAAGAACCTTTTTACTGGAAACGAGGCATTCGATCTTAGTCCTCAGGGGTGACAACGCATCTGCATGTTGATTATTAATCGAGGATAAATGAAGATGTCTATGAGCCACAACACCCACTTACCATCAGGTGGACTGTGTGCTCGTTTGTCGTCACCCTTATTCTATAAAAAAAAAAATTGGTTGCCTGTAAAGTCGGTATACGGGCGAAAGTTTTACGTGACAACGACTTTGAGTGGTAAAATAATTTTATTATGTCTGTCTCTCTCGCTCTTAGGCGGGCTAACCATGCCCGAGTGGAAGGGACGCGTGCCTCTCACTCGCTCTCATTGTGAGCGCATAACGTGAGCGGAGCGTAACGCAGTTTCTTGAAGTGTCACCCGGCAAACCAATTTATAAGACGTTGTCACGTCAAAACGTAAGTAACGACCTCTTTGGATACGTTCATAAATATTTATTTGTTGCGTTCAAATTATCAACCAAGTACGACCGGTTGTTATTGCGTCCGACAACAGCAAAAAAAATTAAAAAGGGAAGATACCGCAGCCAGTTTAGGAATTTTATCACTAGTTCTTGAATCGGTCCGATTCAAGAGGTTTTGGACCGATTCAGCGGATCGATATAGTGTTTCAAATCGATCTGAGAAATTGATTATTTTACTCTACATAATCGATCTTTCGATTAATCGATTTCAGAACGACATGCCTATTACTTATTAGTCACGAAAGGTCATGCGCGTTGACTATATCTCTCGACGATATTTAATAGAATTTTTAGTTGTCTGGTGAAATATGCAGGGCCAAGCTGCAAAAGCGATTCACGGAAGCCAAATAAGAAGAACAATTATATTTCTTTTCATCAGTATGTAATATTTCGATAAGAAAACACTGATTTTAACAAAATTACTTAGGGCGTCAAAGGGTGTAGCGGGAGGCGCGTGGCGGGGGCGACACAGCACGTGCCGTGCGCCTCGCGCTTCGGGTTTTCCGCGAATTAGAGATAGTGCTGCGCCGCGTTGTACTCGAATAGTCGAATATTATTTTAATAACATGATTTCTTTCGTAATAACTATATAATAAAATTATAGTATTATAAGTAAAGATCCTTTGTTTTCATGACCTATATGGATCATAAAATAAAACATTTAATAGCTTTCTTATAACATAATTAAGTTTAATGCGGTTAAATACTTTTATCTATTTTCCGTAAAACCCGTGAATCAACAAATAAGTGGGTGATAGAGATAAAAAGACCCAACTGGGAGCCCAACATTAGGAGTAGGTACTGTATAATATTGCAGATTCGCAGTTTATAGTTGATAGTGGAAATGATTTGGTGTTACCTGATACTCTTCTATCTGAGCTATCAAAACAAGTGACTTCCTACATAGCTGGCATGTAGGCAGATTTTTGCTACAGACACTTGCTTGTGAGGAATGTCAAGATGCACTCGTATCAGAAGAACGAATGAAAACATATTTTCCAAAAATAATGGCATTATTATGTTATGACTCTTAGTTTAGATACTGAGACCTATAAGTTGTTAATAGGTAAATATATTTATACGTGTCTTCATGAACACCTATTCCATCAATCGCCATGCAGCAACCATTTGGTTCATTTATTGCGTGACAGCACGCAATAAATGATATATCAAATATATTCAAAAATATATTGATATTATGATAAAAAATATCTTGTTCACAAAACTGCGATAAAGCTAACAAAAAGACAGCTATATAATAAATTGAACCTTTTAAGGGGCAGTAACTTAATTAGATTTTTGTGTTTATTTAATAATCATCGTTTTATAAATTCATTCCTGTTTTTATTGACTTGCCAAAACCTACAATATATTTACTTACCTACCCAATGTTTACTAAGTACTTACCTTTTACTTTAAATAATTAAAGTTGTAAATTTAATAAAATTAACACATAAGTGTCAATCATGGCCCATCACTATTTAACAGCTTCATCTATTTATCAGTATCTAATATATAACACCTGTTTACACTTGGCATAATAGGCAATGAGCTCTATAGCTTGCTTATAAATACTCTAAGATTGTGAATAAAATACATCAGTTTAGGTTGTATGAGCATTAATCTTTTAGCCTGTAAATTAAAAATAACTAGCAATTTCTGCCAAAGTCAATGTGTGAAAGGAGTTTTGGCGGGAACTTGACTGGCGGCGGTTTGCTGCTCCTGTATTATTGTTTAAATAATGGTTTGAAGTGGATTTTGATATGTAAAAGTGGTGCGATTTTGTGTATTAAATGTGAACTATTAGTGGAAACGGTGAAACAAGTGCTCTGATGGTGATGTGATTCTCAAGATAATGTGTCTGTCTGCTTAGGCGCCTTGAGATACCATCGCCAACTGTCAGCTGTCTGCTGGCTCAAGTTGCCGTCAAAATCTCCCAAGGGCTGCACAATGTGACGCATCAACATATTGTGAAGCAGTGTACTATGAAGGATAACTATACATTGAACTTCAGGCTCAGAACCCAAAGCCGTAAAGCCAGTTATAAAAAAATATTTTGTTTTTGTTTACCTGTCAGCCTGTCACTGATCACTCAACTCAATATAAAGAAGACTTGGCTTTAGCCTTTACGGTTTTTGAAAATATGAAGAATTAAAGAAAATAAGACTTGGCTTCGGCTTTTATGGATTTTGAAGAGACGGAAAGAAGAAAAATAAGACTTGGTTCCGGCCTTTACACCTTAAAACTATATATTCAAAATAAAAAAGACAAGGCTGTATGGCTTAGTTCCTTTGCCTGCTCTCTCGAGCGAATAATAAAAACAACAACAAATTGTCAAAAGGTGTCGTCAAATCAAATGAGGGCAAAAGCGGGTTTTATTGTATTTTATTATTATTTTCGTATTTAAATTAAATGGTAAATTACTTTCGTTTTCAATTCTTTAATTATATATTTCATCTATAAATTTAAAATGGGTGATAATGATGGTTATTACGATGGTGACGGGTTAGTATAGACTAGCATGTATATTATGAGAGTTAAAAATCATTGTTTTCATTTAGTGTGTGTTTTATTTCTTTAGTTTAAAATAGGGTTTTCTTACTATGAACTTAAATTGTCCCAATGTTGATCTGGGACTTATAGGTCACTATTTTATGTGGGACTTCTAACAAAAAAGAATGTGCTAACTGTCTTACTTGCCTAGCATGTCTTAATAGGCAACTAATGGGATATTGCGTTTGTGTTTGTGCAGGTGATGGGCTAGTCGCCTGTCATTTCTTTCACAATTTTCCATCTAAACCCATATTTTTTGACTAAACAATGTCCGAGTAGTGCTCAGCTCCTTGGACTCTATCTACCCCCTCAAAGATGATGGGCGTGACTCTATGTATGTATGAATTTATATGCTTGTGCTTAAATCTTTTTGATAAAAAAGGTGTCTACATAGATATGCTGGCTGCTACATGTGTCATACTTGTGAATGGGCAATCGCTGATATACATATCATACTTGTGAACAGCTGTTGCATATGGGGACTGGTCAGCTCGGGCTTGCAACATATTTATTAGCTTTAATTTTGCATTTTTTTTGGGTAATATTTCACTGTAGAACATGCTTTGATTATTTATGTGTCGAATACTATTTAATTTTGATTGGATTATTGTAATGTAGATGTTTAAGAAAATGACAAAAATGAGGATAGCTATCAATTTTTTCTGCGGTTTATTCAATCGAATAACAATAATCTCTTTTCAAAATAGTTGTAGATTAAGAAAAATGTTAACTTAACTTGACAAACCGAATCTCAATTTCTTACACTGAAAAATATTTTTTCAGTGTAAGAAATTTTAGTTTTCATTTCATTTCATTTCAAATGAAATGAAATGAAAACAATATATTATGTATTAATTTATTTATTATGTATTAATTTATTTATTTTATCTAACTATTATGACCTTATTTGCAGGACAATGGATTCTTTACCTGTCTCCCCTGAAGTCACCTACAATTGGGTGGATATAACATCAGATTTTTTTAAATATATTCAAGGTAAATTTGCTTACTGAATGAATATTGATAGGACTTGTGTCCATTGCACATCTTGTTCTAATTAATTAAACTTAGAGTAGTATTATAATTTTCAACTATAGTCTTTGCGTTATAGCATGGTGCGGGTGACAGCTTACACTTTTGGCGTGTCTAGAGATGGAACATTGTTAAATCGATTTAAAAAAGGCGATTAATGATACACAAAACAAAGCAAAAATTATCGATAAGCTATCGATATAAAAATTAAAACCGAAACATATTATATTTCTTTAATAAACTACAATGCATGTAAAATTAAGTTTAATACAAATTATGACATAATAGTTACATAATAGCTGTTCCCGGACCTCGACCGCTTGGTATTTATTGCGATTAGATTTCATGGGTTTTAATTTTTTTGCATGAAATCGTAATTTTTTTTCTAAAATAATATTAGCCTGTGCTACTCCTTATAACATCAGCTATCTGTCAGTGCCAGCTATAAGCCGGAACAAACAGACAGTAAGACAAACATTTTAAAAATTGTTTTTGTCTTTTTGTTATAAATACCGTATATACTTTCATATGTATTTAGTAAAAGGCTGTAATTTTGATATTACAAACAGACACTTCAATGTGTAGACTATACTATGTATTAATTTGAAAGTAAAAATCATCTTCTATTTCATGTTGATTGCAACATTACATTTAAACAAATAAAATGGCTACCAGCATCTGTAATTTTCAGTACGGCGTAGACTGCACCGGCAGCTTTTAAAGGTACGAGTGCTAGTGCCTTTTGCTTTGTTGAACGATTAGTTCTAATTCCAATACATATTTACGTAATTTTTATATATTCAATTTATTTCAAAACCAATTTTTGATAGTCTGTCGTTGTTTGTTATGGCATGGCATAGTTTAGCGTGGCACATAACTGTCGTAAGTGGGCGGTACCCATCCATGAAGTACAACAATATCTGTATGACAGTTTATCTAAAAAAATACGAAACTTCATAGGCGTAAGCTGTCACCCGCACCATGCTATAACACAAAGACTATAGATAACTGTAATGTTGTTATAAATCGATATTTGTCTACCAATCTTTGTCTCCAATTAGGAAAAATGATGAAATTAATTGTTAAACTATGAAAAGGTGATAAAAATGAGAAAGTAACAAAAATTTTGTTTCAAGCAATATAGCCTAATCAGAAAATTATACGCATAAAAAACTTTTCTTTGTAGGTTGCAAGTATAGTGATTTTTTATTAAACATTTTAATTATTTCTTTAACATTTTTATGTTTTTTATCTTTTTTCAGACCTAAAAATAGGAGAATTATTGCACGATGGCCATCTTTTTGGTTTATTTGAAGCCATGTCAGCCATTGAGATGATGGATCCTAAAATGGATGCAGGAATGCTCTGTAACCGGGGAAGTCCTAAACCACTAAATTTTCAACAAGCTGTTGCAGTATGTTATGTTCCTTCATTCTATTTTTACTTATAATTGTTAGTTATCAATTAAACCTAATATGATGACTAACTAGATGTAGTGACAACCTAGTAAGACATGCAGGAAGTCGATGGATACAGGTGGCTCAGGATCCTGCTTTGTGGCATTCCTTGGGAGGCCTATGTTTAGCAGTGGACTTGTGGAGGGCTGCAATGGTGATGGTGATGATGATGACTAACATTTTACAATTGATGGATTATTTGGCAATATCAATTTATACAGCAAATATACCTAAGATATCCAGTGTTTCACAGCATAGATGATAGTTTTAGAAATTCTGTTTTAAAAGCACCCAGTGGGGCAAAAAAGTTATTTCTGACAAAAGTCATCTTGATTCAAATACACAATCAAAGCAAGTGATTATACTGTCGCTTTAATATGTATAGCAACATCATTGTTAATTGTATAGGATGGTTTTGTTTCTTTTGATATATGAAGAACTATGATTAGTGCAGTGCGTCTTATAGTGATTGGTAGGCCCCTATTAGATATTAAAAGAAATGATGGCCTACTGATGAATGGCCTACTCATGTAAAAATGTGATGTCATACATGTGGTTTATAAAATCACATTTTTGGAGGATTTTTAGAAAATTTGACAAACAAGAAATTGAGCCAAATGAAATGAGAGTCTACATAAAGAGCTGAACATTATACTAATAAATTATAAGATAAATGAGGACATGAATTTGTAATTCTCAAAAAATACTGGCGTTTAAAATATAGCAAAAAAATTTAATCAACTGACAATTTTTATTGTACAGGTCCACTACTATTTTTACTATCATCTGCTTGAGGCATTACTTGGGCCTCGCATGGATTTCATAACTTGATAAAATTATCCTTTGTTAATAATCAACTAAGATAATCAACGTCTAGATAATCAATTAGATAAACACTTAAACAGATTTTTCTTGCTGGAAAGCACACACAAAAATGACTTTCAATAAGTAATATTTTTAATCTATGTTGAATATAAATATTTTATTCTATTCAATTTAAAAACTGGATAAGCCACTTGTTTTAAATACTACTAATAGCAGACTAAAGTTATTTTTAAATAAAGGCAAAAGTATGTCATGCACACTAGCTTAAAGTCCACTGCTGAATATGGGTATTATTATATCATTTTATTATAATATTATATAAAAAAAAACACTATACCTACATAACATAAATTGGGGTGTACTTAAAATTGCAGGTTCCAAAACTGAAAAGATATTTAAGTAATACTGTATACAATATTTTCATATTACATTATGTGTTTTCAAATTTTAAATTCCACCTATGTACAATTGAAGGTTTGACTTTGATTTTTACAATACCCGAAAAGTATTTTTTATTTCCTATTAACCTAGCATCGTATTTAGCCAACTTCAAAGAAGGGAGCAGGTTCTTAATTCGACTTTATATTCTTTTTTGTATTTATGTATGTTCATCAATTTCGAACCGATCTTAATGATTCATCTTTTATTTAATAGGTAAAAAATTCACCCCGAAGGATGGAAAATTATTATGGAATGAAGTTTTTAATGTAACTATTTAGATGATATTCGAGCTTGTGTATTTGTAATTCCACTCAAAAGGGTCAAAAATTTGACTTTTAATAAAAAGTAAAAACCGACTTCAAAGAACTAAAATGAATAAAACATTTTACACATAATAGCTTCTGAAAACGGTTCTTTAGTGCTTTCTCACAGATCATATATCCTCTGCAATGTGGTTGCCTGGTAGAGATCGCTTCTAAGCGATAAGGCCGCCAATTGTACCTTTAAACAATTTGTTGATTTTTTTTCTCTTATTTTTCAATGTACAATAAAGTATGTTTCATAATATTTTTCATAATTAATTAATTAATTCATTATGTCTGCACCGAATTTTGGAGCTATTATTTGCAAATTACTTTATTCTATTTAGTTCTTTCAATTCAATTTTTTATTTTTATTAATTCAAATTTTTATACAACAAAATAGGAATTTTTCTTTATGTTCTTATTTATAACCAAGGTTTGTTACATATGGGTGCCTATTGCAGTGTGGCAAATTGAAAATTGACGATCTAGAACCGAACGAAATCATAGGCATCATAGATGCTACAATGGCGTGCATTGTTTCCTGGCTGGAAGGTCACTCGCTAGCACAAACAGTCTTCACCAACCTGTACTTGCATCAGCCTCACTCAATCATAAATAAAACACTGAAAGCTTATTGCATTGCAGTGTATAAGTTATTGGATTGTATTAGAGATTGTATAAACAAGTAAGTTACAGTATTTCTGGAATATATTGATTATTTTTAACTATTGACACAAATTGCTTGTGATTTATGAACAAATGTGTTAAGCCAAACGTGGTAGAGCCACGCTGCAGCTATATTTTTGTATAGTTGTAGCACGAATGGGTCTGCTCGACCGGGGAAGGACCACACTCTCACAGAATACCAGCATGAAATAGCAGCTTAACGCTGCTGTGTTTCGTATGGTGAGTGTAGAGAACCGGAGACCCTTTTTACTGGAAAAGAGGCATTCCATCTTAGTCCTCACTGCTGACAACGCATCTACGTTTTGATTTGCAAACGAGGATAGATGTAGATGTCCATGGGTCACAGCAACTACTTACCATGAAGTGAACTGTGTGCTCGCTTGTCACCATTATCTTATAAAAAAAAACATTACTTAAGCCACATGTATAAGGTGTATTATATGTTACAATAATTACTAGATATTGATCTTATGATATTTTTTTGGGTATTGAACTTTAAAGAATTTCATGGCAGTTTAAAAGACCAGTGACAATTTTTAGTTATCTTGCCTTGTGTTGTTTTCTTCAAAAATATTTTTATGCTCTTCATATTACAATTTCCCTTTAGAGCTCAGGTATTTGAAGAAGAAGATTTTGTGCCAATGGGCTATGGTTACCGTCTTGGTTCCAACCCACAATTAGGCAACACATCTGATGCTAGCCTTGAGGTGAGCGAGCAAAAATGCATTGCATTGTTGAGAGAGCAAGAAGAAGAACTCAACAAAAAAGCCAGGAGCATTGGGGATGAAGTAAGTGTTTTTCCTCTGATTTATTAATTGTTGTCGTGTAGGCGGCGTAAGAGACTTCCCTAAGCTTGTAAGAGGCAACAGAGGAAGTTATTAAAAATAAAAAACAAGTGAAATGTTTAAAAAAAATTAAAATAAATTTTTACTACGTATTTTTATCATATTATTGCATTTTCATACGAATTTGAGCTATATTCAAAATTTCAAGTTTTCAGCTCATCGGGAAGTTGTTTAAAAAACCAATTACTAAATTCCACCCAGAACGACAGACAAGTGACTTAATAAAAACTTGGTAATAAACTGCTATTAGCAAGCCGCCTGTCAAGCGCAGCACTAAGGCTAATATCCTAAGAGGCAATCTATTGAAGGCCTATGTTTAGTGGTAGACTTTTATAGACTGTATGAATGAAATAATTAAAGAATGAATTTTTCGTGAAAAAAACTGACCTGCCGAGCATTGCAACTATGGCAAAATACCCCCTATGAAGCAATCTATAAAAAGGCCCATGTTCAATAGTAGAGCTATATTAATTGTATAGTTGTAGCACGAATGGGTCGGCTCGACCGGGGAAGGACCACGCTCTCACAGAATACCAGCGTGAAATAGCAGCTTAATGCCGCTGTGTTTCGTATGGTGAGTGTTGAGAACCGGAGACCCCTTTTACTGGAACGAGATATTCTATCTTAGTCCTCACGGGTGACAACGCATCTGCGTTTTGATTCGTAATCGAAGATAGATGTAGCTGCCTATGGGCCACAGCAACCACTTACCATCAGGTGGACTGTGTGCTCGTTTGTCACCCTTATCCTATAAAAAAATATATATATAATTTTGTTAACAACTATTTATTTCAGACAAATAATCTTTGGACGGCCTTGGCAGCTAGAATCCGCTTTACTAGAATGTTCTATCAAGCTCTTCTTCTTATAACAAAAAGAGATTCACAGTCTGGAGCCGATTGTGTAGCACTATTAAATGGATGCTCTGAAATGATGAAAGTTATTATCAAGACATCCGGAAGAGGCACTCAACCTGTGGAGAATTGTAAGTGAAGTTTAATTATTTATTAATTAGTTAATATTAACTTGAAAGAGATGTGTGATGGCGGCGCAAAAGAATCCACTGCCCCATATTATCATACTGTGGGTAACGTAAGAGGCGACAAAGAAAAATGAAACAGAATATGGGCAGTAGCATCCCCTTGATAAGAACTCAAAATAATAAAAAAACAGTTTTTGCCTACACACCTGCCAATTATAGTAAATATCTCCTCTATCTATGTGGCAATCTATGTGGGAGGCCTATGGTCAGCATTGAATTTTGATGACTGTTATCAATGCCTATTTATCTACTACAGTTTGTATTTAGCTACATGTAATATGTTTCTTCTAATTTTAACAAAAAAGGTTGACAGGCTTTCTAATCTACACCCTGTAAATGAGAAACTGGCTTCTTTTTGCCTAGAAGTTGAACTTAGTTGAAACGACCCCTAACTATACTACCTATTTCTACCGCCAAGTAACAATGCAACCACTTGTGTTCCGCTTTAAAAGCTATAAGAGCAAGTATAATGACAGCATTCAATTTTAATCTTCAGAGGTAACAACGCATCTGTGGCCTTCTTTGTTTGAAGTTATTTTCATGAGTCATGCTGCAGCTATACTGGTATAATTGTAGCACGAATGGGTCGGCTCGACTGGGGAAGGACCACGCTCTCACAGAATACCATCGTAGAATAGCAGCTTAACGCTGCTGTGTTTCGTATGGTGAGTGTAGAGAACTGGAGACCCTTTTTACTGGAAACGAGGCATTCCATCTTAGTCCTCATGGATGACAACGCATCTGCATTTTGATTCGTAATCGAGGATAGATGTAGATGTCTATGGGCCACAGCAACCACTTACCATCAGGTGGACTGTGTGCTCGTTTGTCACCCTTATCCTATAAAAAAAAGGTGTTAATGGGCTTGTGCAGTAGCCACTTACGATATTATCTATATATTTAAAAAATCAATATTATGTTTCAAGATATCGTTTTGGTTTATATATATATGATATAATATATGAAGTGTATGTAATATATGAAGCCTGATAAAAAATACCACAAAAATTTTGCAACTAAAATTGCCAGGCGCTCAACATTTCAACAATGTACACTTTTATTTTGGTAATATTCTTACAGGTCAACTGTAAGAAGAATTGTAAAGGTTAGAAAGTTTGTAATAAAATAGTTTAAATACTTGTAATGAATAAAGAAAGGCGAAATGTAAGCTATTATTTTTATTCATTTAATTTTTTATGATTGTGATGAATTTACGTAGATGTTTTATTAATATAAAATGAAGTAAAAAATAAATAAAAAAAGAATAAAGTAATTCTTATTTCTATGATATATATAATGATTAAAAAAATTATATAATTTTTTATTGTTTAACATGAATATGACTTTAACTTTTATTATTCAATGTAGTTACCGTTAACTTTAATGAATGATTATTCTAAATACAGTTAAAATAATGACGTGGATGAAATTATAAAATGTAAAAATACGAAGAAATGAGTTAAATATATATAAATGGTATGAATAATAATTAATATAAAGAAATGATTATGATTAGGATGAAAATAGGAAATGGAACGATCTCACGATCCTTGATGTGGGATGATCGAAGGTTCTGGAAGATGGCGGGCGTCTCAAGACCTGTGCACAATTATAATGTAGTTCGTTTGTCGATTAAGTATTGATGTTAATGCCCGGAAATGTCAGCTGTGCAGCATTGTTCACTCCGGTGAAACAATCCAACTTGAAGACGGCGCAGGAAGTGTGTGCACGTGGCGACTTTGGTATGAGCTCTGACGTGCTTGAAGTATTTCTTCTTGGGTGATTCTCTTGTTTTTCTTAAAGGATCGAAGGACCATATGGTGGGGACAGTGCCCTGTACACCTTGTGATAGGGAGAACTGCCTACCCTGATGAAAATTAATTAAACTTGGACTGTACTGAATTGGTTTAATAAGTGCTACAGAGTTAACCCGACAATGAAACCGTGCGATTAGTAACGTGAGCGAAGTCGTTCCGTTCGACCGGCGAACCGCTTGCCGTCCCGCTCCGCCCCCGCTGCTAAAACTACGCGACGCATGTTCACGCAGTGATGTCGCGCGCAACCTTGTCTTCACCACAGACACTAACGTAAATAACGATGAATTAATAGAAGAAGAAGCCAATAAAAAATAAAAACACGAGAAATGAGTGCCTCATAAATTAACTGATGCATAGAGGTACACGTTGAAGCATGCCTTACTTTGATGAGTAGGTTACAGAAATGAATGAATTTTGGACATAATTGTGACGTGAGATGAAAAGTGGATTCTCTACAATAGTAAGCGAATCACGTAATGGCTGAACACATGTCAAATACCGGAACAATGCCTTAAAGCGAAGCTTACCCATAGTAAAGTAATGGAAACTGTTTAGTGGTCACTTCAATCAATGCCAATTCACTACAGCTTTTTGATATTTTGGTGTCTCAATAACAGCAGATGTCTATTGTGAAGAACTTGTTTAAACATTACAAGAGCCGCAGTTAAACACTTTACGTCATCCTCCGTACTCGCCAGACCAAGCCTCAAACGATTACCATTTTGCCGCAATTTGGACAATTTCCTGCAAGGAATTATAAATTATAAAACTGAAGTTATAAACTCGCTTACAATCCACCTGATGGTAACTAACTGGCTTTGATAAACAAAGAAAGCCAAAGATGCCACCTCTGAGGACTAAGAATGCCTGTAACTATACTGACTCTCTATACCTTCCGACGGCAACACAGCGGTGCAACCACTGCTAGTTGGAGGCAGAAATAGGTAAGACGTTGGTACATACCCTGACAGACTCCTTGGTAGAAAAGGGGTGTTACCAGCTAATAGTAGTTCTCAGGAAGCAATAAAAAATGCCTTCATAGACATTGTAGAGTCCAGATCCTCAGAGTTCTATCGCAAAGGCATAAAATATCGTCATGAGATGGCAGAAATGAGATAGATAGATAGATTTTACAGAAGAGGGCCATAAGAGCAATCTATGATTTAAAACCTAAAGAGTCGCTCCGACAAAAATTTAAGGAAATTAATATATTAACTTTGGCCTCTCAATACATTTATGAAAATGTAATGTACGTACACAAAAATAAAAGTAGTTATACAAAAATAAGTGATATTCATTCTGTAAATACTAGGAACAAACACAAGCTAGTAGTACCAGTTACTCGACTCCACCGAGTCAGTAATTCATTCTTGGGGCGATGTATACGCTTTTACAACAAAATCCCAGAAAATATACAAAATTCGACCTGCTCAAAATTCAAAAACTTTATTAAACATAGTTTGTATAAAAAGGGTTATTATAATGTTAAGGAATTTATGGATGATAATAACCCCTGGGAATGAGGTGTTCGCTACCAAGCTATTTCTAATTTGTTTTGTGTGGTTAATTGTGTAACATACATGATTGTAAGCTGTTATTTTAAAAAAAAGTCCCGCTGGGTTAATTGCTGGTTCTTACCAGGACAGAAGTTTTTTTTTTCGAACCAGTGGTAATTAAACAAAAGAGTGACTTTCAATTATTATTTATAATCTATATTGAATAAAAAAGTTTCTGTTTCTGTTTCTGTCTGATAATGAGAGTAAATAATACTTCTATTAAATAAATATATTTTTTCTTTTAAAAGTGTTTTAAATTTTATTACAAGCTTTTATTTAACTTGCAATGTAACTATGTTTGTTTGGGTGGAATCTTGCAACTCAATTTTGTAGCAGATATCTTCAATTGATTGAGCTGAAATTTTGTATACACGTTAAGTTTGGATGACAATACATGGATAGCTATGTGACGTCATTCTAAATCCAACATGGCGGAACACACAAGATGGCCGACTAGTTATTTTTAATGCACTACTACAATATGGGTATCAAATGAAAGGGCTTGCTGAGTATAACTTGAAAAATAAAGTGACGTCACTCTAAATACAATATGGCGGACTTCTAAAGATGGCGGACTAAGTTTTTTATGCTTTCCTACAATATGAGTATCAAATGAAAGGGCTTGCCGAGTATAACTCGAAAAATAAAGTGACGTCACTCTAAATCCAATATGGCGGACTTCTAAAGATGGCGGACTAAGTTTTTTATGCTTTTCTTCAATATGGTCAATATGGGTATCAAATGAAAGGACTTGCTGGGAATACGAATGCGAGTTAAAAAAAAAAAAAGATTGTGATCATACTCCGTTGCTCTCATCCGTCTGAAATTTTGGTGTACTGGGGTTTTGGAGTCCTCGATTTTGATATTGAGGTCGAATTGTTCGAGTCTGTAGCATCGGTCGGTAAACTTTGACTGCCCAAAGGTCTGGTGAATAGTGTCATTGGACATATTACAGAAATCATATGGCTCTACTTCCGGAGAGCACAAATATATAATACTGACATACCATCCGTCCGTATAGACTTCGGTAGAGACGGTGTTCATCTCATTCAACCCAAGACTGCAATTTCCAGCAAAATATAGACACGGCACTGCAGAACGAATAATGCTGCCAATTATATTACGTTGGGCTTGCACAGTACACAAAATACAGGGTAGTACTGTCGACAATGCCGTTGTATGCTTAGGCTCGAAGCTCTTCGCTGCTGGTCAAACATACGTGGCCTTAAGTAGGGTAAAATCATTAGAAGGTCTCCTTATTGCAGAGCTAGACTGTACCACATTAACCGACAAACGACCTTGCAACAATGGTGCGTTGAATGAGATGAACAGACTGAGGAAACTGTCCAGCGATAACTAAAAAGTATAAAATAAATGAGAAGTAAAAAAAAAAACTTTTATAAACAAGCTTTTATTTAAATGCGCTAAAAAGACTAAAATAAATTTTTCCTTTAAAACTTTTACTATCAACTTATAACGTCAGTACACAACTTATATGATATATAAGCTTGTCGCGAGATTTAAGTACTCGTATTTACTTAGTTAGAAAATTTTAAAAATCAAAATCAATCAGATCCTGTTTACAGTTACAGTTTACAGTTTACACAGGTAAATCTCGCGATCAGTTTTTATATCATATAAATTGTGTAATGACGTTAGAAGTTGATAGTAAAAGTTTTAAAGGAAAAGTTTATTTTATTATTTTTAACGCATTTAAATAAAAGCTTGTTTATAAAAATTTTTTACTTTTAATTTATTTAAGATAAAATGGCAATTATAGTATGTTTCATATTTATTAGTTGCTGCATTTTCCGTTTTGCCCACAACACAGAATCATACATGAGCTTGATAGCTATGACGTTAAAAGCATAGTAAGTCGTTGGATCGTTTTTCAAAAAACGATAGGTTCCTGAAACTTGCTTTAGCGATTAGGCTTAGTTTTAAAACATAAACATTCACGCCGCCACACCTTTACTTTTTGAGGAGCTACTAATTACTTTTTTTCTATAAAATCATAACAAAGAGTATTTAAACTTCAAAATATTAGAGATAGCATGCCCCTACATGTTCTTGACATTTTTTGTTTTTGCAGCCAATTCGCCAAATCCAATGGGTTTCGAACCCATGATCAACCAGCGTCTTCTTCCGCCAACATTCCCCCGTTACACTCGTATCAAGCCGCGTAATGAAGCTCTACAGTATTTCGACGAACTCGTGGCTCAACTGCGACATGCATGGAAAATAACATCATGTACCAATTTTCATACAGCTATAGTAAGTTTTCCATTCTGTTTTTAACTTTAACTTAAATATTTGGTTTATTGCAAATTACAGAAATGTCCTTGTTACAATGTTCTAATTATAATAGAAAACTTAGCCCTTACCTGCCAAAAAATATTAATGAATGACAGTTACTGATTACAATATTAATTAGATGTTTTGAAGATATGTGAAGTCTGCCAACACGAATTGGTGGAGCGTGACAGATACTTTCATGCTCTAAAACCCCCCCAGAAGTAAGAAAGGGCCTGTGTCCAGCTATGAAGGGATGTATATAGGTTGTTAGTTTATTTTAAATATACGGAAGTGCAAAGAGTGGGAGTCTATACCTACAAGTGGCTTAAAACAGTGTTTTGTTGCAATCTGTGTGCGAGTCCTATGACAATGAAGAATATGATGGTGTTTTTGCAATTTTATAGTGATGTTAATGATAAGTTATTTATATAATCTGCAATATCCCTGTCTCTTTTTTAATTTTGTATTGAATTAATGGTGCGTTATCTGCTATAATCACATTTATTATAATTTAATTGAAGTGTAACACACAAATATTTATGTGTTGAACTAAATGGGTTCCCAGGACTTTTTCATGGAGTTCAGTCGACAGCGGGCTTGTATTCTGTCTCGGTCAGCGTTGCAGCTTCTGTACCTGAACCCGTCGCCCGCTACTACCGCGTCTATGGCACAAAGCGCTATAAATTCGCCTGTGGGACAGCCTCGCCCTTCTCACCCTTTTGTAGAAATACTCCGGGAGTCCATCAAAAGCTTTGTAAATCCACCAGCATTCACGCCTAAGTCTCCGGCTGCCTCTACTCCCCAGGTTTGCATTTTTTTCTAAATATCAAATTTTATTTCAATCGAAGCGGTAAACAAACGCCCTGTTGCTAGGAGTTCCTATGCATGATTGAGTTCTTGATAAGGACAGCCGCAACAAAATGAGAGTAACCGACCGAGCTCAACAAATTATTAAACTGAATTGACAATGGGCCGAAGAATAAAGTCGAAGAACCGACAACCCATAATATAGATTCTGGGATATTCTAGAATCGACAAGTCTAGTAATAGGCAACACCCCACTTGATGTAAAAAACTACGTGTAGCAATTTAAAAAAAAAGAATAGAATCTATAATAAATACACATTAGTAACAAAATATATTATGATATAATATAATATTGTAAGTAAATATATCACACACACACTTAAACATAAATACAAAATTAATACACACATATAAATACGACTATTTAACAATATTGTATTTCTAATGATTTCTCAGTAAATGCTCGCGGATCAACTTTTTATGTTGCTTTGCGTATTGTAAATAAACTACACTACAAACTTTGTAGATATTACTATGTAGAAACTATTTCTTACGGATTTTATCGCGCTTAATTGATTAATGTAAAGAAAATCTTTTAAAAATAATTTGATACAATGTGTAATTATTGTTATCGTAAACATAAGAAATCATTGTATTATTGTGTGTCACACACTCGTCCATTATATTCTTGTCCTGCGCAGATGGCTAGTCTCTGTTAAGGCCGATCCGTACCTGACCGTAACTCGGCCTCTAAGGCAGCGCTTCGAGTGATATGTTTTATTCCTCAACCTTTATATAAAATGTTAAAAAGGTAACAACTGTCTAGTGGCGGTGTATAAATATCCACTACTCCATCTTATCCCGTTGGTGCCGTAAGAGGTGACAGAGTGAAACTGAACTAGGTGATGGGCAGCATTCCTGATAACAGCTGAATAAAAAACCAAACTGCGGTTAAAAACCCTTTTGCGTGGCAAATATGGCAAATATCCTCCCTCCTTTGAGACAATCTATGGGGCCAATCTGGAGCCTATGTTCAGCAGTGGACTTATGATAGGCTTTAATGGTACTAAAAAGGTACCAAAATTTTCGATGTTCATTTATTAATATACTGGTTCCTTGTTCCAGGCTCGGGAATTCGTTGAAAATTTCCTGGTACGTTGCGTGCGTCCTTTCGCGGTTTTGCTTCAAGTGTGTGGACACAATCGGGCGCGACAACGGGATAAGCTGGCTTTGTTGTTGGACGAGTTTGCCTCTTTACAGGAAGAGGTTAGTATGGTGTCATTAAATCAATCTTTTTTCTAATACATCATTATGTTTGTTGCATTATTGTGACCAGAGTCAAAAATAGCGCAGTTCTAAAATTATTTAATGAATGTTACACGACAGACAGACAAACATTTTAAAATGGTTATTCGTGTCTTAATACCATGTAAATAACTCCCTGAGTTTAATAGAATTTCGATATTACAGGCAGTCCTTTAAATTTTTTATATGGTTACGATATGGGGGATAAATTTAAGGAAAAATTTCTATTTTTTATATATGGTTACGATATGGGGGACAAATTGGTGGAAATGTCTTTGGAGACCTTTTTTATTTTCTTAGTTTGACGCAAATGAATCAGTATCGCTCATGAGATCAATGATGAATCATCAAAAATCATGTTTTTTATCAGTTTTTTTTTATTTCCTTAAAAATATCTTCATTTTTTTTCGGATAAAATACTGGGACATTGCTCTCGTGAAGTTTCATCACAATGGCTTTAGCCATTCCGAAGATTAGCATCGATAGACAGACAGACAAACATTTTAAAATTTTCATGTCTTAATAGCACGCAAATAATTCCCGGAACTTAATAGAAGCTAGTTACTTGGATATTACAGATATAGACTTCAATTTTATTTGTATGTGTAATGTTTTTATGCTTTTACTCTGAAAATATTTTCTAGTTTAGCCAATTTAAATACACTCGATCCGTTTAATAGAAGGCAGTCCGTTTCTTATTTAGTGCCTGATTTAGAGTTTTCACAGCCCCAGGCTAACTATGAATATGCGCCCCCCACCAGCCTGTTCTGTCTGTGCCTGCCCATCCCACGAATATATTTACTAGATTTTTATATTTTACTAGCTTACCACCCCGCGGTTTCGCCCACGATAAATCAAATTGTCAACAGTTAAATCAAAGTGTCGACTATCGCCCACGAACAACTGCAAAACCAAGGAAATTGCAGGTGCGTTGCCGGCCTTATTAAAAGGAGTAAGCTTGTTTATTAAAGATCTCTAAGTCGTATCGGTCCGGAAAAGTTGCCGGTAGTAGATGATTCCACAAAGAATTCTTGCGAGGAAGAAAACTCCTAGTAAATCGCACAGTCATGGTGAACCGCCAAGCATCCAGATGGTGTGGATGGTACTGTGAGTTTTGTTCCGATGTGCGTTGGTGGAATTTGGCGGCTGCGATTAATCTGAACAATTTGTCTAAGTACTCCCAGTGGAAAATGCGATAGAAAATGCATTGTAATGCAACATTTCTTCGCAGCGACAGTGAATCGAGCCGATCAGAAAGAACGCGGTCGTCGACGATTCGCGCCACTCTTTTAGCTGGATGCGGTCAAGTGGAAGGAGCTGGCACTGGGATGCCCCAGTCCAAAGATGAGAACAGTTCTCCATGTGAGGGCGAACTTGCGCCTTGTAAAGTTGCAAACGCTGTACTGGCATGAAATATTGTCCCACTCTCTGAGCACGCCAAGCTTTTTCCCTTCCAAGTGATCGCGGAACTGTACGTCATTCGATGTGTCGATGCCGAGGATTCCGATGATGGCTAAGGCAGCATGGGAAGTGCCCTGAAATTGAGGAGATACGACAAAGGGGTTCGTTTTAGCGGTAAACGCGCAAACCTGTGTTTTCTGAAGTTTGAACTGGTCTAGAGTCGTCCCCAATCCGAGATTTTGTTTATTAATACTCGACTTCAGACACAAATTTGTTCCGATACTCGACGACATGTTCCCGAGAAATATTAGCACGGTCAGTGTAAAAAGCATCACCAGTGTTATAACCAGTAACAGCAACAAATAATTGATATACAGAAGAAACAGCGTATATGATAGCACGCAGCCTTGTGGAACACTAGCATTAAAAGGTTCGTAGTCGGAGTATGCACCGTCTACTACGACCTTGATGCTCCAATCGGCAAGAAAACTGATGCTCCAATTGCACAATTTCTCAGGAAGCCTATAGGAAGGAAGCTTCTATAGAAGCGCTTTGTGCCAAAGCTCATCGAAGGCCTCGCTATGTTCATTAGGCCCACTCGACTTGTTGACGTCCAGGGATCCTTTGCACACTGAGCACTGTGTAAACCGCACATCCAGCATGGAGCTATCACACAGCGGGATAGTCGGCGGTGTGTACTCCCCGTCATCGAGAGTCGAGTTGGACTCAAAAAGAGAACCTAAAAGATCGACTTCCTCCTTTGCGGCATGGGTCAGTGAGTGTGAGTCGTTCTCCCTGTTCAGAGATGGAACAGATAAGGCTAATAGAAGTTCCCTTGGACAGCCTTGGCAAAGCATTAATACAATTGGAGATAGAGAAGAGAGCTTGAGCAGTTTAAAATCTTTGAATAACGTCCAGACAGTCAACGAAAGACGAAAGGTACCTACCAAATGATTCAATGTCTTATTTTTACAATATTTTTATTTTTCTTGTACCAAAAAATACAAAAGAGCAACAAATAAAATACTTGTGGGTTGCGGGTAATGTCTATTATTTATTGAGAATATTATACGAAATTTTATTCTGTACATAAGTGGTGCTTGCAAAGGCAAGCTCAGCGCCCCCTCGAACCTTGCGCCCCAGACTCCAGCCTGGTTAGCCTGTGGGTAAATCAGGCCCTGTCCTTATTAAATAAATTTATATTTTTCCATACATACCTACGTAATATTTTCAAAAATAAAAACCACAGGAGTGTCTAAATGATAGTCTTCTTGAAAAGGGATTCACGTGGTCCCAAGTTACCGATAGCTCCTTTTTTTTTTTGCTTGCATTTGCAAAAGTTAATCAAATTGCGTGCTTATCCAAACGACCTGTGATTGCCTCGAATCTTAAGTTTCAGACTTTATTCATTGATTGTATTTTTTATTAATAATTTTAAAATTCACCAGCAACCATAGCTTAATCCCCACCATCAACACTAAAACTTTTAATCGCAATCTTAAGTACTAATTTACCACGTGTTCCATGGTGAGAGAAAACATAGTTAAAAAATTCTGTAATTCACACTGGAGCAACGCGACGGACCTATCCTACTCTATTATTCTCGAAAAAATAAGAGCCCTGCTGCAGTAATGAAATGGTAGGTAGATACTTTAGAGAGTTAAATAGAGATTTCATTTATGTTTTGAATGGGAAGTCATTTATGTTTTACCTGAGAACATTGACTATTGAGAAACATTGACATTGTCATTTGGATGTGAACCTTATTGTGACGACATAAGGGTATCCACCCTTAGACATATACATATCCATGTCTATTTCTCCAAATGTCAACGCGCCCACAAACCCAAGGAATGATGAGTATGGGCATAACTTCCAAGTCATACATAATATCAGAAGGCAAATATTCGAAAAGGCCAGTCTTATGTCACTTAAAAAAGCCAGTTCATGGGAGAAGACTGGTGATAACGGTTTTCATATGTGTTCACTAGTATAAATAGTACGTTTGTCGTAGGCGGAGAGCGTGGACGCATTGGTGGGCGGCGAGGGAGTAGCGCCGCGCTCGTGTTTCGGCACTTGGGTGCTGTACCACGTGTTGCGCGTCATGATCGCCTACCTGCTGGCCGGCCTTGAACTCGAACTCTACAGCGTGCACGAGTACCACTACATCTTTTGGTACGAGCCTATACTCCTTAATATTGAACATAGAAGAGCAATAGGACAAAATACGCAGCCTGTGTGATTTAACAGCCTTAATTTTTTTTTTTGAATAATTGTGTCCTCTTGGCCAATTTTTTATGGATGAATTGATGTATGTTCAATGATACACGAAATATTCCTTAATATATTTTTTAATATTGTGATAAATACGGTGACAACTACCTAATATTGTCAGACGTTATCAACTATTACTCAATATTATAATGCAAAGGGTATACGTGTGCACTGTTTATGTACAGGTTTAAGTACACTTGTTCCGACTCACCTAACTTTATCCAGGCAAGGGTTTAGCTAATGTAACGCTTGTGCAATAAGATCGAAGGTAGGCTAGGATGCAGTGTCAGAAACACGGGGACGATCAATTGGAAACCCAACGAATTTGAGTTTTTGCAAAGAACTCTGCAATTGAAACTCAGGACATGCTAAGTATTTTTTTTATAGAATAAGGGTGACCAACGAAACACAGTACCACCTATTGGTAAGTGGCTGCTGTGGCCCATAGATATCTATATCTAGATTTAAGAATCAAAATGTAGATCCATTGTCACCCCTGAAGACTAAGACAGAATACCTCGTTACCAGTAAAAATAGTTTCCAGTTCCTTACACTCACCATTTGAAACACAGCAGCATTAAGCAGCCGATGTTTTGTAAGGAACTTTTACCACTAGATAACCTTTACCACTAGGCCACGTCGTCTACATTATAAGCACATAGTGACCACATCTATCATCCATATCATATACAAAAAGTTTAAGTTACAGCCTATATACGTCCCACTGCTGGGGCACAGGCTTCCTCTCACTTCTGAAAGGGTTTTAGCACAATAAAGTGTCCGCCGCGCTGCCCCAATGCGTGTTGGCGGACTTCACATGTCTTCGAAATTTTTTTTCACCTCACCAAGTTTTCCTTCACCGCAGAGCACGTGGTAAATCAGCACTTAAAATTGCAATTAACAATTTCATTGGTGCTGGCAGGGATCGAACCCGGGTTGCTCGCGTACTGTGAAAATTGACAGCGAGCGCTAAGCCCCTGCGCTACCACGGCTCTATCTTATATAATTATACACAACAAGTCCCATGTTACGCAGTCATACTCCTGAGTTCTAAGATTGAATGTCTCATTGCCTGCGATTATTCCATACTCACGTCAGCCATTATACTATACTTTATGCATGCAAGTTTCCATAAATTCTCCTTCAACGAGCACATGGTAAATCAGCACTTATAATGATCTCAGTTACATTTTAGATCGATGTGATGGCAACATTTATGAAGCAATTAAATGATTAGTTATAGATTTTATATATTGAAAGTTGTTAGATAAGAATGACGATTTTTCATCAATGTAACCAGAGTGAACGAGAGCGCAGAAGCTTTATACAAGCGTCTCGCAATGCACGCACACAACGAGGGATTCACCTACAGTAGCATACAGAAAATAACGCCGTCGCGGGCATTGAGTTATAGTAATTGCGTAGTAGTAGTAGCACACAGATAACTGTGTGCTACTGTATGTGTAGGTGAACCCCGCGCTCGTGTGCGTGCGTGTTTCTGTATAGTTCTTGCACTGTTATTCTTGCACTGTTTTGTAGTACGCTGAAATAAAATGTTTTTGTGCAAAACATATTATTTTATGTTACTCCTTTTTATTTGTATGGACGAGCAATTATCGCCAAAGTGTTCCATAATCTCCAAGAAGAATATCATTTAATGAAGACGAACAATTATGAAAATTGAGATTTGAATGCCTTGGCTAATATAACAAAACGTACCGCCGAAGCAAACAGGGGTCAGTGAACGCACTGTAACAACAATTTTGAAAGAAGAAAAAGATTTGCCGTCAACTTCCGACAAGTTCACTTCACCCATGAAAAAACGACGTAAAAGAGACAGCAAATTTGATTTCGATAACCTCGAAGCGATTCGAACTATAATTCAAAACTATCATATCGAGCACAAAGAAATTCCGACTTTGGCAAAACTTCAGTGTATTTTGAGACAAAGAATTGGATTTGACGGATGTTTGAGCACTTTACGTTCATTACTTATAAAAATGGGTTACAAATGGCGAAAAATGGGTAACAATCGCCAAGTGTTACAAGAAAAGCATGAGATACAATTATGGCGTTTTAATTATTTGAAAAAAAAAATCATCAGTATCGTTTAGATGGCCGTCGTATTATATATACTGACGAGATATACGTACTAACGTCTCACGTGCGACAAATACAGGGTCTCGATTTATTATAGTGCATGCAGGTAACAATTTTGGCTTTATTCCAAATGTCTCATTAGTATACAAAGCAGCATCCACAACCGGGGATTTAGTATACAAAGCAGCATCCAGTATCTATATAATCTCGTAATAAATAACACAAAAACTAAGATAATGCAATTTAAGCCGTATCAAAAATACCCCCTATCTATAAATTATTCTTACAACGATACTAAATTAGAATGTGTTGATTCATATACGTTATTAGGTATAAACATAGATTCGGGTATAAATTGAAAGAACACATAAAGAAAGTATCATCTAAACTTTCCTGCTCTCGCATGCTCTATACGAACTTAAAAAAGTCACAGATTCAAAAACGGCCACGTGTGCATTATATGCTTATGCCCATGCATGGCTCAAGTATGGCATTATACTGTGGGGAAACAGCAGAGAGGTAAACAAATTATTTATCTCTACAAAAATGTATCCGCATAATTACAAATATAGATAACACTGACAGCTGTAAACCTTACTTCATTTCGTTAAAAATATTACTTACATCTATATATATATATACTAGAAGTATACATTTGTTAAAAGAATATGCACCTTTTTCAATATACCTGGCCTCATTTTTACGTCCATAATAAATTAGCTCCACCTATCACAAAATTACAAACAGTCAAATCAGGACCCTATGGTATGTGTGTAAAAATTTATAATTAAATCCCTAAATGTTTACAAAAAGAAGAATCATTAAACAAATTTCAAATAGAGCTTAAAAAACATTTAATTGAAAAAAGTTTCTATTCGTTGTCAGTTTTTCGGTGAAAAATAATAATTGTTTAATTGAATATATACATATATATTATACGTTTTTATTAACATTGTATTAAAAATTATTGCAAATGTTTATTAAACCTAAAAGTGATGTTTAGCTTAAGTAAATAAAATAAGTAATTCTTCTTTCTAAATCAATTAAATTAAATTGATATATAATGTTGCTAAGCCCTATCAGGGCTCATGTTTGGCTCTATTATATCCAACATAAGAACTATTTATGTAACCACATGAACGCAATAAAATGTTTGAGTTTGAGTTTAAGAATCCACAACCGGGAATTATCACTCGAATATGAATTTCGATAATTATAGCAAAAGGCTACAAGAGAAGCTTTTGCCGAATTTGCTAGAAAAATCAGTTATTGTGATGGATAACGCATCCTACCACAACACCCGCAGCAGTATAATACCTACGTCCGATTCCCGTAATGGCGACATGCAAAAATGGCTAACAGAAAATGGTATCCCGTTTGATGAAAGTTCGCGCAAAATAGAACTGTATGATTTAATAAAAAAGAACAAAGAGCGTTTCACAACATTCAAATTCGACGAAATTATAAGAAGTAAGCGCTTTGAAATATTGAGGCTGCCACCATATCACCCCGAGCTGAACGCGATCGAGAATATCTGGGGTATTTTGAAAAACTAAATTGCCTCGAAAAATATTGAACAAAATATAACTGCGGTGAAAATATGACACTTGCAAGCATGGAAAAAGTCGAAAATGAATGCATGAAGTACTTTGATTACGACTTTGAATTTGTTATTAATGTAGGTGAATCCAGTAGTGGCAGCGATATCAACGAATAATCTATTAATACATTAATTGTCTTATTTCTCATAATTATTTCCCTAAAACAAATCAATTACAACAAAAAAAAAAAAAAAAACTGCTAACCGTAAACGCAACCGCGCGCACGCATATATTAACACGTATACAGATACGTCTTTACCACAACCAAGGGCCGGCTGCACGCGTGAATTGTAAGAACTATACTCTCGTTAACTCTGGCATAATGGTGTAACTTATGTGTTAAAATATACACTATGATAAATGGAAACGAGTTACTGAAGGCGGAAACACTTTAACGTTCCGATGAAATAAGGCGCGTGTTGAGTCGAATCAAATCGTGTTATTTTCTATGACCAGATGCTATAACCATGCTATGAACATCTGACGCAACGCGATGAGCGCACAGACCACCCGTTCCAATCTATCCAGATAGACGTGATATCGATGGTGGTGGTAAAGACGCATTCCATAAAATCTTCTTCAAAGTCTTCACCTGACTCGTTATTGATTAAATACTTAGCATACGACTAAAACTGCTGTTAGCTAGTGCGTTGTGGCATTGCGTGTTGGTAGGGTGCACGGTGCTCATCGGGTGTTGCCATGTTTGAAAAGTATGTTTCCTCCTTGACTCTGTTTTTAACCGACTTCGAAAAGGTTCTTAATTCGAGTGTATGTTTTTTTTTTGGTATGTATGTTATGCGATATCTTCGCAGATTTTGAACGAATGTTAATGATTTTTTTTTTTAATTAGGTTATACTTGAAGGGTGGTCTCTTATAAATTTTGAGAAAAAATTTCAACCCTAAGGGTAGCAAATAGAGAACTTCTTTTTTAGCAATTTGGAGTCGGTTTTTACTTTTTGTTAATAGTTATAATTATTACTTTAACAACAATGTAATATATCCTATATTGTTAATCGGATTATTTAGTAGTAGAAGTAGTTAATGAGAAAAAAATAATAATTTTGGCATATTGAACCACTAATAGTGGTTTTTTGTATGAGTTTGATGACATTTGTTCTTGTGTTTATTAGTATTATCGTAATTATTTCATTATATAATGCAATTAACAAAATAATATTTTGTATTTTAGAATACTTACCTTATAATATTTTATAGTTTCAGTTATCAAATTATTTAAAAAATATGCATATTCATGATGCGTATGTTTTATTGTTACCAACTCATCGAAGCACAAATAAATTGTAATATTACCAGTCGATTTGTTATCCATAAGTGTAACATAATATCTTTAATCTTTTTAAACAAAGATTGTACAAAAATAGTTACTATAATATTAAGGAATTTGTAACCCCTGGGAATGAGGTGATCGCTACCAAGCTATTTCGAACTTGTTTTGTGCATTTAATTGTGTAACAAAATATATGATTGTAAACTGTTCTTTTTTTCAAAAAAAAAAGTCCAGTGCGATTTTTTTTTGTTTTGCTGGTATTTTCCGATTCAGTGGTAAATTTAACAAAATAATGACTTCCAATAAGTATTATTTATAATTTATATTGAATAAAAAAGTTTCTGTTTCTATTTGCATAGGTATTTATATGAGTTCCTATACGGATGGTTATTATCGGCGTTGGGGAGAGCGGAGGGACTTGCGGGAGAAACTGCGCGTCGTGACGTCAAGCGCAACTCAACACGGAAACACAAGAAACGCACGCGGCCTTACGCTCGTGAAGGTCTCATGTGCCAGGTCCTTCAGAACATGTGCGGCGGATACTACAAGGTTAGGAAACTAGAAATACTTTTGCTCATATCTTCCTTCTTCATTCTTTTGTAGCCCGTAAAAGTCCACTGCTGGACATAGCCCCTCTCGTTATTAGGAGGACATTGGCAGGCGGACAGGGGATCGTTGTACCAGACGTCTGTCATCTTTGACCAATCAGATAAAGTGAAAAATTCAGAAAAACGTGCTAAATTTCTTATTGCTTTCAAGTCTTATTAAAACATATTGTTTAGAATGTATTTATATTTGGTAGGTATACATATTTAGAATGTGTATTCCGGGGTCGGCTTACAGAATACCAACGTAAAATAGCAACTTAATGCTACTGTGTTTTATAATATGGTGAGTGTAGAGAACCGGCGACCCTTTTTACTGGAAACTAGGCATTCCATCTTATTCCTTAGAGGTGACAACGTATCTGCATTTTGATTCTTAATCGAGGATAAATGTCTATGGGCCACAGCATCCACTTACCATCAGGTGGACTGTGTGTTCGTTTGTCATCCTTATTCTATAAAAAATACTCATATTTGTATTGCTGTTTGGTGGCAGAAATTGTAAGAGGTAAGAGGGTAGTAGCAACCCAGATTGACTCTGACTATTATTATTGACATCTATATTGGAAGAAATCTTTGAAATATAATAATAATAACAATAAAAAATGAATTCATATTTATTATTTTTCTAGGCTTTGGTAGCGTTCAAACTTCAAGGCAAGATTCGTCAACCCGACTCCGAGTTTGACAACGAAGCTGTGCGATACAAACATCGCTTTGCCCCGCTATCTGTGCTCACGCCTCCACAAGTCCATTATCATGAGTTCTGCGAGATGACACAACCAGCGAAGTGAGTAAATGTCATTATAGCCGTTATAGCAGATAGACTAAAAATTTTATCAAAGTATATAAACTAATTGTCCCGTCTATTCCTTGAAAAATTATTAATACATTCAACTCTGAGAATAAATTTGATAATGGTATCAAGGGAAAATATTTTTAATCTTTCTAAATATGTTATCTTATCTTATTTCTGAGAGGGTTTTTTGAAGTGCATTTCACATATTCTCGTAATATTTTTTTATTTCTTAGACATGCTGGTTTCTTCATGATGTTTTTCTTTACCGCCAAACACTTGGTAAATCTGCACATAAAATTGCAAATAATTTCATTGGTGCAGGTGTAGATCGAACTCTTGACTGCTCGTGTACTAAGATTAATGGTTGTTTATTTGTACTGAATTAACTGATTCGTAAATGTTTGTAATACTTATTGTATTTTTATCGTGTAGAATATTGTTTTCAAAGCCGTTATCAACTGCGCGCTACCAAAGCGGTACTTAAAAGTTCTAACCCCACGTATAAGGAATAATTTTAGAATTCAGGCGGTTTGGCAACCGCAGTTTTTAATTATTTTTGTTGTGTTGTGTTGTTATTATTGGGTTGTTATCTGGAAGATGCTGCTGTCTGTAGTTGTATTTAAAATATTACTTTATTAATATTTAGAGGTTTACGGGGCTAAAAAATCTATTAAAAAATATATTTCTGGGAAAATTCGTTTTCTCTGTGTTTTCACGCACAAAACAGCAAACTTGACTTGCCCGCGCAATATGTTGGTAATTTCGCCATATAATCTTAATAGCCCAATGGCTAGATCTACCTATCACGCCGAAAAGCGCGAGTTCGAATCCTGCATTGTGGTCAGTTTTTTATTTATTTCTTGTTCTTTAGTATTCTAGCCCACACGGCCCACACAGATGGGCATAATTAAATTATTATAAACAAATGAGACAAAAATGTTTTATTTGCAGATTTGTGTACATTTTTATGGCGTTTTGCGTATTTTGAAGCGTAGAGTCTGTTTTTATCTCTGAGACTAAACTGACAATACGTGGGTTGCCAGATTTTTTTGCAATTCTTAAATAGTGATGTGCCACTATCGGAAATTGGCGTTAATAAAATCAAGTATCTTTTTTTTAATAATAAGTTATCCTGAAAAAATGCGTAGATACTTATTTAAAACGTAATAATACAAAATTAATAAGGTTTAGATATACGTATTATATAACGTGAAACATATATTTTTAACTACTTAATAAATTGGAGGTACATTAATCAGATTCAGATAATGACTCCATGTCTGAAGAATATTCTAAATCATCAGACTCGCCACCTACTTCTATAATAAATCTGTCAGTAATGTCGTCGGCTATATGGCCCAAATGACACATTTTATTTTCAATTTTAATTACATAATCTACACAGTCTTTCCACCGCTGCAGGGTCACTTGACGAAGCCCTTCTTCAAAAGGGCTTCGTACTTCATTCAATTTGAATGTTTTATTATTTTTAGCAACATGCCCCTTTACTTGAGCCCGAACCAACTCAAATGGGTTTAGATCGCAGTGGTAAGGTGGCAGTCGCAAAATAGTGACACTCTGTTCAGCAGCCATCTCGTCGACGACATACCTTTCATAGGCTTTTTTGTGCATTCGGGCAATTTCAATTAATTCGGGTTTTAACATTATCTCTTCATAAGAAATATTTTTTGATTTTAGCCAGTCTTGAATTTGCCCTTTTCGCTAACTAGAAGTAGGTAACGATTCCAGTTTCCTGGTGTGATATGTAGCATTATCTATTACAAGAACTGCGTTCTTTTAATTTCAGGAGAATATTTTTTAACCAGTTTTTATTTTTATTTTTTAACTAGTCACTATAATACTTGCCAATGATATTGAAAATTAAAAATATTAAATAAACAAAATTAGCATTACCTTGTTCAAGGATGGTGATTCCTTTGTATAAAAGAATTGATGTACTTTTCGACGTATAGCGGAAAGAGTGAATCGTAAGGTATTTTCGGAGAGCTAAAATTTTCATTCTCTTTGTGCTCCTTCAGCACCCTGTAGATTGAAGCTCTAGATATGTTAAGTATTTCAGTAGTTTTTAAAAACACATTCGTTTGTTTTTCGGCGTCTCGGTTGGAGATTCGGCTTTCTTTTCAGTATGTACATATTTGTAAGCGTTCATGATCATATCTTTTTCCGTTTGGCTGAATGATATGAGCTTACGTTTTTTTCTTGGCGATTCACTTTCTTCATCACGCCTACGCGACGAAGTAGAAGGCTGAGCGTCCATCATAAATTGTCCAGCGAAAACAAAAACGTAACAAAACCACAAAACTTAACACAAAAAATAACAAAGTAACAGAAACAAACTCAACGAAAAATAACACTTCAGAGGTTGAAGGACGAATAAGGTAAACAAAATGGCTTCCAGTGTTGTTCCTGTGAAATTTAGGGTTGCCGTATTCAGAATCTAAAATTTCTGCATTTTTCAGTAAAACAATAACTCCCATATTATCATAATGATTTTTAAAGTTACGTTGTATGGTGTCAAGTTCCAGTAATTATGTATTTTTTAAAAGTTCTGCCGTTTTGTCTGCAGAAAAGGGTTTAGATTACCGTTTTACCGTGTACGGGAACAACACTGAGGGCGTCTGTAAATTTTTTTTGTTTAATTTAAAGGCATCGAAACATGTGAGTATGTACGGCCGCACGACGCGCTTCAGGCAAAGAAAATATACACTACGCGAAAAGAAACGATACTTAAGCATATGTGCACGTAAAATCGCTTGCGGCTATGTGTGGGTGTCTGGGTGTGCGCGGGGGGGCCTTGAGAGGCGCGCGGGGCGTGGAACGGGCCGTCGCCGACTGCCTTGGCCGAGGGCTAGTAGTTCGCGCATCGCGTCTCATCTCTCTAATCTCACGCACCGCACGCAAACACAGACTGACTGCGCTTTATACAAAAATAATCATGCCCGGCGGGCTTCATTGTTGTGTTTATGGTTGTGGCAATAACCAAAAACAGAATAAAGCTTCTTTTTTTTTTCGACGAATTTTTGCAATTGTAAGAATTAATAATAAAAATTATAAAAGTAATCGAAAAAGCCAAAAATATATAAGAGTAAGTAATTTTTAAAGGGTAGTAGGTAATACTGATTATTGCGTGCTGAAATACTAAGTGTTGGTTAATTATTTGAGATTACCATTAACTGTCGTACATATTTTGTTTCGTCGGAAGTTTTAATATTCCCTATCTGTAAAGATATTTAATAAAAATTGATTTAAAATTGAACGTATCTTTCACTACCTAAATACATAAGTTGACATTATATAACATATACCTACTATGTATCTTCTTTGGCACAAGTCTATAATATTCCATTTCGGTTCGGTATCAACCCTAGCGTTACACGCTCAGGCACAAGGTCACCGGCGCTTGAACTCTCACGTACAGAGAGTGTCACCGCTGTGCTTCAGCTATAAACGGGTCTCCCGTTAGTCGGATCACGCAAAGCGTCGCGTGGTCAGCTTTCACTGCGGCCATGTGGCCATGTACGTACGTAAATTTTAATGATACGCTTTGGAATAGAAAACTTTGAAGCTAATCGTCTAATAAAGATACGATTCAAGTTACGATTCAACAAACCGGTATCGTAGGTACAACACTTCTCAAAAGCGCTGGCAACATTATTTGTATATTTGACATTTGCAGTATCAATTTAGTCTCAGAGATAAAAAAAAAAAAACTTTAAGGTCGAAGCTTTGGGCTTTGTTTGATTACAGTATTTTTTGTAGAAAATCAATCAAACCTATTTAATACCTTTTTCGAATAATTTAGTAGTAAATGACTTTTCTGAAACAGCTCTTACAATTTAGATGAAATTTTGTAATATTATAATGCTCTACTTAACAAGCTTTTCTACATATGTGTTATCCCTGAGAATTTTTTTTTGACGGAGCAAAACGGTCTCTCAGGTACTTTGTATAATTTACCAACTTCGGCTACGTCACCATTTACCATCAGTTGTCATGTCAAGCACTGGCTTATAGTTAAAAAATGAACTAAACCGAACCGTAACAAAGCTGTTATGTCGGGCTTAGGTCGTCACTTATAAAATATCTTATTACCTGAGTGCACTGTAATTATTACGCTATAAAGGTAATAAATTACAGTAATGATTATTTATGTTGCAACGTCTTTACAAGTACCTATTGTTAAAAGATTTGAATTTTTAACAATAGGTACTTGTAAAGACGATTGATTTGAAAAAAAAAATGAATAAAAGATTGCATTCCAATAAATCAATATAAGATCATTTTGTGTTAGCACTTATATTTTAAATTTATGCGCATATGTAAGAGTGGTGAGACACTAACATACTACCTACTTATTTTAATGTTGCAGAGTACTCGAGTCTTCGATATTATTTGAACTCGGCTGATGAATTAGAAAACTCGATTTATTACAATAGGATGCTAAGACTAGAGGACTAAAGTCTCTACGAACTCTTGCCATTTAAGAGGTCAAGTCTATGCGCTTGAGTTCTTTTTACGCGGTGAGACGCTAGAGTCTTGTTTGTGTTTGAGTCATACGTTCACAATAAATATAATTTTAATAGTAAATAGCAATGAAACTGTTACATTTACGAGTTATTTGTTGTATTATCAACCCGAAATCATAATTTAATAAAAAAGTTGAGGCGTGATACGAGACACCTTGAAGCTTGTATAGTTTTTCTTGAAATTGTCTTCTCGTTCGACATACTCGGGTCTTCTTTGGATTCATATTCCGAGTTTTTTTAAAGACTCGATTTTTAAAGTTTGATATTCCGAGACAATTTCGAATTTGAACTCAAACTACACAGTGTAGAAATTTGTGTAGACATAATTTGGTCTAGACTCAAAGTTTGACATTGTGGAATTTGAGTTTAAGCCCGTGATTGTCTCTGAATATGGGCATAAGATTCGAGTCGCTGTTAACTAATTGGCGCCCGGCTTTACTGTAGATTTTGAGCCCAATTTTTCCACGGAGTATTTCATGATTGATTCGAGTTTACAAAATTACGACTCCAAGACTCGAGTCTTATAAACATTTTTTTTACTCAATAGCACGCACTGAACTCGACAATTTCACCGGTGCGATAGAAAAACCTGCCAAGCGTGTCGACCTCCCTACAATGAGAGAGGCTCATGTCCAGCAGTTCCGTTCTGTTACAGGTGGATATAGAGAATAAAGAAGAAGGAATTATTTTGTGTAATATAAGGGTGACAAACGAGCACACAGTTAACCTGATGTCTATGGGCTACAGCATCTGCTGTAGCCCATAGATATCTACATCTATCCCCGATTCAAAATCAAAATGTAGATGCGTTGTCACCTCTGAGGGCTAAGATGGAATGCCTCGTTTTAACAAGTGGTAAAATTAAAATTTTTGTACAACAGACTTAAATATAAATTATTAAGGATAACTCAAAAACCACTAGTCAGACCTTGATCAAATTTATATTTAAATAACAAAATAATCATCGAAATCGGTTCACCGAGAATAAGTTATGAGGTAACACACATAAAAAACATACAGTCGAATTGAGTACCTCCTCCTTTTTGAAGTCATTTGAAAAGGGTATCCGGTTCTCTATACTCACCATACAAAGAAAGCAGCATTAAGCAGCTTTTCTTAAATGGTGTTCATGAGACCGTAGTCTTTCCCCGGTCGAGCCGACCCATACGTGCTACAACCATAATACAGCTTTACCACGTAAAAAATAATTCTATCTCTAACCTAATATTCTCGTCCAACACTCGAACTAAACTAATCCCAGAACTTGTAAAAAGTTAAAGCAGACATTCCATCGCCATATTGCTGTCTTGTGGACGTCGTGAGAAAAAAGGGCAAAGCCAGAACGATCTTATATTTTCGATAGATGCTAGGATAATCATTTACCATGTAAAATACTAGACTGGTGACGTGAAGCAGCGCTAAAAATGCTTAGATGTTTGCTAACTTGCCCAGCGTGGTGATTATGACCTTTGTTTTCTACAGTGAAAGAGGTCTATGTCCAGCAGGGGACTTTTACAGGTTTCTTAAGTAGAAAACGAAAATGAACAGTCCTTAAGCTTAAAGCAAAAGCAATGGAATATTGCTAAGCACATGCCTCCAAATATCTACGAATAAGTACTTCATAATATGAAACATATCATATCCATTTTGTTTGTCGATCCTGCATACCACCGGATAGTGACGTTGCAATAATATCCACTACCCCATATCACCCCGTGGATGTCGTAAGAGGCGACAGAGGAAACAAATGAACATAACAACTAAAAAATAAAAATCTGCGGTTGCCAACCCGCTTGCCAAGTGTGGCAACTATGGCAAATATCTATGAAGCAATTTATGGGAAGACCTATGTTCAGCAGTGGACTTTGATAGTTTGTAACGGTAACGGAACCTGCATTTTTTGTTACAAGGTATTCCCTCACAACCGTGCTAATTAGTAAATAACACAGGCTCCATTTTCGAGAGTGGATTTAGAAGTTTATGACTAAGTAATTTTCGTTTTAAACTTTTATGATCAAGTTATTTTCGTTTTCAACTTTAAGCTATCCATGTTAATATCAGGAATGATCCGATCGAATATAGAATCAAAATTGTTTTATTTATTTATTTAAACTTTGTTGCACAAAAATGTACTAAAGCTTACTTAACGCCTTAAGGCGTTCTCTACCAGTCAACCTATAAGTCTACGTTGTAGATGCGATATTATTTGAACAAGAAATAATTAAGGATCAACAAAATAACTATATGAAAATCAACAAAGAATATATATTACTAATATTATAGATACATTTTTGGTTTAGGTATGAAAATCCAGTGATCCTCTATCTAGGCGGCTGCAAACATTTTCAGCAAGCGCGATCTCTTTTGGAGACCATCACCACACCCGATCAGGAGGTAAGATGCTTAAAATAATTTATTTTTTACTTTATATAAACGTTACCCTTCTACACAACGATTTTCCTGTACCGTGGAGTCGTTTTATTGTACGCACATAAGTTGTATATAGTCAAACATATCTGACCCGGAACAATAATTTGTTGGCTTACTCCGTATTTGCAAAAAAAAAACAAGCCAAGTGCGAGTCTGTTTGTTTTAGTGTTTTCAAACCACATTATGAATCGACGATTTAGGATTTGTTGTTCAAATACAGTATACATACATGGTAATTACAAACTCCAAACTAGTTTAGTTTTTGAGATAGACTCCGTTACAAGAACGGGCCTAAAACTAACAACTTTAACGGAGCCCCACTTTTGTATAAATACGTGAAAACCTTACATAGTATGAAATGAAGCCTGAAGAAGAAATTACACTAGGGGAGGGTATTAAATAGATCTGTCGTATCATACTGCCCCGAGTCACCTGCATCCATCGACTTTCTGATTCTCTTATTAGGCAGAGGGTTGCCCTACACTTTGCTTACCTGTACGAGGCTGCCAATAGAAAACTGTGTTGCCATTTCTAAAAAAATATTGTAACCGTGTAACTACATTTTTCAATTTCAGGTGACCGATCTTCTCAAAGTAGTGAAAACAAATTTCGTAGTTTTAAAGTTGCTCGCTGGCGGCCACAAACGGGAATCGACCGCGCCTCCTGAGTTTGATTTCTCTGTACATAGACATTTCCCTATCATTAAGTTAGTTTAATTTTGTAGAAATAGATTGTAAAACGTTTTCTATATTATATAAATGTGTATTTATGAATTATAAATTTCAGTCATGTATTTGTTTTCTTTCGTTTTAAATATTTAAACCTGTTTAATAATAGAATATAATTAAATTAACACGATATATTTTAATTTGATACCTATTTACACGGTCATAAAGTACGAGAACTCATCATAGGTTGCTGTTTAACCATGCTGTCTGGTATGCAAGCTACCCCTACATATAATGTAGGGGTAGCTTGCACCCTACATATAATGTACTTTGTGATGCAAACCGTCACTGTTTCACCACCGTGTGAAAAGGCCAGGCATTATACATGACGTGACTTAATAGGCGGGGTACCATTTTATTAGAAGTAGGGGTGCTGCTAGTTTGTCATCCCTACTACTACTACCTACTAACACACAAAGTCCACCTGATGGTAAGTTAATAAGTTAATAGGCCTCCCCCATAGATCGCCTCATAGGGGGTATTTTGCTGGGGTAACTATGCTTGGCAGGCGGCTTAGCAACCGCAGTTTTTTATTATTTTAATTTATCAGGAAGATGCTGCTGCACCTCTCCTGTTTCAATTTCCATCTGTCGCCTCTTACGACACACACGGGATGATATAGGGTAGTAGATATTCTTACTCCGCAGGTATAATATCATCTTCATCAGCTTGTAATAGACCACTGACCATGAGAGTTTGCGGACTGCAGGTTTTCGATTCTTTTTAAATTCATATTGCGTTCATTAATGCCGGTGGGGGTAGAACCGAAGGGAAATCGTGATATTATCGGTAAGGGCTTAGTCCCTCGCCTAACACGGCTTCCGAAATTCTTGTAATTATTTGGACTTAAATTTCGCATTCAAGATTGAATATAATTATATAAAATAATTATAGCGAAATACTTTTTCATGTTTTATTTATAATTAGGTATATTTTTTAATGAAAGTGAGACACAAAATTCAAATTATTCTTCCTCAGGCATATTAGAGCAAATTAATGTTTTACAGTAGTAGACATTATATAATATTATATCTCTATTTAATCTCCATCCTTCTATGTAACAATAAATTAAATATGCAAGTTATTGGAAGACTCCTGCCATCTGAAGGTAGTTGAAATCGTATTTTTAGTGTGGTTATCGATTTCAATGAAATTAATGAAACTAATCGATAGATAGATAAACATTAAATTTTAATGAATAACAATGGTTAGAAAAAATAAATATTAGATTTTTGTATAATCATACTAAACATATATTATGTATCTTAGACAATTACAATTTTTTATTCCTCTTCCTCAGTGTCGGCGTCTGACACATCTGTATAGCATTCGTGTTCAATAGTTTTTACCTTGAGGAAATCTGTGGCTTGCGGACCTAAAATGAAATCACATTATTAAAATTATACGAATTTAAAGATTACGTACGAAAATAATTATCTCTTTCACTTTATTTTAACAGCACAAAGACAGTAGAAAGTTAGGACATTCTTGTATGCAAGCAATACGATGAGATAAAATGAGTTCAAAATGAAAATGTCGTGTGGACTGCTTAGCCACTGTTCTATCGAACTTTCAAATATTGGAAATTGGCCTCTCCCGTTGTAGCAAGGTCTTGCCATAAATACCACGCTTCGCAGGCGGGTTGGTGATCGCAGTGCCAGACATCTCGCACCTTTCATGAAGCCCCCGTCACCGGTATTTTATATCTAGCGTAAACGAGATGGTTATATCGTCATCGACAAGGGACGAAATGGGGTGATTAATGATAATGATTATGCATCATCATCACAAGGTATTCACAAGTTTGCAGTATTGTTACAAAGTTTGTATTCTATATACGAATGGATCCACAAATGGATGAAAGGTTACTCGCCGTGGTATTATACTGAATATGTGTTTAGTGGTTTTTTTTATTTTGTGACCGTGATTTTAATAAAATTTATTGCTTTTTTTTATTTATTTTTATAGGAGAGGGGGCAAACGAGCATGCGGCTCACCTGATGGTAAGTGACTACCGCCGCCCATGAACCAGGGGAATTGCAAATGCGTTACCGGCCTTTTAAAAAGGAGTAGGCTCTTTTCTTGAAGGTCCTTTCTTTAAACGGAACATGCATGCGTTGCGTAAGGTGATGTGATTACTCGCCTTCAGTATAAACTACATTAGTGCCGAAATCCTGAACGGGAGTTGGTGTTATGGGACGGTTAGCGGCGCATGATGGCCCAGCTTTTTCAGGTTCCGCTTCGTCATCACTGTATATTGTTATTTCTTCCTCTTCGCAGTCTTCTATCTGAATTTTAAACAATTAAATATTAAAGTATCTTATAAATGTGATTACTTAAGAGTCTGGCGGTCGGCTAGCACGGCAAGAAATAACTGTGGAATGTGGCAGTTTCTTGCCTTGCTGGACTATTATCACCTCACATTTTGGGCAGTGACTCTATAATATTACATTTACGAGGGGAGGTCAAAAAGTTCGCGGAATGACAGGGAAGGATAATGAAATGAAACATTAAACTATTTTTCCTATTCAATGTATTCTCCCTTAACCCTAATCTAATACATTTATTAGATCTGTCAAATAACTTATTAAAACCGTCTAAAAAAAGAGATTTATCTTGGGCGTCAAAATAGGCCGAAATTGCCGACTTCACTTCATCATCGTCGCCAAATTTTTCCCACTCAGTTCTTTCTTCATTTTTGGAAACAAATAATAGTCGCTTGGGGCCAGGTCTGGGCTGTAGGGTGGGTGGCGCAGTTGTTCAAAACAAAGTTGGCACCAGTGAATGGCAGCCTTCGCAACATGGCTTGTGTGCACGGGCGCATTGTCGTGCAAAAGGAGCACGCCTTTTGTAAGCTTTCCTCGCCTTTTTTTTAATAGCTTCTTTTAAATTGATCTAGTAAAGAAGCGTAGTATTCTGTCGTTATGGAAACACCACGTTCCTTATAATCAATCAAAAGGATTCTTCTGTATCCCAAATGATCGTCGCCATGATCTTTCCGGTCGATTGAGACACCTTATACTTCTTAGGAGGGTGTGTGCCTTTTTTATGCCACTGCATCGACTCTTGCTTTGACTCAGGTTCATAATGGTGAACCCAAATTTCATTGCCAGTTACAATTCGAGCCATAACTTCCTCCCTTTGCTCTCCACAGCGGTCCAAAAACTAGTCACAACTTTCGACGCGTTCGTGTTTTTGATGCGCAGAAAGCATTCTCGGAACCCATCTTGCACATACTTTAGTCATGCCAAGATATTGATGTAGGATGTTTAAAATGGTTGTTTCTGATAGTCCAACTAATGCTGCAAGCTATTTTTTCTTTAGCCGGGCATCTTCCGATACAAGTTTTTCAACTTTTTCTATTATTTCTGGCGTGGTAGCCTCAATCGGCCGTTCAGGTCGGGGGTCGTCTTCAATGGAGTCCCTCCCTTGTTTGAAAAGTGAGTGCCATTTATAAATCATGGTTTTTGGAATCCCCATAAACAGCTGACATCTTTTGAAAAATGGTTTGAGGTGTCTTTCCTTGTTTGGTGAGAAACTTAATGACGGCGCGATATTCAATTTTCTCCATAGTGGCTAGTTTCTTCCCGATTGACTTGTTTACTCGTTGATAACTCAAAAAATAATGACCCGATTAAGCTGAAACTTGGTATATATACTAACAATGAGTCACTCAATTAGCGCCTATCTGAATGTGTAAACTCACCCTCGCCAACCCCGCCATTCCGCGAACTTTTTGACCTCCCCTCGTATGTAGGAGAAAAGCCTATTCCACTAGAGTTAGATTTAAGCATGTTTATTGCTTAAATGGATATTATTTTAAGATGTGGCTTTATTTAACGAAATTTCCTGAACTTAGGCTACAAATGAACTCAATTCTTAAAATAACAGACTCGTTGGTCTATTGATAGTAAGCAGAACTGCTGATCATGGGGCCAAATCTCGGGTCGGGCAAAATCAGTAATTGGGTTTTTCTGTTAAGAAATTTCATTTCGGATTCGGTAATTTGGCGGTATTTCATCTTCGTCCTTTGGAAAGCATGGTTCTCTGTCTGAGCTCTTTCCGATCGTGTCGGATTTCCCTCCCATGAGACCATGAGAGTGAGGGAATGGAGAGTGCACCTGTGCTTGCACATGCACTTGGGCACTATAATTCTGACTAGCGCAGATGCCTAGTCTCCATTGAGACTGGCCGCCGAGACCGAATCTGGAGGACATTATTACTATTGTTGGAATCAACACAGATACCATCGATACCATTATTCAAAATAAATTCAAAGCAAAAAAGTGTGGTTGAGTGGTTTTACCTATTTATTTAAAGAACTAAAAATATTTTAATATACAAGATCTCGAAATCCTTACAATAATTTATTCTTCGAAAATTTACGACATGGTTCTCGTCTGATTTTGTCGCCTAATAGCAGTGTATTAAGTGATGTGTTTCATTACATACATTTAATGCAGTAATGGTGATAAATTAGCACGGTATAGTAATAACTCTGGCATTGAATACTAATTATTTCCTATTTCTTAGCAAAAAATAATATGTATGAGTGTAATATATGTATTGTGAAATAGACAAATCATGGTAATAATGCTGTATGTGACATAATTGCAGTATTATTTTAATAGAAAATCAAGTAGGTACTGTAATACCATGTTCTTCTGTAATACAACAAACAATAATAATGTGCTGCCCTGGGTACGGAGGCGAAACACCGCCAATTTCCTGATTTTGGGTTGCTACTGAGTATTTCTTGGAAAAACCCAATAACTGATTTTGTCCCGACCCGGGATTTGAACCCATAATATTCCGGGATAGGAACACATAATCTGCAGTCGCGCTTAGGACCTCTAGACCAACGAGGTAGTCAGCACGATAATGTCACACAATAATATGTGTAGGCGGAGGAGGATCATCCCAGATGCACTCATGATGGATGGCGCAAATATGCGTGCGTTACAACATAAATTACAAGAAAATATAATGAACAGATCGTTAGCAATTCGTAGCAAATATATGGTACGCTTTCCGATGACGTTAATTTCAAAAATCCTATATAACAACCACGGTTGCCACGATAACACAGATACGACGCTTTGCTAGAGTAAAATCTTACTCTTGAACTGGCCAGTATTTTATAGTCGTGCCTACACGGCCAATCCTGACATACGAACGTCCCCGGGCGTGTATCTTCATGAATTCCTGTAACAAACACTATTAATCACCACTTCTTCCGGTCGTCTGTCCTGACATGAATAGGTTACCTGTCCCTATATTTGGAAATTCACACACACATACGCAAGGCGATTACGTTGGGTAAACCTACAGAGCATTTGTTAATTTCGTCCCGCCGTTACTTTTGTACCCGGTCTCTCCTAAATGTTTATATAGGTACCGCGACCAGACTAATTTGTGATTTTTACCAATGTATTGTATTAGTCAAAACACATAATTAGTGCAATATCAGTGTTAGATGGCAGAGCTCCTTTTTAACCCCCGACGAAAACAGTGGGTGTTATATTATGTTTGTAGTGTGTATCTGTGTATCTGTGTGTCTGTGTATATGTGTGTCTGTGTATCTGTGTATCTATGTGTTTGTCTGTGGCATCATAGCTCCTAAACGGATGAACCGATTTTGATTACGTTTTTTTTTCGTTTGAAAGTTGTAGATCTTAATCGAGAGTATTCTTAGCTATGTTTTAACAGAATACCAACGTAAAGTAGGAGTTTTGCTTCTGCGTTTCGCTTGGTTAGTGCAGGTGTGAGGCTAATCCCCATAACATGGTAGCGGAATTTAAAAGAAAGAACTACCCAGGAGGGTACCAGCACCCTGGTAATGGAGAATCCCTCACTGAGCATCCACGGTCAAGCTACCCTCTTCCTGAGCGTGGGTGCTCAGGCTGCCCCGCGTATTCTGGGGGGGGCAAAATCCCGCTCTATACTAACACTGCACGGGGCAAACAGAGCAATAAAACCATGGCGACCCCTGCCACGCTATCCGTGGACTTCTGCAACATCAGGGGACTTCACTCGAACCTTAACGCCGTCCACTACCATCTAGAGACGGCGAAGCCGGCCTTGCTCTTTTTGACCGAGACGCAGGTGTCCTCTCCGGCTGATACTTCGGCCTCTCCCTGCCGGGTACAAATTAGAACACTTCTTTGTGCCCCGGGCTGGAGTTGCGTATACGTCAGAGAGGATATCTGTTTTCGACGCCTCGGCAGTCTTGAAGATACGGACCTGTCCATCCTATGGCTGCGCGTAGACAGCGACGACCATCCCCGCGTCTACGGGTGCCTGTATAGGTCCTATAGCGGTAATGCCGACACAGACCGACTCATCGACCACGTCCAAATGGCTACAGATTTCTTGCCAACAGATCCCATCCGTAGAGATCGTGATACTTGGCGATTTTAACGCCCACCACGCTGAATGGCTCGGTTCACGTTTAACCGATCATGCGGGAGATCTGTTTATGACTTTGCCTTGGCATATGGTCTGACACAACTGATTACTTCGCCTACACGGATTCCAGATGTGGAGGATCATACACCTTCCTGTTGACCTTCTGCTGACCTCTCATCCGGACGGATATCAGGTTTCCGTCGATGCCCTCTTGGCTCTTCGGACCATTGTCTGATCCGGAGTGTGGTGCCACTCACGCTCTCCTCGCGGTTGCGTTCTGCAGGTTGCCGCCGTGTGTGGCATTACAGGTCGGCGGATTGGGATGGAATGCGGTTTTCTTTGCATCCTACCCATGGGGCGGGTTTGCTTCTCGCCGGATGATCCCAGCGCTGTTGTTGACTCTGTCACCGATGTGGTGCTACAGGAATGGAACTATTTATTCCATCATCTGTGGTACCCATCGGTGGCAGATCGCAGCCTGGTTTGGTCGCTCCTGTAAGACTGCATTACGCAGTAAGCAGGAGTGTTATCAGGCCTGGGCTGAGGCTTCGGCGGCTCGGGATGTAAACACCAGCATGCTTAAAAAGAAGTATAACTTCGCCTCCAGGTCCTTCAAAAGAGTTATTGCCAAGGCAAAGTCAGAGCACATAGGCAGAATTGGCGAGAAACTAGTTTGCCTTCCTTCGGGAACCCGTGCATTCTGGTCTCTCGCCAAGGCTGTCCAAGGAAATTTCTGTAAGCCATCACTACCATCTCTGCACAGGGAGGATGACTCACTGGCCCACGCCGCAAAAGAGAAAGCCGACCTTTTAGGCTCCCTTTTTGCGTCCAACTCGACTCTTGATGACGGGGGAACACACCGCCGACCATCCCGCAGTGTGAGTGCTCTATGCCTGATGTGCGATTCACACAGTGCTCAGTACGCAAAGCACTCCTCTCCCTGGACATCCACAAGTCGAGTGGGCCTGATGGAATCCCGCCAATTGTGCTGAGGACGTGCGCTCCAGAGTTGGCACCGGTTCTAACGCGTCTTTTTTGGTACTCCTACTCCCTAGGCGTTGTCCCGAATTCATGGAAGACAGCTTTCGTGCACCCGATCCCTAAAAAAGGTAACCGCTCTGATCCGTCCAACTACAGGCCTATCGCCATCACCTCCTTGTTCTTGAAAATAATGGAGTCAATTATTAACTGCCAGCTCATGCGGTACCTTGAGGAGCACCAGCTGATTAGTGACTGCCAGTACGGTTTCCGTCAGGGTCGCTCAGCTGGTGATCTTCTGTTTACCTAACACATAGATGGGCGCAGGCGATCGAGTCAAGGGGAGGCATTGGCCGTTAGTTTGGACATAGCATAGGCCTTCAATCGGGTCTGGCACAAAGCGCTTCTTTCGAAGCTTCCTTCCTATGGGCTTCTCGAGAAATTGTGCAATTGGATCACCAGTTTTCTGGCTGATCGAAGCATCAAGGTCGTAGTAGACGGTGCATGCTCCGATTACAAGCCTATTAACGCTGGTGTTCCATAAGGCTGCGTGCTATCACCAACGCTGTTTCTTCCGCATATCAATGATATGTTGCAAACCGGTAACATTCATTGCTATGCGGATGACAGCACTGGTGATGCTCTATACACCGGCCATGCCAATATTTCTCGGAAAACGTCGCCGAGTACCGGAACGAACTTGTGTCGGAAGTCGAGACTTTGTTGGACAAAGTCTCGGATTGAAACGACTAAATCTAGTCCAGTTCAATCCCAGAAGACACAAGTTAGCGCGTTTACCGCTAAAGGAACCCCTTTGTCGTATCACCTCAGTTTCAAGGCACTCCCCTTGTTGCCTCAGCCAGTATCGGAATCCTCGGCGTTGACATATCGAATGACGTGCAGTTTCGTGGTCACTTGGAAGAGAAGGCAAAATTAGCCTCTAAAAAGCTTGGCGTGCTAATTATTGTTCGGACTAATTCCAGCCGCTCAATTTGACCATCGCACATCGCGACAAAACTCGCGATACCATCCATACCATCTAGATGATTGGCGGTCCACCACTGTGCGATTTAGAAGATGTTTTCTTCCTCGCACAACTTCCTTGTGGAACCGATTACCACCAGCGATTTTTCCGGACCGATACGACTTAGTGACCTTCAAGAAAAGAGCCTACTCCTTTTTAAAAGGCCGGCAACGCATCTGCAATTCCCCTGGTGTTGCAGTTGTTCATGGGCGGCGGTAGTCACTTAACATTAGGTGAACCGCAGGCTCGTTTGCCCCCTCTCCTATAAAAAAAAAATATGTTTCAAGAAAATATATTCAGCCGTTTGAAGATCATCAGCTCTTTTTATTTCGGGGTTTTAAATTTTTAATTTAAGTTATTTACATAGGAGAGGGTCTCGGTTCGGTACCTTTTATTCTTTTTAACTTCCTACTTTGAAAATAATAATTTTCAAAAGTAGGAATAATATAGATTTAGGAATATAGAATTCGGTCCGATTTTGAGAATGCGAGTTTTCATCAGATCTCCACGTTTTGAGGTCCTAGGAAGCCATTCCGACTATTCCCGGCTGGACGTCCGGCGTCCGGTGTCATTGAGACTTCGAACTGATTACATTTTCAAATCAAACGGTCGAGCAGTTTCAAAGTTTTTTTCTAAATAACTTTCAAAATATTTGATAATCAACTCCAGACATCAGAAACACTTTTTTTTACTTAAAAAACTGCGTCGAATGCCGCCGCCAAGGAAGTCAAAATAGAACGACGCGTTCAAAAATTATTGGCACTTAAAAAATTCTAAATAAGCCGGAAGTTCCAGGGATGGCCTGCAGGGTCAACCGTTTTTCAGATTTTTTTGGGATACTGCCTACGCATACTCGCTTTGAGGGTGCAAGGACGGGTTATGACGGACTCGCGCCAATTAAAATCCCATGGTGTACCACCTTCGCAGCATATTGGCAGGGCCACGGAAACGCTTTCGCACACATCCGCGGCCCCAAAAGTGCCTGCCGCCTCATGGTATAGCGCCCCTTCTTCTAGAGTGAGGACTTCTCCTCTCCATTAGGTACGGTGCCTACTCTCTGCTTGCTTGTGTTTTGATTCGCTTTGAAAAATATGGAGAGCTTGTATTACACATCCATTAACCATTCATTACAGCCTATCAACGTCCACTGCTGAAAATAAGCCCACCCCATAGATTGCCTCATGGGGGTATTTGCCTTAGTAGCCACACTTTGCAAGCGGGTTGCCAACCATAGTTTTTTAATATTTTAGTTGTTATCAGGAAGGTGCTCCTTACCATTTCCTGTTTCATTTCCCTCTGCCCCTTCTTAATACCCCACGGGCATCATACGGCAATTCACATAAATACAAAAAATAATTGTATAACACACATGTTCACAACATCATTCCGTTTCAGTTATAAAGTTGACACCGAATTCTATAGCTTTCTTTGTTTGAAGTTGGTAGTGCAGGGCTTATGCCTAATGATAAGCGGCTGCTCATCATCAAGTCGACTTTCTTAAAACAATCTAAGCATGACCTATTAAAATGCTTATGTATCGTCAACACCAAGAATTCTAAAGTTCACTGCAAGCCTTTCCAAGAGTACGCCAACTGGCTTAGGTACATTGTGGATAAAAGGTACGTTTGTCAGTTGTTGAATTGATATATTATTACCATCATCATCGTTATCACTTGGCTGTTTTAGTCCACAGGGCTGGGCTGTAGTAGCCTTCTTTATTAAAGTAGACAATTTCTTTTTGTATGGAGAATGGGCCCACTACTTGCCAAATAAAATAATTCCTTTTTCTACGCTTACTAAGAATGAGTATGGTACAAATAAGTATGGTATAAAAACGTAAATACTAATAAAATACAAAGAATATTAGGTGATATGTGAGATAATCTCAAAACCTGTAGGTTGATTTAATACCGCTCGTCCATATTAACATAGACTATACTTAAAAATCCGAAAATTCGCTTTGCCAGTAATATTTTAATATCTATGTGCAGACATACCTGTATATCAAACGATTGCTGTTTGTTTCGAAATTCTTGAAGAGCAGAATTAAAATTCTCTTTAGATTTAGTTGAAAATTTGTAAGAACTAGGCGATGGCGTTTCATCAACAACTTTACCCTCGCTGATCTGGTAGCCCATATCCAAGTTCAAAGCAAAGTTTGGATTGTTCGATAATCTTCTTCTACGTAGTTGGTATCTTGATTTTTCTTCCTTATTTAAATCTATGACAGGAATTAGAAATTGATGTAAGTAACAATTCACGCTTAAGTGACTGTAATTTTATAAAAAAAACAATAAGTATTTTTGCTAACAGCAATATAAGAGGATATGGAAATTGCAACAATTCATTATAAAATCAAAACGACAAGTTACGATAATATAAGTATTGAGTGAGAGTGATTTAAACCAGTTTGGCCGTCCATGAAAAAAGCGTAGATAATAATAATAATAAAAAGATTGTTTGAGTCCAATCTGGTTCTACCTCTCTCTGAACCTTCTCAGTACCATATTGGAGGGATCCGGGAGGGAATTCAGCTTCGGAAAGAAGGGACAAGTGTCCCACATTTTTCATATGGATAATCTCAAATTATTCGCCTCCAGTCGCTCACATCTTAGCAATTCTACTTCACTTGTGAGTTTAGCAATTCTATTAGAATGGAGCTGAATACGGATAAGTGTGCGGTCCTCCATGTCGAGAGGGATAGGGTTGCTAATTCTGAGGGCATAGACTTATCTATGTCTATCAACATGAGGACCCTTTTCGAGGCTGAAATATACCGATACCTGGGTATGTCACAGAACATAGGTATCGATGAGGCGGATATGAAACAGTTTGCGATGTGGTTTATGCTCGCTTGAAAAAAAGTGCCTAACAGCGTTTTATCGGGCGTTAATGTCACGCTTATAACGGATGACCTTTTGGGGGAAACCAGGGATTTCGTTTGAGTAATACGAGATCAGGTTATTAAGACCAATAACTATCCGAGATACATCATAGGGGAGGGCACCATCGACATCTGTCGAGCTTGTCGCCATCCCGATGAGTCACTTAGGCATGTAATTTCCGGTTGTTCTGCGTTTTCTAACTCTGAGTAGGGGAAAGTGGGGGAATTGGGAACACTTAATTTTTAACGCTCAATAATAATAGAAAAAAGTTTCAGACAAAATCAACTTTTATTGCAACATATTACTTTGCTTATCGTTTATCTAATTACAAAAAAAAACTTAAAATCAACGTTTTATTAGAAATATGAACGAAAACAAAAAAACATTGCCGTTCCTATTTACCCGATATCCTGTGGGGTAATTCAGATCATCCTGCGGGGGAAATGGAACGGTATGGGTTAATCAAAAACGACTCAATTAAATCTTTATAATAAACTACAATATCTTTGTGTGGCACATATCACATACGTAATCTTTACTATTCTCTTCGGTAGTAGTACATTTTTCGTGAGCGCAGAGTTTACAAAAGGGCGCACATGATTAAATCTTCGATGCCTATTAAAACAATAAAACTCCTCTTCGTTTTAATTTCCTTGTAAATCTTTCTTCAAATTTCTGACTATATTATGCCTATACCTATACCTACTCTATATTCTAGTTTTACATCATGGAGATACATCCTAGAAGATGGCAGCGTCGACATCTGTCGGGCTTGTCGCCATTCCGGTAAGTTACTTAGGCATGTCATTTCCGGTTGTTCGGCGTTTTCTAACTCTGAGTACCTACTTGCACAGACACAAACCTAGTAGCCAGGAGCTCGCTCTAAAATACGGTCTCGTGGATCTGCATAATGACATTGTCTGGGTTAAGATCCAAGATTATGTAGGCTTAATAACTTAAAACTTATATAGTAAGCAGGTCAATCTTATATAATATGCTTTATTATGCACTAACCGATTCAGCCCTGAGCTAATTGCATAAGGACGTTCTTTTCAAACATATAGATACAGATAAAATTCTAAGTTAAGTTAATAAAATTGTTTATGGATAAAAAACAAAGGAAAAGTATAACATAGACGGAGTCTATAATAATTTATTTAAAAAAATTATAAAATGACCTATACATGTAAAACTTAAGTACTTAATTGCAATAGAACAATTTAAATCTCTAGACTTTAAAGCAGTTAAAACATTTAGCAAAAATATTAGAATTACTTCTCGAAATAAATACGTTGAGCATAGGGTTGACAATTATTATGGCAATAGGACGAGAAAATATCTATATAGTACCACGTATTTTTAATGAGATATTTTCTGAGGACGAATATAATAAAGAAATATTTAAAAAGAAATTAAAAGCGTGGTTGATTAAAAATAATCATGGATATTTATATGTGTAATTATTAATAAGTTTAAAGATAACGAAGTATTTGAATTATAATAATAAGTTTAAATTTAATTTTTCTATTTTATGTTTAAATCCAAGATTAGGATTTTCATTACAATAGGTATATTAGAATGTAAAGAGGGTGATGTGTTCGCCAACAAACTGACCTGCAGTTTGGCGAAAATAGTATAAGAAACCATCGACTGTATTTTTATATAATAAAATATTTAAAAAAAGGGATGATAATGCACAATATGTGGTTAACTCTTTGAGAATGGCACTTGCAATATTTTTGTAAATAAAATATCGTAATCCCAATTCTTCTATGAAGACAAACAAGGTATTTAATAGGACCTGCCCATGTCAGCCATTTTTTTTTGTTCAGAAAAAATACATTGTAGGGAGTGTTCAATGGATATAATATTATGGTTGATTAGTAGAGAATACCCAAAGGCAGTAACACAATTAAACACACACACGGAGAAATCGTTTTCTTGTCTGCGCATAGTAAAATCTTGATTGTGAGCCTCAATGACAGAAAAGATTTTACGGGCTAGCTCTCCTAAAATAAGATGTTTCTTTTTTATAGGATAAGGGTGACAAGCGAGCACACAGTCCACCTGCGAATCAAAATGCAGATGCGTTGTCAGCCGTGAGGACTAAGATGGAATGCCTCTTTTCCAGTAAAAAGGGTATCCGGTTCTCTACACTCACCATACGAAACACAGCAGCATTAAGCTGCTATTTTACGCTGGTATTCTGTGAGAGCGTGGTCCTTCCCCGGTCGAGCCGACCCATTCGTGCTACAACTATACAATTAATATAGCTGCAGCATAGCTCTATCACGTTTGAAATCGATATTATCGATAAATCGATATTCAGATGTGACCTTGGATATCGATGAAATTATCAATGTTTTCGCGAAAAAGAAACGTAATCTTGTATTTGTCATTTAAGTAAGCACCTAAATAAAATTATTCAGTGCAAATTATATACCAGCTTTTAGTTAAATATGATATGTATGATACATAAAAATTAGTTCAGTTGTGACTTTAGATGTGATATTGTGATATGCCAACAAACACGCATTTATTTTAGATATATTCGTGAGCAAACAGAGTAACATTGTACAGGTTTATTAATTTACTAGCTTTTGCCCGCGACTTCGTCCGCGTGAAGTTCGGTTATATCGCGCCCATGTGTGAAAAAGAGTCTACTGGTACAAGCCACAATTATAACTGGATGTCGCGGGCAAAAGCTAGTAAACTACAAAACTTCTTTATACACCACATTTTTGCTAATCTATTACTGTGTGCCAAAATCAAGTGCAATATCAGACTACTGGGCGAGCTTACGCGTGAGCAAGCCACATAGAATTGCCCGTGTGATAAACAATTTTCTCTCAAGTCTATACCCGCAAATTTTAATGTCTGCCTTTGTGATTTGTTTATGGTTATTGCGAAGCAGACTTTGAAGGGAAACTGTATTCGTTTGAATTCAAAGGGAAGGTCATTTGGGATCAAGGGAATTCTTGGTACAAATACAGTTTCCCCTTGCGCACATTCAGTTCTAATTGTGGCTTCCACTACATTGCGATGTAACACTTTTACTTTTAGTCTGGTTCCGTTGCACAGTTGAGGAGGTTTTAAATTTTGCAACAACATAACAGGAGTACCCACGCGCAGAATAAGCTTATGATGTGGAAGACCCGATGGTTTCAGTGAATTAAGAAATTCGACAGGGTAGTTAATTGCGTCATCTGTGTTAACCACAGAGTCTATTGACGTGTACACCATTTCTTCCCCCTCAAAAGACGTTAACAGTATATCGTTAATTGCCGCTGCTTGGTCGTTTTTCGGGGTTAGTATGGCACGTTCACACAACCATTCCATTGGCTTATCGTGGTTATGAGCAATATCTGGGTAAATTTTGGATATTAACTCCTGTAACATAAATACAACTGTGCACAAATTATCAGGGATGGTTATCATTCCGTCATTAATCGGGTAATCACCGTTGCCGATTTCAAGTAGGAGATTCACAAATCCACCAGCAGACTTATTTTTCTCATAACTGTACCCACATATTTTTCGAGAGCTTGAGGATTTTAATTAGAAACCATAAAGTGGATCTCTTAAGACACTTTGGCACTAGTGATAGAGTCTGTCTAAAATCTCCAGCCAGCAAAACCGTTACTCTACGCCACCCTTATGAGCCATGGTTATTTCATCCCACAATATCATTTTCGTATGTTTTAATACTTCAGCAAAATTACTTTGTTTTGATATATTACAAATGGGAGTATCAGCTGTTATTAAATTTAGTGGAGGTAGCATGAGCAGTTCGTCCACCCTCAAGCAGTGTAGCTGCGATCCCAGAAGAAGCCACAGCCAAAGCAATTCCGCGAGTACTTCTAACTTTTGTTAATAGCAAATTTATGAGGAATGTTTTGCCTGTTCCACCGGGAGCATCTAAAACAATATTCCACCCTCATTTGATTTTTTGTTCGTCATTCAGTGATCCTTCATTATTTTTAACTGTGTTTTCTAATGATGCTAAGTCGTAACTTGTCTCTTTAAGAAACTCTCTATTTTCAAATTGTTGTTCTTTGCTTGGCTGAGGTAACCCATACTCTTTTAGTAGCCGACCATCCAACGCTAATACGGCATCTTCTATTACCGAAAGGCATTTGTTAATTACCACATCTGTTATGTTCTCTACATCCACATCTCCCTTTCTTTCTAATTGCCTTTTCAAATCTTCAGATAAGTATTCTTTGAATTTCTCCCAAAGACTTAAAGGGTCTGATACTTGTCAGAACACTAAAATAATCGTAAAAAGGTCCCGAATCATTTGCGGTGATTGGCAAAGTGCTGCCTCTTCCATTGCTGCGAACAAATGTTGATCATCTTCAAACAAGCCGAGAGCTTTGCACGCTGATTGGAACGTGGAATATACATGACCATCTACAGTTTTTAATGCTTCAAACGAAATTGGGCCCCGGATCTCATGAAGAAGCATGCGGAGGTGATAGCATTCTGTATTGTTCGGATGCACAGTATAAACCCTTTCTTTGATCCCAAACGTAGTATGCAGGTACTTCCAGGTAGAGCAATATTTTTGCAAAGTTATCCACTTTACACAAATCGAAAAAGGATAGGAGTGTGGTTGTTGGAGGACTATTCACTCTTTCACTCAGATTTTTCTCATTAAAATAAACACTTTGCCCATTAAGTGAGCGTTAAATGTTTTTAATAATACTGGACTATAAGGGACTACCCAGCGATTATCTATGGTTGTGCCTTTGATATCAACAGAGAACCCACCGTCATCTAGTAAACGTCTCATGTACTGCGGATAACCGTCTTCACCAGTTTGAGTTTCCCTTATGAGAGCCCTGGGGTATCGTTTACTGCACATGTTATCTTTCATACATGGTGACTTTCGATTTAAAGTTCCACATGGACCATGTATCATATTACATTTAACGATTTCGTGAAGCTCTGGGTCACGTTTGGGATCCGGTATTTCAGCACAAATTATATTGTCGATTTGATCCGGAGTAATACGTTTGTGAAGCCATAAAAGAATATGAATATGTGGAAGACCTCTCTTTTGCCATTCCGTTGAGTACATAATATAGCATCGCACTTCACCAAATATTTTACCCTTTGTCAATAAGTTCATAATCTTTTTCACCTTTAGTCGAAACACCCTCGAAATTATATCGTGTCTATCATGAGATTGTTGTCCTTGAAGCAATTGCTCTTTTATCTCGTCCCAGCGAGGATTGCATGTGAAAGTGATAAAAAGATCAGGCTGGCCGTAATTCCTAACATAGGTCATAGTGTTCTGTGTTCTTTCGTGCATATACCTAGGTCCCCCCGTAAAAGATGATGGAAGGACAATCATTTGTCCTAGTTGGTTGGCTTCTGCGTCTTGTCGTCCAATAGCATCTTTTAAATGGATGTAACTATCAGCACGTAATTTGGCTTGATTATTTTTGATATAATTTAATCTCTCTGTTTCTATTTTGGCGTATTCATCCACCACACCACATTGACTAAAAAGGGCACGATAGTTGACTAAATAGTTATCTTCTCCTTCTTTAATCATTATTCTATACGAATAGAAACTTGCAGAAGAGAGTTTTATTAAGCGACAACTAAGTTGTGGGTTGATTGAATACCCATCATCCCCCCCAGCAAAACATCAATGGATACTGTAGCGCATCATATGCTCGATGTATCTCACTAATACGCTGAAGTGAATTACTTCGGCTCTCGAGGATGATGTCCCTTCGATCAAATTGTTGATCCACTAACACTAAAGCCACTTCATTTGTAGTTGGTGCATTGTGCAGGTGTACTGTATGTCCTTTTTCACTTTAGAATTATAAAAGAATATGTATGTCTCAATTCTTTTATGAAGATAAATCAAGTTTTATATCTCGATCTAAGAAGATAAACCAAGTTGTTTATAGGAGCAGGCCTTATCGATCGTTTTTAGCCTTAGTTTAGAAAACATACAAAGAGTTGTAATGAGTGTGTGGTAAAAGATATAAATATATATATACACTAAATAAACTTTTTCAGCCTCATTACAAAAAATAATTCAAACTGGGGTTCAAAATCGGTTAATAGTTAATTCTGTGATATTAAGAAAATTATTATTTGCGTCTCGTTTGTTCGTTATTATAAAATTTAATAATATTGGTGTTGCAATTAGAGGGTTGCATTTACGTTTGCCAAAAAAACTTCAAAACGAATTGTTAGAAATTCTCATTTTAAAATTTTAGAACTATATATATATATATATATATATATATATATATATATATATATATATATATATATATATATATATATATATATATATATTACAATAAGGGTTACAAGGGAACACTCAGTCCAGCTGATGGGTAAGTGGATACTATGGTTCATAGACATCTACATCTGTTTTCAAATTAGAATCAAAATGCATATGCGTCGTCACCCCTCAGTACTGAGATGGAATGCCTTGTTTCCAGTAAAAGGGGTCTCTGGGTCTCTACATCCACTATAAGGAAAACAGCAACATTAAGGTATTCTGGTATATTGTGAGAGCGTGGTCATTCCTCGTTCGATTTGACCCATTCATGCTACAACGATATTATAGCGTTCTACCACGTGTAAAAACATGCAAATATCATTGCACTTTAAACAACTAGATTTCTATTTACCTATTGTTAATTTATGCATTATTAGCAGGTGTTCTTTGGAATATTGCTGTCGTTATGTATGGTCGTAATTATATGTCATAAAAGTACATAATATAATAGAGTTTTAAAGAAAACAAGTGTAATTACAACAATAAGGAAAATATCAGTGTTATGAATTACGATACCTATTAGGGCTATATGCAATTATCTTTCATCTGTGTAAATTTAATACAAACTTTTTATTTCTTAATGTGCTTACGAAGCTACGTTTTTTACCTTACTTATCTAAGTTCTTTCGGGGATAAAAATTACGCTTATAGTCGAATAGTCGTATTTATGTCGAATTTATTGGCGAATCTATTGTATTTTGTTGGCGGAAAAACTAGTTTGTCTGTTTAGATGATACACGTCATAACTGAGATCTGTCCGTATCTATCAGTAACAAAAAATTTACAAATCAAAGGATCTAAAAATGTATTATTTTATTATAATATATATATATATATATATATATATATATATATATATATATATATATATATATATATACATATATATATATATATATATATATATATATATATATATATATATATATATATATATATATATATATTTATTATTATACTTTATAGGGGTTATTCATAAAAAAATTAACATAGGTAGATTGTAATTACATATTTTAAATTATAATGTTAACAATTCCTTTATGAAATGTTGAATATAAGTTCTTTCTACTGCAAATAGCAATTAAACAGCAGTAATACAAATGATACTAATGGTATGTTTTACCTTTGCCCTCCATGATTGTAGATGATAGTCAGATTCCATAAAAAAAAGTTTGGCCACTATTCTATTACAGTTTTCGCTCTTATTTTTGTGAATTACACAAAAATATAGTGATCGTTAATACGCGTATCGGTCGACTATGACAGAAACTAAGTAGATCAAGGATTGATCGCAAACAAGAAGCCATAGAATATTAACCTATGATTTTCTTCATCGCTTATCAACATTTTTGTTTTTCTTTTATTCTCAGTTGCTTTTAATAAAATTATTGCGAAATGGGCTCAAGTTGGTTTTCTTCTATTGAAAGGGAATTAAAGCTTTAAGGGCTGTCATATGTCCTCGAAAGTTGTTTTTGTTGGTAGCCCCATAAATTCTTTTGTAGCTTAGCATGTGGTATAAGACCACAAGCCTATATTTACAGAGGCGGATTAAATGTCGACAGAGCCCTAGGTTAGCATAGCATCGGCGCCCCTCTGGCGGCTATATGTTATAAATCATAACTACGTATTTTGCACATAAACTATGCTATAAGTTATAATATAGTTTAGAAGCCCATCCCACCCCCCAAAACATGAAAGCAGTGTTAAATAAAAATCTACCCCAGGAGGGGGGTACCAGCATCTATAATCCTGGAGAATCCCTGGGCATTTTTTCTATCTTTCTCCTGGGTGTGGATGTCTGTTGCTATGCATAGCCATAGGCTACATGGATGGTGTCTATGCGTAGCCATAGACTACTGTCTATGGCTACGTATAGACGGCGACGACCACCCCAGCGTCTATAATGCGGTAATGCCGAAACAGACCGACTCATCGACCACGTCCAAATGGACATAGATTCAGTGCTAAAACAGATCACATCCGCAGAGGTCGTGTTCCTTGGCGATTTCAACGCTCACAACGCCGAATGGCTCGGTTCTCGCACTACAGATAATGCAGGGAGATCTGTTAACGACTTTGCCTTGGCATATGGTCCTTGACACAACTGGTCACTTTGCCCACGCGGATTCCAGATTTGGAGGATCATGCACCTTTCTTGTCAGACGTTCTGCCGACCTCTCATCCGGACGGATATTAAGTCTCCATCGATGCCCTCCTTCTTGGCTCTTTGAATCACTGCCTGATCCGGAGTGCGGTGCCCATCACATGCTCATCGGTGTGATCTGTAGATTTCGCCGTGTGTGGCACTATGGGTCAGCAGATTGGGATGGGATGCAGGCTTTTTTTGCATTCTACCCATGGGAGCGGATTTGCTTTTCGCTGGATGGTCCCAACATAGTAGCTGAGTCTGTCGCCGATGTGGTGCTTCAGGGGATGGAAGTTTTCATCCCTTCATTTATATTGCCTATCGGCGGTAGATCCCAGCCTTGGTTTGATCGCTCCTGCAAAATTGCGTCGCGGCAAAAGCAATGGCCAGGGCCGACGCATCGGCGTCCCGGGTTGCAAACCCAAGCGCACTCAAAAAGAAGTACAACTCTGCCTCCAGGTCCTTCAAAAGAGTTATCGTTAGGGCAAAGTCAGAGCACATTGAGAGAATTGGCGAGAAACTAGTTGCCGTCCTTCGGGAACTTGTGCATTTTGGTCTTTCGCCAAGGCTGGCCAAGGGAATTTCTGTAAGCCATCATTACCATACCATCTCTGCGCTGGGAGGATGATTCACTGGCCCACGACGCAAAAGAGAAAGCCGATTAAATGCTCCAAGCAAAATGTTCGGTTCACACAGTGCTCAGTGCGTTAAGCACTACTCTCCCTGGACGTCCATAAGTCGAGTGGGCGTGATGGAATGGATACCCCGTAATTGTGCTGAAGACGTGTGCTCCAGAGTTAGCACCGGTTCTTACGCATTTTTTGGGTTCTCTTACTCTTTAGGCGTCGTTTCAAGCTCATGGAAGACAGCCTTAGTGCACCTGATCCCTAAAAAAGGTGACCGTTTGGACCCGTCTAACTACAGGCCTATCGCCATCACCTCGATGTCCTCCAAATTAATGGAATCTATTATTAACTGCCAGATCATGGAACTGGCACACACCTTGAAGAGCATCAGCTGATTAGTGAACGTCAATACGGTGTCCGTCGTGGTCACTCAGCTGGTGATCTTCTTGTCTACCTGAGTCACCGATGGGCGGAGGCATTCGAGACCAAGTGGGAGGCACTGGCGGTTAATTTGGACATAGCAAAGCCCTTTTATCGGATTTGGCACAAAGCGCTTCTTTCGAAGCTTCCCTCTAATAAGATAATAATTAGAGAAATTATGCAATTGGGTCACCAGTTTTCTTGGAGTATTAAGGTCATACTCGACGGTGTATGATCCGACTCCGAGTCTGTGAATGGTGTTCCACAATGCTGCGTGCTCTCGCCTAACCTGTTTCTTTTGCATATCAATGATATGTTGTAGAGTAACATTCATTGTTATGCAAAGGATAGCACTGGCGATGCTAATATTTCTCGAGAACACGTCGTCTAGTGTCGGAAGAAACTTTTGTCTGAAGTTGAGTCTTTCTAAATCTAGTCCAGTTTAACCCCCAAAAGACAGGTTTGAGCGTTTGCCGCAAAAACGAACCCCTTTGTCGTATCTCCTCAATTTCAGAGAACTCCCCTCACTGCCTCAACCTGCATCGGAATCCTTGGCGTCGACATATCGAGTGACGTGCAGTTTCGTGGTCACTTGGAAGAGAAGGCCAAATTGGCCTCTAAAAAGCTTGGCGTGCTCAGCAGAGCGACTCAGACAGTATTTCATGCCGACCCACCGCTTGCAGCTTTACAAAGCGCAGGTTCGGCCTCATATGGAATACTGTTCTCATCTCTCAGTCGGGGCACCTCAGTATCAGATCCTACCACTTAACCGTATTCAACGGAGAGCGGCCCGAATCGTCGACGACCAAGTTATTTCCGATCGGCTTGATCCACTGGCCTTGCGAAGAGACATTGTATCTTTATGTATCTTCTATCGCATATACCACGGGGAGTGCTCAGAGAAATTGTTCGGATTAATAACAGCTGCTGAATTCCATCAACTTACACTGCGACAGAACTCAAAATTCTATCCTCATCGTCTCGATAGCATTCGGTCCACGCGGATTTACGCAGGATTTTCTGCCTTGCACGAACATACTGTGGAATTTACTGTCGCCGGCGGTTTTCCGGACCGATACGACTTAGGGACCTTCAAAATAAGAGCCTGCTCCTTTGTAAAAGGCCAGCAACTCACCTACAATTAGTTCCTTGGTGTTGTGGATATTCATGGGCGACGGTGATCACTTACTTAATTTTTTTCGTTTTAAACTTTGCCGCGCGCCCCATTGTAACCTTGCGCCCCTAGGCACGTGTCTAGTTTGCCTTAAGGATAATTCGCCACTGATTATCAATCAATAAAGCAAACCTAAAACATTGTGTATATATCATGTATGTACGTCTCACAACTCAGTAAAGGTGTCTTTTTTGAGAGGGTTTTTGAATCAGGAAAAGGTCCATCGCGCTGCCCAATACGTGTTGGTGAACTTCTTATGTCCTCGCTTTTTTATGTCTTTGATATGCAGGTTTCTCTACAACGTTTACCTTAACCGCTTAGCATGTTGTAAATCAGAAATTACCATTGCAGTACTATGAAATTATCGTAGCTACTTACAGATATTATTAACATAATAATTTATGATTAGGTCTCGTTTTTCAATTATAATTTAATAAAAGAAATATGTGTTAAAAATGTTTAAGCCCCCTGGCCTTTGTACGGCTTCCTTGCCTATTCCAATACTAATTTTTATCTTGCCGTGTATATAATTCTGTACAGCTAAAGGAATTAGACTTATAAAGAAAAGATCAATGAGAGCTATGATTATTGTGAAGGTTGAAACATTAATATCTTTTTTAATTTCGTCGTATAGTTCGAGGAGACTTACACATTTTACATGTTCACGGTCACGTCAAAATATTTAATTAAATTATTCGGATGTATTTTTTACTGACATAAACGATCTACTTCACTATCATTTTTACATTTGTCACCATCACAAGTGATGTTTGTAGTCATCACAAGTCTACTTTTGAACATAGGCCTTCGCCAAAATCTGCCACAAAAAACAGTACTTAATTTGACTGCACTTTAGCTTACCCATCCATTGGGTTGTGTTGGTTAATCTGGTTCCACTCTTGTTTCATCACAATTACAAGTCTATTTCTAAACAGAGTATCTATATAATAACCTATCTTCTCCATCGACTGTCGGTTCGCCAAGCTATATAGCCAGCACATTGCAACCAGCCTACTGCTCCGTTGCGCTATGTCGGGTAGTCTAGTTCTACTACGGATATTAACGTTACGAATTCTATCTCGCAGAAAAACTCTGAGCACAGCCCTTTGCTTAGCTCGCTGAGCATCTTTAAGTTTCTTCATACGGCCAGCAGTGAAGGACCAGTTCAATATCTCATCACTGCTTGTTTACTCTTGTTTAAGGTTTGGAAGAATACGTGACGAGAAGATATTTGGCAGTCGCTCGAACGTTGTCCAGCTTAGGTGGATCCGTCGATTAACATTTTGGTCGAACTTATTCTCGTTAGACTTATCTACCTCTTGTTTACTTAACTCTAAATATCTATAAGTTGGTATTCTTCTTCTTCTTCCTCGACAGCCGACGTATCTGTAGTCTTCTTTGTATAACGTCAGTAGCTACTTGCAGTGGTTACAGTCCACTTGATAGACTATAACTTTGTTTGTCTCTTAAGTTTAAAAAGAGGTTATTAGAATGACTGTGCTGCTCATCTCCTAGTTTGTTTTCCTAGGTTGCCCCTTACGACACCCACGGGACGATATGCGGTAGTGGATATTCTTACAGCGCCACTACACGGTAAAGAATACATGGATGATAATAACCTATGAGTAATCAATGTATGAGTATCACATATGTATATTTTGTAGTTTTTGAGACAACTGGTAGCAGAGATATAAATTATTGAGATACACGTTTTGATTTTTGTCTTAATTAATTGAATGGTACCTACGCTTTACAACAAAACAACTGTGGCAGATGTAAAACACTTGCGCCAAAAATATTTTATTCTATAATTACTTTAACATTTTCGAGGTCTACTTAAAAATTCATCATCATCATCATTACAGCCCTTCACAAGTCCACTGCTGAACATAGGCCACCCCCAAGGAATGCCACAAAGCACGGTCCTGAGCCACCTATATCCATCGACTTGCTGCATGTCTTACCAAGTCGTCACTCCATCTAGTGGGGGGTTGCCCCACACTTCGCCTACCGGTGCGAGGCTGCCACTTGAGAACCTTTTTTTGCCCATCGGATTTCGGTTCTTAGAGCTATATGGCCGACCCATTGCCACTTCAGCATACTAATTCTTTGGGCTATGTCGATTACTCTGGTTCTACTGCGGATATCCTCGTTTTTAAGTCTATCACGCAGAGAGACGCCGAGCATAGCCCTCTCCATAGCTCGCTGAACGACTTTGAGCTTCCTCATACGGCCAGCAGTGAAGGACCACGTCTCAGATCCATAGGTCACCACTGGCAACACGCACTGGTTGTATAATCTACTTTTAAGGTTTTATTTATTTATTTATTATTTATTTATGCTTTATTTGCACACCAAGTACAAAAAGGCGGACTTAATGCAACAGGGCATTCTCTACCAGTCTACCTCCAGGCTAAGCGGAGAAAATATTGTGGGTGCAAAGTGTAAACAGCTAAGTAAATGATATCTACATATATATATATATATATATATATATATATATATATTAGTATTAGCTTTGCCTTAGTCCCTAAAGGTAAAAAATTCTTGAGACGATACAGATAACGCAGAGTGTTAGTGACCTTTTTGCTCACTTCATACATATGCTGTCGCCAACTGAGGGTGTTGTCTATAATTAAACCAAGATCTTTAACAATTGTTGAGTAAGGAACAATAACATTATTAAATATTATGGGAGGTAGCGCCTTCATATCAGTTTTAGCCAGTCTACGAGAACTACCAACCACAATAGCCTGACATTTTGATGGATTAACCCTAATACCAAATCTGTTTGACCACAATTGAGATCACAGTTGAGCTTCTCTATCACATCATCAATACGTGCCACCTCAGCTTGAGCATAAATTTGTAAGTCATCAGCATACAGATGGTACGAACAGCGAATGTGTGATGTAATGAGATTTATAAAGACTGAGAACAGGAGAGGAGAGAGAATTCCGCCTTGAGGAACGCCAGCAGACAACGAGCACCAATCAGAGATAATCTGACCTACTCGAATTGCCTGCTGACGACCCCGAAGATATGAGGAGAACCAGTCCCGCGCTGACGAAAAGAAACCCAGGTGACAAAGTATAGCTAGGAGAATATCATGATCGACAGCATTAAAAGCGTTAAAGAAATCTATTAGAACTAACACAGTCAATTTTGAGTTCTCCATTCCAGTACGCAAATCTTCCGTAACTTTCAAAAGAGCTGTGGTAGTACTGTACCCAGGCCTAAAACTAGATTAATATGTGCTAAGAAAGTTATTTTTGAAAATGTAACTAGAAATTTGTTTGTGGACAATAGCTTCAAAAACTTTAGATAAAAAAGGGAGAATGGATATTGGGCGAAAGTGAGAGAAAGAACTGGGGTTATTTATTTTGGGCAGCGGAATGACAAATGCTTTTCTCCAAAGTGAAATAAAATCCCCAGTCAATAGTGAATGATTAATGATGTGAGTAATAATAGGAGTAACATAGTCTAGAATTAAGGTGATAATAAGTCTATTCACATCATCGAAGCCAACTGCCATAGACTTAATACAATAAATGGTCTTTTTTATATCCTCATCAGCAACGGGAGAAAAGTTAAATGTGCAGTTATGAGATTGTGGCATGGAATGCAAATAAGAAATGGTACTCGATTTAACAGAAGCCTGCATTTGGGTAGTTGAAGAAAAATGTAAATTGAGATCACTTATAGAAATGATTGCAGGGTCCACGTTACACGTAGGTTTACCGACCCCGATCGTCCGGAGAAATTTCCATGTATCAGCCATAGAAGAGTTCATGATATTATCGTGAATATAGCGGCGTTTAGCGGCTCGTACCATCTGATTACATCGATTTCTCGCAGCTTTGAATTTTGTCCAGTTAAGTTCACAACGGTTCTACTTGAATTTCCTAAACATCTGATCGCGCTTAGATATAACCTTACGGATATTTTCAGTAATCCATGGCGCAGGCGAACGTTTTAACCTAACGTCAGAAAAGGTGCGTGTTTGTCAAACAGCTTATGAATATGAGAATTAAATGTCGTAATCTTGTCATCAATACTCTCCGCGTTAAATGTATCGCTCCAGTCTAAAAGCGAAGCATCATGTTGGAGCCCTTCGACATTTAGCCTAGCAAAATTACCGAGACGCACTATTTACTGGCTTTACTTTGGGAGGTTTAATTTTATAGGAAATGAACAGCAAGTCATGTCGCGAGAAACCTGGAGCAGGAAGCTGTCCGTGGCAAGAAACGCGTTCTTTTGAGGAGACAAATATCAAATCTAACAATGTATCATCAGCAGTAAGATTGTGATGGGTGGTATCAAGTGGAAGTATAAAAAAATTTGCCGACTCAATAATTGAACGCAGTCCACGCGATCTAGGAGTATCACTGAGAAGATTCGTATTAAAGTCACCCATCAAAATATGATGCTGATAATCAGAGCAAATTGAAAGAAGTGCCTCTTCAAATTCACATAAATAACTTCAACATAATAACTTAACCAGGTTTCTGAGATAAGTATCGCGTGAATGCTTTGAATGTTAAAAGTTTCTAAAAGTTCATTATAATGCTGCGGAATACTCTGGGCGTTGATGTGACAAACGTTGAAATGTTTATTATAATTATCGAATTTTTGGGTTAGGAGAGAACGAAGTGTAGGTAATTCCAAAGTCAGAGTCAGAAAATGAATAGAAGGAATCAGAATTAGCAGAGGTGAATGAATCGTTATCGGAAACTGCCATGGCGCTGAAAATCAGTATATAATATTATATAAAAATAATTTAAGATATAAATATCTAATTTAAATAAATATATAACTTATTTGGCTATAAATAAATATATAACTTATTTAATGTTTATGCTGTATTGTAATTTTAATTACTGCTACCAAACCTGCTGGTAAACTGTTTACTAAACGAGATAAAAAAAGAAAAATTAAAAAAAAATGAGATTGATATTAAATCACTTTAGTCATAAAACTATCAGAAAACATTAAACATAAAATGCATCAAAAGTTGTTCATATGCACCTGAGTTATAAGACAAAAAAATATAAGAAATTGAAACGCCACTAATAAAACATTCCATAATGTTAGTTCGTAACCCCAAATATACACACATAATATGGTTGATAATTACTTAAACTAAAAGTTGTTTACCAACTCTGAGCGGCTAGCGAATAAGAACAATGGGGATTGCATTCACTGTACAAAAAAAAGGGACCTGCGCTAACGCTATTAAGTTGAACAACCAGTAACCGCACGACCGTCTTTGTATAATCATCACACAAATTATTGTAACAACTATCTAATATTAATGTTTTTTAACCGTACGCCTAGTTCGTGGTACTTCGCCGCGCATGTTTCCCGGCTCCCTCGAAGCCCTTGTTTCTTCCTTCACCGGTTGAGATTCCTCATCACATCCTGCCTTGCTATGTTGACGCATCAGCCGGTTGAGGTCTTCATTGGATTGAATACTCTGGCGGGAACCATCGGGCAACCTGACGCTGATGGAACCATTTGAAGACCAGACCTTTTTCATCCCAAATTGTCTTCGAGCTTGCATGAACAAATTCTGCCTGTATTTTGTGAGAAACTCGGATAATGTAAACGGTTTTCCCTTCGACATAGTCTTTTTGTACCAGGTGGTAGAACGCATTGAGAAATCAGCAAAACGGAAAAGTATCGGTCGGTGGTGATCCGTCTTAGCCATACCGAGTCTATGAGCCGTCCGGATAGAAGATGATGAGAGATTCGTCATACTCAGGTGTTTCTGAAGGATGCTTACAACAGCATTGGGCACATCTTCATCTGCTTTTTCTGGAACACCACTTAACAAGAGATATTTTCTGCGGTATCTCGTTTCAATGGAGTCAACTGACCGACTTAACTCTGCTATTTGTTGGCGAAGCAGGTTGAACATGTCTTGAACAAAGTCTCGAAACGAAGTAAAATCCTGACCAACCTTCTCAGCAGCAACAGCTTTGGTAGAACTGGAACCGAGTTGCTTCTCAAACTCTTCCATCCGACGAGTGATTAACGCTTCCAAAGACCTCTGAGTTTCGGCAATGTCAGCAATTGTGGCCATAGTGTTGTTAAAAATTCACAAAATGATTGGAGAAAAATTGTGCTCCAGCAGTGTGGTGCAATGGAAAAAAAACCTATTGCATGCCAACTTGTACTTTTACTTTAAAATAATTTCTGTGTTTTAATAAGTGATAATGTCCTTAAATTAAATGTAAGTAACTAGTTTATTAATTAAATAGCAATTAAAATAGGACGAACACGTACACAGGTTTTGAGGTATGTCTGACGAGAAGATGTGTCGTAATCTCACGAACGCTGCCCAGCCGAGTTGAATCCGTCGATTGACCCCTCGGTCAAAGTTGGACTTACCTAGTCGGACTAGTTGTCCCAAGTAAACATATTAGTCAACAACTTCGAGCTTAGTGCTCCCAACAACTACCGGCATAGGTGTGACATGGACGTTAAACATGATTTTTGTTTTGTCCATGTTCATCTTAAGACCTATCCGTTGGGAGACATTATTGAGGTCATTGAGCATAGTGCTTAGGTCCTCCAGCAATTCTGCCATAAGGACTATATCGTCGGCAAATCGAAGGTGAGTGATGTACTCGCCATTGACGTTAATACCGTATCCTTTCCAGTCCAGTAGCGTGAAAACATCTTCCAACGTAGCGGTGAAGAGTTTCGGGGATATTACGTCACCCTGTCTTACACCTCTCTGCAGTTGGATAGGTTTCGTACTCTGGTTCTGTACTCGGATAGCCATCGTAGCCCTACTGTACAAACACTTCAGCACTTCGATATACCGACAGTCAACTTGGCACCGCTGAAGGGACTGCGGCACCGCCCAAATTTTGACAAAATCAAAGGCTTTCTCATAGTCCACATACGCAAGACATAGTGGCAAATTGTACTCCCCGGTCTTATGTACAATTTGTCGAATGCTATCTATGGTGCTAAAGCCTTTTCGGAAAACGACTTATTCGGGAGGCTGGAAGACGTCGAGTCTGCGTGCGAGACGATTCGTAATGACTCTCGAAAACAGCACGTAGAAGCGGCTCAGAAGGGAAATCGGTCTGTAGTTCGGTGTAAGAGAGTGTTGTCGCCTTTCTTAAAGAACAAGACCACCGCACTTCTGCTCCACGCCTCCGGTGTAGCGCCACCATGGAGGACGGAATTAAAGAGCTTCTGAAGGATTTCAAGGACCAGTTTTCCACCCGATTTCAGAAGTTATGCTGTAATTCCATCCTCACCCGGGGACTTGCCGTTTTTAAGGTGCTGGAGAGCCATTATAATCTCGCTCAGACTGAAGTCCGGAATATCGTCGGAATAGTGTTGGATAAGACTTGCTCTTGGATCGTTACTTACACTTGCGTGTGGCTCCGACGATGATCTGTATAGCTGCCCATAGAACCGCTCAATCTCACTCAAAATCTCAGGTGTTCCGGAAACGACGCTGCTACACTCGGTCTTGAGCTTCGACAGTTGGCTCTTTCTGGCAGACAGATCTCTGGCAAAGACTTTGGAGCCCTGGTTCAGCTTGATCGCTTCTTCAATACGAGCTGTATTGAAGTTGCGTGAGTCCCGCCGCGTGCATTTGGAGATCTGTCTGTTCAGTTGCCTGTATGCTGTTAAATCTGTTGAAGACTACAGCCTCATTTCCCGTCTAACAGCCATGAGATTAAGAGTGTGATCAGAGAGTTTTTGTGTTCTTCTGCGGCGGGTCTTGCAGAACTTAGCTCCGAACGCATGGACAGTTTCCACGAGCTTGTCATTCATATCGTTCACTGCATAGCAGTGTTCTAGGCACTGAAAACGGTAACTCGAGCTGAAAGGTTTCAGGACTTCGGATTAGAGTACGAGGGGGACGGAGCGTTGACTTCATTAGACGAGACCTCTCCAACTTAACGTTTAGGTTCAGTGTGCCTCTCACCATTCGGTGATCGCTACCGGTTTTCACCCTCGCGATCACTGAGACATCACTGAACAGTTGCCGTCTAGTCATCATAATGAAGTCAATCTCATTTTTTGTCGCACCGTCGGGGCTTGACCAGGTCCACTTCATGTGGGGCCGCTTCTGGAAGAAAGAGTTCATCATAAAGAATCCCTCGTTCTCTATGAAGTCGGCCAGCTGCTGGCTCCTTGGGTTCCGTTGCCCTATTCCAAATTTCCCTACCTTCAGTTCACCGTTCTCTCTTGTGCCTAGTTTTGCGTTGAAGTCTCCTATTAACACCGTATAGTGGGTTTTTGAGGAACGAATGGCTCTAGACATATCCTCATACATTTCCTCCACCTCCCCATCGGGATGTGCCAAGGTTGGTGCGTAAACCTGTATGGCCTTCAGCGAATACCGTTTCGTGATTCTGAGTATAAGGTACGCAACCCTCGTCGACACACTCCCAATCTTTACAACGTTGTTAACGAGAGACTTGTGGACGATAAATCCGACACCTACTTGGGACAGATGGTCGTCCTTCCGGTGATAGAACAAGTTGCCGGATTCGAGGATTACCGTGTCGTCCCCCTTTTTTTATAGGAGAGGGGGCAAACGAGCATGCGTCTCACCTGATGTTAAGTGACTACCGCTGCCCATGAACAACTGCAACACCAAGGGAATTGCAGATGCGTTGCCGGCCTTTTAAAAAGGAGTAGGCTCTTTTCTTGAAGGTCCCTAAGTCGTATCGGTCCGGAAAAATCGCTGGTGGTAATCAATTCCACAAGAAAGTTGTGCGGGGAAGAAAACATCCTCTAAATCGCACAGTGGTGGACCGCCAATCATCCAGATGGTATGGATGGTATCGCGAGTTTTGTCGCGATGTGCGATGGTGAAATTGAGTGGCTGGAGTTAGTTCGAACAATTCCTCAGAGCACTCCCCGTGGTAGATGCGATAAAATACGCAAAGAGATGCAACTTCTCTTCGCAGCGCCAGTGAATCGAGCCGTCGGAAAGGACTCGGTCGTCGATGATTCGAGCCGCTCTGCGCTGGATGCGGTCAAGTGGAAGGAGTTGGCACTGGGGAGCCCCAGCCCAGAGATGGGAACAGTATTCCATGTGAGGCCGAACCTGTGCCTTGTAAAGTTGCAGGCGGTGTGCCGGCATGAAATACTGTCCCGCTCTGCTGAGCACGCCAAGCTTTTTAGAGGACAATTTGACAAACAAATAGATTTAGTCGCCCCCAATCCGAGACTTTTTTCAGCAAAGACTCAACTTCAGACACAAGTTTGTTCCGGTACTCGGTGACGTTTTCCCGAGAAATATTGGCACGGCCGGTTTATAGAGCATCATCAGTGCTGTCATCCGCATAGCGATGAATGTTACCGGTTTGTAACATATCATTGATATGCAGAAGAAACAGCGTTGGTGATAGGACTCTCCCCTCTCTTCGGACCTCGGATAATCCTACAATATTCCAGCGCAACTTGTCTGTCTCTTCTCCCAGCTCCAGGATCTTCTCGTCAGTCCTCAGGGTTCATGCGTTGTATGTTGCCAGGTCAAGTCGTCTTAGGTGGTAACCGATCCTCCACCGGAGATTCTTAGTACTCCCTGCCCCGCCGTTACCATGGTCGCCACCGTAGCCAGGAATAGCGGGGCCGCCGAGGACTGGGGGCCGTCTCTTCGTAACTTTATTAATGGGGGGTATATTGCCATAGTTGCCAGGCTTGGCGAGCGGGTTGGCAACCGCAGTTTTTTTATTGTTATTTTGCTGTTATCAGAAAGATGCTGCTGCCCATCTTCTGCCTCAGTTTCCCTCTGTCGCCTCTTACGATACCCACGGGAAGATATGGGGTAGTGGGTATTCTTACCCGCCACTACATGGGGCTATCGCTAAGTTGTCATGCTTAAAATTTCATCCATAGCATAATAAGGATAAATAACTAATTTTAAAGATAAGTAAAATAAAACTAAATAATTAATGTGATTATTTGCTTATTCTTGTATCACAAAAAGTTTGCAAAATGTCGACTTTCGTGCACTATACAAACCTACATCTTCTTAAAAAATCTACTAAAACGCTTCGCTGTGTATTTTTTTTTACCGTCTCTCTATCATAATATCGTTAAATTTCTTAATTGTTTGGCGTTAATGGACTCCTTATATTAACCTAAGACGAAACAAGCGATGCGGTTCAAGTCGGGGAACTGTGATGGTCATGCAATCGACCCTTCACTCCCCATCCGCTTTTCTGTCTATTTCTAGGCATTACTAAGTCTACATATTTTAAATAATGGGTTATTGGAGATCTTTTCGTTTGTTCAACCCAAAGATCGTGCCTCTAGTTACAAGCTTATTATTCTCCTCAGTTCAATGTAGAAAATCTATGAGCGCATCATCCTCAATCGCCTGGAGGATGTTATGCTAGAAAAAAAAATCCAAATAAGCAGTTTGTTTTCGAACAAAACGCTCTTGTGTCCATCAAGTGCACCGCCTCACGGAGCACATATTGGATAATGCCACAAAGTCCGCCAGGCGCACTGCTTATACAGGAGCGATTCTTCGATGTGGCAAAAGCTTTTGACAAAGTCTGGTACTATAGATTACTTTAAAAGCTTCTCCACTTAGAGGTGTCATAAGCAGGAGTTAAGCTGGAGTTCCCCCGAAAATGGAGCATCGAATTAAATCCTGACATGTTCAAATTAAAAGCCGTTTTTAAAAATGCCTGAATAAGACTAAATAGACATAAAAACTATCTCTATAATAGCTAAATTCCCTGCGTTAGAATGGCTAAAATTGGAGTTACCTTGGATAATGTGATAAGTATTATTTATCACGTAAGGTCAGTCAGCATCAAGAGGATTTTTCTTTCACATCGCCTTTTTGTTCTTAAAAAAAGAACCTTCTAGACCCCGATGATGAAGTCACAAATCAAAAGAAATAAATTTAGACAACAGAAAGGGTAACCTCATCTACCAATATACACTCACACCAACTCAAATTCAGTACACATCACTAGGGCACGCCGCGTGCGTCGGCGGACACGAGGTCATAGGTTCACGCCCTACACAAGGATCACGTTTATTACGGAGATATTCTAGTTTACCGATGTCCAGGCTAGCAAAGCCGTTAGCAAAGCCGCGAGAAAAGCAAGTTGATGTAGAATACACCTTTTGGAAAGAAATAAACTTTCCTATTTTCAAATTCAAAATTCTTCGCTACAAAACAATACATATGTATAAAATATAATAATTAAAACAGATAAAGATAATAATTTATTCAATTGCAGCAATGCAATGAAAAGATAGCGTTGTTATTCTGTCGGCGTCACTAACGTGCCTACAGGTAGTCTTCAAGCATAATACTACGGTAACTGCGGTTGCCACTATATTGGGGAGGCCTATGTTTACTGGTGGACTTTTACAGGCTGTGGTGAATGGATGGATGGAACATAACTGCTAAATGAAAGTATACTATATAAAAAATTCTACTCTATTAAAATTATAACGGTTCTACAAAAAACCAGATTGACATTCTGACGACTAAACGGCAAATATTCAGTGATGTCCCTCTCATCACTAGGGTGAAAACTCGTAGCGATTACCAATTGGTTAGAAAACTGAATCTTAACATCGAACTAGAGAGATCCCTTCATGCTCATACCTCCTCGTAGACTGATCCAGAATCCCAATGTCTTTCAGCTTGCGCTAAAAAATCGTTTCCAGTTCGTATTCCACTACCTTCTTCACTAAGCGCGTGATTGATCACGTGCTTAGTGAAGAAGGTAGCATCTAGAATTGCAATTTACAATTTCAGTGGTGCCACCGGAAACCGAACTCGTTTAGTTTGCGCACTATAATTTTTTTTAGACGAGCACTTATCTATTGGTACCTTTATTAGTATCGTTTTGTCTAATATTTTTACTCAAAAGTATAAAAATGTTAAACACTACACAATTATAAAACTTACAATTTGCCAAAATTTTAGTCCCAAAAGGTTAATCAAGACAAAATATTTTCCATGTGTTTAGGTCTTTTTTACTTCAAATAATTAACAATTTAAAAAACGTATAGGTACTATAGTAATATAACAACTATTAAAATTGTGATGACTCTTCTTTTACCTTGTTTATATAAAACTAACGAAAACTAATTTAGGTGTTGCCCGCGACTTTTAGAATTACCGACACGAATTTTCAACAGATTTATTATTACGAGATTCTTTATCTATTACTTAACCTCTGTATTCCAAACAATAGAAGCAATTAAAATAATTAAGAAAAATAATCATGCAACTTACAAGCTGCTTGTTATAGTAAAGGATAAGGAAGTCATAAAATTATTTGTTTCTGCAATATTGTATATACTTTTGTAAAAATAAAAAAATAAAAAAAATATTCCTTTTACAAACTTTTTCAAACACTTGAATTTCATGGAAGTGTGAAATGTGTGTGCTACTGAAAATAACTCAGACCTCGATATTTTACTGACAGTTATTCGTTTTTCGAAGACTCAAGCGATAGTTAATTTTTAATTAGTAATTAATATTTTATTTTTCTTCGAAAATATTGGCTTCGGAGATGGAAATGGTCTCTTTAATATACTCCTAGCTGCTTAGCTTTTATCAAATCATGAGGTAAAAGACGCTGTGTGTTAATTGTTACGAAACCATGTATTAAATTGCAAACTGTTTTTATTGAAATTCCCAGGTAGTTCTTAAATTTTAATAAAATAGTAAAATAGTTTATTGATTGCATTTCTACTTTTGTTTTCTTCTATTTATATAAATATTGCTATTATAAAGTAAAGTTACAGCCTATATACGTCCCACTGCTGGGCACAGGCCTCCTCTCATTTCTGAGAGGGTTTTAGGGCAAGGAAATGTCCGCCGCGCTGCCCCAATGCGTGTTGGCGAACTTCACATGTCTTCGAAATATTTTTTTTTGATTTCTCAGGCATGCAGGTTTCCTCACGATGTTTTCCTTCACCGCCGAGCACGTGGTAAATCAGCACTTAAAATTGCAATTAACAATTTAATTGATGCCGGCGGGATCGAACCCGGGTTGCTCGCGTACTGTGTAACTTACAGCGAGCGCTAACCATCTGAGCATCGGCTCAAATATTAATACCACGGCATAAATATTGCTATTATATTCCTTTATAAAATAAAGAAATAAAGTATTTTAATTCTAAAACTGTATTGTTTTCTTTTTAATTATTTTATCCTCGTTGAATAACTAATTACATATAATATCGTTCATTAAGTACAAAAGGGCCACAAAAATATCAAAATCATTTTATTGCAAAAATGTGACCTAAATCGATGATATATTATGGTGCATCAAAGACACCCATCATTTTAGCTTAAATTATTACCAAAAAACATGACCGCCCTTTTTGCATTTGTGTATTTTGCTGACTAAGTTCAGTGTAAAACGGACATTTTGTCACTTGCGACCTAACTCAGTCATCTTAAATGCACAATAGTCATAAGATAAGTGGTAAAATTAAAAAATTTGTACAACGGGCTTCAATATAATTTCTTGTTGATTTTTTAAAAACCGTTTGACCGATTTCGATAAAATTTAAATGGGACCACCTGGGAAGCCCTTACCTGGGATACCCTTTGAAACAAAATAAAAAATTTCCAAATCGGTTCAGGCATCTTCGAGTAAACGGTGAACATACATAAAAAAAGATTGCGACGAATTGAAAACCTCCTCCTTTTTTGAAGTCAGTTGAAAAAGGGTCACAATTTAAAAAAAAAACAAGAAAATTATTATAAGCAAAAGCGCCACATAAAAATCAAGTAAATAAAAACGAGAAGTAATTAAATGTTAAGCCGTGATAGGATTTGGTTAGCCACAAAAAACAGCATTTAAATCATTTGGTTAGCATTCAAATATTCTGTTTGCAGTAAAAAAAAACATTCGACAATTCTTGTTTCGCAAATAATCTTTATAATGTTCAGTAATTTAATTTTACTCCCGATTGATTTAATTATGTTTGCTAGCCATGGTTTGCTGACCAATTATCTATTTCTGCTGCAAGATTACATTTCTCTGCTGACAAAAACATGAATACTATGCTAACCCTTTAAATAACACCCAATAAAAACATACTATTTTATACAACAATGTCATATTTTGTAATGCTTCTTTTTTGTATAGAACTTTAAATGAGTAAACTGTTATTTATTTCATGCTAAAGTGTTGTTTTATTCATGAGTATGTTATTTTATTATTTTTACATTTTGTATTTAATGCGTTCGTGATTTTCGTATTATTTTTTATTCTATTTCATTTGCCGATGTTATAAGTACACTTGTTATTTTTAAATTCACTTCAATTTTCATTCCACTGTACTGTTGTGCAGGCTTGCAGTGGAATGAGACTGATATTTCACCCTTACCTAGACCTTTTGCTGTAGAACTTGTCCTTCAACGATCATAATATCCTACCATTCGGTATGAGTTCTAAGCCGCTCGTTGATAATCAGCCATCCAATATTCACATTTACACACAGCCACTTAGCGTTAGCACTTCGCCACCCAGCGTTGATAGTTGACCCCTAGTAAAGATGCTCGGCTACTGTCCCCCGAAAAATGTAGGGCTTAGCATTGAACAAGTGAGTATAGCCATAACAATGATCACAATAAATAAAGCTAGTCGCAGGGAAACTAATATTGTTAGACCTGCATAGGCTCCCACATTAAAAACTATATGCTAAGTCGGAATCATGGAAGGGAAACAGAGTCAAATTTCTGAGAAACAGACATGACGGGTGATTTAGAAGTTCGAAGGTAATTTATTAACCATATGACAAAAATTGTTCTGAAGTATCTTAATATCTGTGTTGGTAGCACTCGTAATATTATAATATTAATCATGCGTATTATTTGCTACGAAATAATGAACACATCAGAGCATATATTTTTTTATGAATACCCTCACAATTTCGTATAGTCATAAGAACTGCAGTTAAGAAGAATTGTCGTTCTACAAGATTTCAAATAAGAATTATGTACATTCTGTAAACACTAGGAATAAACACCAGCTAATTATATCAGTTACTCGACTCCAAAGATTCAGTAATACCTTCATGGGATAATTTGTATTCCCAGAAAATATCTAAATATAAAAATATTTTCTGAGAATACAAATACTCTACCACTGTTATATATTATGTTTTTAGAACGAATGGGTTGGCTCGACTGGGTAAGGACCATACTCTCTCAGAATACAAGAGCAAAATAGCAGCTTAAAGCTGTTGTGTTTCGTATGGTCATTGTAGAGGACCGTTGACCTTTTTACTAGTAACGAGGTATTTCATCCTAGCCTTAAGGACGCGTTTGCAAAATTGATAGGTATAGAATCGAACTATTACATTGACACGGGTCACACACACAAGTGTACGCACGGTTAGCTGCGGGTGCGGGAATCGTAATCAAGCAAAAACATTTAGATAATTTGAAAGATTATGATTTCTTATATTTACGCGAACACTACACATTGAATAAAACTATTTTTACGGATTTTATCGCGTTTAATTTTACTATTTTGATTTCCGACGTTTCGGGTGCTTTACAGCAACCCATGGTCACGGGGAGGACTGAGATGTTTGACGTCCCGATGTCATAGTCAGCCCGGCTACCTTCAATTTTTTAATATTAATTTTTGGTTCGATCTACGCAGAGTGAGCTTACAGTATCTTAAAGTCTTGCAGTGGTATGCTTGGGTTTGGATTTAATTTTGTTAATTATAGGATTCCAAGCAGATGGCAGCACCCATCCATCTTCTCTATTGAAATTGGTTTTTAATTTAAATAGCCTCGCGTATCATCCTTGGTAGGAATCGGTGTTCTTTTGCGAGGATTTGTGGTCTATCAAATCTGATGTAATGGGGACGATCTTGAACATGTTCACAGACTGCAGACTTCCCAGAGCGTCGGTGCCTCACGTCAGCTATATGTTCTTTCATGGGTTTTAATGGATCTTTTGTTTGTCCTATGTAAGAGAGACCACATTCACAATCAAGCTTGTACACTCCTGCATCTTGTAGAGGGATTTTTTTTTTTTTTATAGGATAGGTGACAAACGAGCACACAGTCCACCTGATAAGTGGTTGTTGTGGCCTATAGACACTACATCTATCTTCAATAAAGAATCAAAATGCAGATGTTGTCACCCGTGAGGACTAAGATGGAATGCCTCTTCCAGTAAAAGGGTTCCGGTTCTTCTACACTCACCATACGAACACAGCAGTGTTAAGCTGCTATTTTACGCTGGTATTCTGTGAGAGCGTGGTCCTTCCCGGTCGAGCCGACCCATTCGTACTACAACTATACTACTAATATAGCTGCAGCATGGCTCTACCACGTATATTACACTTGACGGATGGTAAAATTGACTAATCTTCGGCGGCTGAAAGTTTTATTAGAAGCTCGCTCAAAATGTAGCCAACCTTGTCTGTGACTCTCTGACATAGGTAGTACAGCAGGCACACGCTCGACTGTGGCGCTTTACTCGGTCACTGTGACGTAGGGCGCGACCCGAAGCTTGTTGTGTTGCAATATTTGCTCGACGTGCTGAAGCCGGTGGTCAGATGTTTTCTCACAGAGCCCCTGTCCTCTCGAAGTTACTATTCGTCCAGGAGTTCCAGGAACAAAGCACACCATCAGGTCACTCATCAAGTCCGGAGGTAAGCTCTAATTGCAACCAAAACGAGCCCAAACTCGGCACAACTAGTCCTACTATATATATATATATATATATATATATATATATATATAGTTTAGAGTGTTTCAAAACACAGGTATTTGAAACACTCCCGCAAACGAAGGCAGACTACAGTACTAACTATATCTTTGATGATGGGTGAAATATAAAATCGATCCTGATGAAAAAATCATCTTTCACAACGTTTCATTAGCTTTATTCACGCTCCATCGTGTTAGTATAGTTAAATAAAACGTTAATTAAAGTTAAAAATCATGAAAATACTTAAACATAAAACCAGCAGTGGAATTACTGAATTACAATCAGCTGACTAGGTCAATGTACGCGAACGCCGAATTCGCGCGGCCCGCAACTAGCGATGGTACCACAATACCTAATAATTTACAACACTTGTCTAAATACCTACCTAACTTATCTACTTAACTACTATTTGCCACTGTGCTTGTCTCCACGTAGCCACTTTAATTAGAATTCATAGGTTAAATAAACCAACTGGTCGATTCCCGCCAATGAAAAAATACTTAAATAAAATGTTAACAAGGTTAGAGTTATGCTTTTTACATTTTGTATTTAATGCGTTCGTGATTTTCGTATTATTTTTTATTCTATTTCATTTGCCGATGTTATAAGTACACTTGTTATTTTTAAATTCACTTCAATTTTCATTCCACTGTACTGTTGTGCAGGCTTGCAGTGGAATGAGACTGATATTTCACCCTTACCTAGACCTTTTGCTGTAGAACTTGTCCTTCAACGATCATAATATCCTACCATTCGGTATGAGTTCTAAGCCGCTCGTTGATAATCAGCCATCCAATATTCACATTTACACACAGCCACTTTGCGTTAGCACTGGGTGGCGACCCAGCATTGATAGTCGACCCCTAGTAAAGATGCTCGGCTACTGTCCCCCGAAAAATGTAGGGCTTAGCAATGAACAAGTGAGTATAGCCATAACAATGATAAATAAAGCTAGTCGCAGGAAAACTAATATTGTTAGACCTGCATAGCCGCTCCCATTAAAAACTATATGCTAAGTCGGAATCATGGAAGGAAACAGAGCCAAATTTCTGAGAAACAGACATGACGGGTGATTTAGTTCGAAGGTAATTTATTAACAACCATATGACAAAATTGTTCTGAAGTATCTTAATATCTGTGTTGGTAGCACTCGTAATATTATAATATTAATCATGCGTATTATTTGCTACGAAATAATGAACACATCAGAGCATATAATTTTTATGAATACCCTCACAATTTCGTATTGTCATAAGAACTGCAGTTAAGAGAATTGTCGTTCTACAAGATTTCAAATAAAATTATGTACATTCTGTAAACACTAGGAACTAACACCAGCTAATTATATCAGTTACTCGACTCAAAGATTCAGTAATACCTTCATGGGATAATTTGCATTCCCAGAAAATATCTAAATATATAATATTTTCTGAGAATACAAATACTCTACCACTGTTTTAGAACGAACGGGTTGGCTCGACTGGGTAAGGACCATACTCTCTCAGAATACAAGAGCAAAATAGCAGCTTAAAGCTGTTGTGTTTCGTATGGTGATTGTAGAGGACCGTTGACCTTTTACTAGTAACGAGGTATTTCATCCTAGCCTTAAGGACGCGTTTGCAAAATTGATAGGTATAGAATCGAACTATTACATTGACACGGGTCACACACACAGTGTACGCACGGTTAGCTGCAGGTGCGGAATCGTAATCAAGTAAAAACATTTAGATAATTTGAAAGATTATGATTTCTTACATTTACGCGAACACTACATTGAATAAAACTATTTTTACGGATTTTATCGCGTTTAATTTTACTATTTTGATTTCCGACGTTTCGGGTGCTTTACAGCAACCCATGGTCACGGGGAGGACTGAGATGTTTGACGTCCCGATGTCATAGTCAGCCCGGCTACCTTCAATTTTTTAATATTAATTTTGGTTCGATCTATGCAGAATGAGCTTACAGTATCTTGAAGTCTTGCAGTGGTATGCTTGGGTTTGGATTTAATTTTGTTAATTATAGGATTCCAAGCAGATGGCAGCACCATCCATCTTCTCTATTGAAATTAGGATGTTTTTAATTTCAATATCCTCGCGTATCATCCTTGGTAGGAATCGGTGTTCTTTTGCGAGGATTTGTGGTCTATCAAATCTGATGTAATGGCGGGACTATCTTGAACATGTTCACAGACTGCAGACTTCCCAGAGCGTCGGTGCCTCACGTCAGCTATATGTTCTTTCATGCGGGTTTTAATGGGTCTTTTTGTTTGTCCTATGTAAGAGAGACCACATTCACAATCGCTTGTACACTCCTGCATCTTGTAGAGGATATTACACTTGATGGATGGTAAAATTGACTAATCTTCTTCGGCGGCTTGAAGTATGTTTTAATAGAAGCTCGCTTTAAAATGTAGCCAACCTTGTCTGTGACTCCTCTGACATAGGGTAGTACAGCAGGCACACGCTCGACTGTGGCCGGCTTTACTCGGTCACTGTGACGTAGGCGCGGGACCCGAAGCTTGTTGTGTTGCAATACTTGCTCGACGTGCTGAAGCTCGGTGGTCAGATGTTTTCTGTCACAGAGCCCTCGTGCTCTCTGAAGTTACTACTCGTCCAGGAGTTCCAGTAGTAGTCACTAATTGCAACTAACAAAACGAGCCCAAACTCGGCACAACTAGTTCTACTATATATATATATACAGGGTATTTTTGAAACGCTCCCGAAAACGAAGACAGACGACAGTACTAACTATATCTTTGATGATGGGTGAAATATAAAATCGATCCTGATGAAAAAAAAATCATCTTTTCACAACGTTTTATTAGCTTTATTCACGCTCCATCGTGTTAGTATAGTTAAATAAAACGTTAATTTCAGTTTAAAATAAAATCATGAAAATTCTTAAACATAAAACCAGCAGTGGAATTACTGAATTAAAATATTACTAGGGTCAATGTACGCGCGAACGCCGAATTCGCGCGGCCCGCAACTAGCGATGGTACCACAATACCTAATAATTTACAACACTTGTCTAAATACCTACCTAACTTATCTACTTAACCTACTATTTGCCACTGTGCTTGTCTCCACGTAGCCACTTTAATTCGAATTCACAGGTTAAATAAACCAAATAACTGGTTCGATTCCCCGCTAATGAAAAAAATACTTAAATAAAATGTTAACAAGGTTAGAGTCATGCTTTTTTATCCATTGTGTAGGTATGTTTATTATTCTGATGTATTCAGTTATGTACCTATTCAGATCAGTTCAGTACTAAGTTATTTAAAAAAAATTAGGTTAAATAAACCAAATAACTGGTTCAATTCCCCGCTAATGAAAAAATACTTAAATAAAATGTTAACAAGGTTAGAGTCATGCTTTTTTATCCATTGTGTAGGTATGTTTATTATTCTGATGTATTCAGTTATGTACCTATTCAGATCAGTTCAGTACTAAGTTATTTAAAAAAATTAGGTATGAAACAGCTTACCGATCCTCCGTGGCCTTATGAGATTCTCCAAGGCACATTAACATGTTGCCGTATTCACGAACACTATAAACGTACCTACGCGTTAGGCATTATTAAAACAAAACAAAAAACACAAAACGTAACAACAAGAACAATATCATTAATTAATAAATAACAAGTAATAACGACAATAATTTAATAAACAAAACAATTGAACTATCACTCGTGATAGTAAAGACGGAACTGTCTCAAAACTAAAATTATTAATCAATACCGCCAAAACAAATGCGCATGAAGTAATGTCCTTGAAGCATGTGTAAATTCTACAGCGCGAGGCGACACGAGGCAGCGTGTGTGTGAAAGGAAGGGTAGAGTGAGTAGTATACCTAATGCATTGTTTCGTACCGATCTAGATAAGAGTTCGGCGCCCGCGAGGATATTGACCCTATTGTCAGCTGATTTTCTTTTTTAAGTTTCACTGCTGGTTTTATGTTTAAGTATTTTCATGATTATTCGGGATCGAATTTCTTTGTGACCCATCATCATAGGTATCCTTAGTACTATCATCTGTCTTCGTTTTCGGGAGCGTTTCACAAACACCCGGTATATATATTTATATATAAATCCCACTTACTTTTAGCGAAACAAAATATTATAATAAAAATGTGTGCTTATAAAAATAATAATATTATTTTACCTTGTCAAGTACCTATCTATCAAATTCGAATATTTTGCGTATGTACACGATCTTTTTCAGCTGCTGCAATCAGGCAGGCGATACAGTATCCACTCACGACGGCGGCCGAGCGCGGACCATAGATAAATAAATATGTAGCAAGCTACAGATACGACAGTGACTTTTAGTCAAGTTTCCCAACTACGCGTTTTGGCGCTGCAGTCGCCTATTTTGACAGATGATTAATGACTATACAAATTCAGTATAGCTATGTATAACTTAGTGATTGCAAGCACACATCCTTCAAATCATCGATATCGACGAAAGGGTGCAATATATAGTTATATTAAAATATTACTTAATGAAGCAATTATAGTACATAAACATTTATTTTTATTCAAACACCAATATCATATACATACACGTAATCTTAGGATTAAATTAAAGGTACATTAGGTTTTATTAAAAATGTACATAACATTGTATATAGGTATAATTTTACGAAATAGAGCAATATTTATTGTTCATTAAATAAAGCAAATAGCAAATTAAAGAAATTAAACCACAGGAATCATACTTAATCATAGTGTTCAATATTAATTTACTTTTACAAATTACTTTTTATATTAATTTTGAAACAGCTATAATTCAAATAGTTATGAATTAAGTGAGTACCTTCCTTGTATAAGATAAGGTACTTTTCGCTAGGGTATGCTAAATTATTATTTGGTCTATATAACATTAATTTGTTTGTTAGGCAAGACAAACATTTTTCTAAAAAGTATTTGGAGCGTTGTTTCATTAGTAGAAATCCTATTAATTTTTCATCTAGGTTAAACCTGGCCATTTGTTTTTAAATTCAAAAATTCAAAAATTCAAATTTTTTTTATTCAGTATCTTAAATTTAAATACAATAACTAGGCTGGGGTCTCCTTTTAAGTATATCAATACCTGTGTTAGGGGACCCCGCTCTTCCATAACAATTTTTTTTTTCATACTTATAAGATCGCATATTTATGCATTATGATTAAACGTGTGTGCGTGTGTGTGCGCGTGTGTGGTATGAGTAGTGGTGGTATGTGTGTGGTGAGTATGTGTTATGAGTATGTGTGGTGAGTATGTGTAATGAGTATGTGTAGTGAGTATGTGTAGTGAGTATGTGTAGTGAGTATGTGTAGGGGTGCGTGCGCGCGCGCGTGTGTATATGTGTGTGTGTGTGTGTGTGTGTGTGTGTGTGTGTGTGTGCGTGTGTGCGTGTGTGTGTGTGTGGTGAGTATGTGAAATGGTATGTGTGTGTGTGTGTGTGTGTGTGTGTGTGTGTGTGTGTGTGTGTGTGTGTGTGTGTGTGTGTGTTGTAGTATTTGCTGTAAGTTTTGATGCTATGGTGTACATTGATCTACTTATTTTAATAAATTTTCAGTTTCATCATACTCTATTGTCTTTAACCACACTGTAACGTGTTTTTTCACATTGTACTGGATCATTGCATATATGTTTAGATTTTATTAATGTAGTTATAGAGATGTGCAGACTGACTTTTAAATTGCCTTCTGGCAAATCTTGTTTTCATAGAAACTACTGTGGCCACAGCATGTCTTCTTCCTCTGTCGCAATTTCTGGGGTTGTATTTCAGTGTCTTGTGCAATCTTAAGACAGAGTCAAGGATATACAGCCTCCTGACCGAAGGTGGTCACATAAAGTACAGATCTTTAGTAGGGAATCTATAGGGCTTAAAGTGCATCACCTTTAGTAACAATCTCTGTACTCTTCCAGTTCCAGAAACTTCATTTTAGTGGCCCTCCCAAACCGGGATACAGTACGTCAAGATAGATTGATCTAATGAAACATATATTTGGCTCAGTAAGTTCTTATCTGTTACATGTCTAAGTGTTTTAAAATCCATATGAGTTTCCGTATCCTAGTCATCATCAGTTCCAGATGTGCATGCCAGGATAGACGCTGGTCAATTATTACCCTAAATATTTTGTTTTGCTTACTTTTGATATTTTGTTACAAGTACATTCAGGGTTTGAGATTTCAGAACATGTATGAATTTTGATTTCAAAGTTGGTTTCCGGTTGTGAGTTATTATAATTTGATAAAGCTATATAAAAATTGTGAGTTATTATAATTTGATAAAGCTATCCGTGTAGTGGCGGGTTAGAATACCCACTACCCCATATCTTCCGTGGGTGTCGTAAGAGGCGACAGAGGGAAACTGAGGCAGAAGATGGGCAGCAGCATCTTCTGATAACAGCAAATAATAAAAACTGCGGTTGCCAACCCGCTCGCCAAGCGTGGCAACTACGGCAATATCCCCCCAATGAAGAAAGTTACGAAGAAACGGCCCCCAGTTCCCGGCGGCCCCGCTATTCCTGGCTACGGTGGCGACCATGGTAACGGCGGGGCAGGGGGTGCTAAGAATCTCCGGTGGAGGTTCGGTTGCCACCTACGACGACTCGACCTGGCAACTTATAACGCACGCACTCTGAGGACTGACGAGAAGATCCTGAGTTGAAGAAGAGATAGACAAGTTGCGCTGGAATATTATAGGATTATCCGAGGTCCGAAGAGAGGGGAGGACACGGTAATCCTCGAATCCGGCAACTTGTTCTATCACCGGGAGGCGACCATCTGTCCCAAGGAGGTGTCGGATTTATCGTCCACAAGTCTCGTTAACAACGTTAGAAGATTGGGAGTGTGTCGACGAGGGTTGCGTACCTTATACTCAGAATCACCAAACGGTATTCGCTGAAGGTCATACAGGTTTACGCACCAACTTCGGCACACCCTGATGAGGAGGTGGAGGAAATGTGAGGATCTAGAGCCATGCATTCCTCTAAAACCCACTATACGGTGTTAATGGGAGACTTCAACGCAAAGCTAGGCACAAGAGAGAACGGTGAGCTGAAAGTAGGGAAATTCGGATTAGGGCAACGGAACCCAGGGGCCAGCAGCTGGCCGACTTCATGGAGAAAGAGGACTCTTTATGATGAACTCTTTCTTCCAGAAGCGGCCCCACAGGAAGTGGACCTGGTCGAGCCCCGACGGTTCGACAAAATGAGATTGACTTCATTATGACGACCAGACGCCAACTGTTCAGTGATGTCTCAGTGATCGCGAGGGTGAAAACTGGTAGCGATCACCGAATGGTTAGAGGCACACTGAACCTAAACGTTGTTGGAGAGGTGTCGTCTAATGAAGTCAACGCCCGTCCCCTCGTGCTCTAATCCAAAGTCCCGAAACCTTTCAGCTCGAGTTACAAAACCGTTTTCAGTGCCTAGAAGATTGCAATTCAGTGGACGATATGAATGACAAGCTCGTGGAAACTGTCCATGCGGTCGGAACTAAGTTTTGTAAGACCCGCCGCAGAAAAACACAAAAACTCTCCGACCACACTCTTAATCTCATGGCTGTTAGACGGAAAATGAAGCTGCAGTCTTCAGTAGATTTGATAGCATACAGGCAACTGAACAGACAGATCTCCAAATGCATGCGGCGGATTTGCGCAACTTCAATACAGCTCGTATTGAAGAAGCGATCGAGCGGAACCAGGGCTCCAAAGTCTTTGCCAGAGATCTGTCTGCCAGAAAGAGCCAACTGTCGAAGCTGAAGACCGAGTCTGGCAGCGTCGTTTCCGGACACCTGAGATTTTGAGTGAGATTGAGAGGTTCTATGGGCAGCTGTACACATCATCGTTGGAGCCACACGCGCGTGAGTAACGATCCAAGAGCGAGTCTTATCCGACACTATTCCGATGATATCCCGGACGTCAGTCTGAGCGAGATTAGAATGGCTCTCCAGCACCTTAAAAACGGCAAGGCCCCAGGCGAGGATGGAATTACAGCGGAGCTTCTGAAAGCGGGTGGAAAACCGGTACTTGAAGTCCTTCAGAAGCTCTTTAATTCCGTCCTCCATGGTGGCACTACACCGGAGGCGTGGAGCAGAAGTGCGGTGGTCTTGTTCTTTAAGAAAGGCGACAACGCTCTTGAAGAACTACAGACCGATTTCCTTCTGAGCCGCGTCACGTGCTGTTTTCGAGAGTCATTACGAATCGTCTCGCACGCAGACTCGACGACTTCCAGCCTCCCGAACAAGCCGGTTTCCGAAAGGGCTTTAGCACCATAGACCACATACATACCCTTCGGCAAATTGTACAGAAGTCCGAGGAGTACAATTTGCCACTATGTCTGGCGTATGTGGACTATGAGAAAGCCTTTGATTCCGTCGAAATTTATGGTGCTGCAGTCCCTTCAGCGGTGCCAAGTTGACTGTCGGTATATCGAAGTGCTGAAGTGCTTGTACAGTAGGGCCACGATGGCTATCCGAGTACAGCACCAGAGTACAAAACCTATCCAACTGCAGAGAGGTGTAAGACAGGGTGACGTTATATCCCCGAAACTCTTCACCGCTGCATTGGAAGACGTTTTCAAGCTTCTGGACTGGAAAGGATACGGCATTAACATCAATGGCGAGTACATCACTCACCTTCGATTTGCCGATGATATAGTCCTTATGGCAGAATCGCTGAGGACCTAAGCACTATGCTCAATGACCTCAATAGTGCCTCCCAACGGATAGGTCTTAAGATGAACATGGACAAAACAAAGATCATGTTTAATGTCCATGTCACACCTATGCCGGTAGTTGTTGGGAGCACTAAGCTCGAAGTTGTTGACGAATATGTTTACCTGGGACAAATAGTCCGACTAGGTAAGTCCAACTTCGACCGAGAGGTCAATCGACGGATTCAACTCGGCTGGGCAGCGTTCGGGAAATTACGGCACATCTTCTCGTCAGGTATACCTCAAAACTTGAAAACGAGGCTGTACAACCAGTGCGTGTTGCCAGTGATGACCTACGGAACTGAGACGTGGTCCTTCACTGCTGGCCGGATGAGGAAGCTCAAGGTCGCTCAGCGAGCTATGGAGAGGGCTATGCTCGGGTCTCACTGCGTGATAAACTTAGAAATAGGATATCCGCAGTAGGACCAGAGTGACCGACATAGCCCAACAGATTAGTAAGCTGAAGTGGCAATGGCCGGCCATATAGCTCGAAGAACCGACAACCGATGGGGAAAAAGGTTCTCGAGTGGCGGCCTCGTACCGGCGGACGAAGTGTGAGCGTCCCCCACTAGATGGAGTGACGACCTGGTAAGACATGCAGGAAGTCGATGGATGCGGGTGGCTCAGGACCGTGCTTTGTGGCATTCCTTGGGAGGCCTATGTTCAGCAGTGGACTTGTGAAGGGCTGTAATGATGATGATGATGATGATATAAATAGTTTTGGTGGTATTGAGAGTTAAGAGATTAGAATTTAACCAGTTCGCTATCTCGGTGAGACCTCTTTCTGCTATTAAACGAACATCATCCCAGTTACGCCCCTTAAAAACAACAGCCGTGTCATCCACGTAAGAAAATATCTGTCCACCTCTGATTTTCATACAACATAGATTGTTAATATATATTAGGAAAAGGGTCGGACCAAGTACACTACCCTGGGGAACGCCAAAAGTCACATCACAGTGCCCACTCACATAGGGTCCAATTTTAACGCATTGTTTACGCCCAGTGAGATAGTCAACAAAAGTTTTAAAGGGATTCCCCTTATACCTATGTCTTCGAGCCTTCGTACTAAGGTAGGTACCGACACGGTATCGAAGGCTTTTTTCAAGTCTAAAAATACAGTTAGGCATTTGTTACCTTTGTCGACATTATCTACGATAAGAGAAGTCAGTGCAGTAACAGCATCTTCAGTGGAAATCCCTTTCTAAATCCGAATTGTGGTGGTCAAGCAAAGCATATGTATTTAAGTAGGATATTAACCGATTATTTAAAAGTTTTTCGAGGACTTTTGAGATGGCCAGTAACAGAGATAGGTCTATAGTTTGATGTATCTTCCATGTCACCAGACTTATATACTGGTGTTATTATTGCTCGCTTTAGGGCAGTTGAAAATGCCCAAGCTAAAAACAAAGATTTGCCAAATGAGCTATCACAGGAGCTACATGTTCTTTAGCGAGTTTCAAGAATCGTGTTGATATGTCATCACCCAGCGGCACTTTCAGATTTAAGGTTCATCAGTAGCACCTGTCTCTTTTGAATCGGTTTCCAAAAGTACGAACGATGAGGCTTTTGAGTTAAGTGGTACACTAATATTATGCTGTTGTGAGTATTTCAAAGTGATGTTTTCAGCTAGTGTTTTACCAATATTTGCAAAATAGTGGTTCATAATTCGTCGATTCTTGGGGAGATGATTTTATCTCTAAAAGTTTAATGTTTTGTGTCTTATTTTTATTTCGCTTTGTGTTGTATTGTTAATTATTTTCCATAGTGCTTTAGGATCTCTTTTACTCTTAGAAAGCTGTTCCGTCTCATGCTTACGTTTAAGTTTTTTATTAAGTTATTACAATAATTACGATATCTCCTGTATGTTATTTTAAAATTTCGTTTTCCGGATCATTTCTTAGCTTTTTGCATGTCGTTTCTATTTGATACACTAATATGCCTAATGTCATCCAGGGTTTGATTAGATTTTTACATGGGATTATTTGTCTTACAGTATTTTCTACGAGACAATTTTTAGTGTACTTATTAATAGTTCAATTAAAGTAGTTGGGTTTTTATCGATAGTAAATTGTCTATTTTACTATTTATTAAACTAAACAAAGCATTTTCATAGTTTAATTTTGTTTTAATTGTAGGACATTTATTTGATTTACCTACATTAGACAGCCTCAAAAATATCATACAGTGATCTGTAATCGTAAAATTTAAAACAAAAATAGATGCAGTGTGACAATCCTTCTATCTGAATAAAATGATCCAAACAGTTCTTGTCCCTTGTTGTAAGTAATGGCCCGGTAACAGTCCATAACTCACCAACATATTAAGATAATTGTGTCTATTTGTGCTCATATGTTTGCTCTATATCTTTAGTGATGATATTGATGTTTATGTCACCAGTTATAATTAAATTTTACAAGAACCTATGGTTATAAGGTGACTGTTTAAAATTTATAAAGTCATCTGCATTATGGTTAGAAGGAGAGCGGTAGATAGCAAGCATTTTAAAGTGGAATATAGATATTTGTAGGTAAGATGCGCTCATCAGTATTATTTCTTTGACACAAGCTTTGTGACTGTTTTGACGTATACTACCACTCCGTCACAGCGATTGACATGATTTACCGTAGAGTAAGAGGTATAATTAGGTATCAATGGTATAGGTTTGTTCTCGTTAATGAAAAAAAAATACTTAAATAAAATGTTAAAAGGTTAGAGTCATGCTTTTTATCCATTATGTAGGTATGTTTATTATTCTGATGTATTCAGTTATGTACCTTTTCAGATCAGTTCAGTACTAAGTAATTTAAAAATTAGGTATGAAACGGCTTACCGATCCTCCGTGGCCTTATGAGATTCTCAAGGCACATTAATATGTTGCCGTATTCACGAGCACTATAAACGTACGCGTTAGGCATTATTAAAACAAAAAGAAACACAAAACGTAACAACAAGAATAACACGTAATAACAAGTACGTAATACCAAGTAATAACAATAAGAATTTAATAAACAAAACCAATGAACTGTCGCTCCGCATGCGTGTCCAAAGTCAGCGCGGAACTGTCTCAAAACTAAAATTAATAGTGAATCCTGCCAAAACTGAAGCCTACTGCGTCCTGACTAACGTCCTTGCGGTAAACACTTTGAACATTCCCACAGACCGTCAAATGTTATGACATTGCCAACTTTTATTTTATAGTTTAGTTTCCATATGATCCTACGACTAGTCTTTCATATGGAATTTAGAATTATAGTTGTAATTTTTAATACAATTAGACAATCAATTGTACCCTGACGAAACAAGCAGTTCGTTACTACAAAAATGATATTGAAATTAATAAACGTACTTACTTGGGTTTGGTTATCTTTGATTTTGTACAAGAAAATAGAAATAAAATGGTATTGAATAATTTAATAGTTAAAATCAATTGCAATTATGATCGACAGTTAATTAATCTAAAAATAATTATTTTACTTTACTTTTATTGACTTTCCGTTTTAATCCTTCAATACTTTGATTTGAAAACAGGTACGTCAAAACTATTACAAATTACTTGCAAGTTTTATTGTAATTGCCGCCTCTAATTCTTATGTCGCTTGCAAACAAATCTTAGTAGGTAAATTTGAATTCCCCATATGTTGGCGCTGACGCGAGGTGACACACAGTCGGCCGGGCGGCGGCGGCGCGTGGTACGAAGGGGCGCGACGGGGAATGCTCGCCAGTATTGTTGTGCGCACGCTATTGGTTCCTCATTCTTGCCGCGCTTTGAAAAAGCGATGTTTCCCAATATACAGTCGCACACACAGCTTTCTATGCACGACGCGCGACGATGTTTTTAAAAAGGAAGGAAAAAAATTGGTTGCCTGTAAAGTCGGTATACGGGCGAAAGTTTTACGTGACAACGACTTTGAGTGGTAAAATAATTTTATTATGTCTGTCTCTCTCGCTCTTAGGCGGGCTAACCATGCCCGAGTGGAAGGGACGCGTGCCTCTCACTCGCTCTCATTGTGAGCGCATAACGTGAGCGGAGCGTAACGCAGTTTCTTGAAGTGTCACCCGGCAAACCAATTTATAAGACGTTGTCACGTCAAAAATATTATTTATATCTATTGTTTTATGACTGAACTAGTGAACGAAAAGGTAAATAGAAGGTGAATGGGGAAAATTGTGCAGTAAAGTTAAATTTATTGAGGAAAAATTACCATGTGGTCAACCTGATGACGGAAACATTTATCATTCGCATTGATGATGATGATTCTGATGAAGTAGCATCCAGTAACACCAACACACCATCGACATCCGGCTTCCATGTTCCATGTTCTAACGGTATAATGGACGACGTGTCACCCTTAGCTAAGTTTTCTTGTTACAACTACTTTATTTTACGATTGAAATAAAAATAATGCTCAAGCATACATTATCCATTTTAATTTCAACCTCTTCCAAAGTTCTAAGAAGCTAGTAAAGTAACTATTATGATTCTACAATAAAACCATTAATTACTATTATAATATTATAAAACAACAGCCTAGTACCATGTAGTACTTTAGAACGCGACTGTACCCATGCGCAAACACACCCTCCACTGTCGCTCAGCGTCGTGACGGGACCTGTACGGAGCTAGATAAAGAGTTTGGCTTCGACGCGGATATTGACCCTAGTCAGCTGATTTTATGATTTATTTATTTTAAATTCCACTGCTGGTTTAATATTTAAGTATTTTCATGATTCTTTTTAATGAAATTAATGTTTTATTTAACTATATCAACACGATGGAGCGTGAATGAAGCTAATAAAACGTTGTGAAAAGATGATTTTTTTTTCATCAGGATCGATTTTATATTTTACCCATCATCTAAAATATAGTTAGTACTGTCGTCTGTCTTCGTTTTCGGGAGCGTTTCAAAAATACCCTGTATAGTTATATTAAAATATTACTTAATGAAGCAAATATAGTACATAAACATTTATTTTTTATTCAAGCACACCAATATCATATACATACACACGTAATCTTAGGATTAAATTAAAGGTTCATTAGGTTTTATTAAAAATGTACATAACATTGTATATAGGTATAATTTTACGAAAATAGAGCAATATTTATTGTTCATTAAATAAAGCAAATAGCAAATTAAAGAAATTAAACCACAGGAATCATACTTAATCATAGTGTTCAATATTAATTTACTTTACAAATTACTTTTTATATTAATTTTGAAACAGCTATAATTCAAATAGTTATGAATTAAGTGAGTACCTTCCCTGTATAAGATAAGGTACTTTTCGCTAGGGTATGCTAAATTATTATTTGGTCTATATAACATTTGTTAGTTAGGCAAGATAAACATTTTTTCTAAAAGTGTTTGGAGCGTTGTTTTATTAGTAGAAATCCTATTAATTTTTCATCTAGGGTAAACCTGGCCATTTGTTTTTTTAAATTGTTTTAATTACATTAATAATAAAGTTATTTGTTTAACATTCAACTTCTCTATATTTTGACAGAGATTGGACATTAAGCAAGCCTTTGTGAGGCTTAGTCACCTAAAGGTTCAGTTACAATCTTTGTCAAAATTTTAATATTTTAAATTTTTCATGATTATCACCCTTCAATATTTTATTATTTATCTTGCACCAATTGTGCCCGTGTAACCTAATTAAAATATTGATGAAAACGTTTTTTTTACAATTAAGGCATGCTTATTACATCCTAGCCAGGAAAAACTCAAAGTGCTCAAAATTTTACTTTTCAAATTACATTTACATTACTTCTAATACAGCTATAATTCAAATACTTATGAATAAAGTGAGTACCATCCCTGTACAAGATAAGTAATTTTTTGTTAGGGTATGCCAAATCATTATTTTTCAACAATTTATACTCTCTAGATTTTATGTAAGAGTGAATATGTGTCTCTGTACTACTAATGTTTTGATGCAATCCTTACAACGAATACCTTTCGATATTTTCCGACAAATGTATGCAGCAGTGTAAGCTGAGCAGTGGTCTTAAATTTTTTCCATGACTACATCACCCACCAGCAATTTTTCTCTTGAACTTGCTTGTGAAGAGGATAGGAGATCTCGCAAAACATTGGGAGTGTTTTCAGAGTAATTTTCTTTATTATTATGAACATTTTTGAAAAGAACACTAACATTTAATAATGTGTCTCCATAATCCTCTTCGCAATTAGAGGATTTCGAATGTGGACCATGTTAGATAATATCAGATATTTAATGGCATATATAAATATGTTTGCATCTAGGTCAACATTTCTATAATTTATAGCTATTATACATCCAAAAATAAATTTCCAAAGGGTCTTGGTTAATATTTTTTGGATAATAATATTCTACATTATACTGTTCAAATAATAATTTGGAGACCTTTATAAAACTTTCTAGTTATCCATCCTTGTCGGGATGGCACTCGCACAAGTCGAGGTTTTCCTACTTGTATAGCATGTTTGCTACTATATAGCATGGTGTCTACAAAAACCATTTTTTTTTAAATTTTATTAATGACTTCAATCCAATAAGTGTGATGTTGTGAATTTTGTTTAACCACTGGTCTTAACTTTCCTCTTTGCACACCACCCGGGTAGCCATTGACGCTGTCAGTGTATCGAAAAATTCAACAACTTCTGCTGTTGAGGCTATTGTTGCGTCAGAGTTTGCATAATGAAAATATTCTGAAAAAAAAAGTACTTTTCAATTTAATTACTTTTACACTTGCACCTGCAAGTCTTTCGCCAAAAAACACTTCTTATTTGATTACAACAACAGACTTTGTTAACCTTTATACAATTGTAGTGTGGCTCACGGTATCCACTTATGTAATACCAATTATAAATTTAATGCAGTAATAAACAGGACTTGGAAGATACAGGTTGTCTCATTTAATAACGTCATTACATGGCGACCTTGCCAGGCGAGCTGGCCACCGATAGTAATAATCATCATCATCATTACAGCCCTTCACAAGTCCACTGCTGAACATAGGCCTCCCCCACGGAATGCCACAAAGCACGGTCCCAAGCCACCTGCATCTATTGACTTCCTGCATGTCTTACCAGGTCGTCACTCCATCTAGTGGGGGGACGCCCTACACTTCGCCTGCCGGTACGAGGCTGCCACTCGAGAACCTTTCCTCCCCAACGGTTGTCGGTTCTTCGAGCTATATGGCCGGCCCATTGCCACTTCAGCTTACTAATCCTTTGGGCTATGTCGGTTACTCTGGTTCTACTGCGGATATCCTCATTTCTAAGTTTATCACGCAGAGAAACCCCGAGCATAGCCCTCTCCATAGCTCGCTGAGCGACCTTGAGCTTCCTCATACGGCCAGTAGTGAAGGAACACGTCTCAGTTCCATATGTCATCACTGGCAACACGCACTGGTTGTACAATTTAGTTTTGAGGTTTAGAGGTATGCCTGACGAGAAGATGGGTCGTAATCTCCCGAACGCTGCCCAGCCGAGTTGAATGCATCGATTGACCTCTCGGTCGAAGTTGGACTTACCTAGTCGGACTATTTGTCCCAGGTAAACATATTCGTCAACAACTTCGAGCTTAGTGCTCCCAACAACTACCGGCATAGGTGTGACATGGACATTAAACATGATTTTTGTTTTGTCCATGTTCATCTTGAGACCTATCCGTTGGGAGACACTATTGAGGTCATTGAGCAAAGTGCTTAGGTCCTCCAGCGATTCTGCCATAAGGACTATATCGTCGGCAAATCGAAAGTGAGTGATGTACTCGCCATTAACGTTAATACCGTATCCTTTCTAGTCCAGTAGCTTGAAAACGTCTTCCAATGCAGCGGTGAAGAGTTTCGGGGATATTACGTCACCCTGTCTTACACCTCTCTGCAGTTGGATAGGTTTCGTACTCTGGTTCTGTACTCGGATAGCCATCGTAGCCTTACTGTACAAACACTTCAGCACCTCGATATACCGACAGTCCACTTGGCACCGCTGAAGGGACTGCAGCACCGCCCAAATTTCGACGGAATCAAAGGCTTTCTCATAGTCCATATACGCAAGGAAAAGTGGCAGATTGTAGTATAGTGGCTTCTATCTTCTGTACAATTTGCCGAAGGATGTGTATGTGGTCTATGGTACTAAAGCCTTTCGGAAACCGGCTTGTTCGGGAGGCTGGAAGTCGTCGAATCTGCGTGCGAGACGATTCGTAATGACTCTCGAAAACAGCACGTAGACGCGGCTCAGAAGGAAAATTGGTCTGTAGTTCTTCAAGAGAGCGTTGTCGCCTTTCTTAAAGAACAAGACCACCGCACTTCTGCTCCACGCCTCCGGTGTAGTGCCACCATGGAGGACGGAATTAAAGAGCTTCTGAAGAACAACAAGTACCGGTTTTCCACCCGCTTTCAGAAGCTCCGCTGTAATTCCATCCTCGCCTGGGGCCTTGCCGTTTTTAAGGTGCTGGAGAGCCATTCTAATCTCGCTCAGACTGACGTCCGGAATATCATCGGAATAGTGTCGGATAAGACTTGCTCTTGGATCGTTACGTGTACAGCTGCCCATAGAACCTCTCAATCTCACTCAAAATCTCAGGTGTCCCGGAAACGACGCTGCCACACTCGGTCTTGAGCTTTGACAGTTGGCTCTTTCTGGCAGACAGATCTCTGGCAAAGACTTTGGAGCCCTGGTTCCGCTCGATCGCTTCTTCAATACGAGCAGTATTAAAGTTGCGTAAGTCCCGCCGCATGTATTTGGAGATCTGTCTGTTCAGTTGCCTGTATGCTATCAAATCTTCTAAAGATTGCAGCTTCATTTTCCGTCTAACAGCCATGAGATTAAGAGTGTGATCGGAGAATTTTTGTGTTCTTCTGCGGCGGGTCTTACAAAACTTAGCTCCGACCGCATGTACAGTTTCTTCATGCTTGTCATTCATATCGTCAACTGCATTGCAACCTTCTAGGCACTGAAAACGGTTTTGTAACTCGAGCTGAAAGATTTCGGGACTTTGGATTAGAGCACGAGGGGGACGGAGCGTTGACTTCATTAGACGACACCTCTCCAACTTAACGTTTAGGTTCAGTGTGGCTCTAACCATTCGGTGATCGCTATCAGTTTTCACCCTCGCGATCACTGAGACATCACTGAACAGTTGGCGTCTAGTCGTCATAATGAAGTCAATCTCTATTTTTTGTCGAACCGTCGGGGCTCGACCAGGTCCACTTCCTGTGGGGCCGCTTCTGGAAGAAAGAGTTCATCATAAAGAGTCCCTCTTTCTCCATGAAGTCGGCCAGCTGCTGGCCCCTTGGGTTCCGTTGCCCTAATCCGAATTTCCCTACTTTCAGCTCACTGTTCTCTCTTGTGTCTCTAGCTTTGCGTTGAAGTCTCCCATTAACACCGTATAGTGGGTTTTGGAGGAATGCATGGCTCTAGAAATATCCTCATACATTTCCTCCACCTCCTCATCGGGGTGTGCCGAGGTTGGTGCGTAAACCTGTATGACCTTCAGCGAATACCGTTTGGTGATTCTGAGTATAAGGTACGCAACTCTCGTCGACACACTCCCAATCTTTACAACGTTGTTAACGAGAGACTTGTGGACGATAAATCCGACACCTCCTTGGGACAGATGGTCGCCCTCCCGGTGAATGAACAAGTTCCCGGATACGAGGATAACCATGTCCTCCCTCTCTCTTCGGACCTCGGATAATCCTATAATATTCCAGCGCAACTTGTCTATCTCTTCTTCCAGCTCCAGGATCTTCTCGTCAGTCCTCAGTGTGCGTGCGTTAAAAGTTGCCAGGTCGAGTCGTCATAGGTGGCAACCGAACCTCCACCGGAGATTCTTAGCACCCCCTGCCCCGCCGTTACCATGATCGCCACCGTAGCCAGGAATAGCGGGGCCGCCGGGGACTGGGGGCCGTCTCTTCGTAACTTTCTTCATTGGGGGGTATATTGCCGTAGTTGCCACGCTTGGCGAGCGGGTTGGCAACCGCAGTTTTTATTGTTATTTGCTGTTATCAGAAAGATGCTGCTGCCCATCTTCAGCCTCAGTTTCCCTTTGTCGCCTCTTACGACACCCACGGGAAGATAGTAATAAACTCATAATAAATATAAAACGAGGAAAATATTGCGTAGAGCCATAAAAAGTTTTGGAACAAGTTGTAAATAAATATTTAGAAAATAAGGTAAAAAACATAAAATCATAAGGCAAAGAGGCAGCTAAGAAGACTTGAGACGAGAAAAGAGGATTTTTTTTAATAGGATTAGGGTGACAAATGAGCACACAGTCCACCTGATGGAAGGTGGTAGCTGTGGCCCATAGACATCTACATCTATCCTCGATTACGAATAAAAATGCAGATGCGTTGTCACCCGTGAGGACTAAAATGGAATGCCTCATTTCCAATAAAAGCTGTTCCGTCTCATGCTTACGTTTAAGTTTTTTATTAAGTTATTACAATAATTACGATATCTCAATGTTATTATTTCTGTTTTCCGGATCATTTCTTAGCTTTTGCATGTTTGTTTTTATTTTATATAATCATCCAGGGTTTGATTGGCATGGGATTATTTGTCTTACAGTATTTTCTACGAGACAAATTTTTAGTACTTATTAATAGTTCAATTAAAGTAGTTGGGTTATTTATCGATAGTAAATTGTCTATTTTACTATTTATTAAACTAAACAAAGCATTTTCATAGTTTAATTTTGTTTTAATTGTAGACATTTATTTGATTTACCTACATTAGACAGCCTCAAAAATATCATACAGTGATCTGTAATCGTAAAATTTAAAACAAAAATAGATGCAGTGTGACAATCCTTATCTATCTTCAGAATAAAATGATCCAAACAGTTCTTGTCCCTTGTTGGCAAGTAATGGCCTGGTAACAGTCCATAACTCACCAACATATTAAGATAATTGTGTCTATTTGTGCTCATATGTTTGCTCTATATCTTTAGTGATGATATTGATGTTTATGTCACCAGTTATAATTAAATTTTTACAAGAACCTATGGTTATAAGGGACTGTTTAAAGAATTTATAAAGTCATCTGCATTATGGTTAGAAGGAGAGTAGATAGCAAGCATTTTAAAGTGGAATATAGATATTTGTAGGTAAGATGCGCTCATCAGTATTATTTTGACACAAGCTTTGTGACTGTTTTTGACTACTACCACTCCGTCACAGCGATTGACATGATTTACCGTAGAGTAAGAGGTATAATTAGGTATCAATGGTAGGTTTGTTCTCGTTAAGTCTACACTCACTCAAAACTATCACATCAATTGTAAAATTAAAGTGAGTAAGAGTAATAATCAAGTCATCAATGTTACTGTAAATGCTTCTAATATTTTGTGATACAATAGTGAGATCGGTGTTTGTTACATGTATTTTGTAACATCCTGAACTTCACATACTCTTGATTGTTCAATTTCTGCATTGTCTATTTCCTTCATAGATGTAAGGACACTATTCATTATTTGAATTAAAGAAACAGTCGAATTGCATTCCCAGATCTAGAGATATACATATAATTTGGTCCGTATGGTTAAAATCAATATAAATATTTTGCTTTTCAAACTAGATCTATGAGGTAATGTAAGAATTATTAATAATGTATATATTTTAAAGTCTTGTGGGTGTGTCTGAGTAAATAATGTTAAGTATAGGGTTGTTGTGATTGTGATTGTATGTACAGGTATTTATTATTATATTTATGTTCAATATGTGTATGTGTGTTAGTAAAAATGTATAAGGAGTTGACAAATTAATTATAATTAAAAGCATAAAAGTACATTTCGACTTGATGCATTATTTTAAAGAAACAAGTAATACCTAGTCATTTTTCCTGCATTAAACTGTGTATTTGTGACTATTTTTTTAATAATAATTATTGGCGAGTTTTCATTCTTTTCACATACACTCTTCCATATGCTGTCCAGCAGAATTTGTGTTTCGATTTAGCGAGGTCTCGCGCAATGAACAAAAGCCGAGCTCCTTTAGCAGTCAATTGTTCTGAGACATATATAGTGTTCTGTGTTTTTGTAGTTTAAATGTCTGGCGCAAAGTTTTTCTTTGTGTTTTGCGTTGTGTGTTTTAGTCATCTTCAAAATAGTTGATACAGTTTCAACAATGATTGGCGAGTTGCCTTTTACCTCTTTTTTCCACGCACCCTGTAAATGTCCCTGATATCTGATATCTGATATCTATCCTTTTCTATTTTACAGTTTATCGACTTAGACAAAGAGAAACCATGTTTAGTAGATCTTCTTTCGTTTCTTTAGGCGCTCTAGGAACATTTTTATCTCTATGTTTGCTTTATGAGATCCTCGTTGAATGTCCTCAATTTTGTCTTCCAATAGGTTAATATACTTTGTCCTTCCAGCCTGTTCCTGTGAGTCCTGTATTTTTCTTAAATTCTTCATTTTGTACTGCAAGGAAGGACATGAGTTCTCAATGTTTACATTGGTTTGCTTAATTTCCATAAGCGCCGGAGTGATCTTTTGAGTTCATTTTCTTGTGTATTAAACATTGATTCAATCATTAATTTTATTTCATTCTAAAGTCACATAAATCACTCATAGTGACCGCCTCATTCTCCTTATTCTCTTTATACGTTGAGATATGTACTTTGGTGGTGTAGTGAGACAGACCGCCCTTGTTCAGCTATGTTGGTTCAGATACGGCTTTATTTGTTAAGTGCGCCATTAGTAGTACTAGGATAATATGACGGCAAAGAGGTCTCAGTAGTGTGTAAGCAAGCAAGCGAAAGAGACAGAAGCGGTAGGCGCTAAGGCGGTCACTTCTGGAGGATGTAAACCTGGAGGCGGGTCCAACTCAGCAAATAGCGTAGCAGGGCGGGGAGCCTCCAGGAGTTGCAAAGATAGTGGAGGCTGCGCGCGCGACGACAAAATGTGTCGTGGTAATACTAGGACAGCAGCGCTCACCTGTGGGGGCGTCCGTAAACTTGTTCTGATCTCCTCGAATATTTTTCACTGTCGACGCTTGGCAATGGAAGTACCAGGCGGTCAGGAAAGCAAAGAATATTGCGTTTTAATCACTGATCTCCTTATGTCTATGCACTCCTACTTTTATGTCGTGTATTTTTCACTTTAAAAACTCAAATAAATTTCAATTTATAGAAAATATGTGTACACGTCTGATAGCTTTTGCGTCCAGAAGAGTTTTAATTACATTAATAATAAAGTTATTTGTTTATCATTCAACTTCTATATATTTTGACAGAGATTGATTAAGCAAGCCTTTGTGAGGCTTAGTCATCTAAAGGTTCAGTTACAATCTTTGTCAAAATTTTAATATTTTAAATTTTTCATGATTATCACCCTTCAATATTTTATTATTTATCTTGCACCAATTGTGCCCGTGTAACCTAATTAAAATATTGATGAAAAGTTTTTACAATTAAGGCATGCTTATTACATCCTAGCCAGGAAAACTCAAAGTGCTCAAAATTTTACTTTTCAAATTACTTTTATATTATTTAATACAGCTATAATTCAAATACTTATGAATAAAGTGAGTACCATCCTGTACAAGATAAGTAATTTTTGTTAGGTATGCCAAATCATTATTTTCAACAATTTATACTCTAGATTTTATGTAAGAGTGAATATGTGTCTCTGTACTACTAATGTTTTGATGCAATCCTTACAACGAATACCTTTCGATATTTTCCGACAAATGTCTCCAGCAGTGTAAGCTGAGCAGTGGTCTTTAATTTTTCCATGATACATCACCCACCACCAATTTTTCTCTTGAACTTGCTTGTGAAGAGGATAGAGATCTGCAAAACATTGGGAGTGTTTTCAGAGTATTTTTTATTATTATGAACATTTTTGAAAAGAACACTAACATTTAATAATGTGTTCCATAACTCTTCGCAATTAGAGGATTTCGAATGTGGACCATGTTATATATATACATTATATAAATATGTTTGCATCTAGGTCAACATTTCTATAATTTATAGCTATTATACATCCAAAAATAAATTTCTAAAGGGTCTTGGTTAATATTTTTGATAATAATATTCTACATTATACTGTTCAAATAATAATTTGGAGACCTTTATAAAACTTTCTAGTTATCCATCCTTGTCGGGATGGCACTCGCACAAGTCGAGGTTTTCTTACTTGTATAGCATGTTTGCTACTATATAGCATGGTGTCTACAAAAACCATTTTTAAATTTTATTAATGGCTTCAATCCAAAAAGTGTGATGTTGTGAATTTTGTTTAACCACTGTCTTAACTCTCTCTTGCACACCACCCGGGTAGCCATTGACGCTGTCAGTGTGTCGAAAAATTCAACAACTTCTGCTGTTGAGGCCATTGTTGCGTCAGAGTTTGCATAGTGAAAATAATCTAAAAAAAAAGAGTACTTTTTAATTTAATTACTTTACACTTGCACCTGCAAGTCTTTCGTCAAAAACACTTATTTGCTTACAACAACAGACTTTGTTAACCTTTATACATTGTAGTGTGGCTCACGGTATCCACTAATGTAATACCAATTATAAATTTAATGCAGTAATAAACAGGACTTGGATGATACAGGTTGTCTCATTTAATAACGTCATTACATGGCGACCTTGCCAGGCGAGCTGGCCACCGATAGTAATAATCATCATCATCATTACAGCCCTTCACAAGTCCACTGCTGAACATAGGCTCCCCACGGAATGCCACAAAGCACGGTCCCAAGCCACCTGCATTCTTTGACTTCCATGTCTTACCAGGTCGTCACTCCATCTAGTGGGGACGCCCTACACTTCGCCTGCTGGCCGGAGGTGCCACTCGAGAACCTTTCTTCCCAACGGTTGTCGGTTCTTCGAGCTATATGGCGGGCCCATTGCCACTTCAGCTTACTAATCCTTTGGGCTATGTCGGTTACTCTGGTTCTACTGCGGATATCCTCATTTCTAAGTTTATCACGCAGAGAAACCCCGAGCATAGCCTCTCCATAGCTTCCTGAGCGACCTTGAGCTCATACGGCCAGTAGTGAAGGACCACGTCTCAGTTCCATATGTCATCACTGGCAACACGCACTAGTTGTACAATTTAGTTTTGAGGTTTTGAGGTATGCCTGACGGGTCGTAATCTCCCGAACGCTGCCCAGCCGAGTTGAATCCGTCGATTGACCTCTCGGTCGAAGTTGGACTTACCTAGTCGGACTATTTGTCCCAGGTAAACATATTCGTCAACAACTTCGAGCTTAGTGCTCCCAACAACTACCGGCATAGGTGTGAACTGGACATTAAACATGATTTTGTTTTGTCCATGTTCATCTTGAGACCTATCCGTTGGGAGACACTATTGAGGTCATTGAGCATAGTGCTTAGGTCCTCCAGCGATTCTGCCATAAGTACTATATCGTCGGCAAATCGAAGGTGAGTGATGTACTCGCCATTGACGTTAATACCGTACCTTTCCAGTCCAGTAGCTTGAAAACGTCTTCCAATGCAGCGGTGAAGAGTTTCGGGGTATATTACGTCACCCTGTCTTACACTCTCTGCAGTTGGATAGGTTTCGTACTCTGGTTCTGTACTCGGATAGCCATCGTAGCCCTACTGTACAAACACTTCAGCACCTCGATATACCGACAGTCCACTTGGCACCGCTGAAGGGACTGCAGCACCGCCCAAATTTCGACGGAATCAGGCTTTCATAGTCCACATACGCCAGACATGTGGCAATTGTATTCTTCGGACTTCTGTACACCATTTGCCGAAGGGTATGTATGTGGTCTATGGTGCTAAAGCCTTTTCGGAAACCGGCTTGTTCGGGAGGCTGGAAGTTGATCTCTGCATGCGAGACGATTCGTAATGACTCTCGAAAACAGCATGTAGACGCGGCTCAGAAGGAAAATTGGTCTGTAGTTCTTCAAGAGAGCGTTGTCGCCTTTCTTAAAGAACAAGACCACCGCACTTCTGCTCCACTCCTCCGGTGTAGCGCCACCATGGAGGACGGAATTAAAGAGCTTCTGAAGGACTACAAGTACCGGTTTTCCACCCGCTTTCAGAAGCTTCGCTGTAATTCCATTCTCGCCTGGGGCCTTGCTGTTTTAAGGTGCTGGAGAGCCATTCTAATCTCGCTCAGACTGACGTCCGGAATATCATCGGAATAGTGTCGGATAAGACTTGCTCTTGGATCGTTACTCACACTTGCGTGTGGCTCCAACGATGATCACCTCTCAATCTCACTCAAAATCTCAGGTGTCCCGGAAACCACGCTATCACACTCGGTCTTGAGCTTCGACAGTTGGCTTTTCTGGCAGACAGATCTCTGGCAAAGACTTTGGAGCCCTGGTTCAGCTCGATCGCTTCTTCAATACGAGCTGTATTGAAGTTGCGTGGGTCCCGCCGCGTGCATTTGGAGATCTGTCTGTTCAGTTGCCTGTATGCTATCAAATCTTCTAAAGATTGCAGCTTCATTTTCCGTCTAACAGCCATGAGATTAAGAGTGTGATCGGAGAGTTTTTGTGTTCTTCTGCGGCGGGTCTTACAAAACTTAGCTCCGACCGCATGGACAGTTTCCATGAGCTTGTCATTCATATCGTCAACTGCATTGCAATCTTCTAGGCACTGAAAACGGTTTTGTAACTCGAGCTGAAAGATTTCGGGACTTTGGATTAGAGCACGAGGGGACGGAGCGTTGACTTCATTAGACGACACCTCCAACTTAACGTTTAGGTTCAGTGTGTCTCTAACCATTCGGTGATCGCTACCAGTTTTCACCTCGCGATCACTGAGACATCACTGAACAGTTGGCCCTAGTCGTCATAATGAAGTCAATCTCATTTTTGTCGAACCGTCGGGGCTCGACCAGGTCCACTTCCTGTGGGGCCGCTTCTGAAAGAAAGAGTTTATCATAAAGAGTCCTCTTTCTGCATGAAGTCGGCCAGCTGCTGGCCCTTGGGTTCCGTTGCCCTAATCCGAATTTCCTACTTTCAGCTCACTGTTCTCTGAGCCTAGCTTTGCGTTGAATGCATGGCTCTAGAAATATTCCTCATGCATTTCTCCACCTCCTCATCGGGGTGTGCCGAGGTTGGTGCGTAAACCTGTATGACCTTCAGCGAATACCGTTTGGTGATTCTGAGTATAAGGTACGCAACCTCGTCGACACACTCCCAATCTTTACAACGTTGTTAACGAGAGACTTGTGGACGATAAATCCGACACCTCCTTGGGACAGATGGTCGCCCTCCCGGTGAATGAACAAGTTGCCGGATACGAGGATAACCATGTCTTCCCTCTCTTCGGACCTCGGATAATCCCATAATATTCCAGCGCAACTTGTCTATCTCTTCTTCCAGCTCCAGGATCTTCTCGTCAGTCCTCAGGGTGCGTGCGTTATAAGTTGCCAGGTCGAGTCGTCGTAGGTGGCAACTGAACCTCCACCGGAGATTTTAGCACCCCTGCCCCGCCGTTACCATGATCGCCACCGTAGCCAGGAATAGCGGGGCCGCCGGGGACTGGGGCCGTCTCTTCGTAACTTTCTTTATGGTGCCGTAGTTACGCTTGGCGAGCGGGTTGGCAACCGCAGTTTTATTGTTATTTGCTGTTATCAGAAAGATGCTGCTGCCCATCTTCTGCCTCAGTTTCCCTCTGTCGCCTCTTACGACAACCACGGGAAGATAGTAATAAACTCATAATAAATACAAAACGAGGAAAATATCGCGTAGAGCCATAAAAGTTTTGGAACAAGTTGTAAATAAATATTTAGAAAATAAGGTAAAAACATAAAATCATAAGGCAAAGAGGCAGCTAAGAAGACTTGAGACGAGAAAGAGGATTTTTTAATAGGATTAGGTGACAAATGAGCACACAGTCCACCTGATGGAAGGTGGTAGCTGTGGCCCATAGACATCTACATCTATCCTCGATTACGAATAAAAATGCAGATGCGTTGTCACCCGTGAGGACTAAAATGGAATGCCTCATTTCCAATAAAAAGGGTCTCCGGTTCTCTACACTCACCATACGAAATACAACAGCGTTAAGCTGCTATTTTACGCTGGTATTCTGTGAAAGCCTGGTCCTTGCCTGGTCGAGCCGAACCATTTGTGCTACAACTAAACCACTAATATAGCTGCAGCATGGCTCTACCGCGTAAAAAATGGATGAGAGAAATTACTTTTTTTTTACTCAGGTTAAAAATAATATTGGTTGAGAAGATATAAATTGAAATACACGTAGGGAATTTTAACATTATCAAACCAACCGTGGAGCAAAACAAATAAGAACATAACTATCAATTATGTTCTTAAAAAAATATCGAGAATTTAATCAAGTGGCCAGTTTTAGGAGAACTGAATTTTTTGTGTTTTATTTATAAGAAAACAGGAAAATTTTATTTTCAAGGAAACCAAAAAACAATAGAGAATAATGTGAAAAATATGTTTGATGTATCTACAAAATAATTACTGTATAAAACGCAAATTATGTATTATATTTTGAGATGTCAGGTGAGTAATCTTAAATATAAATTATCTCGTTTAAAATTGCGATTTCATAAAATTAAAAATGTAATAACTATAGTCTAATAAAGTAGAAGGTGCCATAAGAAATAAATATATATATATATATATATATATATATATATATATATATATATATATATATTAACATGTATAGAATAGAATAGAATTTTTATTCATTATAGATCACATGTGTAATTCTTATTGAAAGTCATTTTTACTTTACCACTGGTTCGAAAAAAACTCTGTCCTGGGAAGAAACAGCAGAAACCCAGCAGGACTTCTTTTAAAGTAAATTTTCATTAATGGTTGTACAAACTATTTAAGTACAAAATTTATTTTAGAAACTTCTTGGAAGCGACCACCTCATTCCCAGGGTTATTATCAACCATGTATTCATTTATACTATAATAACCCTTTTATACAGTTTCAGCAACAAAACATTTAAACTTGATAATAGAGAGCCTGTACACTTTCCGGGACCTTGTTGTAATAGCGTATACATTGCCCCAAGAATGAATTACTGTTTCTGTGTAGTCGAGAAACTGGTATCACTAGCTTGTGTTTGTTCCTAGTGTTTACAGAATCTATATCACTTTTTACTAAAACTACCTTTGTTTTTGTGAACATACATTCTGTGTACTAAATATCGGGAATTTGTCAATAAAACAAAAATACAAATTATTCATCTAAATTTATTTTATCGCCTTCAAAGTAGGCCCCATCGCATACAACATCTCCAACGCTTCACCCAGTCTTCCATACATTTTCATAGGCTATTTGCGGTATGGCCTTTAGCTCATTCAGCGAATTTTTTATAGCTTCTATCGACTCAAAACGTTTTCCTCGAAGTGGTAATTTTAACTTGGGAAAAAAAAAGTCAGACGGAGCCATATCAGGTGAATACGGTGCTTGGTCGAGAACTTTTGTTGAATGTTTCGCTAAAACTCTTTCACTATAATGGCTGTGTGTGATGGTGCATTATCATGGTGCAGCATCCATGAGTTGTGTTGCCACAAATCTGGACGTTTTCGGATACTCACGCAAACGCTTCATGACGCTAAATAATATTCTTTATTCACTGTTTCTCCCTTTGGAAGGAATTCAGATGAACCACACCACGGTAGTCAAAAAACTGTCAGCATCACCTTGATTTTGGAGCGACTTTGCCGCGGTTTTTGGGTTTCGGCTCGTTTTCGAGACGCCATTCTGAACTGTTGGCTTGTTTGCATGTCGTACTCATAAACCCATGTCTCGTCGCCAGTTATTATACGTTTTCATAAAGGTCGGATCCGTAGAAGCTCGAAACCATGTCTTCAGCGACATGCTTTCGCTGCGCTCTTTGAACAAAATTGAGCTCTTTTGGAACTAGTCGAGCGGCGACGCGTTTCATGCCTAAAATGTCAATGAGAATGTTGTGGACGGACTTAAAGATATGTTCACCTCACTAGCCAACTCTCTCAGACTCATACGTCGATTTTCGAGCACTAGCTTCTTGATTTTGTCGATGTTTTCTTTGGTCGTAGCGGTTGAAGGTCTACCAGAACGAGGCAATCTACTACTTCTGGCCTTCTTTAAAGCCTTATACCATTCATAAGCCCTTGTTTTCGATATACACGATTCGCCGTAGGTATTTCGCAACATTTTAGTGATTCACCACATGAAATATCATTCGAAACACAAAATTTAAGGCACACTCTTTGTTCAACAATATTTTCCATTGTAAAATCGCCGATAACTCAAAACTATGACCAACAAAAGTGTAGTTTAAAACAAATTAATGACAGATCCCATCAAACTTTGCGCGCTAAATCAGTACAGTGCTACCAACATGCAGTAAAAATTAGAACGACCTCTTTTACGCGGGTCTTTATTGACATATTCCCGATACTTTTTACAGAGTTGTACATTAAATTTTCGTAAATATACTGAGAGGCCAAAGTTAATATATTTATTTCTTTAAATTTATCTATAAGAGACTCTCTCGGTTTTAGGTTGTAAATATCTCTAATGGCCCTCTTCTGTAAAACAAAAATAGTTTCTGAATCAGCCGCATTTCACCATCGCAAAATCCCAGAAAATGTCTTCTGCTATGCTATGGAAATAACTGAAATAAACTAATCTAGCTGTCTCGACACTAGTTAGACCTCTAATCTTTTTTACAGCATAGGCTGCAGAACTTAGTCTGCTTGCTAGGTTGGATATATGGGGGGCTCCACTGAAGCTTTGCGTCGAGAGTGATGCCAAGAAAAACAGTGGATTCAACAGGGCTCAGTTCTTCCCCATTTAAAAACACATTGGTACTCAGATTTTTAACACTCGTTGTTGTAAATTTAATACATTTAGTTTTATTTCCGTTTAAATGTAGGTTATTAACGTTAAACCAATGCACTAATTTTGATATAGCATTATTCACATTTAAATGATTGACGTTTAAGTTTAAAAATCAAGGAAGTATCATCAGCAAATAATACTATATCATGATTATCCCCTACAAGGGAAGGTAAGTCATTAATATACACTAGAAATAGGAATGGGCCGAGAATCGAGCCCTGAGTGACCACGATTCTCGGGTCACCTGTACTAATTGGTGTCCACCCATTAGTACAGGTGACCCGGAAGAACTTTTACCATTGATAATAACTTTCTGCATTCTATTACTTAAATATGAAATAATAAGTTTAAGCGCTGTGTTCTTGACACCATAGTACTGTAACTTCCTGATTAATGTCTAAGTTATAATTTTAAATAACGTACCATACAAATAATTAGTACTATTTTTAAATGAAAGTGATGGAAGTCTTTTTATTATATTACTTCTAAACCTCTCCAAGCGATGTTCATTTATTGGAACAAACACAACTTTCTTATTTTTCTCTTTTTTTGTGTATGTAAGGCAATGATGCCAACTGTCCACAGTGATCTGAACTTAAATTTTGAATAATTGATTTATGCAAGGGCTTAACATCTGTAAAAATGTTATCTATACGGGTCGCACTAGGCCCAGCAATATGTGTTGGTTCTAAGAATAAATTAACAAGATTATACGATTTAATATGATCATATGATTTAATTTATGGATGTATAATACATCCATAAATATAACTTTGTTTATCAAATTCCAATAAAGATAGTTATGCAGTCTGGAAATAGCCTTAATACCTGTTGATCTCAAATTGTCCTAACTAAGCTTTTGATATTTGATTACTCGTAAACATGATAATTGCAAGTACCCATAATTTTACAATAATATGTTGACCACGAATTGTGGCGATTAAGCTTTTGATATTAGATTACTGAAAACATGTTATAAAGTGTAAAATTACAGAAAACGCCGACTCCACTGTATAATTGTTATTGCTGGTCAAACCAAGGCGTCATACTTTCAGTCAACAGACTTGTTTTGACCACCCTATAAAAGCCCTTGCATTTAGAAATAGTTCTCATCCTAGTAATGTAATCACGTAGTTAAGGAAGTCAGTATTGCACTGAATAAATAGTTTTAATACATTATTGTAATGTAATAGTTATTAAATGTCATCGAGACATATTTGTAGTTTTTAAAAAGCTTCAGCACCGCTACCGAAATTTAACTGGCGCAGTCGGTAGGATATCCGCGATTACAGCCGAGTTCAAGTACACTGAAATTGGTCTTGTCCACGGTTCTGGATATCCTCGAACCAAATAAATTTGTTAAATCAGGCGCTGAAGAAACCTGCCTGTCCAGACAAGAGCAGCTCTACGGATAGACATGGCAATGAGCGGACTGTAAGTAAACCTTTTTACTATCCTATCTCATCCTAGTTATTTTCTGTGGTTGTTTCTTTATGGCTCTATGTCGTAACTTTTGAACTAAAATCGTTGAAAGTTATTTTACTTCTGCACAAAACTTGGCAGTTATTTATTAAGTAAATATTATTATAAACAAAAATAAAGTAATTATATTCTTAAGAAGTGATAAAATTATAGAAAGAGAATAATTAACAGAATATTTTTGTATACATGTATTGATTTTTTTTACATAAAAATGGAACAAGGAAGAGTATGTCACATTGTTCAAATTAGACCTAAGGATCTAAAAAGTCTTTTTGTCTTTCAATAGTTACAGGGACAATTTTATTAAGTGACTGCCACTTTATACTATGTAGTGATAATTAAAAATGTATGGTTCAATACTGCATTACTGGTGTCCAGTTGATACCTACTTAGAAATCACAACTTTCAGCAGTCGAAATTTAACCTCTCAGACCTTGACATTTTATTGGACAAACTTAGTCAGTCAAGCCAAAGAGTATAGTAGGTCAGGCCAAAGACAACTTTTTTTAAATGATGGTAAATATAACTTAGAGTCATTACTATGTTCTTATCCGAAAATAAAAAAAATTATCAACAATTAAAATATCGAATTATTTGTATGAAGGTCAAGCGAGCGACGATTGCAAGACGATTTGTCGATAAATGAAATATTTTGAAAAATCATCAATTACCGTGTAGAGGCGTAGTTCATTTTGTTTGGTTAAATCAGTGACAGGAGTAATGGAGAAAATAGTATGGTCGCGGCGCGAAGGAACAACGTTATTTTGGAACTTTTTCACCGTGATGTTATTTATCACTCATGTTTAGAGGCGACAGAGGGAAATAAATCAGGAGATGGGCAGCAGCGTCATCCTAATAACGACTAAAAATAAAAAAACTGTGGTTGCAACCCGCTTGCCAAGCCTGGCAACTATGACAAATATACCCTCTATGAGGCATATAGTGGAGGCCTATGTTCAGCGGGGGTTTTTCTAGGCTTTAACGGTGTTTGTTGTAATAGTGATAAGAAAAAAATGTGGGAGGAAAAACAGACGAACATTTTTACTAAATTTAATCTCGGTGGAACGCGGATGCTCCGTGCGATGTTTAGGGCAGCGTTGCAAATATGGGTGATATTTGTGGCAATAAAATTTTGTGCTCCCCTTTATTTCCATGGCCCATGGCCAGCAGTGGAAGGAAACTGTAAGGAGAGGAAGGGGGTAATTTTATTTTTTGAAAAATATTTTTGTGTCTTCAAACATCGATATCAAACAATTTATTAAACAAAAGTTGCGTAAACAAGTTCAATGAATAAAACAGTAATAAATAACAAAACCTTTAATTTATTGAAAAGAAAAAAATTCAAATATTATGTCACTTCTACAACTAAGGAAAATCTGACGAATCCACCCCCCACCCCACCATATGTTAAAATTCAATATCTATATAGGACATAGAAACATTCGATTTTCATAAAGAAAAGAAATATATAATATATCGATATACTCAATAGGAGCCTGTAAAAAATAAAAAATAAGTGAAATCATAGGCATATACTTTATTACGCTTTGACCAATGCCGTTTTTCTACCAACTTCAAACAGGAGGATGTACTCAATTCGACTGTGTTTTTTTTATGTATGTTACCTCATAACTTCTTTCTGGGTGAACCGATTTCGATGATTCTTTTTTTATTTGAAAGCTGGTGCTTTTCGTGTGGGCCCATATAAATTTGATCAAGGTCTGACTAATAGTTTTTGAGTTATTCTTAATAATTTATATTGAAGTCGGTTGCACAAAATTTTTAATTTTTGATTATGTATTGTTGAAAACAACTTCGCCACAATGTTCACTATATATCGAAATTATGACATAAAACGTAATTTTCGCATATTGAACTTTGTGGAATATGAAAATTAGTGTTTTTTACATGATTTATATTTATATAACTCATACTTTATATTTAATTTTCAGTTAATTGTGACTATTAAATATAGTGATACGCGAACGACACAGTATTTGAAATGAAATTTTATAAAGTGTATAAAATTGTTACGAAGAAAAATATAAGCAAATAACTTTTAAAAACAGTGTAATTAAAAAAACTTACCTTTAATATAAAAAACAAACGACAAACTTTCTTTTGTACCCACTTAATTTTTTTTAAATTTATATTTGCCTCTTACACTCTCGCGGCGAAGGAAATAGACTAAAGTATTTGAAGTAAACGCGACGCGTTGGTAAAAGTGGAACCTCGTCATTTGAAGTAAATTCTCTTAATAGTTCTCTTATTAGTAACAAAACTAATTCTAATAAAATTTTACTTGTATAATTGTTATAAATAACATTTAAAAAAGTATTGTTCTGAGCACTCTTAACTACGGGTCTGACTAAAGGTAGTGATTTTAAGTACCATGAAAAGTAGGTAATAAAATTACTCGCCTGTTGCAGTCAGAGGCACACCATGAGCTATTTAATCGTTAGTAAGCAAGCACGGATAAGAGTACCTATCGAAGTTTTCTGCCTTGTCAAGAAAATGTTATTTGGAAAGTTCAATGATCTGGAGATTTGTGGAAACTATGAAATACATACACAAGTTTCTTAAATTATCGTTTTTAGGGAATCTGAAAAACCAGTGTGTTTCACATGTTGTATTGCAACCACCAACACAGCACTTTTCGTATTCCATTTAGATAGTATAGAATATGCACACGACCAGCACAAAAACAGAATATTGTTATTGTCACAAATAACGGACGAAAATTTGCATCCAAGATCTCAAAGCAACATAAATGCAAGGAAATACACTTGCGCTAAACTCATAATCATAACTCAGGCGACAATTGGATAAATAATGGCGGCAATCAAAGTAAAAGTATTCTGTGATCAATGTCGATAATTTTGACAATTTGATTTGACATTAACATAATATGGCGTCTCAAAATGGCGTCCGTAGACTGAGAACAAATTGCGACGGTAGCGCCAAATTGCGTAGAATGGAACTAAGCTGTCACGGGCCTGGCGCGGACTGTGGTTTCATCGAAATTTTTGTACAACAAATCAAAACAGGCACCAAAAATAAAATAACCCTTATTGCAATCCATTATGATTCATCCGTATTAGCAAAATATGTGAAAAAATAAGCATCACTTTTTATTTTTTTTACGACTATTTGTGACATTTTGATAAAAAGTAAACACCACTATTTTCTATTGAATATGTCTGCCTACTAATATAGTATTTTTAGAAATCTTAATATTAGGTCCTTACATATGAAATTGGCGTATTGTACGGGAGGAATATAAAGTATTTTTTTTTGTAAAATATATTTAATTAATCAAAGTATGCACCGTTGTTATCTATGCACTTTTGCCATTTCATAGGTAGTTCATTGATCCCTTTACTAAAAAAAACCTTGGGGGCGAGAATCAATAAACTCTTTGAAGGCGGTTTTTACTGCCGCATCGGAGTTGAATTTTTTTCCTTGTAAGAAGTTGTCCAAATTCCGGAAAAAATGGAAATCTGTTGGAGCAAGGTCCGGGGAGTACGGTGGATGTCGCAGACGTTCCAATTGTAGCTCATCTAACTTAGTGGTTGTTTGTTGTGCAGTGTGTGGTCTTGCGTTGTCGTGAAGCAGCAGTGGCCTAGAGCGTTTGACCAATCTCGGTTGTTTAGCAGCTAGTTCTTCCTTCATGGTTTGCAGTTGCTGACAATAGATATCTGCCGTAATCGTTTGGCTAGATTTTAGAAAGCTGTAGTGAACGACAGCGGCGCTAGTCCACCAAACACTCACAAGTAACTTTTTCTGGCTATGTTTTCATTTAGGGCAGGATTTGGCTGGGTCTCCAGGGTTCAGCCATTGCGACGAGCGCTTCCGATTATCGTACAGTATCCAATTTTCATCACAAGTAATGATTCGATTTAAAATCCCTTCATTATTGTGTCGGTTGAGCAAAGTAACACAGCAGTCGACGAGTGTTTGCAAGTTCGATTCACTCAATTCATGAGATACCCATCGTTCAAGTTTTTTTACTTTCCCGATTTGCTTCAAGTGGATTAACACAGTTTTATCACTTACCCCGAAGCCTGCAGCTATCTCTGAAGTGCTTTGTGATGGATTCACTTCCATAATAGCCTTTAATTCTTCATTTTCGACTTTGGTCTCCGGCCGTCCACGGGGTTGGTTCTGAAGGTCGAAATTTCCAGAACGAAAACGTTGAAACCAAAAACGTACCGTGCTTTCTTCTGCGACACCAGCGCCGTACATATCATTAATCCTTCGAGCTGTTTCTGCAGCACTGGTGCCACGGTAGAACTCGTACTCGTAAATATACCGATATTTCATGTTTTCCATTGTGCGGTAATAAGCAACGCCAAAGAATAAAACAAATGAATGACTGTTTTCAAAACTCAAATGTACGAGCTAAATGAATTTATAAATTTGAATTTGGAATTCTTAACCAAAGAGGAGATATTTCAGATCAAAGTTGTCAGTACTACAAAACGCTAATTTCATATGTAAGGACCCAATATATGTTGATAATAGAACAAAAATGTACCTAAACATGAGCCGGTATCGTTAATTTTGTAGAAAATGGCTAGGGAAGATCGTTTTACAATATAAAAACTATTATTTTCAACAAAAAGTTACTACCATTTAAAGACGAAGAACCATTCTATACGTGGTAAAATTTTATTCATATTTTGTAGAAATAATTTGTTTTTAATTATTAATACTGTTATATAATATAAGAATACAATAAAAAAGTTTTAGGGACGTTTAATTTTAATACTCACTGTTTAGAGTTAACTATTTTTTATGTTTGTATGAATATTTTATGACGTTTAATTAAATAATACATAAAATGATTACATTAATTATTACAATATTAGAAAGATATAGGTATAAACATTTTTTATTAATATTAATTTTTCTACGGTTTGTCATTACAAAAAGAATCTGTTATGTTAGTAACTAGATTCAGATAATTTAATTTCGTGTTTTTGATTTTTTTTCCCTTCCAGTTGAACATAGTTTTATTAGAAAATGTGTATTTATTTGATATATTAGGTCGGAAAAAGTTTCTTCATATTTTATATACAAATTCAAGGCATTTTTTTTCAAATTTAATTACATTTAATTATAATATATATGTGCCATTTTGTTCGACAACTTGTTGCCATCTTGTAGGTAGTGACATAATCCCGTTGCTGTAGAAATCTTGGGATTTTTGATTAAAAAAATGCGACAAGTAGTTTTGACAGTCCTCTTGATATTAACCTAACACTACCCGAAGATTCTGAAGAGACCGAAACAGGTGAAAATGTGAGGGTGCAAGGTCAGGACTGTATGGTGGATGCATTAACACTTCCCAACCAAGCTCTCTCAATTTTCGCTGAGTGGCCAAAGATGTGTGTGGTCTGGCGTTATCATGATGAAAGACCACTCCTTTTCTGTTGATCAATTCCGGCCGTTTTTCTCAATTTCTTGCTTGACTCTCATTAGTTTTTGGCAATAGAGATCCGAATCGATGGTTTTGCCCGGCGGTAAAAGCTCATAATAAACGATGCCCTTCCAATACAACCATACACAACATCACATTATTGCGTGTTAATCCGGGTTTCGCTACAATCTATTAAGCTCAACTACCGTTTGACCAATATCTTTTTCGCACGTTCTTGTCATAAGTGATCCACTTTTCATCATCAGTGATCAATCTTTTCAAAAATGGTTCGGTTTCATTACGTTTCAATGGAGAATCTAAAATGAGTAGCTTTTTTGTATAGCCAGACTTTTCAAATGGTTCAAAACTGTTTTGTGGTCAACCCACAATTCCTCGGCTATATCGTAACAACTAATATGCCAATCTTGCTCCACTTTTTCAAAAATGACATCGAATTATCCGTATGAGGGCGACCAGAGCGAGCTGCATCTTTAACATCACAATTCCCGGACTGAAAACGCTTGAAACAACTTTGTGCTACTCTTACTGACACTGCATTAGGTCCATAAACGTCACAAATTTTTTCGCGGCTTGAGTTGCATTTTTCCCTTTTTTGTAATAAAACTTCAGAATGTATCGAATTTCTTCGTTAGACTCACTCATTCACTCATGGCGGACAGAAAACAATTGAAAAATGACGGGAAAGTGTTTTTAACTTTTTATTTATTTTTTCTTAATGTCCTATATGTATTGATATTAAAACCAGCCAGATACACACAGTACAAACAAAGATATTTTTTTTAAATTTTATACAATCAAAATACGAAGAAACTTTTTCCCCGACCTACTATTTTCTTTAACATTGGACCAAATTTTAAATGCATAAGGGACTTATGTGCTATTTTATCTGCGTGGGTGATAGTTATTACAAAGTTTATATTCCTCATAGATACAGCATAAAAAAACGCAACTAATGATGTAAAAACGTAATATTATGTTATCGCATAAAAATGTAAAAAAACCAAAAATTCATGTTTTAAATTTTGTTTTGGTCGTCCAAAACAAAATTTAAAACAATTTTGGTGTAAAAATGCTGTTTTTTATTTATGTCCGTTTTGTATTTAATGATATATGTGATATATGTGCAGTATCATATCTATACATTTAAATCTGAAGTGTCTGTCTGTAATATCGAAATAACCGCCTTTTACGTAGAGCACTCAATAAGTTTTGAGATATACAAAAAGTATTCTAGATACTATTAATATTTATTTTACATCTTTTCAAAATATTCTCCATCATGCTCTATACAAAGTTCCATTCGCCTAAACCAACTCTGAAAACACTTTTGCCAGTCTTGATCTGACAGGTCGGAAATCGCTTCTTCGTAGGCAGCCACGGCTTCTTCGGCGCTTGAAAAAAACTTGCCTTTTATTTTTTCTTTGACTCTTGGGAAAAAAAACGAAATCATAAGGAGCGAAGTCAGGGTTGTAGGGTGGGTGACTTAGTTTCCACACCAGATTCCTCAATAAATACTTTTGTTCTAAGGGAGGTATGTGAAGAGGCGTTATCGTGATGCAGCATGATTCCCCAAAGCCCGGTCTTTGGTCTTCTCTCCCGCACAGCTTGAAACGCGTTGGGTAATGCAACTTTAGAATACCATTCAGAGTTGACTGACCTACAGACATTTTACAGCATTGACGTCGACAAATGTCTGCTCCGCGAAAAAAAACTAGCCACCATTTTTTTGCCGACGTTGCGAGGTCTTTGCAGTTTTGTCGGTAACTGTCCTTTTGAGTAGACCCATACCATTGATTGCCTTTTATTTTCCGGATCATATTGATAGATCCATGTCTCGTCACCAGTAACGATTTCTGAAACAGGCCTAGATGCCCCGTTTTCAAAATGTAGACGCATTTCATGGCACCAATCCACACGAGTCTGTTTTTCGCTTTCGGAGAGCAAACGAGGGATCCAATCCACTCCAACAAAGCTTCCTCACTCCAAGATGTTGATGTAGGATGGTATGAATGCTCCCCGAACTAATGCCTACAATCTTTTCGATGTCCGTATATGTGATTCGTGGGTCTTCTCGTACCAACATATAAGTAGTCCATACATTTTCTGCCGTTACTGCTGTTTGCGGGGCCCCGGTTCTTTGGTCATCTTTAAGATTACTTTTACCCCTTTTGAATTCAGCAAACCACCTAAAATTGTTGTGCGTGATGGAGCTGAGTCCCTTAATGCGGATTGTAATCGTTGTAAACTTAATTGTTCGGTTAAACCAAATTTAAAATCATAATATATCATAGCGCGCAAATGTTCACGGTTAAGATCCATAGTTTTAAATGAAAAGCGCGGGAAGCGTTGCAGGAAAATAAATAAAACCCTGTTTTTTTTAATATTGTGCAATTGGCTTATGGAGTTCTATTTTTAAATAAATTTGCTTTTTAGAAACACATAACACGGGTGCGTTCCATTTTTAAATTTCGAGCATCTCAAAACTTATTGAGTGACCTACGTATTGACTTGAGGGAGTTATTTGCATGCCATTAAGACATGAATAAGCATTTTAAAATTTTTGTCAGTCTATCCGAGATAATCTTCGGAATGGCTGAAAACGAATTGTAATGAAACAAATAGAGAGTGACGCCAGGAGTGATCTAGGTTATATTATATCCGAAAAACTTGGAGATTTGTTTGAGAAAACGAAAATTTTATAAAATAAATGGTATTTGTTGTCATCGACTGAGCCTATAACGCATAGGACTAACGCTGCTCCTGATGATACAAGAGCACTTCCAACTTCAGGAAGTCTCGCTACAGTCGCCCAGTACGATTCCCTGATTTCTATCGACCCTAGAAATCTCCAGGGAGGCTGATGTGGCGTCATGTAATTTTTGTCACTTTTTAGTATGTTTAGTGAACGGCGTATGCGCTGACGCGATGTTCGTGTCCGTTTGGGTCGGCAATATTCGGCTCCGTCCGAGTTACCTTGTGGCCGACCGGCACCTTCATTTTTACCGGCAGTCTGCATTTAAACGCCCTTAAGCCAAGTGCGTTTAAAACAAACGATGGAAAATTATGGAGCATTTGGGCGCAAATAAAGTCCTGAAGTCTCTCCCGGATTCTAGATGGTCTTCACGTGCTAATGCTATTAACGCTTTGCAAAATGGTTATTTAATTATTTCTGAAGCTTTGTCCGCAATTGCAAGTGACATCAATCAACCAGGAGAAACAAGAAGCGAAGCGCAAAGTCTAGCAAAAAATATGGAGAAGTTGAATATTATACTTTTAACGGAGATATGGAATGATCTTTTGGGAATTATGAACAAAACCAGCTTAACTGTACAGAATAGCACTATGACCATGGACATTGCAACAAAACTTTACGCATCTCCGATCGATTATGTCAATAACTTACGAAATTATTTCTATCAGTACGAATCAACTGCTAAAGAAAAAAATCCAACTGTTGACTATAAAGATAAGTCTGATGAAAAGGAATTCGCAGCACACGCGTTACTTTTTGTGGAGGATTGTCAGAGACTGTACAGTTAAATGGCAAAGAAAAATTTCGTGTAGATACGTTCAGAACATCGACCCACACGAACTAAGCAGTAAGTACGCAAACCCCCCACTCGGACAGCGGTTAGATAGCTCAAAAAACCTCAAGAGAGGGGACATGATAATTGGTAACAATACCAAATCATAAACCATCATCATACTCATCCTCATCTTCATTGCTTTTCCGTTCTTTTTTAAATAGTGCCTCTTCTTTTTTTAACGAGCCCTATGACAAATGAAATTGTAAGAACCGCATAGGCTAACAGCGCCAAAATCTCGAAAATAGATGATGTATATACGTTTTTTCCTTTAATCGATACATTATATGCACTTGCACAAGAAATGCAATGAATTTGAAGAATTCTATCACGAAGAAATTAATGCATATAAGCTCAAATCAGAATGTTTTCATTTGGGGCAGTATTCAAAGAACATAGCAAAGGAATCAGCGGATTTGAGTATCTCAGCCTTACATCATAAACTAATAAAGTCTGATAAATTAAAAGAAACTTTTCCAAATGTTGAAGTTGCTACAAGAATGTTCCTTTGCTTAATGGTTACCAATTGTAGTGGAGAGCGCTAATTTTCACACCTAAAGAGAATAAAAAATGAATTACGAACAACTATGTTACAAGAACGACTAACAAATTTGTCAGTTATGTGTATAGAAAGTGATATCATTCAAAAAATAGACTTTGAAGATATAATAGAAGATTTTGCGCAACAGAAATCCTGAAAGAAACTACTGACGTAATGGTGACCAATTCAAATTACCAACATACTTATCTAATTAATAACATTTCATTTGATTTTTACCAATAAACTATAATAAATATAAGTTCATAACAGAAAAATGTTTTTGTCATTCACTTTTTTTTTACTTTCCAACAGGGCCCCAAATTCTAGTGTGCCCAAGGGCCCGGTATGGCCTAAGACGGCGTTGCCCTTAGCGCTAGACCCTACGCTTGCCGCCGCCGGAGTAACGGTTCATTTAAATCGCGACAACTTATTCTCGGCTTCCTATCTCAAATATATTTCCATACATCTATCATATATCTTCTTTCATTTTTTTATTTGCTACATACTTTAACTTGTTTCCAAACTGTCCTTGTGTAAAGTAAAAATATATATTCTTGGAAGAGTGAGGACACTTTTATTTGCCTTGCATCTATCCCACACCATCTAGCAAGATGTAAAAAAGATATAAACTTTAAATTATATAGTTATCAGTTATTTACAACTTCATTTTCAAAATTCAAATTACTATATTAAAAAACTATAATATAAAAACAAACTAAAAACTGAAATTATCATACTGTCCTACTCCCCGTGGTATATTTCCAAGAACGCTGGCTGCGTTTCCTGTCTGAATGGCTTTACTTAGCCTTTGAGCGAGAAAATAAGCAGCCCTCTTATCACCAGCAGTGACAATCAGTCGCGGATAATTTTTTTAGGAACTTCACCGGACGTGAACCCCACGGACTGATAGTCTCTACAACAAATGGCACAAATATGTACTCATCTCTCAGGGACTCATATTTGAGCTACTTACTTAGTTCAATTGCCTCTAATGCTACCCCTGCTTTAAACGAGGTACCCCTGAGATGAGAGGCTGCCAAAGTGTCTTTGCAAGAAATATCCCACACTAAAGCTTTATCTCTCTCCCAAGCATCCAAAGTCATACCGTCGGGTCTCCTGCCATCGTCTCTAAATATTCTACAAAGCTCTAAAACCAAGGGAACATTTATAGAGACACGAGCTCTTCAGATGACATCGTTCAAAGAACCATGACGGGACAACATTACATTAAAGGATACCATATCATTATTACTATATTGGGAATCTACAAAACGCATAATAGTGCATCTTGGTGCACAACAATTAAATATATAGTTTTTTAATGATTCGGGATCTATTGATAGATAGATATTATATATTTGCAGTGTATTTTTTACTATAGCTTAGTTTAAAGGAAGTCAAAACTGAGAACTTGTTATTTTGATTAAATACTAATTATTAATTAAATACTAATAGAATGTTTTAATGATATAAAAGCAAAGCGCCAGCGTGGCGGCCATTGTGGAATATAAAAACTGAAATTGTATAATTTAATAATTATAAAATTAAATATTCAGTATCTTTATACGATGTAGATACTATCTACATCGTATAAAGATACTGAATATTTAATTGATGTAGGTAAGTGACGTAAATCGTTATTAGTTGTTCATAATTGCCTTAGTATAAAAATGATCCCAATACATGCAGCAGGCACTCCGTTGCAGTAAATAGTAGCAGTAGCATGTATATTACCTATTTAAAAAATTATTAAAGATGTTTTACATTTTAGTAATATTCTCCGTTTTTGTCTCGGCGTATGCACAAATTGACTCGGTGAGTGTACTTGCTTTATGTTTGTTAAATATATGAAATAGGAAATTAATTTAAGAAACTGATCCAGTAAGCATTAAATTGAAATTATGCCAGATTTAGTATAAGTTTGAATACCAGTGTAAAATTGCAGCTTTTGGCTGTTTCGTTTGGTGAGTGTAGAGAATCGCAGACTCCTTTACTGGTAACAAGACATTTTATCAACAAGCATTTACCTCAGAATTTGAAGCCCTATATTTTGATAATCAAGGATATATGTAATGTCTATGGGCCACAACATCTACTTACCATCAGGTGGACTGTGTGCTCGTTTGTCACCCTTATTCTATAAAAACCTAGAAATTAATAAGTATAAAATATTTTTTTTATAAACATCACACAAAAGTATGTATAATATAATCAATATGTTTTTATATACATTAATCAGACGAGAATACTACAAAAATATAAAATATAAATAATATGTACAACGTAGTCTTATGTAAAATAAAGGTGCCATGTGACTAATAATTATATATATAAATAATAAGTTAAATATATTTGTTTTACAGAAGAGGGCCATAAGATCAATCATAGATTGCTCTTAAAGCCTTAAGAGTCGCTGCGACAAAAAAATTAATATATTAACTTTGGCTTCTGAATACATTTATGAAAATGTAATGTACGTACACAAAAATAAAAGTAGTTTTATAAAAATAAGTGATATTCATTCTGTAAATACAAGGAAGAGACACAAGCTAGTAGTATCAGTTCCTCGACTCCACCGAGTCAGTAATTCATTTTTGGGGCGATGTATACGCTTTTTTAACAAAATCCCAGAAAATATACAAAATTTGACCCGCTCAAAGTTCAAAAACTTTATTAAACTAAGTTTGTATAAAAAGGGTTATTATAATATTAAGGAATTTATGGATGATAATAACCTCCGGCAATGAGATGAACGCAACCAAGCTATTTCTAATTTATTTTGTGTTGTTAATTGTGTAACATAATATATGATTGTAAGCTGTTATTTTTTTTATAAAGTCCCGCTGGGTTTCTTGCTGGTTCTTCCCAGGACAGAGGTTTTTTTCGAACCAGTGGTAAATTAAAGAAAACAAGTATTATTTATAATCTATATTGAAAAAAAAGTTTCAGTTTATGTTTGTTTCTATATCTTTATGTTCAATTAGGTACATGTTTTAGTCACAATAAAGTTTATTTATTAATTTTGTATCTTACAGTGTTGAAAACTTGATATATTAGGGACTTTACAGTGATTAGCGTAATAACAAAATTTTATTTATAAATAATGTATATGTATGTATACAGGATCGTTATTATTGATATATATTATATATGTAATATGTATTATGTATGTAATATATATGAATTGAAATCAAGATAATTATTTCTCGGCTCAATCTAATCAGAAAGTGACTATTTTTGTGTTACGTACAGATTATTGAAATGTAGAGTTAAGAAAGCATAAACTTTTTTTTTTTTCAAAAAAACGTTATCTCCACGCTAGGATTTTTCTCCTGTATCGTGGAGGCAGTTAACAAACATAAATTTCACAAGGATAAACATCCAGCTCGGAACAATTATTTGTAGGCCAAATAATTGTTCCGAAAATACTTGAAAATTACTAAAAATTTTATAATTAATACTAAAAGATGTGCTCGATGTAAACTATATATATATATATATATCATAGTGGTGAACTTTTCCTTTATTATACGTTTATTTTTATGATTATAATATACAATATTATACATAAAGAATAATTATGACAGTAATTTACCAACTAATACTACTGAATAATTATGTTCTAGTATTTTTGTACTGAATACTAATTATTTTATGTAGATGTAATATAAATAAGTAAGGTCTTAGAGACAACATTTCCACACTAAAGGAATTGTAGGTGCATTGCTGGCTTTTAAGGAAGGAGTAGGCTCTTTTATTTAACTATTTAAGTCATATCGGTTCGGAAAAATCGCTGGTGATAACACATTTCACAAAGTAGTTGTGGAGGGAAATGAAAATTCGCACGATATTTTACCGTCACATAATTTCTTAATTATATCATGCCTGTTTCATACTTCTCAAGCTCCAATAATATTATTTGAAAACAAAGCAGCACTTATTTACGCAAAGAGTATTCATTATAATAGTGATAATTAATGATTATATAAATAATTTTCAGAGACCAGTCATTCATTTACCACCGGTTGTCTCCGAGGTTGTGAAGCAACTAACCGCGGACTGTTTGAAAGAGACAAAAGCTGAACCAGAAGTGGCGAAACGTTTCTTTGAGTTCAAATTTGATGAAGATGAAATAAGCAAAAAGTTTTTATATTGCCTCAGCCGCAAAACAAATTACGTGGATGAAGATGGCCACATAAACGACGGTTTCATAACATTGTTTGATAGTAGCGATCGTAAAGAAGATGTTCAGAAGGTTATTGACACTTGTAATAAAATTAAAAATAAAGATCCTTTAGACACATTGTTTGAAATAGCAACATGTTTTTATAAAAATACACCGGTGTTATTACTTCAGTAAATTAAAGATACACTTTTATGATGTCAGCTACGTACGTAAAATATAACTTGAAAATGTTATATTTGTTCGATTAAATAAACTTTTTCTTAATTATACTTTTGTTTTTGATTAAGATTTATTCTACCTAAAAAGTGTGTACAGATACAATACAACAATGAACAATGACTTTTTATTCAATATAGATGACATCGACGCCCCCGAACAATAAGTCGAATATCGTAAAACTTAAATTTTACAGGAAAAATGATTTAATGATTTTGTGGTATAACTCAGGAACGCGTTGAGTGCTATATGTACATATCAAATGAAAGTTAATTTTTATAGAATCTGATCTTGATGTTGACAATATGGGAAAATAAAAATTACTGAAAATGCGCTAGCAATGTGTATCAGTATTATTAACTTACGGAATTATTGTGGTAAATTTCTCAAAAGTGATATTATAGTAACTTTATACTACTGACTTATTGGACCATTTTTTATTTAAGAGGCGATATTTAATGTACTATGAAAAAGTTATTGCTGTACTATAAAATTGGTTAGACAAAGGTAAAGACATAAAACTCTGTTTATGCAGTAAATAAGAAAATTACATTTTCTAAGTAATCGTCTAATACTAGCAAACTTTTTGAGAGATATTAAAGTGTAATGTCAAGGTTTATGAAAAAATATTATGAGTATATTCACATTAATTTACTTTAAGTTATGAAAATTACTCAAAATCATTATTGTAGGCGTAAAAATATTTTAATTTTAATGAAAATCACAAATTGTTATGAGATCAAAAAAGTGGAGTATTAAACTTAGTTTAGAAGTTAAGTTAATAATAATTTAGTTTTGAAATCGATTTGAATCATTATTAAAAAAATGAGTTAAAGTAATAAAATTAAAGTCATTAGTTGTTCTAAACCTTTTCACTATCGCAAAAACGGGGATTTAAAAGGATGTTAAAAGCGTGGGCTCACTCCACGTTTACAAAACCTCGCATGGCCTGTAGTAGTTATGTAAAGTTTCGCTTATTCGAATGGGTTGGTGGTATGCTTGTAGCAATTCAACGTTCTCCAAATGTATGGGTACGCTTCTTTGATCTTCTTATTTTTATATTCATCGAGAGTGGAACTTTTTATTTCATTTTGATCTTGAATCTTCAAAATTATACCTCAAAAGAGTGTATTTTCTTGTAATGGTGAAACTCTGAACTCCACAAGATCAGCCCATCTTATCATCTTAATATCTATATCATATCGCCAATTATCAAGATTCACTAGTCTTTTTATGTCATTACTCACTATTTTATTCTTACATCATGTGCCGGCGGGGATTGAACCCGTGAACATCATCAAACAAAATAAAAATAAAAAACAAAACCAAACATCTTCAATCAAAAAAACATTGTATTGTGAAATTTACGAGTTCGAGCGAGTTCTTAGCCCCTGAGCTACCATGGCCCTCCAGAGCGAACTATTTGATAATAATTCTTTTACGCTTAAATACAACTCTAGAATACGGCGGTACACTTGTCGAACAATAGAATAAGTGTAGTTGTGTGGCCGCATTCCGTGGTAAAATGTTTGAAACATTTATACAATTAATTACAGCTCGTAACTTTTTCCATGTATTTTTATAAAACTGAAGTGACTAACGAAATGACAGTCAAACTGATTGTAAGTGGCTACTGCCATCCGTAGACACCTGCAGCCAAATTCAAAAAAGGACGACTACAGATGGCAGCTTGTAATTATACTGGCTCTTTATTTAATTTCCTCCAGATCAAATTTCGGTCACGGCGGCCGGTCTCAACGGAGACTAGCCATCTGCGCAGAACAAGATTATAATACCCGAATGCATGTGCAAGCACAGGTGCACTTACTATCCCCTCATTCTCATAGTCCGATAGGACGGCAATCTAATACGACCGGAGAGAGATCAGGCTTAGGACCAACAGCTTTACGTGCTTTCCGAAAAACACCGCCAAATTCCTGAATCCGGGCTGCTACCGAGAATATCTTACAGCAAAACCCAATAATTGATTTTGGACCGACCTGGGATTCGAAATCGCGACCTCATAATCAGAAATCGCATTTACGACCACTACACCATCGAGGTATTCAAACTCTTGGCTCTTTATAACCTTCAGACTGCAACAATCTAGAATGTGTAACATAGTCAAATACGCAACAACAAACCGTAAACGAATTGACTTCTGTTTTTTTTTTCTTTGGTTACTAGACTTCTGTTTTTTTTTCTTTGGTTACCGTTATACTTTTGCCAATCTCAAGTTACAAGAAATTATCATTGATAATATTGAGTAACATAAACTTCTTCACAATTTGCCAATGCGTCACATTGACAACTTCTTGGGAGATTTTAACGACAGCTTCACCCAAAAGATAGTCGATGACAATAATATCACAAGTTCTTAGGGTTCTATCAGACAGGAAGCGGTCACGCGTTCAAGCGTTCCGCGTTCGCGTTCTACGTTCGAGCACTCAGTAGCTCACGAATCCCGCTGTTGGACGGTCTACGCGGTGCCACGACAGTCACCATGTTTTTTGACTATAGTTCTTCATCGGAAGAGGAATTATTGATATTGTGGACATTAGCAGCATCAAAACGGAAAAGGAAACATCGGGTGCGCCCAGTTAATAAGAATAGATAACAAAATGGAGAATTTCATAAATTGTTTTGTAAATGGCTTACTGATGAAGTTCGGTCCCCATTTCTCTCGCAATTTCTAACCATGCTTCTACTACTTTTCCCTCGGTTTTTATAATCATCATTCTTCACATCATATAAAAAACACCTTTCTCGTACTAAAATAATTAACTTCTCGGTCTCCATCTTCCTTCCGATGTGGACACCGAAACAGCAGTGATAGCGCGAACGTGTGCGTCCTGGTTGACCGACGCGGTCAGAACGCCTGCTGTCTGGGTATGTATGCAGAACGCGAATGCGGAACGCTTGAACGCGTGAACGTCTTCTGTCTGATAGATCCCTTAAGTAAACGGACAAAATAACACTTGAGGTTTATACCAACATCGGAACACTTGTTTCGTCATTTTCACTTTAAGTGATACACATGCGCAAACAATACACAAAATCACATCATTTTTACGTATCAAAATTCATTTCAAACCATTATTGTAACGATAAAACAGGAAGCAACATTCCGCCGGCGATCTAGTTCCCTCTTTTTCGTTTTCAAGCAAGAGATCTCATCAATCAGTTTATTTTTTTATGTATTTTACATATCTCGATCTTTACCAGCCACTGTTTAGTTTTTTTAAATATAAAAGAGGTTGTAACCAAAGAGAATATAATCACTACGTTTAGTTGTAACCATATTCTCACTATTTTATTAACGCCTTTCGAATGATAGAATACAAAAATTTTAAACACGATTTTGTTTTTTTATTAATATAATAATTTTTGTCATATTTTTAAATCTATTTTGCTTTTTTATTTTTGTGACTTAATTTAATTTCTATAATATTGGCAAGTAATGTTTCAATGAAGCTGGCTCTGTTAGGCATTATTGTTAATCTATTAATTAACCAGTGCTTTTTTAAATTTTTATCTTTTCCACTGATGATGATAAAATATACAAAAACTTTTATCCAAATTTTTACTGTAACTCTTAAAACACTGTTATGTATTACATTTATTACTTTGGATGCACATTTGAATGCATTTTCAAACGACTTCAAAAAAGGAGGAGGTTCTCAATTCGTCGGAATCTTTTTTTAATGTATGTTCACCGATTACTCAAAGACGTCTGAACCGATTTGGAAAATTCTTTTTTTTGTTTCAAAGGATATATTTCCCAGGTAAATTTTATTTAAATCGGTCTATGGGTTTTAAAAACATCAACAATAAATTATATTCATATTGAAGTCGTTTCTACAACATTTTAAATTTACCACTTGTGGATATAACGGTGATGGGTTACAATAACTCCTAAAAAGGATGTTGATTATTTTTTCAAAAAGTTACTACTTACCGGTCCCGTGATTCAAACCATGATGTGTCTATTTCGCGGACAGGAAAAGAGCTGATTTTACGTGTTCGATTTTCTGCTTTAATTCTGGATCTTTAAAATTTCTCATCAATAACATAAAGTATTTCAAAGTCAACATATTTACTTCATGATAAAATTGTCGCATTATGTTAATAGGTCTATACACTATAGTAAAAAAACAAAAGTTATGGCTTGATGTTTTAAATCAGTCTTTGTCAAAGTAATGGAGGTGTCGGAAGATAAAACCTTGTTGTTGCATAGGCTATGAAATATAAATAAGATCAGTTTCTTTGGATTCTTATCATTCGGCAGAAACAATTCGGATCTGTAGTACCCTAAAATAGCATATCAGTAGTCGTCATGTTTTATGTTTTGGTTTTACTGTCTACAATAATGGTAGTCTGTGCAGAAATCGACAAGGTAAATTTTTATAGTACCTATTTATTCATTGATATGATTGTATAATTTGTGTTTCTTGCGTTAAATATCTTTTATAATAATAGGCTTTCCAGTCCCCTGTTAACCTGGCTAACGCTAACTGGCATTAATTACTCATCAACATCATCATTACAGCCCTTCACAAGTCCACTGCTGAACATAGGCCTCCCCCAAGGAATGCCACAAGGCACGGTCCTCAGCCACTTGCATCCATCGACTTCCTGCATGTCTTACCAGGTCGTCACTCCATCTAGTGGGGGGACGCCCTACACTTCGTCCGTCGGTACGAGGCCACCACTCGAGAACCTTTTTTCCCCATCGGTTGTCGGTTCTTCGAGCTATATGGCCGGCCCATTACCACTTCAGCTTACTAATCCGTTGGGCTATATCGGTCACTCTGGTTCTATTGCGGAAATCCTCATTTCTAAGTTTATCACGCAGAGAAACTCCGAGCATAGCCCTCTCCATAGCTCGCTGAGCGACCTTGAGCTTCCTTGTCCGGCCAGCAGTGAAGGACCACGTCTCAGTTCCATAGGTCATCACTGGAACACGCACTGGTTGTACAGTCTAGTTTTCAAGTTTTGAGGTATACCTGACGAGAAGATGTGCCGTAATTTCCCGAACGCTGCCCAACCGAGTTGAATCCGTCGATTGACCTCTCGGTCGAAGTTGGACTTACCTAGTCGGACTATTTGTCCCAGATAAACATACTCGTCAACAACTTCGAGCTTAGTGCTCCCAACAACTACCAGCATAGGTGTGACATGGGCATTAAACATGATTTTTGTTTTGTCCATGTTCATCTTGAGACCTCCAGCGATTCTGCCATAAGGACTATATCGTCGGCAAATCGAAGGTGGGTGATGTATTCGCCATTGATGTTAATACCGTATCCTTTCCAGTCCAGTAGCTTGAAAACGTCTTCTAATGCAGCGGTGAAGAGTTTCGGGGATATAATGTCACCCCTGTCTTACACCTCTCTGCAGTTGGATAGGTTTCGTACTCTGATTCTGTACTGGGATAGCCATCGTAGCCCTACTGTAAAAACACTTCAGCACTTCGATATACCGATAGTCAACTTGGCACCGCTGAAGGGACTGTAGCACCGCCCAAATTTCGACGGAATCAAAGGCTTTCTCATAGTCCACATACGCAAGGCAAAGTGGTAGATTGTACTCTTCGGTCTTCTGCACAATTTGCCAAAGGGTGTGTATGTGGTCTGTGTTACTAAAGCCTTTTCGGAAACCGGCTTGTTCGAGAGGCTCGAAGTCGTCGAGTCTGCGTGCCAGATTAATTACTCTGATTATTAGTGGCTACTGGAACATAGGATCAGGACCCTTATTAGTCCAACCAAAGCCAACATTTGTCCAAAACTTAAATTTTTGATCGCTACGTCTGGTTATTTTTAAGTCGTTATTAGGAAGACGCTGTTGCTTTCTCCCGATTTGTTTCCCTCTGTTGCCTCTTACGACACCCACGGGATGATATGAGGTAGTGGATATTCTTACACCACCACTACATGGTAAGTAAGTAAGCCAAGCCGCTTTCCAGCGTGGCAATAATGGTAAATATCTCCCTTACGAGGCACTCGACGTTATTATTATAATAATATTAGAATTCATATTACTAATAAAGGATTTTGGTAAAACAAAAAAAAAAAACATTAAATAAAAATGATTAATTGATGTATTTTTTCTCTTTAAAAAAATATTATCGATGATTAAATTTTCTGATTTTTTATTTTCAGAGACCTGTTGTGCACGTGCCCCCCATCGTCCTTAATGTAGTAAAAAAAGCAGCATCAGATTGCATCAAAGAAACTGGAGCCAACCAGGAGGTTGCCGAAAATTTCTTCAAGCTTATTTTCGGTTCCGATTTACTGAGTAAGAAGTTTTTGTACTGCCTCTGTCGTAAAACAAACTATGGCGACGAAGACGGTCATTTAAACGACGGGCTACTAACTCTCTTTGCGGGCAGCGATCGTAAAGACGACGTGCAGAAGGTTCTCGAAACATGCAACAAGACTAAAGACAAGACTACCTTTAATACCATGTATCAAACGGTTATGTGCTTTTACAAAAATACCCCGGTGTTATTGGCTTTATAAATTTAAATTGGTAAATAATTTTGAAAATTTATCGGATAATTAATGCATTAGAAGTGTAGTTAATAAATGTATTTGTAGAATTATAATATATATTTTCAATATTTGTAAAGACAAATAAAAGTATTAGAAAATATCATTTGTATGTAAGATTACGGTGTGCAAATAGGAACCCACATGGCTGGCCCGAATATAACCATTTGGAGTAGGTTTGGCAAGCCCGCCCAATTTCATGTTGGTGGAATGCGATGGGAGGGTTGTTCTCTCACCCTGCTCTCTGTAGCCGAGGTGGAGTTGCTGGGGAAGAACATTGCCGGTATTACGATGCACCGTTCTACCTCCTTGATCGATAGCCTTCTGTGGACGGCGGCGGGACCATAGCCCAAATCCAAAGTTGGTGCCAGGAAGCTGGTACTTCCGGTTGCATGTTGTTCCTGACCTGGCTATGGCCCCGCGCAACAGACTCGGAAGAAGGGGGTGCATTGCGCGCGTGGAGATTGAGGCCGTGAAGGAATATGTTCGAAAGCGTTCCGTGGTCCCGCCTAAATGCATAAAAGGTCGAGCAAAATGTTTACGTGTGTAGACGTGTATACTGGATACATAGGCATATCCCCAATGAAAAAAAGGTTCTATGAGAAAGGTGAATTTTCAAAGTGTTCCACATATTAAGGTTTTATAATATACACTAGCTTTCCCCGCGGTGTTACCCGCGTCAACGTTACGCTATCCAGACAGTCATGAGCCACACTTATTATAAGATCGCATAATACAGAGAGCTCAAGCTATCGCATGGGAACTTTCTCGTATTTCGAAATGATAATGATCGCAGATTTTAAGTTAGACTTTAGGTGGAGTGTCTAAAAAATCTTAAAATTCATGTTACAAGGTTTTTAATCGAAAGCTTATACTAGTGTTGTCAAAGATATAATTAAAACATGGCAGAATTTCAAACCATATTTCATTTTTAATTTAAACTTCGTATTCGGGTTCCCGTGTAGTGGCGGGTTAGAATACCCACTACCCCATATCTTCCCGTTGGTATCGTAAGAGGCGACAGAGGGAAACTGAGGCAGAAGATGGGCAGCAGCATCTTTCTGATAACAGCAAATAACAATAAAAAAAACTGCGGTTGCCAACCCGCTCGCCAAGCGTGGCAACTACGGCAATATATCCCCCAATGAAGAATGTTACGAAGAGACGGCCCCCAGTCCCCGGCGGCCCCACTATTCCTGGCTACGGTGGCGACCATGGTAACGGCGGGGCAGGGGTGCTAAGAATCTCCGGTGGAGGCTCGGTTGCCACCTACGACGACTCGACCTGGCAACTTATAACGCACGCACTCTGAGGACTGATGAGAAGATCCTGGAGCTGGAAGAAGAGATAGACAAGTTGCGCTGGAATATTATAGGTCCGAAGAGAGGGGGAGGACACGGTAATCCTCGAATCCGGCAACTTGTTCTATCACCGGGAGGGCGACCATCTGTCCCAAGGAGGTGTCGGATTTATCGTCCACAAGTCTCTCGTTAATAACGTTGTAAAGATTGGGAGTGTGTCGACGAGGGTTGCGTACCTTATACTCAGAATCACCAAACGGTATTCGCTGAAGGTCATACAGGTTTACGCACCAACCTCGGCACACCCCGATGAGGAGGTGGAGGAAATGTATGAGGATATTTCTAGAGCCATGCATTCCTCCAAAATCCACTATACGGTGTTAATGGGAGACTTCAACGCTAAGCTAGGCACAAGAGAGAACGGTGAGCTGAAAGTAGGGAAATTCGGATTAGGGCAACGGAACCCAAGGGGCCAGCAGCTGGCCGACTTCATGGAGAAAGAGGGACTCTTTATGATGAACTCTTTCTTCCAGAAGCGGCCCCATAGGAAGTGGACCTGGTTGCGCCCGACGGTTCGACAAAAAATGAGATTGACTTCATTATGACGACTAGACGCCAACTGTTCAGTGATGTCTCAGTGATCGCGAGGGTGAAAACTGGTAGCGATCACCGAATGGTTAGAGGCACACTGAACCTAAACGTTAAGTTGGAGAGGTCTCATCTAATGAAGTCAACGCTCCGTCCCCCTAGTGCTCTAATCCAAAGTCCCGAAACCTTTCAGCTCGAGTTACAAAACCGTTTTCAGTGCCTAGAAGATTGCAATTCAGTGAACGATATGAATGACAAGCTCGTGAAAACTGTCCATGCGGTCGGAGCTAAGTTTTGTAAGACCCGCCGCAGAAGAACACAAAACTCTCCGATCACACTCTTAATCTCATGGCTGTTAGACGGGAAATGAAGCTGCAATCTTCAGTAGATTTGATAGCATACAGGCAACTGAACAGACAGATCTCCAAATGCATGCGGCGGGACTTACGCAACTTTAATACTGCTCGTATTGAAGAAGCGATCGAGCGGAACCAGGGCTCCAAAGTCTTTGCTAGAGATTTGTCTGCCAGAAAGAGCCAACTGTCGAAGCTGAAGACCGCGTGTGGCAGCGTCGTTTCCGGGACATCTGAGATTTTGAGTGAGATTGAGAGGTTCTATGGGCAGCTGTACAAATCATCGTTGGAGCCACACGCAAGTGTGAGTAACGATCCAAGAGCAAGTCTTATCCGACACTATCCCGATGATATTCCAGACGTCAGTCTGAGCGAGATTAGAATGGCTCTCCAGCACCTTAAAAACGGCAAGGCCCCAGGCGAGGATGGAGTTACAGCGGAGCTTCTGAAAGCGGGTGGAAAACCGGTACTTGTAGTCCTTCAGAAGCTCTTTAATTCCGTCCTCCATGGTGGCACTACACCGGAGGCGTGGAGCAGAAGTGCGGTGGTCTTGTTCTTTAAGAAAGGCGACAACGCTCTCTTGAAGAACTACAGACCGATTTCCCTTCTAAGCCGCGTCTAGAGTAATTACGAATCGTCTCGCATGCAGACTCGACGACTTCCAGCCTCTCGAACAAGCCGGTTTCCGAAAAGGCTTTAGCACCATAGAACACATACATACCCTTCGGCAAATTGTACAGAAGTCCGAAGAATACAATTTGCCACTATGTCTGGGTTATGTGGACTATGAGAAAGCCTTTGATTCCGTCGAAATTTGGGCGGTGCTGCAGTCCCTTCAGCGGTGCCAAGTTGACTATCGGTATATCGAGGTGCTGAAGTGTTTGTACAGTAGGGCTACGATGGCTATCCGAGTACAGAATCAGAGTACGAAACCTATCCAACTGCAGAGAGGTGTAAGACAGGGTGACGTTATATCCCCGAAACTCTTCACCGCTGCATTGAAAGACGTTTTCAAGCTACTGGACTGGAAAGGATACGGTATTAACATCAATGGCGAATACATCACTCACCTTCGATTTGCCGACGATATAGTCCTTATGGCAGAATCGCTGGAGGACCTAAGCACTATGCTCAATGACCTCAATAGTGTCTCCCAACGGATATGTCTTAAGATGAACATGGACAAAACAAAGATCATGTTTAATGTCCATGTCACACCTATGCCGGTAGTTTTTGGGAGCACTAAGCTCGAAGTTGTTGACGAGTATGTTTATCTGGGACAAATAGTCCGACTAGGTAAGTCCAACTTCGACCGAGAGGTCAATCGACGGATTCAACTCGGCTGGGCAGCGTTTGGGAAATTACGGCACATCTTCTCGTCAGGTATACCTCAAAACTTGAAAACTAGACTGTACAACCAGTGCGTGTTCCAGTGATGACCTATGGAACTGAGACGTGGTCCTTCACAGCTGGCCGTATGAGGAAGCTCAAGGTCGCTCAGCGAGCTATGGAGAGGGCTATGCTCGGGGTTTCTCTGCGTGATAAACTTAGAAACGAGGATATCCGTAGTAGAACCAGAGTGACCGACATAGCCCAACGGATTAGTAAGCTGAAGTGGCAATGGGCCGGCCATATAGCTCGAAGAACCGATAACCGATGGGGAAAAAAGGTTCTCGAGTGGCGGTCTCGTACCGGCGGACAAAGTGTAGGGCGTCCCCCAACTAGATGGAGTGACGACCTGGTAAGATATGCAGGAAGTCGATGGATGCAGGTGGCTCAGGACCGTTCTTTGTGGTATTCCTTGGGGGAGGCCTATGTTCAGCAGTGGACTTGTGATGGGCTGTAATGATGATGATGATGATGATTCGGGTAGAAATGTTAAAAATACTGAAACATATGTTTCTTAGTTTTTAATCTTAAAATAAGCCTAAATACAAATTTTTGTTCGTTTTAAGTTTGTCCTGACTAACATGCAAGTTAATTATTAAAGTCATTTTTTCCACGGAAGCATTATACCCTCATAATAACAGTTTTTGGTTAGATTTTAGAAAAATTAAAAAATTCGTATTTCAATATTTTATTCCAAAAGTAATTGTACCAATTTTCAAGTTACATAATCATTTAATCCTTTTTCACCATACAAATATGAAATCGACCCGTAAAATAAAGTGCCGTACAAACTGCAAAAACAGTGAGGTTTAAAAATTTTTTTTTGACTCCTCACACCTAGGGGTATCCGAAAATACCCGCGATTTTTTGTAGTTTTCGAGTTATGATTTTTTTTATCCTTTTTTTGAAAATGTTCACCCTAAACACCCTAACATTAAAAAAAATGTAATTGTGAGATTTTTTCCAAGTTTTTTGTTTGTAGCATGATCCTTATGAGTTGCCCTATTATGCATAAAATAATTAGCTTCCTAACATTCACCGAAGATACAATAATTTTAATCGAAACTTAAAAAAATTCTGTCAGGAGAGTGGGGCTTGAATTTTCAACATTAAATGAAAAATAGTAATAAATGATTTCATACTTTCTAATTAATTTTAAAACTTGGCAGTACCTTAATCTTTCATAATAACATAAAAATGACACTTAATAAGCCAGTTTTTCTGTTACAGACTTCTGAAGTTACTCAGGCAGGAAACTACCTGAATAGTTAATTTGATTTAAAAAATCTTTTTATCATTTCTAGGGCTAAACTAAGATAGTAAATGCTTCAGGTTAGCAAAAATAACATCCAGTGTCTTTACTTATTGTTTAAAATTTATTGACAACAAAATTGCCGGCAAACATTGACCTTGACTGCGCAGAGTCGGTTTTACATACAAAAATGCGTGCGCAAACCTTCCCCCACTACGCTTATTGTTCAAGATGTTTGCCGGGAACTGGACAAATGATTTCAAGATTCATACTAAAACTAGTAAATAATTTAAGATAAATTTATTTAAAGTAAATTTTCGAAATGGCGGCCATTAACTTCGATACACAGTCTACATCGTCTTAAAAAATTTGCTTTTAGTCTTCGAAAAGCATTCGTATTTTCTTTGATTTTTTCTGCGCACTGTCTCAATTTTCCCCTTAATTCATTTTCCGAATTAATTTCTCTAGCATACACCATCTCTTTGTAGAATCCCCAAATAAAAAAATCTATAGGGTTTAAATCTGGTGAGCGTGCAGGCCATTCGATTGGCCCTGCACGCCCAATCCATGTTCCTGGGAAAGGAAAAATTAGAATTTAATTTAGTCTAATTTTATATATAATTTAATTTTTTTTTAAATACTAACACTTAGTTTTTAAGCGTTAATGTAATACTAACCCATGGATCTTTGTTGTCTGAAATAAATTAATTTGAATTTGAATTAAACAAAACAAAAAAAATAAGGAATTTCGACCACTATAGGAGATCACTAGTATACATAAATGGGACAATTCCTGAAGTTCTTATAAAGAACCTGGTACAATGCCTAAAAGCATTAAGTCTGACAATTTACTTTTTTTCTTCTTTGCAATGAAGATATTTAAATAAATAAATAACCTGCTGCAATCGCTGCAATCGGTACAGTGGCTTAGCATGGGTTTCTGCCGCCCGGAAACGCTAGATCGGAAAATGAGAGTCCCGTCATATTTGCAAGTATCGTACAAAATCGATAAAAGTCTTCTATAGTCTGCATTATTTGAAAAGTAATAAAACAATTTAAGTAATGTATTTTTATACTACCCTAGCTAAAATATTGTAGCATAGGGTAGTAACTACCAAGTAGGACTACTAGGCAAAAAAGAGTCCTACCACCTAGGCCTTCCATTTTGCCAAATACGCTACAAAAAATTGTAAACGAATTACTTTCAATTTTTCTAAAAAAAGAGAAAATCAGTTTATTTTTCTAAGTATCTTACAGATATTCTATCTTTATTAGCCGTTATTTACGTTTTTAAATACAAAAGAGGTTGTTACCGTATTCTCACTTTTTAACGCCCTTCGAATAATTAAATGCAACAAAATAAAATAAAAAATTATTTTCTTTTGTGTCATATTTTTATAAATATTTTCCTTTTTAATTTTTGATAATTTTATTTCTAATAAACATATTTTGAATTTATCGGTGATGAGTATAATACAATAAACCCTGCAAATGATTGTCATGATTTTTGGTGTTTAAGTTTAGAAAATTATTTATTACAGTTAGCAACACTACTTTTGAAGTTTATGAGGAAAATTAATTAATATAATCATGTATATGATTTAAAAAGAATTATTCTCGTAAACATAATTTCATTAAAAATAAGTAATTCAAGATATTAATAAAAAATATGTTTAGTTGTATTATTCCAAAACTTTTAAATAATTAATTTTATTTATGTAGTTGACGAGGTTTACTTCCGGTTAGTGACGCAACTGTTCGTCACTAGTTGAAGAGGGGGAAAAGCGGAACTGCAGGGAGTAGATTCATTCTATTGGGAGCTTTAGAGTCGAATGGACTCAATTGATACTCTAATTTATGTCATTATATTTCTATATTACCTTTAAGTCGTCGAATATAAAATAAAGATCTTAAAATGATATTGATTATTCTTTCAATAAATTACAACTTCCTCGTCCCATGAGGCAAACGTTGTGTCTATTTCGCGGACAGGGAAACTGTTAAAGAGCTGATTTTACGATTGATTTTACTCGTAATCATATAAGGTATTCTAAAAGACCCAGAACGAACTAGTTTGAGTGCTCGACTTCCTGCTTTAATTATGGCTCTATATCTATCCAAATTTCTTGTCATTTTAGAGAATTCCGTACCTCAAAAGGGAAAACGGAACCCTTATAGGATCATAGCGTTGTACGTCCATCTGTCCGTCTGTCTGTCTGTCATGACCCTTTTATTTAGGAACACGTGGAGGTATCAAGTTAAAATTAATCTCAAATAAGTAAGTCTACGGCTACGGTCCCTTGATGCTTAAAAAAAACCAAGCTCCTAAGTCAGTGCAATAAAAAAATACGGCCATTTATGCGACATATTTTGATACTCCCAAACAAATCAAAAACTATAGGATACTTCCCGTTGACCTAGAATCATGAAATTTGGCAAGACGCAAGGTTTCACAGCAAATAAAGATAAATAAACAATTCCAAAAATAGTTAATTTGTAGTTTTATTACATACATTTTTTTGCAAATACATACATTTGCTGTTGGAAAATTGACCGTGACGTATATTGATGTATGGAAGAACATATTTCAACCACAAAGTTAAGTTTGTCCTTCAATCTTTTCATCAGAGTAATGTTCGGTGCTTTCATAGTTTATGAATTTCAGTAGGTAATATTAATTATTTTGGTGAAAGTAGCGTCCAATAACGCCGAAGACGGAGCATCCTGTAAATGCCAATTAACTCTCGTAAATATAACAATGTTGTAATTACACATTTCGGGGAGAAACTTAAAACATACGCGAAAAAATTGAGACTCTATTCCCGTAATGGACGAACTATCTACATACGAGTTTGTGCGGAACCCTCGGTGCGCCAGTCAGACTCGCACTTGTCCGGTTTTTTTAAATTTTTTGTAACATTTCTCATCAATAACATACAGTATTTCCAAGTCAACATACTCACTTCAAGCTAGACTTGTCACATTATGTTAATAGGTCATACTCTATAAGCAAAAAAACAAAAGTTAGTTAAGTAGCTTGTTGTTAATCAGTATTTGTCAAAATAATGGAGGTGTCCAAGGCTAAAGACTTGTAAGTTATATAGGCTTTGGAATATAATTTATATCACTTTCTTTGGATATCACGTAATATACAACAAACAGTCGTCTCCTCTTTCTTTTTTTAAGTCGATCAAAAATGAGAATCCTTCAAATAAACACTTTATTATGTTATGTGGGCGTCACACTGAAATTACATTTACAATATGAATTGCGATTTGTCGTATCTCCTCTTTAAAAGGAGGTCCACATTTCCCTTCTTTGCTCATTCAGTATTACAATCCTCGGCGTCGACATATTGAGTGATGTACAGTTCCGCAGTTTATCGTTTGGTGTGTTCAATAAAGCAAGACGGTATTTCATGCAAGCCTACCGCTTGCAACTTCTACAAGGCACAACTTCTACAGGTTTGGCCTCAAATGAAATACTTTTCTCAACTCTGAGCACTGTCGCCGGCAGCGATTAGCTTGGTACATAACTTGGTGGCACGGTGGTTGATAGTTTTTTTATATAAAAGAGTGGGCAAACAAGCATGCGGCTCACATGGTGGCTCACATGAAGTGACTACTGCCACCCATTAACAATAGCAACATCAGGGGAATAGCAGCTGCGTTTCACACCTTTTAAGCTCTTTTCTTGAAGGTCTAAGCTGTATCGATTTGGAAAAATCACTGGTGGTTGTCGATTCCATAAGGGAGTTATGCGAGGAAGAAAACTTCTGGTAAATCGCATAATGATATTGATAGTATCGCGAGTTTTATCGCGAAGTATGATATTGATATTTAGCGGCTGGAATGAGTCCGAACAATTCATCTGAGCACTCCCCGTGGTAGATGCGATAGAATATGTAAAGGTAATAATGCAACATCTCTTCGTATCGCCAGTGACTCAAGCCGATAAGAAAGAACTCTGTCGTCGACGATTCGAGCCGCTCTGCGTTGGATGCGATAAATTGGAAGGAGCTGTCACTGAGGTGCCCCGGCCCAGAGATGAAAGCAGTATTCCATGTTGCGCCTTGTGTGCCGAACGTGGAAACAGTGTGCCGGCACAAAAGACTGTCCCGCTCTACAAAGCAGGCCAAGCTTTTTAGAGAAGAATTTGGCCTTCCCTTTCAAGTGACCGCGAAACTGAACGTCATTCAATATATCGAAGCCGAGAATTCCGATGTTGGCTGAGGCAAGGAAGGGAGTGCCCTGAAATTGAGGAAATACAACAAAGGTGTTCTTTTTAGCGGTAAATGCGCAAAATTGTGTCTAAATTGACCTAGACTAGATTTAGTTGCCCCCAATCCGCGACTTTGTTTAATAAAGATTCGACTTCAGACACAAATTTGTTCCGGGACTCGACGTAATATTAGCACGGCTGGTGTATAAGGCATCGCCAGTGCTGTCATCTGCATAGCAATAAATGTTACTGGTTTGCAACATGTCGTTAAAATGGAGAAGGAACAGGGTAGGTACTACGCAGAATTGTGGAACACCAGCATTCACAGGCTTGGAGTCGGAGCGTGCACCGTCGACTACGACCTTATACTCCTATCTGAGATAAAATTTGTAATTTTGTTGCAATTGTGTAATTTCTCGAGAAGCCCATAAGAAGTAAGCTTCGAGAGAAGCGCGTTGTGCCAAACCCGATCGAAGGCTTTCGCTATATCCAAATTAAGCGCCAAGGTCTCCCCTTTAGATTCAACCGCCTGCGTCCAGCGGTGTGTTAGGTAAACATAGCATGTGTGAGTGGTACATAGTTATTCAATACTTCTTTAGAAATATGCTAGGTTTATGGGAGGTTAAATTAGATTAATAAAATATATACTTAATAAATTCCTTGTAAAATATTGTGGCGTAATAAAAATATCTAATAAATATTTAGTTAATAATTTGTTTCCAAGCATTTGGTTTTAATTTTGTAGTGGTTACGCCGCCACTACCCCATATCATCCAGCGGGAAAAGGCGAAAGAAGGAAATGGAAGGAGAGATGAACAGCCTTATCTTTCTGATAACAACTTAAAATAATTTAAAAAAAACTGCAGTTTCCAACCCGTTTGCTAAATGTAGCACTAAGGCAAATATGAGGAAGACCTATGATCAGCAGTGGACTTTGGTAGGCTGTAAAGGATGAATGGATGGTTTCAATAACAAATTGATGAAGGCATCCACGACTTTTTCTGCCACCAGGGCGGCGCTACTAGAAATTAAGGTATAATATTTGACAGATTTCATAGCGGAGAAGTTAATTTGTTCGGAAAATGTATAGTTTATTGTTTCTTTCTATACTATTAGCTATATTTTGATATTAATAAGATTAAAAATAAATAAGCCAAACCACAGATATTCATAAAAGTAGAAAAATAAAAATGAAAGTTAAATATTCGAAAAACTTGGAGATTTGTTTGAGAAAACTAAAATTTTATAAAATAAATGGTATTTGTTGTCATCGACTGAGCCTATAACGCATAGGACTAACGCTGCTCCTGATGATACAAGAGCACTTCCAACTTCAGGACGTCTTGCTACGGTCGCCGAGTACGATTCCCTGATTTCTATCGACCCTAAAGGTCTCCAGGGGGGCTGACGTGGCGTCATGTAATTTTTGTCACTTTTTAGTATGTTTAGTGAACGGCGTATGCGCTGACGCGATGTTCGTGTCCGTTTGGGTCGGCAATACTCGGCTCCGTCCGAGTTACCTTGTGGCCGTCCGGCACCTTCATTTTTACCGGCAGTCTTCATTTAAACGCCCTTAAGCCAAGTGCGTTTAAAACAAACGATTGAAAATTATGGAGCATTTGGGCGCAAACGAAGTCCTGAAGTCTCTCCCGGATTCTAGATGGTCTTCACGTGCTAATGCTATTAACGCTTTGCAAAATGGTTATTTAATTATTTCTGAAGCTTTGTCCGCAATTGCAAGTGACATCAATCAACCAGGAGAAACAAGAAGCGAAGCCCAAAGTCTAGCAAAAAATATGGAGAAGTTGAATACTATACTTTTAACGGAGATATGGAATGATCTTTTGGGAATTATGAACAAAACCAGCTTAACTTTACAGTATAGCACTATGACCATGGACATTGCAACAAAACTTTACGCATCTCCGGTCGATTATGTCAATAACTTACGAAATTATTTCTATCAGTACGAATCAGCTGCTAAAGAAAAAAATCCAACTGTTGACTATAAAGATAAGTCTGATGAAAAGGAATTCGCAGCACACGCGTTACTTTTTGTGAAGGATTGTCAGAGACTGTACAGTTAAATGGCAAAGAAAAATTTCGTGTAGATACGTTCAGAACATCGACCGACACGAACTAAGCAGTCAATACGCACACCCCCCACTCGGACAGCGGTTAGATAGCTCAAAAAACCTCAAGAGAGGGGCCATGATGATTGGTAACAATACCAAATCATAAACCATCATAATACTCATCCTTATCTTCATTGCTTTTCCGTTCTTTTTTAAATAGTGCCTCTTCTTTTTTTAACGAGCCATATGACAAATGAAATTGTAAGAACCGCATAGGCTAACAGCGCCAACATCTCAAAAATAGATGATAGATGTAGATATGTTTTTTTTTTATAATCGATACATTATATGCATATGCACAAGAAATGCAATGAATTTGAAGAATTCTATCACGAAGAAATTAATGCATATAAGCTCAAATCAGAATGTTTTCATTTGGGGCAGTATTTAAAGAACATAGTAAAGGAATCAGCGGATTTGAGTATCTCAGCCTTACATCATAAACTAATAAAGTCTGATAAATTAAAAGAAACTTTTCCAAATGTTGAAGTTGCTACAAGAATGTTCCTTTGCTTAATGGTTACCAATTGTAGTGGAGAGCGCTAATTTTCACACCTAAAGAGAATAAAAAATGAATTACGAACAACTATGTTACAAGAACGACTAACAAATTTGTCAGTTATGTGTATAGAAAGTGATATCATTCAAAAAATAGACTTTGAAGATATAATAGAAGATTTTGCGCAACAGAAATCCTGAAAGAAACCACTGACGTAATGGTGACCAATTCAAATTACCAACATACTTATCTAATTAATAACATTTCATTTGATTTTTACCAATAAACTATAATAAATATAAGTTTATAACAGAAAAATGTTTTTGTCATTCACTTTTTTTTTGCCAACAGGGCCCCAAATTCTAGTGTGCCCAAGGGCCCCGGTATGGCCTAAGACGGCGTTGCCCTTAGCGCTAGACCCTATGCTCGCCGCCGCCGGAGTAACGGTTCATTTAAATCGCGACAACTTATTCTCGGCTTCCTATCTCAAATATATTTCCAAACATTTAATTACATATATCTTCTTTCATTTTTTTATTTGCTACATACTTTAACTTGTTTCCAAACTGTCCTTGTGTAAAGTAAAAATATATATTCTTGGAAGAGTGAGGACACTTTTATTTGCCTTGCATCTATCCCACACCATCTAGCAAGATGTAAAAAAGATATAAACTTTAAATTACATAGTTATCAGTTATTTACAACTTCATTTTCGAAATTCAAATTACTATATTAAAAAACTATAATATAAAAAACAAACTAAAAACTGAAATTATCATACTGTCCTACTCCCCGTGGTATATTTCCAAGAACGCTGGCTGCGTTTCCTGTCTGAATGGCTTTACTTAGCCTTTGAGCGAGAAAATAAGCAGCCCTCTTATCACCAGCAGTGACAATCAGTCGTGGATAATTTTTTTAGGAACTTCACCGGACGTGAACCCCACGGACTGATAGTCTCTACAACAAATGGCATAAATATGTACTCATCTCTCAGAGACTCATATTTGAGCTACTTACTTTGTTCAATTGCCTCTAATGCTACCCCTGCTTTAAACGAGGTACCCCTAGATGAGAGGCTGCCAAAGTGTCTTTGCAAGAAATATCCCACACTAAAGCTTTATCTCTCTCCCAAGCATCCAAAGTCATACCTTCGGGTCTCCTGCCATCGTCTCTAAATATTCTACAAAGCTCTAAAACCAAGGGAACATTTATAGAGACACGAGCTCTTCAGATGACATCGTTCAAAGAACTATGACGGGACAACATTACATTAAAGGATACCATATCATTATTACTATATTGGGAATCTACAAAACGCATAATAGTGCATCTTGTGCACAACACTTAAATATATAGTTTTTAATGATTCGGCTCTATAGATAGATAGATATTATATATTTGCAGTGTATTTTCCTATAGCTTAGTTTAAAAGAAGTCAAAACTGAGAACTTGTTATTTTGATTAAATACCGCGAGCATTGTTTTAATGATATAAAAACAAAGCGCCAGCGTGGCGGCCATTGTGGAATATAAAAACTGAAATTGTATAATTTAATAATTATAAAAATATAGATGTAGAAAATATAAAAGTATCTACACCGTATAAAGATACTGAATATTTAATTAATGTAAGTAAGTGACGTAAATCGTTATTAGTTGTTCATAATTGCCTTAGTATAAAAATGATCCCAATACATGCAGCAGGTATTCTGTTGCAGTAAATAGTAGCAGTAGCATGTATATTACCTATTTAAAAAATTATTAAAGATGTTTTACATTTTAGTAATATTCTCCGTTTTTGTCTCGGCGTATGCACAAATTGACTCGGTGAGTGTACTTGCTTTATGTTTGTTAAATATATGAAATAGGAAATTCATTTAAGAAACTGATCCAGTAAGCATTAAATTGAAATTATGCCAGATTTAGTATAAGTTTGAATACCAGTGTAAAATTGCAGCTTTTGGCTTTTCCGTTTGGTTAGTGTAGAGAATCGCAGACTCCTTTACTGGTAACAAGACATTTTATCAACAAGCATTTACCTCAGAATCTGAAGCCCCTATATTTTGATAATCAAGGATATATGTAATGTCTATGGGCCACAGCATCTACTTACCATCAGGTGGACTGTGTGCTCGTTTGTCACCCTTATTCTATAAAAACCTAGAAATTAATAAGTATAAAATATTAAATTGTTATAAACATCGCACAAAAGTATGTATAATATAATCAATATGTTTTTATATACATTAATCAGACGAGAATACTACAAAAATATAAAATATAAATAATATGTACAACGTAGTCTTATGTAAAATAAAGGTGACATGTGACTAATAATTATATATATAAATAATAAATTAAATATATTTGTTTTACAGAAGAGGGCCATAAGATCAATCATAGATTGCTCTTAAAGCCTTAAGAGTCGTTGCGACAAAAATTTAAGGAAATTATTATATTAACTTTGGCTTCTGAATACATTTATGAAAATGTAATGTACGTACACAAAAATAAAAGTAGTTTTATAAAAATAGGTGATATTCATTCTATAAATACAAGGAAGAGACACAAGCTAGTAGTATCAGTTCCTTGACTCCACCTAGTCAGTAATTCATTTTTGGGGCGATGTATATGCTTTTTTAACAAAATCCCAGAAAATATACAAAATTTGACCTGCTCAAAGTTCAAAAACTTTATTAAACTAAATTTGTATAAAAAGGCTTATTATAATATTAAGGAATTTATGGATGATAATAACCTCCGGCAATGAGATGAACGCAACCAAGCTATTTCTAATTTATTTTGTGTTGTTAATTGTGTAACATAATGTATGATTGTAAGGTGTTATTTTTTTTATAAAGTCCCGCTGAGTTTCTTGCTGGTTTCGAACCAGTGGTAAATTAAAGAAAACAGTGACTTTCAATAAGTATTATTTATAATCTATATTGAAAAAAAAAGTTTCAGTTTATGTTTGTTTCTATACCTTTATGTTTTATTAGGTACATGTTTTAGTCACAATAAAGTTTATTTATTAATTTTGTATTTTTCAGTGTTAATGTAAATAAAACAATACTTTTTTATGCAACATAAAACTTGATATATTAGGGACTTTACAGTGATTAGCGTAACAACAAAATTTTATTTATAAATAATGTATATGTATGTATACAGGATTGTTCCACACTAAAGGAATTGTAGGTGCATTGCTGGGTTTTGAGGAAGGAGTAGGCTCTTTTATTTAACTATTTAAGTCATATCGGTTCGGAAAAATCGCTGGGGAAATGGAAATTCGCACGATATTTTACCGTCAAGCTTCCAGATAGTGTGATGGTATGGATAACTTTGTCGCAAATTGCGATGGTAAAACTTGACTTGAAGAGTTCGACTTAGTGTTTGCATAAATACCAAAAGAACGTTACAGCGTTCAGTTGCGGCGTCACTTGCAATGTACCCAGCGCTCCGTCTCTCTTTCTTTGTTGGTCTCAGATTAACGTTGTAAAACAAGTTGACATTTTCACATAATTTCTTAATTATATCATGCCTGTTTCATACTTCTCAAGCTCCAATAATATTATTTGAAAACAAAGCAGCACTTATTTACGCAAAGAGTATTCATTATAATATTGATAATTAATGATTATATAAATAATTTTCAGAGACCAGTCATTCATTTCCCACCGGCTGTCTCCGAGGTTCTGAAGCAACTAACCGTGGACTGTTTGAAAGAGACAAAAGCTGAACCAGAAGTGGCGAAACGTTTCTTTGAGTTAAAATTTGATGAAGATGAAATAAGCAAAAAGTTTTTATATTGCCTCAGCCGCAAAACAAATTACGTGGATGAAGATGGCCACATAAACGACGGTTTCATAACATTGTTTGATAGTAGCGATCGTAAAGAAGATGTTCAGAAGGTTATTGACACTTGTAATAAAATTAAAAATAAAGATCCTGTAGACAGATTGCATGAAATAGCAACGTGTTTTTATAAAAATACACCGGTGTTAGTAGTTCAGTAAATTAAAGATACACTTTTATGATGTCAGCTACGTACGTAAAATATGACTTGAAAATGTTATTATACTTTTGTTTTTGATTAAGATTTATTCTACCTAAAAAGTGTGTACAGATACAATACAACAATGAACAATGACTTTTTATTCAATATAGATGACATCGACGCCCCCGAACAATAAGTCGAATATCGTAAAACTTAAATTTTACAGGAAAAATGATTTAATGATTTTGTGGTATAACTCAGGCACGTGTTGAGTGCTATATGTATATATCAAATGAAAGTTAATTTTTATAGAATCTGATCTTGATGTTGACAATATGGGAAAATAAAAATTACTGAAAATGCGCTAGCAATGTGTATCAGTATTATTAAGTTACGGAATTATTGTGGTAAATTTCTCAAAAGTGATATTATAGTAACTTTATACAACTGATTTATTGGACCATTTTTTATTTAAGAGGCGATATTTAATGTACTATGAAAAAGTTATTGCTGTACTTTAAAATTGGTTAGACAAAGGCAAAGACATAAAACTCTGTTTATGCAGTAAATGTTGCGCGTGATGGAACTGAGTCCCCTAATGCTGATTGTTTCCGTTGTAAACTTAATTGTTCAGTTATACCAAATTTAAAACCATAATATATCATAGCGCGCAAAGGTTCACGGTTAAGATCCACGGTTTTAAATGAAAAGCGCGGGAAGCGTTGCAGGAAAATTAATAGAACCTTGTTTTTTTTTTTAATATTGAGCAATTGGCTTATGCAGTTCTATTTTTAAATAAATTTTCTTTTTAGAAACATATAACACGGGTGCGTTCCATTTTTAAATTTCGAGCATCTCATAACTTATTGAGTGACCTACGTATTGAGTTGAGGGAGTTATTTGCATGCCGTTAAGACATGAATAAGCATTTTAAATTTTTGTCAGTCTATCCGAGATAATCTTCGGAATGGCTGAATACGAATTGTAATGAAACAAATAGAGAGTAACGCCAGGAGTGATCTAGGTTATATTATATCCGAAAAACTTGGAGATTTGTTTGAGAAAACGAAAATTTTATAAAATAAATGGTATTTGTTGTCATCGACTGAGCCTATATCGCATAGGACTAACGCTGCTCCTGATGTTACAAGAGCACTTCCAACTTCAGGGCGTCTCGCTACGGTCGCCGAGTACGATTCCCTGATTTCTATCGACTCTCAAGGTCTCCAGGGGGGGCTGATGTGGGGTCATGTAATTTTTGTCACTTTTTAGTATGTTTAGTGAACGGCGTATGCGCTGACGCGATGTTCGTGTCCGTTTAGGTCGGCAATACTCGACTCCGTCCAAGTTACTTTGTGGCCGTCCGGGCACCTTCGTTTTTACCGGCAGTCTGCATTTAAATTGCCTCAAGCCAAGTGCGTTTAAAACAAACGATGGAAAATTATGGAGCATTTGGGCGCAAATAAAGTCCTGAAGTCTCTCCCGGATTCTAGATGGTCTTCACGTGCTAATGCTATTAACGCTTTGCAAAATGGTTATTTAATTATTTCTGAAGCTTTGTCCGCAATTGCAAGTGACATCAATCAACCAGGAGAAACAAGAAGCGAAGCCCAAAGTCTGGCAAAAAAATATGGAGAAGTTGAACACTATACTTTTAACGGAGATATGGAATGATCTTTTGGGAATTATGAACAAAACCAGCTTAACTTTACAGAATAGCACTATGACCATAGACATTACAACAAAACTTTACGCATGTCTGATCGATTATGTCAATAACTTACGAAATAATTTCTATCAGTACGAATCAGCTGCTAAAGAAAAAAATCCAAATGTTGACTATAAAGATAAGTCTGATGAAAAAGAATTCGCAGCACATGCGTTACTTTTTTTGAAGGATTGTCAGAGACTGTACAGTTAAATGGCAAAGAAAAATTTCGTGTAGATACTTTCAGAACATCGACTGACAGGAACTAAGCAGTCAGTACGCACCCCCACTCGGACAGAGGTTAGATAGCTCAAAAAACCTCAAGAGAGGGGACATGATGATTGGTAACAATACCAAATCATAAACCATCATCATACTCATCCTCATCTTCATTGCTTTTCCGTTCTTTTTTAAATAGTGCCTCTTCTTTTTTTAACGAGCCCTATGACAAATGAAATTGTAAGAACCGCATAGGCTAACAGCGCCAACATCTCGAAAATAGATGATAGATGTTGATACGTTTTTTCCTGTAATCGATACATTATATGCATATGCACAAGAAATGCAATGAATTTGAAGAATTCTATCACGAAGAAATTAATGCATATAAGCTCAAATCAGAATGTTTTCATTTGGGGCAGTATTTAAAGAACATAGCAAAGGAATCAGCAGCATAAACTAATAAAGTCTGATAAATTAAAAGAAACTTTTCCAAATGTTGAAGTTGCTACAAGAATGTTCCTTTGCTTAATGGTTACCAATTGTAGTGGAGAGCGCTAATTTTCACACCTAAAGAGAATAAAAAATGAATTACTAACAACTACGTTACAAGAACGACTAACAAATTTGTCAGTTATGTGTATAGAAAGTGATATCATTCAAAAAATAGACTTTGAAGATATAATAGAAGATTTTGCGCAACAGAAATCCTGAAAGAAACCACTGACGTAATGGTAACCAATTCAAATTACCAACATACTTATCTAATTATTAACATGTCATTTGATTTTTACCAATGAAGTATAATAAATATAAGTTCATAACAAAAAAATGTTTTTGTCATTCGCTTTTTTTTTTCTTTCCAACAGGGCCCCAAATTCTAGTGTGCCCAAGGGCCCCGGTATGGCCTAAGACGGCGTTGCCCTTAGCGCTAGACCCTACGCTCGCCGCCGCCGGAGTAACGGTTCATTTAAATCGCGACAACTTATTCTCGGCTTCCTATCTCAAATATATTTCCATACATCTAATTACATATATCTTCTTTCATTTTTTTTTATTTGCTACAAACTGTCCTTGTGTAAAGTAAAAACTTGGAAGAGAGAGGACACTTTTATTTGCCTTGCATCTATCCCACACCATCTAGCAAGATGTAAAAAAGATATAAACTTTAAATTATATAGTTATCAGTTATTTACAACTTCATTTTCAAAATTCAAATTACTATATTAAAAAACTATAATATAAAAAACAAACTAAAAACTGAAATTATCATACTGTCCTACTCCCCGTGGTATATTTTCAAGAACGCTGGCTGCGTTTCCTGTCTGAATGGCTTTACTTAGCCTTTGAGCGAGAAAATAAGCAGCCTTCTTATCACCAGTAGTCACGATCAGTCGCGGATAATTTTTTTTAGGAACTTCACCGGACGTGAACCCCACGGACTGATAGTCTCTACAACAAATGGCACAAATATGTACTCATCTCTCAGGGACTCATATTTGAGTTACTTACTTAGTTCAATTGCCTCTAATGCTACCCCTGCTTTAAACGAGGTACCCCTTAGATGAGAAGCTGCCAATGTGTCTTTGCAAGAAATATCCCACACTAAAGCTTTATCTCTCTCCCAAGCATCCAAAGTCATACCTTCGGGTCTCCTGCCATCGTCTCTAAATATTCTACAAAGCTCTAAAACCAAGGGAACATTTATAGAGACACGAGCTCTTCAGATGACATCGTTCAAAGAACTATGACGGGACAACATTACATTAAAGGATACCATATCATTATTACTATATTGGGAATCTACAAAACGCATAATAGTGCATCTTGGTGCACAACACTTAAATATATAGTTTTTTAATGATTCGGGCTCTATAGATAGATAGATATTATATATTTGCAGTGTATTTTTACTATAGCTTAGTTTAAAAGAAGTCAAAACTGAGAACTTGTTATTTTGATTAAATACCGCGAGCAATGTTTTAATGATATAAAAACAAAGCGCCAGCGTGGTGGCCATTGTGGAATATAAAAACTGAAATTGTATAATTTAATAATTATAAAAATATATTATCTACATCGTATAAAGATACTGAATATTTAATTAATGTAAGTAAGTGACGTAAATCGTTATTAGTTGTTCATAATTGCCTTAGTATAAAAATGATCCCAATACATGCAGCAGGCATTCCGTTGCAGTAAATAGTAGCAGTAGCATGTATATTACTTATTTAAAAAAATATTAAAGATGTTTTACATTTTAGTAATATTCTCCGTTTTTGTCTCGGCGTATGCACAAATTGACTCGGTGAGTGTACTTGCTTTATGTTTGTTAAATATATGAAATACGAAATTCATTTAAGAAACTGATCCAGTAAGCATTAAATTGAAATTATGCCAGATTTAGTATAAGTTTGAATACCAGTGTAAAATTGCAGCTTTTGGCTTTTCCGTTTGGTTAGTGTAGAGAATCGCAGACTCCTTTACTGGTAACAAGACATTTTATCAACAAGCATTTACCTCAGAATCTGAAGCCCCTATATTTTGATAATCAAGGATATATGTAATGTCTATGGGCCACAACATCTACTTACCATCAGGTGGACTGTGTGCTCGTTTGTCACCCTTATTCTATAAAAACCTAGAAATTAATAAGTATAAAATATTAATTTTTTATAAACATCGCACAAAAGTATGTATAATATAATCAATATATTTTTATATACATTAATCAGACGAGAATACTACTAAAATATAAAATATAAATAATATGTACAACGTAGTCTTATGTAAAATAAAGGTGCCATGTGACTAATAATTATATATATAAATAATAAATTAAGTATATTTGTTTTACAGAAGAGGGCCATAAGCGCAATCATAGATTGCTTTTAAAGCCTTAAGAGTCGCTGCGACAAAAAAATTAATATATTAACTTTGGCTTCTGAATACATTTATGAAAATGTAATGTACGTCACAAAAATAAAAGTAGTTTTATAAAAATAGGTGATATTCATTCTGTAAATACAAGGACACAGCTAGTAGTATCAGTTCCTTGACTCCACCGAGTCAGTAATTCATTTTTGGGGCGATGTATACGCTTTTTTAACAAAATCCCAGAAAATATACAAAATTTGACCTGCTCAAAGTTCAAAAACTTTATTAAACTAAATTTGTATAAAAAGGCTTATTATAATATTAAGGAATTTATGGATGATAATAACCTTCGGCAATGAGATGAACGCAACCAAGCTATTTCTAATTTATTTTGTGTTGTTAATTGTGTAACATAATGTATGATTGTAAGCTGTTATTTTTTTTATAAAGTCCCGCTGAGTTTCTTGCTGGTTTCGAACCAGTGGTAAATTAAAGAAAACAGTGACTTTCAATAAGTATTATTAAAAACAAAGTAAACTTAAAAAAAAAGTTTCAGTTTACGTTTGTTTCTATACCTTTATGTTTTATTAGGTACATGTTTTAGTCACAATAAAGTTTATTTATTAATTATGTATCTTTTTTATGCAACATAAAACTTGATATATTAGGGACTTTACAGTGATTAGCGTAACAACAAAATTTTATTTATAAATAACGTATATGTATGTATACAGGATTGTTCCACATTAAAGGAATTGTAGGTGCATTGCTGGGTTTTGAGGAAGGAGTAGGCTCTTTTATTTAACTATTTAAGTCATATCGGTTCGGAAAAATCGCTGGGGAAATGGAAATTCGCACGATATTTTACCGTCAAGCTTCTAGATAGTGTGATGGTATGGATAACTTTGTCGCAAATTGCGATGGTAAAACTCGACTTGAAGAGTTCGACTTAGTGTTTGCATAAATACCAAAAGAACGTTACAGCGTTGAGTTGCGGCGTCACTTGCAATGTACCCAGCGCTCCGTCTCTCTTTCTTTGTTGGTCTCAGGTTAACGTTATAAAACAAGTTGACATTTTCACATAATTTCTTTATTATGTCATGCCTGTTTCATACTTCTCAAGCTCCAATAATATTATTTGAAAACAAAGCAGCACTTATTTACGCAAAAAGTATTCATTATAATAGTGATAATTAATGATTATATAAATAATTTTCAGAGACCAGTCATTCATTTACTACCGGCTGTCTCCGAGGTTGTGAAGCAACTAACCGCGGACTGTTTGAAAGAGATAAAAGCTGAACCAGAAGTGGCGAAACGTTTCTTTGAGTTCAAATTTGATGAAGATGAAATAAGCAAAAAGTTTTTATATTGCGTCGGCCGTAAAACAAATTACGTGGATGAAGATGGCCACATAAACGACGGATTCATAACATTGTTTGATAGTAGCGATCGTAAAGAAGATGTTCAGAAGGTTATTGAAACTTGTAATAAAATTAAAAATAAAGATTATTTAGACACATTGTTTGAAATAGCAACGTGTTTTCATAAAAATACACCGGTGTTATTAGTTCAGTTCAGCCAACCCGCTCGCCAAGCGTGGCAACTACGGCAATATATCCCCCAATGAAGAATGTTACGAAGAGACGGCCCCCAGTCCCCGGCGGCCCCACTATTCCTGGCTACGGTGGCGACCATGGTAACGGCGGGGCAGGGGGTGCTAAGAATCTCCGGTGGAGGCTCGGTTGCCACCTACGACGACTCGACCTGGCAACTTATAACGCACGCACTCTGAGGACTGATGAGAAGATCCTGGAGCTGGAAGAAGAGATAGACAAGTTGCGCTGGAATATTATAGGTCCGAAGAGAGGGGGAGGACACGGTAATCCTCGAATCCGGCAACTTGTTCTATCACCGGGAGGGCGACCATCTGTCCCAAGGAGGTGTCGGATTTATCGTCCACAAGTCTCTCGTTAATAACGTTGTAAAGATTGGGAGTGTGTCGACGAGGGTTGCGTACCTTATACTCAGAATCACCAAACGGTATTCGCTGAAGGTCATACAGGTTTACGCACCAACCTCGGCACACCCCGATGAGGAGGTGGAGGAAATGTATGAGGATATTTCTAGAGCCATACATTCCTCCAAAACCCACTATACGGTGTTAATGGAGACTTCAATGCAAAACTAGGCACAAGAGAGAACGGTGAGCTGAAAGTAAGGAAATTCGGATTAGGGCAACGGAACCAAGGTTAGCAGCTGGCCGACTTCATGGAGAAAGAGGGATGTCGTTATGATGAACTCTTTCTTCCAGAAGCGGCCCCACAGGAAGTGGACCTGGTCGAGCCCCGACGGTTCGACAAAAATGAGATTGACTTCATTATGACGACTAGAGGCCAACTGTTCAGTGATGTCTCAGTGATCGCGAGGGTAAAACTGATAGCGATCACCGAATGGTTAGAGGCACACTGAACCTAAACGTTAAGTTGGAGAGGTCTCATCTAATGAAGTCAACGCTCCGTCCCCCTAGTGCTCTAATCCAAAGTCCCGAAACCTTTCAGCTCGAGTTACAAAACCGTTTTCAGTGCCTAGAAGATTGCAATTCAGTGAACGATATGAATGACAAGCTCGTGAAAACTGTCCATGCGGTCGGAGCTAAGTTTTGTAAGACCCGCCGCAGAAGAACACAAAAACTCTCCGATCACACTCTTAATCTCATGGCTGTTAGACGGGAAATGAAGCTGCAATCTTCAGTAGATTTGATAGCATACAGGCAACTGAACAGACAGATCTCCAAATGCATGCGGCGGACTTACGCAACTTTAATACTGCTCGTATTGAAGAAGGATCGAGCGGAACCAGGGCTCCAAAGTCTTTGCTAGAGATTTGTCTGCCAGAAAGAGCCAACTGTCGAAGCTGAAGACCACGTGTGGCAGCGTCGTTTCCGGACATCTGAGATTTTGAGGAGATTGAGAGGTTCTATGGGCAGCTGTACAAATCATCGTTGGAGCCACACGCAAGTGTGAGTAACGATCCAAGAGCAAGTCTTATCCGACACTATTCCGATGATATTCCAGACGTCAGTCTGAGCGAGATTAGAATGGCTCTCCAGCACCTTAAAACGGCAAGGCCCCAGGCGAGATGGAGTTACAGCGGAGCTTCTGAAAGCGGGTGGAAAACCGGTACTTGTAGTCCTTCAGAAGCTCTTTAATTCCGTCCTCCATGGTGGCACTACACCGGAGGCGTGATGCAGAAGTGCGGTGGTCTTGTTCTTTAAGAAAGGCGACAACGCTCTTTGAAGAACTACAGACCGATTTTCTAAGCCGCGTCTAGAGTCATTACGAATCGTCTCGCATGCAGACTCGACGACTTCCAGCCTCTCGAACAAGCCGGTTTCCGAAAAGGCTTTAGCACCATAGAACACATACATACCCTTCGGCAAATTGTACAGAAGTCCGAAGAATACAATTTGCCACTATGTCTGGGTTATGTGGACTATGAGAAAGCCTTTGATTCCGTCGAAATTTGGGCGGTGCTGCAGTCCCTTCAGCGGTGCCAAGTTGACTGTCGGTATATCGAGGTGCTGAAGTGTTTGTACAGTAGGGCTACGATGGCTATCCGAGTACAGAATCAGAGTACGAAACCTATCCAACTGCAGAGAGGTGTAAGACAGGGTGACGTTATATCCCCGAAACTCTTCACCGCTGCATTGAAAGACGTTTTCAAGCTACTGGACTGGAAAGGATACGGTATTAACATCAATGGCGAATACATCACTCACCTTCGATTTGCCGACGATATAGTCCTTATGGCAGAATCGCTGGAGGACCTAAGCACTATGCTCAATGACCTCAATAGTGTCTACCAACGGATATGTCTTAAGATGAACATGGACAAAACAAAGATCATGTTTAATGTCCATGTCACACCTATGCCGGTAGTTTTTGGGAGCACTAAGCTCGAAGTTGTTGACGAGTATGTTTATCTGGGACAAATAGTCCGACTAGGTAAGTCTAACTTCGACCGAGAGGTCAATCGACGGATTCAACTCGGCTGGGCAGCGTTCGGGAAATTACGGCACATCTTCTCGTCAGGTATACCTCAAAACTTGAAAACTAGACTGTACAACCAGTGCGTGTTGCCAGTGATGACCTATGGAACTGAGACGTGGTCCTTCACTGCTGGCCGTATGAGGAAGCTCAAGGTTGCTCAGCGAGCTATGGAGAGGGCTATGCTCGGGGTTTCTCTGCGTGATAAACTTAGAAACGAGGATATCCGCAGTAGAACCAGAGTGACCGACATAGCCCAACGGATTAGTAAGCTGAAGTGGCAATGGGCCGGCCATATAGCTCGAAGAACCGATAACCGATGGGGAAAAAAGATTCTCGAGTGGCGGCCTCGTACCGGCGGACAAAGTGTAGGGCGTCCCCCAACTAGATGGAGTGACGACCTGGTAAGATATGCAGGAAGTCGATGGATGCAGGTGGCTCAGGACCGTTCTTTGTGCCATTCCTTGGGGGAGGCCTATGTTCAGCAGTGGACTTGTGATGGGCTGTAATGATGATGATGATGATGATTCGGGTAGAAATGTTAAAAATACTGAAACATATGTTTCTTAGTTTTTAATCTTAAAATAAGCCTAAATACAAATTTTTGTCCTACCATAATTTCGTTTTAAGTGTGTCCTGACTAACATGCAAGTTAATTATTAAGGTCATTTTTTCCACGGAAGCATTATACCCTCATAATAACACTTTTTGGTTAGATTTTAGAAAAATTAAAAAATTCGTATTTCAATATTTGGTATTTCTTTAGTAATCTGCGGCATGAATATATGGTCGCCGAGTTGGCGGGGGAGAGGGGAGGAGGGGTGGGAACCTCCCTAAAAGAATTAAGTGCCGGAAACCCCCCCTTTGTTTTTAATGATTTTTTAAAGTTTTGTGACCTATTGAGGCAAATAGTAATCTGCGGCATGAAAATATGGTCGCCGAGTGGGCGGGGAGGGGGGGGGGGTGGGAACCTCCCCCTAAAAGAATTAAGTGCCGGAAACCCCCTTTTTTAAATGATTTTTTAAAGTTTTGTTACCTATTGAGGCAAAATTGATTTTGAGGGAAAAAACCGTGCGAATCAACACTATTTTGATTCTGCTTCTGCTCCAGCGCTGCGGGAAGTGCAGCCCGTTCGCCTGCGTAACTAAGCACAGGCACCTGGCTCACCTGCGCAGCTTCGGCTGTTTGGTCGCCTTCGGCGACCAGCCTCAACCGCTACGGCTCGTACGCTGCCTGCGCTTAGTTACAGCGGGCGAGGGCTGCTTTCCTCCGCGCTTCCGGGTTTTCATATACACTCTAGGGGTAAGAGCGGAAAGACCACGTGGAAGACGGGGTTGACAGATTCGGTTTTGTGATTTATACCTTCTGGTACTAGGGTTTGATCAAAAGAAACGACCAAATATATTATTAAAACATTTATTTATAAACATGTTTAATTGCTTTAATTAATTCCATAAAAGGATCTTTCTAATTGTTATATTGTTGTTGCGTGTTATTTTTTAAAACAGATACAGACCATGCTCTATTTCTATCTCTTTCTAATAATTATATTGTTGTTTCGTTTTCGTATCATTTTAAATGGATATAACCTCAAAATTATAATTATCGATATCTCGAAAACTAAAGATTTCCGGCATAAAAAGCAGCTAGATGGTAATCAATAGCATCATTGCCTGTCAACTAAAGCTAAAATGAACACTTAAATCGTGCCGCAGATTACTAAAGCCGACCCCAATATTTTATTCCAAAAGTAATTGTACCAATTTTCAAGTTACATAATCATTTAATCCTTTTTCACCATACAAATATGAAATCGACCCGTAAAATAAAGTGCCGTACAAACTGCAACCTGCAAATTTGCTTTATTTTGCCTTATTTTACGCTCTGAGGGTTTGAATTTTTCAATATCCTATCTTAGTAAATGCCTACGTAATAAAATATATTCACAATTTCATGCTTCTACCAGCGGTTTCAATATACTGGGTGGTCCAAACAGTGAGGTTATAAATTTTTTTTTGATTCCTCACACCTAGGGGTATCCGAAAATACCCTATTTGATTACGCCCAGGAACGCGTCCAGCCATCGGGGTTTCGTGGGTGTTATTAAAAACACTGTAGCTCGGGTAATGCTCTAACACTTCTCCTCGCCGCTCCAGTTGCTCTCGATAAAGCCGTGCCGCTAATGCGCCGTTTCCTTGGGCAACGCCGTAGAAATAGTGCATCTCTGCGTATTGACTGAGAGAATAATTCATTGCTGAAAGTAATCCAAATCACTAAGCAACTCAAGGTCCATAAAACAAGCACAGGTCTATCGTAAGGCAAATCAAGAATCCGGGAAACAAAGCGAAGGTAGTAAAATAAGAGATCCAAATAAACGTAAAGTGAGTAGTGGTTGCACGCAGGAAAGCAGTGAACGACTGGCGGGACCGAGTGAGGTGAAAAAGGGACGCGGTCGGTGTGGCGCGGGGCGCGGGGTGCGGCCTGGTAACAAAATGGAGCGCAAAGCAGGAATGTTTACCTGAGCCTTTGTTTAAAATTCCTTTGTGTGTTTGTGACTGAATGTGCTATCATTTAGTTTGAGTGAAATAAAAAAAACATGTAGTTTGTAGTAAAATGATACCTTAATAAATGTCACGTTTTAACAATAAGTAGTTTTCTTTGCTAACCTGAAGCATTTACTATCTTAGTTTAGCCCTAGAAATGATAAAAAGATTTTTTAAATCAAATTAACTATTCAGGTAGTTTCCTGCCTGAGTAACTTCAGAAGTCTGTAACAGAAAAACTGGCCTATTAAGTGTCATTTTTTTTATGTTATTATGAAAGATTAAGGTACTGCCAAGTTTTTAAAATTAATTAGAAAGTATGAAATCATTTATTACTATTTTTCATTTAATGTTGAAAATTCAAGCCCCACTCTCCTGACAGAATTTTTTTAAGTTTCGATTAAAATTATTGTATCTTCGGTGAATGTTAGGAAGCTAATTATTTTATGCATAATAGGGCAACTCATAAGGATCATGCTACAAACAAAAAAACTTGGAAAAAATCTCACAATTACATTTTTTTTAATGTTAGGCTGTTTAGGGTGAACATTTTCAAAAAAAGGATAAAAAAAATCATAACTCGAAAACTACAAAAAATTGCGGAACATATATAGGGTATTTTCGGATACCCCTAGGTGTGAGGAATCAAAAAATTTTATAACCTCGCTGTTTGGACCAGCCTGTATATTTCGAGTATATCAATATTTATATATACTCGTGCAACTTGCACCCTCGTGTTTTAAAACCTAACATTCGTGTTGTTTTTAATTTTATTATTTTAGTTCAAGAGTATGTATGTGCATCAATTTTCAAATTGAAAAAATACATTAATGAATTTTTCCCCACACAAATTTGCACACCTTATTGAAATACCCCACCCCGGGTTTTATTTCATTTATTTTATTTAGGAATTACCTTTAGTATGTCTCGAGTCAATCGCCCCGTAAAATAAAAAGTTTCCAACAAACTGTAACACCCTATTTCACCCCCTTAAGGGTTGAATTGTCCAAAATCCTATCTCAGTGGAAACCTACGTTATAAAAGGCAGCTACGTGTTGGATGCCGCGTGGGTGGTGATAGTATCAATAGCATCAGCTATGCGGATGACACGGTGTTGCTGAGTCCCACTGCGAATGCGATCGGAGAAATGTTGAAGGTCTGTGAGACTTACGCTGCCTCGCATGGTCTTGTATACAACATTAAAAAAAGTGAATATATGGTCTTTAGGGTCGCCGGCAAGAGTCCCTAATCTATCCCTCCAATAACCCTAAATGGATCGGAACTAAAGCGGGTTTATCAATTTAAATACCTAGGGCATATTCTTGCCGACGACCTTAAAGATGATCTAGACATAGAGAGGGAGCGTAGGGCTTTGGCGATACGCGGCAACATGCTGGCTCGTAGATTTGCCCGCTGTTCGGACCAGGTTAAAATAACCTTATTCAAAGCGTATTGCCAGGGTCTGTACACGGGCGGTCTGTGGATTAGGTATGCCAAAACATCGTTAAACACCCTGCGATTCCAGTACAATAATGTTTTCAGAATGATGTTGGCACTTCCCCGCTTCTGTAGTGCCTCTGGCATGTTTGCACAGACCCGAACTGACGGTTTTCATGCCATAGTTCGGAAAAAGTAGTTGGAAGTGTAGTCGCTGATGGGAAGGATACACAGAAGTGACAACAGCATCCTGAGAATGGTGGCAGATGATCCGCATGCGCCTATTGTGAGGCATTTCGTGCGAACGATGACTCATACATGGATGGTAATTCTTCTAGGTGTCGACCGCACGGAGTGCATCTTAGGTACATGACAAATTAGAATTTAATTTAGTCTAATTTTATATATAATTTAATTTTTTTTAAATACTAACACTTAGTTTTTAAGCGTTAATGTAATACTAACCCATGGATCTTTGTTGTCTGAAATAAATTAATTTGAATTTGAATTAAACAAAATTAAAAAAATAAGGAATTTCGACCACTATAGGAGATCACTAGTATACATAAATGGGACAATTCCTGAAGTTTCTTATAAAGAACCTGGTACAATGTCTAAAAGCATTAAGTCTGACAATTTACTTTTTTTTCTTCTTTGCAATGAAGATATTTAAATAAATAAATAACCTGCTGCAATCGCTGCAATCGGTACAGTGGCTTAGCATGGGTTTCTGCCGCCCGGAAACGCTAGATCGGAAAATGAGAGTCCCGTCATATTCGCAAGTATCGTACAAAATCGATAAAAGTCTTCTATAGTCTGCATTATTTGAAAAGTAATAAAACAATTTAAGTAATGTATTTTTATACTACCCTAGCTAAAATATTGTAGCATAGGGTAGTAACTACCAAGTAGGACTACTAGGCAAAAAAGAGTCCTACCACCTAGGCCTTCCATTTTGCCAAATACGCTACAAAAATCGTAAATGAATTACTTTCAATTTTTCTAAAAAAAGAGATAATCAGTTTATTTTTCTAAGTATCTTACAGATATTCTATCTTTATTAGCCGTTATTTACATTTTTAAATACAAAAGAGGTCGTTACCGTATTCTCACTTTTTTTAACGCCCTTCGAATAATTAATTGCAACAAAATAAAATAAAAAAATATTTTCTTTTGTGTCATATTTTTATAAATATTTTCCTTTTTAATTTTTGATAATTTTATTTCTAATAAACGTATTTTGAATTTATCGGTGATGAGTATAATACAATAAACCCTGCAAATGATTGTCATGATTTTTGGTGTTTAAGTTTAGAAAATTATTTATTACAGTTAGCAACACTACTTTTGAAGTTTATGAGGAAAATTAGTTAATATAATCATGTATATGATTTAAAAATAATTATTCTCGTAAACATAATTTCATTAAAAATAAGTAATTCAACATATTAATAAAAAATATGTTTAGTTGTATTATTCCAAAACTTTTAAATAATTAATTTTATTTATGTATGTAATATTAATTTTACTTCCGGTTAGTGACGCAACTGTTCGTCACTAGTTGAAGAGGGGGGAAAAGTGGAACTGCAGGGAGTAGATTCATTCTATTGGGAGCTTTAGAGTCGAATGGACTATACTTAATCAATTGATATTCGAATTTATGTCATTATATTTCTATATTACCTTTAAGTCGCCGAATGTAAAATAAAGATCTTAAAATGATATTGATTATTCTTTCCATAAATTACAACTTCCTCGTCCCATGAGGCAATTTCGCGGACAGGGAAACTGTTAAAGAGCTGATTTTACGATTGATTTTACTCGTAATCATAAAAGGTATTCTAAAAGACCCAGAACGAACTAGTTTGACTGCTCGACTTGCTGCTTTAATTATGGCTCTATATCTATCCAAATTTCTTATAGCACACAATCATTTTAGAGTTCCGTACCTCAAAAGGGAAAACGGAACCCTTATAGGATCACTGCATTGTACGTCCGTCTGTCCGTCTGTCTGTCTGTCAAGACCCTTTTATTTAGGAACACGTGGAGGTATCAAGTTAAAATTAATATCAAATAAGTAAGTCTACGGCTACGGTCCCTTGAAGATTAAAAAAACCAAACTCCTAAGTCAGTGCAATAAAAATACGGCCATTTATGCGACATATTTTGATACTCCCAAACAAATCAAAAACTATAGGATACTTCCCGTTGACCTAGAATAATGAAATTTGGCAAGACGCAAGGTCTCACAGCAAATAAAGATAAATAAACAATTCCAAAAATAGTTAATTTGTAGTTTTATTACATACATTTTTTTTTTTGCAAATGCATACATTTGCTGTTGGAAAATTGAGCGTGACGTATATTGATGTATGGGAGAACATATTTCAACAACAAAGTTAAGTTTGTCCTTCAATCTTTTCATCATAGTAACGTTCGGTGCTTTCATAGTTTATGAATTTCAGTAGGTAATATTAATTATTTTGGTGAAAGTAGCGTCCAATAACGCCGAAGACGGAGCATCCTGTAAATGCCAATTAACTCTCGTAAATATAACAATGTTGTAATTACACATTTCGGGGAGAAACTTAAAACATACGCGAAAAAATTGAGACTCTATTCCCGTAATGGACGAACTATCTACATACGAGTTTGTGCGGAACCCTCGGTGCGCCAGTCAGACTCGCACTTGTCCGGTTTTTTTTAATTTTTTGTAACATTTCTCATCAATAACATACAGTATTTCCAAGTCAACATACTCACTTAATGCTAGACTTGTCACATTATGTTAATAGGTCATACTCTATAAGCAAAAAAAAAAGTTAGTTAAGTAGCTTGTTGTTAATCAGTATTTGTCAAAATAATGGAGGTGTCCAAGGCTAAAGACTTGTAAGTTATATGGGCTTTGGAATATAATTTATATCACTTTCTTTGGATATCACGTAATATACAACAAACAGTCGTCTCCTCCTCCTTTTTTAAGTCGATCAAAAATGAGAATCCTTCAAATAAACACTTTATTATGTTATGTGGGCGTCACACTGAAATTACATTTACAATATGAATTGCGGTTTGTCGTATCTCCTCTTTAAAAGGAGGTCCACATTTCCCTTCTTTGCTCATTCAGTATTACAATCCTCGGCGTCGACATATCGAGTGATGTACAGTTCCGCAGTTAATCGTTTGGTGTGTTCAATAAAGCAAGACGGTATTTCATGCAAGCATACCGCTTGCAACTTCTACAAGGCACAACTTCTACAGGTTTGGCCTCAAATGAAATACTTTTCTCAACTCTGGGCACTGTCGCTGGCAGCGAATAGCTTGGTACATAACTTGGTGGCGCGGTGGTTGATAGTTTTTTTTATATAAAAGAGTGGGCAAACGAGCATGCGGCTCACATGATGGTAAGTGACTACCGCCGCCCATTAACAACAGCAACATCAGGGGAATTGCAGCTGCGTTTCCGACCTTTTAAGCTCTTTTCTAGAAGGTCTAAGCTGTATCGATTTGGAAAAATCGCTGGTGGTAGTCGATTCCATAAGGGAGTTATGCGAGGAAGAAAATTTCTGGTAAATCGCATAGTGGTGGACCGCAAATCATCCAGATGATATTGATAGTATCGCGAGTTTTATCGAGAAGTATGATATTGATATTTAGCGGCTGGAATGAGTCCGAACAATTCATCTGAGCACTCCCCGTGGTAGATGCGATAGAATATGTAAAGGGATGCAACATCTCTTCGTATCGCCAGTGAGTCAAGCCGATAAGAAAGAACTCTGTCGTCGACGATTCGAGCCGCTCTGCGTTGGATGCGATAAATTGGAAGGAGCTGTCACTGAGGTGCCCCGGCCCAGAGATGAAAACAGTATTCCATGTTTTCATGGACATTGCTGGGACATTAAATTATACTAGCACCTTGTGTGCCGAACGTGGAAACGGTGTGCCGGCACAAAAGACTGTCCCGCTCTACAAAGCACGCCAAGCTTTTTAGAGAAGAATTTGGCCTTCCCTTTCAAGTGACCGCGAAACTGAACGTCATTCAATATATCGAAGCCGAGAATTCCGATGCTGGCTTAGGCAAGGAAGGGAGTGCCCTGAAATTGAGGAAATACAACAAAGGTGTTCTTTTTAGCGGTAAATGCGCAAAATTGTGTCTAAATTGACCTAGACTAGATTTAGTTGCCCCCAATCCGAGACTTTGTTTAACAAAGATTCGACTTCAGACACAAATTTGTTCCGGGACCCGACGTAATATTAGCACAGCTGGTGTATAAGGCATCGGCAGTGCTATTACCTGCATAGCAATAAATGTTACTGGTTTGCAACATGTCGTTGAAATGGAGAAGGAACAGGGTAGGTACTACGCAGAATTGTGGAACACCAGCATTCACAGGCTTGGAGTCGGAGCATGCACCGTCGACTACGACCTTATATTCCTATCTGAGATAAAACTAGTGATCCCAGGTGATCCAATTGTATAATTTCTCGAGAAGCCCATAAGAAGTAAGCTTCGAGAGAAGCGCGTTGTGCCAAACCCGATCGAAGGCTTTCGCTATATACAAATTAAGTGCCAAGGCCTCCCCTTTAGATTCAACCGCCTGCGTCCAGCGGTGTGTTAGGTAAACATAGCATGTGTGAGTGGTACATAGTTATTCAATACCTCTTTAGAAATGTGCTAGGTTTGTGGGAGGTTAAATTAGATTAATAAATTATATACTTAATAAATTCCTTGTAAAATATTGTGGCGTAATAAAAGTATCTTATAAATATTTAGTTAATAATTTCTTTCCAATCATTTGGTTTTAATTTTGTAGTGGTTACGCCGCCACTATCCCATATCATCCAGCGGGAAAAGGCGAAATAAGGAAATGGAAGGAGAGATGGACAGCCTTATCTTTCTGATAACAACTTAAAATAATTAAAAAAAACTGCAGTTGCCAACCCGTTTGCTAAACGTAGCACTAAGGCAAATATGAGGAAGACCTATGATCAGCAGTGGACTTTGGTAGGCTGTAAAGGATGAATGGATGGTTTTAATAACAAATTAATGAAGGCATCCACGACTTTTTCTGCCACCAGGGCGGCGCCACTAGAAATTGAGGTATAATATTTGACAGATTTCATAGCAGAGAAGTTAATTTGTTCGGAAAATGTAAAGTTTATTGTTTCTTTCTATATTATTAGCTATATTTTATATTAATAAGATTAAAAATAAATAAGCCAAACCACAGATATTCATAAAAGTAGAAAAATAAAAATAAAAGTTAAAATGTGCAAAAAATTAAAGAGGAAACCACTGACGCATTGTTTTGTGTATTAATATAATACTCTAGAAAGTGATAAAATTTTATTAAAAACCAACTTCTCAATTAAATTACATTGTGTAACAAAAACTTTACCTCAGTATCAACTAGCGACATCTGGTGAGAAGAACATTATTAGCCCTCATTACCTTCATATTTGACGTCTTTTCACACAATATACTTATTATTTATTTTCAGTTACATTCGTTAAAAACTCACGCACCTTGCTTGTGTTCGATTAATCGATTATAACCATATACTTATGTAAATAATCTAGGATTATAACATTTCTTATCTTGTCATTTTTTGGTAGTTCTAAGAAGTAAGAAGCAAGAAGCAAGGCGCCATCTATGTTTGCTATAAGACACTGACCTAACAATTGCTACAAAGCACATACATCTTTTTGTAGTCATTTTTGTTTAAGTTTACAATAATTCACTTAGATGGCGGTAATTACGTTTTACTTTTTGGATAATGTATTTTACCTTGTTGACTAAACGTAGGTAAGTAATTTCAGTTGTTAATATAAAGAATTTTGCGACAAATAGTTCTTAATTACTTGTCAATTACAGAGATTTTGAAGGTGTGTGGAAGATGGATGGCTCTCTGAAGTTGGAACTTATACAGAAGACTATTAGCGTTTCAGTGCTAACAATATTAGTCATTAGGTATTTATTAAATTATACTAACACCTATGGACCTTTATATTTTCTGAACAAAATTGCAATAAAAACATATCATATTCCAGAGAACAATGCAACTGTGCCCTTTCTTGTTAAAAGCTTTAAAGTGGGTTGCAGGTGTCCACGAGCTGCAGAAGAGTCAAAGTTTACCGCCACCTGGACTGTTAGCTCAAAAAAACACACACATTGTAACTATTTTTTACGTGGTAGAGCCATGCTGCAGCTATATTAGTAGTATAGTTGCAGCACGAATGGGTCGGCTCGACCGGGGAAGGACCACGCTCTCACAGAATACCAGCGTAAAATAGCAGCTTCACGCTGCTGTGTTTCGTATGGTGAGTGTACCATACGAAACACAGCACAGAGTGAACCGGAGACCCTTTTTACTGGAAATGAGGCATACCATCTTAGTCCTCACGGGTGACAACGCATCTGCATTTTGTTTGATGTAGATGTCTATGGGCCGCAGCAACCACTTACCATCAGGTGGACTGTGTGCTCGTTTTTCACCCTTATCCTATAAAAAAAAATCCATAAATAAAACAATTGTTTTGCTATTTCATTCTAGTATTTAGTGCATGTTCACGTAGTGGCGGTGTAAAATAATCTATCATCCCATTTCGTCCCGAGGGATTGTAAAAGCTGTTTTGGGCAATGTCAAGAAAATATTACGGTTTCCGAATAATAGAAACATAACGGTTTTGTAATATGGCAAATGTGATATACTCAGACCGAAGACGTGAATCAAGAAGAGGAGCGTCAAATGTATGTCATCGCATAAAGATTGGTATTTCTTACAGAAAATCAAAGTGCAGGTAAGTGGCTTATATTGAATAGTATATGATATATTGTTATTAAGGTGTATCGCAACGTTTGATACTGCGATGTGGCTTTTATATATGTGAGCTACGTCCACGTCCAGCAATGGATTGCTTACTGATGATGAATAAGAAGGTATTTAGGTAAATCAAATTTTTATGTTTTGTTTTATTACTGTACGAGCTAACTACTCATAACAGAGCCATGGAAGTCCAGGGGATAAACGCCCGTCTTATTATTTCATAGTTCACGAGTAACATTATTATAATATGCTAGTTTACTATGTACTCGACGGTGAAACAAAACATTGTGCAGCAGGAGGAAACTTGCATAACTAAGAAATGAAAAATTGGGTAGTGCGGTGGGCGCTTGGGGCTAAAACCCTCTTAGAAATGAGAAAAATCCAGTGTCAGCTCATATTATAAGTATTCTAAGGGGAAAACGTGTTTACTAAGTATAAGAACCTTCAGCATCAAGGTTAACTTTTATAAAAATACAACATTTGCAAGTATAATTTGTTATGATAAATTCATGCGCATTAATATTTAGATAGTGAAATGTTAAATAACATATTTCTTGATTTCGTGTATATTATAAAAACGAGTTAATAGCTATATCATAATTTACGTATTTGAACGTATATACTCGTAATTATCAGAATAATGCTATTTATTACAACTTGCTTTTTTCGTACCTATGTCTTTCGTGTACTTATGTAACTTCAATAACAGTGCGATATTAATAATAATAATCATATCTTCCAGATCAAATTTCGATCATGGCGGCCAGTCTCAACAGGGACTATAGCCATTTACGCAGGACAGGATTATAGTGCCCGAGTGTATGCGCAAGCACAGGTGCACTCTCTATTCCCGTACTCTCATACTCCGATGAGACGGTTATCCGACACGGCCACCGGTGAGTAATCAGGCGCAGGACCAACGACTTTACGTGCTTTCTGAGGCACGGGGTAGAAACGCCGCCAATTTCCTGAATCCGGTCTGCTACTGAGAATTTCTTGACAAAAAACCCAATAACTGATTTTGGCCCGACCCGGGGATTCAAAACCAGGACCTCATGATCAGTAACTGCGTTCACGACCACTAGATCAACGAAACAGCCATATGGTAACATGGAGCTGATTTGATTATGGACTCGGATGCAGTTTAAGCTTGTTTTTAAATAGATTTTATTTTGTGTGTTTGTTGTGAAATCATCTTAATTAGGAGATTTCGCATATTATAATGTATTTACAGCATCAGCATATTTAAGTAGTCAATTTTTGATTATATGATTATGTAATGAACTTCAAGTCCTATGGTGATGACATAGGCATTTATACATTTTCACGATCTATGGGAATTGGATTTAACATATTTAGATCGATTTCCGCCATTAATAGGTCACCTAATTTCATCGTCTAAACAGCAGATTACACGACACACATGTAAGGTCGATAATGGAGAAAAAATATTATAACCCCTCTTACAAACTAATTATTTAATAAAACTCTTCTTTGTTTCATTGCCAGCTTGAACTTAATTTCAAATGTTTGTCAAGCCCATAATAAAAAAACCAATAATAAAAAATGAGTGTTATAGTAGTTATAAAAAGAAAGTACAGTATTGCTTGAAAAAAAATAGAAAAATATAAAAAAAATCGTTAATAGTTGTGTGATTTCAAAAATTTCCCGGCTCAGTGACAATTTGTAGGATGCCACATCACTTAAAGTTAACTAAGGAGATAAACGTACAGAATGCGTTTTATTTTTAGTCGTAGTTTTATATTATAATAGTTGCAACGAAAAACAATTTTTCATTTTATTTTAATACTAGCTTTTGCCCGCGACTTCGTTCGCGTGGAGTTCGGTTATATCGCGCCCATATGTGAAAAAGAATCTGCTGGTACAAGCCACAATTATAACTGGATGTCGCGGGCAAAAGCTAGTAAACTACAAAACTTCTTTATACGCCACATTTTTTGATAATCCATTACTGTGTGCCAAAATTATCACACTACGGGGCGAGTTAACGCGTGAGCAAGCCACATAGAATTGCCCGTGTGAAAAACAATTTTCTCTCAAGTCTATACCCGCAAATTTTAATGTCTGCCCTTGTGATTTGTTTATGGTCATTGCAAAGCAGACTTTGAGGGGAAACTGTATTCGTTTGAATTCAAAGGGAAGATCATTCGGGATCAAGGGAATTCTTGGTACAAATACAGTTTCCCCTTGCGCACATCCAGTTATAATTGTGGCTTCCACTACATTGCGATGTAACGCTTTTACTTATAGTCTGGTTCCGTTGCACAGTTGAGGAGGTTTTAAATTTCGCAACAACATAACAGGAGTACCCACGCGCAGAATAAGCTTATGATGTGGAAGACCCGATAGTTTCAGTGAATTAAGAAATTCGACAGGGTAGTTAATTGCGTCATCTGTGTTGACCACAGAGTCTATTGACGTGTACACCATTTCTTCCCCTCAAAAGACGTTAACAGTATATCGTTAATTGCCGCTGCTTGGTCGTTTTTCGGGGTTAGTACGGCACGTTCACACAACCATTCCATTGGCTTATCGTGGTTATGAGCAATATCTGGGTAAATTTTGAATATTAACTCCTGTAACATAAATACAACTGTGCACAAATTATCAGGGATGGTTATCATTCCGTCATTTATCGGGTAATCACCGTTGCCGATTTCAAGTAGGAGATTCGCAAATCCACCGGCAGACACTTTTTCTCCTAAGTGTACCCGCATAGTTTTCGAGAACTTGAGGATTTTAATTAGAGGCCATAAAGTGGATCTCTTAAGACACGCCTTAACATCATCTGCTCTAGTTCCTTTTGGCACTCCTGGTAGTCTGTATAAAATCTCCAGTCAGCAAAACCGTTACACCACCCATTAACTTCTTATTTCCTCTAATGTCTTGTAGAGTTCTGTTTAAAGCCTCTACGCCACCCTTATGAGCTATGGTTATTTCATCCCACACTATCATTTTCGTATGTTTTAATACTTTTAATAGCACGCAGCCTTGTGGAACACCAGCCTTGATAGGCTTGTAATCAAAGCATGCACCGTCTACTACGACCTTGATGCTCCGGTCAGCAAGGAAACTGGTGATCTAATTGCACAATTTCTCGGGAAGCCGAGGAAGGGAGCTTCGAAAGAAGCGCTTTGTGCCAGACCCGATCGAAGGCCTTCGCTATGTCCAAACTAACGGCCAATGCTTCCCCCTTGGACTTGATCGCCTCCGCCCATCTATGAGTCAGATAGACCAGAAGATCACCAGCTGATCGACCACGACGAAAACCCTATTGGCGGTCACTAATCAGCTGGTGGTCCTCAAGGTACCTCATGAGTTGGCAGTTTATAATAGACTCCAATATTTTGGAGAACAAGGAGGTGATGGCGATAGGCCTGTAGTTGGACGGTTCTGAGCGGTCGCCTTTTTTAGGGATCGGGTGGACCAAAGCTGTCTTCCATGAATTTGGGACTACGCCTTGGCAGTAGGAGTACCAGAAAAGACGCGTTAAAACCGGGGCCAACTCCGGAGCACACGTCTTCAGCACAATGGGAGGGACTCCATCAGGCCCACTCGACTTGCTGTCGTCCAGGGAGAGGAGTGCTGTGCGAACCGAGAGCTGTGTGAACCGCACGTCCGGCATGGAGTACTCACACCGCGGAATAGTCGGCGGTGTGTTTCCCCCGTCATTCAGAGTTGAGTTGGACGCAAAGAGAGAGACTAACAAATCGGCTTTCTCCTTTGCGGCATGGGCCAGTGAGTCGTCCTCTCTGTATAGAGATGGTAGAGATGGCTGACAGAAGTTCCCTTGGATAGCCTTGGCGAGAGACCAGAATGCACAGGTTCCCGAAGGAAGGTGAACTAGCTTCTCGCCAATTCTGCCGATGTGCTCAGACCTTGCCTTGGTAAAGACTCTTTGAAGGACCTGGAGGCGGAATTATACTTATTTTAAGAGCACTGGTGTTTACATCCCGAGACGTTGATGCGTCAGCCCAGGCCCGGTAGTACTCCTGCTTATAACGTGATGCTATTTTAAATGAGAGACCAAACTGTGGCTGGATCTGCCTCCGATGGGCACCACAGAGGATGGAATAAAAAGTTCCATACCCTGAAGCACCACATCAGCAACAGAATCAGCAACAACGCTGGGATCTTCCGGCGAGAAGCAAACCCGCCCCCAAGGGTAGGATGCAAAAAAGACCGCATCCTATCCCAATCGGCCGACCTATAGTGCCAAATACGGCGGTAGCCTGCAGAATGCAACCGCGACGTTAGTGTGAGTGGCACCACACTCCGGACGAGACAATGGTCCGACGAGCCTAAAGGAGCGTCGACGGAAACCTGATATCCGTCCGGACGAGAGGTCAGCAGAAGGTCCAACAGGGAAGGTGCATGATCGTCCACATCTTGAATCCGCGTAGAAGAAGTAACTAGCTGTGTAAGACCATATGCCAAAGCAAAGTCATAAACAGATCTCCCCGCATGATCGGTTGAACGTGAATCGAGCCATTCGGCGTGGTGAGCGTTAAAATTGCCAAGAATCACGATCTCTGAGGCTGGGATCTGCTGTAACAAGGAATCTGTAGCCATTTGGACGTGGTCGATGAGTCGGTCTGTTTCGGCATTACCGCTATGGGACCTATAGAGGCACCCGTAGACGCGGGGATGGTCGTCGCTGTCTACGCGCAGCCATAGGATGGACAGGTCCGTACCTTCAAGACTGCCGAGGCGTCGAAAACAGATGTCCTCTCTGACGTATACGCAAACTCCAGCCCGGGCACAAAGGAGTGTTCTAATTTGTACCCCGGGTAGGAGAGATATGAAGTATCAGCCGGAGAGGACACCTGAGTCTCGGTTAAAAATAGCAAGGGCGGCTTCGCCGTCTCTAGATGGTAGTGGACAGCGTTAAGGTTGGAATGAAGTCCCCTGATGTTGCAAAGATTCTCCAGGGGTGCTGGTACCCTCCTGGGGTAATCTTTCGTTTAATTCCGCTACCATATTGATGGGGGGGTAATTGGGCCTCCGGCGACCTGCACTCACCAAGCGAAACGCAGAGGTAAATCTCTACTTCACGTTGGTATTCTGTGAGGTCGTGGTACCAACCCGGTTCGAGCCGGCCCATCCGTGCGACAGCACAAGCTGCCGCGTGGCTCTACCACAGTTATAGAGATACTGCGGATAACAGTCTTCACCTGTTTGAGTTTCCCTTATGAGAGCCCTGGGGTATCGTTTACTGCGCATGTTATCTTTCATATATGGTGACTTTCGATTTAAAGTTCCACATGGACCATGTATCATATTACATTTAACGATTTCTTGAAGCTCTGGGTCACGTTTGGGATCCGTTATTTCAGCACAAATTATATTGTCGATTTGATCCGGAGTAATAAGTTTGTGAAGCCATAAAATAATATGAATATGTGGAAGACCTCTCTTTTGCCATTCCGTTGAGTACATATAGCATCGCACTTCACCAGATATTTTGCCCTTTGTCAATAAGTTCATGATCTTTTCCACCTTTAGTCGAAACACCCTCGAAATTATATCGTGTCTATCATGAGATTGTTGTCCTTGAAGCAATTGCTCTTTTATCTCGTCCCGGCGAGGATTGCATGTGAAAGTGATAAAAAAAATCCTGCGTTCTTTCGTGCATATACCCTTTCAGATCTTTTATATACGGGTTCACTTGATGCAGCATATTCTGCAATTGTTTGATTAAATTTGGCTTTAAATTAGGAAATTTAGAACATCGAATCTTTGCTTCTCGATCATCTTCACCTACAAAATATATTTGAATGTACTGAGCGTCATGTTCGGCTTCTGGGTAATATACTTCCAATTAAATGGTAGACCTGGCCTTGTACTTTAAAAGTCGGTGAAAACCATCTGCTGTTACCTGTTTACCACCAAAGGAAGTCATCTGGAAACAGGCATTATATTTACGAATATTACCCATAAAATGGTCATGATCTGGGTGTAGATCATTAATCAAACTAAAGAGTGGTTCAGGCAGTTGTTTCATACGGTCAAGTTGTACTTTTTCAGCGCTGCAACACATACCAGGTGTCTCATCCTTCCATTTCAGCGCATTGCACCACTGACACTTGTATGTCATAGAACCCAAGGCTACACTGCTGTCAGTTCTATAAGCAATATCAGGGTCATACTCCATAGCGGAATGGACCTTGTTTTTCCATAAACGCAGTGTAAGTAATGTTTTCCTCATACCGTGACTGAATTGCTCTATGCACTTGTGGATTCGCAGTTTGGTAATTTGCAACAGCTTGCCTGTGTACATCGGGATTTTTTTTTCTGATAAGCGGACACAGCTTTACGATTTGAATCTGGCTTGTTCTGCCTATGTCTTTCTTGTGCACTTTTTAATTGACTTTTTCTTGTGTAATTAGTAAATATCGACCTTCGTTTATTTTTCTTTTTTTCATATTTTAATGTCGACGATACAGATTGATCTGTGCCGCTGGTTGGAGATGATATTTCACTGTTTACAAAAGATGTAACAGTTAAATTGTCAAGCTCTGATAAAGGATCACGCTCTTCGACAGGTACCTCCATGCGACGCTGTGTAATTTTCTTCACAACAATAGGCAGATAGCCTTCAAAATGTCCTTTAGATAAATCATGGCCAAATCGTAATCGCCTTACTGGACAGATATCTGTTCCGGACTCTGTGTATAGCAGACCGTTTCGATATACCTCAAACCGAAACGGAAATATTAATCCTGAAGCTACCAATCCACAAAGTCCACCGTAAGTTTCATTTATTAACATATCGGCTTAATATTCATTTGCTCTTGAATAATTATCGCCATTTCTGTCGTGGGTCATAACTGAAAACCTAGGCCAATCATTTACCACAAATCTAACAATTTGTGAACGCACCACCATCGCATTTTCGGGAGTTCCGTACATTAAAAATGAAAGAGCACGAAACAAACAGGCGCCGTCACCTATAATGGGGACGACTGTATGTTTTCCATTATTCCTTTAATATTAAGAGTTTCTGTAGTCATTTTTTCAGTGAGAAAAAATACTTTTATCAACAATACCTAATCACAAAGCAAATCGAATTCCAAGTTTGGACAGTGGTTGTAAGAAAGACAAAATCAAGCAACTAATCCGAAACACGAAGCAAATCTTAAACCGTAAGCAAGCAAACAAAGTCGAAGTCTAGTCAAATATCCGTTAACAGTGAATAGGTACCGTATGAGGTACAGGTTAAAGCGCTCATTCACCATTCACTTCTAAAACGATACCAACGCCATCTATTGGTAGGGATTAGAACTTGAAGATCAATACAAAATAGGTAGGTACCTAAGTATTTCTTTTGGTTTTGCCATTTTATTAATTTGTAATAAAATATATCTGGTTTGGTTGTTTATTTTCATTGTTTTTTAATTTTTAAATTAGTATTTTTTTATTCAAGTGTAATTTTGTGCAAATTTTTGTACAAATCTTCTTGTATATTCTGTTTTATGTTTTTGTGCAAAAATAGAATATTCTATTCTATTCTAATAAATGAAGTTTAAAATAATTATCAATATCATTTACGTTATTTACGACCCAAAATCCTTAAAAATGACACCGAAGTCACCCAACCCATGATGATTTTTACATACAAACATTCATCCCCCCATCCTTCCATCCATGTTGGTTTCAAACCATAATCGATACCATTTTCGTAATTAACGTCCCAAAAAACCATAAAACGACACCCATATTGACATTTCAACCACATCGCACCCCCACAGGGGATGATGGTAGGTATTTCCCGTCTGCTACGTTGGATTTTGAAATAGTTGTTGTTTTCGTAATCAGCGACCCGATAAACCATAAAACGATACCCATGTTGATTTTCAGAATTTGTCACCCTTTTCCACCTTTTAGGGGTTGAATTCTAAAAGAGCCTGAAACACTTGTTTACTCATTTATTGATAAGAGTACTCCTGTGAAGTTACGAGAAAAATAGTTTAACTAATCTTGTTTCCCCATACAAACTTTCAACCCCTTTTTCACCCCCTTAGGGGTTGAATTTTCAAAAACCATAGGACATTTAATTGTTTATTTCTAATTGTTAACCTAAAAACAAAGTTTCAGGCTTCTAGCTCTAAAAATGACGGACTTCCATACAAGCTTTTAACCCCTTTTTCACCCCCTTAGGGGGCGTATTTTCAAAAATCCTTTCTTAGCGGATGCCTACGTTATTACAACTGTCTGTATGCCAAATTTCAGCGAAATCCGTTCAGTAGTTTCGGCTGTGCGTTGATGGATGAGTCAGTCAGGTTTGCCTTTTATATTATAGAAAATATTAAGCTGCTAGCAATGTGACCTTAAGAAATTAATGAAAGGTGACTGAGTTATGACTTCAGAAGGATAATATACGATGTGCAATTTTATATGCCGAATTTGGAATCAAAAGGATATATAAATATGGTCGTGTATGAACATCAGCATACAGTCTCCTGCAGTGAATCAAATCGCATCAGTTACAAAATAGCTAAAATGTTTTTCAAAATACTTTCTTTGACATTAGTTTGCGCCCTATCGATTGGGTATACGAGCGCTAAAAGGGTAAGATTTTTCTTTTATAATAATATTTCTTATATTAAATGCTCTATAGTGGATTATTATGAAAATATTTGTATTAAGGTGTCAATCACACAAAAAAACTAACGGATTTAACTGAAATTTCGAAAACATATATCATGTTCTGGTTTAACACATGGAGTACCTTATACATATGATATATTTTATACATATTAGAGAACCAGAGTGACCGACATAGCCCAACGGATTAGTAAGCTAAAGTGGCAATGGGACGGCCATATAGCTCGAAGAACCGACAACCGATGGGGAAGAAAGGTTCTCGAGTGGCAGCCTCGTACCGGTAGGCGAACTGTAGGGTGACCCTCTATTAGATGGAGTGACGATCCATCGACTTGCCAAGCAAGACATGCAGGAAGTCGACGGATGCAGGTGGCTCAAGACCGTGCAGTGGATATGTGAAGGGCTGTAATGATGATAATGATGAATGATTAGACCCATGCTGCAGTTATATTATAGTTGTAGCATAAATTGTTATATACATATAAATTGAAATACCTCGCTTTCACAGAATATCAGCGTAAAATAGCAGCTTAATGCTGCTGTGTTTCGTATGATGTGTGTAGAGAACCGGAGACCCTTTTAACTGAAAATGAGGCATTTGAACTTCGTCCTCAGGGGTGTAAACGCATTCTGCATTTTGATTTTTAATCGAGAAAAGATGTAGATATCTATGGACCACAGCATTCACTTATTATCAGGTCGACTTATCCAATAAAAAACACGGAAAAAGAAAAGTTACCACTAGAAAATGAACACGAAGGTTTCTGTTTCCATGTAGGTGGAAAAACTAGTGAAATATAAATCATTCCACAAATTATACCTTTGGTTATGCTTACATATTTTTTTTTACTTATGGTAACTTAGGAAAATACTATTTTAATAGATACCTAGTTAAAAATAGAGAAATCAAAGTTATAAACATACGACGATATCTTGGATAGCAACAATACGTTACGCACTTGTTTTAGAGTTTAGATGGATCATTAATTCTTCCATTCCTAATTCATTTATAGTCTATCAAATGTCTACTGCTAAACATAGGCCATAGATTTCGTTATGGGGTGGATTTTCCGTAGTTGCCACGCTTGGTAGGTGAGTTAGCAACCGTAGTTTTATATTATTTTCAGTTGTTATCAGGAACGTGCTGTGCTACCTATCTCCTGTTCATTTCCCTCTATCGCTTCTTACGACATCGGCGGGATGATACGAGGTAGTGGATTCTCATACACCGCCCGCACGGTACCTAGATAGATAAATAATTTATGTCGTATTTTTGATAATGAGTAATTTCACATTGATTTTATTAGGTAGTTTCAACTGTAATAGCAAAAGAAAATTACTTATGAAATACAAATGTAAGTGCGCGTCCCTGAGTGTACGTACTGCTCTGGTCAAAGATAGGCCAGAGAAAGTATCAGTTATATAACGTTCCTGTCAAAAACTTTTAATTTAGTTAATTTGAATTAGTGTGCCATATTAATAATGTATTTTTTCGTAGACAAGTATATACGTGCCGTCAGATATTGTCGGCCTTATAACTGAGAAGTCTGTGGAATGTATCGCCGAAACAGGCGCCGATCTTAATATCTTACAACGAGTTTTCCAGTGGCAATTCGATAATAATAAAACAAGTAAGAAATTTTCGTACTGCCTCTTCAAAAAAGCAGGCTTCAGTGATGAAACTGGTCACTTCCATAAGGATAAGCTGCTAGCACTGTACGAGAAGAGCGACAAAAAGGAACAAGTTAAAGAGGTTATAGATGAGTGCGCCAAGATAAATGAGAAGAACCCCTTGGAAACAATGTACAAAGTTATTCTATGTTTCTTTGACAAAACACCAGTCTTGCTTGAAGTTAATCTAGACTAAGGATTTTACAACAATTCAAGCACTATTAAAATGTTTTATTGGTTGCTGTTATTTGATGTGTAAAATAAAGTAGTTTTGTAGATACTTAATTATTACTTGTTAAAGATTTCTTAAATAAAATAACCTATTAGTTTATAATGGTGCTTTTCTCTTGACTTACAAATTATTTGGAATCGAATAATATTTATTGTTCGCTAGTACAGTACTTAAGTATAACAGCGACAATTTCATGTGATGTATTTTTAGAAAAAAGGCTATCATGAAGATGCTGCTGTCCATATCCTGTTTCAGTTTCCCTCTATTGTTTGTTACGACACTCACGGGATGATTTGGAATAGTGAATTCTCTTACAACGCCACTACATGCCGTCTAAGCGCCTAATTGAGTGTCAGTTAGTCATGTGTCTGGCGGCCGATGAAAAAAAGAAGATAAGATAAGATGATTTATTTGTTAGAATATGGTACATTAAAGTTGTTACAAAATAACTTGGATCCCAATTATTCTGCCGTTTCCGGCGTACAGATATTTTCAGACAGATTATGTTAGAATATAATAGAAAATCAAGACATTAATTATTATAGAATATAAATATACTTGCAGCTATACTTAAAAGGAAACTAAATAGCATCTATATAAAAACAAAAAATGTCAATCAATTAATTCATAATATTTTTTAGTTAAAACATGTCAATAAATTAAGTCGAGATTAATTTAAAAATTACAATTCAAGTCAAATTTATCATTTAAGAAGTCATTTATAGAGTAATAACATTTATTTAAAAGAAATTGAAATAATTTACTTTTAAAAATTCCTATCATTTTTTTGAAACAAACAGGAAATTTGTTGTAAACATGTATTGCCATACAATATACATTTTTTGAGTATATACAATATACATTTTTTGAGTATAGTTGTATTCTTTGCTTTGGTACACACAATTTATGTATGTTTCTACTAGTCCTTCTGTTCTGTTATAACGTCGTTCTGTTTTTCAAATAAGTTACTATTTTTGTGAACACAGACACAGATTTCGTAAATGTATAATGCTGGAAGCGGCAATATTTTATGTTTGCAAAAAAGGGGAATACAACTATCTAATTGGTGTACTCCGCATAAAGACCTTACACATTTTTGCTGCACGCGAAAAGCTCTAATTAAATCGACAGAATTACCCCAAATTATTAAGCCGTAACGTAGGATCGAAGAAACATATCCATAATAGGCAAAAAGTGCGGCCTCTATGTTAGCCACTCGTCTTAAACGGTATAGAACAAAGACAAATTTATCTAACGTTCTACATAGGTTATCAGTATGTGTCTTCCGATTAAAGAATTTGTCTATTGTTACACATAAAAAGATGGTGTGGTCAACTTCTTCGATGACGTTTTTCCCATATTCGATTTTAAGTGGTGTTTGTTTACTATTATAAGTCTGAAATCTTATCATTTTAGTTTTCCGATGTTAACTTGTAAATTATTATGCCTTAACTAATCTATTATTTTTTCTAGTCCTATTTATTTCATGTTCGTAGTCAAAAGTTTTATTATTATTTTAAATATTAACGGTAATGTCATCAGCATACAGCACACATTTGTGTGTAGTTATGTAGGAAATATCGTTAATGTATATTATGAATAATAGAGGTCCTAGTATACTTCCTTGCGGCACTCCGCATTTATTTTCGCGATCGTGATCTATAATTTTTTTACGATGTCCAGAGTAGCTTGATACCTCAACGCACTGTTTTCGTTGACTTAAATAATCTTCTATTAATTTTAGTGCATTACCTCTAGACTAGAAGATAACTTATACAAAAAAGTTTATACAAATAAGTAATGATAGTGAACATTTCTAAGTAATATGGTATGTTATATAGTTATATGATATCGTTGTAGCACGCATGGGATGGCTCGACCGGAAAGGACTACGCTCTAACAGACTACCAGCGTAAAGGATATGATAAGTGTAGAAAACCGAAGAGCCATTTTATTGGAAAGACGGCATCCTTAAAATGTAATATTTCCTATGACTGTTACTACTTGTGCAATAGTTCTTGTCACATGGTGTAAGAATATGCGACCCTGGTTTTCCGAGTTACCACTAATTTCCTACTCTTGACGATACTTTTATCTTTACCTATTGTATTCTCATTGTAACTTATCCTTTTCACCCTATCCTTTCCATATTATATTCTTTATTATAACTTGGTAGAAACACGCTGCAGGACACAAATGGGTCAGCTAAATTAGGAAAGGGTCATGCTCTTACAATGTACCAGCGTAAAATAGCAGCTTAATGCTCCTGTTTATAGTGAGTGGCGAGAACCAAAGACGGTTACGAGGCATCTTAGTCTCTACAAACGCACCTGCATTTTGATTTTTTATCACGAATGATGATGTATGTGTCTATGGGCCACAGTAGCCACTTACAATGAGGAGGAAGGACTGTATGCTCCTTTGTAAACTTACCGCTATTAAAAATTGTACGCTATTTTCTTACCCTTATATTTATGTGTGGCATCACATAAGATTTTCCAAACGTTATTATTTTTGTAATGGGGTTTGAAAAATATCTCAACTACAGGGATTATAAATCTTTTTCTGAAATAGTATGGAGAAAATATTCCTTGCACTTTATACTAATTTTATTTCTTTATTTTCCAACTTCAGGTTGGGTTTTACCGTTTGACAACTTCGTAGAGAGGTTAGGAGGAGGAAGGAGGAGAGGTATGGTGATAAATTACCTTATTAAGCCCCTCCATCTCGCGGAAATGTATAATTTTTAAATTAGGTTTCTTGTTTTTAAAATCATAACCATAATTTTTGTGCTTAAGAAAATGATGTACCTTCTCCAAGTAACATTGGACACTGTTATCTACATTAATGAAACCTTTTACAATTAAGTGGCGTAGCAATGGACCATGCCCCCAGCCCGGCGCGGCGGCAGATAATAGGGTGTGGTGTTTTGAAAATGAAAGTCAGTTCCCGCCTTTCCTTTTTAGATGATACTAGTAAAATCTTAAAGAATATGAAAATTAGCTGGTGTTCAATACTTTTGAATAAAATATTACGAATATATATTTTGAAGATACTTCGAAAACGAGCGGGCTGGGTGAGGGACGGCATTTGTGGCTCGGACTGGAGCTTACTTTGCTTTGGCAGCTTAAATATACGAGATAACATAATATCTAGTATAATATCAGCAACAGTATGTAATAAAAATTATCTTTTTATGTAAGTAATTAAAATCTTCTTTTTACTAACACCCTTTTTATAGAATAAGGGTAACAAACGAGCACACTGTCCATCTGATGGTAACTCAATGTTGTGGCCTATAGACATCTACATCTATTCCCCATTAAGAATCAAAATGCACCCCTGAGGACTAAAACGGAATGCCTCGTTTCCAGTAAAAAGGGTCTGGTTGGTTTTCTACCTTTACTATACGGAGGACAGCAGCATTAAGCTGTTATTTTATGCTGGTATTCTGTCAGCGCTATATTATAGTGGCAGCATGACTCTACTATGTCTTTTTCTTCAATATCAGCCTCGCACCTTTTGCGCTACTCCTCTTCGCCGTTGAGCTCTTTTCAAACTTAATTTATTTCAAATAAAATAAATCAGTGCAATAAATATAAATTCACTATATTTGAATATACCATTTTTATAAATTAAACACTATAAAATATAAGTTAATAAGTTAAATACAATGGATATTATTTCTACTGACTTATGACAACAATGATATTCAATGAATCTATAATACACATCACAATAACAGAATTATTTATAATATAAAGTAACAGCTGTCATAATTAATATAATTTTCTTTGAAGTGTCACATAAGTACCTAATATAATATATTATGAAATATTAAGAGCTTAAAAGATTCAAAGCACTTAACAATTCTATTATCTTAAACTTTTAAACTTTTCCAAATTGAGGCAATTAGAATAATTAAATTTATTTAGTTGTTTAAAATGTAATTGATTAACTAGCTTTTTACCCGCGGCTTCGCTCGCGTGAGCTTGAATTTAGGAACATCATTAAATGCTGTTCCGTGCCAAATTTAGCAAAATTCGATCACTTTTAGAGTCACCTCGGTGTCTGTGTCTCTATGTCTGTCAAAGATTTTTTTTGAATTCTAAAAGTCTATTAGACGTAGATGATTGGTATTTGGCAAAGATATAATGTGCTACAGGAACACGTGAATATATATCTTGAAACACCTATTATTTTTATGTCGGGCGTGTCTTCCGATGTATTCATAAGAAAGGTAAATTGTCTTGGAATCAAAATTTATTATTATTATTAACATTTTACTCGTTACATTCATTCATAATTAAAGTTAATTTAATTTTAACAAAATAATGATGAATTTTATAGTCTTATATCAATTTACGGTATAATGTTTATTTGAGATATTTTATTCATATCATTGGTCCTATTTAATATTGGTTGGCACCATAAAATAGATGTAGATATTTTTTTACGTTCGAGTAGACTTCAAAATTTCATAAATGCAGTTCTATAATGATGTATACTACACATGGAATAAAACGAATGTTACGGATTTTATCACGTTTAATTCGAACTTTTTTTACGTGGGGTTTCTTTCGCATCTTTGGATGAAAGTTCCATAAAAACCCGCGTAAAAGAACATATCGTTGATGTGAAGCACCGACGCTCCGGGAAGTCTAAAGTATGTCAACATGTTTCGTCGATACGATGGTTGGGACTACTATTGAAATTAAAAACATTCTAATTTTAATAGGGAAGATGGCTGAGTGCTACCATCTGCTAAGGACCCCATAATTAATAAAATTAAATTCAAACCCAAGCATACTACTGCTTTTATTCTAGTCTATTCTGTTCTTATTCTATTCTATTCTAACTTTGACATCAGGTCGTCAAACACCACAGTCCTCCCGTGACCATGGGTGCTGTAAAGTACCCAAAACATCGGGAATTAAAAAAGTTTAAATTAAACGCAATAAAATCCTTAAAATTAGTTTTATTCCTTATAAATTTTATTCACAGTGAACGTGGGAAGCACTACACTCATGACAGGGAGTAGAAAAATGTTCGCATTGTTGTGGCGGCGAAAGGGAATCCGCCACGTCATAGCGTCCTGTCGTAAGAGGCGACATAGGAAAACAAACAAGAGATGGGCAGCATCATCTTCCTGACAACAGACCAAAATAATAACAGCTGCGACTGACAACCCGCCTACCAAGCATGGCAACTATAGCAAATATCCAGCTACTTGACAATTTATGGGGGAGGCCTATATTCGTTTCAGTGGACTTTTGATAGGCTATCGATAATGAGTTCTACTCGTCTTTGCAACCCTTAGTATTTACGGTAGGCTGAAAACAAAAAAGTAGCATACTCGAAAATATGAATAAAATAAAAACTGCATATATTGCCCCATGAAAAGTAAAACAGTAGCAGCTTACATACATGTTACTACTGGGCACAGGCCACAGAGAGGTTTTGGCCAAAAAAGTGTCGCGGCGCTGATTCCAACGCGGGATGACCTCAACTGAGAAACTTCTCAGATAGGCAGGTACTCCTTCACCGCCGAGAACGTGGTAAATCGACACTTTAAATTTCAATTAAAATATATACTAAAATGAAGAATAATGCTTGAAATTTAAGTTTTAATCAGTTTGATTACCGCCTTTGACAAGTAAAATAAATGAACTTTTGTTTAAGTAAAATCTGCTTTCTTTAATTAAAGTATTTTTCCGCAAGAGCCTGTTCATTTACATATACTCATATGAGCTATGAAACCAGGACTGTCACAAACATCTTAATATGTCTGAAAATATAAAAGCTATCTTAAATTACAAACTGATTTATAAGTCTCATTAAAAGTAAAAAGTAAGGTAGAAGCTAATATACGTCTCACTACTGTGGACAGGGCTCCTCATTACCTATAGTGTTTTGTGGGTAGAAAAAAAGAGTATACTGCAATGTTTCTATGCATATTAATGGTTTTCACATCTCCACGACTATTTTAATTACTCAGACATCTAGGTTTCCCCACGAAGTTATTCTTCACCACTTTAACGGACACGTGTTAAGTCAGCACGTAAAATTTTCTATAACAGATTCATCCCCGAGGGAATCGTACACATTTTGCTCCCGTGCCATGATGAAATCTAACGGCGAGCTACACGGCCCTCGTATTTCTTTAAATACAATTCATAAAAACTGAAACTAAGCTTTTGCATGATTGTTGACCACATCTGCCTAGTAATTATACATCCAACGATGCCACGAATGAATTTTCAATTATTTATATCGTATATTCAGTAGCATTCTATTATTTAATTTTATCAGTGACTTACCATTTTAGTTTATTTAGAAGATTATTAGATGAAATAATGAAAGCCAAAACTATACTATCTAGTAATATGATTTATTTATTAGCGAACATTTATTTATTATATCAATAAGGCATAAAGTGATGTCAATTCTGTTAAAAGTTCTGTTTCTGTTAAAAAATACGCAAAAACGATTTAATGATATTGTCATATGACCATATTATGAAATAACAACGTTGTGTTTAGTTATTAATATCTTCAAACGATTTCTATTCATTGATTTGGTCAAGCTATATCATGACATGGTCAACAAACAGTGTTAAATATCATGAAATGACCACACCATTTCACGAAATGATAGACTACTTTATGATATATGATCAATTCTACGATCTGGACACGACATATATAAAAATCTCTTTAATAAAACTATAATGATCATGAAAAATTTGCAATAATTGCAGACACACCTGTTTTAATCAGTTTACATATAGATTAGTAATTGAAATAAAAACCTTATCAATTTTCATATTCTTGATAGACGTCACTAATATCTATTGAAAATATTACACTTTTAAAATAAAATAACGAAAATACTACAAAACTAAACGTTAGAATTTTTAAATAATTTTAAAAATCTAATTATTTAAATATATAAATGTAAGTTATTTATGTTATTTAATTTATTAGTAACTGAAGGCAAAATATACTACTTTTTCCATTTGATGTTAGATGACGCTGTTTTGGTAACTAAATCGGTGTAGTTTTAAATTATTTTACCAAGATTATAACTATTGTTTAAACTTTATTTATAAATAGGTTTCGTTCTCTTTTTTTTTGCATTCGGATAGCCATCGTAGGCCTAACTGTTCAAGCACTTTAGCTCTACCGGCAGTGAACTTGGCACTGCTGAAGAGGCTTTCTAATAGTCCACATACGCAAGACAAAGTGGTAGTTTGTGTTCTTCAGTCTTCTGTACAGAAGGTATGTATGTGATCTATAATTATTATTTAGTTGTCGGCCATTGAAAGTAAAACACGTTTAACTTGAAAATTACAGTCACTTTTACCCATATCATTATATTATATGGGTAAAAGTGATAGATATTGCGCGTACTACAAATTAGGAAGTCAGATGACAGTGGCGGCGGTTAGTGTGTTCAATCAGAGTGTGTTTTTGTGGTTCAGATAAATTATTATGGGTTTTGTCAGGCTTTAAAAGCTTCATTTTAAGAGAAATTGTATTTATATATGGATTTTATGTTTATATTCGTTATAGATGTATATCACCTTTATGCCTCATGGGATCAGAGTAGGTTTTTTATTGCATGTACAGCAAGTTTATAAAGCATACCTACCTTATGCATCACCAACTCTTGGAGCGTAATGGAAATATCAGTTCCATGAATTAAAGGTTATAAAACAGATTTTGACGTAATAAGCGTTCCTCAAAATTTTGTACATGCTTGAAATACAGTATGGGGAACACTATCTTACGTGGATCGTTATAATTAGTAAACAGCATTGTTTAATGTCATGCATGCAATGTAATGTGTACATACTTATGCATGTAATAATAATGTTGGAGTTCTCCCGTATGAGTATTACAATTTTTAGACTTATTATTTTATTTGAATATAGCTTATTTTTCTAAATATTAACATCGAGTTTCTATTAGTTCTGGTTCAGATAATGGAACACTACATGAGCTTGAAGTAAGGGTGCTTAAGCTAAAATTATCTGTAAGATCACAGTTCTCCTCTGATTCGTCTCCGTTATAGTTGCTATGGCTATAATCCACAGTCTCATCTTCATAATTATTTAAATAATAGTTAACATTATTAATTGAATTCATTTTACTATCTCTAGATATATTTCTTCTAATACGTGCCGATGGTTGTGATGGTATATCAATAGAATCGCTTTCATTTGAAACATCGCTTAGATAGTCATCTCGAATACTATAATGACGCTTTCTGTTAGCCATGCTATAGTAGTAGTCAGCACTTCGATCCTTTTTTATTAAATTAAAATTTTCATCAAGCGGTACAAAATATGTTTTAATATATCCTCGTCCCTTTACAAAAGTTTCACCCCGATATAAAGTTAAAATACCACAATCGTCTAAAAGTAATGCAGTATTTTCAGTTACCTGTTTGGGAAAAAACATTAATTACATGATTATAATTATTGTACTTTAAGACTATATTATAAGATACTAAGAATATGATATAGCATATATGCATATATGCATACATATGCTATATTATAAGATATGCATATAGCATAATCTTATGTATGGTGTAGAAAGTGTTTATGAAAAAGATATGGCTCAAGAAGTTAGCATATTATAATAAATTTACTCTTATTATGACTTTGTGACAGCTATTGAATGCCGAGTCCGGGATCTGAGTTTAAATTCTCAGTCCGAAATTTTGATGCAAAAAGATTAAAAAGAAATGTTTATAATTACTCGTAGGCTTGTGACACTATAATGTATTCTGCATAGTGGTTAATAAAAATATCATTAAGAGAATACATATAGAATACATTTTATATATCTTTGTTATTATCCGGGAGTCTCAATGTTTTTTATTCGTCGTCGATAAGTAGAATGGGTTTGAGAATAAAGATTACCTGAATTCGGCCCGCTTCTCCAGTAGAATCCATTCTGGATGCCATATTTACTGCATTACCCCAGATATCATAAAGTGGTTTAAGTGAGCCGACAACTCCTGCTGCAACTTCCCCATTTGATATACCTGAAAGTTTGGGATAAATTAATTGGATTGTATAAATTCGATGATGCCATAAACTTAATAAACGTTTTTGTATTTTCTTAAAATTAAAAAAGGAAGCAATAAACTATAAAAATCGCATTGCGAATTATTTGCCTTCTCATATTTAAAGGGATTTTGTAATAGGTCAAATTATATTTACCGATTCTTAAGTTCAATCCCTCAAAGCTTTGAAAAGAACCACGATTGAAATTTCTTAGTTGCTTCATCATTGCCGCTGCAAATTCAACCATTGTCAGTACTATAGCGCGGTTATATGGGCTATTTTGCTTTCTGGTTACTATGGAATTTAATGATGTGGAATCCATTGATTCTCGTCGATTTGGATCTAAGCCACAAGCTGCCATGTACGTCCAGTCAGCCATTTTAATTTTTTCTACTTTGTATATTGATGTTCCAGTCAGCAGCAACTAAAATTATATTTTTATTTAATTTTATTAAAAAAATATTATTTTAATTTTAATTCAAAGTAATAAATGTTACCCGGTCAAAATCAGAAATCACTTCATCCAATATTCTCAAAACAAACTTGTCGCTTAAATCTGCATCATCTTCAACACCAAGCTTATAATCAGTTAGGGATGCAAACATTACGGCAACATTATCATATTTCTCGTAATACAATTCGTCGATAGATCTATTTAAATCTAAATAAACTTGAACTGGAAATGAAAATTTGTTAAAATGTTGTTGATGAATATATCTGTTTAATTTTTTTTAATTTTTCAACTTACCAACATGAGCTGGTAGTATGTTTTCTAAAAGCATATTGTTAACTCTCAACATAGTTTCCGCTTCTGTTTGTTCGTCACTTAGTTGTATCTGCCATAAATGGTCTAAGCGGTTTCTATATTCAGTTGTTCGATCAATCCAATATAAGGTCAAAGTAATAAATACAACACTGAGTGTATGCGATATCCTCGGGTCTAATCCAACATTCCAAGTCAAATCATTAGCGAAAAGGGATGATTTCGTTTCCCATACGATCCAAAGGTAAAATATAGTCATAATACCTGCTACTATCCACTTAAATATGAAAAACACTCTGCTAAACAGAAAATTCAAAAGCAAAGCCAATGTCCAACATTGTGTAACGTGCTACAACAAACGAAATTATTAGTAGGTGAAATAAAAAGAATGAAATAAAAGTATTCAGAAATTTGATTACCCACGAAGAAACACAGTTCGATAGAACGGTGTCTGTTGAAGGTTCCACACTAATTTTGGTGCATGAGATTACATTAACGATTGAAGTAACAGCAAGTCCGAAACTTATTAATATATAAAGCCCAGTTTTAATATTCGCGGATTTTATAATTTTAACTGATATGTCATAAATCCAACGAAGTATTTGATTTTTTGGTCCATCTATACCTTTATATTTAGTCCAAAGGAACTGGAACCATATCAATGGTTGTAACACAATCAAGCTGGTCACTAATATGCCAAAAATAGCCCATGTGTACCATGGGAATCCATAGAACCTGAAAGAATATTGGTAGATTGTAAAAAGTTCAACTAAGAAAATTTCAACATTAATATTAGCAATATTATTATAATTGTTCATAATAATTTTATGTTCATAAAAGTGACATTCAAAGTCAATGTGTATTTATGAAAGATGTTTCAAGATGAAAATTATTTGTATTCACCATCACGTTTCTACTTATACCTTATACTATAAGCAAAGATATGATAAATACAACGTGAGCGTGCGCCGAGCGTGGCAGCGTATGGGAATCCACTAATTCAAAACATACTGTCGGTGCCGTAAGAGGCTACGGAGGTAACTGAAACAGTACCTTTCTGATAACAGCCCAAAATAATAAAATATAGCGGTTATCAAGCCGCTAACCGTATATAACATAACATGCTAATCGTAGCGAGGAATCTATGGAGGAGGCATATATTCAGCAGTGAACTTAAATATAACTATAATTGATTGATGGATGAATAATTTATAATCAATAATTCAAAACCAGTTGATTTGCTCGAATGATGTACTTAAAAATTGAACACTATCGCATAAAAATACATTCAGGCTGAAAAATCAATCCTTTTTTGTAGAATATGGGTGATACATGAGCACACAGTCCACCTGATGGTAAGTAGATGCTGTGGTCATAGACACTAAATCTATCATCGGTTGAAATAAAATTAAAATGCTGTATCGCGCTTTAGGACTCGGCTAGAATGCCTCGGCACCAGTAAAAAGAGTTTCCAGATCTCGTAACTATTATACGAAACATGTCAGCGTAAAATAATTCCGCTTGATTCTGTGCAAGCATGTCTTTTCTCCGGTCGAGTCGACCCAGTCGCCTCTTATTAAATCCACGTGATTATATGGGGAAGTAGATTTTCTTACGCCGCTACTACACAACGGATAATTACCTAGAAATATAAAGTATTGCTTTACTAAAAAAAAAATTGCTTTACTAACATACCAATTTGTTGTTAGTCCATTAATTAAGAGAATCAGTACTAAAATAATAAGACAACAAATAATGTAATATTTGAATAAAGGATCTGGCAGTTGAAGAAACGATTTTTCCAACTTAAAATTTTTGTACATTAAAGTTATTCTGTTTAGGCTTGATTCCTTTCTAAAATAGTCTCTGAAAAAAAAAAGAAAATTAATTAAATTACATATATGTTAATGTAAATTATAGCACATGCCCTTACTTCATTTCATATTTGATCAAATACAAATAAATATGCCTAATACAACATACTAATGAATAAGTGAAATACTGTGAAATACTTTAACGTTTTATTGTTGATTTATTGTTTCTAATTACAACTTTTCTTTGAAAATCAAGAGTTTTTTTACAAATGAATTAGTCACTAGCAGCTATGTACTTACTTGCCATTTGTCATATCTTCAATTTCTTTTGCCATTTGAGCATCTGCTGCTTTCAACATTTGCTGATATTCGACTAAATTTTCGTCCATAAATGTGGTCCGACGGATGTTTCCGAACGAATTCCTATTTTCCGATCGCTACTAGAAATATAAAGCATGAAACACATTATTGTGCAGATAAACAGCCAGTATTCGATAATAGTACTTAAGCTTTTAACGTTGAAATAGAATTATTACTTACTCTCGAGCGTGACCGTGAGTTGATTATTTTATTAAAGCCCACCGAGGCCCTTCGAAATGGCTTGTATTCTAAAATAGGCTGAAAACAAAAAAAAGTTGTTAACATGTGTTACTAAACATCTGACTTCATCTGGTAAGTCAGCTCAGGTTAGGAGTAAAGGAACATTTATATCTACAGACACGTTACAGACAAGTGTCGTGGCAGACACCCACAGACACCGTTTATTTACATCTAGCGTGCCATAAGTGTGTCGTGTCAGACATCGACAGACACCGTCGTGAGCTTCAGACGCGACCGCTCTCACTGGCAGTTATTGAATAGCTTTAGTAGGAATAGCACGTTTATTTTTGCAGAAAATGTTCAGACCCTTCTCTGTGGAAGATTTAGTAATAATTGCATTGTTACTAGAAGAAGAAGACCGGGATAAAACTAAAAAAAGAGCAAAACGCATGGCCGTTCATCCTATGCTCAAGAAGAGAAAATTAGAAGGAGAATATTGGACACTGTTTAAAGAACTTATTGACGATGAAGAAAAATTTTTCTTATATTTTCGTATGAGTCGGTTTCAGTTTGATATTTTACTAAAGAAAATAGAACTGCTGATAACCAAACAAGATACAGTTTTCAAGGAAGCTTTGTCACCAAAAGAAAAACTGGCAGTATGTCTCAGGTAAGATTTATTAGAGAATTTTTTGTATCATGGTGGAATCATTCATTAATATTATTCTAAGCGCTCATATGTCAGTTCCTCTGTATCTGATGAAAAATATCCTTTGGAGAAGTCCTGCATTGTATCTGGCATAGGAGTATTTTCTGCATAGTTCGAGTTATACGATGATGGTGTGGATACCATAAAATTACTTGTGGATGGCCTGCTCAAAATATCTATTTCCATGCGAGATACTATTTCAAATATCTAGGCTTTTGCAATAGCCCTGTCTCTTGGCGGAAAAGATCGCAAGGTAGTTGTAATCCCAGCCATAAATTGTTCAATATCATCCGGTGGTGGAGTATTTTTCTTACTGTCTATTATATACTGCATTAGTACTGTGCTAGGTGTTTCCTCAGTTCGTTTTTGGCCTCGTTTAGTGCGCTTTGATAGTTTTCAGTTGTAGTTGGTGATGGTGTAGATAGCAATGTACCAGCCATTTGTTGACGAACCTCAGGTGTAGATGGCGGTGTGTCAGTCGTGTGTTGCCCAACTTCAGGTGACTGAGCAATATTCTCTTCTTCGTTAGCGTTGTCGTCATCAAAAGCTGGTATTGTTGGAATTGGACATATAGTCGGTCTTTCTTTCATGTACGGTAACAAAAAAGACATTTCATCTTCATACTTCCATTTTTTGTCAGGAATACTAGCCTGCCCACTTTTAGTATCTTTTCTCTTTTTAATAGAACGTCTGAAGGCATCTCGCAGCAATGCCCATGCTTTTTTACATTCTGTTCCTGAAATAAGGAAACAAATTAATAATATTATAATGTTTTTCTTTGCAGATTTTTAGCTACTGGGGACTCCTTCGTTTCTATAGCATTTAGTTATAGACTAGGAGTAAGCACCGTGCACAAGATAGTGAAAGAGGTTTGCAGTGCAATAATAGAACGGATGATGAAGGAAACAATGCCTCTCCCTACAAAAGAACAGTGGCTAAGAATCGCAGAGGAGTTTTGGAATACTTGGAATTTTCCTAACTGTATCGGAGCCATTGACGGCAAGCATGTTGTAATAACTGCTCCGTCAAACTCCGGATCTCAGTTCTTCAACTATAAAAAAACTTTTTAAATCGTCTTGATGGCAATTGTGGACGCTGATTACAAGTTCATATGTGTCGATGTTGATGCTTATGGGAAAAACAGTGACAGAGGTATTTTTTCAAATTCAAACATTGGAAAAGCATTAACGTCAAACACATTTAACGTTCCGGTAAGCAAATATTTACCTGGCACTGAAATTACAGCGCCACATGTTATCATAGGAGGTGAAGCATTCCCTTTAAGAACCTACCTAATGAGACCATATCCTAAACCTCAACTATGTGACCAAAGAAAAAACACATTCAATGATAGACTATCCCGTGCAAGAAAAGTTGTCGAAAATGCATTGCTGACAAAGTTGTTATGACGACGTGTATCTTACATAATTATATAAAATCCGGTGGTGTTCAGCATTTGAATAATGAAGAAAACACGTCATCACATTCTTTATCAAACCTACCTAGACAGGGCGGCAATTACCAAGCTGCCTCATTCAATGTCAGAGAGAATTTTGCTAGGTTTTTCGATTCACCAGAAGGAGCGTTAAGCTACTAATAGCTATCTTATTATTTAATATTAAAATAAAATATGTGCTTACCATTCCTTTTAAGTTTTATTCCTATTTCGTTCCACGCCTGATCCTTTTCCTGACTGTCACTGTATTTTTTATCAGTTAAATCATAAAGGTATTTATATTCTTTTACAATTTCTATAAACTGTTCGTTATCCATGGCAAAAAACACGTTAGCACGGTCCCGATACTCTATTCACACTGCCCGTGCCCGGCAGGTAGCCACAGACACGTACAGACATGAACCGCGCAGACAAAATATTCTTTCCACGAATACTGGCCGGGCACGGCCTGTGTCTGTCGGCGTCCGCGCGGCCGTGTCACGATAGATATAAATACGTTAATAAACACTGTATAGAAGAATATTATTTGGTCTGCCACGGCACGTGTCTGGCACGCTCAATGTCTGTAGATATAAACGGACCTTAAGACTGCTTGAGATTTTTAACATATAATTAAATATTGACCTCATCCAATTTCAACAGAGTCTTACAACATCCTATAGTATTTTTTAATAATTTAATTTAAATAAGATATGGCCGAAATTCATTTATCACCACACAAAAAACGTTGGCGCCGTACTGTGATTAATTCTTGTGATTTTCTACCCATGATGGAAACAACGTCAGATGTGCAAGACGTCTAATAGATACTATGACCGCAAATGCTTTTGCGAAGTAAGTAAGAAAGAAAGAACAACATGTTTATTTGTTGCTGCAGTTACTAATGGTGGCAATAACAGCAAATCTTTTATGCTATAAGAGACCATATTATGCTTATGAGCTAAAGAGGAAGAAGTAACAACGAAAATGAAGAAAAAGGTGTAAAATCACAACAGAAGGAAAAACCATAATAGTATTGCTTATATCGACAGGTATGTAAGATGTATTTCATTAGGCCATTAGTCAAATGTGGGAGAAGGATGCCTGTTGTAAGAAGTCGTCTTATGACGTCCTGTGATGGTTATTATGATGATCTGATTATGAATAATTGTAAATAGTTATGAAAAATATACATAATGTATAAGTTGTTTTAAAAGCACAATTTTTTTAAAGTTTTCGGATATATTCTTTGGGCCCGAAATTACATCTAAGCCTGCATTAAATTCAAGGGCGTGACCTAGAACGGGTTAATAATTATCTGTACGTGTGTTTGAAAGTACACTTGTGAGCATGTGGTACTATAGAATGTCCCGTGCAGATGATAACTTACGATAATATCCGAAGGTCATCGCTTACGTCGAAATCGGTTTAAAACATTTCTTATTTCATATTTAATATTAATTTTATTGTCAAGAAACATTGGTACCTACATTAAAATATTTATAATCGTTACAGTTATTCTTTAGACATGTAGATTATAAAACAATGCATTAGCAGATATAGTCTAGAACTTAATCTATTCTATAAGTTAATATAGGTATCTTACAATATTAGTGTTTCTAAAGTATATGAAAATAAGTTTTATTAAATTTTCTGCCAATGATTTAAAACCTTCGTGTAGTATAGCCAAAATTGTAAATGTAACCTACCTTTTGGTCAACTGTTATTTAAAAATATGACTAATTTTAAGTTAAAATTGCTGTATTACCGAGTCATAAGGAGTTCATGATATCAGTTGTTACGAAGTGGTTGTAATAAATTTAAATAATTATGCAATAATCTTATCCAAAAATCGGATAGATGCACATACCTACATCTGATCTCGTTTTCTTTCAGAAACATATTTTATGTTGGAATTTTTGTTTTAATGTTTTATAATTTGTTATGACTACATGAAACATACCTATCTGAGAAATTAACTTCTAGAATATGTGAAGTTCGCTCATAAGCATTGGAACAACGCGGTGAGCTCGTCACACTCTTTCTATCACAAGATCTGTTTATAACATATTTAAACTTGTTTTTAAATATGTTTGAGTTTTTAATTCAATTTTCATAAATTTAAGTGTGAGCCCTGCCTACAAATTACTTATTCATCACGAATTTGAGATGGTTTATTAAAAAAAAACTTTACTTACTTCAAAACGTAACTTACTCTTTGTGGCCTTGAAAGTAAATATGTCTCCAGCTTATTTTTTATCACGAATGGATGGTTTTGAGATTCGAAATTTGGTTCAATTATATAATCCCGTGCAAAATCCAAGATCAATTCTAGCGTTTGTTTTGTAATATGCACCTTCCTGTTAAAAATATAATCCTTTAATTATATTTTTTAATTTCCAGTATTACCAATGGTGAAAGGGCCAAAAGTTCGGAGTAGAAGTTAGCAAAGAAAGAAGTCTAATGTAATTTTATTGGGAATTAGGTTGTTTTTGATTATAATATAAAATAGTAGAGCAAAAAAAAATTAACACATTCATCATCATCGTCATTGCTGTCTATTGCATGTCCTCCGCTGAAAGGCCTCCCTCAAGGAATGCCACAAAGTACGTCCTGAGCCACATGTACCTATCGATTTCCTGCATCTTTTACTAGGTCGTCACTCCGCCTAGCGGGATACCGTGCCGCCCTACACTTACGGGTACGTTACGAGGCTGGAGGCTGCCACTCCAGAACATTACAAAGGATTGGATTGGATTATGTAAGTATAAACTACGTTATTTAATTATAATTTTACAATAAAAAAATTACCCCGCCTTTCCAGTTGATTCCATTTTACTTGCTATAGTAACATCTTTTGACCAGATATCATACTGCCATTTTCGAATGCCAATAAGCCCACTTAAAATTTTTCCAGAGTGTACGCCAATCCTCATATCAATATTCAAGGCACGTTTTTCTCTAAGGCAGAAATTAGAAAATACTTAAGCCATCAATAACTTTAGCGTTATTTAAGATAATTATTGACAAAAATTATAAAAAAACAATATGTCAGTTTAAATACAAGATTTAAATTTACCTTACGTCTTTAATTATGTTAATCATTTCCAGACCTAAATCAACACAATTTTTGGCGTGCAAATTACTTGGTTTCGGTACACCACTAACACAGTAATAGCAATCACCTAAGAACTTGATTCTTAGAACATCATATTCCTGCAAAACAAAAAACACATTTATGACACTGTTTTAAATGCATTTCATACTAATAATAACTTTCAAATAAGTTATAACAGAAACAGTAACTTTTTTATTCAATATAAAAATCACTCCACTGTTTTGTTTAACACTTTCACTGTCCGGTTTGCAGACACAATAGTAAGACAATATCAATGACTTATATGTAATGCACGGAAAAGCGAAAGTGTTAATTTAAACTGGTTCGGAGAAAACCTCTGTCCTGGAAGGAACAGCAAGAAACCCCCCAACCTTAAATGATACACAATTAACAACACAAAACAACTTAGAAACAGCTTGGTAGCAATCACCTTATTCCCAGGGGTTATTTTTATCCATAAATTCCTTAATATTATAATAACCCTTTTATACAAACTTCGTTTAATAAAGTTTTTTAAACTTTGAGGAGGTCTAATTTTGTATATTTTCTGGGATTTTGTTATAAAAGCGTAAACATCGCCCCAAGAATGAATTACTGACTCGGTGAAGTCCACTAACTGGTACTACTAGCTTGTGTCTGTTCCTAGTATTTACAGAATGTATATGACTTATTTTTTTTTTAAATATACTTTTATTTTTGTGTACATACATTGAATTTTCATAAATGTATTGAGAGGCCTAAGTTAATAAATAATTTCCTTAAGTATTTGTTTGAGCACCTCATTAGGTTTTAAATCATAGATTGTTGCAAAATTATTAATGTCCTTAGTGAGTTTGTGTGAGTTTAGGGGTAGGGGCGGGGGGTTTATTATCCGTTGCTTGGTAACCAATGGTCAACGTAGGGTGACTCACATGACTGGCCCGAAGTGAAGGGCTGGCCCAAGGTGGCCTTGAGCCCTTGGATGTGTGTTAGTGGGCTGCGGCTAGAGGAGAGTCCTCTCTCTATATCGCTGCAGCCAGCCGAGGTGGAGTCGCAAGGGAAGAGGATTGTTGGTATGGCGATGTGGCCCTATTCCAGATGTTTCAACACTGGTAAGATTTCTAATCTTTTTTACAGCATATGCTCCAGAACTAATTATGCTTGCTGGTTTTGATACATGTGGGCCCTATTGTAGCTTCCCGTCTAGTGTGATTTCAAGAAAAATGAACTTAGCTCCTTCACATTTAAAATTACATTAGTATTTAGATGTTTGACATTTGGAGTTATGAATTTCTTACATTTAGTTTTAGTGGCATTTAAATGCAAATTATTAACGTTAAACCAATTTACTAATTTATCATATTTTAGTAATTTTAATTTGAAAATTAATAAAGTATCATCAGTAAATAATACTATATCATGGTTATCCCCTACTATTTAAGGTAAGTTATTAATTTAAACAAGAAACATACTTCGGAAGCTTCGTCGAAACGACCGAACAGCTCATTCAATAACTCCACCATTCGCATTGGTGACAAAGTCGTCGATATCTTCGTATAGTTTACGACATCCGCGTACAAAATGCTTACATTGTCGTGTTCTTCTACGTATAGTTTGCTGTGGAATATAATTAAACGGTTGTGACTAATTCGTAAATCAGGGTCAATTTTAGGCTTAAAGTTTACGATATCTTTAATACTTATAAATGTAGTAAAAATTCTTATTAAATGCTTTTTATGCATAAACCAGTTGAAATATTATGTTGAAAAAAGACGGTGGCAAAAAAGAATTGTTAGGTACTTTAATGTTGATCTTATTTGTAGGGTATTTCCTTCACACTTTATAATCATTATTGCTAATTGATGTGGTTAGTAAATACTATGATATTAAATAAAATCGACTGAGCTGTCTGCTGAAAATACTCTGCTTTCTATCGTCTATAATTGTTTTTTAGTAAATTGCGTCCATACATACAAACATTCATACATACATACATAAATACAATCATACCTACATACGGGTCAAATACAGAACCTCCATTTTGAAGTCGGTTAAAAAACAAAGCATGTACCTATAAAGTATTATTAGTGGGTAATAATTGGAAAATAGATGTATAAATGGAATGATTGTAATGGCATACTCTAATCTGATAACAGAACCATTACGTCATTATGAATAATGCCAAATTACTCTTACTTAAAAGATTTTATGTTGAGAGTGTTGCTTTGCGATTGTATATCTAAAAACATTGTTCTTATATCTTGCCGTACTTTGGATACGATGTGCTCTGGTAAAATACTTAACATAAGGCGTTCCTGTAAAATGAAATAATGCTTTAATGTATAATATGTGTACGGGCTATATTTGAGAACAAAACAAATTTGAAAAACAATGTTATAAACATTTTTAACAAAAACTGTGTTAATGTAAGATGAGTAGTAACCATATTCAAAATAATATTAAAAAATACTTTTTTATTGAAACTGTAGCAGTATATTAGAGACTCTTTTTCATCATCATCATTACAGCCCATCACAAGTCTACTGCTGAATATAAGGCTTCCATGATAATAATATTGTAAACAAATTATTAACACCATAGTAAATAAACATTAAGTATTTAACTTTTAAAAGGTTAAATACCTAATACCTATATTAATGTGGAAAAACTACACTGCAGCTGCATTATAGCAGCAGAACGAATAAATCAGCTGTACTGTTGAAGAACCATGCTTTCACAGAATACCAACATTAGGTAGCGGAATAAGACTGCAGTTGTTTTTTGTATAGTGAATAACGAGAACCAAGACCTTTTTTACGGATAATGAGGCTAAAATTAAATCGGGACATCCTAGCGGGTGACGATGTATTTGTATTTTTATTACAATATGATGATTCAGTGTTTCTGATTGCCAATACATGTCATCAAGTGGATAGACTGTATGCTCGTCTGTCACCTTCACTGAAAACCTTCTTGTTTATTAAAATATGTTTACCTTAAAATGATTATGTACGTTTTTGTGATAATAAAAAAAATATAGACAAAGAATAAGTTTAACTTCTATCTGTTATCATTATTCCTAAAAGATTTTATTGAAAGTGTTTACTTACATGCATGTAACACATGTTTAAGGAAAGATAAAATCAGTGAAGCGCATCGTTAATCATTATCTTAATCTTCAGTCAAGAATATAATTATAATTTACCTATAATATTAAATCAAAACGGTAATGAAAGGGTTCGACTATCCAAAAGTACTTTTATAATATCTGCTTATATTTAATTTTGTAAAAGACAATTTAATCATAATTTTATAAAGATTATACAGCATACCTCTTGATCTTTGACAAATTTTAATCGTAAAGTACTTTCGACGCAAGCTCGTCTGTCCAAAAATGATCGCCTTGTTACGATTTCATTCATGAGTCTAAAATAAATACCCATCAAATTAACGCCGATCAGGTAAATAATGTCCGATGTCACCTAAAATTTAATTTTTTTTAAATTGTTATTATCATTTCTTATCACGAGTAAAAAGAAACAATGCATAGACTTTTCGTACTACATAGGTACTATTCCATAGCAATAGTACCAATGTTGGATTTTAAGAATGTTTTCGAAGGGAATGATACAATCGTGAATATCAATAAATATAATCGATAATAAAGAAACCACACACAATAGGTGTAGACTGGTGATAGCTGGTTAATGACTGTCCGGCTAATGACCGTAATTGGGAACAATGCATCGCAAACGCGGTGGTATTCTTATTGTAACTAAGAACAACGGATGGACTTGGATGCGTTAATGACGGGTAGTGAACGTTCTGAATCCTGGAACCTATCTCACGATCCTGAAAAGATATCGCAAAACAGCAGCAATGGATCAGGCATATACATATTTTGACTCCTGAGTCAAAGCTATGTGGTAAGAGCGAGAAATTTGAGAGTTATGGATATTGAATCAAACTCTGGAATCCCTACTATTGCCATCTACCAACAAAGACCTGGTAAGACATGCAGGAAGTCGATAGATACAGGTGGTTCGGGACCGTGCTTTGTGGTTTTCCTTGGGGGAGGCCTATTTTCAACAGTGGACAGTAGGTCCAAAATCGCTGGTATTGCGATCGTCAATCCGCCTGCTAAGCGTGACGATTAAATCAAATCCTCCCTTTCAATATGAAAGGTCCATACTCAACAGTTTTTACAGGCTGATGAAGAAGAAGAAACAGAAGTACCCAAGCCGCCACTCGTCGGTTGCCATAAATTGGTTTGTTAACTATGACGACGCTTGCAGGTGAGATCGTCTATTGGAGAACAGTTGTTATATTCACCTTTCTTTCTGTATTCCTATTATCTATGGATACATATAAAATAAAAATGTAAGTGTTTACCGCTGCCTGAATATTTGGGTCATTATAGTAGGTGAAGAAAGCGCAGACCATAATGTAAATTACGCTGACAATTAGACCAAGCAATATCGCCAAGATATTGTTTCTCATGGGTAAAAAAATATAAACCGATAAGAGCGCCATTGAATCGTACGCTGGTCTAAGTGGTATGCCTTCGTGATAACTGTATATTGCTACAGATACATCTGAAAAATAAACGTGAAAATTCTATCACATAACTTTAGTTCACTCTACATCTTACGCAACAGGCAAAAAATCAAATAAATACTTTGAATGGATTTAGAGAAAAATAAATTTCTTTTAAATTATTTGTGTTTTAGCAAAACTACCTTGCCATTAAAGTTAGAATTAAACATTCTTAGACATGAAACAGCTAAAACTTTTAGGTTATTGAGGAGTAGAATTAAAGTTATTTGTTCTCTTGATTAAATTTTTTAGATGCACAAATCGTTGGGGATCGTATTCGTCGCTAATATCTATTGCCGATTAAGAATGAAGACTTTAATTGTAATACATAAATAATATACTGCAATAATATTAAGGGATACGAACCTGATGCGACGAGATCAGCTGTTATTATACACGTGAATACTATCGGTATCCAAAACCATTTCCTCTTTAATGGGTTGTAGAAGAATTTCCATAGACATAATGCAGGAATTGCTACCCTCAATAAGTACATACCCATTGACAGGTACGTTGATTTCCATTGAATTTGCTAAAATTAATTGCTTTATAGTATTAATAATATAGAAGTAATAAACAATATATAAAAAAGTCAATAAAATTTTGTTTATTGCCAGCTCTCAAATAGTTTCTTCGTATATATTTGATTATTAACAAGAATCTAACTTTGAAAGGTTATTGCTTCAGTTTGCGTATGGACTTTTTACTGGACTTCTGACCCATCCAACTCTTCGTCATGGAATTAAAACCGGTTATACAAACTGAGTAATTTAATTTTAGTTCAGAGTGACATCTGGGATAACTTGAATAAATTAGTCCTTTAATTTGCGCGAGTGAGGTCTATAAATATTCTCTTGTCAATAAGGTTAGGTACTTAATGCATCTTGGCAATAGTATTGTAGTGATATTAAAAAGAAATTAGTTCATTTCTTAAAATATCATCACGATCATCGTCGTCATCATCATCGTCATCATTATCATCATAATAGCCCATCGCAAGTCCACTATTGAACATAGACCTCGCCTAAGGAATATCATAACGTGCGTTTTTGAGCCACCTGCATCGACCGACTTCCTGCATCTCTTACCTAGTTGTTCCTACATCTATTGGGGTTGCCCTGCACTTCGCTTGCCGGTACGAGGCTATCACTCTATAATCTTTCTGCACCATCGGTTACCGATGGTTGAATATCAAAAAAAGCTACACAAATCGAATATTTATTGGGTAAATGAACTATAATTATTCAACATTTAAGGAATTAGTATTAATGTGTATTTATGTACCAACATTGTACATTATATAGATTCTCTGCGTGATGGCGACTTAAGAGACTTACTCTCTAGTGAGTATCGTAAGAGTCGACTTAGGGAAGTGCTAGTAGATCTTGTCCACTTATATAACCACCTCTTATTAGTAAATATATCAGATGAAATATAACTCGCCCAGCAACAGGAAGCAGAGTCAAAGATGCAAGATGTCTGACACGTCAATTGCCAATACGCCAACTAAACGTAGCGATTACGGCAAACTCGGTCGAGTCACATGTCCTGTTAACAAGCTGATCAGTGCTCTGAACAAGTTTCACTAACGTTTACCGCCGCTTAGGCCGGCCACATACATACGGAATTCCGTTTCGGGATTCCGAACGGGTCGGCCACATACATTCGGAATCCCATTTTTTCCGCAAAATTTCGGACGGAAAACTACCGTACGTGTGTGATACGTCCTTGATTTTATATGGATTTGCTGCGTTCGGAATCCCGTAACGGAATTCCGAATGTATGTGGCCGGCCTTGCAGTTAGAACTTATTATTTGGCTTTATAAATATGAACAGCGTCCCTGGAGGACGTAAATGTAACTATGTTTTTCATACAAAGTCACTGGATGGCAATATGAATTCGATAAGATAAAAAAATCATGTTCAGGTGGTGAAGAGCATGACCATTTATTACGTTTTTATAGCTGCTATTTTACGCTGGTATTTTATAAGAGTATGTTAAGGTTCGAATCGACCCTTAACATAATACTAAAAAATTAGAACTGCACCATCGGCTGGCTTTGGAATCGATAAATGAGTACTTCACTTCACATTCCTAACAATGAGTTGGGGACTTTTCCATTATCATAACTGATATCAACTGTGTTAAGCGGAAGTATCGTTATTGAAATACCAATGAGCTAATCTTAAATAAATTATTAAATAAATTTCTAGCTACTAAGTTGACAGGTTCATGTTACTAGATTAGATTATTAAAGAATTGGTTGTAACTATAAAATGATAATAGAAATTCTATTGCAAATACAAAGTCGAGTTTCATATGACGAAATTAAATACCTATTTAAATTCATTATTTATTTTTAAAAGGCTAAATAAATACAATATTTAAGATAGAAATCATTAACTGTACTAATACTGTAGATCACTGTAGATACTGTAGATCATTAGAAGAGTCAGTTAAACTATAGTAATATTCATTTCATACAGACTTCAAAAAGGAGGAGGTACTCAATTCGACTGTATGTTTTTTATGTGTGTTGTTGCCTCATAACTTTTTCTGGGTCAACCGATTTCGATGATTCTTTTTTTATTTGAAAGCTGGTGCTTCTCATGTCGTCCCATATAAATATAACCATATAACTCCATCCCATCCAGTCCCATATAACTATTGATCAAGGTCTGATCAATAGTTTTTGAGTTATTCTTAATAATTTATATTGAAGTCGGTTGTACAAAATTTTTAATTTTAAATTATTGATATATTTTTATCAGAATATGCATGTCGTAATATTTAAAACTTACCTCATTATAAGTACTGACTACAACTAAAATGATATGAACAGTTGAGAAAACTATAAGTAAGCAGACGTAAATATGAATAAAAGTTTCTCGTAGCTTATTGTCATATCTTCTATATAGTCCTTCCAAATCTTTTTGATAAAATTGATCCTGTAAAAGCGGTATAATTTGATTTTACTCAGTATATAATAGGACAAATTCATTGGTAGTGAATTCATTGGTTGCGAGGATCTAAACCGCGTTCTATGCGTTCTTGAAATTTACGGCGCGTGGTGAAATTTCCCAACATGTGGAGAATTTCTCCACATGTTGGGCAGTGAAGGAAAACATTGTGACTAAACCTGCATGTCTTTTCAACCTGTTAGAGCCATGCTGCAGCTATATTATAGTTGTAACGGCTCGGTCGGCTCGACCTGGGAAGGACCACGCTCTCACACAATACCAGCGTAAAATAGTAGCTTAATGCTGCTGTGTTTCGTATAGTGAGTGTACAGAACCGAAGACCACTTTTTACTGGAAACGAGGCATTCCATCTTAGTCCTCAGGGGTGATAACACTTCTGCATTTAGATTCTTAATTGGATACTTGGGGATAAATGTAGATGTCTATGGGCCACAGTATCCGCTTACCATCAGGTGGGCTGTGTGCTCGTTTGTCACCTTTATTTTATAAAAAAAATGTCTACATAATGAAATATTTCGAGGACATGTGAAGTCCGCCAACACGCACCGAGCAAAGCGGTGGACTTATTACTTCATAACCCTTCAAAAACGAGTGGTGGCCTGTGTCCAGCATTAGGAGTCATATACGATACAACTTTATTTTTATGTAATAGGACTATTGTGATAAAAATCTTGAATAATCTAAATAGTTTAGTTCAGAAATAAATGTCCGAATATTCTTCTGTTGGTCTAAGGATTAATGATAAGAACAAATGTAATAGTCTACTTCAACGTCCGTCATTGGTCATAGGCTTTTCCTTATTTCTAAGGGCTTTTTGGAGCAGGCAAGAGTTCGCTGGCCTAATGCATGATGGCGGACTTCACATGTCGTCGAAATATTTTTTATATTTTTCAAAGACGTGCAAGGTTCCTAAGAATATTTTATTTTAATTGTAGGCAGTAAAACTGTCTCATGAAATATTCTATATCTACAATTTGATATTTTTTGGGGAATACATTAATTTCCTATTTAAAACGTATTAAAATTATAAATAAAAATTGCTTCAAATAATACCCTTAAATATTTCCAGTTCCACTGTTTACCGCCAGATTGTTCAGCTTCTTGAGTCCTAAATTCATGCAGAGAAGACAACATACTAGTGGCCCTGTTTGAGTTCATGGAATATCTCGCCAATAGTTCCAAAGCGCCTACTTGAAGCACCACGGAACCAGTAGTCCGCGATAGGGAGCGATCGTCCTGTTACGTTACAATTTATGAAAAAACAATACTACTAATGCTATTATTATTACTAAAACTCCTGCCATCCACTACAATTAAGCTTAAAGTAATTGTGCTAGTGGTTCACGACAATAGTCGAATCAAATTCATGACATTTTTATTATTATCCAGTATTTCAGTCCATATCCGGAGCCATTAGGCTATTGCCAATTAAAAGTCAGTATTAATTGTATTACCCACTTTTATTGCATTTACTTTCTAGTTGAATTTCCAGAATTACGTAAGCAGAATTATTCTGTAAACGAGCGAAGTGATCGTTGGCTTAACAATCGCATAGTTTCGAAACCACGGCATGCCCGTTTTGAATACAAGCCTTCAGGAACGGTGTTCGTTTTGTATTCGAACATTTCCGTTCTATTTACAGTGGCTGCATTTTGGTTCATAATTATAATTTTACATAAAAGTCAGTTATTCAATATGTTTTATTAAATATTAAATTTATTATTGGATTTGGACTATGTAATGAGAATACAGAGCGCTTGCGATCTACCTTAAAGCATTGTTTTGTAAGTTTGTTCCTTTGTTTAAGTATTGTTTTATAAAAAAAACTGTTAGCAAATCGTAGAAAGGTTAAAAAGTTTTCGCTATAATACTATGTTTTTCATCCTGGCTATCACTGTATCTGCTTGCGTCTAATATCCTTTATTTATAACTATTTAAAATTCTTTTATCACAGGAAATCAGTGTACTCGTAGATATAATTAGCTTTAATGGGAGCTTTAGCTCTCATAGTGAATTCGTGACGTACTGAAATGAACGAACGCTAGATTTATCGCTTATAATATTTTTATATAATATGAGGGTGACGGATGAGCTAACAGTTCATCTGATGGTAAGTAGATTCTGCGGCCTATGGTTACTTGAAGCTAGCATCGAATGAAGAAGGCCACGGATGGGTTGCAGCAACTAGCAACAGAAAACTTAGATGTAATTCCTACCAGTCTGTAATCTAAATACTAAATTAAAATACTAGTTCTCTTACCCTTCAAATTGAAACTCAACGTACTACTTAGCCGCAGAGATAGGCAAGAGGTTAGAATCAGTTCACGCGGGCTCTCGGGAAAAAGGAGCCCAGGCACTTATTGTACCCTGTCCAATATAACCCTCATGCGATAAGATCGGAGACAGACTCGGATCGCCAGTATCAGACACGAAAAAAAATCAACTATACCATCTATGTGGTCTCGCGACTCGCTAATTACATACTGTATTTTGGTACTTTGATTACTTTGGAATAATTCTAAATCCTCAAACAAAATATAATGAAGGCACAGAGGCTAAGAATATTTTATAACATAATTATTTCTTTCGCGTTAAATAAAGATAAAAATGTATCTTCAATACGTAATATTTTAAGTTTATTTTAAAATTAAATTACACATTTTGCCTTGTCACATATCTTTAATTTCATGGAAATATTGAGGTAGGTATTCCGGTAGTCAAAAGAGATATGATAACAAATGCTCATTGTTTGTTTATGATTACAAGATAAAAATGCTGATGGTTTTAGTAGAGGAGAAGGTTTAAAACTTTTTTTTTTGTTATATGAATTAAAAAGTAACACATGAACTGTAGCAAACTTTTTTTAACGGCACGAACGTAAAAATATGAACTTAATGTTACACTGAAAATGTGTGAAGAATCCTAGGTCCTATAAACACACACATAATATACATCAAGGTGCGACAATAGGCGCTAGTAACTAGTAATCAGCACAAGTAAGCTCTAATGTCCACAGAGTACCTACATGGTATGTATTAAACTAGCTAATTTATTTATAAAATACTCTGTGGTCATTAGAGCTGACACGTGCTGCGTACTGGCGCCACTTGTCGGACCTTCATGTATTCTTGTGCGTGTACTATCTCACGTAAGTATAACAAACAAAAATGTAGGATCTATTTTTGGTGTAACACTACGTTCGTATTTTTTTTCGTATGTGTTTAACTGTTATTAATGTTTATTTTAAATTTTATTTTAGTGTAATGATAACATATCCAATTTTTTTTATGTTTTAAAGAGTTTGTTATTTTCAAATAGTTTATAAAAATGTTTTATAATATTTAATTAAACAGTATTTCATGTAAATATTTAAATGAAACTATAACTGCACATTTCGACAAGGTGTAGTGTTTAGATTAGTGTGACAAGAAAATTTGTTTTTATTTTAAATCAAAAATTTATATTTCTGTATACCTACTTACGTACAATTCAAAACACGTATTTATTTTATTTTATTCGGAAAACTCACAGTCATTACTTACTTAAAAATAGTATGTGCATTTAAATATAAAGCCATATAATAAGTTTGAAGCAATGATAGATAAATAAGCATTTTCAAACAACTAACAAAATGGCATAACTAGATTTAAGTTTTCCTTAATTGGCTTAAAACAATTGTGACACCCACAAAAATATTAAAGTTTTTTATAATTAATTAATAATGAGAAATGAGAAATGAATTTCGAAAAAGTACTTATAAATATTAAATAAAAATATTATTTAGGTTATTGTGATTATTACTTAATCTTCTGTTCTTTAACGTCATGAACTTACCATGGCTGTCAGATAACTTGAGGGTAAACTGTCACTCTATTTAAAGTTTCAATCTTTAAGTAGCACAAATCACTTCTGTACTTGTTCGACAAACATCGATGACTGAACGAATACTTTAGTTCTTATTCTGTAATTACTGATAAGATTCATTCACTGGACATTGATATTTCAGTAGATTATGTGATAATGGTAATGTGTTCTGTAAAGAAATATTTTGATGAATTAGAACTGAATTTGTTAGTATTATTATTAATCTATACAAATAAATAAAATTGAAGTGTCTGTTTGTAATGTCAGAATAACAGCTTTTTAATAAATGCATATGAAAGTATTTATAGTACTTCCAACAAAAAAACAATTTTAAAATTTTTTGTCTGTCTGTCTGTCCGTTTGTCTGTCTGTCTGTCTGTCTGTTTGTTCCGGCTAATCTCAGAAACGGCTGGACCTATTTTAACGGGATTTTCACTGGCAGATAGTTAATGTTATAAGGAGTAACTTAAACTATTTTTATTTTAGAAAAAGAATTAGGGCTCGCACAAAAAAATTAAAAAATATGAAATCCATCGTTATAAATTCCACGCGGCGCGAAGTCGCGGGAAACAGCTAGTATATAGTATTACCAGTTATGTACTGGCTACTTTCTTCTTCTGTACCAGTCTGTAAAAGTTGACTGCTGGACATGGGCATCTCCTGCTGTAAGGAGGATTTCTCGCTTAGCAGTCAATTGGCGATCGCAGCACCGGACGTCTTGCACCTACGATGCTGCTTCTCTTCGCCGGTCTTGATATTTTATGTCTGGTGTTAACGAGAACGTTATATCAACATCTATTGGTTGCTAAGAGATCTGCCTGGAATATTTCATACTTGTTTCTTACGACAGGCACGGGACAAAATTGGGTGATGGATTCTGTTGCGCCGCCGTAAAAACTATAATTTTTATAAGACTACATTAAATTCATACTAACTCTTAATTTTTTTTTTAATTGCAGTTAGATATAATAATACATTATAGTCACACAAGAACACAAAAACTCTCCGATCACACTCTTAATCTCATAGCTGTTAGACGGGAAATGAAGCTGCAGTCTTCAGTAGATTTGATAGCATACAGGCAACTGAACAGACAGATCTCCAAATGCATGCGGCGGGACTTACGCAACTTTAATACTGCTCGTATTGAAGAAGCGATCGAGCGGAACCAGGGCTCCAAAGTCTTGCCTAGATCTATCTGCCAGAAAGAGCCAATTGTCGAAGCTGAAGACTGAACGTGGCAGTATCGTTTCCGGACAACTGAGATTTTGAGTGAAATTGAGAGGTTCTATGGGCAGCTGTACACGTCATCGTTGGAGCCACACGCAAGTGTGAGTAACGATCCAAAAGCAAGTCTTATCCGACACTATTCCGATGATATCCCGGACGTCAGTCTGAGCGAGATAAGAATGGCTCTTTAATTCCGTCCTTCATGGTGGCATTACACCGGAGGCGTGGAGCAGCAGTGCGGTGGTCTTGTTCTTCAAGATAGGCGACATCGCTCTCTTGAAGAACTACAGACCGATTTCTCTTCTGAGCCGCGTCTACGTGCTGTTTTCGAGCCATTACGAATCATCTCGCATGCAGACTTGACGACTTCAGCCTCCCGAACAAGCCGGTTTCCGAAAAGGCTTTAGCACTATAGACCACATACATACCATTGTACAAAAGACCGAAGAGTACAATCTGCCACTTTGCCTTGCGTATGTGGACTATGAAAGCCTTTGATTCCGTCGAAATTTGGGCGGTGCTGCAGTCCTTCTGCGGTGCCAAGTGGACTGTCGGTATATCGAGGTGCTGAAGTGTTTGTACAGTAGGGCTACGATAGCTATCCGAGTACAGAACCAGAGTACGAAACCTATCCAACTGCAGAGAGGTGTAAGACAGGGTGACGTAATATCCCGAAACTCTTCACCGCTGCATTGGAAGACGTTTACAAGCTACTGGACTGGACAGGATTCGGTATTAACGTCAATGGTGAGTACATCACTCACCTTCCATTTGCCGACGATATAGTCCTTATGGCAGAATAGCTGGAGGACCTAAGCACTATACTCAATGACCTCAATAGTGTCTCCCAACGGTAGGTCTCAAGATGAACATGGACAAAACAAAAATCATGTTTAATGTCCATGTCACACCTATGCCGATAGTTGTTGGGAGCACTAAGCTCGAAGTTGTTGACGAATATGTTTACCTGGGACAACTAGTCCGACTAGGTAAGTCCAACTCCGACCGAGTCTTCTGACCGAGAGGTTTATCGACGGATTCAACTCGGCTGGGCAGAGTTCGGGAGATTACGACCCATCTTCTCGTCAGGCATACCTCAAAACCTCAAAACTAAATTGTACATCCAGTGCGTGTTGCCAGTGATGACATATGGAACTGAGACGTGGTCTTTCACTACTGGCCGTATTAGGAAGCTCAAGGTCGCTCAGCGAGCTATGGAGAGGGCTATGCTCGGGGTTTCTCTGCGTGATAAACTTAGAAATGAGGATATCCGCAGTAGAACCAGAGTAACCGACATAGCCGTTGGGGAAGAAAGGTTCTCGAGTGGCAGCCTCGTACCGGCAGGCGAAGTGTAGGGCGTCCCCCCCACTAAATGGAGTGACGACCTGGTAAGACATGCAGGAAGTCAATGGATGCAGGTGGCTCGGGACCGTGCTTTGTGGCATTCCGTGGGGGAGGCCTATGTTCAGCAGTGGACTTGTGAAGGGCTGTAATGATGATGATGATGATGATGGAGTCGAGTAACTGGTAGAACTAACTTGTGCTTGTTCCTAGTATTTACAGAATGTACATCACTATTTTTAATAAAACTATTTTTGTTTTTGTGTACATACATAAAATATTCGCTAATATATTGAGAGGTCAAAGTTAATAATATATTTATTTCTTTAAATTTTTCTCTAGGATTCCTTCGGACCTAGGTTATAAATTGCTATTATGGCTTTCTTTTACAAAACAAAGATAGTTTCAATGTCAGTCGCGTTACCCCATTGCAAGATTCCGTATGACATTATGCTATGGAAATAACTAGGTACGTACTACATTACGTTCACTTATAGTATGACTGGTAATAATTAATTATAATGACGCCATCTAGTGTAATATTTACATACCTCAAAGACGATGATAGACTTAAAGCATTTCTATGTTACCAATTTGGCCGCTAGATGGCGCATCCGAAAAAATAATAAAACACTTCGTTTCCGAACTTTCAAAAGTTTGTTTATACGGAATATCAACGGTATCATCTGAACTAAATAGTTTTTTTTTATTTGTAGGCTTACGATAATTATACAACGTTCGCCTCACATAGTACAGTTAAGTATATAACACGGCTTGTCGAGGTCTTACCAATGGCGATACCACGCACATCTCTTGATTTATTGTCATTATTCAGCACAGCATCCAAACGCAATACCGTTTCCATTATTTGAAACAATTTTCATCTAGTGGTAGGACACCTATTCTGCCTTGGAGTCTCACCTATTTTTGCCGCCAAATAGTTGTGCTTGCACTACTGTGTTCCGATCTGATCTGAGGGGTATAGAGAGCCAGTATAATTACAAGCTGTGAGGCATTTCTTCAGAGGTGCCTTCTTTGTTTGAAGTTGGCCGCAGATGTCCACAGACTGCAGTAGTAATAAACACAACGTGACGCAGTGAGACACAGTGCGAGAATATCAATAACAATAATTGTAACTTTATTTGGCCCAATTTAGCCTACATTATCGTGTTGCGTCATGATTTGTAGCATTCCGTAGCTTATCTAGAACAATTCTACTTGTCCTTTATTCAATTTTAAACTATCCAAGGTCGCCTTCCTATCTTAAGGATAACTTTTATTTTATTCATACGATCGACGGTCGAACATCACGACAATCAAACCGTCGCCGGATTAGTATTCGATTTGGAATAATAGGGTAGTGGATATTCTTACACCACGATCCTATATGTAAGTATGTATATATGTTTATATATATGTTTATGTATGTACTATGTGTATATATTTTTAATATATGTACACTCACAATAGCATTAAGTCTGCCCTATGTACCCTTAACTTTAAGGTGCAACATTTTAGCTTTTTTTAAATAATTAAATAGACAATTGGTAAGCGTTATAAAAAAAAAGACGAAAAACGTTGCATTCATGATAAGATAAACAATAAAACACTATGGATGGTTAAGATCCCGCAGAATAGTAAATATTTATTTGTCCCATAATATATAAACAATAATTACAAAAAGAAAATTACAAAATCACCTTGACGCTACTTCATGCGGAGTATGTTCTACTTTTTTTACATCTCACATACTGGTTTCCGCTCAATGTCTTTTTTAACTATTAAGCTCGTTGTAAACTTAAACGTAAAGAAATAATTTTAATAGTTAGTTGTTCTTTTATATAATATGTATATCTCGCATATAGAAATATTTGTTATCATGTTGGAGCGAATATTCACAAAGAAGCATGCTGATATAATTTTATAGCGTTAAAGAAGCTCCTTGCTTTGTGGCATTCCTCAAGAGAGCCATATGTTCAGCAGTGGATATAGCTGTAATGATGATGATGATGAGAGAAGCTCCTTCTATGAACCTTAAAACTTGGTCGGTGGAACGGCGATTGCAGTGTACTAAATTTATTGTTCAATAAACACTTGCCAGTGTACAAGATATTTCAAATCTTGCAACTTCAGAAAGTACTAAGTAATCTTTGTTTTTTGTATGACAATTCATATCCTGATATTAATTTCAGAATACAGTCTCTGAAGACTGCACTTCTTTTTAATAACATCATCATCGTCCTCATCATTACATCTCATAAGTCCATTGCTAAACATAGGTCTCCCCTATGAACGCTACAAAGCACAGTCCTGAGCAACCTGCATCTATCGACTTCCTGCATATTTTACCAGTTGTCATTCCATCTAGTGGGGTGGCCGCGGTAACTTCATTTACTGGACCAGCTGCCACTTGAGAAACTTTCTTTCCTATTAGATGTATGATGTTGTTATATCCTTTAGTTATATATACGCATTTATAAATAGAATATAATATAGGGTCTGCGTAAATACCACATTGCGATACTTAAATTAGGTACTCATGCGTACGGCTTTTATCGCCACAGGTTGCTTATAACGTAAAGTGTGCACATGTTTATGTAGTTTAGCTTTTGACTAAATGGCAGAACCACTCTGTAGCTAGATTCTGGTTACAGTACGAATGTGTCGGTTTGACCGGGATGGACCACGTTCTCACAGAACTCCAGTGTAAAATATCAGCTTAACGCTGATGTGTTTCTTATGGTGAGTGTAGTGAACCGGAGACCTATTAATAATAACGAGGTATTTTATCTTAGTCCTCAGGAGTGACAACGCATCTACATTTTGATACTTAATTAATGATAGATGTAGGTGTCTATGGGCCACCGCATCTTACCATCAGGTGGACTGTTTGTTTGTTTGTCACCATTATTCTGTAAATAAAATCCCAAAATTATGGCTCATTAACACTGTGTATCTCGTACGGGCTTTGGTTAAGGGACGCAAAGAGTGGCGTATATCTGAATCATTTGATAATTATGAACAAGATATTGTCTAGGTTCATTTTTATTATTTATTATATATGCCATGGAAATAAGTATGTACTTATGATGAAATCTCGATATTTCTTATTTTTGATTCTTATTAAATTCTGTAATGTAACAGTAGTATAAGTTACTAAGACTTGCTAAGATTGATGCCATTTATTGTATTAAAATGACAAATAAAATAAAAGCGCCTAAATTTAAATCCCATGAAGATTCTTGAATCTTGAGGATAATAAAAATTAAACATATTGCAATTTTAAATACACACGTGTTTTATTTTATTGTGAACATATATAATATATCCTTCATAGCTATGCTATGGCATAATTTGTTTTTGATAAGGCTCTGCGAGCTTTTAAATCAATCTAACTTTGTGATAGTTTCATGCCGTCTAGTTTTCTTTTTTCCGTATATTTCACAAGAGAGAAATCGAAACAAATTTGTGTAAGAGATTGCAAATGTTCCACGCGTTTTGTTTGGGTATCTATTATTTGAAATTGTGAAACAATTTTACTGGCAAGTGTACTATAAGCTGGAATTACTATTATTTTAACAAGAGTATATTGGTAATGATGACTTGCAGTGATTTCACTGATAGCTAAAATGATAAGCAAAATGTTTTATTTACTAGGCTACGAAACTATGGTAAGAGAATTTTTCGTAATATATAGGTATATTTTTCCTGGAACAATTATTTGTAGATTATACAAATACTTGTTCCGTGTGGGATTCAAAGCCGCAGCCCTGCAGCGTCAAAAAAAAAGCAAATGAAGGAGATGCACCAAAAATTTTAAGTACTAGGTCATACCCATCTCGAATGTGATACTGACCATGCTTTCATTGCGCGTTTCAAGAAAAGTTATAATAAAGCTTTGTCAGTACTCCGGGACTTTATACGAACGAATGTACGAACAACTAGTCAACACTAAAGTAATGAAAATTGAATAAATTTTTCACCTTACGCCCACGTAACGGTAGCGAAACGGTCAAGCCACATATTTTGACTAAGTTGTTGAGTTTGTGAAGTTAGGGCGAGTAGAGTTAGAAGCTTGGCTCTACATGAAATGTGATAACTTTTGACAATACGAGCGATATGGTCTCGTCCTGGCAACATTTTACATGAAAATGTTTTTGTTCGGATTTCACTTCTTTTTCTAAGTTGCTGACAATATTTTTTTATTTTGTTAATTTTTTCTTTCTTTTTGGGGTGTATTTCTGCACATCAGAGGTGACTTTTTTCATAGCCCACTCTATGTTTGCCTTTTCTCTTTGTTGGTTTACTGTTTATAATAAGCGATAGATCAGGGCAATAAGTAATATTCTGAAACCTGACGAAAGCCTCATATACACTTTTATTCCCTAATTTAAGGGGTTGAGGGATGATTTTTTAAAAAACCTGAAACACGTATTTTTTAATTTGTGATAAGAAATCTGTATACTTGTATAATTTTCAGATCTCTAGCATGAAATTAACTTTGTATGGGAAAACCCATAATATACAAACTTCCATCCCCAAATTTAAACGGTGGGGGTGATTTACTAAAAATGCTGAAATATATATTTTATTGTTATTATTTATAACGAGGAGTAACAAGGAGTCCTTATATCGATTTTTAGACCTCTAGCATCAAAATTTGCGGAAGTGTCATACAAACTTCCATCACCTAGTTTAAGCGCTTGGGGGGCAAAAGTTCCAAGTTTTAGATTTTTTGTTATTTGTGTACTAATACTAGCTTACATACCAAATTTCAGCTTTCTAGGACTTCAGGAAGTACCCTAAGAATTTTGATGATCATCAGTGAGTGAGTCAGTGACGAAATCGTTTTTTTTTAGATATCAATAAAATCTCAAGTCATAAGAGATATGCAATTGAAACTTTACATGTTTAATAAGTCTACTATTGACATTACATTTCAAGAATTTTGTATATCTGGTATAATTCAAACCCAAGTTATGAAGGTTCAAAAAAACGACGAAGCGCTTCGAGAAAAGGTAGGTAGTGCTTCGTTTTGGTTTGGTTGGCTCGTCTTGGCGGGTGCACTACCGTGCCCTCAGATATATTATGTATGACAAACGCAAAAAATGCATGTTGCTACAAAACTTGCTTGGTAAAATCTGTCATTCATTTTAAACGATCTATTTAAGGACGCTATGTTTGAGGTAGTTAAAATCATTTTAACGTTTAAAATGGGGAATGCTATCTGTTGACTATGCTAGTAAATACTTGACTTTCATATCAAGTTGTAACATTGTTGTTTAGATATCTTAATTGTGAACAGATATTAAAGTGGACTTATACAGATTTAAGGTAAAGTATATTAAAATTAGATTATTATTTTTGTTGGAATTTAGTGTATTTTATCATTAATTTTATCATTATCTTCGATATCATTGCAGCTCATCAAAATACTTGGTGATACGTCGTACATGGTAGAGTCACACAGCGGTGTATAACGGTTGAAGCACAAATTGGTGAGCTCAAATGCTTACACAGAATACTAGCGTTAAATATCAGAATAATGCTACTATATAATACAGACTTTAAACCACAGCTTTCACTTTCCATCAAGGGAATTAAAAAAAAAACCACTGGTGAACACAGGATTTCCCGAAAGCCTGCCACTCACACGGTTCTTAGCAACCGGCATCCAACTATTTCCAGAATATCTCATCACGTTGTCCATGATTTTTACGTGTTACGCGAATGGGTCGGCTCGATTGCTCTCAGAGAATGCTAGAGTAAAATAGCAGCTTAATGCTGTTATGTTTCGTATTGTGAAAACCGGAGACCCCTTTTCCTGGAAACAAGGCGTTCCATCTTAGTCATTAGGGGTGACAACGCTTCTGCATTTTGATTCTTAATCGAGGATAAATGTAGATGTCTATGAGCCACAGCATCCGCTTACCAGGTAATCAGGTTGTCTGTGTGCTCGTTTGTCACCCTTATAATTAAAAAAAATGCTGCCACTGACATCGGCCGCTAGTTCTTTGAGCTATAGCGTGGCTCTTCCAAGTAAAATAAATGAATGGGTGACAATCTCTTTCAATTTTTTTATCAGATGTACTGGATATGTCTTATCCAAAACGTGCCTTTAGATAGATTTGCGCATACTCAACACACTTGGCAGGCGGATTGGTAAGCGCAAAGCAAAAATCCTTTCAGTATCGGTAATAATGTTCCCTATGATCAGTCTATGGGATTTCTTAACTTTTAAATGAATTCGTTATTTTTGCAAATATTTTTTCCATGTACGTCACTTTATCCCTCACCACAGTCTTTTTGAATTGGAAACTTCTTTAGAATCATTGTGATTTGAAACTCGATGAAACGAAAGAGCGACTAAAAAGAGACAAATATATACATTTACAGGATTTAGCCTGCGTGGGAATGAGATGGGATATTATATTAAATTAGTGGTGTTTAGTGCTAATAGCGTCTATTTTACGAACAACCTTGAGAATCAATCAATATCTGTTCAATAAAATGACTTTACCTATAAAATGAAGTAGATGGTGCTGTTGCGAAGCAATTTTACATTTATTACATATATATATCGTAGGATTATAGGTATTGGTCGTATAAGTCACATGTGCTAGTTCTTTCCTTGAAAGATAGGGCGTCAAATATAGAACCTTCTCGTTTTTGAACTCAGTTAAAATAACTTTTGTTACTCAGTCGGAGTTTTATTTTTTTGCTATTTCAGTTTTATCACTTCTTTTTTTTTTTATAGGAGGTGGGTTTAAAACCCCTTTTTCCCTTCTTTCTCCGGTCACGGGAGTGGGAGAACCCACTACCACCGCCCATGAGCAATTGCATCATCAGAGGAATTTCAGGAGTATTGCCGGCCTTTTAATATAGGAGTAGGCTCTTTTCTTGAGGGTTACTAAGTCGTATCAGTTCGAAAACGCTGGTGATAGCTGATTTCCCAAGGTAGTCTAGCAAGGATAAAGATTTTTGGAAAATCGCAAATGATGGTGTAGATGATATCGAAAATTTTTACAAGAAGTGCGATAGTGCAGTAGTTTCTTCTTTTTTGTAAAATTTGTTGCAGCTATGAATAAACATGTTCTTTCTTCCTTTCCCTTCAAAATGATCGCAAAATTTAACTTTACGCGAATTGTCAACGCCAAAGTTTCTGTAACACACTTGAATTGATTTCTGACAAAAGTTTCTTTAAGCACTTGACGACGTGTTTTTTGAGAAATGACGGTACGGTCGGTGTAAAAAGCATCATCAATTTTGTCATCTTCATAGCAATTAAATGTTACTGTTTTGTAACATATCATTGAAACTGGGTAGGTAACACACTTATGGAACACCAGCATTTACGAGCTTGGTGTCCAAGCATGCATCGTCGCTATGACCTTGATAATTTAATCTGTAAAGAAACTTGTTACCCAATCGCATAATTTCTCGGGAAGCCCATAAGAAAGAAACTTAGAAAGAAGCACTTTCTGCCCAACCCGATCGAAGCCTTTGCTATGATATGCTTAGATATAAACTAACCGCCAAGGCCTCTCCCTTGGACTCGACTGCCTCCACCCATCGTTGAGTCAGGTAAGCTATAAGCTTAGAAATCCCAACGGGATCTATACTGGCGGTCACTAATCAGCTGGTGCCCCTGGAGATACCACATGAGCTGGCAATTAATAATAGTTTCCATTATTTCATGCCATAAGCGCGAAGCGCGTAGGATGTTCTACTAGGGCCTAAAAATCATGATTTCATCGTTTTGTCGTATGAAATCGTATCTAACAATCATATTGTACATATAAATGATATAAAAGCACATTGTCAGGAAGTTAAATGATTGTTGAACTTACAAATTATTTTTAAATCGATTAATTGCTATTTTTACATAAAAAGGTGATTTTAGTTGCTTATGGTGTGGATTTATCAAGTCCGCATGGAGGGGTAAACACGATAACTTTTGAAAATATCATTTTTTCAACTCAATCTATTTTTTTAATCTCTTCATCTATCATGTAAGAAGCCAAGGAATGTAAATGGCAGTTTAATTTTGTTTTGTTTAGTTATAATTATTTTTTTTCGGCCAAGAAATCGCCTTGTAATAATTAATTTTACTAAATAGACTGCCTCACTCACTCACTTCGAGATCAGCCGGATACTGTATCGGTTGTTTGCAGCTGCGGCTCGTGCTTAAAAAGATCGCTGTACAAAAAACCAAATTTGATACATACTAGATTATTATTATTATCACAGATTTTTATTACAATATTTTAAAAGCACATAATAAATAATAGTACTACATACTAAAAGTAAGTAGGATTTATATATAAATATACTTATATACGTCTTGGACTTTATGGAGTGACCTGAATGATGATATGATGATCATATGAGCATTATGAGTCGAGCACTTTTGGATTTTAAAAACTTTTTTTTAATTGCAGTTTGACTGTGTTTGAAAACTTGTGTGTATTTAAACTACTTTAAAAATTTAAACGCTTAAAGCATGCACAATTGGATTTGCCAATAGTTTTCTTTATTTTAGAGAACAAGGAGGTGATGGCGATAGGCCTATAGTTGGACGGAGCGCTTTTTAGAGATCAGTTACACAAAAGCTGTCTTTCAAGATTGCGGGGCGACGACTAAAGAGTTGAAGTACTGGAAAAGACGCATAAGTACCGGTGCCAACTCCGGAGCACACGTGGCTTACGCCACTTGGCTTATGGATGTGTAGTGAGGGGAGTGCTTTGCGTACTGAGCACTGTGTAAAACCACACCCGGCATGGAGCACTCACAATGTGGGGTAATCGGTAGTAATTATACTTCTTTTTAAGAGACTGGTGTTTGCATCCCGAGATACCATTGCGTTAGCCCAGTCCTGGTAGCACTCGTGCTTGTGGTGTAATGTAATGTTACAAAAGCGTCAAAACCGTGGCTGGGATACGATGGATATCACAGGTGATGACATAAAAGTTCGTTTCAACACAACACACCAGTGACAGAATCAGAAACTCATCAGTGGTCATCCGGCGAAAAGCCTGTAGATCGCAACAGCAATAGGCGCTTAAGTGGCGCCGTACTCTGGATCAGGCAGAAGGTCTAACAGGAAAAGTGCATGGTCCTATACATCTGCAACCCGCATGAGCGATGAGATCGGCTGTGTCATATCATAAGCCAAGGCAAGGTCATAAAGAGATCTCCGCTTGATTGGCTGTATGAAAACCAAGCTATCAGCGTTGAAATTGCCAAGGATCACGATCTATGCGTATGGAATCTGAAGTGGCACGGAATCTACAGCCGTTTGAACGTAGTCAATGAATCGGTCTATGTCCTAAAAATAAATCCTCTCTGAATTATACGCACCTTTTACCGTATAGTGGCGGTGTAAGAATATCTACTAACCCATATCATCCCGTGGATGTTCTAAGAGGAGACAGAGGGAAACAAATAAGGAGAAAGGCAGCAGGGTCTTTCCGGTAATGACTCAAAATAAAAAATTGCGGTTACCAACCCGCTTGCCAATTATGGCAAATATACCCCTATAAAGCAATCTATGGGGGAGAAAAGCAAGGCCTACATCGCCGTCTCTAGATGGCAATGAACACTGGACACTGGACTGCTGATATTATAGAAATTTACGATCAGCATGGCGAACGGTGCTGTGGTCTTGTTTTTTTGTTTGTCCCGAGCAGTGTGAGTATATAGCGAAGCAACAGAACGAGGGGCCTAGGCTCAGGAAAGAGTAAGGTTGCTTGAACGTGGTTGCTCAGTGAAGGATTTACCAGGATCATAGGAGCCTGTTTATATTATAATTAACACACAATGTTATAGATATATACTTACCAGCCTAAAATATTGCTAAAATTTGAAAAGATAATATTGTATATGTTAATACGTTAATAAAGCACGTTCAATTTTTACACGTTATAATAATATGGTAGATCAACGGCACAAAAATACTGAAAATAACTTAAATTTAAATCAGCAAAATTCTCATGTCGAAAACTTAACTCAGCCCAAATACATGATCTGAAACAGATAAAATTCGAGTTAATATAGTAATAATCCCTACAAATAACGATGAATAAATTCAAAATGCTTAAGACTTACAATATTACCACGAATAGACCACAATATTATCAAAAGTTTTCTTCTTTTATTGTAGGAAACCTGCAGAAAGTGATCGGATGATTTTGTGCTTTTTTTGCATATTTTTTAAATAATAAATTAATTTATAGTCAATATCCCATACAAGTCAGCATCTCACAAAAATCTTTACACACACAATCATGGTGCCTACAAACGAAAATGAAGTATTCTGAACCGATAATAACTGAATTAAAGCAAACGCAATAACAAATATTAAAATCTAAATCATCTAATAAATTTGAATCAATTTCAGAAAATATTTTCATTATGAAGACGTTGACAAACAAATGTCATTTTTCTTCTTTTAGTTCATGGCTTCTCGTGATAGAATTCTGCTAATATTTAATAATTTAATTTTAATCAATTAGTAGGTCAATTAATTGTACAAACCACAAGTAATATGTATATAATTACTGTAAGGTGCAAACAAAAGAAAAAATATAGCATAAATTAAAATTTTTAGTTTCTTTAGATTTAATAATTATGTATATTTGTATCTAATTTTAAAATGGTAATCTGAAACAACGCGAAAGAATGAAATGGCGATATCTTTTCTCGCTTTAATTTTACACGCCACACACATAGATAAAATTATGATTGTGTGCAAGTTTCTCGGGCTTCATACAGAGTTGAATCACCCTGGTCTGTTCCAATTCAATTTTCTATAAATGTAAACAATGTTTAGCAATTCTTATTTCAAAATATTTTATGCAAAAGTAGCGTTTCGCCTCGGCCACTTCTTTCTTCTTATCGTTTTACGACTTGATCACAAAATTCCGACGCGTTTAAATTATTGTGAAAACAACATCAAAATATAATATGGAGTACCTATTTATATTAAGTTTTAAGCGAAAGCACAAACAATAAAAATAATGAACTTGTTTTTCATTATTTAGTGATCATTTAAAGATAAGATTAAGTTTCTGATACAATAAACAAACAAAAAAATATGTGTACTCGTAGTACTTTTGAATATGAGATCTTAAATATTGTTTTCACGGCAAATGCATTGATAGTGCATATTGCGTTTCCTTATAATTAATTTTCAGTTCTGATTTTTATCTAAATATATCAGATTTTAACTTTTTTAACTTCAGCTAAATGATCAACATTTCTTTTGTATAGCCATTATCGACCGTAAAAATATCCATTACCCCATATCATCCCGAGGGTGTCGAAAGAGTCGATAGAGGTAAATGAAACAGAATATGGGTAGCAACATCTTAATAATTCAAATTTAATAAATAACTTAATAACTTAAATTAATACAAGCAAAATGCTTCTCATAACCCGCCTGCCAAGCGTGGCAATTATGGCAAATATAGCTCTTTATTAAGGAATCTATGGAGAGGCTGCCACAGCTGTGTGCAGCTGTGGACTTTTGATAGGATACAATGATAATGATGATGATGATGATGACCATTGTAATATATTTCCGCTTTTCAACTGGTAAGTTTATTTTAAAAGCTGCAATCGTAATTTAGGCACCCCTTATGTTTTATTTTTATCTTTTCATCTTATATTTAAGAATAACTTTTAAAAAAAATATGTCACAAAGTCGAACGGCAGGCTTGTATGGGAATTTCGTACAACTAATTAAATTTCGTGTTTTGGGATATCTTTTGCTTTATTTGATAGTAAGTAGGACAGACAAACCCTCTTTAAATTCTTAGATTTTTAAAACTTGGGATGTAAAAGTTATAACCAGTTTTATTTTTTAAGGTTATGTACTAGTGTACTAATGTAGATTGTTACATATAGGCACATAAACATTGTTTTGGTGATAAAATGAATGTTCTAGATTGCTTGTCGCTATCTTTGTATTGTTTTACTTGCCATTAAGTAGGTAGATTGAGATGAGGATCGTACCTACACAGCGGGGTGCATTAGGAGATACCTATATCCAGCAGCGGACTGCAACAGTTTGATAATGATGAAGTTCTGATGGCGTTTTGAGTGTAGGTAAATAAAACAATACTTTGTTTTTGCAATTGTAGTCACAAACCACAATCCAAAACAACAGCAATGAACTGAAATGAACTGAAAGACAGATTTTCTTTACCTGTCAATAAGTAATTGCCATATGAATAAAAAAATATTGATGACGAAAATCATTCCTATAATTAAATCGTTAACCATTATGATTTTATGCAACAATTGTGCATTCCTAGGTATAATATATGTGTTTAATTATATATAAAATGTTATTTCTATTTCTAAATAATTAATTATTGTTTCGATACTTGTGTTATTTTACATATGGCAACTTCTAAAACCATAACTGCGTTTAGTTAACAATTATATTACGTTTATTTGTTAAAATCTTTTATTGATATTATTAATTAATCCGAAGTTCTAAAAATAGTACACTAACATGAAAATAAATGGCTTAGTTGCCTTAATATGTGGTACAAATTATATAACAGAACAACAAAAAAAGTATGCGGTACAAAATCTGCCATTCGTCTTTATTAAAAGTTTTAGTGATATAAACGTTTAATCTAAAAATTTCTTACTTATTGTTACAACTGGTTGACGCTGTTTATCTTTATTTTTTGTTTACTATATTTTATTTTCGTAACAAACTAAGACTAATTTACAGTTGATATAATTATTTAACTACTAAACAATGAAATGGAGATATTTTTCTGATGTATATTTAAAACTATGATATTAATAATAAAACTATACTAATATTTGTTTAATAACATTAATGTAAAGATTTACTTATAACACAATCAAAATAAAGTTTACTAAATCACAGAGTATTGCAAGAAAATTCACTTTTAGTAGAACGGCAGCGTGGCGGACTAATGAGGGCCACGACTTTTACTGACACCATGGCGGCGCCACTTTGGAATGCGGTGTAATATTTGACAGATTTCATTGCGGGGGAAGTTAATTTGTTAGAAAAGTGTAGCTCTACATTTTTCTAAGATATTGTTTCTTAGAAAAGTTATAAAATCTCTAGATTATTGTTTCTTTCTTAAATATTAGTTACATTTTATATTAATTGGATTAGATGAGTCTCTGAGAGATGACTACATATTTGTGCCATTTGCTGTAGAGACCATCGGTCCGTGGGGTCCACGTGCGGTGAAGTTCCTAAAGGAACTCCATCCTGGTCGTTGCTGCTGGTGAGAAGAGGGCTGGTTCTTTTCTCGCTCAAAGGCTAAGTATAGCCATTCAGCGGGAAACGCAGCCAGCGTTCTTGGCACAATACCGCAGGCTGTGTGATAATTAATTTACCAGTTTTTTAAAATTATAGTTTTAATATTGTATATCATAAATTAGACTTGTTTATATAAGTATATGTTTTTGTGTAGTAAACTTCTAAAATAATTTATTATTATAAATAGATGAACCAAACTACCGATATTCCCAAAAGTAGAAGAATTAAAATAATGTTAAAATAAAGTAAAAAGTTAAAGGGCACAACATTGAGGCATTGTTTTGTATATATACATATACTAGAAACCGAAAAACTTTTATTTAAAACGCAACTTTACAATGAAGATGACTTCATTATCATCATTACTGTCTACAATACACAGTACTATAATCAACATAACTTTTATACCACAAACTCCTAACCTACATCCATCATCGACTTCCTGCATGTTATATTAGGTAAAAAATATAAAAATATGTCTTTTTTTAAATGTATAAATTAATATGCAGACCGTATAAAGTTCCTTTTCTAGACGGGATTTTCTATTTTGCCACCTATTGATATGAACTTATACACGCAAGATGCTATTTCGTTTGCTCCTCGTTGAGCAATTTTCTCATTAGCAAAAGTTGATTAAATTATCTTATCAGTATTGTACCAAATTGATAGAAGACTACGATGTTATGGTCAACGAACCAAACACTTTCCTATATTTCCACTTCATTACATTAATGAAGACATTACCAGACGGCAAAAAATACTTAGTTCTAACAAAGCACACCTGAACTTATAACAAAAATACCATAATTTTGGAGTTATCACTATCTTTTTTTTTTAGAAATAGGGTGACAAATAAGCACACAATCCAACTGATGGTAAGTAGATGCTGTGGCTCCATTGATATACAAAAAACCCTTTTTGTATATCAATGTGTGGCTCATAGACATCTACATCTATCTTTATTCTATACATATAATAAATCTGTAGAAAAGTCGTGTCTGTAATTCTAATATATTCTTGAAAAAACAAGTCCAGGGGACTAATTAAAGGATTCTGAAGCCAAATTAGTGGTTTTCAGAATTTTTGTCTGTCTGTCTGTCTGTGTATTCCGGATTCACGCAAAAACTACTAAACCGATTTACATGAATTTTTTTATGTAGGTAGTTAGTAACCCGGGGCAACTTATAGGCTACTTTTAATCCGATTACGGAACTTCGAAAAAAGAAAGTTAAGTATTTTCCTTACATTAGATGTTAGTTTTCTATTATTTCTAAGTTATAGGCGGTATGACTGGTGTTTTTCAAATAAATACCATATTTATAAATAAAGATTAAAATATAGTTATAGCCTTGGTAAAATAATTTGTAACTACACTGATTTATTATCAAAACAGCGCCATCTGTCATCAAATGGAAAAAGAAGTATATTTTGCCTTCAGTTACATAGTTATAAAGTACATAATATAAATAACTAACAAAAATTTAAATAATTAGATTTTTAAAATTATTTAAAAATTCTAACGTTTAGTTTTTTAGTATTTTTGTTATTTTATTTTAAAGGTGTAATAATTTCAATAGATAAAAATGACTTATATCAAAAATATGAAAATTGATAAGGTTTTTCTTAGAGTATATATAATAGCTTGCTTATAAACACTCTAAGAGATTTTAATATTGTTCGCTTGTATCGCTGATATTACTAGATGGTATAGTTTTGGCTTTCATTATTTCATCTATCAATAGCGTCATCTACTTACTTCTAAATAAACTAAAATGGTTAGTCATGATAAAATTCAATAATAGAATGCTACTGAATATACGATGTAAATAATTGAAAATTCGTTCGTGGCATCGTTGGATGTGTAATTACTAGGTAGGTAGATGTGGTCAACAATCATGCAAAAGCAAAAGCTTAGTTTCAGTTTTGATTAATTGTATTTAAACAAATACGAGGGCCGTGTAGTTCGCCATGAGATTTCATCATGGCACGGGAGCAAAACGTGTACGATTGCCTCGAGGATGAATCTGTTGATTGATGTAACATGTATGTAAGCTGCTACTTTTTTACTTTTCATGGGGCAATATATGCAGTTTATATTTCATTCATATTTTCGGATATGTTCTTTTTGTTTTACTCTACCTAAATTGTCAAGTGGCTGGATAGTTGCTACAGTTGCCACGCTTGGTAGGCGGGTTGGCCACAGCAGCTATTATTATTTTGATCTGTTGTTAGGAAGATATTATGCTGCCCATGTCCTGTTTATTTTCCTATGTCGCCTCTTACGATGGGACGGTATGAGGCGGCAGATTCTCTTTCACCGCCACAACAAGTTCCGCCGTTCATGAGTTTAGTGCTTCCCACGTTCACTGTGAATAAAATTTATAAGGAATAAAAGAAATTTTAAGGATTTTTTTGCGTTTAATTTTAACTTTTTTAATTTCCGATGTTATGGGCACTTTACAGCACCCATGGTAACGGGAGGACTGATGTGTTTGACCACCTGATGTCATAGTAAGAATATAATATAATAGAATAGAATAGAATAGATGCATTAGTATTAAAGTTTGTAAAAATTACTGCAGTAGTATGCTTGCGTTTGAATTTAATTTTATTAATTATGGGGTCCTTAGCAGATGGTAGCACTCAGCCATCTTCCCTATTTAAATTAGGATGTTTTTGAATTTCAATAGCCTCGCGAATCAAGAGAAATCATGGGTAGGAATCGGTGTTCTAATGCAAAGATTTGTTGTCTATCAGATCCGATATAATGGATGGGACGATACTAAACATATCACTGACATATGACATGACATACTTTAGATTTATGGGCACCAGCGTTTTTGCTTACCGATCGACACTTACGAATGTGTGCGTGCGCAGTAAAATCAGTTAAAATAATGCATTAGCCACACATTTTGAATTTAAAAGTTAAAAAAGACAATGTTTGAGATTTTTTTTAATTAATTTTTCTTTACCATTTGTTTATATTACTTATTCTGAAACTTCTCTTCAAATTTGGCCGATTATGCAAAATAACCCTGTATAATATGCATGTATTATGCATATAAACCTTCCTCTTGAATCATTCTGTTTATTGATAAAGATCGCATCAAACATTTTTTCAACTAAAAACTTTCTAACCTATACATCTAAATAAAATTGAAGTGTCTTTCTGTTAAATTGAAGTACATAACTAGCTTCTACTAAACTCATGGGATTATTTGCATATTGAGACACAAATAACCATTTTTAAAATTTTATCAACCCGGACAGACAGTGTCCGGGCTGATCTTTGGAATAGCTGAACCGATTATGATGAAATTTTACAAACCAATAGAGGGCAATATTAAGAGGGATCTAGGCTATATATTATACGAAAAACATTTTTTTTTGAAAATACGAAAGACTGTAAAATATATTATAGTCTTTGACTATTTTCTAAATAATGCCATATTATAGATCCCATCCAAGCGAAGCCGGGGCGGGACGTCTGTATTATCCATATAGCTGGCTTCTATTTAACTCAGGGGTTATTTGCAAGTTATTAAGAAATACACAACCATTTTTTAAAAATTTGTTTGGTTGTCTGTCAGTCTGTCTGTCCGGGCTAATCTTCGGAATGGCTGAACCGATTGTGATGAAACTTTACGAACAGATAGAGAACAATGAGCAAAGGAATCTAGTCAATATTTTATTGAAAATAATTGGAGATTTTTAGTGAAATAAAAATTTATAAAATAAATCGTCTTTGATCTTAAACCTTATTGACGCCACATTAGTAGACCCAAGCGTAGCGAAGCCGGGGCGGGTCACTAGTAAAAATTAAATATAGTTTGGAAAATCCAAAAGTGCACACCTCATAAGCGTTTTTTTAAATTACTTTTAAACGGTGTTGAGTTTCTCCTTAGAATATATGGAATCTTATTTAATACTATATAACTCAATCTATTGCTTACATATCTATTAAACGCGAAGACTCACCGACGCACAGACCAACAGACGGCAGTCCATATATTTTTTCAATTAATTTTTTGTTATGTAATCGAAAGTGAATCAATTAGAAGATAAACTAATCTTATAATTCAATGTCTGTAGTTATTGTAACGTTAATAATAATATGGATTTGATGTCTAGCTAAAAGTATAAGAACGATTTTATGTAGCGAAGTTGAGGTATGGCCACATACCGAGAGTAAGCACTCCCTCACGTTTTTGAAAAATAAATCAGTGGTCAAGTCACAAATCGATATATCGATATATTGCGATTAAAAATTTCGACGATATTAATATCGATATTTCGATATTTTTTATGTGACTTGACCACTGATTTATTTTTCAAAAATGCAGGCTTTTTCAAAACATGACTTCCCGCACTGTTGAGCACGTTGTAAGTCAGCATTTGACTGTCTCGTTGATCTAGTGATCGCAAGCGCTTCTGCTGACCATGTGGTCCCGGGTTAGAATCTCGTCTCGGGTCAAAATCAGTTATTAGGTTTCTCTGTCTTCATAGAATAGAGTTCTCATAAATGAGAGAATAGTGAGTGAACCTGTACTATAGTCCTGTCCAGCGCAGATGCTTACGCATACCCGCCTCGCGGGGGCAAGGACGTGTTATGTTCACCTTCAGGGACCCACCTTCAGGGTAACGGTAGCGCTTTCGCACACATCTGCGGCCCCACTAGCGCTGGCCGCCCTATGGCAGCCTCTCCTCAGGAGAGGACATCTCCCCTCTCTTCTCCTTCTCAGGACACCAGAACACAGAAAACAGAGTGCAAAACTTGGCGGTATTTCGACCCAGCCTCGGAAACACGTAAAGCCGTTGGATTGCCGTTTTATAGGACTATGAGAGTGAGGGAATAGATATTTATTTTGGAAGCCATTGTTGTCATTATTATTATTATAAGATCATCAAAAATTTTAATTAAACATTTCCAACCAATATTATCTAGTAATAGCAAAAATATTACAATATTAACCAGACAATTGTGTCGAACTTGCATTGATCCTAGTAACATTTTCACCTGCATTAAGTTCACACTGCTTATCTAAGGACAAATATTCCAAAGAACGCATGCTAGTTGGTTCATTCTTGCAAAGGCCTTTAAAATGTTAGAGATGTGATGTGATGTGATAATACCTTTTTTAATAATGTGCATTTTATATACTATCATGCTGCATGTATCTACCGAGCTCGGCAGCTTTAGCGGCGACTTGCTGTAAATTTTCATGTCTACGTCGATACTTTATAATGCAATATTTAAAAGCAGTTTCTTTAGTTAGCAGATATTACTTTGAAATACGATAGTCAAACTTTCAACCATGACAAAGTCTTATTATATTTCAACCTTATCATATGATACTTATGGATTAGAATGTAATAAAATCAATATTTCTAACATTGAACTCATAATTGTGACAAAGATGTGTCTTTATTATTCGAAGCAAACTTGGCCGAGTGGTCTTTATTGGTACATTTTGTGTAGGTGTTTCGTTATATTGTACCAAAATATTATTTACCTGTTACTTTTTAACTTAAGGTACATTAAAATGGGTAATTAAAAATTTATAATTTTTGTAGCGTAAACGAAGAGTGTGCTGAGGGATATAATTCGACCCTTACCCTTCCACCATTTATTTACTTATTTATTTGTTTAATCTTCATCGTAGGACACTTTAATGTAAGGGTTACTATGGGCAGACTTAATGTTTTATAGCTTATAGCATTGTATGGTTTTCCATTCATCGGCACGGCACCGGCACGACGCCGGCACGGCAACGGTGCCGGGGATTCGTTTTTCTATTGCGCTGGTGCCGTTGCCGATCTACGCTCGGTTTTTGGGCAATACTAACACATACTTCAGTTCTACCTACCTAGTAATTACACATCTAACGATGCCACGAACGAATTTTCAATTATTTACATCGTATATTCAGTAGCATTCTATTATTTAATTTTATCATGACTAACCATTTTAGTTTATTTAGAAGTAAGTAGATGACGCTATTGATAGATGAAATAATGAAAGCCAAAACTATACTATCTAGTCATATCAGCGATAGAAGCGAACAATATAAAAATCTCTTAGAGTGTTGAATAAGCAAGCTATTACAAATACTCTAAGTAAAACCTTATCAATTTTCATATTTTTGATATAAGTCATTTTTATCTATTGAAATTATTACACCTTTAAAATAAAATAACAAAAATACTAAAAAACTAAACGTTAGAATTTTTAAATAATTTTAAAAATCTAATTATTTAAATTTTTGTTAGTTATTTATATTATGTACTTTATAACTATGTAACTGAAGGCAAAATATACTTCTTTTTCCATTTGATGACAGATGGCGCTGTTTTGATAATAAATCAGTGTAGTTTCAAATTATTTTACCAAGGCTATAACTATATTTTAATCTTTATTTATAAATATGGTATTTATTTGAAAAACACCAGTCATACCGCCTATAACTAAGATATAATAGAAAATTAATATCTAACGTAAGGAAAATACTTAACCTTCTTTTTTAGAAGTTCCGTTATTAGATAAAAAGTAGCCTATAAGTTGCCCCGGGTTACTAACTACCTAAATACAAAATTTCATGTAAATCGGTCCAGTAGTTTTTGCGTGAATCCGGAATACACAGACAGACAGACAGACAGACAGACAGACAGACAGACAGAAAGACAGACAGACAAAAATTCTAAAAACCACTAATTTGGCTTCAGAACCCTTTAATTCGTTTATCCCCTGGACTTGTTTTTTCAAGAATATATTAGAATTACAAACACGACTTTTCTACAGATTTATTATATGTATAGTTAGATTATAAAGAGGAAAGATTTGTTTGTTTGTTTGAATTGAATAGGCTCCGAAACTACTGGACCGATTTGAAAAATTCTTTCACCATTAGAATCCTATATTATCCATGATAAACATAGGTGATAGAATATTTTCAAAAAAGTTAGGGATCCGTATGAAAACTTCGTTAATGTAACCCAAGGTGTGAAAAAAATACCAAAAAAAATCCTTATATCGCGTACGCTGCTGAAATTATTGACAATAGAGTAAAGTGATGTACTACAGTTTTATACAGGACATCAATATCTACAAAAACGTCCGCGATACCATATGTATAACTATTACAGTTGCGTCACAATAACTACTTTCCAATGCAATAGTAACGCCGAAAATTCCTTATATCGCGTACGCTGCGGAAACTATTGACAATAGAGCAAAGTGATGTACTTCAGTTTTATAGAAGACATCAATATCTCCAAAAAGTCTGCGATACCATATGTATAACTATTACAGTTATGTCACAATAACTACTTTTTCATGTTAAAATATGCAATAGCACCGTTTCCACTAATAGTTCACATGCGCAGACATTTAATACATAAAATCGCACCACTTTTACTTATCAAAATTCATTTCAAACCATTATTTAAACAATAATCTATACAAATAAATAAAATTGAAGTGTCTGTTTGTAATGTCAAAATAACAGCTTTTTACTAAATGCATATGAAAGTATATACGTACTTATAACAAAAACACAATTTAAAAAAATTTTGTTTGTCTGTCTGTCTGTTTGTTCCGGCTTATCTCCGATACGGCTGGACCAATTTCGACGGGACTTTCACTGGCAGATGGCTGAGGTTATAAGGAGTAACTTAGGCTACTTATATTTTAGAAAAAACATTAGGGTTCCGCGTAACATTACTAAAACCCTAAATTACACGCGGGTGAAGTCGCGGGGAACAGCTAGTACTATATAACCGTATTCAGAATTTATACCTGAGGTTGTTAGATTGAATGTCGCCATTATGCTGATGTTGGTACATTGATCAAATTTGCATAGTTATTGCAAACGGTTACAGTTTGTCACTTGCTTAAAGTGTCTGCATGGTATGGATAAAATATTGCCCCATATATTGCGAGGTTTGGCAGGGTGATCGATGAAATAAGGTTTATTTACATCCAAGCGCTCCGGCATTTAAGCGAAAACGAGATTGACAACACGAAATTGAAACAATACAAAGAGTTTCGAAATTTTGCAGCTGAGAGATTCAAGCGGCTGATATATCTTTCATTTCGTCATTTGTTCATTTTCTTTTGTTTATTTTTAATATTCTGTTTTGCATTCACAGCGTACACAATAAATGGGGATTTGTTTTAATGAGACTGATTTTCAACTTTTTGTTCCTTTGAAAGACTATAATATGTTTTTGTTCTTTATGGTATAATCGGACATAAGACAATTGTAAAAGTTATAAAATATAACGAAACAAACAATATTTAATATTTTTCGATTTTTGAGCTTGATATACATTTAAGAGAATTGATTTTGTTTAAATTGTTGTTATTACATTTTCACTAATATTAAGTTCGTCAATGATCGGGTGTTGTGAAGAATCAGTGGTTCGGGTATAGGTATACTGCAACGAAACGCTAAGGCCTGGCGCCCACTGGACGGACGGCTGTCTGCAGCCTCAGGAATCTCGGCGGCCTTCGGGTATCATCATATAACATCACACATGCAGCCAGTTTAATGTTAAAACTGGTATAAACAGTTATAACTTGGCTCGCCATGGCATACTACGGCATGCCTAAAGACACCGCGGCATGCCTGAGTACAACGCGGCATACATAGATAGTGTCCGTGTGTTCTCGTATGTAGGGTGCGAAGTATTCCTTGCCATGCCGCCTACTGGCGGCGCCGGGCCTAATACTGGCTAGTATAAATACGGCCTAAGAATAATTCAAACTTACATAATATAGAACCCACCAGTTTAAAAAAAAATCATTCATCGAGTCTGATTTCATTGTATCTCAATCTTCCCATAAGTAACTACAAATTCGAATGTATTCGGAAATTAGATAATTAATCCTGGTTCTCAGGGGTGACTTTTTACTTCAATGACTCAATTTACATAGATGTAGGTATCCATGAGTAATCACTTATCATTGGAAGGACTGTTAGATACTTTATCAAACTAAGATCAACAGAGAAAGATAGACAGAATACTACGTACATTTATAGTGATGCCGAACTAGTTCAATTTATTGTAAGAACACGCACTCACGCACATGTGTGCACCTAAAACCATGTTTTTGGTTGCAAATGTTTTTTGGTTTAGGCCGCGATTACGGCGACAAAACCAACGAAGCAAGCGTAATATAAAATACTTTTAAATAAGTTTATTTTGACTTTTCTTACGAGCTACAACCACGATTTATCTCGTAGACATTAGGATTTATGTAACTACTAAACTTTTTCTGATATTACGATAAAAACATGAATAGAAACACTAAGTTAGCCTGGGATCACTGACTATAATCTGTGTGACTTTCATTCAGAGGCTTACGAAAATTTTAAGTTTTAGCTTATTTTCAGATGTAACGAGAGATTTATTACAAGCCAAATTGTCCAATTCAGAACATCTTAAATACAAAAAGAATAGACTTACTTATAATTATTTTTCGTCATCATAGATACGTTGAAAATTCGAGTAGTTATGGAATATGAATACCGCTGTGGCAGCAACGAGACACAAGCGCCACGAAACATCAACGACTTTTACGGAGTGCATACTACAAACGAAATCACCAACTGTTATGGGTGCAAATATATACAAAGGGGTGCTCCAGCGGGAAGTACGCGTCGAGACGTGCCTTGCATTGCTCAACAGGCACACAAACGAAGGAATTTTGGACCGCATTTTTACCTGAGACGAAAAATAGATTCTGTTTGACAATCGCAAGTGCTCAGCAAGTTGGCTGAATCCCAGTTCAGCACCTAAACCATACCCTAAACGAAAAATTACCCCTAGAAAAGTGATGGTCACTGTTTGGTGGTCTAGCGCCGTTGTTATTCATCACAGCTTCTTACCAAACGGGAGAAACATTACTGCAGATGTGTACTGTGAAGAGCTGAACACAATGATGGAGAAGCTCGCACGTCTTTAACCAGCTTTGGTCAATCGCTCGTCCCCACTGCTCCTGCACGACAACGCGCGACCTCATACTGCACAACAGACAGTCTCCAAGTTACAAGAGCTGGGGTTGGAAGCTCTCCGTCATCCGCCTTACTAACCAGACCTTGCGCCTACAGACTTCTACTTTCCAGAATTTGGATAACTTTTTGGCGGGAAAAAAATTCAATACCCGAGAGGCGGTACAAAATGCCTTTGAAGAATTTGTTGCCTCCCGTCCAGCTGATTTCTTCAAGAAGGGCATCAATAAATTGCTACTGCGTTGGCAAACATGCATCGATAGGAAGGGTGATTACTTTGATTAATAGAAATAAAAAAATATATTAGATAAAGGTATTATAATTGTGTGTAATATATTAGATAAAATGATTTAATTAGGTCTTTACCTAAATTATTAGGTAAAGACCTAATACATTTACAGATAAGTATACAAAAATGGAAAGATATAAGAATATTTATATATTAAGCATTATACATTATATAAAATAAAGTAAATTAAGTAAATAAAATCCCACAGAGGGAAGCCCTACGGCTTGAACAACTCAGATTTAGACCGCCTTATAACCCACACGGCGGCCACCTTGCGAGCCAGGTCCAGATATATTGACAATTTTACTTCATTTTTTCGGTTCTCATTCCACATGCCGAGTACTTCATACTCGGCATGTGGAATGAGAACAAAAATATTCTCAACTCAAATATGTCCCGTTCACCAATACGATATTCTTCGCAATAGGTTAATAATTATAGCTCTCATTCACGCCGCTTTATGTCCAAGCCGGATTGTAGTATGAAATCCTGGATACTAAGATGTGCCTGTGCAGATATGCTTAAACAATCCACCGGTATGGCGACGAGCTTGACAGCCGCCGACGAAATTGTTGTTAATTATTTTATTAAAACGACTTTTTTAAGAAAAAATAACAGCTTACAATCATATAAGAACAAAATAAATTAGAAATAGCTTGGTAGCGATCACCTCATTCTCAGGGATTATTATCATCCATAAATTCCTTAATATTATAATAACCCTTTCTATACAAACTTCGTTGAATACATTTTTGAACTTTAAGCACGTCAAATTTTGTGTATTCTCTGGGATTTTGTTGTAAAAACGTATACATCGCCCCAAGAATGAATTACTGACTCGGTGGAGTCGAGTGACTGGTACTAGTAGCTTGTGTCTGCTCCTAGTATTTACAGAATGAATATCACTTATTTAATTAAAACTACTATTATTTTTGTGTACATACAATACATTTTCGTAAATGTACTGAGAAGCTAAAGTTAATATATTAATTTATTTAAATTTTTGTCTGAGCGATTCTTTAGGGTTTAAATCATAGATTGATCTTATGACCCTCTACTGTAAAACAAATATAATTTCAGTATCAGTCACGTGTCCCCACTCCCAATAGCAAAATATCATACAGCATTATGGAAATAGCCACAGTAATTTTTTTATGGGATAAGGGTGACAAGCGAGCACACAGTCCACCTGATGGTAAGTGGTTGCTGTGGGCTATAGACATCTACATCTATCCTCGTTTGCGAATCTAAATGCGGATGCGTTGTCAACCGTGAGGATTAAGATAAAATGCCTCTTTTCCAGTAAAAAGGGTCTCCGGTTCTCTACACTCATACGATACGAACTCTCTCACCATACGAAACACAGCAGCATTAAGCTGCTATTTTACGCTGGTATTCTGTGAGAGCGTGGTCCTTCCCCAGTCGAGCCGACCCATTCGTGCTACAATTATACAATTAATATAGCTGCAGCATGGCTCTATTCCGTTTACTACGACTAGTCTAGATATTTCAACACTGGTAAGATTTCTAAGCTTTATAGCATATGCTGCAGGACTGAGTTTGCTTGCTAGTTTTGTTCTATGGGGGTACCATTTGAAGCTTTGCGTCTAGTGTGATTTCAATAAAAATGGTGGTTTCGACAAAATTCAGCATTATTTATTCATTCATTCATTATTATTTAAAATTACATTAGTATTTAGATGTTTGACATTTGGAGCAATGGATTTTATACATTTACTTTTGGTGCCATTTAAATGCAAATAATTAAACCAATTTACTAATTTAGGTATAGCATTTGTAATTTTAGTAATTTTAGTAATTGTCGTCAGATATAGTCTGTTAGATGAAGCAGAGACGGGTTGGTCATCACAGAAGTAGATAAATCACACTTTTGACATTAATCACTGTTGCAGATCTCGTTATGTGCGGCATATACAAGAGGTTAAACCACGATTTATCCGAGGCCATTAGAGCTTTCTAACATTACCCAAAGTCACCTTCTACTGTCACCAAAGGTCGAAGTGGGGTATAAAGAAACTTTAAATGGTCTTATAACTGGCAACGATGCCTTATCTCGTAATCAGTTTTTTAAAAGAAACAAGTCAACTGCGACTATACATACTTGTATGTATAGTCGTGATAAACAATAGGCTTAGTGACTTTGGATATAGTTATCCTAGCCAATGATATTTGCTGTGTTTGCAATTAATATTCAAATAATAAAAGAAATATCGAATTCCATATAGATAAATGACTCATTTTATAATCGTTAATTGGAAATAAAGTGAGTGATCAAAGGATGACAAAAATGAAAGTATCATATCAACCATATTATAATTTGATGATATTATTACAAGCCAAAAAAAATACTTAAAAAAAAGTAAAAACTAAATTCGAAAATTAAAAAGAATATCTAAAATAATTTTTACAATAAAGCTTCTGAATTTGGGGCATTATTTCTTTGATATACAATGTTTGAGCAAGTTTAATTGAAGTTAGTCTTTACTTTCAATTAAAAGTTTAATTTTTTTACCTACTTTTCATTACTTATTACTTTTGAGTCTTGTGACTGCCTCGTTCGTCTAGTGGTCGTAAACGCGACTGCAGATCATAAGATCCCGGTTTCAAATCCCGGGTCGGGCGAATAAAAATCAGTTATTGAATTTTTCTGACAAGAAATTCTCATTAGCAGCCTGGAGTCAGGAAGTTGGCAATGTTTTACCCCCGTGCCTCGAAAGCACGTAAAGCCGTTGGTCTTGTGCCTGTTCTCGCTCCGGTGGTGTCGGTTTGCCGTCCCATCGAACTATGAGAGTGAGGGAATAGAGAGTGCACCTGTGTTGCGCATGCACTCTGGAATTATAATCCTGTCCTGCGCAGATGGCTAGTCTCCGTTGGAACTGGCTGCCGTGACCGAAATTCGGTGTGGAGGACATTACTTTTGAGCGCTCTAAGGAATATCACAAGTTCAGGTCAACAACTAGAATGACGACGAAATAGTTATATTAAAATCATCATCTCCTATTTTCCACCCTTAAAGGTGAAACGTTTTCTTAAAATTTATATTGGACCATCCCTGAATTAAAACTTATTTAATAATTTTAAGCATTTATTTAAACTCGTTTAGCCGTTTGCGGAAAATCGATAAACATACATAAAAGAACATACGCGTAAAATAATTATGTTCTATATTTGACGCGTATATTTCTGAACTCGGTTAAAAGCAAAAGGATAATAACTATTTCTGATCATAAATAAAGTGATTATAGTAAAGAATCCTAAGAAGTTGCGGCAAGGTGGTGTGAGATCGTTTTTTATTTATGTGGGTGCGATGTAAGCTAAGAAATCTCGTATCGTATACCATTCCTGATTCACCGTGCTCGCCAAGTAATTTATTGCAGTCCACTCGATATCTGCAGAACTATGTGATATTTACTGTGATGGTCCAAATTACGCTCACCGGTTGGTATTCTAAGAATTGTGTTCAATATTTAGAAAAAAAATTTGTTACATATCTGTGAAGGGTTAGTTATTTTTTTAATGGTTGAAAATAAGCATCTACAAATTATTGAATAACAGTATTTTAACGAATTTTGTGAAGTTTATTTTAAACGATTTAAATTTTTTATGTCGGAATACGCACGGTTTCTGTGATAGCTATATTAGCTATTCTACGAGTATAATCTACTATATATAAAATATATGAATACAGTATGTAATAACCATATGTATCTATAGGTGTTTCTAATATATATATTATGTTTTATTATATTTTAGTATTTATGAATAACAACATTTACTTTATTAACTACTTATTATTTTACCTATAATTATTTACCTTTATAAATATTAAAATTTTTAGCCTCTTTTCAAACATTACGTGTTTAAAGATTTTGTGTTATTCATACGTTAGGACTATTCTTTTTTATTAGTAATTTTATTTGGAATCCACAATATATGACTTAACATATTCGTGCTATTGAAGAAATTCAGAAAAAATTGTTAATCACTTAAATTACAAGTATATTCGAATTCCCCAAAACTATGTCGATTCTTGTGAGCATGTTCACCTCTTAACGCTTGAAAAGCGTCGTATATTATATGACATGACGTCCATGCATAGCCTTTGTAATGAAAACATTGACTGTCCGGATTTAGTATCCAAAATGTTGTGTTAAAACCAAAGAGATTTAAATATAATTACTACTACTTAAATGTCTTTGGTTAAAACTGTCCTAGAACCAGAACACGACAAAGTTTTTTTCGATTGCACATACAAAAACAAATTATGCCCAAAATTCATTAGTCTCTCGGATACATAGAGAATATTATAACAAAACGTTTCACTCTGTAGACATAATATTCTATGGAAGTAAACCAAACTTTGTGCGAGAAGATTAGGTATTTCATATCACACACATAAGCACACATAATATAATATATCGGTTATATAATCGGTTCACACACAAATAAATGTAATCGGTTCGGTTAAAATGAAATGTTTTGAACAAAAAATAAATGTAAATCCTTATTGGCTGTAAGATATAGATGTGTATGAAAGATATAAGAACTTTAAAGAGCTGTGGATTTGGTTAAATAAATAAAATAAATAAAAATAAATAAAAATTAACGAAATATAGATCAAATTATTATAACTAACGATGAAACAGAACAAGCACCTTTTGTTTATTTAGAATACTTATTTTTTTAGAAAAAAGCTTTCGTAACCTATTTATCGCACGTCGACCCAGTGTCAATTTATGAAAGCCATGTGTAAAAAGAAAATTGTAGTAGGATCTCGCGACACAGGCGTGCCTAGTGTGAGGACCACAGAACTACGAGTACACACCCTAGTTTATACACTCCAGCAAAGTTGGTGTGATAAGATCATAGATTATAATTTTGTAGTAGAGAAATAAGACTACTTTACTTCCATTTAATTATCTTATATTGTATATTAAATCTTTACCACCTTAGCTCTATAAATAAACCTTTTTCATTTTCATTTTCAATTCCCTCATCAGTAAACTGAAGTGGCAATGGGCCGACTATGTAGCTCGAAGAACTGATAACCTTTGGGGAAGAAAGCAGCCTCGTAACGGCAAGCGAATTAAAGGCGGCCTCCCACTAGATGGAGTAAAGACCTGGTAAGAGATGCAGGAAGTCGATGGATGCAGGTGCCGTACGACCAGGTCTATGTCCAGCAGTGGATTGTGATACTATGTTGATGATGATGATGGCGAGTACATAGGTACAGTGCCAATGAGCATATATTATAAATAATTCTAAATACAGCGTGGATGCGCATCATGTGACGTAGTCTAGGCACGAGAGATATTTTGTTAACAATGTGCAAAATAATGAAGAAAATACGTTAAACACAACTAATTTGATATTTCATATCAAATATCAAAAGTATTACTTATAGCGTGTGTACATGCGCCCATTTTTGTATTAAAAATATTTCGTTATCCTTTACAATCTGTTCTATAGTGCAGAAAGTTTATTGAAAAAATATAAAACAGAAAACTGATTACAGCTTATTAAAGTCCACTGCTGAACATAGGCTTCCACCATAGATTGCCTCATAGGGGTGATATTTTCCATAGTTGCCACGCTTGCCAATAGGGTTTTAGTCGTTATTAGAAAGACGCTGCTGCCCATCTCCTGATTTGTTTCCCTCTGTCACCTCTTACGATACCCACGGGATGATATGGGGTAGTGAACATTCTTACACCGCCACTACACCGTAAAAAACTGATTCCACAACGTAGATTGCCTATCATCATTATTCTAGATCATAGTTGTTGTTACTTTATAGCCGACTTCCTAAAAGAGGAGGTTGACAATTCGACTGTATTATTTTGTATTGTATGATGTATGTTGATTTTAATGATTCTTTAAAAAATATATTATAACTTCAGGGGTGGTCCCTTAGAGAAAAATAACTCGCCTATGGGTGGAAAAGTAGGGTATAAAGTTTAAAACGTAACTATTTAGACGACATTTTAGTTGTGCCACTTTGAACATGTGATGTTTTTAGTCCACTCAAAAGGGAAAAAAAATATAAAATTTTAATTAAACGTAAAAGCCCATTTCAAAGTTGTTTCAAATTATTAATTTTATTCCTTTTAGTTCTTTGAAGTTTGCTTTTATTTTTTATTAAAAGTTAAAATTTTTTAGCCCATTCTCTCCTTATTGTTGCGCGTATTTATAATTGTTATTGCCAAAGGCTGTCTGGAAGAGATTACTGTTTTTTTACAAGTAATGGGTGACAAATAAGCACAGAGACAACATGATAGTTGAATGATGTGGCCCATAGACAATTACATATATATCCTTGATTAAGAATCAAAATTTAGAATTTTCGTCTTCCTTAAAGACTAAGATGGAGGATTGCCTTAATCTGTTAAGCGTGTAGTGGCAGCGTAGAAGCATCCACTACGACATCTCATTCTGCGTCGTAAGAAACGACAGAGAGGAATTGAAACAGAAAATGGGCAGCATCATCTTTCTGATAAGAACACAAAAATAAAAACTGGTTGCCAACCCACCCGTCAAGCGTGGCAACTTTTTTTTATAGAATAAGGGTGACAAACGAGCTCACAGTCCACCTGATGGCAAGTGGATGCTGTGACCCATAGACATCTGCATCTATCCTCAATTAAGAATCAAAATGTAAAAGCGTTGCCACCCCTGAGGACTAAGATTGAATGCCTCGTTTCCTGTAAAAAGGGTCTCCGTTTCTTTACACTCACCATACGAAACACAGCAGCAATGATCTGCTATTTTACCCTGGTATTGTGGTATATTTGACCACTATCGCAAAATACAACTATCGCAAACTTAACCCCGCAGGTGAAAAGTTAATTGGTTATGAACCAAACTCCGAGTCAGATGAAGCTGTATAAACCAAAAGCAAGGTCAAAAACACTAAGATCTCAGAACAAAAAACTATTGCCATTATCTCCCCTATGAGGCAATCTATGGGGGAGGCCTGTTCAGCAGTGGACTTTGGACGGGATATAATAGATGAATTACCATTAAAAGAGGTCGCCGGTTTTCGTCACTCATCAATCGAAATAGCAGCTTATACTGCTACTTTATGTAGTCATAATGTGCGAGCGTGGTCGTGTCCTAGCTTAACCATTTGTGCTGCAACCACTGTAGCGTTGCTATACAACGTATAAAATGTATTTATCGGTAAAGCCGTCTATAGATTACTTTATTTTATATTGATTGATATGATTAGTATTTATGTGTATATTTCCTATTTTGTGCATGAAATATAAAGAGTCCAGGTTTAGCATACTCATACCGGAGACAAGCAGTAGCGTAATGAATTGTTCGACATGGCATGGTTTTGAACCTAGGAGCCGCAACTCTCTAGAGCTGACTACTGGACTATTCAGTTGTCGAAAATACAGACGTGAGAATAGAATAAGTGACTTGAAAGTTTTCTATTTAAAAATATCATATGATGCACGTTTAGTTTTTTTTGTTCTAGGCAATAAGTATCAAAAAATTTATATGATTATTGAAATTTGAAACTATATAAACAAATTTTCCATCTAGTCTTTTGAAGGAATTAAATTCAAAAATCAGATTTTTCCTCTCTTATCGATACGAATAAGGGTACCAAAAAAAATTTTTTTTTCATTAACTATTTTAGTATCTATTATTTAAAGACTGACTAACATTTTATTGCAATATTGCAGTTTTCCTTTAATAATTAAAGCAAAGTTATTAATAAAGTAAAGTTCTTTTTATCACTCAGCCGTTTATTTAGCTTTGTTTATGTTGCCTACGTAATTCAATAACAACAATGCACCTAAAGCGGCTCCCAAGTGAGCCCAAGCAAAAACAGCTTTTGACAGGATGGCTTTGGAGCTTATGCGAAAATTTATAGAAAATTGCATGGAACACGCGTTGCGCTCGAAGGGTGCGCGGGAAAATGTCGGGGGGTGTATATTTAGAAAAGCTTTAAGCCGCAGATCGGCAGTCTACGTCTAGCGCGCGAGTAGAGTGCATGTCTCCTGTCTCTCCCTTACCAGCGTGTATCGTACGCCCGATCTCATAATTTTCATAAATGGAAAATAATTAAATAATCACTCGTGTGTTTAGTAGTGCTTCGGACTGGATTTGACTGTGCCCGTGTTGCATCTGTGGACGTAATATGTTGGATAATATCCGGCTTTTAGTGAATAGTAATTAAATAAACACTGGCGCTTATTTTGTGAATGGGCTCTCATTGAAAATTGCTGTTATTTATTCTTGAATAAAAGGTACGTTCTAAATTAGTACGTTAATTAATGTATAGATCTAGTTAACTTTGTTAACATTTAAATGGCAGCAGGATATAATTATCTTGTTTATATGGCAAAGGTCAATTTATTAATGTTATCGCCGTTTAGTTCCTTTGATATACCGTCACGTGTGTGACGATAAACAATAGTGATGGATGCAATAAATATTTCAAACGTCTAGCGTTCACGTAATATACAGTATAAAGACCACGCCGAGTTTTTTTTGTTTGAGTTATCAAGTCACTTTCTTGTTACTCGCTAAATGGTATTTGCCTTTGCTGTTTGTAACGGAGTTCGAGGGAAAAGTTTCCGTACTCTCGTTTCTAACTGTTTTAAAATTCACTACGCTTATTCATAAATTAGTTCAGAATACAGACGTAACAACCACGATACCGGATACCGGGAAAGCTGGGTTATTATTATTTAAATAGAAAATGCAGCGTGCGAGGCGTTTGATTTATCGGATATAACCGAGCCTTATAATAAACGGATGGCTGTGTGACGGGTGAAATATTTATTGGCATATCGTTTTTATGTTGAAACATTAGATTCCCGGTCAGTGAGCGAGTCCATTGAAGTGTAGCGCGCGCGGAATTTCCACTTTACGGACATTGCTTGACATGAGAATTCGTCTTTATAGAAGATACGACGTATGGAGTACCCTAGAGACATAACAGTAATATCCTTAACGTTTGATCACATAAATAGAAATTAGAAGCTTACATAAAGTGAATAGGTATTATGCGCCTTTGTCTTGAATTTCATTAGTTACTTTATATCATAAACACCATATGTTGTAGGGAAATAAAATCATTGTATTCGTTGTAATAGAGTCTAGGTTTTCAAAACAATTATTTCAAAAATTCCAATCAAAGCAAAATATCAAGTTGCATTAATTTACAGTTACAAAATTATTTTTGCAATATTTAATCATAATAATCAATTAATTATAATTATATATGTAGGTACAACAAAAAATACTATAAAAGGAAACGAATAAGCTTTAGTAACATTGGTACAAAAGCTCGCATAAAATAGCCATTAGTTAAAATAAGTCATATCTACCTATATTTGCGAAAGAGCTCTTGCAAAACCTTTGTAAATATGTCATAATTGAGGTGTATCATTTTTCGGTTCTTATGAATATCTTAACGAGTAACGCGTCCATTGAACCGAGTTGGAACAATCAGCTCGTATTCCGGAGGGCGACGTCTTGTTTTATAAATTACTGTTCCGTGCTCCTTTCACCAGAGTTTTTCGAGCAAAAAATCGTTAGAAGTGGTCCGTATTATCTTTTTCACAAACGCGTGCCCTATATATAATATTTAAGAAAATTTAAATTTTATGAAGTTAATTTCTTAAGCATTCAATTTTCTATGTGATTTCTTCTCTAAGACACAAATAATTTAAATGCCATTAAAAAGTTACTTTTACATTCTTTGATCTAATTTGTGTAATCATATCCAAATAATTTTCTAATATGCCTTAACTACATATTCTTTGTGGTTGTTTGCAAGATTCATTTAAGGTCTAATTTATTATTTTTCGCGCATACCAATTTTGGTTTATATTATACATTTCACAGTTTATATTCTGATTTGAATGTTCTTTTTTTAATAAGGAAATTAATAATTAAACTTTTTTGTTACAATTACCCGTTAGAAGTATTAAACACTGCTATTTAAGATAAAATACACTTAATCATACGTCATATAATATAAGTTATCTATCGGATTAATTTAGTTAAACGAATATCGTTTTTATCACTTCGTGGAATAATGATCCTATAGCTCAGCTCAGTGACGGGACACCTTACGGCCCTTTAGGGGAATTTTGCCAGTTACACGTGTACCTACTAAAATAGATACCAGAACCATAACATACGTAGGACACTCAATAAGTTTTAAGATATACATTCCATTCGCCTAAACAAACTCTGAAAACACTTTTGCCAGTCTTGATCTGACAGGTCAGAAATCGCTTCTTCGTAGGCAGTCACGGCTTCTTCGGCGCTTGAAAAAAACTTGCCTTTTATTTTTTCTTTGACTCTTGGGAACAAAAAGAAATCACAAGGAGCTAAGTCAGGGCTGTAGGGTGGGTGACTTAGAGTTTCAACACCAGATTCTTCAATAAATGCTTTTGTTCTCAGAGAGGTATGTGAAGAGGCGTTATCGTAATGCAGCATGATTCCCCGAAGCCCGGTCTTTGGTCTTCTCTCCCCGCACAGCTTGAAAAGCTTTAGGTAATGCAACTGTAGTATACCATTCAGAGTTGACTGACCTACAATTTTCCAGCATTGACGTCGACAAATGTCCGCTCCGCGAAAAAAACTAGCCACCATTTTTTTGCCGACATTGCGAGGTCTTTACAGTTTTGTCGGTAACTGTCCTTCTGAGTAGACCCATACCGATTATTGCCTTTTATTTTCCGGATCATATTGATAGATCCATGTCTCGTCACCAGTAACGATTTCTGAAACATGCCTAGATGCCCCGTTTTCAAAACGTAGACGCATTTCATGGCACCAATTCACACGAGTCTGTTTTTCGCTTTCGGAGAGCAAACGAGGGATCCATCGAGAACAAAGCTTTCTCACTGCTAGATGTTGATTTAGGATGGTATGAATGCTCCCCGAACTAATGCCTACAATCTTTTCGATGTCCGTATATGTGATTCGTGGGTCTTCTCGCACCATCATTTCAGTAGTCCATACATTTTCTGCCGTTACTGCTGTTTGCGGGGCCCCGGTTCTTTGGTCATCTTTAAGATTAATTTTACCCCTTTGGAATTCAGCAAACCACGTAAAAATTGTTGCGCGTGATGGAGCTGAGTCTCCTAATGCTGATTGTAACCGTTGTAAACTTAATTGTTCGGTTAAACCAAATTTAAAATCACAACAACAAGCAATTCACGGTTAAGATCCATCGTTTTAAATGAAAAGCGCGGGAAGCGTTGCAGGAAAATTAATACAACTTTGTTTTTTTTTTTTAATATTGAGCAATTGGCTTATGGAGTTCCATTTTTAAATAAATTTGCTTTTTAGAAACATATAACACAGATTTGTTCCATTTTTAAATTTCGAGCATCTCAAAACTTATTGAGTGACCTACGTCTTTAATTAGAATATTATTCTTCGGTTTTAATTAGAATATTATCTATGGCTGCAGCACAAATTTTCAACCCAAGATACTTAATCATTTCCCCTTAAATTATTTTACTCCGGTTTTCTATTTGATTATTTTATTAAAAATAATATTTTGTGACATGCAGATTTCTTCATTACGTTTTCTTTATTCTTCATTAGGCTAATTTTTACGACCCGATGTTGGGGTTTGAATCTTTTAAAATCGGGTAGTTCGCAAAGCTATGTAAGTTGTACTTCTGGCCTTAATTTCTAGCTACTGTTATGCGGAGCTATTTTGATTTTGATAAAATAGTTTCAGATAATTCTCTGGCAGCTTCATATTTGCTTACACATAGACCCCTATACCTTTATCTAAACTTTTACTACTCTTTCTAAGCAAAAGATCTCATAATTTTTTGAAAATTCCCGCACTAGTATTTTCTTGTGTATTGGAGAGGCGTTGCATGTAGATAAATGATTGAACATGGACGATTATCCAAGCCGAAACAATTGTTAGAGGCCGTAAGGACACTTATTCCGAACGGGATTTAGTACGTTGCAGTACCGCAGCAAATACAAATAAATAGATAAAAAGGGTAACACTCTAAGCTAAACTAGCTCTATATTTCCTTTAATGATTTTGGATTTCACGTAAGTTTCTCCTATCAAACACACAATATGTTATTACATTATCATTATAATCTATTATCCATTTATCAATTTTTTTTAAAACGCTACCCCCATACTAGGATTTTCTCCTGTATCGTGGAGGCAGGTTGCAAATATAAATTGCACAAGGACAAACATCCAGACCCGGAACAAATATTTTTAGGCCATTCAAATACTTGTTCCGTGCGGGATTCGAACCCGCGGCCCCAACTCTGCAACTCATTGCTAAGCCACTGCGCCACGGAGCCGTCAAATTAATTACAGTCCACTGCTGGACTCAGGCCTCTGCCATAGATTACGTCACATGGGATCAGGGCGTCAGAGGGATCTGCCATAGTTGGCACGCTATATACGTGGTAGAGCCATGCAGCATCTATATAAGTAGTACAGTTGTAGCACGAATGGGTCGGCTCGACCGGGAAGGACCACGCTCTCACAGAATACCAGCGTAAAATGGCAACTCAATACTGCTGTGTTTCGTATGAGTGTAGAGAACCGGAGACCCTTTTCACTGGAAACGAGGCATTCCATCTTAGTCTTCACGGGTGACAACGCATCTGCATTTTGATTCGTAATCAAGGATAGATGTAGATGTCTATGGGCCACAGCAACCACTTATCATCAGGTGGACTGTGTGCTTGTTTATCACCCTTATCCTATAAAAAAGGCAATGCTTAAAAAACACAGTTTTTGTTATATAGTGATTGTTATCAGAAAGATGCTGTCGCCCATCTTCTGTTTCACTTCCCAGTGTAGTCTCTGACAACACCCATGAGGTTAAATGGGATAGTGGATTATCTTACGCTGCAAATACACGGCGATCATCAAACGTATACGTATCGTATTTATCATTAAACTGTTTCATCATAAGTTGGGCACAGTAGGGTCATTCTACTATTACCACCAATTAGTCCATTCAAAGCGGTGTTCTTTGATAGCCGACGGCTGTAAACAGAAAATTGATCCAACCGGACCGCCCCGGAGGTATTATCTGACCGCATCTAGATTGATTTGTAGGTATAACGTAACTATTATTTAATATGATTGAAGTTTCATATAATAATATTGCCAATGGTTGTTTAATTATGCTCTTATTTTTAAATTTGTAAATAAATGTAATTGCCCTATATATATATATTCGTTTCATCATTCTTAAGAACCTATTAAAAGTTCATTGATAAACATGGGGCAGGCAGGCGGGTTGGTAACCGTAGTTTTATATTAACTTAAGTTGTTATCAGGAAGATGCTTCTGACCATTTCCTGTTTCATTTCACAGGGTCCCCACTTAGAACACCTACAGGACGACATGGATTAGTATACTCTCTTAAGCTGCCACTATACGGCCCTATATTATAATTGTTTATATTTATATCATGATTTGTGTGAATAATGCTGTCAACTTCATCGATTTCGACCAAGGCAACAATATCCGAATACCTGGAAAACCTTCAACTGCTTAAGAGACATTATAGTGCTACCAGCGTGCGCGCTAAATTAATCACATCCCTTAACTAGAATGAAGTGCCTGAGACACGAGAATTTCACGATACATCTGTTCCTAAAGTCAACACCTTTATTTGAGTACCTTGACTAAGAAGGGTTTGATCAATCATCACTTATTCTTTCATTCATTATCTTATCAAAGAACACTGCTAAACATAGATAGAACATCTCTCCATAGATTTCCTCATACATTTGCCACAGGTGACTCGCTTGGCAGGCGGGTTGGCAACCGCAGTTTTTTATTTTCTAGTTGTTATTAGGATGACGCTGCGGCCCATCTCCTGTATTGCTTCTCTCTCTCGTTCTTTTTACCGGAGCAATATGAGGTAGTGGATATTCTTATACTGCAACTACACGGTTAATAATCATTACCATAAATTTACAACAGCAATCCTATTTATGTATTTAATAAACGGTTATTATTATTATTATTATATTCTACTGTGGGAGAAACCATATATAATCTTTTCACTTCCTACAGTGGACCAATTTTATCATTACCATAAGAGACAACATTAAATAATGAATCAAAAATAACTTATTTGTATAAAAGTAAATTTAAGGATAAAAGAAGAGATGTGATGTTAATCAAAAATAACAAGTTAAATCCTGTATCCATTGACTTGCAACAAGTCATAAAGATTTCTTTAAAATCGTGGAAGTCGAAGGCTTATTGGCAGATGTCCGCCCTAATTCCTTATAATATTCGAAAAGGTAACGTGAAAGACTCACAGTTTTATTCCATTATCGGTAGCCGGCAGTGGTCAGCTAACGCAGTTCCCATGTAATCCTCATTCCACGAAAAGCGTTGAAAGTTCTTAACTGAACTCTAAACTTTCTTTCTTTATCCATAAACATTATACTTTCAAGTGATCGAACGCCGTATTTAATATTTTAGTAAAGATATTCTCTATTTTTATTTCTTGCGTAAAGTTTCTTAGATCTAGCAAAGTAAATGTTTTTTTTACAAGACATATATTATAAGGTACGTAAAGTGAAATGTTCACTTTTTCTTTTAAATGCGCCCTATAAGACGTGTACGCATAATCAACAGGAACGGTTTTTGCGAAAAATAGTAATAAAAATGTAAGTTTTTTTTTTGTAGGATAGGGTGACAAACGAGCACACAGTCCACCTGATGGTAAGTGGTTGCTGTGACCCATAGACATCTATATCTGTCCTCAATAAAGAATCTAAATGCAGATGCGTTGTCACCCGTGAGGACTAAGAATGCCACTTTTCCAGTTAAAAGAGTCTCCGGTTCTCTACACTCACCATACGAAACACAGCAGTGTTAAGCTGCTCTTTTACGCTGTTATTCTGTGAGAGCGTGGTCCTTCCCCGGTCGAGCCGACCCATTCGTGCTACAACTATACTACTAATATAGCTGCAGCATGGTTCTACCACGTAAAAAAGTATTATTGGAGTATAGTCACGATGAATGTTTTACTCTTCAAATCGGAAGGCGGTATGGGTGCACTGCTAATTGGCAGTAGAAACAGCTAAGAGAGTCATGCCTTCTCGTTAGAGAGTAGTACCTATATTAGTCTTTCCAACCTAGATATATTCCTAGGTGGAGAGATAGCCCTTGCCACCATGTTATATATGTTGTTGGTGTTAGAAATATTACGTTTTAAAATTTTAGTTTTTTTCTATTCATATTTAATGAAGTATTTGAAGACTTAAAAATCAACCGTCATTTAAGAGTATACAGATAAAAAATATCTTACCCTTAACTAACCATTTCTCGATAGCTTGTGAAATACTCAATATTTGAAAAAGTAAAATAAACCTATGACACCGTAGACAATACTATTTTTTATTTAAACGTAAACAGACGAAAAATGCGTTTTGAATCTTAAATACGTGTAATCAAAATGAAATTAAATAGCCGCCTGTAACTAGCGGAGACACAACTCCCTTATAATATGTATTAACTCCCTTATAATATATAGTATCATAAAATAATTATAATACTAAATATCGAAGCTTAAGAAATATTAATTTGTAACAAAAGCTCTAGTGATTAAAGGACTTTTATGCCTTAAGAACATATTGTTACAAAATCGCTATCATTATTTTAATGCCTACGCAACATATTAAAGAAGTTTGAAATTATTATTCAGCGAAATTGAAAATTGAGTTTAAAATATAACAATTGTAGGAGTAAATATAAGGGGGAAAGAAAAACTTAGTCTATTATATTGGCACATAATACATGTGCGTTTATACGAACGTGAATACGAATGGTATAAATAAGTTATTTGCACATTTACGGCTATTCTAGGTTTGCCATAGTTTATTTATCATACTTATAAATATATTAGCAGTTTACGAATTACGATTTGATGGATGGAAGTACAATTGGATTTAATGGGTTTCAATTTTTTTTCAATTTCAATTCACCTGATGAAATCTACATCAATCCTCTGAGGACTAAGATGGAATGCCTCGTTTCCAGAAAAATAGTCTCCGGTTCTCTTCAATCACCATACGGAACACAACAGCATTAAACTAGTATTCTAAGTTATTTTACGCTGGTATTCTGTGAGAGCGTGGAGCCGAAACCAGCGTAAAATAACAGCTTAATGCTGCTGTGTTTCGTATGGTGAATGTAGAGAACCGGAGACCCTTTTTACTGTAAACGAGGCATTCCATCTTAGTCCTCACGGGTGACAACGCATCTGCATTTTGATTCGTAATCGAGGATAGATGTTGATGTCTAAATATCTAAATATAAATATAATAATGGTGTTCGTAAGTTCACTTCGCAAGCTAAACGTACTATATGCTGTCTTTTTAATACTACACGTTATAATAATTAAGTTTGCATTCAAACCACACAAGCATGACGCGATGTGGGTTACATTAACACAACGCATATTCCCACGTTTAATATAGGATATTTTCTACTGATATTCTTAAAAGAGACGTTAACTAATTAGCCTTGTGAGCTTAAATGGCCGTTCACAACGGGGATTTATTCGCTAACAACGCCGCGAACGGATATAAATGATTAATTAAAAATGCAGTCGTGTTAAAAGAAGTTGCAAATGAATTAATTGTATTAGCATGTTTCTATTTTTCACTAATAGAGACAATTGTACCAGGTTAGCATATCTTTATTAAAATAGCTTTTTATGCTGGTGTAATTAAATAATGTTTAATTTTATATAAAAACTATTCAACATATGAAATCTGATGGTAATAATGTTATTTTAAATTAACATTACTAGCATATATTCGTAATTGTGCCATGTGTTGGCGGCCTAAGAGAATCTATCGCTTTATTTTACCCCGTGGGTATTCTAAGAGAATAGGTAGATCATTAAGGACCTTATAGCCTTCTATAGATGGCTAATACCATCATTTTAACCGACTTCAAAAAAAGGACGAGGTACTCAATTCGACTGTATTTTTTTATGTGTGTTACCTCAGAACTTTTTTCTAGGTGAAGCAATTTTGATGATTCTTTTTTTATTTGAAAGCTGGTGCTTCTCGATCAAATTTATTTAGGACCACCTATATAAATTTGATCAAGATTTGATTAGTATTTTTTGAGTTATACTTGACTTCGGCTACATTGATGATTGATGTTCTCATTTCATTTATATTGAAGTCGGTTGTACAAATTTTTTAATTCTATTACTTATGCATATTATGCCAGATGTAAGCACCTAAACCGGCGACATGAAAAAGTGTCAAAGGTGTGAGACATTGAGACGACCACCAATTCGCCTGCAAAGATTGGCGATTTTATCAAATATTTCCTACATTGGAAGCGACCCATATCTAGGCGGAATAACTTCCATAGCCTTAACAAGCGGAATCGCGTTTTACTTAACAAATAAAAATATAAAAGATGTCTTACGTGCGACTTCTACTCGAAAAATATTTTAGGTTGCGTCCAAATTTTTAATGTAGCATTTGAGTTTTTCGATACGATTTTGCTGTATATTTTGTTCTTGTCCAAAACAATCGAATAATCAGTTAACATCCCTTTATTGTCCCTTGTAAGCCCGAAACGACCGCCGATACATCAGGGTTAAGTGTGTGAAATCAATATTCAATATCCGACCAGAATTCGCCTCTTCCGATCACCGGATATTCCGGATTTATCCACTACTTCGAAGGACGATTTCTACGTGTGCTGTATCTTCGCCGTTATAGCACAATTTAATTTGAATAATAAATTTTACAAATGTTTATGGACACCACCATGCAGCTGAGCGTTTCGAACGAAAACCCGCTTTTGCTGAAGATTTACTGGAGCGTTTAATACGAGACCTAAATAAATTACATACGCAGAGTGTGCCAATGGTAGTTTACATAACCTCAAACTCTAAGTTACACAAATTAATAGTAATCTAGTTATTTATTATGTTTAGGATTATGTTCCAAGTTAATTTTAAAGTATCACTCGTTGTAGTAGTAGTGAAGCGACGGTGAAAGAATATTCACTACCTACTCCTACCCGTGGGGTGTTAAAGGTGACAGAGGGAATCAAACGAAGAGATGGGCAGCAGCGTTTTCCTAATAACAACTAAAAAATAAAGCTTTAACTATTTCTCATATAACATAACATAAACACTCACGCCTGTCACCCAGAGGGGTAGGCAGAGACTATGGACTTCCATTTGGCACGATCCTGACACACCTCTCTCGCCTCCTCCACATCCATATACCTACGCATACACGCTCGTCGGTTAAGGGTATATTTCTCATATAATAATTTAATTAATCAAAGCAATCTTTTGAGCTATAAACATGTGACAACTATGGCATTTCTAGTTAATTATTCTAATGCCACATGAATAAAATATTAGTTTTCTTTAATATTATCCTCGTTCGTTGCAATTGTGTGACTTTTCCTAATGTGGTAGAACCATAGTGTAGCTGTACTGTGGCTTCAACAAGAATAGGTTGTCTCGATCAAAGAAGGACCTCGTTTTCACAGAATACCAGGGTGAAATAGCAGATCCATGCTGCTGTGTTTCGTATGGTGAGTGTAGAGAACCGCAGGCTATTTTTATTGACAACGAGATATTTCATACTAATCCTCAAGAGTGACAACGCATTTGCATTATAATTCTTAATCGATGATAGATGTAGGTGCCAATCATCCTATTACCACCATCCATCAGGTGGCCTGTGTACTACTGTGTAATAATAACGTTTTACACCACACTCGCCCCGTGATAATGGGTTCTATAAGGCATTCAAAATGTCGGTAATCTAAAATATCACTGAACAGGATTAATTAACTACGTATTGTATATATGTAAATGTTACGGCTAAAAGCCGAAGTGTGGACATACCTAGGTTTGGCCTAACTTAGGTGTACTTGATTTATTCATGGTATAATTTACGAGCAATGCTAGAAGAAATAGTAAGCTTAGGTTTACTTAGAATTACCCAGATAATTATCTGCGGCTTTGGCCGCGTCTTCTGATATTACTAGATAGGAGCTTTCGTATTTTAACAAAGTTAACAGAAGTCATAGCTATTTTAATTATTGTTTGGACTTTACTAGACCTAGTTTTACTCGAAAGCAACTAATTTAAAAGTTGACCTAATTTAAAAGTTACAGTCTATATACGTCCCACTGCTGGGCACAGGCCTCCTGTCATTTCTGATAGAGTTTACCTAATTGTAGTCATGTAGAAATCGAATACACCTAAGTTTTACCAACCGCAATCGGCTGCACCTAGTTTTAGCCGGCTAAGCATAGGTGTAGGTAATATGGCTAAAAGCCGATGTGAGAGTACACCTATGCTTAGCCGGCTATGTTATGGCTAAAAGCCGATGTGAGAGACATCTACATTTAAATCGCTTTTGAATGCTGCATAGGATTATATATAAATATTCTACACATAAACATAAAGCCCTATGAAATTATTTAATATGCCATATCGATAAGAAAATCAGACCTATGAGACTACGAGCATTTAAACAATGCCTTTGACCCTCAATTGCTAGATGCCTGATATGGAATGCCTGCGTTAGAATAGAATTTATATTATTTATGATAAAAGAAATGTGATACAATAAATTTTATAAATCCCTTTATATTGTAGTTATTTAATAGTTACATATAAGTTGCAAGCTACTAAACAAAGTTACGGTATGATATTATAACAAATAATCGGTTAGAAAATTGATGTTAGTCTTAGTGAGTCGACATTAAGTAGTTACACAACTCTCGAACTTTAATAACACTATGTTATAAAGTTTTTATTGTTGTGTTACTTACTATTTTGATATAAAAATATGTTACATTTATTCTTTATACGTTAAGTATTCCAAACGTAATAATATCTGTTTATAATAATAAGATAAGTACCCAATAGCTTGTAAACGCGTATTAATTCAACGTCCTCTGCAATTTAATTTAATTGCAAGATATAATTTATCACCATCATCATCTTTCTATCGGAAATGGACTAAGTAAATAAGATATAAATAAGTAAATAATATATGAGAGTGTCTCTGAACTTAATGAAAACTTCACAAACCTCAAATCTGATAACGTATACAGTCAAAATATGGTAGTTGTGTTAGTAATCATTGCAATCCTAGCTGAGAATTGATTATTACATTTTTAAATGGCGGCTCAGGACCGTGCTTTGTGGCATTCCTTGGGGGAGGCCTATGTTCAGCAGTGGACTTATGAAGGGCTGTAATGATGATGATGATGAAATGGATAAGAACTGTAAGTATATACAGCTTTTGATTTTGATTCTTGAAGTTGAAATGTAAGTGGTTTAGGCAATTTTATGACAATCATTAAAAGCACGAGCAGGTTTTTGTATGGAATGCGCAACATGCGGGACTGATGAGACTTGTTTGCTGTTTTATAAATTATTATAATGCGGGATTACATTATATAGCTGCGGGTCTTTCTCGCTGAACTTGTAACGTTCATATACGTAAACTCAAATAATACTTAAATATCTTTAATTATTTCCCTTATAATAATTTAATTGATCAAAGCGGTCTTTTGAGCAATATAAAAGCTATAAATGGAACTCAATTCAAATATAGTCAATTTGTTCTTCATTGAAAGATGGATCGAGCTTCGCAAAGAAATATTCGTTATTGTCTAAAATAATAAATATTCTCCATTTTTATTTATTTCCATTTTTATGTGCCTATAGAAAATTCGAAAATTACACTTTTACAATTCACTAATGTTTTATCCGTGATATGCTTCTGTTACCGCAGTCGCCAATCCGCTTGTCAAGCATGGCGATTACGGCGAATTACCAGTCAACTGTTTATGGAATAGGGTAGAAAATGAAAGAAAAATGTTGCAGTCAGAAAATCAATTGCTAAATTTCTTCTACTAGCTAAGAAAAGTAGACAAAATCAATAAAATACAAAATATAGGCAAGAGCGAAAGAAAGCTTTCTAATGTGTTTATTAAATTTCAATTTTGCGGCTAACACAATTTTATTTAAACAACAATTATCGACAATAAATTACTGTAGAAAGTGCAAATGGTGACAATGAAGCAAATTTTATAATAAAAAAGTAATTATATACTTCTACCAATTAAATATTAAATATAATCGGGTATTTATTTTCAAAAAGCTTATACATTATTAAAATGTTAGCTTTTTTTGAGTATCGCATTAAAAAAAGCTTGGTTTTTGGCTTAGTTTAAAAAGCACCTATTTCTTTCCTCTCATAATCACGTGCAATACCACCATTAGGCCGGTAATTCGACACATGATTCGTCGTAAAACGCGACATCACCAGGTAATATAGACTCTGCGGTTAGCCATCGCATTGGTGTTGGGTATAGTGGCGGTATCAATAATAGTACACGCGTTTGTGGGAATCAGGAAGATGCTCTTCCAAGTAAGCAGGTATTTACACTATTTTATTTTTATATAAGTATTTTAGCAAATGACCTATTTTTATACAAATATAAGCGTGACAAATCATAATAAGTGTACAGTCCACGTGAATGAAAGTGGATTCTGTAGCCCATAGAATATACATCTATCCTCGATTAAGAGTCAAATACAGAGGCGTTGCTTACCTTGAGGAGTTATGTTTACTAATATTTATATTCTTGGCACGGCAGACTTACGCAAGCAGCATTTAACCTATTTTAAGTGATTAATGGATAAAAGATAAGAATGGAGGATTTTGAGAGTCACCTGTTGACCAATAACTTGACCGTCACATTTACTATTTCAATACATATAATCTGACACAACTTTACAAATTTACTCATCTTCATTTTCATCTTGTACTATTTTCCTATGGCTGTACCATGCCATACCATACCAATATAATTGCCGAAATTGTTAAGGCTGGTATATTTATATATATAAATAAAATTGAAGTGTCTGTCTGTAATATCGATATAACTGCCTTTTCAAACGACTTCAAAAAAGTAGGAGGTTCTCAATTAATCGGAATCTTTTTTTTTATGTATGTTCACCGATTACTCAAAGACGCCTGAATTGATTTCAAAAATTCTTTTTTTGTTTCAAAGGGTATACTTTCCAGGTGGTTCCATTTAAATTTTATCAAAATCGGTCGAGGGGTTTAAAAAAAAATCAACAATGAATTATATTCATATTGAAGTCGTTTGCACAAAATTTTAAATTTACCACTTGTATTGAGCTTTCATTAAGACATCAATAAAAAATTAAAATTTTGTGTCTGTGTAGAGAGCAATGCCAGGAGTGATATAGACTATATTTTATCCGAAAAACTTGGATATTTTTTAGGCTAATCAAAAAGTTTATAAAATATGTCTTTAATGGTCTTTAATGATTATCTTAAATCGCCGTTTTTATAACACCGCATTAGTAGATCCCATCAAGACGAAACTGGGGTGGTTCTTTATTATGCAATAAAAATATATTATGATAAAATGGGTTGATTAGCTCTTTAACAATGATAAAACTAATCGTATAACACTAAATAAAACTCAAAAAATACTGATTTTTACGCGACTAATGATATTTACGCGACTACTACACATTAAACGTAGGGAATTAAAAAGTTTAAATTAAATGCCATAAAATCCGTAAAATCAGTTTCATCAAAAATACTTTTTATTCTTTGACTTCGTAAACATTGTTTTAATAAAGCTTATAATTGCAACTATCATGCCGACGACCACGCTTGTTCGTGACACAAGACTTATTTTCTTTTTCCTTTTTTTTGACCGTACAAACCACTCTTTTAACACGCTTTGCCAGCTGAAATCTACGAGCGCCTCTTTGGTAACATTTATTTTAATCTAATCCCCTTTCACGGTATGCGGGAATGGTAAGTCTGTATTCTTTCTTTATTTACTCCCGCTATCTTTACGACGTTATTTGATTCGGTGTTACTATAAGGAATTATTTCAGGTGTGGATCCATTAATAATCAAAAGTCTTACGACAAGATTTGCAATTTAATAATTATATGGAATTTATGCCGGTGTGTGGCAGACAGAGAAGGTTTTAATTAAGACGTATTGTTCAACGAGCCGTGGCGTGACTTCTAAAAACTTTTCCTTCACCGTTTCGAATTCTTACATTAAGGATTTAGATTGAAGTTCCTGTTTAAGTCGTGCGGAGTGATTTTAATAAAAAAGATGACTACAATTTATTTCTATGGTGATATTTAATATTTTAGTTAGTTATACATAATCGATATATTTTCAAAATGGTTTTAAAAAGTTAAAGTTACAGACTGTATACGTCCAACTGCTGGGCACAGGTTTTAGGGCAAGGAAATGCTGCCCCAATGCGTGTTGGCGAACTTCACATGTCTTTGAAATAGTTTTTTTTCTTGTTTCTCAGACATTCAAATTTTCATCCACGGCCGAACACGTGTTAAATCAGCACTTAAAATTGCAACTAACAATTTCATTGGTACCGGCGGCGAACCCAGGTTTCTCGCGTACTGTGAAATTTACAGCGAGCGCTTAGCCGCTGAACACTACCACGGCTCTCAAAATCCAAAATGGTTTTACTGTTATTAAATAAAGTATTATACAATATTTATAACAACAAAATAATAAAAAATAAAATTATCAAACAGTCCTATTTTCACGGTATAGTGACAAAAACACTGGCTGTGTCCATAATTTGCCTTTGCATGAGAAAAGGGCAGGTCTTTTGTCTCTAGCGATATCGACAAGTCGCGGATAAAGTCATTCAAAAACTTAACCGCGCACTACCAGGCTACCACGGACCGATACTCTCTACTGAAAATGGCACAAATATCTCATCTCTCACCGACGCAAATTTGCACCACCTGCTTAGTTCAACTAACTCTGATGCCACCCCGGCTCTAAACAAGGTACCCCTGAGTAAGAGGCCGCCAAAGTGTAGCATCGTTTCAGATACCTCAATCATACCACAATCTGTACGTTCACGTGCAGTTCATAAGAACACGGGGGTACGTTACCACCCTGAGAAATCTTCCGGGTAAGGAGATTAGACTCAGGACCTGATACCTGTGGGGTTGAATAACCATTGCAGACGATCCACTGCTGCATGTAGCATGCTACATGGCTTTGCCTCTCTGCGAAGAGACTTAAATACATGGTTATTACTTAAAATCTATATGTCTTTGTAAGACTGCTATGACATTACATTCTTGTTAGTATAACATTTTTAAAAAAAACCACAAAATTCAAATGTTCCAAAGTAAATACAATGAACTCACAAGGTAGAATCTAGACGAAAGAAAAACAAAACTCTACGAGCGCGATAATAAAACAGATATTGAATTCTCGTGAAAAATCAAAACTTCTGATAAAAAAGACATGGGAACTTTTAAAAAATACACCTGCTCAATGAAATACAAAGCCGAGGTATTGTTTTAAATATAAGTCTCGAACGGGTGATTACTGGCCAGCAGCTAACCCAGACTTCAAATTCCGATAGTTTTTGCGTCGATAAAAAGTGATATTCCATTCGACCGCTCTCCGTATATTGAGTTAATGTCAGTCGTGATTCTGCATACGTCTCTGTCTTTTGTTGGCGTGTGAAAGAGATGGCATATTGTTTCACTCAGGGTAGGTTCAAATCGCATTTTATGGTAAGTTGGGCCGGCAGGTGCACCGTGCACCTGCGTCGCGGTCGGACTGGCCGCGAGATGCGATGCGGGAATTGGTAAGAACAACGAACCTATACCACAAATGCTATCTAGAAATAAGAATTCATTATTTACGTATAACTGTTTGAAATTTAGACTGACGAATACATTAAATTGATTTAAAAATATGGGAATTATTACACATCTATTAACATTTACAATATTTTACCGTCTTCAAACGTGCCATAAACTAACGCGTGATTAAATTATTAAGGTAAAGATTAAACAGGAAAATTATAAGCTTATTCCGTATTAAAATTGAAATTAAATTTTCATATATTAATGAATCAATCACGGTTGTAATCCTGTGAAATTCATCGGCAAAGAGGCTTAAAGCCCAATTTACTTTGATTATAGTGCAAAAGCAATTAATGATTTATAAAAAAAAATGTAAGTACTACCGCTAACAAAACAGCGTGTTATATTCACTTAGCTGAATTAAGCTAAGATGCAAAACACGATTAGAATTTGCTAAGACGCTTAAAGCTGTGGATTTTCAACTACTTGCGACTTAACGAAGACGGTGCACCATCTCCGTAATTAAGTTTCAAATGCAACATAAACTAGCTAATGATGTGTGGGGCAATGTGAGCTGTGAAAGCTGTTTGTCTAAGATGTTAACGTTTGTAGAACGTTAATAGAATTAATGAAATCAGTTCTCGAAAGCTACTGCCCTGGCAAATATAACGTGCAGTTGATACAATTAAGAACTGATTGCTTTCTACTCGCGTTTATTGAATTGAAATCGTTAGTAACGACCGGAGGCTTATTACTGGTAATAAGGCCATCATCTTAGGTATGGGGTAGAAAAGGCTAAAGCTATTACAAAATAAAATAGTGATAAGTATATATATATATATATATAAACCCAGAAAAGATACCATAGCTTCTGATAGATGGCGGTGTAACCATATCGATTGCACCAGATTAAATATCTAGATCAGTGACGGGGAGTAGTGTCAAAAGAACTAGACGTTTGCCAATCCGCTTGCCAAGCGTGGCGATTAAGGTAAATTCTAGCAGCATTTCTAGCAGCACCTTTACGAGCTAATAAAGACGATGAAGAAGAACTATATTATATGTGCCATAAATTAAAGGAAAACAATGAAATCCCATATTATTTTGCGTAAATAAATAAATACAGCATTAAAATATAATAATGCAAATAGGATCATTTTCCTTCAATCATTGGTTAAAACAAAAAGTCATTGCATTTAATCTATATTCGTTATGTATTTTTATAGTCTTGAGTCCGATAATAAGAGCCAAAAGGCTAACATCACTAACATCATCAGAAACCAGAAAACTTTTAGAGATACGATGGAGGACTGCCATGTTAAAGATTAAAAAAAACAAAATAATAATTTATATATATATTTTGGCGTTCGCTGTTAAATTACGCGAGCAACACGGATTTGATCTAATTTTCCACATGTTCTGAGGTGAAGGAAAACGTAAGGAATAAGTATGACTGTAATACAATAAAATCTTTCGAAGAAATATGAAGTCCGTCAACAAGCACTGGAAGAGTTATTGCTCTACAGCTACCTCAGACATGAGAGGAGGTCTGTGCCCAACAAAGGGCCACAAACCCATAAAATTATATAATAAATACCCTCGAGCTTTCAGACTAAGTTAAAAATGATAACCTGTAAAATTTACAGCCTATATACCGTCCCACTACTGGGCACAGGCTGCCTCTCATTTCTGAGATAATAAAAATGAAAACCTGAACAAAGCTTTATACTTTTTTTGCCATTACCTAACAATATTATTTAAATATTTGTAACCGCTTATGCATTTTGGGTGGTAGAGCCACACTATAGCGTATTATAGCTGCAGCAAGTATGGATCGGCTCGAAAAGGTAAGGTCCACACTCGCACAGAATTGTAGCGTGAAATAGCAAAATAATGATGCTAATAACAGTTGCATAAATGTGATTTGGTTGTAGCTTAAAGATAATTTATTGTGCGGTATTACGCCAACAATAGGCCGGTCGCTGCATTTGAGTTATCCAGTTGCACTAACTTGGATGCCCGTTGCGTAATTGTTTTGCTCTTGTAACGTTCTTAGTAGTCTAGACGTAATATTTCTAATGGGAACCATAATACGTACAGACATAACACACAACTTTGAAGTCTCCTTTATGTCTTATTCGATCGTGACTTGTTTGTATATAAATATGTCACTTGAGTTTAATGATGTTATATTTAATGAAGTTACAAACGCTAATGTTTTTTTTTGGAATAAGGGTGACAAACGAGCACACAGTCCACCTGATGGTAAGTGGATGCTATGGCTCATAGACATCTACATAGGCCTTCGGTTCTCTACACTCACCATACGAAACACAGCAGCATTAAGCTGCTATTTTACGCTGGTATTCTGTGAGAGCGTGGTCCTAACCCCGCCGAGCCGATAAATTCGTGCTACAACCATAATATAGCTGCAGCGTGGCTCTACCCCGATAATTAAATAAAAAAAATGTATAATAAAATTAAAATTGGACTTAAATGATGTTAATTATATAAAACTTTGTAAAACAGAACAATATCTTTTAAGTATAAAAATTTTCGTAGGAGTATTTTAATTTAATGAATTTAAGGGTACACATGTGAAGTAAGGTAAGGGCGAAATTAACGAAATTCCGTCGAGATTTAGTATCAAAGTCTCAGCCCTAATGGTTGTTAAGAGAACTCGTTTGCCCGAGAACAAATCAAATAAAAAGCTTTTACTTTGAAGGCAAATATGTGAGTTTATTAAAACAAAACATCAACCGCACTCATTTCCAATTCCAGCGAGGGAGTGTGCAGCGGCGCCTCTTAACATTCACAGGGCGCCCGAGCGCGGTAGGTATATTTAATTTGAATTATTTCAAACTGGCTGACGGAATGTCTAAGCGACACTCCGAAAAAAAAAACAACAAGTATCTAAGGAGTAAAGCCACGAATAAAAATTGGCCTTTGTTCGTTGAATATTAAAATGGCTTTGCGAATATTTTAAAAAGTAGAACCACATCGCCTCAAATCGCGAATATTAACTACTTGAATCATTATTGATTAAAAATAAGCGATTACCATTGAAATGACTAATGCACACTGCAAGTATGATTTTGTATAATAACGTTGTTGTTTATTAATTCGAACGGATATTGTGACTTCGTGATGGGAAGGGACCGCACATACGGCGCATACAAATTAGGGTACATACATTTAAATTTGAATAAAATAGTTATTTGATCGTGAATTTATTGTTTGGAATTGATTTACACTAATTTATTGAATGTAATCGCCTACATTTTGTCGCCTTTGAAAATAATGTGATACAAATACTTCGAACGCGTAAGATGTTTCGCTTGACGGGCACTCGATAAATTTCTCTGGGGCACGTTTGCGTTTGCTAGGGGCGTAATTATCTCGAATTAAGCGAGTCATTACAGCAGCGGCGACTAACGAAGTAGGTTCCCCAAGCAAACCTCATAACTGGAAGGTTCAGTTTCGCCCTTAAATATAGCTACCGAGTGCGCTATCATTACCGCAGTGTCGTTAACAGAAGAAGATTTGGTGGCTACATTTAATTACGTCCTTCAAGGTAAAGATCGTATCATACACTTCAATCGAGTAACGCAATATTTATAAGACTATTCAGAATATGCCAGAATTATTTTACTGCGAAGTCACTCAAACATTGTATGTAGCTCTTTTTATAGTTCCAGTTCCAATAAGCAATGTAAAGTGTCGCAAACGCGTGGTACAGCAACGGACAAGTTGCACCTTGCACGATCACTAATCCAGTTTTGCTTTGACTAAATATAGAATAAAATGTAGCAAGATGACTGCATATAAACGTATTTGCGGTTCGTTCGTTATTTCTGTGGTTAGGGATTTTGTTCGCACTTGCGGTAAACATCAGTTATAAAGCAAGATTCGTAATTTCGGATTTTTATCGTTTTCTTTTATCACAGCTTAAAGTAATTTCAAACTGTATAAGTCGAAATTGCTATTTTGTAAGGTTCGAAAATCATTATTTATTTTTGTCAATGACAAATAAATTTCGAACGCGATAAAATTACGTCGTTCTGTTGCCATAAATTATTACCATCAAACAGTTTTCCTTACAGCAACGTAGGCTTTCATCGGACGCTTTCAATCTGGCCTCTTTTATATTATTACAATGAGTAATTCACTCGCCTACCATTCGCTCACTTTTTGATAAACATTGTGTGGAACTGGCAATAAATTTCGTTCAGAAATATTGTTCCGGCAAAGTATGCGAATCATCTAACAATGGAATCCGGACTGAGATGTCATTTTATGAAGATGTTCACTTAGATGTTTTGTTAAGTCTAACAATAGTTTTATTTAGCATCGAGCCCACTGCCCACACGCCTCGGCTAATAGCTAGAATTGTATGAAGATGTTAAAATAACGGGCCCGAGTTATAAAAGAGCCAATAATATGTTCTCATGGGGCTGCGTGCATTCCATTGTTGTATTTTTTTTTGCAGTTCGTCCACAAAGGTTTGTGTATAATGGGAAAGGTGTCAATCGCGGCGGGCCCGGGCAGGTGTACTCTCGGAGTTGCTGAGTCTTAAAATAAAAATGCCCATAACTTTATTCCGCAGCTGCCCGTCAAACGGCCATCGATTCGTGCCGACCGCTCATACTCGTTTTTTTGTAATGGCCACTTCCAGAAAAATGTTAACCAACAGTCATTATTTTTAATTTGAGCTCGGATACGCTCTGTAGGGGCAAGGGAATTAGAAACTTGTATTAACGCTAACTACATTATTGTTAATTTTGTATGATCGTGAAATGTTGATACCAAGTTTTATACAATGTATTCAAAATAAAATCATTACTTTAATTTCCTAGTGCTATTTTATGTTTGATATTTATATTTAACTAGCTGGAAAGTACTTTATTTAAAAAAAAGTCATATCAAAAATATCAAATACAATATATGATGGGGAAAGCTTGTGCATCGCTGTAGGAATCCGACTAGGAGCGGCGATTTGTCAACCCCATCAGTGCCCCTGTGGTAGCAGCGTCGACAAGTTTGAGCTCCACGGACTTTCTTGTAAGAAAAGTGCTGATAGGTTTTCACGGCACGGTTCTTTGATCGATGTCATCCGAAGGGCTCTTGTCTCTATAAATGTTCCCTCGGTTTTAGAGCCTTGTGGAATATTTAGAGACGATGGCAGGAGACCCGACGGTATGGCATTGGTCCCTTGGGAGAGAGGTAAAGCCCTAGTGTGGGATGCTACTTGCGTAGACACTTTGGCGGCTTCTCATCTCAGGGGTACCTCGTTTAGAGCCGGGGCGGCATCAGAGGCAGCTGAACTGAGTAAGTGGCGCAAATATGAGTCTCTGAGAAATGACTATATATTTGTGCCATTTGCTGTAGAGACTATCGGTCCGTGGGGTCCACGTGTGGTAAAGTTCTTAAAGGAACTCCATCCGCAGCTGGTCGTTGCTACTGGTGATAAGAGGGCTGGCTCTTTTCTCGCTCAAAGGCTAAGTTTAGCCATTCAGCGGGGAAACGCAGCCAGCGTTCTTGGCACGATACCGCGTGGAGTAGGACTGTTTGATAATTAAATTACTAGTTTTAGTTTTTTTTTATTATAGTTTTTAATATTGTATATAATAAAATATTGTATATTATGTTATGTAAATTTAAATTCATAATTATAATTCTTTAAATACAATACAATATCTAAAAGTATCTTGTACTTAAAAGTATCTTGAAACTTGTATTCCAGATACTTTTCTAGCTGGTCAGGCAGACTTTGTTCTGCCCTTTCCGACGACCCTATGTTCTTTAAAAAATCGTTAAAGTTGCAACAAAAAATATTGAGGGCACTTATTGGGATAATTATCCTATCTCTTAATTTGGAGCAAGCAATACACATTTACAAAATTTCATTAAAATCGGTTGTGTGGTTTCGGAGTTCATCGCGGACAAACAATGTGACACATAATGTTTATATATAAAAATACTAGCGATCCACCCCCGCTTTGCACGGGTGATTCCTAGATTTCGACAACAGCACCACTTACCAGGTCCAATTGTAAATTTAAACCATCCAGGGTTTTCGAGCTTTAGCGAGACTAACGGACAGCATTTGATTTTATATTACATATTTATATACCTAGAGATAATAAGCCGAATTTTGTCAGGATCGCATCAAATGGAAGTTCGTAGTCTCTGCCTAGCCTTATTGGTGCCTGAGAGTTTATACCTAAGCTACGCGATAGCCTACATACGCATGTTTAAAAAATTCCATAAGTCAAAAAATTTACATTCTCCATATTTACATAAAAATTCATACTCGTAAAAAATATTTCCTAAAATATGTAATTGACACCTAATATATAAACACTATAATATATGGTATTTTGCTATGGGGACACGCGACTGACACTGAAATTATATTTGTATTACAGAAGAGGGCCATAAGAGCAATCTATGATTTAAAACCTAAAGAGTCGCTCCGACAAAAATTTAAGGAAATTAATATATTAACTTTGGCCTCTCAATACATTTATGAAAATGTAATGTAGGTACACAAAAATAAAAGTAGTTATACAAAAATAAATGATATTCATTCTGTAAATACTAGGAACAAACACAAGCTAGTAGTACCAGTTACTCGACTCCACCGAGTCAGTAATTCATTCTTGGGGCGATGTATACGCTTTTACAACAAAATCCCAGAAAATATACAAAATTCGACCTGCTCAAAATTCAAAAACTTTATTAAACATAGTTTGTATAAAAAGGGTTATTATAATATTAAGGAATTTATGGATGATAATATAGGTGGGAATGAGGTGTTCGCTACCAGGCTATTTCTAATTTGTTTTGTTTGGTTAACTGTGTAACATACATGATTGTAAGCTGTTATTTAAAAAAAAAACGTCCCGCTGGGTTTCTTGCTGGTTCTTCCCAGGACAGAGGTTTTTTTTCGAACCAGTGGCAATTAAACAAAAGAGTGACTTTCAATAAGTATTATATCTATCTTGAATAAAAAAGTTTCTGTTTCTGTTTCTGTTTCTGTTAAAGGTTTGACTTTGTACGTCATAAGGTATGCCATAAAAGGACATCACTCCGCATGAGTTGTGTCGAAACCATAACGCTTTTTTTTTGGTGAAGTTATGACACTGTAACATTTACACAGTGTCATATCTTCACCAGACAGAAATAAATTTGCGTTCTTTGTTTGATTATCAGCGGAACCCCAACTGTCAGGTAATTCATATTTCAGAAAGAACCATGAAATATTTGGCATGATTACTCAAACTCGAAATGAATAATGTAAAACGTTTCATAACTAAGCCTTTCGATTAATTAATCAAAACGAAGCTTTCGAGATGTAATTACGAAAGTAAACAAAGCCAACTTAGCCGCTAATTTTGATTCCGTTTCATTTATATTTTGAAATTATATTAGCAGATATTAACGTTAAGAAAAATCCCAGCACGCGGCATCAGGCGCGTTCACCGCTAATCTCCTCTGAATAAAACATAAGATGCACGATATCGTACTATTTAGGGTTAAGGCGCATTTAATACAGCTTTCTATTACCGAACAATATGGTGCGAGTTTGCCTAAGTCCCGGCAGGTCGGTAGTAATCTCGACGCACGCGCTCGCCTAATGTTCGAGATATTTCCTTCTTCCGACAAACACTTTATTAAGTCCTAATAAAAAGAGACCGTCGCTACAACCCTATCCACTCACGAAAAGGGGAATTGATAATGTGATATTAATATAACGGCCGCGATATGCCATCCTCTTAATGTTATACGAGTGTTTAGAGGAATTGCTTTCGGCTACGTTTCGATGAGACTGACGCGGAGGCGAATCCAATGAAATTACGTTTCATCTCAGTTATTTCAACTTGATAATATTGATCTTGGAGCTTTACGCTTGTATAATATGTTTAATACAACATTACATACTTGACATTGTTTGGTCTTACATGTATCTGAGAGGGATTATATAATGATATACATATACTTTGTTTATTAATATTCTCATGTTAATGAAGATTCTAGAGAATTTGTAGTGAGGTGACGTGATTTATGGTTTCTTATCGCGGATCACTACATGTCGTTCTTCCAAACAAAACTTTAAATATTAATATAGGGTCGTTGGCGCAATCTCGTCGTTTCAATTAAACCCACCCACGTAACGCATAAACCTTTCCAAACTATAGTCTCTATGCCCCGATCAATTTGCTTTATCTGTGAAGGGCTCTTATCGCCGCCTAAAATATTTACAGCACAATAAAAGTCGTTCCCTTAACAAATAAACCTAATAACTGGGTAATGAAATTTCGAGACACCAACGCAGTGATGTCACGATATTTTAAGTATAATCTTTCTCAATTTTAAAATTAATCAATTAAATATGACAACGCAACGAAATGTAAATATTTATAATAAATAAATAAAGTGTTACGAAATGCAAATACTTTATTAATTATAAATGAATAAAGTGTTTACATTTCATTTCGTCTCCACTTGCCCATGGTTATTTAGAAATGTCCATTATAGCCTGCCAAAGTCCACTGCTGGACATAAGCCTCCCAATAGATTGCCTCATAAGGGCGATATTTGCCGTAGCTGAAATGCTTGGCAGGCGGATTGACAACCGTGTGTTTTTTATTTTATGGTTGTTATTAAGAAAACGCTGCTGCTGATCACCAGATTTGTTTCCCTCTTTTGCCTCTTACTATACCCACGGCACGATATAGGTTAGTGTATATTCTTATACCGCCACTTACACGTATACACACTAGTGATATCACTTTATTTATTTATTTTATATTTAATTATCAGTGTGCATTAAACAAGAAACGACCGGTAATTCTAGATATTCAAGTACCTTTGCTTGGCCAATTTATCTTAGATAAGTACAAACTAAGCTCGTATATCACGGATAAGCCATATAAAAGCACCTTGGTAATGATATATACTCTATACAGCTGCTTTATAGATATTTATTTATGATGTGACTGTAATATTTCGTGGTATATAATATTAATTTAAATGAAAATATTCTTGTTTGCAGGTAATCCGAATATTTGAACATGATTACTGGCAAAACGCATTATCTTTAACGGTGGCCCCCAGCTGTGATAATGGAATCTTCCTTATTGGTAATTTAGTTGTCTACGAACAGCAGTAACTAGTTACTATCAGGTGAAGTATATGCACTTTTGTTAGTTTGAAAGCATAACACGTATAAATAGACCGATTTATTCTCGAAATATTTGTTTTTTCTCAGAAGTGAAAATTTCCTTGATTGCCAAGCACGTATTAAACACGTATTGACACCCTCATGAACATTAAAAAGAGGTTAATACTTAACTTATGAATTATTTTAATGTTTTAAAAAGCCGTAGTAAGCCTACGTGTCGGGTTCGATGCCCGCCGGCGCTAATTAAATTGTCAATTGCAATTTTAAGTGCTGATTTATCACGTGCCCGGCGATGAAGACAAAGGACTTGTGGAAAATAAATAAAACACACTATTAATTTTCTGTTTATCAGCGGTGTAAGTATATCCACCATATCGCCCCGTGATTATCGTAAAATATGACAGAGGGAAATTGAAACAGGAAATAGTCAGCAGCGTCTCCCTGATAACAACCCAAAATTATAAAAAACTGAGTTTGTTATCCCGCCTGCCAAGCGTGGCAACTATGGCATAACCTTTATGAGGCAATCTATGGCGGAGGACTATGCTTAGTTCAATGTAAGTGTAAATTAACCACGTACTCGGCGGTGAAGGAAAAAATCTAGAAGAAACATGCATGTCTGAGAAATAAGAAATATATAAGTATGAAGAAAATGTAATATGTGAAGTTCGCCAAAAGACATTGAGGCAGCGCAGCGGACATTTCCTTGCCCTTAAACCCATTCAGAGATGAAAGGAGGCACGGACCTCCTCCAGCAGTGGGACGTATTATAGGCTATAACTTTACTACTTTCTTATCATTTTACTTATTTTAGGAGCTTAATAATAATAATAATTTATAATTACTTAATAATAATTTATAATTACTTATAAATGACTGTGAGGAAATTTATTTAAGTAAAAATAGCGTCAGTAAATTTTATTTGTGACTTGGATCTTCTATTGTCATTCCAAATGCATCGGACGAGCTATAGGCGAGTACAAAATGAAGTATCATAGGCAGAGAGCACAGTAATAAGGCAAGCATAATGTTTACAAATACGTGAAAATAATTATTTAAGGGATCTTGTGAAAGGACAAATAACAATTATTTGTCCTTTCACAAGATCTTGTTAAAACTTACTTGTTACTTGTTAAAACAATCTAGCTTCATTGACTTACGGAAAGTACCTTATTAAAGTCAACAAAAATTGGTATAAAAATATTTTAATGTGTCTATGAAATTCTCTACATTTGTTTAGATTTTAGATTAGAGAGAAACCTATAATTTTATAGAAGACGCTTAATATCAAAATTATATTAAATCGTTAATTCTTAATATATTAAAATTTTATATTTTTGTCTCCGCTTCCGCAGTCGCTATGCTCCTTCCACTGCCGATGCAATAGGCAGTTCTCGTCACGACCTGTCTTGTGGGCGTTACAGCCCCAAGCGGGCTGAGGGTGGCCTACAATTCACTAATGCGCTTTGTTTGCTCAACGTTTCCTGCTTCGCAAAGTCCGGTTTGAAAGGTTAATTCTGCAGTGTAAATATCAAAATCATACATAAATGATAAGGCGTCCCGTCAAAGCGGATTGCGTAGGTTCTTCAGTTTAGAAAGTTAATTTTCTATATTGTCTGTTGCAAGTTACAAGCTATTTTACTAAATATAATCTTACGTATGAATTTTATTAATATTGAGGTATACAAAAATAGTGATCGTGCGATCCAAACGCATCACGGTAGTGTTTCTAAATATTAAACGTTAATGGCTAATAAATTCTATCTAAAGCCAAGAAATTGTAATTATATGTATTATAGTAAAATGTTTAACGAGAAATTAGTTCCTATGAAATCATATATTAAAATGGTTATTAACGACGTTTACGTGCTATTAGTCTTCGAATCATATTTAAATGTAGAAGTAAATTTAAATAAATTTAATATTAATACCGCCTGCCAGTATGTGGAGTGTTTATGAAACCGATCACACCGGCTAGAACTAAAGAGGGAGTTATCCAATGTATACCCTCTGGAAATTGTATGTAAATACTTGTACACCTGCTGAATATATTTGTGTACGCGTTAGTCCACCAGACGTGTTTGAGAACGTTCAACCGAGTGCACTTGACTATGTAAACCTATTATTATGGACACACCTGAATGATGGCCGAGGTGTTATGTTAATCATTGAATAAACATGTGACAGTATTTAAATGTTGGTAAAACAAGTTTTGTCTGTGATTCGAAGCGTTAATTATTATAATACCTTTAGTCATAAAAAAATTTTGTATAAATTATACCAGACTAACGATATGTGTTACACATAGGTACCTAACCTGCATACTATCGGTTGGTTTTAATAAGAATTATAACTAACACTTTTTGTTAGTGTTTCAGTTGTTTGTACATATTCCTTGTGATGATAACAATGCTCAACTTAGATCCAAAAGTTAATAAATTATATATGTAGTTACTTATATATTTTTATGAGAAAAAATAATAAATCATATAATGCTATTATCGTTACTAACAATTTTGTTAACTACTCCAGGTAAGCTTAAGATGTTTGTGCTCGTGGTAGTTCACAACAGTAGTGGAATGGTGGATTCAAACTCACTACTTTAAAGTTATCGGTTCGTACATTTAACCAGTAGACTACTGCCGCTCTATGTTAAATTAACTTAGACAAAGAAACTAAAAGTAGAATAGTATTTTTATCTGAAAACCGTCCCAGTAGTATTGACGATTGCGCGCACGAGCCAAGTTAAGAAAAGTTAAACATGCTACGCATGACCTGAGGATTCTCAGGAGACACATGAGTTCTTCAATTTCATTCCCAAGCTGCAATTCGAACCGAGCAACTTCACTGTCAGTGTTCTAACTAAACTTACAGCTATGGAATTAGGAAATTCTTGGAAATAAATGGACCGTAACAAATTCCTTATTATCGTTGAAAATGAAATCAACGCATTAGATAAAATTATTGCGTTTTTCGGCACAAAATTTATCAAAATATTTTTTATTAATTTTTTTTAAAATTTTGTATGCATATTTTTAACTATTTGGTAAAGGCTTGTAGGAAATGCTGTGAGCAATATGCATGCGGTGTTTACCTATTATTGAATGTGCACTTAGTTTATATTACTGTCTTAGAATTAAGCATATGTATTAAGTGTAACATTTATTTCGTGAACCAAATAAATAAATAAAATAAAATAAATTGCTATTCTTACAGATAATATTAAACTATTTGCAAAATTTACTAAGTTTGTTCGAGGTTTCATTAATTATAACAATGCCCGTAAAATTAATGTTTGTTGTAACACAATGGCAAATAATGATTAAACACAATTAACAGAGCCTTTACGCCGTCGTAAAATCGATGAAGATTCCGTTGTATATTCATAGAGGCTGTTTGCTTAACAAAATAAGAAACACGAAACATTTTTGTTCGACATACACCCGTAATAAAATACAACCATTATCTGGCAATGAAGCCTACAATCTTGTTAAGTACAAGTAACTCTGGTTAGTATTACTATAATGATATTGAAAAGGTTTTTTATCACTCGCTTCTATCTCCTTGAGCCATCCACTCACCGATGCGATTATCGCTGTACAAGAAAAAAGTTTTTAAGTTATCGTTACTGTCAGTGTTACTAATCTCATTCATCGCAAGGAATGTAAGTACACGTAGTGAAGTTTTGAAATCGTCACTCAAGAAATTATTAACCGTTAATGCGGTGTCGTTGCGTTTTAGTGTTTTGAAGTTTACAGCCGACACTTAGAATCGAAGCTCAAATTACTAAAGTTGTCATTTTAAATGGGCTTATAAAACGAAATGAGTAATTCGAATGGAAATAAAAGGAAGTTAGAGAAAACGTAATAGAGAATACGAGTATGTATGTAGATATATAAAAAGTTTCAAAATTGATAAGAATGGAAATATAATATAAATTTTTAGTGTGTTTTGTGATTTATTGACCATTTTTTTAATAGCTGTGAAAGAACACTTTTTGTTGACGATTTCGTGAATTGTTAACAGAAGCACTGGCTAAAACTTTCTCAGTATCGGCGCTTATGTTTCTTATTTTAAGGGGCAATTCAAAAGCTACTGAGAATTAATTATATTGAAATCATTATTGGAAAGCAATTAAGTTAAACTAAGAAATTTCCATTCAATTCATTTATTAGAACTAATTAGTCCGTTTAAATTCAAAGCAGTTTTAAACAAGGTTTTGAGTTTTAACGTTTTTTGCCAATTCTTTCAAAAGGAGTAAGAAAAATTATAATGCATTTCGTGTGTTGCTATAGAAATATATTTTATTTTACCTCTATTAGCTCTAATGAGTCAACTGATGATTTAATCAAATATTAAAAAAAATATTATAAAATAATTATGACTTTACTTAATACAAGAATTTTCTTTCAAATTAATTGGATACGTTTACTTGATCTCCAAGACCATTGCTCTTTCAACATATATCATTGGTACATCGTGATGTATAATTTGTCGGGCTACCGATACGGTTGGACGTATGAAATGACTGATATTACCGTTACCAGATTCTGTTGATGACCAGATAGAAATCTATTAATAATATTCGGCCAGTCAGACAGATCTATAAATGATGAGTTTCATTTCAGATAAGATCATATCCTATATCTCGGTTGATTGATGGGCTCCGCATAATATTACTTTGGAATTCTATTACCTATTACGGGCGTATTGTTTCTTCGCTTATTATACTTGCATTAGCATATATTGTTGCTTGTAATGTTAAGTTCTTTGTAAAGATGTTTTAGTTGTCTAATGTTCTAGTCGAGTACGCTTTGTAAGTAATATAATATCTATATTTAACAATTTCTAAAGCATAATAGTCTGTTTTGGGGATATTTTCATATTTTTTAACGATGCAGTAGGCTTCCTTATCAACATAGATGTCCGCCTGGTCTGGCACGACTTTTTAGTGTGTATTGAAAGTTGAAAAGAGCTAGTATTGGTACAGGCTGTGAGGCATTTAATTTTATTTCTCAGTGGTGACAACGTATCTGTGGCCTTCTTTGTTTGAAGTTTGTATCAGGTATTCACGGTCTATAATAGCCACTTACTAACTGATGGATTGTCATTTTAACTTAATATTTGTGAAATTTAACATATACAAGGTATTAATTTGAGCTATTTCGAAAATAAAACTATTAATTGCCGTGACAACTAAATTAACCGACAGACACATTACTTTATATCATTTAAAGAACGCATTCAACCAACGTTCGATCCCCAAAACTGGCAAAGGGCTAGGTGGTAAAGAAATACACAGTAAGGAAAATTGCACACCTATAAATAAAATACATTTGAAAATACGTGAAATCAATCGAATCCTAAGATGAATGACTTTCTTTTGTGTGTAGTAAAATGAAGGATGTACTATACATCCTTTTTGAATGTGTGTACCATAATGTTCTTAACAAAATAATGTACGGGAAATTAAGATCTTCGTATAATTATATTGAAGCCGCTGACCATTCTTATGATAATGACGATGTTCCGTTAAATCAAATACACGCTATTGTCAAATGAATAAACAATAGGTATTTAAACATACAGCATGTCTATTGTTCAATTTAATACATAATAACTTTGATAAACTCTTATGAGTGTAACAAATAATAACAATGAACTCTATATAGCACGTAGTAGAGCCATGCTGTAGCGTACTGTTGCACAAATGCGTCAGCTAAACCGACGAAAGCCCACCTAGGTGGTCTGAATAACACCTTGAAATATCAGCACAATATTAATGTTTTCTGTAAGGTGAGTGTAGGTGCAATATTGTAACGCAGTATGTCACCCACACCAATCGCCCATAGTCACGCCAGTCATTGCTAAACCTCCTAACTTAAATAACTGTAATAACGCTTTAGCGTAAGGACTATTGTGAAAGTTAATAGACCTTGTTGTTTGACGAGACTCTTCCTCCAGTTTCATTCCTCTCCAAATTATTAACCCTCGCCACCGTAACTCAGTGCAACACGTAGTGAACGGTCGGACCGAATTTTCTTCATACACAGAACGATGAGAACAGGAGACCCTTTTTGCTGGTAATGAATCATTCCATCTCAGTCCTTAGTGTATTTCCATTTCAAATTGAGGATATATGGCTTTTATGTCCCATAGCAAAATAAAAATACTGGTCAAAATTTAAAGAATATTATAAAAATTATTTAGTACTGATTATGACGACGATATCGTGGTTTATTTCATCCACTGTGTTAAATTTCAAATAGTCGAGCTACTATAAATCTACCACCAAAATATACGCCTAAGCTTCTTGGTCTCGTTTATTCTTACACGGATAAACCATGTTTAATTAAGATTTATGAAAATGTTGAAATCCATTACACCTTCAAACCCAGACCTGAAGCAACTGAGCAGCACACGCTGACTATAAAATATAGGCAATATGCAAATACTAACCTAATCTGTACACTCTGCACTCTGCTGATTGTAGGACAAGGCTTTGTGAATTGTAAGTGGTGAAAAATCTGCCCAAAATGCTTCAACATAAATTTCACAGCCTGGTGTTGGGAGCGGCACTACTAGTGTAAGGGTTTTAGCAAGTTAACAGACAAATCTTCTAAGTATGCATGGCAAAGGCCTATGATCAGCTGAGGACAAACTGTCGTTGAGGATGATGATGATAATGAATGAAATAACAATAAGACTTTATTAATGGAGAATAAATAATGAGCACATCTTTCAATCCAAATCACAAATAAAAAAGTTTTTGATTAATAATTACAAATTAATGAGAAATAAAGTAACAACGTAGCTATTTACTGAGGTTCGGTGAAAAAGTTGTCGACATTTCTTTAATATTTTCAGCGCTCTGAGGCATTGTATACTGTAATAAGTAAAACATCATAATTTTTAAATGAAGTTGTCGAGCGACGTAATTTTATCATTAATGCCAGTAGAAAATTTCTAATACAATAACTTTTTAATATATTTATATATATACATATAATATACACACTAATGTAAAATGGTAAAAGAGTAACAGTACTAATATATGAAGTTTTAAGACACGCTTAACCCCTGAGCTACCAGCTCAAAATTATTTATAATAGAAACTTAAACAAAAACTATCAATTAGTTAATAGTATTTTATTAATTACGTGGTCCATTTTATAATTTGAGGATTCCACTAATGATCCAAATGACTTAAATGGCTTATAAACGTTAGGATTGTAACCCATTAATTGTTACGAATAAAAAATGTTTCGGTGTTAAAAGTAAAAAAATGTCCGTTGAATATCGAAACGGGACCACACACCCGCTCGCTCGGACTCTTTTGTAAGGCTAATGTTATGCACATTTATTTCAAACTTAGATTTTGGGATATGTATGCTTATACGTAAAATTATTTCAATTATTTTATCATGTCTAAGCAAAGCCCTAGCCAAAGTAAACCAAGATACGGTTTAATTTAGCTAGAGCTTTGCTAGGCTTGGCGCAATACCTGGCGGGCGAATCATATTTTAACTAATACAACGTTTTACGGAATTTTGACATACCTATTTTTACAAAAACATTTTTACTGGTTTTTAAAAGGTAATCTCTTTGTTTGAATTTTATGTTTGAATAAGGGATGATCGATCGATGATGTCAAGATATAATAAAATAACGGTGTTTATGGCAAAAGAACTATTATGTAAAACATTGTTACACCGATATTATGAACATGATCACCATCTTTATCATAATCATCATTATTACTTACACTTTACAGCCTTTCAAAAATCATATCGTTCGTTTGACTTGCAATTCAATACTTTTAGTTACATTTTTTTATCTAAGTATTTAACTATTATTAGATTTTTATTAAAAGTTGATTAAATTTTAACATCACTGCATAAACGTTTTTGAAATTAATAATTAATTAAGTAATAATGTATGTAATTAACATAATATTATTATGTCTTGAATATTATTTTCAGTCTTTTCCCTGCCGCCTCTTACGACACGCATGAGATAATATAGGGTAGTGGACTGTCTTACGCCGCCTCTACAAACTGTTACAAACTGTGCAAATTTAATGATAAAGATAATATTATGTGAGAATGTCTTAAACTATATTGCTTTACCTAGTTACCAGTCATACTTTATATCGTAATTTACAAAGTTACTGAAAAAATAAAATCATTGACGGCATTAGACATGGCAGAGCCAAGCTGCAACTATAGAATGGTTGCAGCATGAATTGGTCGGCTCGACTGGGGAGGAACCTCTCTTAAATAACATAATATTTCTTTTTTGGAATGTGTAGGCTGTTAGCTCTGCTAGTTTCGAGAACACTAACGCATAATAGCACCTTAATACTGCTTTGTGCTCGGTTGTCACAATTATTCTATATAAACTAAAAATATTAATTTATAGCGATGTATATGTTACGGCTAAAAGCCGAAGTGTGGTTACACCTAGTTCTAGCCGGCTATAACTAGGTGTAACCGCACTTCGTGTTACAGCTAATAGATGTGCGGATACATCTAGGTGAAGCCGGCTAATACAAGGTGTAGTTGATTGCGGTTGATGTATCATACATAATTTATAAATTGGATAAATGTTTGCGGTTTTTAAAACCGCAAACATTTATCTAATTTATACCACACTTTATACACACCGCACTTTAACCTACTGTCGCTGATATTACTTGATACGTTTTTCCGTATTTTTACAAATTTAACAGTAAACCTAAATTTAACCAACTACTGCTGGCCGCACCTAGTTCTAGCCGGCTAGAACTAGGTGTAACCGCACTTCGGGTTTTAGCCGTAACATGTACAAAAAAAATGACGGTGAGCAACATCACCCTTTTTTTCAATCCTATCTGAATAATACACAATATTTGTGCCACATACAAATGCTGTATTTGGACATAAATCTTGATTATAATCCTAGTGACGGTATTGGATATTGTACTCCATTTTAAATTGTTGCTCTACTCCATTACATAAGATATATTCAGGAAGGCGACGACGAGTGACCTAAAGCTGTCGTCTCCCTGGCCAATTTTGGCCCCGGCTACAATTTTCGAATAGTGTCGTATGCTATTCAGTGCGCTGGAAATATTATCTATAGTACCACTTATTAATTTAGTTTTATAACTTATTATTCCTAGATATAACCCTTGCGTTTGAAAATCAAAACATTGGCTGGCTTCGGAATTTGAATCAGGACCCGCAAAGCAGGGTGAAGTGAACCTTGTACAGTGATCATTCGCTAACGGGTACATTCAATCGCACCTGCATATTTTTTTTAATCGATGTTAGAAGTAGGTGTCTAGGAGCCACAGTATTTACGTGCCAGAGTCAATTGTATGCTCTTATGTAACATTTACTTCTATATCTATATAAAAAGTATTAATGGGCCAAATTAATAAGATTATCAAAAACAAGCTTTTCATAAAAAAGTATTATTCTTCTAAAGTAAGAGCTTTAATTCTTCTATACATTTTGTCTTTGCACCGACTTTTGAAGCTATTATATCGAAATCGTTTTATTGCTTTTAATTTTTTTTCAAGTCGGCTTTTAGCATTTACTTTTTATTAAAAGTTATATTTTTTTACCTTTTTGAGTGGACTACACAATATAACAAGCTCGAATGCCGTCTAAATAATTTAAAAAAAACAATAAAAACTTTATCCCTATTTTTTCCAACCTTAGAGGCAGAACTTATATTTAAAAAACAATCATATTAATATCTGATAACAGTTGACGAAGATATCGCGTAACATGTATACATAAAAAGAGAATACAGTCGAATTGAGAACCTCCTTTTTTAAGTCGGCTAAAAATGCAAATTGAATAATAATCGATCGTCAAGTTTAACGATACCATGAAAGGGATGGGCCCTTAGAATTCTTTTTATAATCGGTTTTGTTACCAGTCCATGCACAGTCTACCTCCAGACATGGACCTATTCCTTAGTGGGACATATTTTCCGCAATAACCAATTAGCAGACCGATTGGCAGATGGATTGGTTATGCTACAGATTATGTAATGTATTCAATATTTGGCTTTATACACGATCATTATACCGTTAACTATACAACGACATCTGACGTTTCTCATAGACAACTCACAAGTTAATTTGCAATTTGGTCGTTACCCGGCGCGTAGCTGCCACAGAAATAATTGTGGAAATATCGTTTTAAATTTGGAATTGTTATATTGTTTAATTAGGAATGATAATACATTCATTAAAATTGTATGATATATAACTTTCAAATAAATTTGTCGGTATGATATGCGCGCCACCTACTGTAATTAATTGTACTATGCCTTCGCGTAAGTACAGGCAATAAGTTGATAAAGTTTTACCGCACTCTGATGAACGGTATGGCAGCGCATAAAATACGAACAAACAAACATTAAGTTTTATATTATTTTAGATCTATTCCATTATTCTCATTTAACATAAGCGACAGTCACCAAACTAAATGCATAAATTGTGCCACTTCGTTTCGTAGAGTAAAACGCACCACGTATAAGTTTTCAATGCCTAATCTGCATATTGGACCTACCGACATCATCCATGAACAATTATGAAAATAAATTTGCAAAATAAAATATCATAGTATGTGTGAGTTCCGTAACACAATATAGTACGTACAGAAACTGAGCGTTTATTAACTATTCTGTTTGTATTTCGCTTTCAATTCTATAACTTTTAACGACAAGCCATTTTATTTGTGCTTATTAATTTCTGAAAGGTACATTCGACTCAGACAAACCTTTTGTGCTTTGGACAGAAAATCGCGTTTATTTATGATTGCTATTAATTCAGTGTTCACAATGTTTGCAAATAGAGACGTCAGCCCCTATTTTATAATGGAGTAGCTATTCTACGAATAGTAATAAAGGATGATAATATTTTCTCGTTATAACGCATGATGGATGGTTCGCGCAGGTAAACGAGCGCTTATTATACTTCTATCGAATAGTGAAAAAAATATCTCCACCCAAACAAATACACCTATTATTTAAAACACAATAGAAGCTTGAATCCGCCGCACGAAATTCCAATCAGTTACGGCAGTTTAACACTCTTAATAGGTATTTTTATTTTCTGTATCCATAGTCGTTAATAACAATTTCATCTCATTAATAATCAGTGGAGCGAAAGGGAATGCTTTTACGTACGACTAAAATGTAGCGCGGGTTTGTTTTGAATGGCAACGTCCGCATTAATAACTTTTAATGTTTTCATTTCAAAGACACAACAATGGCCTCAGGCCATATAACGGTTTCTAATTGACATGACGTATATAAAATTAAAATCTACTACCTTTTCTGTTTACGTTTGTCTGCTATTGGATGCATGTTTAGATTGCATTGCATAAACTTTTGTTTAATTTCAGGGTACTACTAGCAAATAAATAAAATAAAAATAATTATTCAAATCAAAACAATATAATATAAACTTGAAATATCGGATTAGATTGTGGAGTTATTTAACAATCCATTAACACATTTAGAACTTTCCATTATTAAAGCAGTGGATTTAGCTTTATTACGATGCTAATAAGCTTTTTAACGATTGCGTAAAGGCTGTAAAGAATATCCAATAATAGCATCATATAACTCAAAGGTATATAGCCAGATAATAACAACGTCTTCGTTTAATAACAATAAAAAACTAAAATAACAATCCAAGAAATGCTTCAGAATGATATTATAGGGTTCATATTTTTATCAAAAGTCTCTTATCCAAATGAAGATTTGCCATAAAAAATATTTACTTTTTCGCCGTGGGTCTGTGCGTCACACAAAAATTAAGAGATTCATTCGATCCGAAAGGGTAGATTGTTTGTATCTGACGTAGAAAAAAGCTTCGGTATAGAGCCATCAGTAGAAATAACCGCGCTTGGTTGCGTCCCCTTCGATCCTGCTGCGTTCACTCTGTCCTGTCCGACGCATTCTGGTTCCGATGTTTAGATAAACTGTTCTTATCTAATAAGCTCGTAAAATAACGTTTGCCTTGAAATGTTTCCGGATTTTATGCTCTGGCAGTTTCATTGTTAGTTTAATTAAATAAACATGAGTTTGTGTGTACTTTTCGATATTAATCTACTGAATATTCATGTACGCGATTACAATACATACAAATTAACTCAATTAATACATTAGATTGCATTTTTAATTGTGAAAAATCTTTTAAACTTTTATAAATATTTTGATGAAATTGATGTTAGGATGAAATATAAATTAAATCTAATTTAATGCATCATGCGATAGGCAGTCGGTAGTAAGGAACAGTGTCAGGTATATTCAGATAGCTATTCTCACAAGTCTCAACCCCTTGTTTCAAATGGCCACACGAGAGCTAAGTAAGCAAGGCAACCAACTCGCAATGGTACAGTGGCTAATGAAGATATGCGAGTGCACTCGACCGAGTAAACATGCGCACACGAAGGCTCTCTTGTTGTTTACTCCCGCGGAATTAGTAATTTAAAAGTCAATGCGGACTCTCGAAAGGGTCAATCGCATCGCGCTTCCAGTGTATTGAAAACAGATACCCTTTTCTGTATTCCAGTGGTAGCTCATGAAAGTAATAAGGGCTGAGTTGTTGAACTATGTAATTGACTCGGTTCTGCGGTTACGGGCTTTGTTCTACGGAGGGCGTATAATCGAAAACGCCTCTGGTTAGCCTCCGAATGATGAGAGAGAAACAATACGAAGTTGATATGTGGACTCGTCCAACGGTCCCTTGTTTGATTTGCAAAGAGCTATTTGCTCATCGAAGACCGAAGTCAGAGCAGGATATTGGAACCCGCCGCCGGTTTTGGCTATGTTAACACTTGTCCAATTACTTCCTTTTCGACAGTTTAACTGTTAAACAAGTTGAAGCGACAATCGTTTTAATAAAGGACAGCCGGCTTTAAACGTTGCTTTTTGTGACGGAGCAATTTCCGTCCGATACGAACTCTCGTCGCAAAAACTAATATGTTACGACGAAAATGAAAACAAAGAAAGAACAGTGGTGGGAAGTGATGCCTTTTATAAAATAGACATAAGCGTTTAGCTACAACACGGAGTAGTGAGCTATTTAAGTCTAAAGCGGTCTCTGTGTGTGCCATCAATTTTATTTTCTCGCACAAAACATGTCGGCTGTCGCAACGCATTATGCCGGGAGCGCCACACGCAACATTCGAACAGTGGTTTATTTCGGGCAAAACGTGGACGTTCCCAATGATTGACTTATCCGGGGGTAATTTGAGAGGCACTCTCGACACGAGCGACCGCTGCGCTGCCAGGCGACTCCGAATCGCCTCCAAAGGTAACTTTATACACGACAAGCACCGCCGCTCTTTGTGATTGTGACAGGTGTTAAACTCTTAAAACTACGTATATTATATTATTTACTTTAATATTAGACATGCAGGTTTACTCATGATGTCTTGTTTCAGCTCGTGATAAAGCAACACTGAAAATTGCTTTAGAAAATTTAATTACTTAAATCGTACTGGAATTGCTTGCCTGAGCTACCATCAATATTTATGTAACCCAAGCGATTTTATTAAAAAAAATTATAAGGATCGTAGAAAAGGGTACTTTATTAAACCAAATGTTTCATGAAAAAGTTTAAAAATCTTGTGGATGTTGAAATTTTCCATCAAATATGTTCAGTAAATAGAACGAGTTCCTAACATGCAACACAATCTTGTTCATGTCGTGTCGTCCACAGCGGCCAGCACTTATCTATCTTAGTTTAAATCTGAACCTAACGGATACACTCCTTTGTTTTACCGAGGAAGGAAATATTGACGGCCTCATGTGATTTAAAAGTAGTCTGTTTTAAGAGAAAAATAATACGGATGTACCATATGTGTGTTGTCTTTGACGAATAGTCGGGAATGTACTTTGTAACCTGATACATCACTACGTGCAGGATGAACGCATGTAACGGAACATTTGAATAAATTTCGTTGTCGTATACAAACTATGAAGGGATGAGACTTAAGGCGAACAGCGAGCTTAGTGTAAAAGAAAAAAAATGGGTTTGATCGCGTTCGGTGGCTTAATGCATCGCTATAATTCAATCCGGGATGACCCGATTCTTTCCTACCAGAAAGAGCATCGAATTTATTACAATGTTCGAATAGCTCAGGCACCCCTGCTATTATTTATGGCACTCGGTTGGTCTGTCATAAAAAAAGCGGACGGGTGACTCGAATGTCGCAGCGGGCTACATCGAAATATAAGCTGCAACAACACGCACTTCCTCCGGGCTTATGAAGAGCAATATCGAATCGCGAACATATTCTACCCAATAATATACCTTATTCTAAATGTAATATAGAATATATTTAAATTTAAAGTGGTATTTCCATTTTTCTCTCCATACACGATATATCAGTGACGAACTAATCCGGATTTATTGAAAGTAGACTACTGCACGAGATATCTTTAAATGCAAGCCATGTGGTGGCAAATGTGGGAACCCCGCCAAGACGTTGCCCTACCAAATGACTTTGTTACTTCATTGTTATGTTGCTACAATGTTAGTATTCCATTTAAACCTCTTTGTGTGTCGCCTTTATGTGAGTAAGGATCATATCTTTGGAATTATTTAATGGTAAGAAAATTAGTACAGGAATATTTTATGAGACATCATGATTCGTGATAATATAAATGTAAAATAGACAAATTAATTTCGTCAACAGCATAATCAAAATAATTTGGTGGAATAATTCTAGCGAATGTCTATCCATTATTATGTTAACAATTTATTATTTTCGATTAATCTTATTGGCTATCTTGTAGATTAGGGTGTGACAGAAAATAAATTTTACTGTAGCGTTATTATTGGAATAACATTCGTAAATTTTTACAATAATAATTACAAGCGAACTTACTTAGTTCATTTGATTGTGAGTGATTACTAAAATCCATGATAACTACAACCGATTTCCAGTAAAATGGATTCAGACCCTCAGAAATAAGTTTAAATGCTCCATAGCCCGTAATTACATTAGCTCTTTAATTTGTTTTAACTGGCATTTAATAGATGCGTTTCTATTTCGCAGTAGAAATCGGTAAAACGGTGTTACGAACTTAGACGCACTTCTATGAAGAAGAGTAGCCTATTTAGCAAACTAATATGTTCAAATAAATCCCATTTTTACTATTAAAACCCTTTCTAGTACCGGATACGATAAATATCGCTTTTGTTAAGCATTAAAAAATGTCATTCAAAGAATAAACGCTGATCCTTTTTAGCACGGAGACTAAAACATCTTTTATCATTCGAGCACACTTGAAATTGAAGCAGTGTAAAGCCTGATTTAATTATTATAAGATACCATGTAAGGCATTGTTGAGCCAGCTGCCTTATTTACAATAAGAACAGATTCAACAAACAGAAGACATTGCTGTTCGGCATCAATAACTTTTAATCCCCGAAATGAGACAAATATCACGAACCGGGTCAACGGCTATCTTCTCACGATTGTTGACGACTTAAAGTGTGATAATATTTATTAAACGGTTCACTCGAAACGAGCGACGATAAATAAACCTTTAAGAGCATTACGCGTCACGGAAGATTTACTATGTATGGTGAAGACGCTTTTTTTTCTACGTAGGCAACGCAGTTCACAGCGGCGGCCAGCTAGATGGAATTTTGGTCGCGATGTTATCATTTCATTTTACTTGTAATTAGTATTTATTACCAGCTAGTTCTCTGGGCCCGGAGAATACGGTACAAACAGGCCGAAGTTAGCGATAAAGCGGCTTTGTGAATTATGTTAGTTAAAAGACAACCAACTTTTAAAACCGTATTTTTCTGTTTGAACAACACCGACATCTTAGATCTGATGAAGGACTAATTTATCGTTGTATTAGGATGAAACTAGTATATTTGAAAGTTTTTTATGGCTTGATAAATAATGGTATTCGTTTGTATAATCGAATAATGAAAAAAAATCGTATGCATATAAAAATAAAGAAAGAATGAGTTCGGCCCAAAGAAATTGGTATGTGCGAATAAGCTGATTTAACAAAAACTTCGACTGTTCTTGGAATATTTTGATAGCCATATGCCCGGGAAACGATCCGCCGTTGAAATTAATGCGCTAGTTAACGCTTAAATAAACTGGCATGCCATCTACCACCACCCTGTCAGACCCATCGCTCCGTATAAATCATATGATAATTGAATCATATGCTGTGTGTCAAAAGTAATTAACGAACGCTGCGATACGCATCTCGGGCCACATGTGCTTTTTTAATAATGTCGTTTCTCCATTTCCTCTCGTATGCGCAACTCACGCTCGAGATAGCATCAACAGAAATTTTTTTAATACATATAATGAAAATGATTGCCCCATCCAGTAGGTTATGATGACTATATTATATTAAAAGTCATTGTAAGAATAAATTGAACTATTCTCCCTTCTGACGGGTGCGGGCACGAAAGCAATATACTAGGGAACGGGTAATGACTATTCCCTTTTTATTTCATGCACTAACATTTACTTAATAGTTCTGCTGACATAAATGAGTTATTATTAAATTTAAGATCGCTTACTGGATATATTAATTTAAGAAGATTAGTTTAATATATTGTTCGAGGCAAAATAACGTTTAATCTACATTTGATTAAATTAAAAAATACACTTCTTATTATGTTGCTATTTGTAAACCTTGAGTACGATTTTATGCGTAGGATGTGATTTCGTTCCATTAACAACACCCATATTAATTTCGACCCGCAGCTAAGACTGACGATGATTGGCTTAGAGCAGGCTCAAACGCCCGTTTCGATGGGCCATAAAATCTTTCGCGGACGTACACCTATTACCGTAATGTACTAAGTACCATCGAAACAACCTTTTTAGCAATCACTTATCAAGTTTGCCCACGGAGCATTTATTCTTAATAAAACTAAGAGCAAGACATAAACCTCTTGTATACATATAGGCAAATTAGAAAGTTATTTTGTAAAGTAGATATTTTTAACCAAGGTGTTAGCTCGGATGAAATATTAGAGGTTCGTACACTGCCCTCGCCCCGTAATGAGACCCATAGGAATACGAAGCAATATCTTAATACCCACCTTGGCCCGGGGTGACAAATACTCGGCATTCACGTGGAAAGTGTAAATAATTTATAACCGCCCGTTTTACTGCGCCTCTAACATGGTGCGATGACAAGTCGGGGCGAGGGCAAAGATATTACTCGCCGAAATATACCAACCAGCGTTAAGTAGAATTATATTCGACGACGTAACGAAAGTGCTTTTACACCTTACCATTGCGGTATTAGTAATTTTTCTACGCTGCTATTTCCAAGATATTTCAGCATTATGCATGCAATATTTTCTCATTTGAATCGAACACCTTGTTAAGTTAAAGAGTTTCGTACGCGGTAGAGCCACGCTGCAACTATATTATGGTTGTAACACGTATCGGCTCGACCAGGCTAGTGCCACTCTCTCACAGAATACCAGCGTAAAAAGCAGCTTAATGCTACTGTGTTTCGTATGGTGAGTGTAGAGAACCGGAGACCCTTTTACCGGAAACGAGACATTCCATCTTAGTTCTCATGCGTGATAACGCATCTGCGTTTTGATTCTTAATCGAGGTTAAATGTAGAATGTCTATAGGCCATAGAATCCACTTACCATCAGGTGGACTGTGTGCTGGTTTGTAACCCATATTCTAAAAAAAAACATCTAAGTTAAGGGATTATCAGACATGAAAGGTTCCTAAAACCACGTTTCCTCGCATCAGAGAGCAATAACCGATGACATTGCCAGGACATGGCGGCGTAAAATAAACACTTTTACGAGTCTCCTGCATTAATTTATTTTGTACAAGAAACAATCGTTCCGCCGAAACTTGTCTTGGGCGCGCGACTAAAAGCTGAATATGAAAGGACTCATAAAACGGTCATAAAGAATCGTGGAGAGCGGTAAGCGCGTGTTCTGAGTGCTCCGCGATGGGCACTTTGATTTGTGTAGAGCAGCTGTTCTAAAGCGTTAATAACTTAATTCGTCAGAGTCGGCGGCGCGGAAGAGGGTTTCTAAACGTTGCTGCATGTGCGCAGACTCCGACGAAACGTAACGTACGTTAATGCGCGGGAGTGTCACTAAGACGTCGTTTTCAAATTAACTATGTTCTACAAATACCGAGGTGTTTTAAGTTTTCTTTAAAATAACCCATGATGTTACGGATGAAATTATTTTATCAGTTAGAACATATTGCAGTTATAGTTATTTATTATCATTTAATATTTTAAATCTACAATGTTGTCACGTGCGTCAATATCTTTAAACCATATTGATAACAGAGATTGGAGCCAAAGGAATAAAGTTTTGGCGAGGGAATTAATCCGGGGTAGATTTATTATCATTATAATGTCAACAGGTTGGTGTTGGTTTTAGCAGAGATAGCTTTATTTCATGGAGAAACTCTCAAAAAAGAATGCTGGGTGAGTGGATTCAGGTTCGACTGGACTGAAGTTAATCTCGTCGTAGAATTCAAAAGATGTGTAGAGAGTGTGTTTTTCGTAAAGAATGATGCTCTTATCTTCGAATACATCTTCGGACACAAGAAAAGTAGCAGCCTACATACATCCCACTACTGGGAACAGGCCGCAGCGAGTTTTAGGACAAAAAAGAGTTGATTGAGTTGACTCCAACGCGGGTTTTCCGACTTCACATAAGTATACCTAAAAAAGATTTCCGAAATTTTTTTTAACTTCTCAAATATGCAGGTTACCTCGCGATATTTTCCTTCACCACCGAGAACGTGGTGAATCGAAACTTCAAATTGCAATTAAAATATGAGTGGTGTCGGTGCGGATCGAAATTGGGTTGCTTACGTACTATGAAATTTAAGTTTGGATCGGCTCGATTACCGGATAACTTTAAAGATTCTATCAATGCAGTTCTAGTCATAGTCAAAATAAAAATAAACATGCGTTTAAAATTTGCTGTCTTTGATATTTATAGTACTTTTTCGCAAGAGCCTGTTCATTTACTTATGTCAGCTATGAAACCTGGACTGTCACAAAAATCTCAATAGGTAGGTATGTCTGAAAATATGCAAGCTATCTTAATATATGACAAACTGTTTTATAAGTCTCATTGAAAGTAAAAAAGTAAAGAATGCTAATTACCCATGTGCAACATAGTGGTTTCACATGTTCACGATTTTTTTTAAAACTACTTAGATATTAAGGTTTCGCCGTCAAGTTATTCTTTACCACTTCACTGCGCACGTGGAAAGTAAGCAAATCAAATTTTCTTACCAGTTTCATTAGTCCTCGCGGGAATCGAACACTTTTGTTCCTGTGCTTTGAAATCTTACGGCGAGCTACACGGCTCTCGTATTTGCTAATATAAAACTCATAAAAACTGAAAAGAAGCTTTTGCACTATTGTGGACTCCATCTACCTAGTAATTAGTCATTCAAACTATTCCATCATTTAGAAATGAAAATCTTACAGTCCACTTAATTTTCAATTACTTACATTGTACTTGGTACAAAAAGAAGTTGATGACACCCAACATATTCAACTGAAGACATTCTGTCTTAATCACAGTTTTGTGTACACAGTTTTGTTAGTCATTTTGCTAAAAGTGACAATTACGATAAATCATCCCGACACCGGTTTGGATATTTTAAGTCTGACAATTTTTGATGCTGGAAGAATAAGTATTCAATAAAATTCTCTTTAATTTCATCAGTTACTTATTATTAGTTTATTTAGCAGTAAGTAGATGGCGCTATTATGAGATTAAAACGATGAAAACAAAAACTGTACCCTCTAGTACTCAGCAACAATAAGTTGAGTTACGACTGGGGTGGCCCAATCACTAAGGCTCGACCGAGATCTCGGTCTCGGTCTCGGTCTCGGCATTCTCGGCTGTAAATCCAACCGAGAAATTTGTCTCGGTTCTCGGCTAAAAATTGCCGAGATTCTCGGCCAAGGCCGTACTGTTACTTACCTGTACCGATTGAATTCAAATTAGCGCGTGGTTACGTTCGTCGCTCGGTTGAATGGCTATCTGTTTTGTGATTGGTTGCGATAGACCCATTGGTGAACTGCGGCCATCTTCGCGCAGTTCGTTCGCAGTTTATTCAGTCACTTGCATTCAGTTTGTTAAATTTCGTATGACCTTTCTCTATGACTTCGTATTTAAAATTATCAAAGGTTTGAAGCCACACCTGTCGAAATATCATTCACCTGAAAATGAACACTATCAGAATAAACTAGTAGAAATTGCTCACGAAACTAATTTGAAACCGTCTATTTCAAAACCTGTGCGTCTTAACATTGAACACAATGATAAAAAGCATCAAGCTACTATATAACAATTAATATCTCACCCGCCTTCAGCAAAATGGCCAGATGATCATGAGATTGTCAAACGTATTGATAAAGCGATTATGGACTATATAATTGTGGACATGCAACCTTATACTACAGTGTCAGGTGAAGGATTTAAACGTTTAAATTTCGCAGACCCATCTGGTCCAAAACGTTACAAACCGAAGTCCGAAAAATTTTTCGTAGCCAGTTAATGCCAGAAACATATGACAAAGTTCAAGCTAAAGTAGTGTCTTTGTTAATGGAAGCTGATTGGATAAGTTTTACCACTGATATATGGTCAAATCCTATAAAAACTTGTTCGCTGCTGAGTTTTACTGCCCATTTTATTCGGAAGGAACTGCGCTTGAAAGTGGTGCTGGCTGCCAGTATTCTGGAAGACGACCACACTGGCGATTATATAGCAGAAAAACTTAAAAAAATTACCGCAACGTACAATATTGAATCAAAAGTTCATCTTGCTGTACGAGAAAATGCTCGCAACATGGTCCGTGCCACTCGAGTAGCTGAATTCACATCATTGGATTGTGTGGCTCATACTATGCAATTAACGATTCATGACGTCATTTTTTCAGTCTCAGAAATTGAAACGCTGATAAAGAAATGTCATAAAGTAGTAGGTCATTTTCACAGAAGTGAACAAGCACGAAGATATTTAAGTACATTTCAAAGAACCTTAAAATTGCCGGAGCACGCGCTCTTTCAAGACATTGAAAATCGGTGGAATAGTACGTATTTAATGATGGAACGACTGATTGAGCAAAAAAATGCTTTAAAATTATATCGTAGTGAAAGAGGAAGCATAGAAGAAATCAACAGTGATGAATGGAATATCATGAAAGACATAGTCAGCATTTTGAAATGCTTTTACCAAGCCACATTAGATATCTCTTCGGACTCGTCTTGTGTTTCAATGGTAATATCATTGGTGGCAATGTTAAATGGAAAGTTGATGCCAGTACAAAACATTCAGCCTTCTAATGACAAAGAAGACGATCATGAAAGTGAAAATCATGTAGAGGCGTTGAAGGGCAAACTACTGGCCGCGCTCAATCAGCGGTTTTCATTTGTAAAAAGTTGTTTACCACTAATAACTGCCACATTGATCGATCCACGGTTTAAAACCAAATATCTGACAGAAAGCGAAATTAACTCAGCCAAGCTTCATATTGTTGAGACTTTCCATGGAAATGTGGGATCAAATTCTTGTGTGGAAGCATGTGCATCTTCAGCTAACTCGTCAAACATGGCTGCCACAGATCAAACTAACCTATGGGCAGCTCATGATTCCATTGAGCTGGAAGACGACCCAATGATCAATGACGAAAGCAGTTCAAGTTCTGTGATCGAAATAGCGCTAGAAAGCTTTCTTAGAGAGCCAAGGCTGCAAAGAAACGGTAATATTTTCGAGTATTGGTATTCATCACCTTATAAGGTGCTTAAGCCTGCAGCAAATAAGTTTTTATCAGCGCCGCCTACAAGTGTAGCAAGTGAACAACTTTTAGTAAAGCTGGACAGTTGTACGATGAGAGGCGACATTCATTGAAGGGTGAAAATGCCGAAAATTACATTTTCGTGCTACAATATTATGTTATTTGATTTTGATTATTAAAATAATTCATTTTTATTAAACAGTTAACAGCGTGTTGCTTTTTTTTTCACAATTTGTCTATTCTCGGTCTCGGTCTCGGCCGAGATTTTATTTTATTTCTCGGTCTCGGTCTCGGCCGAGAATGATAAACCCGTCTCGGTCGAGCCTTACAAATCACACAACAAAGCCGCCAACATTTATATAATATATAAATTAGGCATAAAGTGATGTAGATTCTATTAAAAATTCTGCTTCGGTCAAAAATACGCTATCAGCGCTGCTAGCGGTGTGTAATGAAATTATCTTACGGTATAAACAATATGAAGAAATAGCAATGTTGTATTTAGTTGTTAATATCGCCAAAAGATCTCTATTCATTGATTAGGTCAAGCTATATCATGAAATAATCGAAATTATCATAATCATAATCAAAAACAATGTTAAATTTAATTAAATGCCACCATTTCGTGCCATAATCGACCACTTTATGATATTATTAGTTCTAAAATCTGGCCAATACCTATATAAAAATCTTTTTATTTAAACTATATAGATAATGAGAGTTTTTCAATAACTACAGTTTTTATCAGTTTATTTATAGATAAACAAATTTTTTTTATAGATTAGAAATTAAGCTCAGAAACATCTCACATTTTATGATTTTCGATAGATGTCATTATTATCTATTTAAGTAGTAATTAGTTACTATAAACTTTACTAATTCCTACTAAAATAAAATAACGAAAGAAATTAAAAATTTACGTTAGTGAATGAAATTATTTAAACATATAAATGTAAGTTATTTATTTTAATTTTATTAATTAGTAACTGGAGATAAAATGTTACTACATTTTGAATTTCACGTTAGATGACACTGTTTCGATAAAGTGAAACGTGGATTATCGGCGTAATTCAAATTACGCAACGGTTAAAACTTATTTTTGGGATATTTATTAAAAAAAAAACACATCAATAATCAATAATATGAAATAGAAATTAACATCTTGAGGGAGGAAAATACTTAACCCCCCTTTTTTGAAGTTCCGCAATCTAATAAAAAGTAGCCTATAAGTTGCACCGGGTCCTTAACTACCTACACACAATTTCATGGAAATCTGTCCAGTAGTTTTTGCGTGAATCGGGAATACACAGACAGACAGACAGACAGACAAAAATTATTAAAACCACTAATTTGGCTTCAGTGCCCTTTATTTAGTCCCCTGGAATTATTTTTTCCAGAAAATATTAGAATTACAGACATGACTTTTCTACAGATTTATTATATGTATAGATATAACGGTTGGCTAATATGGTGCCTATCTTCAAGATTGATGTCTTAAATAGAGATGTATTTTATAAATGTTTGTTTGAAATTTTGCAACATAATCACACGAATTTGTTTTACGTGCCTTTTAGTCACTACAGCTTTATATGTTCTGAGGTGTTGTGTAGCATCATATGCTCCAGACCTTACGCAATCAGAATTATAATTCGAAGCTAGATAACTTATTGATAGGTAAGAATTTCGATTAAAAAGAAGCAGTAAAGAACGCATTTAAAGAGTGCTAGTGGTAGTCACGAATGAACTCATTATCTACACAGGCACTCAAAATGATAAAATGGGTTGCTCAGACAATATAATTAACCTTAGTTTTAAAATAATCATTCTAATGGTTATATTTCGTTATCACTAAAATTTATGTTCGAAGACTTAATTATATTTAATTATCTTAACACTTCTATTACCGTTATACATAATATTGTGGGCAAGAATCCAACCCTCTCATCGCATTAAGCGCTTCAAAAGACTGCTACTTCAAATTTAGTTAGAAAATCGACGCGGCGTTGAAAGTCGACGTGGAATCCACTCTAGTGCCTGTCAAGTGGCACTAGAGCTCACCTTGATATTTTTTTATAACGTGACCACCCTATAAATAAAAAGAAGCAACTCTTAACTTCGATATGTTCCTTTGTTATAATTTTGTATTACCATCATCAAAATGCACAATTTTAACACTGGTGGCAACTTTTAGTAAATACAAAAACATAAATTATTGGGTCATGAACGTGCGCACAAAACATACGAAGAAGAATCACTCTTTCTTACCCGCCCATAATATATGCTTATACAATAGGAGTTTGTTTCGGTAGCAGTATCAGAGATAGGAGTGCTATCACGACACATCCAGACTAACGTTATATAGCAGCTTGTTCATATGATGAGTGTAGAGTACCTGCTCTACTTACAAGTAGACCTTGGGGTATACAGTATCTACTTACCACTAAGTAGACTGTTGTGCTTACTTTTAACCGACTTCAAAAATGCTCTTCCATTTTTCCTTCTCAATTCGAATCTATGTTCTTTTTTTGGGAATGAATTTTAATAATATTAAAAATTTTGTAAAACCATATGAATTTGGAATAAAATCCACCTTTGAGCATCGAAAACAGGAAATGATATTTTTTTTAGTACTTAAGTCGACATGAAAGCGAATATTTTGGCACTTACTTTTTTAAAAAGACAAAAAAAATTATAGACAGATTTGAACCCAGAACTTGCGATCCATAAGCCGCAATCAGACTCAGCCATGCGAAAGTCGTATATTCTGTGTAATATATGCGAATGATAATTAGAAACACGAAGTACAGCAATAGCTCAGAAATCGATAAGTCTTGTTTGATTAAACGACTAGGGAATACTCAACGAGTATCCTGTTTTGTATCTACGTTGTGAAGGTATTCGGAGCATTCCGCAGCGTGCTAACAATATTCTGTTAATTAAAGGTCTTGGAATTAATGGAGACGATTTTTGTGCGCGTTAATTTATTAGCAGTAGTTAATGTTGGATATTTGTTACAGTGCTTCTGTTTTAGCCTTGTTGAAAATGCGACTGCGACTTCTTTATAATTTTTCTGTTGCGTATTTCTTTATTTAGTTTACTATTGCACGCCTCATAAAGCGAAGCCTTATTACGTAGTGCATTACTCTTAACATGTCAAGGTCAAGCGATTTTGTGTTCTAAAAATGCTTCTATCATAACCATATTGCACTTATACAATAATATAAGTAGTCGTATATCAAGAAAACACTCGAATTAATCCATTTTATATTTTCTAAAAAATCATTTAATATTACGACTTTGAAATAAAAACGGTTTGAAAAAATTTTTACGTGGTCGTCCGGATGTTGATTTTGTATGTGGTTTGTTGATTTTCTATGTGAACCGAGCCGTGGCAGGTCACTGTCTAGCCCGGATTCGATCCCCGCTAGCAACAATGGAATTATTAATTTCAATTTAAAGTGCTTATTTACCAAGTAGTCGGCAGGAAATGAAAACATGTGATCCAACACGCATTATCACAGCGTGTTTTTTTTATAGTATTAGGGTGACAAGCGAGCACACAGTCCACAGTGATGGTAAGTGGTTGCTGTGGCCCATAGACATCTACATCTATCCTCGATTACGAATCAAAATGCAGATGCGTTGTCACCCGTTAGGACTAAGATGGAATGCCTCCTTTCCAATAAGAAGGGTCTCCGGTTCTCTACACTCACCATACGGAACATAGCAGCGTTAAGCTGCTATTTTACGCTGGTATTCTGTGAGAGCGTGGTCCTTCCCCGGTGGAGCCGAACCATTCGTGCTACAACTATACTACTGATATAGCTGTAGTATGGCTCTACCACGTGGTAAAAATATTATGTAAGGAAGGTTCTAAAATCCTCTCAAAAATGTAAGGATGCCTGTGCCCAGGAGTAGGACCTAGAGGATGTGACTTTACCTTAATATGTCTAAGAACCACTAAATCGTAAACTTGTATGCACATACTTACTTATGAATCAAAAGTCATGACAAAAGCGTAATGAAATATTAAATAAAGACAGGAATCAAAAAACTGAAAATATTAATATAATTTTCACAAAGCTTTTGGACTCGGGGGTTTAGTTCTTCGATACACTGTTTTAGTACCGACTTGACAAGCTATGTGATTTTTTTTATTTTTGAGGTCGTTTTTTACTTTTTTAAAGTTTAATTATTTGAAGATGTTAAAAAAATAATTAGCTTAGATCCGCGTAACAAAATGAAATGTGTCTTAGCTAATTTAAAAAGCACCTTCCGCCCTCCCTCAATTACGTGCATTATCCCCGTCACCACTAATCCCAGCACACTTAGATCTTAGCAGTCAGCAGTGTTGGGAGTATTGGTGCTGGGTCGTATTATCGGCGGTGGTGTGTCTTTCTTAGTCTAGTGACTTTTTTAACATCTTTAATATAATGGATTCATATATTAAATTAACGCCCGATTATCTTAATTATTTGACTCTTTTGAGTGAACTAAGCAATATTACAACCACAAAACAACAACTAGAATGTCGAATTAAAAATTTCATCCCCTATTTTCTATTCATCCTATATTTTCTTTCTTAGAAATGGAATTTTTCAAAGCCTTAATAAAGAATAAATTAAATTGGATCACAATTGATAAAGATATTGCGCAACATACACACAAAAAACAAATAGCCGAATAAAGAACATATCACTTTTCACTTCAATAAAAAAATCCACGTTATCACATTTCTTAAAAAAAAACAATAACACTGTATAATATGTAATTTGCTCATCGAGTTGTAAATCCATTAAACTTGTCTTTGTTGTAAAAGTAAACACGACGCTTCGCTTTAAAGTTGGCCCTTAAAAATTAATGAGAGCTTCCTGATTAGGTGAATTCCAGCGGCAATGCTACAGGCGCCTATACATTACCATATTCCTATTTTTCAACTGAGACAAGTTTACGATTTAATATTCATAACTTAACATTTTCAATGTCTAAAACATGAATTCCGGTTTATCTAGAGCGTTAATCCAGAGCGATATAAATATTGCGCCCGGGGGCCTGACAGCGAATAAAGAATTGTATAAAGAACGCGCATGTGGGTAATGTTGTGACTGTCGCCGCCATTGTGAAGTTAATATCTGTATCTAACAAAGGGAAATGTAGTCCTGATTCCAAAAAACGAATAAAGGTAAAGCGAGAGCGGCTCGCGTCAGATTATAGGCATAAATTATTGGGCACTTTTGTTCAATACGTAGTGCTGGTTGCAGCCCATTCAATTACTCGGATGAACCTTACAAGGCGCGCCGAGTCTTTTTCAGATATTTGTGTAAGGGATTAGTCGGAGATATCTGTGCCGGTATCTCCGTAAGATAAGTACGAATATACGTCAACGTCGGACAACTAAGCCGATTATTTTAAATGTATTCACTTCCTTAATGGACGTCGTTTTTCACGTGGCTTCGCTCTGACTTACTGAAGATTTTCGGTTATGATCCGGTCAACGACTGCCGAGGATTAAAGATCAGCTGCATCGCTCTTAATATGGTTCGCCACTTGTTATCATTATTTGACGTGGTTATTATCTTAATTATGTCATTTATGATATGACATAATTAAGATGATAAATATATGTTAATTCGTGGCAATTTGTCATGCAAATGTTTTAAAATTATAATACTGTTTTAAAAAGCACAACGTTAATATTTTTGGGCAGGGATATAGTAAAAATAAAAATATTATGTAAATATGTATCACACTTCACAATCACTCGATATTTGCAATAAAAAATTTCGATAAATGCCGGACTTGTTGATTACGAGGTTAGTTATTCTGATATAATTCTAACACGTCCCGTGTTAGTCAGTCTTTAGAACGGAAGTGAATACATAATATCAAAACTATAAGTGCATTCGCTACTAGGGAACTTTTATTACTTAACTTTATAATATGTTTGCGAAACGTTAATAAAATGATAAATATAATAATACATACATAATATATTATAATGTTAACACAAAAACTCATACCTAATAAAAACTAGACCACACAACTGCATTGCTTAATATAATAAATCGTATCCCATTCCCGAAACACACTAAATTGTGGAGATACATATATTTAAAAAAATCTAATAATAGTATCGGAGCGGGCGCCCACCTGCTTGGGCATTGACAAATGCCACTCTCGGCTCCCGGGGCACTCGAGTTGCCCGATCTAAGCCTCAAATGATATACATATCATTATATTGCCTCGCGCTCTCAAAAATATTACTTACAAATTCGCCCATTTAACGGGCGGTGGGGCTAGAGAAATTTTTCAAGAAAATAACCCTTCAAAAAGAGTGGTGGAGCATTTTCACCTGGTAAAAATTGGTTTAGCTCTTTGTAATCTCGCGACAACCCGTTAATAACTGAAATAGCTTTGATGAATGGAACGCATGATAAGATAAATTATTTACAATTAACTTTATAACATATTACCTGCAATTCCCATGGTGTTGCAGATGTTCGTGTGCGGCGGTCGACACTTTCCATTATGTGAACCGTATGCTCGTTTGCCCACACTTTGTATTAAAATTACATAATAAATCTATGTAGATAAAATTGAAATCATCATTATCGTATAATGCTAAGATACAGTTCTTGCCAAGAATGCACTATATGGTACGCATTTCTTGAAAGTTTAGCCCAGCCAATACTCACCACACAGAGTAAAGGTGAATTAGTGCGCGTAGAACTCATACTCTCACATTAGTAATGTTGCTCTTCATCACCAGTCTATAGATCCTGTATTTTTGAATCAATACCCACCGTCAATCCGCTGTTAAAGCCTCGCTAGTCAACATAAACTACGACCACGTTTCAAATCGACTTCATTTAAACAGCCGTTAAAGGTCGGCAACGCACCATCAATTGCCTTGGTGTTGCGGTTATTTACCAATTGAATCATGTGAGCCGCAGGCCCGTTTCATCCCTTTTCTATTAAAAAAAAAACGAGTTTACAGTCTACCTGATGATGATTGGTTACTGCAGCCCATGGACACCTGCAACCAACTTCAAACAAGGAACGTTGTCACCTCTGAGGACTAAGATCACTGTCTGTGATTGGCTCTCTATTCCCTTCCAGACCAAACTGGACTGACTGGCGGATTACGCTCTAATAGAATATCCACTAGCAAATTGTACCTATGATGTCGACGGGAATCGAAAACCCCTTTTACTCGTAACGAGAAAACCCACCTTAATTGTCAGGGTTAACAATGCACCCATCTGAGATACATGTGTCTATAGGCCACACAGCATCTACTTAAAATCAAGTGGACTGTGTTCTGTGTTCTCGTTTGTCGTATAGCTTCTTATTAAAAAAAAGCGTATTTTTCATTTAAAAAAAAACTGCAAAATTGGCTGCTGAGGCACTCATTATAGACAATAAAAGAGTTATTCCCCGTGCATAATTTATTTAGTGGAAACTGGCCACGAAGCTAGCATATAACGCAATTAACGATTGCAATAAAACATTTTTTCACAGCCTACGTTCACCAGTTCAGGGTGTTACCGGGCAGGTGGCTATCTAATTAATTAGTAGGGTTCCCCCCAACATTCTCTACATAGGGGTTGAAATTAAATGTGTATTTTGAATTTTTTACCCCCGCAGACGCCGCATGCCTCCACTCGCCTCTAATAATTAATAATAATATTATAAGTATGACCCTTTGTGGCGTCGATTAAGTAATTATATAAAATTATCAACACACTAAAATAAATATTTGAGGCAATTAATAATTATCGATGCCGTTAACAACATTATTTTCTGTAACATCGTAACCAGCAGTCGAATGTTTCTTAAATATTAGTAATATAGTATAATGGCACTTTTTCCGGAATTACTCTCAGTTGAAACTAGTTTTAAATAGCGAATAAAAAGAGATAGACAATAAGAAACGTCTTTATTAAACAATTAAATACACAAAGTAAGAAGGAAACGAATTAAAATACAGAGGGGTAGGCAGAGACTACAGACTTCCATTTGGCACGATCCTGACACACCTCTCTCGCCTCTTTTACATCCGTATACACAATGGTCTGATCGCCAAAAGCAAAATGACCTGTCTAGGAAATTAGTTCAATCGGCAGGAATTCAGAATGGAGGAATCAAAGCATGAAGGAAAACAAAACTATAAATATATACTGACAATAAACTCTACTACAAAAAATTAAAATTTATCACGTAGTGTTTGCATGCATCATTTTAAAATAAAACAGTACTGTTTTACTTGTCTGTTACCTAAGTTGTTTTATGGTAACGTTTAAAATTATATTTCAAAGAATATGCTATAACTTGTCTACTTGCTTGTACAGGACGTCACCCCTATCGCGTGTTGGACCTAGCCCGCCGAGCAAGGTGGGGTCGCTCGCTTTACGTTATATCACTTGTCTACATCACATTACATCGTTATTAGGTACCTATTACTCAGTGTACTGTACACATTATTGTGCGTAAAGAGATAAAACCAACAACTACTTTTCTGTTTGACAGTTTGTGAATTTCTTTTTTATATATTTGTACCTTACTAAAACGTTTTTCCTATTGGTGAAGAATGACGCATAAAAGTTACACATATTTTAGAAATAAACTGCTGATATTATATTCGACACCCGATTATTACCGATTTACCGACAACTGATGGTAAAGAAAGGTTCTCGAGTGGCAGCCTCTACCGGTAGGCAAAGTGTAGGGCAACCCCCCACTAGATGGAGTGATGACCTGGTAAGACATTCAGAAAGTCGATGGATACAGGTGGTTCCGGACCTTGCTTTGTAGCATTTTTTGGGGAGGCCTATCTTCAGCAGTGGACTTGTGAAGGGCTGTAATGATGTTAATGATTATGATGAGATTGATGACAATTAGATTTGCAATCGCTCGTTATTGGAAAGGTCGTGGCTTCTAATTGATTAAGGTATAATAATCTCGTTTACGCCAAAAGAAAACGCTCAGACCGGCGAGGGCCAGCGTCATTTTGCGAAACGGCTAGTACTGCGATTGTTAATCCGCCTGTCAAGCATGTCGCCTAAGGCAAATCTTCCTACAACAGGAGAGGTCAGGTCAGTGGACTTTTACGCACTGATAAAGAAGAATAAGGGAGAAATACAATTTAAAAGTCACCCGAAAAGAAACCTGATAGCATTCCAGTTATTTTCAACTTCATATACACGAATACGCTTACAAATATTTTTGAGAATATAAAAATACATTTTATATGATCACGAAATGTTCCAAATTTCATACGGCCCAAAAAATAAATATTGTTTGAAAATGTATAATTATATTAAAGTGTAAAATAACACTTTTTATTATATGTATATAAATGCAGGTGCATAATTATACGTTGTAGTTTCACAAGTAGTTATTAAGACGGCAGACGTCGAGGGTTCTTGGAACTCTTGTACGAGCTTTGTTTTCTTAGAATGAAATCTGATGTTTTGACAGTTTGACTTATTCTGATGATATGCCTTGCTTTTTTATAAAAAATAAACTACAGACGACTCTTTGGAGGATGGAGTTGGGGACTCTCGAAACATTCAATGACATCTTAACTAAGTGGAAAACATTCTCTTCTATATTTCTTATGTATTTTTACTTTAGAAACAAACAAAATATAAGTAGTAGATTTTATAAGTGAAAAGAATTTGTATAATTATTGAATGAACACGCCAAACTTAATATTTTTATAGTATTAGGGTGAAAAACGAGCATATCTGATGGTAAGTGGATGCTGTTGTCCATAGAATCTGCATCTATCCTCGTTTAATAATCAAAATACAGATGCGTTGTCATCCCTGATGACAAAGATGAAATCCCTTGTTTCCCGTAAAAAGGATCTCTTGTTCCCTACACTCACCATACGAAACACAGCAGCATAAAGCTACTACACCTTTACACCGGTATTCCGGTAATCCTTCCCCGGTCGAGTCGACCCACTCTTGCTCCAGCTATGTAGCTGCAGCATGGCGTATCACGTATAAAATACTCTATTTAATCCACATACAAACTATAATTTGTATAAAATACCCAATATAATCCATACTTGTACTAATTAGTGACAAAAATGTTGTAAATTCTTGAAATAAGTGATCTTTTATAAACCGACTTAATAGTTTCTTTAGGATCAATGGACAACTTTACTAGGAAATTACATTGTTATCTAATGACCCATTTGGACATTAATGTACTTCGGAAATGTCGATATTATCTCAAGTATGAAATTGTCTCCTACTGGGTCTCATAAAGCAAATGAGATAGTGATATCAAATGTGTTGCAAATACCTTCAATATAAACTTGAATCAATAAATCCAAATGAATGTTTTCCATTTACATATTAACATGCCGATTCATTGTAGAAGAGACGAGGACTTAAAAGACTATCTTTGAAATGCAAACTTAAATTGATGTACAAGAACCTGTTCTTCACAAGTGCACTGGATATTTCCTTTTGTAAATATAACCACCTACGTGAGGTTAACACCGACCCACGTCTACACTTTAGTTGTAACGTCAGAAAGGACACGTCAGTAAAATATAGACCCACATATAAGAGAGCAAGAGTAATGGCTGTTACAGAGAATATTGGGGCGACATTTAGTTAATAGTATTCGTAGTAATAATTATATTCCTCTGTTTTTTCTCTGGATATAAATTTTACGAACGAACTTATTGAAATTTAACGGATATAAAAATAAAAGAAAAACATACAGAAAAAATTAAACTCGGTTCCGGTTTTTAAGGAAAAAACAGGGGAATAAGGGATGATAATTTCGCCAATTTTCCATAGGTTTTAACAATCGGAGCTACAGTTGTCTCCGTCGGTTGTCTAGCACGGTCGTTCAGGCACGCCACGAGCTTGTTAAAAACTTATTGTTGAAATTTCTTGCAGCCTCGATATCTCGTTAATATTATTTAAACGAGTTTTATTCACTGTTATGACAATTTAAATAAAAAATGATTCCTCATATATATATGTAATTGTTGATGTATAGGATGAATCGCCAACTTATGTTTCTAGCATTTTATAAGTCAAATTAAAATATCTACATAACCAAGATAGAACACTCAACACACTAATTTCTTGCTGCAAAGGGTTTTAAGGAGCAAATCTTAAAAGCGCTGGAAATTTTTAATACATTTTAAATAGCTTGAAAAGAAAATTAAGAACCCGGAGGACGGTGCTGTCTGAAAGCGTTTCAAATAAACTAGTGAGCAATGAAAATGGGTCGCTATCTAAAATCTAAATTTTAATACCACCGAAAACATAAACATAAACCTATTTAGTAATAAATAATAAAAAATCTCTGAAGTTAAAAAAAATAATAAATCTTAAATGATGTCACTCACACCTAGACAATGTACCAGATGCATCACAAAGTTTGTTTTTTATTATGCTACGAGTAGCATTCATATTTTTAGTAATATTTACATTTTTGAGACCGACCCGTTTTTACTGCTCATTGTATAATTGCATCTCATAATTTTGTTATACAAATTCAGGAACTTAAGTTGTTAACGCAACGCGAAAAAATTATTGGAGCGTAACTGGAATTAATTTACAAATTTTTTTTCTAATTACTGAAAGAAAATTCCTGGTACTAATGAGCTAGATTGTTAGCTCGCGCCGGCCTTTGTGGCAAATCCTCGTGTTAAGCTTGTCGTAGAAACATTTTTTAATAATAAATTTATAAATTCTTAACAGTGACATCCTCTATAAACCTTGACAGCCTTTTTATAACACGTGTTTTATTGATAGTCTCAGGCTTAAAGAAGATTATTTGTCATTAAATAATTCCCTTCTCGAAATTTGCTGTCAAATTCCATACTGTAAATTTTAACTAGAATATTTCCACGGGACTTCTTTATTGAAACAGCCTGTAGTTTAAACATGAGACTTAATACAAACAAATTTTTGTAGTAAGATGGTAAATGTTGATAATGAGTGAATGCAAACAATGCTTATCCAGTAATTTACGAGTATATCAAAGATTTCTTTATTAATTGAATAGCGGTAATGACGATTCTTGTAATCTTTTTTTATCTAGTTTTTAAAATAAAAACAATGGCTTAAATAATAAAAAAATTACTAATGACTAAACGCCGATTTTCCAATCGTCAGATATTAGTTATCAATCGAATGAATTATAACTTGATTTAATATAAAAGCGAGACAATTGAATTTTTTTATTTATACAACTGTGATTTCCAATTTGTTTATGTTGCATTTTATCCTATGATTAAATTTTAATTGAGGATTGAAAAATCAGCCTTAAGTTTAGCTGTCTACCTGATTGTTGCATTTAGAATTCTCTCTAGACGCTGTGCTACACGCGATCTTTCGTGTTTCTTATCTTCATCAGAAATGGCCAATAATGAGGATTAAATTTTCTTCCAATAAAATATCATTAATTCAGGTAATAGTTTACGTGTGTATATTTATTTATTTAAAAACTTAAATATAACACCTTAAGGTAAAGGGTACATAGGGCGGACTTAATGCCATGTGGCATTCTCTGCCAGTCAACCCTGGGTGTCAAAGACAATTGTAGGCAGGTGCGAAACATAACACATAAATAAAGTGTACATATATTAAAATATAATATACACATAGTACATACATACACAACATATATTTAAATATACGTACATATAACATATATTTACATACAATATGTATATTTACATACAATATGCATGTATACACATTAAATATACATACATATATTTAATGTGTATACATGCTTATAAATTTTATAAATAAATATCCGTATTAATATATAAATAAATAAATATTTGAATACAAAAATATGTCAGTTAGCAATTGCCCTCAGGTAATGTTGTCGTAGAAGTAATTTAAAGGAGTTTTTATTTGTTGCATTCTTAATATCATTGGGGAGGGTGTTCCAAAGATGTATAGCTTGTATCGTTAAAAAGGATCTGAAAAAATTAGACCTATGCTGTGGAAACCTTATCCTCAGACGGTTTGATTGTCGTGGTGTTCGACCGTCGATCGAATGCAGAAAATTAAAGTTATCCTTAAGATAAGAAGACGACCTTGGATCGTTTAAAATTGAATAAAGTACAAGTAAAATTCTAGAGCAGGGCCTTTGACGTATAGGTAGCCATTTAAGTTTTGAACGATAGGAAGATATGTGGTCATACTTACGTAAACCGAAAATAAACCTTATAGAATTATTAAGAAGGCGCTCCAACTTGTTTAGAAAATTTTGAGATCTGGGTAACATACATCTGCATAATCGATAATAGATAGAATGAGGGAATGAACAAGCGTAAGCTTGGTTTTGAAAAGTAGGAAATTTTTAAGACGATAAAGGGAACGCAAGGTGGCAACAACTTTACAACTTACTTCAGAGATCTGCAATTTCCAGGTCATAGTTTTGTCCATGTACAAGCCAATATTTTTTATGAAATCACAATATAGTTCCATTATAAATTACAGGAGAGAGATTTCTATAATCAACCTTAGTCAATAATTGCGAACTTCCGAAGATTAATGCTTTGCATTTGGCTGGATTAACTGAAACGCCATATTTACACGATCATTCTCTTATGGCTTCCAGGTTCCAGGTTCTTATTTAGTTTATGTCTTACAAAGTTAAGATTACTTAAGCCTGACTGCACATAAAGCTGAAGATCATTCGCATACAGATGGTACGGACAATCTAAAACTGAGGAGATAGAGTTTATAAATAAGGAAAACATAATAGGAGAAAGTATTCCGCCTTGCGGCACACCAGATTCAATTTCAGCCCATGCAGAAAAACGCTGACCTGAGCTAACTGATTGCTGGCGGCCGTGAATATAAGAAAAGAACCACTCCAAGGCTCGGGATAAAAATTTAAAGTGTTTGAGGATAGATAGGAGGATACCATGATCTACTGTGTTGAAAGCGTTTGAAAAGTCAATAAGCGCTACCACTGCTAATTTCTGCTCATTCAAGCCTTTTCTAATATCGTCTGTGACTTTGATAAGCGAAGTTGTAGTGCTGTGACCAGAGCGAAACCCCGATAGAAATTCATTCAGCAGGTTATGTTTTGCAGTGAACAGCTTAAAACACAGGCTTCCAGAACTTTAGAGAGGTATGGGAGAATTGAAATAGGACGAAAATGGTTAGGGAGTACAGGATTAGGTATTTTAGGAAGGGGTCATACAAAAGCCTTTTTCCATGCAGAAGGGTATTGCCCTGAGTCCAGAGTGAGAGTTTATAATGTGTATTATAGCTGGAAGTAGGCACTCAAGTATCATAAATATCATTTGCTTACTAATTTCATCATGACTCACAGCCTTGGATTTAATGGCTAACAGAGCTTTTTTATTTCATCCTGAGTAACAGGGGAGAAAGAAAAGTCCGAAGAGGCTGCATTGATTCTATAGAAGCAATAGTTTGAGAACGAACTTGAGGGTCCAATGAAAAAAAGTGAGTGAGAAACAAAGTGACGATTGATGTCATCCAAATTGAGAGAGGAGCCATATTCCGGGGAATTTGATATATTATTTCCGAGAGATCCAAGGAATTTCCACACATCAGTGGGTGAAGAATTAGTTAATTTGTCATGAATGTAGCGGCGTTTAGCATTTCGTACCACCTGTTTACATCTGTTTCTTAGCAATTTAAAGTTAGACCAATTTTGTTCAGAGCGATCCTTTTTAAACTTCTGGAAAGCCCGATCTCGCCGCGCCATTGCCACCTGTACCCCTTTAGTCATCCAGGGAGCAGGAGTACGCTTAACTTTTACATAATGTATAAAAGCATGAATATTATACAGATTCAGGATGGTATTATTGAGAAAGGATATTTTATCATCGATGTTAGAAGCTGTCACCAAAGGGTCAAAATCAATTGCAGACACGTCTCTCCTGAGACTCTCAATATTTATTCTAAAAAAATTGCGTAACTGCAGAAAAATAGGCTTCTGTTTTGGAGGTTTGAGTTTATATGAAAAGTAAATCAAGTCGTGTCGTGAGAAACAAGGAGCAGAGAGCTGTCCAAACTAAATCACACGATCAGAAGACGAAGTAATGATGAGATCAATCAACGAATCATCAGTGTCAGTATTAGATATAGTAGGTAAGGCCCAAAGATTACAGAAAAGTCGCGTTTATTTCCAATTTTTACTAGGTTTCGCTTGCCTTAACATACCCGTCGGCTGCTCGGTTACGATACAGAGCTCAGATAAATTTCCTTCATTTTTCTTCCGCTCACAAGCCGTCACAGTATAAATGCTTTGAGTGTCTTTTTGTTTGCGCAACTAAAGGAATTACAATTAATCAGACAAAATGAACCCTTTAGCGAAGTGTCAAAAGGCTTACAAAGATCCACGGAGTAACGAAGCGCGCTTATCCCTTATGGAAACAAAAGAATGTTCACTGTGCTATCTATACATCAGCGCGTGTTTTGCACCTTGGTTGGACGCACGCAACAACACGACTCGCTTTCTCTTAGATAAGCTTAAAGACCCGACGCTTTGTTTGACCAGCTACATTAATTCCAACCGTTGATGTAACTTCGGAGATTGTTAAATTGAATGTGGGAGTACTTATTCATTCTCATTTTATCGCGGTCTGTTGTTTCTTTTTATCTTATCATGAGTTCATCCGAGCTTTTTCATTGACGTTATAAAAGAGCTGCCAAAGCCAGTCGAGTCGAGATGGAAAAGCTTTTGTGTGGGGAATCAAGCGGATGAACAGAAAAATAAGTCTGAATATTTTAGTTGGAATTGAACGTTTGCGAAGTCAATTCAAATTCCGTTCAAGTTCCGCGAGTCGCGACACTAGGATGAATAAACAGCCGCCGTCACGTGGCCCGGTCAACGGGCTGCGTCGTTTTAGATCCATCCGATCGCCCAAGCAAACATTTCCACTTGATTAGAGGACGTGCGAGTTGCTTGAAACACCTGTGTTTTCCGCGATCCCAATTTTCCAGCACGCTTTGTTTTAACTTTCGGTGCGATTCGACAACAAAGTTTTATCGTTCGGTGTCTGAAGGATACGGGTGTAGTTTGATTTTTCTTCGGTGGAAGTCTAATTTAGTTTTAATATTCTTATTACATTCGTTTCGCGTTGTTTACATTTTATTCATTTTTAAGTATTTGCCAAGAGAAAAAAAATGTTATTAAAAATATTATCTATATTCTTACTTCTTAATAAAATTATCAAGAAAACGAATTTACGATTATATATAAAAAGATATGGCTTGTTTATGAAGGTCTGCTTTTATTGGCCTCCAAGGGTGGATTCTCTTTATCGACGTAGAATAGTGATGGTAATGGTTATACAAACAGGTAATAAAGATAGGTTAAATACATTATAAATAGACAGTACTGTCTACGCAATTCAATGATTTTATTAACTAAAGATCTGTTTTATTGAAATGTAAGTGCTATGTATTGAATACATAGTTATTTAAACAAGTTTGGAAGTGTAAACGTTTCCAACGTCACTTGTTAGAATTTGGTTAGTTCAAAGTTTAAACAATAGTATTTATGAAAGAGTGAATTTCATTTGCACGCTAGTCTGGCGCAAGCCGCATAGCGTAATATAGCGGCCTGTGCAAATGTATACGCATGTATCAGTGAGTTTTCACTTCTGTCGGCAGTCGTTAGGACTGCCTTTGTTTTTTTAAATTATTTTGAGCTGTTATCAGTGAGAAAATGCTGGCTATTTCCTCATTTCTCTCCGGTCGTATCGAATTACCGTCACATCGGACTATGAGTGTGAGGGAATAGAGAGAGAGTGCACTTATGTCTGCGCAAACATCCGTAAACTATATTCCTGTCCTGTTCTGTGCAGATGACTAGCCTCCTTGAGACTGGCCGCTGTGACCAAAATTCTGTCTTGAGGATGTTATTACACTTTTACAAAACAATCCCAAATAATCTAAAGTTCTTGTCAATGAGAAAAAAAATTAAAAAAAAAACGAAAACTGTATAAATGGTTAACTCACTCGGTTATTTATATAAATTTATATAAACATTTGTACAATAAACACTATTGTAAGCTATTTTATTAAAAAGAAAAAACAATCCCACTGTTTTTCTTCGTAGATGATCAGGAAAGAGGTGGTCCAAATCAACGGTTGAAGAAATGAATTTGAATAAGTATTTCGTCCATATTCTAAAAGAAATCATTGCATAATATACAGGATAACCATAGGCCTACCCCAAGGAATGCCATAAATCACGGTCTTCAGCTATCTGCATCCATCTACTTTCTGCATCACCAATCATGTTCTCACTCAATCTAGCGGGGCTGCGCTAGACATGACTTACCGTTAGGAGGCTTCCACTCAAAAACTTTTTTTTGATTTTTAGAGCTTTATACCCGGCCTATTGACACTTCATTTTACTAATTGTTATATCTATTTTCAGCAACGGACTTGTAATGGGCTATTGTTGATGATGACCATAATAGTCAAGATGTTAGGAATTCCGTTTTTATTCATTCTGTAATCTTCTGTAATTTGAAATTGCAGGCTAGTCAGGAAGGCGTTATAAGGCGAACTGTTAGCTCACTTACTTTCACACTATAATATTTAATAAAAAAACTATTTTAATATTCCAATAGTTAAATATAAAGCAAGGCTTATTTTTTGTTTCGTACTAGCTTTAAGTCTGAATAATTAAATATCAATCATATCATTATAACTTATTAATAAGTTTTGTTTTTATTGTTTCAGGATATGACAAAACGACTCTGACCAACAACCGAGCCCATGATTCTGCGTAACGGAATGTCATAACGTCAAATATCTGCCCACATCTTAGGTATGTTTTTTTATTATATGATTTTTCTACAAACATATTTGTGGCAGCCTATTAAAAGTCTACTGCTAAACATAGCCCCACCCCATAGATTGCATCATAGGGGAATCCTCTGTTTCAGTTTTTCTTTGATGTCTCATATGACACACACTGGATGATTTTGAGTAGATTCTCCTTACGCCACCACTACCCGAAATTCTAATAGTCTAAGTAATAATAATAATATTTTTATTAGTTAAATGGAAAAACTGAACCCGTATTTTCCTGACAGTCGCCCTGAACGAGCATCAGTCTACCATCAAAAGGTAGAAAAAGGGGTAATTTTATCTCTTTTTCAATAAAGTAACACCTGCGCCCCAGTCATTTAAATAATGTTCTCTCTAAGCCGTAACCTGTGTAAACGTACCGCCATTTGTTGCTAGATTGAAAAACTGGTTCGCGCACGAACTGCAACCATTTGGTTGCACGCTTCCTGTACTTATTTATTTGCTATTGTTGCGGTGTTTTTGTTAGTTATATTTGTATTGATGTGTGAGATAAATTTACTTTGGCTACTCGCTGTTTTTTGAATGAAATGATTGCTCCAGGTTTTTTACATGCTTCAAACAGATAAATAAAGTATTAATCGACTATTGAATCTGTACGTGGTAGAGCCATGCTGCAGCTATATTAATTGTATAGTTATAGCACGAATGGGTCGGCTCGACCGCGGAAGGACCACGCTCTCACAGAATACCAGCGTAAAATAGCAGCTCAATGCTGCTGTGTGTGATGAGTGTAGAGAACCCGAGACCTTTATTGCTGGAAAAAAGGCATTCCATCTTAGTATTCACGGCTGAACGCATCTGCATTTTGATTCGCAAACGAGGATAGATGTAAATGTCTATGGACCACAGCAACCACTTACCATCAGGTGGACTGTGTGCTCGCTTGTCACCCTTATTCTATAAAAAAAAACTAACGTCATTATGTTATCGCCTTAGTTACTTAGAGACATGACTAGAATTTGTGATAGTTACGCCAATTAAAAGTTTAGGTTTAAAATTTAAGTTTTAGACTTAAGGGATTAGGTAAGTAGTTTTGGGAGTGAAATGGGAGTTATTTATGTTTTGAGAAAATTGTGTAGTGTATTACAATTATTTCCAAATGTATAATTCAATATTTTGTCTGTACTTTTATTGGAAATTTTTCCATAAAATTACATCTAAAATCAGAAAATATTACAAATATAAATAAAGGTATATATTATTCAACTATTGAGTTATATTTTTAAATAATATTTTAAACTATGTAACAATTAAAAACGAGAAATAAAATATTTACCTTTTCTATATCTTTTCTCAACAAGCAAATATTTTTGATAAACTTACCATTAACTTGATCGTTTTTAACAAATGTTATTTACTGGAAACTTGTCCGTTTTCTCCAAAACCTAATACATTGATTGTATAATACTAGGCATAGAGTGGAATTAGGCACTTAGTGCCTAATATTTACTTGGTAGGTAATAGATATCATTATAATAATTTGGTTTGAATTTGAGAGCTGATATCACGGAGCACCAGTTTTGATTATAGGCTTATCTATTATCTTATAAAATAATTTTATAAATTCATTTAATTTTTTATAATTAATTTACATATTTCTTTAATACTCTATCCTCGAACAGAAAAATTTAAATTTCGTGTTAATCTTGATATAAGTTAAGTCGTGGCACCATTGTTAGACGAGTGGCACGCATTAATAACGACATGTATGAATAAGGTACCGCAAAAAATGACGTACCGTGCATTTTTGCTTTAATTGTTTCCTTTTTGGAAATGTCGATGAATCCAAACGAAAACTAAAGTCGATAACGGCGATTTGTAAGCGATACAGTGGAAGTAAATTCATCTAAAAGCATACCCGAGTTTGCGGGCTTTAACGTAAGTGACAAAACCTAGTGGGTGCCCTTTGTACCTACTAACAGATAACAGTAACTCACATTGAAGCTTCTCTTTAAGTTGTTAAATCAGTTAATCCATAAATGACGGGATTCTGAATCGGATCGTTAATTGTGATGAAAAGTAAATTCTGTATTAATAATTAGACATTTTCATCTTAGTGGTTGAACTCACGGGAGGTAACTAAACCACGTTCCAAGCTGAAATTGAGTCGAAAGAAGCTGCTTGGGATGTGCGTGCCGAGGCTCTGGTAGGCATCATTTATAGTTACAGTAGAGGTATTCGGTCGAGAATTGCAAATGAAAATCTCGTTATCAAACAAACAAGCCTCGTCAATTGCTCTAGTCCACTACTTCTTACACGACAACACTTATTAAACTAAACATCGGACTGTCTTAAAATTTTATGAGATAAGGCTTAAAAGTCAGACCTGATTAATACTGAATTCAATTATTTTTATGGAAATTTACTTTAGGCAATGTAAAACCTGAAAAACCTTATAATAATTTATCTATTCCTCTTCCATTATTTCTTAAATTTCGATTAAAATAACAAAAACGCATCGAAATTTATCACCGACATTGCGATTAGTCTTGAGCATAGTGCTAAAAATCTTTACATGCATAATAATAAACGAAATGTATCGTGCGTTTGCTTGACACGCTTACAGAAGTCACCAGATACATGTTGCTTTGTATTTATAAATACTCGTATGTTATTTGTTTTGTGTAGCCGTGTATAGATACCCGTTTGTAACTCTCTCACTCGACGAAATTGTTACTCGCGAGTATATTGAACGTTTGCGTATTAAGTCTGACACGTATTACACCCCCTGAGATAAACGTGTGACATGACCGAAGTATGAACCCTTCCAAAACCAACCAAATTGGACATCACTCAAATTAATCAATCATCCTATAGTTGAGAAAAGTTTTAATGCTATTTTACGTATCAATTTGATTTTTTTTAAGTATTTCTATATTTGCGTGTGTTTAATATCATACAGTTTTATTTTATCGTGCATGTTATAAAGTTTTATACGCACAAGTAAGTTGGTCCATAAAATCTTAGCCCTACTACAATATGAAAAATATTAAATGTTGAAAATTAAAATTGTAATAAAAATTGTAACTGTCAAAGTGTATTTTCTGTACTTTTAGAGAGACACATGTATGATGTGTCTCTTTAAAAGAAGTTTCAATGTAGTTTGAAAGTAATTTATTGAAGCTTTAAGCCAAATATATTGCTTTATTTAGGATAAATCTCGTTTGATTGTTCTTGTTATACAAGCTGTACTGTCAACTCGTTTAAAGACGATATATGACCGATCATTCGTTACAGATATCCCCTACGGGATAATTTAAAGCAACACATTTGAGCAACGTATGTTTTACAATGCGACTGATTTTCAATGTATTTTTTGTCGATCTGATTCTCTACTTAAAAATAATGTTTCCTAATTACAACTGTTCATTTGTTGATTACAGCTCGATTTAAATGTTAAATGTTTTGTTCATAATAGAGTTATAATAAATCGTTTATTGTAAACGAATATTAATAGCACTAATTAAGGTACGTGAGGGTAATATGGTCACCTTAAGCTTTGCCGCCCTATAAAAGAAAAACTAGGAGGAGGACAGAGACAAAAACACAAAGTCGTATACTATAACTAATATAATTAAGAAAAAAAATAGCAAACAAGCCTTGGCAATAATTAGGAACACTTCGAAAAACCAACTTAAAGAAAACTAAATACACTATCCAATACTAAAATCGACTAAAATATTGACTATAATATCAACTGTCAAAATGGCATCGATAAAGCAGCGCTCTTTTGACCCTTTAGGCTCAATTTACATTGCAGCGGAATGGAAGCGTCAATTTCGTCTCGTCGCTGCGCTCTTTTTTTAACAAGACTGGTTGATTGGATATTATTTTCATATTGCTTATTTGTGAGGCAGAAAAAGAAAATGATGAGAAAAGGAAGAATATCAGAAATAGGAAAAGAAATATTTGGGTTCATGATTTATGATAAAAATGAAAATGTCACCCTTCGCGCCAATTCCCGCGGATTCCACAGACTGCGCCGACATTAGCTACGGGAACTCTCGAGAATGCGCGAGAATTCCACGGGAGACGCGCGACGTTTTTTTGGCTCATATCTAGTTTTAACTTTTCACAATTAACATAAAACTCATTTTACTATGTACAATTTCGTTACAAAAATTCGCTTCCATTCCGTTCCGCGGCAGTGTAAATTGGGCCTTATTATTTGAATGACTGATGAAGAGCTATCGTATCATAAAGCCATCTATGCAAATAAGGCTGCAGTTTTTGAGTTATTAGAAAGTGACCATATTAACCGGATGACCATATTACCCTCACGTACTATACTTGTACAATTATTACATTGATTACTTGTATTGGGTAAAGGTACTCGTTGCCTTACTTTTTAAGTAATTAAATATTTCAATTAAATTACCAACTTCTTTAACGTTCTGTAACGTTTAAAAAAAAGGAAAATAATTTAATTTAGTGAAAAGGCTCTTACTTCATATAAGTATTTTTATTTTAGTTCGTATTATTTAGCTTACATAATCTTTTTTTGCCCGCATTGCTTAATTTTATAAATATTACCGATGCTGTTTATATATTCTAAATCCATCGTGCTCAGAAAATAATATAGGCGGCTGTATAAATGCTCTGAGCTTTGTTCCATTATAATACAAAATTTAGTTCAGCTGAATTAAGTAGCCGTTTCCCTGATTAAGGATATCGTTTCAGTTTACTATATTTAGTGGCGATAGCGCGGGAAATAGGCGATCGTGAACCTAACAATGAATATTTACGTGGAGTGAGGTGCAAATTTAGATATGGCATAAGTAATAAAATTATGATATTTTTATATCAACTGTGCACTATACAATAGTAACATTGTATTTGTGCAGAAGGTATCTATTTACTTATTTACTTCTTTTCTTCTTCCTGTTCGGCCCGTTAAAGTCCACAACTAAACATGGGTCTCCCCTACCTATCTAAACTGATCCTTAAATACAAAAATAATTGATTTGCGAGTTGCTGACTTAATTTTTATATAAAAAATAACAAATTTTTAACTTTTCAAATGCACATTTTATTCATTATTTTGCTTATTCATTTATTTTATTTTTATTGTATGGAATTGAGGTGAAAAGTGAGCACAAAGTCCACTTGATAGTAAGTGGATGCTGTGGCCCATAGACGTCCAAATCTATTCTTGATTCAGAATCAAAATGCCTCGTTACCAGTAAAAAGGGTCTCCGGTTCTCTACACTCACCATACGTAACACAGCAGCATTATTCCGCTATTTAACGTTGGTATTCTGTGAGTCCTTCATAAAGGTCGGTCCTACCCCGGTCGAACCGACCTTTATGTGCTGCAGCCATATACATATAGCTGCAGTGTGGCTCTACTACGTGAAAACTCTGGTTTTGCAAGATTTCGCGTAAAATGTATAATACTATAAACTTTTGTGATACCTACTAATATATTAACCGTGTGGTGGCGATTTAAGTTTATCCACTACCCCATATCATTCCTTGGATGTCGTAAGAGGCGACAGAGGGAAACAAACCAAGTGATGGGCAGAAGCGTCTTCCCAATAACTACTAGAAATAAAACTGAGGTGGCCAACCCGCGTGACAAGCTTGGTAATTATGGTATAACTCCCTTATAAGGCAATTTATTAAAGAGGCCAATGTTCATTAGTGGACTTTTGGTAGGCTGTATGGGTAACATAATCAATGCAGAACAATAAATAGCGATTAAAATGTATATGACGTTATTGTTTATAGGCGCAGTAGTAATGTCCACGTATGTATATACTTACAGATTAGTAAGATGGAGTGGCAATTGCCCGGACATATAACTCGATGAACCAACAACCGATAGGAAAGAAAGGTTCTCGAGTGGCAACCTCGTACCGGTAGGCGAAGAGTAGGGCGGCCCCACACTAGATGGAGTGACGACCTGGTAAGACATGCGTGCTTTGAGACATTCCTTGGATGAGGCCTGTGTTCTGCAGTGGACCTCTTCAGATAGTTAGGCCGTTAGCCCTTCAAAATGCTTTAATGATGATGATGATGATGATGATGATGATGATGGTGTATATAATAGCCCTAATACTTAGTCATATAAAACGTGTAAGCGCTTACTTCGTTATTCCAAGTTCTGATTTTGATAGGCTCATGCGGGCTCTAAATTGATGCTCAGAGGACAAACATTACGTTCTTGCTTCGACATGCTTTTGTCAGAGCGACTCAAAGGTGGTTCTCCAAAAGTGGATTAGCAGGGATTTCTGAATTACGTATATTCAGATAAACATGTATAAATAAAATTTTTGTTTGTGTTAGTATTGTTAATTTGTTAGAGTAAGGGATTTTTATCTTACTATAAACAACATGATAACCAACTAAGATCCTTAGTGTTTTATCAGTCCATTTGTAAATGTATTAAATCATTGCGTTGTATTACCCTATGAGCGTTACATAGGAAAATAAAATGTAACAAAAAAGTTCTCGTGTTTAGAACCATCGTGTTTTAGGGACGGGCCGTCAAAACAAATGGCGGGTGAAAAATTCGTTGAAATATAAACAAAGGCTTGTTTGGTCGTTGCTTGAAGCGTCCGCGGGGAGGTGAGTACCTCATTTCGGCAGGCGGATAAGTGCGGCCGTAATCTGTGCTCGGGCTCGTGTAAATGCAAATTGTCCCATAAAGCCATCGCTCAGTACCGCCCTGCGCCCACTCCGCCCCGTTCCCTTAATGAAGAGGAACTCCTCGGACGTCGAAAGCCGACGGACGTCATCTCAACAGCGGTTTACTAGTTCGTGCTGCACGAAATTAAACTAGCCCGTAAATTGGTTTACATGTGGGGAACGTAAAGGTTTTGTATTTATGACTAGAATGCGATGCATAGTATACAAGTTGCAGTTTTTCGATGTAAGAAATAATTATAATATTATGTTTATCAAACGTCAGTTTTTCAAATCTGCTATAATATAAAATAAAAAAACAAGGTTTCTATGACCGGAATAGGAATGGCGAAAGGCCGCAAATCCATACGGCCTTATAACAAAAAGTTATAATATACTTATTTCCTCATATTATGTGAATTGTAAAATGTAAGGTATGGAACTTGACAGCAAATGCCAAAATTGCGAAGACATTTTTTTTTCTTTGCTGTCATTTTTAACGGCCAGTGGTTAATATTTATTATAGAGAAAAAATAAAACAGTTCTATCTGTTTTATTTTTCTTTATATAACAAAACATAAAAATAATAAAACTATAACTAAAGCTTGACAGACGGCTTGGCAACCGCATTTTATAGAATTTTGAGTTGTTTTCAGGAAGATGCTGCTGCCCACCTCATGTTTCAGTTGTCGCCTCTTACGACACCCATGGGACGATATGGGGTAGTGGATATTCTTACACCGCCACTACACGGTTACTACAGAACATTATACTAACATTAAAATATCTATAATATATAATATAATAATTTATATTATATATACATTATCTTGATTAATTCATGAGTAGTGACAACGAGTAGTCTCATAGGTAACACAGAGTATGTGTGTAGGTACTTTTGAACTTCTTGTTAACTCGATGTCTTTGAGTAAACCTTGCACCGTCCGCAAAGACTATTTAAGGGCATCTTATTTCTGGTAAATGAGTTTTCATCTACCTAGATTTAATGATTAATTATACCTTGCTGATTGTTGAACCCAGGACCAAACACTCTAAAACCAAACACACTACCCACTCAAGGACGCGGCCACCTTTAAATAAAATAGCACATCAAATTCATTTATGAATCAATGCTGCTGTGTTTCGTATGGTGAGTGTAGAGAACCGGAGCCCCTTTTTCCAATTTTTACTGGAAACGAAGCATTCCATCATAATCCTCAGGGGTGACAACGCATCTGCATTTTGATTCTTAATCGAGGATAAATTTAAAGAAGTCTATATGCCACAGCATTCACTTACCATCAGTTGAAACGTGTGCTCGTCCAACCTTATTCAATATAAAAGAAACTAATAAAACTGTAGAGCATAAACAGTCTATCTACAATTCGCAAAATTACACCGGTGTCTAGACTCGAGTTCAATATAAAGTTATACAGCGATTCATGCCACATTCAGCTTTATCCTCATAATATTTCCTTGATTCGAATTTGTTGGACTGCAAATAACGTGAATTTTTGTTTTAATAGCCTGAAGCAAGCTTTTCTTCTTGTCTGTAGCTTAGAGGCATATGCGTTCAATGAAAACGAAAACACAGCATGATCAAAATTCTTGTCTAAGGTGTCTATTCGTCTGCATCCACTACAACAGTACGAAACTGTGATCGCCTAATTTGTAAACCGCCATGCGATAATACTAAGCGATTCGCGACTAATAAATGTTTCAACGAACAAAGAGTTTCCCCTTAAGCGGTTGTAGGTGAAACAATACGTAGCCGCATGGGGACTCCACGTTGAATTACAAATACGCCGACTTGACGTGAATTCGAATGGGGCGGACTATTTGTACCTTAGTCTCGCACAGGATATAGTTTCTTTGTTATATTGTTATATTTCAATGTATGTACCACAACTACGGAGAACATTTACACTGCTGAACTGTATTTGAAGGTCTTACATGAACGTGGCCTGAAAATGTTTCACGTTGGTCCGCTTCGTGGGAATAATGATTTGTAAATACACTGTTCACCTAGTAGTAGCGCATAAAGTACGGTGGAATATGTTAGTCTAGAGAGAAAATAAACTGGGAAAATATATGTACGCCGCATTTCGTTCTTTTAATTTATAAATGAAATAAAAACAAACTGTAGGACCGTGATTTCGTTTCGTTCATTTTCGAATGTTAAAATCTATTAATGTAATTCCTAATGTGATAAAGCTTATAATTAACAGCAACACCGGCGTGAGTTAGTTACCAGAGGCAAATCTGGGATACAAAACAACAGTGTAAAATATACATTTATTAAGTCGTCGTGTATATATTGTTTTGTAAAATTTTATCATATTTTGTAACTGTCTATTTTAGGTTCTAGTATCTTACTGTGGAAGTTAGTTCTCTGTTATTTTTGTTTATTATTGCATTTAATATGTTGCATACGTATATTTTTGGTCATACATATTTCCGATTGCTTATTAACCATCAGTGGGATGCTATAAGTTTTCATAGTATATAGAAATAAATGATTTATCTTACACTTCATATGAAATATCAATTTTTGTACGCTATAAAATAAACGCTTTCTTATCATTGGTAATACTGATCAGTTATTATTTAATAAATATTTCCTATGATACATAAACTTTCTAACGAATAATCAAATGCTTTTGTTTTGATACTCCGTCAATATGCGAGTCCAATCAGTAACGATGTGACCAATTACGCAGCTCACCTTATAGGTTCACTATATACGTTACTTTATTGGACTGATCGTTGTGAGATCGTGACGAATGTTGTAATTGTTATATTGGTTCACTAGAAAAATAATTATGGAAGTTTTGAAATTTTATATTCATAGGCAGTGAAGCAAAACGGTGGGAACGTTTTAAATTTGGTTCAATCTACATTTGATACGAACGGAACTTTCGATCGTTTTTTTTCTCACCACAATATACAGTTTCTTTTTTGTTTGGCATTTTTAGTCTTAGTTTTATTTTTTTACCGTTGCATATTTTAGAAATCCGCATGAGATGTTTTGAAGCTACAGTTATTGCTGGTCACGTTTAGTTAATTTTTGTTCCTTATTAAGAGATTGAACATTCTCGAGATACTTTTTTTGAGTAGTATATGTTATAAGCTTCAATACTCTCGTTAATTATACTATTTCGTCATATCTACAAAACGTCGAATAATATTTTTAAATGTATAGTTTTGTCTACTAAAGTATTACACTTGATAATAATCGAATGTGCACCTTAATGTTCCATTAGTTTCACCACTGTATATAAAAAAAAAAAAAACAAGAAAAAGATGAGCGACTTGTGACATCCGATACACCAGTGTCGGGTTATATAATATATAACATCATTGGATAACGGAATACCGCCACTGTGGTAGGCGGTAAAAGCCTCGTGGGAGATACTTTAGTTACGCTTAACGTAGTTTAGATGGTTATTGGTTTTCATGGGGATAAAGTTTTATAGTATTATGTTTTATAGAATAAGGTGTATTTTTAAAGAATATGGATGCTGTGGCCAATAGACATCTACATCTATCCTTGATTAATATTGAACAAAATCAAAATGTACTCCAAATGTACTTAAACTCCTGAGAAAACTTCGGATCTCTACATTTACCATACAAAACACAAGAGCATTAAGCTGCAATTTTACGCTGGTATTCTGTGCGAATGTTGCCCTTCCCCGGTCGGTCCGACCCATTCGTGTTACAAATATGTGATAGCTGCAGCATGACTCTACCACGTACAGGTATGGTGCAAATTTGTGATAATTATAGCCATTCTGAGATAATTACAAAAATACGATGACGCTGAGTTCCTTGCATTTTTTCCTAAGATTTGCAAACCAGTAGTTGGCTCTAAACTATTAAACTAAACTTCTTAGTTACGTTACCAATGTGATACATTATAGTCGTCGTCGAATTTAGTCGTTAATGTTCCTAAAATTCAATTAAAATAATGCATGTTGTAAACATTTAATTAAAACTTAAGTTGCCTTAACATCATTCTGTCGTACTGGATATTTCAAGAGTAATATAACTTTGATTAAATAGATTTAAAAAGCAACGTAAAATAATAATTAAGGTTCTTGTTTTACAATGATAACAATCCCAAGTAATAAATAGACAACTGTTTAACGCTTAATATAATATTTAATTTATAAGACTTATTGCATTATTACATGAAAACAGTGCTATTATAAGGTATATTAAATCACGGCGTACAAAAACTTTATTGGTCGATGGTCCCTATGAAAGGAAGCAGCTGATGAGCGTTGGAGACAGATTGCATACAAGCGGTCTGCACATCGGTGTTACGGTACTTACGCTAGTGCATTCATGTTTTTACAATCGTTTCTACTTCAGTGGGCAATGGAAGGCAGGATGCGAGCCCGCTATAGAATTTCAAAGACTTGTTACACTTTTTTTTGATGCTTTGTTTTAGTGATACGAGCTACATGAATTATTTTTTACAATTCTATTGCTTTCACGAGCATTTATACATTATAATAAATATTATTGGATTATGTGTCTACCGAATCTAAACTACTGAACTGATTTCAAATCAATTTTGCACACTGTGTGCAGTTTGGTCCAACTTGAGAGATAGGATAGTTTTTATCCCGATAAGTGACCCTTAATGTTTTTTATTGCGGACATGGGATTTAATTCACTACTTAACAAGTGTTTTTATGGGGTAATCCTTTTTTAAAACAAAATATTTTTTTCTCGCCGTGTGGTTGCGGAGTAAGAGAATCCATTATCATATCATGTATAGCATCCAGAGAGCCAGTATAATTACAGGCAATGAGACATTCCATCTTAGTCCTCAGAGGTCACAACGCATCTGCAGCCATCATCGTATAAAGTTAGCTGCAGGTGTCCATGGACTGCAGTAGACATTTACCATCAGGTAGACTGTAAGTTCATTTGTTACTTACAGTTTTATTAAAAAAAAACTTATTCATGAGTGTAATGAAGGATAGCAGCGCGATCGTGTAACTCGGAATCGTTCTTGTGTTCATTTTGACTTTTAGTTTCGTTGTATTATGTCAGTATCAGATATAAGCCGATGTCTTTGGCATACTTGTTAATATCTTATTTTAGGTTGTTAAGTGTAAATGTTTTAAACTGACACCCAAATTAAACAATTGCACTGTAGGTCTTAAAAGGTGTTTGTATAAGGTGTGAGTAGTGCTTTCTAGAAATTAATTTTAAAATTATCAGACAGAAAACTCGTCTTTATAATATCGTTACTTTTCGTAAGTACCTATTTAAATTACATTTGGATAAGCTTCTGTGTAGGTAAAAACTGTTTTAGTTTTGCCATCGCAATCAGCATCTAGAGGATAAATCGAATTTACCTCAATGCCTTTGAGTGTTGCCAACAATTTGGAGACAAATTGATTAATAAATACCTTGTGAAGGACTGGCTCTTCGCTAAATGTATTATTAGAAAAACTCCCACAGGTATTGCAGACCATTCCAGTTATTCAAAATAATAGAATGGAGCTATTTAATTATCGTAATGGGCTTAGAATATTAAACGGTGGAGGCGAAATTGAAATGGTAAAGACTCGTAATCAAGGGATTGTACTTGCCAATTTTAAATTAATTAAAAATATAAGTAACTTTGTTTTTTCTATTCATATAAATTAAATTTACGATTATTCTATTGTGACTAAGCTATTAGTAATGGTATAGTTATAAAATTATGTGGTTTGTAAATAGTTGAAAATCGGATAAGAAATTTTTGTGCAAAGAACCGCAAGAAACGTGAGTGAGCCTCCGTTTTATTTATGACGATCGCCAAATAGCGATGCTTGAATCGTTGTGTTCCGGTACAAAGGGCTAGCCAACAAAATTACACTGTACGAAGACTATCTATTCGAAAATGTTTAAGGCTATAGAATTAATATAGACTACGTACTTAAATTAACTTACCTACTTAAAATAATGTTAAATTAAGCGATAAAAAATATGAAGTTACAATTAAAAGCACGAAAGTAAAGAGCAATTTTATATGGCGGTTTTCATAGTTGAACAGAGAATACAGAAACTGCGATGAAAATCTTAAAATAAATTAAAAATATTTAGTGGATACATGAAGAAATACATGATAATTCATATACGTACATACATATATATACAAAATGTATTTCAAATTTAAGGCTAAAGCTATAAATCCTTTTCAATTTAAAATCTGCGTGAAGTCTCACAGATACCAAATACGCTACACGGAGTTGCACTTTTGCTCAGACCTATGGTTAGTTGGAAGTGAAATCTTTCCATTCATTCGTTCATTCATTCATAAAACGCATTACTGTCGCCGTCGCGCACGCTAACCCCAACGTCTCGCATGCAAACTCTGAATACGTTACAGGGAATCTCTCGAATACTGCAATATGGAATGGAAACGTAAACGTCAGGTTTTGTTGCAAGAACGCTCACAGAGTAGGTAGTGCACTAAGCCCCGTGTGGGTGTGCACCGAGCTTTGTGCCGGCGGGTTCGCATATTTCGTGTCCCTTTAATAGAAGTTCGGGGAAAGAAATGGATAAGCTGATTTCGTTTCTTTGAACGCAAAATATTGCAAGGATGATTTTTAAGTCTGTATATCATTTTTATATCATATCATATTTATATAAAGAAAAAAATTCAAAAATGAAAATTATGAAACACACATTTCACTCCCGGTGTCTAATTCACAGCGAACACATTCATACGTAGAGTATAAAAGCTTTTACTTTTTTTTTTCAACAACGCCAGAAACTTTAATAGCACATTACAGTAGTGCTCATTGCTTTTAAGCAAATTTTAAAATTAGGTATCTTTTGCCTTCATTTAGTTTTTTTTACTAGAATGCGATGTATAAAATTCATAGGTCTAATAATTAACTTAATTTTCACGCATATAATATTAGAACACAACATGTAATAAGTATATTATGTATATTATTATTGTAATAAAGCAGTTATATTTTACTCTGTTTTAATGTTAACAGAGTAAAATTTAACTACTTTATTACAATCGTATGAACACTGAGTTTACAAAATATGAATTCGCTTTTTTTCTGTTTAGTACTCATTTGTTTAAAGATTAATGTTAACAATCAATTATAAACAAAAATACTTTTGGAATATTTTATCGCTATTGATAATAAATTCAAAACAAAAATAATGTTTAACGTCTATGTTACACCTATGCCGGTAGTTGTTGGGAGCACGAAGCTCGAAGTTGTTGACGAGTATGTTTACCTGGGACAATAGTCCGACTATATATAAGTCCAACTTCGACCGAGAGGTCAATCGACGGATTCAATTCGGCTGGGCAGCATTCGGGAGATTACGACACATTTTTTCGTCAGGCATACCTTAAAACAAGATTCTTCAACAAGTGCGTGTAGCCAGTGATGACCTTATGAATCTGAGACGTGGTCCTACACTGCTGGCCGTATGAGGAAGCTCAAAGTCGCTCAGCGAGCTATGGAGAGGGCTATGCTCGGGGTTTCTCTGCGTGATAGACTTAAGAATGAGGATATCCAAAGAATATCCTCATTCTTAAATCTATCACGAACTAGAACCAAAGTAACCGACATAGCCCAACGGATTAATAAGCTAAAGTGGCAATGGACCGGCCATATAGCTCGAAGAACCGACAACCGGTGGGGAAGAAAGATTCTCGAGTGGCAGCCTCGTACCGGCAGGCTAAGTGTGGGGCGTCCCCCCACTAGATGGAGTGACTACCTGCTAAGATATGCAGGAAGTCAATGGATGCAAGTGGCTCGGGACCGTGCTTTGTGGCATTCCTTGGGGGAGGCCTATGTTCAGCAGTGGACTTGTGAGGGCTGTAATTATGATAATAAATTATTAAAGATAAAAAATTAAGCAATTAATATATTTAAGTACTTACATTTTGATTAATTAAAAAGGACCTAAGAAGTAAAACAACAATTTTTTAGCATTAGTACTTTCTTCCTACCAATTTGTTCTGCTGATTTTTTATCAGGGAACGCGTTCAAATGAACGGCAGCTCACTCCAATGAAGATAAAGCACGGGCCTAATTTATTTTATGGGTGTACTTTATTTATCGAAAAACACGGATTTTCTCGCTCTTAAAGGGATATGAATGTGTTTCTCAACTCATTTTCCTAAAACCCACTCCATTTAATAACCCTAAAAGAGCCTCCAGATATCTCACATAGAATCCTTAGTATTTTCTCTCGGGTTCGGCTCGTGCGATCGCGTTCCGACGGTGCCCGAGTGTCGCTAGCGCGCAACCGACGCCTCAACGAGCTATTTCATTATTCAGCCTCACCGACTACGTTCTAGATGCTCGCGATAGGATTGACTAATTTTGCAGTATTCCGTGAGATGGGCGTAGCGCTGCGTCTTCATTTGGGCTGAAACCATTTTGCGGGCTTAGTGCGGTATCCGCTTGATATCACCGACGTAAGCACGCTATTTTCCTTTGCCGACGACACCTTTAAATAGGTCGGCCTCTTACTTCATACTAATGACTTCAATTTATGATAATGAAAACGATTACTTTTAGTTTTATTACGAATCTCATTTCGGTTATTCTTGATAAGAAAAAAATCATAGTACTCGTAGTTAGGTAGGTTAGCTCAAGTAATAAATAAAGTTGGAAACGAAGAAAAAGATATACATTATACCTCTGGAAAACTACTTTGATTTGTATTAAAAACCAAGAGATCTTCACTTATTCATACTTTCCTTCTATTCTTAAAAGTTTGTACAAATATGTATTATGTCCGTATACCCATATACTTACCCCCTTTTTATTACCCTAAATTTACACTACGTACCCATTCTGAGGGTATGTAGTGTAAATTTATTTCAACTTCAAGCTTGGTGTGAAAAAATGCTGCAAATAATATAAATAACAGAGACTCGCAGTAATGTTAAAATAAAATCCAACAGCTCTCCTTTTTATGAGAAGGCAATTGTTTAGGGAAGAGACGAAATAGCTCGGATCGCGGTCCCCGAAACAGGATTATTAGTTTGAAATTTAGGAGTAAAACTTGTAAGTCGCATAATTTAGATTTTAGAAGAAATTTCCTTAAACATTATCTGGCGATAACGTGATTATACTTAAGTTTTAAAAATTTAAATATTTTTATTAATAAAACATACAGTTATAATTTCAAGGGCATGTATTAAAAATTGAACTCGGGTTGCTTGCATATATAATTTGTAGAGTCTAATTGGTAGCATATAAATGAACTTTTGGTTCAATAAAATGACTATTATAACAAAAATCTTTTACAAGAAACAACTGTAATTAAAAGCTAGCAAACGAAGTATTCATGAGTAGAAAGCTTTATAAATCAAATTAGATCCGGCAAGCGTGCTTTTGATCTCCGTCGTACGTTTAGTCTAGATTCGTTCATTGACTATTCGCTCATAGGCTGTATTCAATCGAGGCGAGGTAAGCTTAATCCTCAATCGTGATGAAATTCAAAGCGAAAGCAAGTTTATGTACACTAAAAGCCCCTTGGTGTGATAGCGTAGGCCATGCTATGGAGGTTGGTTTACACGCTGCTGTTTTCCGCTTTTTGAAATAATTAAAATAACTTAGACAACGCTCTTTTGTGAGTCTTTCTTGATACATTTTAGCCATAAAATAGATTTAAAGGTATTGATGCCGATACTTGAAGGAAACATAGACTATAGACAAAATATATAATAAAAAAAGTAGGAAGTATTTATTGTAGCAATGGAACAAACTGGCATTGTTTGTTAGTAAAATACATTTTATTATTTATTTATGCTAATAGAAATTGTTTGAGTAGTTTGCACATTTAAGCATTCTTTATTTCATATGTTTAAAGCTTTTATTGTATCGCGCTGCGCTGTAAAGATTTGTAAATTTTTCAGAACGCTAAAAAAATCGTGTTTGACCCTCGACCGCTATTACTAAACGAGTGGCAAGTTTTGTACCCGATTCATGGTCGATTCAACGACGCCACTCGTTAGGGCACACGCTTGAATGCCGCCTTGCCACTCCTCATTATTGCGTTTATAAAGGCGCCTATAGAGGAGCCTGATTCACTAAGACTCGCTCCGTTACCATGAAAGAGAAAATGGAATTGTGTAGACGGTTTGTTCGCTATAAAGTTCTTTTTATTCTTTTAGTTTCGAGCTCGTGTTGTGGGGTGGTAACTGGAGATACTTTGTGTAACGTTTTGCGTTGAGAATGTAATTTTCTTTTTGTAGTTAGCAACCAATTCATTTAAGTACAATGTTAACCCATGTACATTACTTTAAATCAATTATTTTTAAACTAAGAAAACGTATTTAAGAAGGAATATTGATAATTAAAACTTAGTATATTACCAGTCAATAAGTACCCAGAAGGGCCTCTGTCTGAAAAGGTAAAGTAAAATGTCAATAGAATATAACGTCCTAGTAATAGGCATGGCTATAGCTCTTCTTTCATTTCTGGGGAGGCTCTGAAAGGAATAGATCAATTCCTTCCAGAACCAACTAACTTAACCTGCCCACCGTTCTGGTCCAAAAAAGCTAGCCTTGAAATATTCTTTATATCTTATAATGCATGCAAGTTTCCACAAGACGTTTTCCTTCACAGTTAAACACGTAGTAAGGTATACTACGCGATAAGCCGAATTCAGTATGTTTACTTTATTTATTTTCTAGTATATGTTTGCCCTTACAATAATATTCTAATGCTTTAATCTTTCATAGTAATCAAAGAGAAAAAAACAGAGTTTTTACAAAAAATATTTTTAATATCAACTACTTTTCTTACCTTAATTTTGGTGTAGTTAAACTTTAGTCATCAAACTAAAGTTGACTAAAACAGATCTTACTTTAGAAATTAATTAATCTACCTGCAATAATAGCGGTAAGCGGAGAGCTCTCTAATCTGGCATTGATTGCAAAATCAATAGCAACGGCGCGTAACTATTGGCAGGTGTGCTTCCCCGTAATATTAAAATTTGTTGGCCACCTTGGATTAGGGTGCGGACACTTTATCATCGTTTATTTCATTAAAATCTAAACCTTTATTAAAATAGACCTTTCAATGGTCTTCACGGATTTAAAGTTAGCAATGCTTATTTAATTAATTGATTTAAGTGGATGTTTTCTTCATTTATTTTGAGTTGTATATCGTTTTAAGACCGCCATATTCAGAGTTAGTGTCAGGTAAAAATATTATAGTATTATATTAATTATGTTACAGAAAGCTTTAGAAAAATTCCGAGGTTTATTGTCAAATGGCCTTTAAGTAGAATTTATGCAAAACCCTTGTTGGTCAAGTTAAGTAGTAAAATCTGAAGTTAATTTAATCTTTTATTAATTGAATGGTAAGCTGATTTAAGATTTAATTAGTACACACTTTAATTTTATTTTAACTTTATATTTTTAATTTGCATATAAATGATTTTAGCAAAAATTATTAGTATGAGCCGTAAAGTTATTTAATGAAATTAAAAGTTAAGGAGTTTAAAACTGCAGTTAGATCAACATGAGCTACTCCGCTCGCCTCTCGCCGACACCCTACGACCATCGAAGCGGCAGACTTCTCAGCAGCCGGCCAAGTTTTCTCATTATGCCCGTTAGTGCCCGACGCCATTCAAACTATTAGTTGCGATCGTCAAACCATGAAGCACGTACGCACTTTGACGGACGCCAAGAAACTTCTAGCACTTCGCTTGTAAATTAAATACATAAGCGTATCAGGAAACTTTGCGTACGTTTGGAATTCATATGTGGACAATACCAGGTGACTTAGTGCTATCTCGCAGTGTATAAAATCAAATTAGATATAAAACTTGTCACGTATCATTAGGCACACTCCACTTGTTATTTAATGGCAAATCAATGTGAAGAAAGAATAACCACCTTATCCTTCGCTTACCGGTACGAGGCTGCCACTCGAGAACCTTACTTATTTATTTACAATAGTTGTTAGGAATAAAAATAACCTAAGTAATCTATTTGAAATACAATTTAACAAATAGATGAAGATGATGAGAATGAGACAGAGATAGCTTACTTGCCGTTTACACTAGTTTTATTGTCTCGACCGTCGTAAACCTCCCTTTGTGTAAGTAATGTCTCAAGTTGTATTAACACCGTGATAACTTTACTGGAAACCGTTCGATGCCTCCATAGCTGATTACTTCGACGGTCGCTATTAAACCGATCTAAGTGGAGAGTTTCAATAATTTAAATGGTCCCGATTTTGCTGCTTGTTATTAATAATAAGGCTATTAGAGATACCCTTTGAAATTAAATTTGCCAAATGCGCTTGGGAACTAGGAGACAGTAAATTATAGTTAAAGAGTCCCATAACGATCCTTAAATAGTTCATACGTGATATATTATGTATGTTTGGTATTGTTTAATAAATAGAAATTGTTGTTTGTGTTTTTATATTGTAGAAATTTTCATATTATTTAAATATTGTAGAATATTTAAACAATATGAAAACATAATAATTCTATATTTAATTAGTAAACATGCTAGAAATGTATGATTTGTTACAATGCCTTAAATTAGTAGAGTGCCACCTGCTTCATAATAAATCATAAGAAGCTAAGTCCATGGATGCAAATTGCTTCGAAAAGGGTCACCCTTGAGGACTAATATGGTTTATCCTAAATATTCCAGTTAGCTAATGCAGCCATGTTTCTTAATTTTTTTTAACTTAATATAAGCCATTGCTTGACCACAATACCACCTGGTGGTAAGTGGTGATGAAGCTTTAGATGGTAAATCGCACTGTCTTAGCGTAACAAAAGTCTATTCATTCTTGCCTTGAAGACGCCCAGATTGAATTCGGACGGAAAGACAGATATGTGATAGCAGTACTCCAAATAAACATACAGCGATACTTTGTTTCAAAATTAAATTTGTTTTCCTTTATTAAACGAAAATCACAACGTAATTTAAAAGCAGAGTAGAATTAATGCAAGCGCTGCTCAATTCCGTACACCATGTTGATTTCGGCAAAGCAAATTTTCCAACAAATTTAGTGGTTTCAATCGATGACTTCGGTAATGGAAAAGTTCAATAGGCAACAACAAAGGCCGATACAAGTTAACGAAGCTCACGAAAGCGAAATTCACAATAGAAGCGCGCTCTGGCGGACAGGAAATTAAAAGACAAAAGAGTGCCGGCCGGAGCAGTTTAGATTCGGAAATGGAGGGCGTGCCTCTTTGGGCTCCTTGCATTGGATTCGCGAACTGCGTCCACCTTCAGTTCAATTTCATTAGACTAATTTATGAAAACGATTAAAGAACTTGTCAATTGACATTTTAATATCGAATAATATTCATCATTAAACGCTTTTAAGGGATAGTATGGATATGAAAGCAGAAATTTTTAATTCGACTGTTCTATAACCAGGTATATATAATAATGTGTCGATTATATATAAGTATGCATTATTAGTCGCATGATAAATAAACGGCAAAAAACCTTATTCAGAATTATATATTGTGATTTGAATTGTATATATTATTCATTCATTCATTCGTTCGTTCATTCATTACAGCCTACCAAAATTTCAATGCTGAACTAAAGTCTCCTCCATAGGTTGCCTCACCAGAGGGATTTTGTCATAGTTGCCACGCGTTGCAGACGTGTTGGCAACCGCAGTTTTTATTACATATTTTTAATTATTTTCTACTCCTGTTTCAGTAGCCCTCTAACGACACCCATTGGATGATGTAGTATTTATATAAAGTAATTTTGTGTATAGATTGAATTACTCTAAATTTAATATAATACTATGTTTTAAATTACGTGATCTAGAATACATTATATCAGCCTTAATCCACTATATACAAGTATATCTAATGAGTATCGAATGTGTGTATACGTATGGTTTCCGTAATTCAGGCGGGCTGGTGTAATCCACTCGTGTAGGGTGATATCGAATTGCCGAGGGAGACAAGCGGCGCGACTTCTCGCATCTTAGATGCAAACACGAAATGCTTCTCACGACATTATAATATTATTGGGAATGCGCGCACCTATAATTCCGTTTTTTAACCTTAATTCTATCATCCATCCAAGTAATATATGCATTGTTCAAGTTTTGACGATATTTAACACAACGTTCGCACAAGCTCAACAAAAACTTTACTTCCTAATTCAATTTACATTCGGAATCAAAAACTTTCCGTGACACTGTTTTGCATTATTAATACTTTAGCATAGCGTGATATCCCGAGAGGCGTACTAGACGCCATAAATTGAATTCCAAACCTTCGCAATTAGTTATTCCCGCGCGTGAAAACTTTGGAGATCATTCGCCTTCGTTAACAGATGTTACGGTGCTATTCATTATACATTCAACCGAATTGTAAAGCCGAACATTTAATTTAAAGTACTTAAGGTTCCATTGTTAAATGGTTGAGGCTAAAGAGTTTGTCGAGAAGTGAAGGTATGGCTGCTACGTTATTGGTTGGGATAAAAATATTTTTGTTGAAAGGAAAATGTTGGCTTAAAAATTATCAAAAAAAAAAATGTTAGCTCAAATTTGGCGTTTAAGGTTTTTGCCACTAATTGTGATAAAAAAACGAATATATTATATTAGTTTTTTTTTCAGAAATATTGAAAAATGGGAAAATCTTCTTGTCTTACTGCGCAGTCATAATTTGTGATGGCATTTTGCTTTGCTTATCAGGTTAATTTGAATGAAACAATTCCACTCCCTTCCACGCACCCCCACAAATTACGGAGGGGCGCATTTGTTATCTGCAGTTTTCGGCAGAAATTATATTTAGATCTTGTGTGTTGATAATATTGTATATTTTTGCATTTTCTTATCATAGATCAAGGTTAGGGTGTGATAGCTGGGAACATTTATAGCTAAAATAAATTACGAGTAAATTTTGCAAGATACCATCTACAGCAATAAGAATTAGTTATCTGATTGTCAGCATTATATTTTTATGGAAATCACCTATAATATTTTTTTTTAAATTTGTATTTCTTTTCCAGATCTATGGTGCCGCATACATGAGATGGTATGGGTTCACACGGCATAGCAAAGTGGCGTTGGTGGATTGTGGTGGTGGCATGGACATGGGGTGCTGCCGCGCGCACTTTGTGTCCGGCGCGCTGTGCTTGCGACGACGCCTTACGTGCTGCTTCCTGTGCCAACGCCAGCCTAGAAATAGTGCCTATTCAGCTCAATCCAGAAGCTACTCATATAAATCTAACTCACAATTCAATCAGCAATCTGCTCTATACCTTTCCATTTTACACTCAACTGACAGTTTTAGATATTTCCCACAACAAGATTCCAGACTTAGGTAGTAAAAATTTTGAAAATAATATCGAGATGACTCATCTGAATTTGAGTCACAATTTTCTCAAACGCCTGGACGTAGATACATTCATCGGATTAAAAAAACTTGTTGATCTGAATTTGTCTCATAACCAGATATTAAATATACATGTAAAAAGTTTTAAAGACCTATCTGCCCTAGAGAGGCTGGATTTATCAAGCAATAACTTGGTAAGTTTCGAAATAGAAACATTCGAACCCCTTTCATCTTTAAAGATACTGTCGCTTAAAAACAATTCCATTTTGGACATACCATCAACAAACCTTTTATATTTAGTCCACTTGGAATATTTAGACTTATCTGAAAATCTAATTCAACAAGTACTTAAGCAAGGAGTACCATATTTGAAGGAATTAAAACATATGGACCTTAAAAATAACATAATAGAAAATATTGATCAACTGGGATTTCAAAATTTGCCTTCACTGCGACATTTAGACCTTAGTGATAATAATATGACCTCTGTCCCCACATCTGCGCTTTCGAAACTATCCAACTTATCTCATTTATACTTAAGCGGAAACTTTTTCCAGAATATAACGACATTGTCATTTCAAAGTTTATTCCATTTAAAACATTTGCATTTAAGCAGACTTTTTGATCTTGAAAAATTTGATTCTAGAGCATTTGTTGATAATATCAATTTGCAAAAAATTTGGATGAATGAGAATATTAAGGTCAGAGAAGTGCCACCTAGATTATTTCACGGAAATCCAAAACTTACGCATATTTACATGAAAAATAATGCGTTAGAAACACTTGAGGCTTCCCATTTTCCTATTGATAGATTACAAGAATTGGAAATTTCAGGTAATCCCTTCGTTTGTAATTGCTCATTGCTTTGGTTATGGAAATTGGGTAGGGAATGTGAAATTAATATGAAAAGAACTGATAACAATAGTGCCATACTAAAAATAGATTATGAAGATGTTAAATGTTCTGCTCCTGAACATTTGAAAGGTGTTTTACTCGTGCCAATCCCTGAATCAGAATTCGGGTGCTCAAACGGGTGGGTCATTGTAGCAGTCGTTGTTATGACTGTAAGTATTATTATAAGTTTAGCTGGCGGAGGATTATATTTTATGGGGCCTTTGAAAAAATGTAAAGGTGACAAGTCAAAGCAGGTAATGACAAGTGTAATGTTGAATAGTGATGTGACAAAACTTGGTAATGGGTTAGGGTATTCGACACGCAGCAGAGAAGCAGAAAATAAGAGAGATGTCGATCGATATTTAATGATCGGATCATCCGTTACAAATAATTTCCATTCATTGAATCCATCTTGGCATAGCGTCGATAAAAATCCTTATTACCAGGAGGATAGTGAAGAACATATTTACCAACAGTTTGCCTATGAGACCATACCTCATCATAGAACTCCGGAGAAGCCACATATAGTGTACGTTTAACAAAGGTTTTAAAAAAGACGATTTAAATGCAAACTTTTGCTTCGTTCGATAATAGTTAACAAAATGTCTATATAAGAACTAGGAAATTATGCAATAATGTAAATATTGATACGATTAAACTTGTATTATGTGATAGCTTTGTATATAAATGTGTAAATAATTTTTGCGGATAAAGATGATTAAAACATTACCTTATAATTTTACATTTGTCTGTGTATAAAACTCATTTTGTTGTAAGTATTAACTATATATTTGAAGATGTATTTATATCTCTATATATTTGAAGGTCCATTACTAAAACTCTACGTTTTTGTTATTAATAGGGATTGTATTGTTCTGCGGATAATTGCTTCTATAGTCAGGCATAATGTTTTGTATGCATTGTAAATTTCGTAGAGTGATTTTGATATTATTTATTTCATAGTTCCTCAAATAGTAAGGGTTCGTATTATACCTTTTAAATCATTTAATGTTAAATATGTGTAATTGCATAGTAGTTATACATATATTTTCTAAAATAGAACACCAATACACGATGAAAACATTGTACAAATATGAGCAATATAGTAACTAATTTCAAATACTATAATGTCGTTAATTGTATTCAAAGCATTTTTATAGATAATATTTGTATTTAGTAAAAAAATCTGATTGCATAATACAATAATTACGTGTTTTTGCTTAGTACAGTAACTATATATACATAACCTAATGGGTCATAGCCAGCTGCTCTGATGGACAGAGTACAAATGAGATGATAATATATTATTTATTGGCTATTTTTATAAATTCATTTCACGAAAATTGTTTTGTTTCATTATGTTGAGATGATATTCTGAAATTAATATTTTTATACTTAGTGAATAATATGTACATGGGAAGCTGCGAGTCAAAAGTTACTGGGCTGATTCTTTTTGAAACAGGCGATAAGAATACAAAAAATACGAAAACAAAATAGGACTCCGTAGCCATAAAATTCAATATTAATAAACGTGAACAGCGAAAATTAATTATTCAATCGGCCCAGTAATTTAAATACTCCATTTAATATTTCTAGCTGGAAGATATAACATTTGAAATATGCTAATAATTTTGTATTCTATTACATAAATTTCATTAACGTATATTATATACTTTATAACCATGAACATTAAATCGATAGTACTACAGGCGTAAATATAGTATAAGTCTATACATACTACTCTAAAACTTTTGTTATGAAACTTATTTAAATATATAATGCATTGAAACAAAAGACAAATAAACAAAATAAACTATGGTTGTATTTTTTTTTATTTTTCACTTTGCGTATTGAATACTTTATGAAAAATATACTATAACTATGAAAAATAATTATGACATATATCGCCGTTTTGTAGCAGCGTAAGGTATCATTGCTCCATATCATCTCGTGGGTGTCGTAAGAAAACGAGGGAAATAAAACCGGAGGTGTGGTATCTTCTTCATAACAACTCAAAATAATAAAAAAACCACAGTTGCCAAACCGCCTGGCGTGGCAGTTGTGGCAAATATCCTAGTTGAGGCAATCTACGGGGAAACCTATATTCACGTCTATGTACCTATGTACTTTAATAGGCCGTAAAGAACGAAATAATGAATATAAAGACAATGAAAATTCACCGTTTATACAAGCGACTTACCTCCTTCTTTTCTAAAATACAAAAGTTGATTGTGCAGGATATTTTGCAGAACACTGTTTAGAGAAAGCATAAAGGTATGTATTTATCTAACGTATGATGCTTATCTATCAAATGCTTTTTTTTAAATGTGATAAAGGAGTACACAGTCCACCTAATAGAAAGTGGATTCTATGGCCCGTAGATATTTACATCTATCCTCGGTTAAAAATCAAAATTCAGATGCGTCGCTACACTGACTTTTTTAAAACATCAGCACTAAGCAGCTATTTTACGCTGGAATTCTGTGAGAGCGTCATCCTTTTCTTATCGAGACGACCCATTAGAATAGAATGGAATCATTTTTTAAAGCTTTTAATTAACTTGCAATGTTTGTTTGTTAGGGCCAATTTTTGCAACTGAATTTTAGAGCAGTTTGAGCTGAAGCTTTGCATACATGTTTAGTTTGGATGACAATGCATAACCATGCATTGTCATCCAAATTTTGAAAAAAATTGGCGGCTGCTCAAGATGACGATCTAGTTATTTTTTATGAACTTCCATGATATGGGTATCAAATAAAAGGGTTTGCTGAGAAGAATACGAAAATAAAACGACGTCACTCTAAATCTCAATATGGTGGACACCCAAAGATAGTAGACTATTTTTTATGCACCCCCATGATATAGATATCAAATGAAAGGGTTTGCTAAGAAGAATACGAATAAAATGGCGTCGGCGTTCAGCTCTTCGAGGAGAAGGTATACTACGGTAAGACTTAGCGGGGTCGCGTCTTAACTAATATCGGCCTACACCCTGGGCAAATTCTAGCGGTGGTGAAAAAAATAAAAATGGTCGAAATCAAGATGACCGCCAAACCAATTTTAAAGAGTTATAACTCGGCAAAGGTTAGGGATAATATGGTGGTGCTCGAACAAATGTTGTAGGGACCGACAAGGATCAACTGCTGGCGATTAAAAAATCAAGATGGTGGATCTAAGACTTAAAAACAAGTCCAGCAATAACTAAAAAATAAAAAAAATTATTAATAGTAAAAAACATTTTTAATATAAGCTTTTATTGAAATGCTAAAAATTAAATCAAACCCATCAATTTATTACATAACACAATTTATGTGATATAAAAGCTTGTCGCCAGATTTACCTGTGTACATAAACAAGAATACAATATGTAACTTGATATTGACATAATTATATAATTCTAAGAAAAATAATAATGCTTTTATGAAACAGATAAATCTCGCGACAAGCTTTTATTTCATATAAATTGTGTAATGTAATAAATTGATGAGTTTGATTTAATTTAAAGTTTATTTTCTTCTTTTTAGAGCATTTCAATAAAAGCTTGTTTTAAAAAATATTTTTTTACTATTAATTTATTTTATATTTTATGTCACTATATTCACTTTACATCGCACATCTATTGATCGTCATCCAGCGAAGGTCGGCCGAACAAATGACTACCCATAATTAACTTGTTGCTGTGTCAAATTAAAATTCATTAGTGAATACGCCCTACCTACTACGTTTTATTTTAGTCAAATAGTAAGCAACTCGGAAATTTATTTTCACACTGTCGCCTGCCCGCGGCTTTGCTTGTTTATAGACAGAAAGGAGTTATTTTTATTAATTTTTCATTTTAGTCTTAAGTCTACACCGGCTGGGAACTATTTTACCGCCGTAAAAAGCATTCCATGTTTTATAGGGATATTCGAGACGGTTATACAGCTAGCTATCAAAGTCAATAGATTTTTCAAGCATTTTCCATAGTCACCTCTAATGAAAAATGGTAAAAAAGGAATAGATACCTAATAGGGACATGTAAAAGTAAAAAAAGATTATATTGGTATATGGTAGTAAAATAGCTTTAGCAAGGTACCATTGACACACGAGGAATGGAAGGAGTCAGTGGTAGTTTGGGGAGCCGGAGTAGCGTACCCAATGTACATACCATGCGTCACCTACTGAACTAGTAAGTACTTGTTATTGGAATGCTTACCCCTGTCTGACCGGTGCGTATCGCCAGTGTATGCTTAAGAATCCAAAACGTGCCCCTTCACTACAAACCGCACGAGGAAGCAAAGATTCACTCAGCGAGGTATGGAGAGTGCCTTATTGCTCGGAGTATTTTTAAAGATATTCGCAGTAGTACCAGAGCAACCGAACACAACTCAACGCATCGGTAATCTGAAGTGACAAGCCATATAGATTTAAAAACTTACAACCGATGGGGGGACAGATTCTTGAGTCTCATACCGATGATTGCAATACCAGAAGTCTCGCATCTTTAAAACTGCTTCTCCTTACTAGTCTGGGTATTTAACAGCTGGCTTTAAATTAAAATGGGTATACCGTCATTAATCGCGGAGATCTCATTACACTATTCTCGCCACATCTTATGACACCTGCTAGATAAGATGGGATAATGGATTCGTTAATGCCGCAGCAGATTTAAAAATTCAGATTTTATATGGATTTATATGGATCTGAGTCGTGGTCCTTTACTGCTGGCCGTACGAGGAAGCTCAAGGTCGCTCATGATGAGCTATGGAGAGATCTATGCTCGGGGTTTCTCTGCGTGATAGACTTAAAAACGAGGATATCTGCAGTAGAACCAGGGTAACCGACATAGCCCAATGGATTAGTAAGCTGAAGTGGCAATGGGCCGGCCATATAGCTCGAAGAACCGACAAACGATGGGGAAGAAAGGTTCTCGAGTGGCAGCCTCGTACCGGCAAGCGAAGTAGTTTAGGGCGTCCTCCCACTAGATGGAGTGACGACCTGGTAAGACATGCAGGAACTCAATGGATGCAGGTGGCTCGGAACCGTGCTTTGTGGCATTCCTTGGGCGAGGCCTATGTTCATCCGTGGACTTGTGAATGGCTGTAATGATGATGATTATGATATGATCTAAAAACCTGCCCACAAAAGTACATTTTTCAGAATAAATGGAAAAATAACATCTTTTTATTAAAGTAAGACCTATTCTAATTTCACTACTGGACACACGCCTCCTCTTATTTCTGAAAGGATAATGCCTCAATTACATTTATTTCTCTACCATGGACAGGCAGGCATGAAATTGGGCAGTGCGAATGTGTAAACGCATCGCCCGCCTTGCTCCTTTTGGTATCGCTGCCTGGCGCTTTCTTGGTTGGCGGTGTTTTGCGCGTAAGTCAAAAGGCAGGCAGCATGAGCGCGAGTAAGAGTTTACATGCTGCTTTCTCGCTCACTTATGGCTAAATTACCGAAAGTAAAATAATATGTGTATAAATATGTTGTCGAATTGTCGTCCTTGTCTGATTGGAGCAATAAACTCACATTAATTTTTTCAGAGCTATTGTCGAATCAACGAATCATATCCAATCAAGCGCCTTTTTAACTACCCAAACATCACTGGTCGGTATTGTAGAAAGAAAAAAATACTCCTTACGATACTACTGTTAGTGCAGCTTGGTAGTACCGTGGGGTATGAGCGTAAAAAAAACTTTAAAAAAGATGGCTAAAGTTTAAACATGAACATAATCCATTTTGCTTGTTTTTTCAGCCTTATAATAGTTTCGCGAATATGGTCTTACTGTTTCAGTTTTCGGAAGTAGTCTGTTTACGCCCTGTACATAAGAATATACCAAATTATTCTGGTAGTTACATATAACATCTTATTACAATGAATTGACGTAATCGACCTTCCCCTTTTCTTTTTCCCTTTCTATTTCTTATCTCCATTTTGATGTTCAGGTTGTGCTTTAAAATCATTCTACATGATCATATATCTATCATATATTCAATCCTTGAAGGAGGCCTCTCCCATAATTTTCATGTATGATCAGGATTCCAGCAATGATCAGGCGCATAATGTAAACAAGGTATAATAATGGAGTTAGGTGTTAGAGTGGAGTTAGATCGCCGCGTTACTTCAGTGTTTGTTTGTGGACTTCATATATCGTCGAAATATTTTCTCTTCGAACATGCAGGTTTTCTCACGATATTTTCTTCACCGACGAGGAAGTAGTAAATCAGTACTTATATATTTATTTTTTAATTGTTTTTTTTTTAAGTAATCACTAGGATTTTTTTCCTGTTTTGTGGGGGCAGTTTACATACATAAATTTCACAAGGACAAACATTAAGACTTAAAATTGCAATTTACAATGCCATTGGTGCCGGCGGGGATTAAGCCCAGGTTGTCCTTTAACTGTGAAATTTATATAGAGCGCTAAGCACCTGAGCTACCACAACTCACTGTACGACATTTTTTGATTATTCTTATAACGTTTTATTACATATTAATGAAGATAGAAAAATAACTGTAATTTTTTAGATATAATCTAGATAAACTTGAACAGTAAAACATTATCTAAATACTGAATTTATGTTATTTTTTAATTCTTTGTCTTATCACTAACACTCACATATTATTCATCCGTTGGTTGTCTGAAAGAGTTTGCTGTCAGCAGTAAGACCGCCCATTGCATGTATCTTTTGGTAATATATTCAATGCATGTTTTTGTATGGTGTGAGATAAAGAATAAATAAATATATTTAAAAAAACATGTATGAGTGTCGTGGAACACTCGGTTGGAACGAAGTTCCTTTCGTAGTATATTATTATTGATAAGCGTATTATATTATTGATTAACAAATGCAAATAAATGCATTACTAGCGTCTATTAAAATGAAGCGTCATTTAAAATAAAATAATATTTCTTTCATGGCAAGATAAGAAAAAGTGCGAGGGAGATGGATATTATTCCATCTCGCTTCCTTATAGCCGACAAGGCCGTCTACAATACGTCAGAAGGGGTCGTGACGGAAAAATCTTACCCTTTTTGTCGCCTATCCCCCATCCGTCAAATTCGTACCGTCCGATAAGGAACTTCGTTCCAATAATAATATTCAGTCCGAAAGAAATTTTTTATGATAGCATATGAAATGAAATGAACAATACCCTTACCATAACGACGTAACAATTCGCTTTTGGATATGGAACTCTCTCATTGTAAGGTTAGTGTGCCATAATCACCACACTTCGCAGGTGAATTTATTCTTACAAGATCTAAATGTTTAGTCAAAGCAAACAGGGTCATATTATAACTCAGTTACATACTCGAAATTCATGATAAAGACTAATTTGTAATTAGCCTAGCTGAGAATACTATCTAAAAATAAGTTACTAATCGTTCGTGTACATCGTAGAGTGAAATGAAAAGTGAAATTAAGATCTTAACTTGGACCGTTTCCCGCCTAAACTTAGCGTCGACTAACGAAGAGCGGCTGGAGGCAACTAGCAACCTATTACATTAGAACAATCTTTAGATATTCAAGTTTGTTTTGACTATTAATACACATCGCAAAGCACTGTGGTAAAGAGAATGGAATCCTCCATACATTTTAATGTAAGTTTATATACATGTGTGTGTGTGTGTGTGTGTGTATTCATAAATAAATATTTGTATAGGTATATAATACATATACTAAGTTAGTTATTTTTCATATAGTTATTTTTTCGATCTTTAATTCTTTCTTTCACATGTCTTATCGCACCTCCAAAGTTGTGTTCCCTGCTTAATTGTAGATTGAACGGTAGAGAACGTAATGATTTCTTATGTTTACGCGAACACTACACAAAATGAAACTAAGTTTTATCCCGAATATTAATTTATTTTGATATCCCGACGTTTCGAGTACTTTACAGCACCCATGGTCACGGCAAGGCTACCTTCAATTTAAAATTATTAATTTTTGGTCCGATCTACGCAAAATGAGCTTATATAGTATCTTGAAGTATTGCAGTTGTATGCTTGGGTTGGGATTTAATTTTATTAATTATAAGATCCCAAACAGATGATCGCACTCGGTGTTTGTGGTGCTGTTTTCGAGATTCAGAAATCACCCGTGCGAAGCCAGGGCGGATTGCTAGTATTCACTCAAATAATTCTACACTTTTTATTAACCATATATTTATGAAATGCTAACTGGCACGACAAACGCTCTTCTGCCCTTATCTATTTAACAATCAATAAACAACATGTAATAAAAACCCTGTGGTTCCCGTTAACTGCGTCATCACAATAATTAGTATTCAAATGTATAGAAGAACATTACTACAGAAAACTCGACCATAAAAAAATTAAATTAAAATAAATTTTTAATTGAAAATTATGTGTGTGGTTGTATTACCTCTAATGACACGCACATCGGCATCGGTAATGTGTTTTGGTAAGAATGGTAGAGTCTTTGACAATACTGAGGAGGTTCTCAATTGGGCTGTATATTCTTTGTTTGTATGTATGTATGTTACGCGGTAAATTTTCGTCAATTTTGAACCGGTTTGTATGATATTTTTCAGTAAATGGGTTATACTACATTGCTACTAACATTTTAATATTAATTTATATTTTATTTTATACTAACATTAGGTTAAGGTTTGTTTTACTAACAATCTATGACTATTGTTGGTCGAAATAAAGGATTTTATTATATTATTATTGTACTTCAGGGCTAGTCCCATATAAATTTAGCGAAAAAATTTCACCCCTAAGAGTGGGAAAAAAGGGATAAAGTTTTTATATAACTATTTAGACGATATTCTAGGTATTATTGACTTGAGCTTGTGATATTTCTTAGTCCACTCAAATTAGTCAAGAACTTTACATTGAATAAAATTAAAAGCTGACTTCAAAATTCTAAAAATAATAAAAAATATCACGACATTTTTATAAGTCGGCTTTTACTCTTTTTTCTTTGCGGCTATAATATGGCTGCAGCACGAATCGGTCGACTCGACCGGAGTAGGACCACGCTCTCACAGAATACTAGAGTAACATAGCAGTTAATGTTGCTGTGTTTCGTATGGTAGGTATCGAGAGCCGAAAATTCATTTCATCGGTAAGTGAGCATTCTGTCTTAATCTTCAGGGGTGAACTCTTAATAGGGGATATATGTACATATATGTCTATGGGCCACAGCCACAGCATCCACTTCGAGCGAGCAAACAGTCCACCATCAAGTGGACTGTGTGCTCGAGTCACCCTTATTCTATATACAGTAAAAAAATTAAATGTAAAAATCGTGAGATTGCAAAGTGTCGATTTATTCAAATTAATCATAAAAAATTTTTTTATAGACACTGTGATTATAATGGATTGTATGGCACGTATCACAGCAGGATAAGAGAATTTATCACGTCATTTAAAAATAAACAGTCCCAAAATCAGTGTTACGAGAGGTGACTAATATGAGAAAGGTCAAAAAGACGTCATGTTGTATAAGAAATAACGTAAATCGACCGTACCAAAGTAGTAGCATCTAAGGCGCAATCGCCAATTCGGCTGCCATGCGTAACGATTGCGGGAAATTATCCCTACAATGGAAAAAGTTCAACAGTCAAATGGTATGGACTGATACAGAAGTAGAAAAAAAATCAATCCAAATTTATACTACAATTATTTAAAAACCTACAGCGTTTTCATAGATAATAGCTAAAGTTAACAGGCAAGCTTCTCTTACATTAATAAAACTTGTGAAATATGTACTTTCAATTAACGAAGTATTTGATCACGGGAATGCAACCCTTATTACACATGACTAAAAGCCATACATGTATCAATTTGCTTTTTAGGGTGTAGCTAGGGTATCCTTTAGGGACAGTGTTGTCTATGTAGATCTATAATGGAGATAAATGATTGTCACAATACTCAAATTGTCACGCAGGCGGTTGCGGTCTAAAAGTAAATTTTCACGAGTTATTTGCTTATAATGGAATAAACGTGTAGAACATTTATTTCACAATTAGGACACGAGATAAAGGCGCTTTGTTTATTTATTATTTTAATAGTAAAGTATTTTCTAAAGGCCTAGAAGATGGATGGTCCATAAGTAGGCTGATATCTTCTAAGCCATTTTTGATTGAGTAGTATTGTTAAGAGAGCAAAATTAGCAATGGCTTTTTTTAATTTCACTATCACACTTTCGTAAAAGCTGTCTATTAATGAAATATGAAATGTAATAAGGAAAGCCTTTTTCACTGTACTAAATAGTTTTGTACTTAATTTGTTTTTTATTTTATCAGAGTTTAACTAACTTTGCAATGACAGATGACATAAATTTTTTTACGATAATATTTCCCAATAGGGCTAAAAGCTGCTCATATAAAGCCTCTTTAATGATATATCGAAGAATAATATACTAGTAGCCCTTGCCTACGGCTGTGGGTGGAAAATCGGCAGTGATTTAATGTTTTTTACACTCGTGACGGCCGTACGTTCGGCTTAAATCTGCGAACGGATGGACGGACAGTTTTAATGGTCGTAGGAAAGGAATAGAGTAGATGCATACATTTTGGAGACCCTTTAAATTATTTTAACATGCTCCAGTCTGACATTAGGTCTATTGGGTTTTAATTTATTAATTATCATTTTGTTTGTTTCAGGTTTAGATTGAGATTTGAAAAAATACCAGATAAATTACATAAAAACAAATACCAGATAAATTGCCATAGCAGTGCAAGGGTAATCAAAAACTTAAAGTAACATTCAGACAAGAAAATGAAGATTTCAATATCTAAGATGCGGGTTAAGCTTTCTTACACAAAGTCTGATTATGGCAAAATAATCAAATAAGATATTATTACCTTCAATTTAAATATGTATTTATCTAATTTTATTATTATGTTATGTTATGTGAGTTATGAATGTATAATGTAAGAAAAAAAAATTGTTTTCAATAATTACTGTTTGGAGAAAATATAACAAATACAAAATTTAAACATTTATTTAAATAGGTATCCTATCCTAATCTCTCCAAGCATCAAGTAAAATATCTAAGCCGACCTTCTTTCGAATGAACGGCAATCAACTGCCTATAAAACCTCGCAGTGAAACTACATCACATAAAAAGGCTTTAACGTGGAAAAATAAAGACCTTTTATCCGTGCCTTGAAAGGAGACTGGAGCGGCATCGTTCCAGCTGGGGTGGCAAGATTTATTTCATGACAGTACTCGTTATAGTACCGAAGGGACGGTCGCAGGAATGCAGCCTGCAGCGGAGGGGAGCCAGAAGTTATTTCCCGTTGTATAACCGCAGATCAGTCGACCGCCTCATTTTCTTTGTGATTGTGTGAGGGAATTGGGATTAGTAGCGTTGATGAAAAATCTTGTCAACAATGCGGAGAAATTCCGTATAATGAATAGTACCCGAGTGCAAAACGAAATATCATTTTAATTTTCATACTAACATGAAAAAGCTGCATAATCTTGAAGTGTTGTTTATAATCAGTAATAACCTTTACTTTGTTTGCTATTTAAAAAAATATAAAAGTAAAGTAATATCTTTTTCTTAACCGACTTCAAAAAAAGGATCTGGTACTCAATTCCACTGTATTTTTTTATGTGTTACCTCAGAATTTATTTTTATTTGAAAGCTGGTGCTTTTCATGTAGTCCCATATAAATTTGATCAATATCTGACCAGTAGTTTTTGAGTTATCCTTAATAATGCGTAATTTTTCTCGCGATGCCATCCATACCATCTGGATGATTGGATTTTTTCGGACCGATACGACTTAGGGACCTTCAAGAAAAGACCCTACTCATTTTTTTAAAAGTCGGCAACGTACCTGCGATTCCCTTGGTGTTGCAGTTGTTCATGGGCGGCGGTCGACACTTACCATCAGGTGAGCCGCATGCTCGTTGCCCCTTCTTCTATAAAAAGAATTTACTTCGATTGATGATGTTCTCATTTTATTTGTATTGAAGTCGGTTGAACAAAATTTTTAATTTTACCACTAGTTAGTTCTTGTGTTTCTATTGTTTGTTGATGCGCCTAACCATCTTCGGCTGCATCACCACATACCATCAGGTAGTGGCTTATAATAGTGTTGTTTAAAAATATTTTTAGTTTTTCAAATTGTCTAAAAAACTATTAGGTACATATATTATTTCTCAAACATGTAGTTTTCCATACATTGTTTAGCTTTACCAACCAGTACGACCAGAACTTAAAGTTGTGATTAACAATTTTAATACTGCCGGCGTGTATGAACACGGGATGCTCACGTACTCTTAAATTTTATGCAAGCGCCTTGATCCTGGGCAATAGCCTGCTGATAAAGTATGTTTGCTGTTAAAATATAAACATACATTTTACTTAAATACTTTATGTTATACTTAGTCATTAAATGTATTTTCATTATACTTTTTTAATAATATAAAATTTTATAATCAGCTGCAATTGAGGTAAAATCTAAGTTACAACTATGTATTAAGGCTTTAAGAAGCCTGAATGACCTTGATGAAACGGCGACTGCAGAGATTTTAGCCGACGTCAACACCGTCTAGTGACTACTTTCTGTATTACTTAGAAAAATGCAAGGATTAATAGACTGCAGAGGTGACAAGTATATAAGTGATATGCTGCCTATTATGCTTGCGCGTCACTGAGAGTTATGCCGCGGTTAAGCATCTTCAATTACATTGCACGATGTGGTACTGTAGCTTCGTCCGGTAGGCATCACCAGCTATCAAGTAGAGATGTGCCGAATATTCGTTTCATATTCGGTATTCGGCATATTCGGCAGCTTTACCGAATATTCGTATTCGGCCGAATATTCGGCTAAATCACCGAACATTCGTTAAAGTGATACTCAAAGTGTCCAACTGTTTTGAAATGTATGTAGTCATAGACATTTGGCCTTGGATAGCTAACCTTGAATAGTACTTTTAAATTTTTCATACAGTTGTGGAATCACTCTTTCACCTATATATTTTCGGTTCGGTATTTGGTATTTGAAATTGGCTGGTTATCTATTGCTATCATTTCAGCAATTGAATTCGTAATTGGAAGTGATCTGGGGTTTCATTCGATTGGGGGATGGGGTTTGATACGAGAAATTCCGAAAACCTTAAATTTTTAATTACATCACATAATATATTTTTTAATAAATATACTTATTACCCTTTTCCTCATGAACGCGTAGAGGTATCAAGTATTTTTCAAATTAGCAACAAAATACCATAAATCTTACTTATATACGTAGGTATATAAGTAAGATTTAAACCTGTAGAGGTTTGTACGGAACCCTCGGTGCGCGAGTCCGACTCGCACTTGGCCGATTTTTTTAAATTCATTGAACGTTTTTAAGATTGTGTTGAAGCTCAACTGGTAAAAAAAAATATATATACTATAGTTGTTGACGAAAATAAGGTACCTATTTATACATCGCATCCCCCAAGAATTTCTAATGTAAGCTAAACTGTGAAAATAACTGTAAACAATTGAATAACAAAATAATGAGAACATTTGTAAATACTTGCTTTACAACATTTAACCGTGATAAAATAGAACAAGATAGTCTTCGGCATGAAAATAAAAATAAATATTTTCGATTATTTTTGCAAAACCTTAACAGCGGGGTTTAATTGCGGGATTAAAATCCGTTTAGAGACGCTAAATTTCAGCGAGCACTGTCAGATTCAATAGGAGTGACAGTAAAAACGCTACTTGGTATAGAAGGGCAAAATAAATTATTTAAATTAAAGTAAAATCACTTTATTAAAAATCAATATAGCCCAATAGCTTTATTAACACATGACACATAATTGTACTTATTATACTCAACATTATTTTATGAAAATCTGAGAAAGTTGAAAATTTAAGTATTTTCAGAAGCTACTTTGCAATTATTCTATTGAGTGAATTTTGTGGAATCGTGTTTTGAAAACCGCCATCTGGAATACGCTCAATTGTAAGTACATTTTTTTTCGTTAAGGATGTGAAATCACAAAACGATCCCCATGCAGATCAATTTAGCTCTATTTAGCCTCTTAATATGGACATACCTCGGGATTCAGAGATTTTAAAAGTTTTTATGCTTAGATACTGAAAATTTCTTTTTTTTTTTCTATTCTTAGCCAGCGCTAACTACAATTAAACCTGATGGTAAGTGGTTATGTAGCCTAATATGGTGAAGCGCACTGACTTAACAAAAGCGTATTAACTCTTGACTGATAGTAGTAGGTAAGTATTATTTGCGACCTATTTGTGTGTGTGTGTGTGTGAGTGAGAAAAGTGTCATCATCATTACAGCCCTTAACAAGGCCTATATATATATATATATATATATATATATATATATATATATATATATATATATATATATATATATGAATATAGACCTTCCCAAGGAATGCCACAAAGCTTGATTCTAAGCCACCTGCATCTATCGACTTCCTGCATATCTTAACCATGTCTTTCCTCCATATAGTGGGAGCCTGCTCTGCACTTCGCTTACCGGTACGAGGTTGCCACTCGAGAACCTTTCTTCCTATTGTTTATCGGTTTTCCAAGCTACATGGCTGGCCAGCCCGTAGTAACGTAATAATCCGTTGTTACTCTGGTTCTATTGCGGATATCCTCATTTCTAATTTTATCACGCAGGGAAACTTCTCTCCAATTTAATAGTTTTATACTTTTCAGATGATGGATTGTCTAACATTTAAAGAAAACATAAACACGAGAATTTCTTTTTTTTTTGTTTATGCACTTAGGGAAGCAACACTTTTATTTAATTTAAATTGTTTGATATAACTTTATAATAGTGTACCTAAATATAAGTATCTGTATCTAGATTTCCCTCCCCAATAATGTTCTATTAAAGTCATACTCATAAAATAGCATTTTATTGTAGTACATAATTATAAAATTCAGTATCACCTAATTATCAAAAACATGCAATAATAAAATTACATAGGTATTAAAAACTATCGAAATGTAAGTAACGAAAGCATGTTGGTCGTTCCACATGTAAATTATATAAAAATGCTTTTTTCAATTTCACTAATCAACATCGCCGCGAAAATTTCTCTTCTTTGGACACTTTAAACATTAATTTATTTACAAAATAATATTTACAGGTACCAATGTACAGATATTAACTAAATTAAGTATTTCTTTTCATAAAAATATTTATAATCGAGTATAAACTCTTAAAAAAGTAAAATATATTTGAACGAAGTCGCTCCAACACCGACGCTCAGTCCACCTTCGACGATGTCCGAAAACGGACTGCGACAGAGCTCGCGGGTGATTACAGGGCGACGGAGCAGGCACGCTCGCGCAAATATATACAATTTCGGGGAAAAATGATATTTTCTCGAGGAAAACGGGGAATAAAAATAAAACTCTCAATTAAAATATTAATATTTTTTTTAAGTGTAAAAACTATTTATAGACTATTAGAATTTATTTACTTGTGCCGTTTTGAAGAAATTTTGCAAAATATGACAAAGATAGGTACTCTTTGAGGATTTTTTTTTCTAATAAGGGGTTGACAAAAATACAATTTTGTTCAATTAAGAACATTTATTAAATCCTCTTCTGTCAGCGGATTACCGCAAAGAAAAAATACAGACATGAACAGTTATTGTGATTTTTTTACTTAAATATCCAAGAATTTAGGCATTTAAACCGCACTCAAGGCCTTAAATAACTACGCTGTAGGTGTCGTGGCTACAACAGCACAAATGTTGCTCGACTGGGTAAAGACCATATTCGTATAGAATACCAGCGTTAAATAGCAACATAATGCTACCATGTTTCGTATGGTGAGTGACGAAAAACGTATACACTTTTTATTGGTAACGGGAGTCTGTCTTAATCCTAAGGGTTGACAACGCATAGGCATTTTGATTCTACACGAAGGTTTCTATGGGCTCTAGCATCCACTTAGTATCAGGTGTACCTACTGTGCGTTCGTTTCTCAAATTTCTAATAAAAAATATTATATAATTATTTAATGTATCAATAAAAATTAAATAAAGCAAACATACTAAGAACAGGCCTCTTATCTCTGAGAAGGTTTTATAGAGTAGAAAGAAGTTTACCGCGCTGCTGAAATGTGAATATTTTCAGAGATTTTTGAAGTAGACTAATTCTAAGGTTTTCAAAAGGTTTTTTATTTTTCAAACTAGTTGCACGATATAATGTTTATCACCGCGCCCGTAGTTAATCAGCACTTCAAATTCAAAAGCAGGGATCAGACTCGGGTTGTTCACGCGCTATGAAATTTAAGCAGAAACTTTTTCGTCTGAGCTACCTACAGCTGTTACATACTAAAACATAAGAACCCACAATCGTGAGTACTTATTTTTTTTCTTTTTACTACATTTTATTTACTACATTACTAATATTCCCTTTAACCACTTCTGGTAAGCTTAAAATGCTTGTGTTAGAAGTGGTTCACGACAGTAGTCGAATGGCGGATTCGAACCCACGAACTTTCGAGTTCGCGGTCCGCGCCCTGCCATTAGGCTACTGACACTTCATTATTACGTATTACACTTATTGAATTAATTACAAGCAAACGTTTTGCTCATTAGTCATGAGAAATTATTTTCTTCTTTTCTTCTTTATCAGCCTGCAAAAGTCCATTAATGGACATGGGTCTCGCTCGTTAGGAGGATTTGCCTTAGTCATCACGCTTGGCAGGCGGGTTGGTGATCCCAGTACCAGACATCTCGTATCTTCGACGCTGCCGCCCATCTTGGGTTAGATATTTTAGGTCTGGCGTAAATGAAATAGTTATACCATCTAAAGGAAGTTATGTATACCGTACAATCTGTCGGAAGCTGTGAAGTCTTTCTGAGGTTTGCCATAGTTGCCTCTTATGAAACCCTCGGGACGAAACGTGTTGATGGATCCTCTTACGCCACTACAACACTTATTTATAAACTGTAATTGTATGTACTTACTACCTACAGCAAGCACGGTCGCGGAGCAGGATTGTTTTTATCGCTTTGCATTTTTAAAGTTAATTCCCATCATAAAAAGTTTTATTTCTATTGGAACTAAGATTCGAAAACCGAGTTAATTCTCAAGTTATTAAAGTTCACATTTGTATGAATTGCAATAATTTGAAATTCTTCCTGCTCCGCGATCGCGCTACCCATCATATTATATAGCTTAATTTCTCGATTTTCTCTATAGTAATACAGGAAAAATCTAGATATTTCTAATATAAAATGAGGTATCTATTTACTCAATCACATTACGAAATGAGGTTCCAATAATGCAGTAGTAGAAGTGTAAATAAATTTTATAGTCCAAGATAAAACCCATTACCAGTGGTTTACGAGTGGCAGTCCCCTAATGACGGGAGTGCTATGCAGAGGGCCCGGGTTATATTGCCATGGCTTGCTCATACCTAAAATGTAGAATGTATTTTGATGTGTATGATAACAACAAATTAAATGTTCCCTACCTACGAGTATATACCGTACATCGTGTTTACCAGTCTGTAGCAATCTAATGCTAGCTATAAATTTTCCGAGAGACATTTTTTTCGAGTTGAGGATGTCAAGTTATACTATATGTTTGTTTAATTCTATTTGATGATAATAAATTTTATTGGCTAATGATAAAAAATATTTTGCATTTTTAAAATAAATGAAAGAATTAACCATAAAACTACCCGCATTTTGATACTCGTCTGTTTTCTATAATTATAATACGGAGTCAACTGGACAGATTATAGTATCATAGCGCCGTTAGATTTGCGTTCAAATTTTTATGTACGCTTTCGTGAAGAAAATTAATGAGTCAATAAGTGCAGTACCTTCATTAACCTTAACTTTTGCAATTTTAAAATATTCGTCTAGTTTCTGTTATGATAGTGCTGTAAGCGGTCGGCTTTTACAACTTTATCGGACTTTTACAGCTTCATCCCTGCTATCAAAGAGTCACGTGAATACGAATGGATCGCATGGTTAATAACTGAATTCAAAACTGATTATGTAGATGCCATGCATATTATGACGGTTGCTGAGTCTACAACATCCTATGCTACTTCAGAATTTTTCCCATTTTTTTAAACTATTATAAGCCAGTACGTACGAAATTGGTACGAAAATGGTAAAGTGCACTGACTTAGTTTAAAAAAAATTATTCACTCTTGATTTTGATGGAAAAACTGACGCTGGAAAATTATTCCACTCCTTGCTGTACGCATTATGAGCGAAGAAACAAACCGTTTGGTTAGAATGCACGGTATGTCGCCGGGAAGAATTAAGTCATGCGTACTCTCTCCGCAATGTATCATGTAAAACACATAAGAGTTGGGCTCTGGGAGCATTGATTATCAATAAGTAATTGATAAGAATAAAATGTCCTGTGAATTAATACCGCTGGATTTTCTAAGAACAAATGTATTTTTCGAACAAATTTCAAATAAAATAAAGGCCTTCCAATAAGTTTTATCTTAAAACACAATATATTTTATTCTATATGTAATCTATATTGAATAAAAAATATAATAGCTTTCGATATAATACAAAAATTAATCAGAAGGGCGCCCGAACCAAAATTTTATTTAAAATTAATTGCTATTTTCAATGACACTGGGTAATTAAGTGATAATACTAAATTACTGCGTAATTTTGCACATCAATGAGTAGCTCGGCATATTACTTTTACAAATTTACAAGTGAAATATTTCGGTAATATTTAACATGCTATAAGTTACTATACAGGTAATACTATATAGTTAGTAAGATTTGCGACCACTGATTTTTGTGACTTTTTATAGAATAACTAATGCTGTAGCCGTCAGACACCTTCATCTAATACTGTTTAAGAATTTAAATGCAGATACTCTCTTACTTCTGAGGACTAAGATGGAATGCCTCATTTCCAGTAAATAGGTTCTCCGGTTATCTGCACTCACTATACGAAACACAGCAGCATTGCTATTTTACGATGGTATTTTGTGAAAGCCTTCACCGGCAGTGCCGACCAATTCGTGCTGCAGCCATGATATAGCTACAGCTGGGTTCTACCACGGTAAAACGTTTTTGGTACTGTTTGATCTCAACCGGAACCACTGTTTGAGTAAAACCACAATTTTATTTGTTTTCTACCGACTTCAACAGGAGGAGGTATTCAATTCGACTGTATTTTTTTTTATGTGTGTTACCTCATAACTTTTTTACTGGGTGAACCGATTTCGATAATCCTTTTTTTGTTTGAAAGCTAATGCCTCACATGTGCTCCCATATAAATTTGATCAAGGTCTGACTAATAGTTTTTGAGTTATTCTTAATAATTTAAATTGAAGTCGGTTGTACAAAATTTTTAATTTTAAATTATTGAGCATATGTGTGTTGTATGTGATATTGTGCCTCATGTACAAGTAGAACCAAATATTCTTCTGAACTCATTGCATAAACCATAATATCTGAAACGGGAAACTGAGGGCGTATTTTCTAATCAGCATTTACACTGTCACAGAATACCAGTGTGAAATAGTAACTGTTTGTGATTAACGATATACTTACGGGAAATGTTTTACCTGTTATTAATATTTACAGTATATTTATCCTTGATCGAAGATAGATGACGGTATCTATGGGCTACGGCATTCACTTACCATTAGGTGAAACGTGTTAAATTGTTAACTTAACTTCTTCTTGTTAATATCTTCTACAATAAGGGCATAACAGGACAAGGTCCATAGAAAGATTTGCAGTAATCGTCACATTTAGCAGGAGGCTTATAATTATGGCACTTAAATTTACTTTACGTATAACAGTGGACTGATGATAATTTATATTATGTAGTTCTATCACTGCAAGATCTCAGTTATTTATAATATTATATAATTTCGTGCAAACTTGCTTAAAATACACAGCTATGAAATGAATTTTTTTTCTTACTCATTTTTATATTTGTAAATAAAATAAAAGGTCAAAATTACTAATTGTTTCAATGTTATGACACCCCGCAATACAAGTGACAGATTCAAGTACCTATTCTATTTTTAAATTTTCAAACGATTTTTCATTTATACCTTTTTTAAGAAAAATATCTATGTTAAAAAGAAAACCGTTTCCTGTACATATACATTATACAGTAATATAATTTATTGGATGTAATAAAACACTCAAAATAATAAAACACTTCGTTTGTCAACCCGCCTGCTAAGTATGGCATCTATAGCTTATATATCTATAATTTTTTATATAATAAGGGTGACAAACAAGCACACAGTCCACCTGATAGTAAGCGGTTGCTGTGGTCCATAGACATTTACATCTATCCTCGATTACAAATCAAAATGAAGATAGGTTGTCACCCGTGAGGACTAAAATAGAATGCCTTGTTTCCAGTAAAAAGGGTCTCCAGTTCTCTGCACTCACCATACAAAACACAGCAGCGATACGCTGGTATTCTGTGAGAGCGTGAACCTTCCCCGGGCGAGCCGACCCATTCGTGCTACAACTATACCACTAATATAGCTGCAGCATGGCTCTACCACGTAAGATATGGCTATCCTATCTGCCAAGCGTGGCATCTATGGCATTAGATATCTTCTTTATGCTCTTATAATTAGCCGTGAATGAATGAATGAAATAGAATGTAAATTTTCATATTTTATGTATCAAATAATTTCTATTCGATGACCTGCTAGCGTCTCCCTAATAACGACTATAAATAAAAAAGTGCGGTTGCCAACCTGCTTGCCAAGCGTGGTAACTATGGCAAATATCCCCCCTTGAAGCAATCTATGGGAGAGGCCTATGTTCAGCAGTAGACTTTAATATGTAGGATGTAACGGACCTGCTAGAGGCTGTTTTCGACTACGGCCACAATATTCGATTACTGTCAGAAGCTATTATCATCATCATCATTACAACCTATCAAAGTCTACTGTTGAAAATATGCCTCTCCAAGATATCCTCATGAGGTGTACTTGCCATAGTAGCCACGCTTGGCGGGCAGGTTGATAGCAGACCTTTTATTTTCTAGTTGTTATTAAGAAGACTGCTCATCCTCTGGTTTGTATCCCTCAGTCGCCTTTTACGACACCCACGGGACGATATGGGGTTGTGGATATTATTACATCACCACTACTTAACATACACAGGCGCTATTAGTACAAGAACAACTTAGATCAAAGTGTGCTAGGCTACAGTAACAGCGACACGAATACGATGACAACAAACTTTGACCCGAAAAACAACAATTTGTATTTTTTAATAAATATTGGCTCCAGTTTGAACACAGGTTCAAATCCCGCGCCGTAGTAGAGCGGTAATAACGGGCTTCGTATTTTATTTTTTAAATAAAACTACTTCTTCTATCTTTTATTTAAATGTACAGTGTTCGCGTAAATATAAGTAATCATTAGGCTTCGTATTTGTTTTAATATATTCAAAGAAACAAAGCGTAAAGCGAAAGTAATATTACGAGTACAATAAAAATCATAAGCTTTTATTTTAGTATCTACCTTAAAATATACAGTATTAGGTTTACCCGTCCATTTCATTGAAAGAAACATCGCAATAAACGTAGCCTTTTAGTTTTAAGTACATCGCAAATAAAAGAGACTACAGCATAAAGTTTTATGATGATTTTCTCTAAGTTTACTGTTTCACATTACTATAAGCGATGGAATAAATGAGCGTAACGATTGCAATGCTGTAAGACCTTTTCATGTGAAGTTTGCAGTTTGTTTAAAATCAGTCATATGAAATTGTTTTAAGGGCTGTTAACTTGGAAGGTAAACTTTCTACTGTTACTGTAACGCCCTATCGAAAGTCCACAGTTGAACATAAGCCTCCCCATAGATTGCCTCATAGGTGGGATATTTGCAATAGTTGCCACGCTTGGCAGGCGACAACCATAGTTTTTTTTTTAGTTGTTATTAGGAATACGTTTGCACCCATTTCCTGGTTTGTTTCTCTCTGTCTCCAATTATGACAACCACGGGGCGATATGGGGTAGTGAATATTCTTACACCGCCACTACACGGTCAAGCCTTCTAAGTCAACGATATAATATGATGTTACTACGAAAGGCTTACTATTTCTAAAACAGACAGATTGTGGCTATGAAACATTAACCGAGGAAGTTTTTTATTAGTCTAATAATGTACCCAACTACAGGTCAAAAGCAAAGCCCTCAGTTCTTTTACTTCTCGCGTTCTTAAGTAATATTGAAATTTTTATCGAAGTGGTGATTAATGTCACCTGTTAATTTCTTTTTTGGTATGCTTCTACGCTTTCATCTTGTAGTGTCGAAAAATATTTTACCACAGAAGAAAACATAATTTTATTCGCCTATACGTTTATTTTATCCAATTATATATTATTTTAATTGTATTCAAATTGTAAAATGCGTGCTACGTATTTGAATCATCGAATTATTAAAAATATTCCTTACGTGCTTCACATTCGGATACACAAATGTTAAAAAAAGAAATAGTCTCCCGAAAATCGCATAAATTAAATGCTCCGACAACGAATTTATCTTTTTTTACCATCAGCATACTAATCGTAACAGCCCTCCTCGCGGTGTCTATCCTCCGGGGTGGCCTCCGCATCAATAAAATTAACATTGTAATCCACTTACTGTAACGAAAAAATTATAAGTAAATGTGTTTTCATTCTTCGCTGATTTACTGAACGGCATAATCATTTTACCTAACTGCTACACGATTTAAAAAGAATAGCTTTACGCTCAAAGAACCTTGATTTTTTTTAAATGGAGAAAATTTGGTAGGAATATGAGCAATTATATTATCTATCCAATTAGTGTTTGCCACTTAAATTTTCTTTATTTTATTTAAAAAAATAGTTAAGTTTATTAAGCATTGGCTGTACTGTCTGTGTAACTTCGTTATCATTAAACTATATACATAGAATCGAGATTATCTTAATTGATATTGCCCTTTAATAAATATAATTTATAACAAATCGCATTTTTTGAAATCTCTATTTCATTTTTATTACATTTACGCGATTTTTTTTAATTTTTCACATTTTACTAATTTTAAGGATTTTATCGTGTTTGACTTTAACTTATTTTTAATCGTTAAATATTAACTCCCGATGATTCAGTGCGTCGCTGCACCCGTGTTCACGGTGGGACTAAGGTGTTTGATGTCTTGTAGTGCGATTGTGTAACTCTGAGGGGAATCGTTGTTGGCCCCAGCCAACTTCTCTAATCATATTAGTTTTTTTTTTTTAATTTCAATAGCCTCGTGAACCATCCCTGGTATAAATCGGTTATCGGCTAGAGGAAGAGAGCGCCATCGTGAATAATGATCACGAACTGTAGATTTCTCGGATCGTTGATGTTTGACGTCAGGCGTTAGCTTTAGTTTGTAATGAAACTCATACGCTCAGACTACCGATATACGTTATGATACCTTTAATAATAACTCTCTCAGAAATGAGGAGGCCTGTATCCAGCAGCTGATGGAGTATGTGAGCTGTAACCGTAATTTTTTAATGACTTCAAGTTAGAGAGTTTGAAGTGTATTAGATGCAATTTGAAATCAAATCACATAAAAGTTATCTTTATGATTGATTTTTAATTAATACACATAAATTAATACACGTGATTTGAAATTAAAGCTTTAACAATACAAACAATTTATACAGTGTACTATTAAAATAATATACAAACAATATTTACCTATTATTTTATATTTAGATTATATTGTGTATATAGATTGTAATGCAACAATGGATTTAAAAAGTAATTACTTAGTTTTTGTAAACCCTTTTTATGGGACCTTTAATAATAGATATATAATAGATAACGTGAAACCAATTACCACATGAGAGAGTGAATACACGTGATTTGAAATTAAAGCTTTAACAATACAAACAATTTATACAGTGTACTATTAAAATAATATACAAACAATATTTACCTATTATTTTATATTTAGATTATATTATGTATATAGATTGTAATGCAACAATGGCTTTAAAAAGTAATTACTTAGTTTTTGTAAACCCTTTTGATGGGACCTTTAATAATAAGATTAATCATAGCAATAAAAGCTGTACCAAAACCTCGTTGTTAAATAAGCTTGTTGCTTGTTGTCTTTTGTTAAACAGTAATTGTTAAATAAATTGACATAACGACGTACCTAATTATTTAGTTAATCCTACGGGCGATAAAAGCACGTCAGTCGTATTGACATTGGAATGTATTATTTATGCATTGGGCTCGAATTAGACAAACGTAAAATTTACTTAATTATTTAAAAGCGACGCAATGATTTTCACCTTTCAACGACTTTATCGGGTTGTTTTAGGCAGTATTTTGGTTTGATACAATTTTTTTATGTACTAAACCCATAGTAGATAATATAATGATCTCTTTGTTAATTTTATTCCGTCGTCATTTTTTCGATATTGACGGTATTTATTATTTATTATTGAATATTGAACATAATTATTATTTAAATTTATTAAAATAATATAAAGTGACAATTCTATTGTCTTGATCAAAGTCGACTATGTCGACAATGACTATGTGATCAGGAAAGGTGTCCGCGACGCAAAATAAAGACATGTGTCACAAGAGTATACTCGTCCTGAAACTAACAGTGCATGAATGACAGTAAATACGCAAGGATGTATTATTTATGGAAAATAATTACCTATTGCAAATGTTATGTAAAATAGGTCATCATCAATTATTACAACAATACTATTTTGCTTTAAAAGTTACGGCAACTAAAGTATGAATATAACGTATTTTCGATAGGGTCTTGTCTCAACAGTCAGTGTGTATATTTTGACCTGATCTGCTTATTGCAAATCTGTCTTTTTGTAGAATAATAGTAAATAAACGAGCACACAGTCTAACTGATGGTAAGTGGATAGTCGCGCTGCAGTTATGGTTGCAGAACGTACGGGTCGGCTCGACCGGGCTCTCACAGAATACCAGCGTAAAATAGCAGCTTAATGTTGCTGTTTCGTATTGTGAGTGTAAAGAACCGGAGACCGCTTTTGCTGGAAACGAGGCATTCCATCTTATTCCTCAGGGGTGACAACGAATCTGCATTTTGATTCTTAATTGAAGATAATGGTCCACAGCATCCACTTACCATTAGGTGGACTGTGTGATCATTTGTCAATCTCTTTGTATAAACTAAATCAATAAATATTATTGTAAGTGTGTATAACGTGCGCGTCAGAACGATAAGAAGAATCGTCGTTCATCGGCTAAGATCAACAATTTACGTTACTCCAGAGTCCACTCGTCGCTCGTCAATAGTAGTCGGCGAACCGCGTGAAAGTTACGCAGTTGTTTAATACCAAGAACACTATGTTGAAAACATATCGTACATGGTTGAACTAGGCCTATTCATTGACGCCAAAACATGTCTACGTTTTTACAACAAAGTTCCAGAAAATGTACAAAATTTGTCAATAAACAAGTATAAATTAAAAATGAAAAGATTTATTACAGAAAAATTGCACAAAAAGGGTTATTATAATATCAAAGAATACATGAATGAAAATAACCCTTGGGAATGAGGTGATCGACACCATGCTGGTTCTATTAAAATTCATTTAAAAATTCTACAAAATTATTGTAAAGTGAAATATTATTTTCCGAACCAGTGGTAAATAAAATACATGCGTGAGTGTCGTGGAACACTCGGTTGGAACGAAGTTCCTTTCGTAATATTTTTTTTATATACTAGTAATGCTATTAAACATTACTAATATTCCCTTAAACAACTTCTGGTGAGCTTAAAATGCTTATGTCAGAAGTGGTTTACTTTAGTGGTTTGGTTTAGAAGTGGTTTTAGAAGTGGATTCGAGCCCACGACCTTTCGAGTTCGCGGTCCGCGCCCTGCCATTAGGCTACTGACGCTTCTAATATATTATTATTGATAAACGTAATATATTACTGATTAACTAATACAAATAAATTACTTACTACCGTCTATTAAAATGAAGCGTCATTTAAAATAAAATAATATTTCTTTCATGGCAAGATAAGAAAAGTGCGAGGGAGATGGATATTATTCGATCTCGCTTCCTTATAGCCGCCAAGGCCGTCTATACTACGTCAAAAGTCCTAACACTTTTTCTCGCCCCTATCCACCAAATTCAAACCGTCCGATAAAGAACTTCGTTCTAAAAAATACTTTCAATAAGTATTATGTAATAACCTTTATTGAATAAAAATCTATTCTATTCTATTTTATTTTAAACAATCTTAAACTTTTTATTTTTTAATAAAAAATTGCTGCCTGCTAATAATTCTTTATATTATATGTTACATTCAAAACTCTTTCCCAGCCAGCTACTTTAGACCGCCGAAAACAGTAAAAAGTATTTTGATCAATTAACTTGGTCAATAGTAGTTTTGACTGGAAAAAAAAAATGGTTAATTGAGGTTTTGAGTGGATGAAATAAAAAAAATATCGTTAAAAGTAGTTTTGGCCAAGGCTGATAGTTAAAATCACTTTTGACCAGGAGCTTAAGCGAAAACTTTAATAGCTAATTGACTAGAGTTTATCTTAGACTCTACTAGTTTTTTATTAGCCCGACAGAATCAACTAAATGTCTGCTGCCGTTGATTACTAACGTATATTAATAACTAATACTGATATTACTAATATCAGCGAAAATAAGTTGTGGTGGGGCTGACAAAACAACCAACCCCATTATTCATATCTACACTGTTAAAAAGTCCACAGTGAATAAGAAGTAAAACTCATCATTTATTAGATTCAATTTATACACGACAGTAATGTGAAGCAAAATCTTATTAGATTCGTCTTCTTCAGAATTAAAGCTGCTTAACTGACGGCGGGACGATTTAAAATGCATTTTGGCGTCCCGAGTTATACACCACGCAGATCTAATGTCAAATGCAATAATGCAGAAAGTTTCTTAATGAGTTTCACCTCGGCTGAAGCCACAAATTGGATTATAATGTTAATATCATGATTCCGCTAGGCTTGCTCGCTCTGCGGGGAACAATTTCGGTTCTTCTTAAGGCGTATGGGCGTCTATTATTCTCATTTCAATAAGAAATAAATTACGAATTCTTATTACGTTTTTCATTTCGGGGAGTGTTTAACAATGTCTTGTAATATAAAATAAACAGACTAATAGAAATTTGCACTCTGGAGTTCATTTATCTCGTGATTACCGTAATGAAAATAAATATATTGTGTTGTCTATAAATTGCTTGGGAACAAATCAATAATATACCTACTATTTAATTTGGTTTTATAATATTTACCATTTTAATTCCAAAGTTTTTTGCGGTAAAAAGAAAAAGGGGAGATCTCCTACCGGGCTTTTCAACCCTAGGAGCGGTTATTTCGGAACTGTTTAATATATAGCGCGTTAACTTCAGAACTTTGATAGCGCGATTTAGGCTTCGGTGCATTTCGCTTTGTGGCGCGACGACAGCGCCGTTACAGTTTCATAAAAAATATTAGTTATTTATTACGACTTTGTTGATCTTATAAACGCTCAATTTAAATACGAAAGAAAAAAAAAAAAATTATTTTATCATATCCAAATTCTAGACGACAAACGTACTAAGTGATAAATAATAATATAATTGAGTAATAATTGTCTAATTGAGTAAAAAATAATATAATAATATAATTTAGCTTGTTTTTTTCATTTTCATTTGCTCTCACAATGGCGCAAATTTTTTATCTTTTTCACCCCAAATAATGATAAGTGACATGAAAAGAAAGACAAATACGCAAAAATATAAAGAAATAATGTATTATTTTACAAATTGTAATAAACAGCCATAAATTATTTTTATTTCACTAAAACGATGAATCAAAGTTTTAAATTATTCGATTATTTTAAATTATTATTTATTACATTCAATCATAATAAGTGATTTTAATGCAATAAAATATGAACGGCGTAAACGACTGATTTTATTACAACTGACTATGCTGTTTCTAAATAAGTGCCGGAATACTGGTAGGCCAATGAAAGGTAAATCTGATACATGTGTAAAGCGAGTTTTATTTCAGCTTCTAAGGCGGGTGGAACAAAATCATAAAACCTTTAAAAACTGATCTATAACTTCTCCATAGTGGCGCTACTTTGGAGGTTTGGAGCAGAAGTCTTGTTGTTCAAGGAAGGGGACAATTAAAAAGGCTTCATTAAGGAACCCCAGACCGATTTCCGACCGGTTATTGCAGACTGTTTTGCATGCAGACTTCTAGCCTCCCGAAAAAACCGGTTTCCGAAAAGGCTTTAGTACCATTGATCACAATCACACTCTTCGGAAAATTCTACAAAAGACCTACAATATGAAAAATTATTGGATTTCTTTGAAATTTAGGCGGTACTGCAATCCCTTTCGCGGCGCCAAGTTGAACGTCGATATATCGAAATACTGAAGCTTTTGTACAGTAAGATTTTGATGGCTACCCGATTACAAAGCTAGAGTACGAAAACTATTAAGCTGCAGGGTGTAAAACAGGGTTAAATATATCCCTGAAACTCTTCACCGCTTAAGCTTATAGCTTGAAGAACCAACTGTTGATGGGAAAGAAAGATTAACCCCCCTTCTCCCTAGATGAAGTGACGTTCTGGTAAGACGATGGATGCAGTAGGCTCAGGATCGTCTTTTGTGGCATTCCTAGGGAAAGGGTGATGTTCATCAATAGACTTGTGAAGGTAATTTTGTGTCTTTAATGACGACGAAAATGATGAAAGATAGTGTTAGTGCCTAAATAAAAACCAAGTGCCTATTAAGTGATGGTATTTTTTTAATGTTTCAGATCTCTATATTTTATACAAGCATAATTAAAATTACGAATCTAAGACGAACTCGACGATTCGCTGTTCATAAGCTTCGATGCTGCTACTTTATTCATCGGAAAGTTTATGAAAACATTTAACTTATACAATTTTATGCCCAACTATAACAGATAGTACTTTGCCAATATAGAAGTCGAAATGGAGGACAGCGGAGATTTACAATCTGTAGTTAATGTCCGCCAACAATGAGATACAATTTAACTTCTGCGCAACGAAACGATTTTACAAAGCAACACTACTGGACCGACGATATATTTTGCTAATGTTTTTGGCCGGCATTTACAAAGTTCTGTGCAGCGCAATAACGTTTTTTTCACTGTCGACTCTACCGCGACTTAATAACTTTATTGCTTGTGTAATACTAGCTGGTTCATATTTTTAATTTATTTAGGAGGCGGCAATGCTTTGAATATTTTTATTGATTACCTTCCTTAAGGTCTTATCACGAATCTTTTAAATGTAGTGGTTGGTTTTTTAAATAAAAGCAAAAAAATGAAAAGATATGAACCGTCAATGTGGGTAAAAATCAATAAATATAATATTCTATAGGAAGATCTTGTTATATTTTCTTTTATTTCATTATCGATTATAGTGGTGTAAAGTAGGAATAAATGTTCAGAAGCAGGTTAACTTAAAACAGTGATAATGAAGTAATTGTTATTAATGTTGGTGATAGAATAATTTGCTAGAGTTTTCTTAGCCCGATACAATGTAGTTATTTCTTAAGACGGAAAATGTACACACTCTCTTCGAACTTTTCTCACACGTACTACACTTCCTTCTTTCGGATGTGTATTTGGTCGACCGTTAGTATTTTCAAATATAAATTATATAACTTTTAGATCTTTTAGACATTATGTACTCTGAATTAACATCTTTAACCAGAACAGGAACAAGGAAATAAGGAAATATGTATTATAGTGATAGACTGTCTAATGTTTGTTGAGAGCAAAATAATGTAATACTGGTAATACCGGTTTTGGTTAGGGCGCAGTTAAAAGATAATGAAGGATTCTTAGCAAATTTACACCATCTTTACATCCTAATAACTACGACTTGAGAACCTTTGATTTTACATTTAGGTACTTTGATCATCGAGACACTTAGTAACTAAATATGAATATTTCTTCAGTCATGATAATGACAAACAACAAATATGAATACTGCAATATTTGTTATTATTTTTATCTAAGGTTACAATAATACCACATAAACATTCTTTTTTTTTGTTTTACATGGGAAAATGCCTACGCATACCCGCCTCGCGGGGGCAAGAACGGGTTATGTCGGATTCGCACCGACTAAAATCCCATGGTGATCCACCTTCGTCGTATATTGACAGGGCCACGGGAACGCTTTCGCACACATCCGCGGCCCCACCAGCGCCGGCCACCCCATGGCGGCCCCTCCTCGGGAGAAGACTACTCCTTCCCCATCTCCTTTTCAGGTAAGACGCAGCAGAACACATGGCGCGCCATCCTCCGTACGTGTCGGATGCGCGGAGGCCATGGGGCCGGAAAAAACAAGTACTCAGAAGCACTAGCCTTCCTGACCCCAACGGCGGATCTGGTCTATGGCTCCGCTGCCAACCAAAATTTGGCTGCGGAGGATAGGGAGAGCAGCACCTCGCAATACCGACACTCCTCTCCCCCCGCAGCCCCACCACCACCGCATCAACAGTGCGGCCCCGTCAGAGCCGCGGAGGATAGGTCGAGTCGCGCATCGCCATACCAGCACTCCTCTTCCCCCGCGACTCCACCTCGTCTGCAGCGGTAGGACGAGAGGACAGCCCTCTCGCCGCAACCCACCAACACACATCCGAAGTGGGCTCGCCAAGCCCACTTGGAGTGGCCATCTCCGGCCTGCCCTTCACCTCGGGTCAGCCATGTGGTTCCTCTTTGTTCACCGCGGATGACTAAGCGACGGCTACTAAGCCCCACCCCCCCCATCCCCCCATCCCCCGCCACGACAAGGCGGGGACCCGTTTGGGGGAGACCACATAAATGTCCTACTGCCCAGTAGTTTTGACATTCTCTCATTTCTTCAAAAGAGATACGAAGCAGGAAAACATTTTCTCGAAAGAACATAATATTTCGATTAGGACTTTGACTTTATTAAAACAGTTTACTAACACTATTATATTTATTCCCTTTATTTGAATTTTATTGTACTTTATATCTTTATTACTCATTTATTAATTTTATTAATTGAATTGTTTACACCCGCCACAGTTTCTTAAATCATCCTGGGTTGACTGGTAGAGATTGCCATAAGGCATTAAGTCTAATTATAAGGTGTGTAATGAGGATTAAATAAATAAACAAATAATTATTTATTTGTTTATTTATTAGCAATAGGGTGACTCAGTAGATGAAATGACGACCATGAGCGCGCTTTGTGATAGGCTGCCAGAGACCCTATGTCCACTAGAGATGATGATGATAAATATGGTACTTTATATTTCTTAATTAATAATAGGTACTATAATATGTTTTAGGAATAAATGTATAATATTTCAAAATTCATGAAATTAAAGTTGAAACCATCTTGTTGTATTGTTGAAGCATTAATTTGTTATGAAAATTTACAAGTTCACACGAGTTGGTGGTGCTTGGTAGCTTAGAGCGGACGCGAGCTATGACAACGAAATTCCATCAGCATTATATTAAAATAATAAGCTTGCTCTAATTTTGCACTAGCCCTCGGGCAACCTTTCATTATGAGTTAACCTGTGTTATGTGTACCCATTTAACCATTAACTTACCTAATTCTTTTGTCTTAAATAAAAAATATAGCACATTTAACCAAAATGTTTCACGCTATTTGTATTTTATAAATCCGTTACTCAAACGGGAGATTATTTAATTTTAAATTATCTTTTTTGGGCATTATTAGAAACGGCAAAAAGCTTTCAGCCATGCTACTCTGTCACTTCCAAGATTTATTGTACAGCAAAAATTGGTAACGAAGTATTTCGGGCGAGACGAAAAATAAAATGCTCTAGAATTCGAATGTACCCGGTAAATAGTGTTACGCCATATACTTACTTGAGTGTAGTTACAATATTCTGTAAAGATTATTATGGTTAAAGTTAAAGTTAAGGTTAAGGCAACTGCGTGAGTAGCTGTGACCATCACAGCATTTGGGTTACTCAAACTAAAACACAGCAATGGGTGTAAGACTGTGTGACTACAGAAATAAAAGGCTGTTACCAACCCAGGCAAACTCCTAGGCTGAGAGAACCACACCTAGTAAAACAATATATTTTTCGTAAGATTTTTTCCAAAATGTTATTGGTAGACTTTGCTTATATTTTACATTCCAGCTACAAAATATCATTTGTATTTGTAAACATTACATTTATGTTTTGTCGGCGATAATAGTGTTCCTCAGCCCAATTTGGACCCCGACGACAACTTCCCTATACTCGTATTATGAATATATTGCCAAAAGTAGGTACAATCGTACAATCAATGGACTTAAATTCATTCAGGTAATGTTTACAAGCACAAATGACATTTTGTAGCTGGAATGTAAAATATAAGCAAAATCTACCAATAACATTTTGGAAAAAATTAAACGAGAAAACCTTTTTATATCTTTTTAGAATTCCTTATAACATTAAGAAAATTAAATTGATAAATATTGTTTTTATGTTAAAAAAAGTTTTCTTTATAGTAATTTTACATCATTATAACATCATGTAGTTCGGTGAACAATCTATACTTTTAAAAACTATGTCTTTATACAGTTTGTACGAGGGCGAAATTCATTAATTTGTTTCAAATAGAAATGGAGTTTAAGGCAACAAATACTTTTTGAAGGCTGCCAAGCCACGGCGAAGTTGTATTAAATTAAAGTTCATTTTAGTTTCTAAATTAGGTCTAAAAGGTAAGTATAAACTTTGTATACAAATAACCTTTTAATTAGTCATAGTTCTTAATGACAGAGTGAGAAATTGTGTGATAAGAGAAGAGTGTGGTTTGCAAGATGATGTTGTGACCAGGATTAAGAAAGGAATGCTTCGGTGGTTTGGTCATGTAGAAAGAATGAATGAGGAAAGAGTGACAAAGGAAATTTATGTTGCAGAGCTGAACGGCAGAGTCGGGAAGGGACGCCCTAGGCGAAAGTTTATCGACCAAATTGCCGATATATTAAAAATTGGCCAAATTAAGAGTACCCTTAACCGACGAGCGTGTATGCGTAGGTTATGGATGTGGAGGAGGCGAGAGAGGTGTGTCAGGATCGTGCCAAATGGAAGTCCATAGTCTCTGCCTACCCCTCTGGGTGACAGGCGTGAGTGTTTATGTAGTCATAGTTATATGGATTTATGATCAATTACGCGTTAGGCACAGACATAGACTATTTTGGATTTGAGGGGACAATAGAGCACAGAATGAAAATACCCACAGTTCCAGTGTATTCAACTAATTATTTATGATCTTAGTTATTTTTTTTTTAAAAGCAGGTATTGAGTTTTCAGGTTCACTATGATAACCACTGAATATGGTGTAATTTGGAACTGTGTATTACTAGTAGCAATTTTAGTAGTGTGGGCACCGGGTTAAGTAAGAAGACTAAAATATAATCGGTGAGCATCGGACCACTAAAATACTACAGTTAAATAAGCAATTGAATTCGATCAAAGGTATTTAGTTAGCCTAGCTAAGCGTTAATCAGACGCCGCAGGTCACGCTATCTGTTATAACCTATTTATAACTATTATAAACTATTATAAATATAACTATTATAAATAGATTATAACAGATAGCGTGACGACCTGGTAGGACATGTAGAAAGTCAATGAATACAGGTAGCTCAGGAGTTTGCTTTATGGCATTTCTTGGGGTGGCCATGTTCAGCAGTGGACTTGTGAACGGCTGTAATTATGATGATGATAGGATATATCAACATATTAGTACTAGTAACGCTAAGAAATATGTTTACTTATATAAGATTGAACTGATATTTCTTGTATCAAGCAATGAATAATTGATTAACTGAAAAATAAACTATTCTTACTCTAACAAAAAATTAATAAATGAAATTACGTCACTAAATCGGACACTATTAATAAAAAGTGATATATTAAAATTTAAACTTATAAAATTCGGATCTATTACCGTCATTTCAAAATTTAAACTTAGTCGAGTGCATTATAATAAGCAAATAAGTAATTTAAAAAAATTATGTGTTCTTAATTATTTTATTTAATATTTTTCTAGAGCGCCAGTATAATTACAGACTGTGGGGCATTCATTTTCTTAAGTATTGTGGTGGAATTTTAGAAACATTAATGTGCAATTTTTGAACGAACCCCGACGTGGATACCGGCCCGGATATAACTGTGCGGGATTCGAACCTGCGGCGCCACAGCTAACGCTTAGCTACGCTAACTAAATACCTTTTGATCGAATTCAATTGCTTATTTAACTGTAGTATTTTAGTGGTCCGATGCTCACCGATTATATTTTAGTCTTCTTACTTAACCCGGTGCCCACACTACTAAAATTGCTACTAGTAATACACAGTTCCAAATTACACCATATTCAGTGGTTATCATAGTGAACCTGAAAACTCAATACCTGCTTTTAAAAAAAAAATAACTAAGATCATAAATAATTAGTTGAATACACTGGAACTGTGGGTATTTTCATTCTGTGCTCTATTGTCCCCTCAAATCCAAAATAGTCTATGTCTGTGCCTAACGAGTAATTGATCATAAATCCATATAACTGTGACTACATAAACCCTCACGCCTGTCACCCAGAGGGGTAGGCAGAGACTATGGACTTCCATTTGGCACGATCCTGACACACCTCTCTCGCCTCCTCCACATCCATAACCTACGCATACACGCTCGTCGGTTAAGGGTACTCTTAATTTGGCCCATTTTCAATATATCGCCAATTTGGTCGATAAACTTTCGCCTAGGGCGTCCCTTCCCGACTCTGCCGTTCAGCTCTGCAACATAAATTTCCTTTGTCACTCTTTCCTCATTCATTCTTTCTACATGACCAAACCACCGAAGCATTCCTTTCTTAATCCTGGTCACAACATCATCTTGCAAACCACACTCTTCTCTTATCACACAATTTCTCACTCTGTCATTAAGAACTATGACTAATTAAAAGGTTATTTGTATACAAAGTTTATACTTACCTTTTAAACCTAATTTAGAAACTAAAATGAACTTTAATTTAATACAACTTCGCCGTGGCTTGGCAGCCTTCAAAAAGTATTTGTTGCCTTAAACTCCATTTCTATTTGAAACAAATTAATGAATTTCGCCCTCGTACAAACTGTATAAAGACATAGTTTTTAAAAGTATAGATTGTTCACCGAGCTACATGATGTTATAATGATGTAAAATTACTATAAAGAAAACTTTTTTTAACATAAAAACAATATTTATCAATTTAATTTTCAGTGTAATTTGTTATAAGGAATTCTAAAAAGATATAAAAAGGTTTTCTCGTTTCATTTTTTCCAAAATGTTTTTACTAGATTTTGCTTATATTTTACATTCCAGCTACAAAATGTCATTTTGTGCTTGTAAACATTACACTGAATGAATTTAAGTCCATTGATTGTACGATTGTACCTACTTTTGGCAATATTTTCATAATATAGGGAAGTTGTGTCGGGGTCAAAAATGGGCTGAGGAACATTATTATCGCCGACAAAACATTAATGTAATGTTTACAAATACAAATGATATTTTGTAGCTGGAATGTAAAACATAAGCAAAATCTACCAATAACATTTTGGAAAAAAATCATACGAAAAATATATTGTGTTTACTAGGTGTGGTTCTCTCAGCCTAGGAGTTTGCCTGGGTCGGTAACAGCCTTTTATTTCCGTATTCACACAGTCTTACACCCATTGCTGTGTTTTAGTTTGAGTAACCCAAATGATGTGATGGTCACAGCTACACTAGATCACGCAGTTGCCATTTACTAACTTTAACCATAATAATCTTTACAGAATATTGTCACTACACTCAAGTAAGTATATGGCTTAACACTATTTACCGGGTACATTCGAATTCTAGTGCATTTTATTTTTAGTCTCACCCGAAATACTTCGTTACCAATTTTTGCTGTACAATAAATCTTGGAAGTGACAGAGTAGCATGGCTGAAAGCCATTTGCCGTTTCTAATAATGCCCAAAAAAGATAATTTAAAATTAAATAATCTCCCGTTTAAGTAACGGATTTATAAAATGCAAATAGCGTGAAACATTGTAGTTAAATATGCTATATTTTTTATTTAAGACGAAAGAAGTAGGTAAGTTAATGAGTAAATGGGTACACATAACACAGGTTAACTCATAATGAAAGGTCGCCCGAGGGCTAGTGCAAAATTAGAGCAAGCTTATTATTTTAATATAATGCTGATGGAATTTCGTTGTCATAGCTCGCGTCCGCTCTAAGCTATCAAGCACCACCAACTCGTGTGAACTTGTAAATTTTCATAACAAATTAATGCTTCAACAATAGCTTACAACAAGATGGGTTCAACTTTAATTTCATGAATTTTGAAATATTATACATTTATTCCTAAAACATATTATAGTACCTATTATTAATTTAGAAATATAAAGTACCATATTTATCATCATCATCTTTAGTGGACATAGGGTCTCTTGCAGCCTATCACAAAGCGCGCTCATGGTCGTCATTTCATCTACTGAGTCACCCTACTGCTAATAAATAAACAAATAAATAATTATTTGTTTATTTATTTAATCCTCATTACACACCTTATAATTAGAGATATATAGGGCGGACTTAATGCCTTATGGCAATCTCTACCAGTCAACCCAGGATGATTTGAGAAACTGTGGCGGGTGTAAACAATTGAATTAATAAAATTAATAAATGAGTAATAAAAATATAAAGTACAATAAAATTCAAATAAAGGGAATAAATATAATATTGTTAGTAAACTGTTTTAATAATATTAAAGTCAAAGTCCTAATCGAAATATTATGTTCTTTCGAGAAAATGATTTCCTGCATCGTATCTCTTTTGAAGAAAGACAAAACTAATGGGCCGTAGGACATTTATGTGGTCTCCCCTGAAAGGGTTCCCACCTTGTCGTGGCGGGGGCTTAGTAGCCGTGGCTTAGTCACCCGCGGTGAACAAAGAGGACCCACATGGCTGACCGAGGTGAAGGGCAGGCCCGAGATGGCCATTCCAAGTGGGCTTAGTGAGCCCACTTCGGATGTGTGTTGGTGGGTTGCGGCGAGAGGGCTGTCCTCTCGTCCTACCGCTGCAGACGAGGTGGAGTCGCGGGGGAAGAGGAGTGCTGGTATGGCGATGCGCGACTCGCCCTATCCTCCGCGGCTCTGACGGGGCAGCACTGTTGATCCGGTGGTGGTGGGGCTGCGGGGAGAAGAGTGTCGGTATTGCGAGGTGCCGCTCTCCTATCCTCAGCAGCCAAATTTTGGTTGGCAGCGGAGCCATAGACCAGAAGTCAGGAAGGCTAGTGCTTCTGAGTACTTGTTTTTCTTGCCTCATGGCCTCCGCGCATCCGACACGTACGGAGGAAGGCGCGCCATGTGTTCTGCTGCGTCTTACCTGAAAAGGAGATGGGGAAGGAGTAGTCTTCTCCCGAGGAGGGGCCGCCATGGGGTGGCCGGCGCTGGTGGGGCCGCGGATGTGTGCGAAAGCGTTCCCGTGGCCCTGCCAATATGCGACGAAGGTGGAACACCATGGGATTTTAGTCGGGGGTATGCGTAGGCATTTTCCCATGTAAAACAAAAAAAAAATGTTTATGTGGTATTATTGTAATCTTATATAAAAATAATAACAAATATTACAGTATTCATATTTGTTGTTTATCATTCTCATGACTGAAGAAATATTCATATTAAGTTACTAAGTGTCTCGATGATCAAAGTACCTAAATGTAAAATCAAAGGTTCTCAAGTCGTAGTTATTAGAATGTAAAGATGGTGTAAATTTGCTAAGAATCCTTCATTATCATTTAACTGCGCCCTAACCAAAACCGGTATTACCAGTATTACATTATTTTGCTCTCAACAAACATTAGACAGTCTATCACTATAATACATATTTCCTTGTTCCTGTTCTGGTTAAAGATGTTAATTCAGAGTACATAATGTCTAAAAGATCTAAAAGTTATATCATTTATATTTGAAAATACTAACGGTCGACCAAATACACATCCGAAAGAAGGAAGTGTAGTACGTGTGAGAAAAGTTCGAAGAGAGTGTGTACATTTTCCGTCTTAAGAAATAACTACATTGTATCGGGCTAAGAAAACTCTAGCAAATTATTCTATCACCAACATTAATAACAATTACTTCATTATCACTGTTTTAAGTTAATTTTTTTAAATTACTTATTCGCTTATTATAATGCATTCGACTAAGTTTAAAGTTTGAAATAACGGTAATACATAGATCCGAATTTTATAAGTTTAAATTTTAATATATCACTTTTTATTAATAGTGTCCGATTTAGTGACGTAATTTCATTTATTAATTTTTTGTTAGAGTAAGAATAGTTTATTTTTCAGTTAATCAATTATTCATTGCTTGATACAAGAAATATCAGTTCAATCTTATATAAGTAAACATATTTCTTAGCGTTACTAGTACTAATATGTTGATATATCCTATCATCATCATAATTACAGCCGTTCACAAGTCCACTGCTGAACATGGCCACCCCAAGAAATGCCACAAAGCAAACTCCTGAGCCACCTGTATTCATTGACTTTTTACATGTCCTACCAGGTCGTCACGCTATCTGTTATAACCTATTTATAACTATTATATAATAGTTTTTGTCGTAGTAACGGGTTTTTGTCGTGATAAGCGAGCATGCAGTCCATTTGATGGTAAGTGGGATACTGTGGCCATAGACATCTATCTACATGTATCCTGAATTAAAAATCAAAATTCCGATGCGTCGGCACCCCTGAGAACTAAGATGAAATGTCTCTTTACTAGTAAAGAGGGTATCCGGTTCTTGTTACTCACCATAGGAAACACAGCGGTATTTAGCTAATATTTTACGCTGGTATCCAGTGCGAAGCGGTTGGTCGAGCCGGCCCATTCATGCTGCTGCTATAAAACGCTGCAACGTGGCTCCACCCCTAGTGACTTTTTAATCATTTAAGTATTTTATCTCGAAAACAAATGACATCGACTCCCAACCAAATTCAGTCAATGCGTAATTGCATAATGAAACCTGATTAAATTTCTACGATTTTTACTAAATTTTTGTTAATGAATATCTATAAAAAATACCTCTAAGAGTCTCCAAATAGGGAGTTGATAATGTCTGCAGTTTGAATTAAACGCATATTGATAGTCTGCAATAAAAAGATATAAGTATTAATATTTTATACACCACTTACATAACTTGGTAATAAATCATTTTATTAAAATGAAATTTTTTGTTTCACAAGTATCAATAAAATTTTAGTAAAATATGTCTTTTTATATTTATTTAGTATGCGTAAATCAATCGTACTCACTGTACCCTTGCTGTAGTCGCGATGGTGAAGTGGTATCAATTTACATGCACTTCAATTGAGGGCTCTTGGTTTGTTGTCCCTTTGAAACAATCATTCTGCCTTTTAGCGTTAAACGGATGTTGCTTTTGTAGTATAGTCATGATTGTTTTTGAGCACTTTTATTTTTAATTAACTTTTATTTTTAATCAAACTAAATCCTAAAACAGTAAAATATTTAGAAGTTTTAAATATTTTGTATTTAGAGTTTTTTTTCCACTACTATAATTACACTGATTTTTATTTATCATAATTATCATATATAGACAATTACTATAGCCCAAAATTTAAGAATTAGTTAAAATATGTAGGTATATTCATTTAAAATATATTTAACACAACCTCGACTGCCTCGTTCGTCTAGTGGTTGTAAACGTGACTGCTGATCATGAGGTACCGCGGTAAAATCCCGGGTCGGGTCAAAAAAATTAGTTATTGAGTTTTTCCGTCAAGAAAATTTCAGTAGCTGCCCGATGTCTGGGAGTTGGCGGTGTCTTACCCCGTGCCTCGGAAAACACGTAAAGCCGTTGGTACTGCGCCTGCTCTCTCTCCGGTTGTGTCGGTTTACCGTTCCATTGGACTATGAGAGTGAGGGCATAGAGAGTACAGCTGTGCCATACACACTTGGGCACTATAATCTCGTCCTGCGCCGATGGCTAGTCTACGTTGAGGCTGACCGAACTTCGTTCTGGAGGACTATTTAACACAGCCAATGCTTATCACATAAAAAGTTGTAATTGAGGCGGAACGTACCGTAGCCCTGTTATCTCTGACTCCGATGTAATTTTTATTGCTATGTCCTCTGAAACTGATTATCCCATTTCAATAAAACTAATCACAGATAGTATATTTTTTACGTGGTAGCTATATTATGGTTGTAGCACGAATGGGTCGGCTCGACCGGGGAAGGACCACGCTCTCACAGAATACCAGCGTAAAATAGCAGCTTAATGCTGCTGTGTTTCGTATGGTGAGTGTAGAGAACCGGAGACCCTTTTTGCTGGAAACGAGGCATTCCATCGTAGTCCTCAAGGGTGACAACGCATTTGCATTTTGATTCTTAATCGAAGATAAATGTAGATGTCTATGGGCCACTGCATCCACTTACCATCAGGTGGACTGTATGCTCGTTTGTCACCCCATTCTATAAAAAAAAGTATACGTAGTTTAAACAGTGCTTAGATCATTTTCTTGTCTTGAGCTATTTTTATTTATAAAAATGGAGATTTTCATATTATATACTGTTATATGTACACATAAATTTGTGTTTATGATGTAATTAAATACAAAAACGCCACTTGAAGTAGATCGCATAACGCTTTATTTAGAGCGTTGACACTGCTGTATCGAACTACAGACAAAATATGAGTCGTTCAAAATATTTTCTAATACGAGTATATATACCTATAACCTAATTAATGTCCACGCAGTTGTGTAACATTTTTTTTACATATTTTTTTATTTTACATTCTTTTAGAAACTAAATATTTTATGCAATATGTGAATAAAAAGTTTCAAAATAATTTTTTTATTTGCAGTTGATTTTATTGACGATTTCATAAGTCAACTCACACAACTATAAACAAGCAAAGCTGTAAATGCGTTTTTAATCCCGAAGACTAAAATAAAATGCCTCATACTTTGTAATTATACTCGCACTCATAACGTTTATCTGGAAGACAGTAATGTGTATACTGGCTGGTGCTTGACGGTAGTATTCTACCACCACCGTCCGACCACACTCCATCCTCATAGACCACCCTCTTATCTATTAATAAGAGAGTGGTCTATCTAATGTAAAGGGTGACGAAAATAAAAAATAAATTATTTTTTTTACGTTTTTGATCAGCCATAGAATTTTGAGCTTGTTTTAAAACAATTCATCATCATTATTGGTTACCTGTATCGCAGATTTTAATTGCCTACTTCAGGCGTCAGTGACCCGCGGATATTTTTTTAATTTAACTACTAATGAACCCTAGTAATAGAGCGTTGTGATTTTGTGGTGAGAAAAATAAAAAAGTACATCCACTTACCTTCAGGAGAGATTTTGGTCGAGCACTAGCTTTTAATGACTAAAAAGTAAATCCATTTTCATTTATTTTTTCTTATCATGTATAGCACATTGAAGTCTAAATTAGTTCAATGTGCTATAAATTCAATGTGGTTGCTGAGGCAATCATTCGAGTGTGCGTCGGGGCGGAGTATACAGCGTTTATGACGACGTTCTTATATACAGTGTCTAAAGTAGCTGACGCTTGAGTTGTAGTCACACAGGCCTCTACTGATTTTGCAGCGATACAAGACCTCGTTCGTGTCAGTTGCTTTTAAAAAAAAGAGAGGGTAGAGGAGCATGTGTTTCATCTAATGGTTGGAGACCATCGCCGCCTATGAACATCCAAAACACCAGAGGAATTGCAGGAGCATTGCTGGCCTTTTAAAAAGTAGTAGGCTCTTTGCTTTACTTCTAAACTACTGCCGAAATACCGGGAGCATACAGACTAGACGCCGTATCACTGGTACGTCACGGAACTGGTAGCCCAGTGCAGTGCCTTGAACGATGCGGGTAACCATAGACATGGACTAATTTTTTATCACCATCATTACAGACAAATTCACTGCTCATAATAATTGTGTTTTATGCATTCACAATACCTAAGAATTGTTGACCTCCTTCTTTTAAAAGTCGGTTAAAAAATATAAATGTAATAACTATATAATTTTTAGACCCAGATATCTACCAACTGCCATTTGAATGTCACGTAAAATATGTGACATTGTACTGAATTGGTAATGTTTTAAGCAATTTCCATACTGCAATATAATGTTCACACGAGCTAAATATTCAAGCGATCATCAGGCGTGAATTTGCGACGTCAAAACATTCAGTTCAGTGAAATGTCCATATCCGCTATGCAACTGAAATCGGAACAACGGTTATTGCATTGCTTCCGAACGCACAACCAAGTTAATACTTTAATATTTATGCAATTTTTAACTGATCAAATACACTTCTAATCCTTTTACATTTTCATAATATGTTTGGATATCCGTCAAATACGAAAAAAACAAACACTATTTTAAAAAAGAAAAGTAACTATTATAAAACTCACGATACCATCTACATCATCTGTTTTGTGTGAGACAGTATTTAATTCCAGCACACCGCTTGAAACTGTACATGGAGCAAATTCAGCCTCACATGGGATACTGTTCTCATCTCTGGGCCGGGGCACCCCAGTGTCAGCTCCTACCACTTGATCGCATCCAGTGGCGCTGCGAAAAGATTTTGGATTCCTTTGGATATTTTATCGCATTTGTCAGGGGAAGTGCTCTGAGGAATTGTCCGGACTAGTCTCAGCAGCCAAATTTCACAATCGCACATAGCGACAAAATTCGCGATACGATCCATACCATAACAAAGCTTGGCGGTCCACTACTGTGCGATTTATTGGAAGATTTCCTTCGCATTACTTCTTTGTGGAATACCATCGGCGATTTTTTTGGATTGATAGGACTAAGAGGTTTTCAAGAAACGAACTTGATCCTTTTTAAAGGCCGGTAACGCAACCTCAATTCCCCTGGTGTTGCAGTTGTTCATGGGCAGCGGTCAATACTTAATATCAGGTGAGCTGCTTGCTCGTTTGCTCCCTCTTCTATAAAAATGTGCCAAATTATGAGTGTGCGTAAAGATATATGGATGTGAAAGAAGCGAGAAAAGATACCTCTTTGGGCGGCAAGCATTAGAGTTCATGCTATGTGAATTATAAAAATTTTGATTCGTTCATTTATACCACAGAAGAAGTAGGTAATACACTCTGCTGTTTTTAGGGTTATGCTGTCATACAATTTTTTTATCGTAAGTTGTTATCAAAGGCTATTAAAATCAAAATCAAAATAACAAAAACAATCCTTAATTATTCACCCCGCGGAATGTTACCTTGAACGTAGGCTGCGTTTCCCGCAGAATGGCTACACTTAGCCTTTGGTCTAGAAAAATATCAGTCCTCTTGTCTAAATCGGCTACGACCAGTCGCGGATACAACTCTTAGAGAGAATGGCTAGGGACCCGACGGTATAACTTTGGTATTTTGGGAAAGAAAATGCTGCCTTCTTTTTATATCATCTGGCGCGTGGTAAATCAGCACTTAAAATTGCAAGAAATCTTGTAATACAGTCTTAAAACCATCTCTTTTTAATGAAAACTAAAAGAAAGTTACAGACTATATTCGTCCCACTCCTGGGCACAGATCTCTTCGTATCACTACGTGAGATTGTTAGTAATTTTACGAATATTTAGTATATACATTTTTAATAAATTATTGCAAGCCCTGAACTCCTAAAATAACTGTGCTTGAAAGTATACGCAATTAGTAAAATGAGATTTTTTTATATTATTATTTTCAATGTGTTTTATATATATTGGAAATTATTTTTAATAAAACGCGGTAGAAGCAAAAAACAGACGTTGTGGATTAAGCTTTTAAGTTTTACGTATATTTTTTTCCAAAAGAGCACATAAAAATTGTCTAAAGTAAGAAAATAAATTCCTTAACACGTGTAGGGGTAAACTCGGTATAATTCAGTTAAAACTCTTCAGTTTTCATCAGCATCAAGCTCGCGGCTCGTTTACGTTAAGCCTGCAAAGGAATGCAATCTGGGCCGGAATGCTCCATATTTGAATTAAGTTTTGCGCATCTAAATGCACGGTATATCAACTCAAATCCCTTGAGTTGAAAATATTTAGTTTGTGATGATGTTAATTTAAAAAGAAATTTTTGTCTTTGAACTGAAATTACATGCAAGATTCTCTTTTTCAACAAAATTAAGCTATTCCTGTTATTAAAATTATCATGTTCGTTTGTAGCTGTGCGAAAGTCATTGATTTTACTTACAATGTTTCAATTATTTTAACATTTATTAAAACAATCATATCTTCCAATGCAAGAATATTAAAATTTCAACTTAAGATTAAAATCAACGAAAACTTTCAATGGTCAGATAAAAGTTATTCATCAAATAAATTATAACCTGACTGAGTAAACAAGTTAAAAAAAAATAGTAACTGGACGCTGTTTCTAATAGACATCTACATTCTATCTCGTATTTACATACTATCCTCGATTGAGAATCAAAATGCAAATTCGTTGTCATCCCTAAGGACTAAGATAGAATGCTTAGTTTCCTTTAAAAAGGGTCTCCGGTTCTCTACACCCACCATAAGGAACACATCTGTAATTTTTATTTTTTTATTGATATGTTGTATTTTATCCTATGAAAAGTTTATTAGATGATTGAAAAAAGAACCTAAGTCTAAGAACATTTTCATCGAGTAAGCTTCTTGCTTTGATCAAAAGATAAATTCATTAAAACACTCCCGTGTTATTAAAGATGATTATGACGCCGGAAAAGGCACGAGAACGGGGTGGTGGCGGAGCCAAGGCGGCGGCGGTAGTTTCCTTTCCCCCATTTGCAATTCAAAATTTACTTCGACGTATACCTCATTCGTCTGTCTATTTTGCCGCATATCTCTTTCACACCAGTAATCACATGTTAAAGCAGTCCCGTTTAAACGTAATTACTTTTTGCAACAAACATTTTGCGAGTGCCTTAAATAAGTTTTTGCAGCAGTCATGCGTTGAAATTCAGACGGACACAGCGAGCAGTTTATTTTGAAAGGATTAGCCGTAAATAGTTCTTTCTTATTACATTTTCATGAAGTAACCCTCTATTTAGTGGATTTATGTTCAGAAAAAGTTTGATTTTACTGAATAAAAGATATCTATTTGGGTGTAATACTGGCCGTGTTCCAAAAGCCACTTCATGCCTGAGTAGAGACGACAAAGTAATAGTTAAGGATACAAGCAGTGTCAACTTGTTGAAAGCTGTGATAAATTAAATTCCATACATCAAATTATGATGTTTAGACTTTTATTTTTAAACACTTTAGCCTTTCATTTATTCTGATGAAACCTATATAGTTTTTGTTAGAATAAATGAAAGGCTGATCCAATGTCGTCATATTAAAATCACGAACACACATACACACAGTTATGTATCACGTCAGATTAAATATTATGCCCTCAGGATTCAAAATTAATTAGTTGTGGGTAACGCTTAGTCTATCCATTAACGTCTTAATCATAATACAAATAACACAAAATAAAACTAAGTAAAGTGGAAAAAGAAACTCTAAATTTATTTATTTTTCTAAAGTTTCCTGGTTAGTCCTGCCATACTTCGTTTATGCCTAGAAGATCGTATGGGTAGACACCACATCTTACCTATTCCTGCCGAAAAACAGCAGTGTGTGTATAGCTGTGTTCCAGTTTGAAGGCTATAGGTATAGAGTCATTATAATAACAGGCTGTAAGGCATTCCATCATAGTCGGTCTGTTACCAACATAGCTGTAGCGGTAATTACTACCATCGATTCTGAAAGGGTTTGGTGATATGGCTAAATGTGAATAGGAGTGGGTAACAAAAACGTGAGTCAAGGAATTTACACTAAAAATGTTGCAGCTTTTTTAAAAGTTACAGAATTTCAGCTATTGCAGCAAAGCAAATTATACCCGGTATTGCATTTAGTATTAGTGTTAACTGAAGAAGGTTGTTTGTAAACCTTACGTTAATTTTATATTATAAACATAATAATAAAACATTTAAAAATATATGAAACTCAAACTGCTCGTCGACTAAGTTCCCGGAACAGTTATTGCAAATTCTTGTCCAATCCGGACATCAAACCTTGCGATCCACAACTCCGCAACCAAAGCGTTATCGAGCGCTAATAAATTGGCTTGCATAGTTCCTGTGGATATGGCCCGAGTGCCCGCTTTGTTTGAGTGTGCATCGGGGCATGGGGTTCGGCATGGTATAAGTGGCGGTCACTCGTATTGTAAGCTGCAAGCGCCGCAAGCCCTAATAAAAATAGCCCAATCAGGCTTAAGGGTAAAAAAGTTAAGTTACGTTTGGCGATGCGTGCAGCGTATCTTCATAAAAATTACATGTTACATTATAGTGTTCTAAGAATAGGCCTTTCCATTTGTATAAAAAAACCCACCAATACGCAAGTATAACAACTAATCACTCTTACCATTGGGGCCTTAGTCTTGTTACTAGTCTACTGTTAGTCCAGTTAGAAATCAGTTTCTAAGCGGGCACTTTCTTATGCTCACGTGATTACCACACTAGGCAGGTGAGTAGTTTGCCGTGTGATTAGCAGAAAAGAGTATAGTTGATAATTTTTCTCATTTTACTATATTTTTCTCACCCATTACGGATCTCGCTACAATGGAGGTGTTCTCGAGTAGGTACATACATACATACCTATACTACAAATTCACCGTATTTGTCTTAAAATATTTCAATGTAAAACGTTTACATGATATTTATACATTCTTGTAGCTGTAATATTATTACTTCTGATTCTGCAAAATAACGTATGAAAAGTAGGCTCGCTAGTATTATAAACAAGACCGCGCCGGAGGCGTATTACAAAGCTAAGGTTTTTGCTAAGCTTATCTTATTTACGATAATTGTTATTTAATGTAATATCACAGCCTTATAACAATGTAAATATAACGGAAATTCCATGAAATATAAGTACATTACGATAATTATGAACATATTATATTCCAATATTTTAAAGGACAAACTTTTTAAAATTGCAATACTTTCATTTAATACTGACCAATGAATTTTCCGAACACTTTGATGTATAGAGTTAATTTAAGGAAAATTGGTCAAGTGCGTTTGGGCGCATAAAAGGTAAACATAATTTATAACTTTGAAATAATACGTTATAATTTTAATCGAAATTATATATTGTGTAACAATTTTGGGGTGATTTTTTCCAGAATTTTTAAATATAGAAGATAGATATTTCAAAAGTTATGAGGGATCACAATATTAGTATATGGGGACCCCATTATTATTTTAAAAGACATAGAGACACCACACTTTACATGGTACTTTAAACGCATACCTAAATTAGTTAGAGATCTTGAGCCGTGACTTCGTTCTTTATAGAAACAATAAAAAATTATAAGATTTATTTTTGTATGTATGGGGAAAATGCCAACTTTCAAATGGCAACCTCACTTGCACGTGGTGCTTCTCCTGATTCTCCTGATTGAGGCTCTAGCGACCGATTGATTCAATCTCTATCCAAGAACATTGAACATAAATTTTATTGACTGTTCTTGGGCCACGGGAGCATTTTCCAGATCGAGGGTTTTTGCTTTGCGCTCAACAACCTGTCTGCCCAGCGTATGGGCAAAATGTGGGCATCTTTCAAGTAAGGCCAGCTTCTGCGTTTAGGTAAAGTGTGGACTTCAAAATACTATTGACGTATTAATTTTTTATACAAGTTAGAGTGACACAGTACACATGTAAAGTTAATGCTGTGGCTCTGTTTTCTATTGGGAATCAAAAAAGCAGATGCATTGTAAATAGGTTCTCGTATTTTCGGCGACTGTCGTTTCTTCGTCTATCGAGCTGAACTATTCGCGCTTCAACCATAGTACAGGTGCAGCGTTACTCTAGCACACAAAATGATAGAGATGAGAAAGGAATATTTCTCCTTATGTATATCTACTTTATAAGACTCTGTAAATGTTTTTAACGTAATACTGATTTTAATGTTGTTTACCTTCAACAATGCATTAAAAGTAATAAGTTTTCTTTAAAATGCTATTCTTTCTTTCAAATAACTTTTTTTTTTAAATAAAGGGTTGGTTTTGAAAGAACTCTGTTGAATAAAATGCCAAAGAAATCAGGTGTGCAGCGCCTTTTTGTAGATGAATGGTATTGGCGGATGTGTATTCACAAAAATATTTTGAAGAGTCCATTAAGTACTTTGTTTGTTAAATTGAATTTAATGAAAGGGCGGATGGATATTTACTCTCGGTTTAGCACAAAATATTTCAAATTGGAATTAAATTTGATTATACACGTGTCATAAGTAAAGCCACATTCTGTTACGACGAGTACCCGTCAAGTTTTTTGTTGCATATATAGCATTAATTGTAGATAAACACACTTATTTTAATTTAATTTTAAGCACAGCCTCGCTTATCAACCATAAAATCAAATTTAGCTTTAAGAACTCAAACTGAAATTCAATATACAATTATTGCTGGTTAATGCCTTCTTCGATAAATGCGAGGTTCGATACAAGTATATAAAGATCATTGTATACTTCCGTTTAGTGGCGGTTCTCTAGGTACCCCATATCGTCCCGTGGGTGTCGTAAGAGGAGACAGAGGGAAACTGAAACAGGAGATGGGCAGCCGTATCTTCCTTAACTACGGTTGGCAACCCGCCCGCCAAGCGTGGTAACTATGCCAAATCCCCCCCCCCAACCTGGCATTCTATAGAGAGGCCTATGTACAGAAGTGGACTTATAAAAGTTGTAATGGATGGATGGATGTAATTCTTATCTTTATACGACCGATAATATAACACATAAAATGCTATAGAACATTAGAATTACCGTAAATCAGCCCACAATGATAATTCTCCGCGCCTTTATGTGAATAATGTGCTCATTAATGATCTACGCGGGAAGTTCATCAAGAGCTCAGCGAATTAAAGCTGTCTTAACTGCCACCGCGTACCTACGACGTTGTTTTATATCGTGCTTAAATTAAATTACATCGCGTGCTACGAAAGCCGCAGGTTGTTCGCGGTCCGTGTTAGTGTACTTATGTTCTATTGCCAGTTGAATTTAAACACATTATGAATATTTAATAGCGCCGTGTTATTTTTGCTTTTATGTGTGTGTATTAATAATATTGATTATGTGATTAATAAAGGCAAGGTCTAAGTAAAATAGAATACATAATTCAGTATTATTTCAAAATAATTTCATTTATTTACTTTTAAGTTACGTTATAGAGGCGAACATGATTCATAATGTATTTTGTTTAGGTATTCAGTCTGTATTACAACAGATTGATAAGCGAGGTCATTGTCCAATGTCCACCTGAAGACAATTCAATCCGATATCACAGAGATAACTACCTGCTACCAAATCAAACAGATACAGCTGTAAGTCCGTCGTCACTTTTAAGTTGCTTCGTATATCGTAATAATACTAGTTTGTTATGTAAGCTTAAGGGGTTGGACTAAATCCAGAATAGATTTGAACGAAACTCTTCTTCATCTAACATTTTGTTTCATCTACTTGTTTTTTAAATGCTGATGACACTGAATCAAACTTTAATTTTCTTATTTGTTTTTTCAAAAAAATTCTCTCTTTTTGAAGTCCTCAGGTGACATATTGTTGGTAAGTATTCAACAACTGTTTCTTTGACCGTCCAAGTGCACATATTTCCTGCTCTTTTGCTGCTGATTTGCGTACAAGGTGAACATATGATCTCTTGAAATTTGTTACATATTTCACGAAAGCTAATGTAATCGTATCTAGGAAACTACAAAACACTATGATTTTCTTCCTTTATATATTTCTGTTCAAATTTAGGCTTTCTTTTCTCTTAATAAAACCAAATATTACCATTTTTCTATTCACCGCATATATATTTAGATGATTATGAATGAATGTCGACATTTATATAATTCTTTGTGATATATAACTGCGGCAATTTATATGTTTTAATTTTAACTTCTTAAGCCGTGATTATCAGATTAAAATTTGTCACGCAAACGAGGAAAATGAGGAAAATTACTTCTGGCAAAAAAGTCCGATTAAATTGAGTTTCTCAAAATAACACAGAGTGCCTTTGAACTGTTAGGAATAAAAAAGGCGAAAATTGTAAAAAGAATGTAACAAGACCATTTCGTGCAGTGACCAAGCAGAAACGGCCCCTAATATACAGGCGCCCCTCGACCCAAATCATGGAATAATAGACACCAAGGCGGCCGATCACGCCGCAAATAACTTTACATAAAATCGAATTAATTAATCATGAGAATCGAGCTCTGAAGTTAAAAAACTTTCTGTCGAAGTCGCTGGCGAAGTTTTAAGGAGAACCTAACGAGGAATGGGACCGTAGATGAGAGATGAAATTTCAGCCTGATTCCGATGAGAGGAGCGAGCGCAGTAGACAAGAATAGCTGCAATTTAAAACTCGATTAGAATTTGAACATCGAGTGAGCGTAGTTATTAAAAATATTCTGAAGTCCGTAGTTAAAAATTTGATTTTAAAAAGAAATCTCTTTCGATACAACGAAAAAATTTAGGTTTTAACAGACGGGTTTCACGGGTATTGTACGAGTGAAAAAGAAACTTTAAGTTTGCTTTGTTGTTGTACGTAGACACTGTTCTATAAATTTTATTTTTTATTTATAAAACTTTATACTGCGAATTTATTTTGTTAGAAACTTATCACTTATAGAAACTGAGCTTGTCGATGCCTTAACTCTCTAAACTACTTTAAGTTTCTTCATACGGCCGACAATGGTGAGACCGCTTTGCATCGTATCATAACTGCACCACGAATGGGTCTGCCCAACTGAGGGGAATCACCATGCTCGCACAGAATATCTTCGTGAAATACCAGTACAATACTAATATGTTTCGTATGGCGAGTGTCGAGAACCGGAGACCCTTCTTACTGGTAACGAGGCATTCCATCTTAGTCCTCAGAAGTGTCTACACATCTGCATTTTGATTCATAATCGAGGATAGATATAGATGATGGGCCTCAGCATACACTTTTCTTATCATTAGGTGGACTATGTGCACGATTGTCACCAGTACTTTTAAAGAAACCACGTCTCGTTTCTATAAGTCATTACTGGTAACACTTACTTTTGTTTTATTAGATGTGACGAGCTGTATAATTTCTCGAATGCTGCTAAGACGAGATGCATTAGTCGATTGGCCTATGTTTGACTTAGTGTTTGTCCTAAGGTCCTCGCCTAACTTCGAGCGTAATCATCCCAACAACTACTGGTAAATGTGTGTACACATCTATAATAAAACCTACCGGTTGATAACCACTGAGGTTATTCAGCACAGTGCTAAGATTCTGTAGCATGCATATATTGGCGACAGATTGACGGTGCGTGATAAATGCCAGCCATGTATGTTAATACTGAATCCTTTCAAGTATTGTACTTTAAAACGTCTTCTAATGTAAAGTGACATGAAATATATAGAAGTAATTAGGGTTATTAATATCAATACAGAATAGATATCTAATATATCTACACCACCAATACTTTTAATTTTAAACATTAGACTGCTGAATCGTGTCTGTTATTTGTGAAACAAAAATATATATCACGTCGAAATAAATGTTAAACAAAAGGGGGGTATGAAACCGATATTTCTATTTAAATAACTACTTTTAAAATAATACTAAAGCTCTTTCAGACTTACCTTGCCATAAAATCCTTTTTACCATAAAGTGTTGAACGAGAGTGACAGAAGTTACTAGCTTGTTTACGAGCTATAAAATAAATCGAACTGAATACAAAGACCACAATGAACCGAAGTCAACGATTAACCTGGTTAAATAAATGAAACTTTTATACAAAATTCTTATTCTTTACGATTATTTTCTTTTACTTTTTCTTTTTGTATATTAGCGTCAAAAGAGGATGTTGTTTATACTTATGCTAAAGTTGTACATTTTGTACATGTTGTAAAAATTACAAAAATTAGTTTTCATAATTCAATCTATACATCCATTACAGCCTATAAAAGTCCACTACAAGTATTCTGAACTATAAGTTGGCTTCAACTATAAGTTGTCTCATATTGCTATAGTAGCCACGCTTGGCAGGTGAATTGGCAACCGTTTTGCAAAGTTTTTATAATTTTGAGTTGTTTTTAAGAAGATGATGCTGCTCATCTCCTGTTTCAGTTTCCCTCTGTTGCCCCTTACGACACCCACGGATCGAATAGGGTAGTGGATGATCTTACACTGCCACTACACGGTTCATAGTTAATTTGTAGTCAAAATTTATAATAATTTATTAATTATTATTTATTGAAACAAAAAGGATTTTCCATAAAGCAATGGATTTGTTCCGCAAATTGTATTGAATATAAAAATATATTTAATTAAATATAATCCTACCAAAAAAATAAGTGTGAAAAGGGGACCAAGTTGGATACAATCGACGTTCCGGGTTGTCGACTTGGCCGATAAAATGTTGAAATTTGAACGGACTCCAAGATCTGAATGAAGATTACTGAAAAATTACACATACAAACATGTATACGTACAAAATTATATAATATTATGTATTCTTAAAATTAAGCATCACTAACTAAAGATAATAAAATAAGATCCATAATGGAATAAAACGGAAAAGAACTTCTTAACATCTGCGCCTTCAGCCTCAAATGCCAAAATAATTTTATGGCTTCCGATAGATGGCGATATAATCATCACGTATATGCCAGGCCTAAATATCCAGACTAGCGACGGGTATTAACGTCAAAGGTGCGAAACGTCTGGAACATGTGATCATCAATGCGCCTGCCAAGCGTGACTATTAAAGATAAATCCTCTTTAATATGGAGGAGGCCCATATTTGTTGACTGGTTGGTGACTACCGCTTGTCGAACTGCTTACTTGTGTGTATATACACATATACACACATGTAGTACCTATGTAAGCGTGTCATCGAGGATAGATACGTATTTTTATTTGATATGGTGATCTTAATAAATTTATTTTGGTTCTACCGTTAACACCATGACGTGGAATAAAGGAAAGGAAAGGCCTATAGCACATATATATTACAGAGCTTAAATTCTGGTTATAACGTAATACTTTTGTGCAAATCATTGTTTTCACAGTAACGAAACGAAAACATTATTCGGCTTGGTGAATGAGCATCCAGCTTTGTCAAACTGAAAACCAATTTAAAAACGTTTTTGTTTCCAGTTATTGGATAAGTCTTATTTTCACTATACACATGTATACGTAACTGATTACAAAAAAAAATAAAATCTTACTATTAATATTGATATTACCTATTAGGTAAATATTAATTGTTCTATATTCAATTAGGTTTTACTATTTGCTTCATGTCGATTTATCGAATATAAATTTAACTTAGATTACATTTATTCATGCAGTTGTAGCACGAATGGGTCGGCTCGACCGGGGAAGGACCACGCTCTCACTGAATGCCAGCGTAAAATAGCTGCTCAATGCTGCTGTGTTTCGTATGGTGAGTGTAGAGAACCGGAGACCTTTTACTGGATACGATGCATTCCATCTTAGTCCTCAGGGATGACAACTCATTTGCATTTTTGTCATTGTTTCGTCACCTTTATTCTAATGCTTCCTCCACACTACTCGCGAAGTAACTTCGACGAAGTGCTCGTCGAAGTCGATTGCAGTCCGAAGAACGTGACTACACACTCGTGCTACTTCGCGAAGAGCTCAGTCATCTTGAGTCTCCGCACCCTTAACATGAATAACGTTCAAGAGGCAGCTGCTATAGGTACCTAATTGTGTGAACAGTACGACGTCAATGCGTTAACTAAATAAATTAATTACATTGATATGTACTCGAACATGTTTCTAGATGTTTCTACAGTAGAAGGTTCTGGAAACTATCTGAGGCCCTATATAAGGCCGGTATAGACCGCGACCGAGTCAGTATTGAATTGGCGATACAAGCGAAGACTTCGAAGCGATACAACTGCGAACTAAAGCATATAGAAAGCTACATATTTAATATTTATATATAAAATAAATATTAATAACTGGCGTACGCCGAGTAGTGTAGTGAGACGCTTCGTGTAACTTCGGGTACTTCGCGAAGTCCTTTGACTCTGGCGCAAAAACCGACAGCGATCGAAAGTCGCCCGAGGCGAAGCGAGGTTGCACGATGCGAATCGAAGTACCTCTCTACACTATTCGCCTTGTCCAACTTCGATCTACTTCATGAGTAGTGTGGGGAAGCATAAAAATATATTAATACGTGAAGGAAAACATTGTACCCCTTTTTCAGCATATTGCGAGTACGGAATATGAGATTTGGCATAGTTAAAGTATATAAGGAGAAGGAATGCAGAATCCTAAAATTTATGTAAAATATGTTACAAATACATTAAACTTAATGAAATAAAACATTCATTGTTTATGTTTATACTGTTAATGTCAATTGTTGAACACATCTATGGTCAAAGAGCCGCACAGAACAGAGTTGCACCCACAGATTTTAAAAATGATGCCATAAAAAATAATGACAGATTGCCTGAATGAGCTGTGAATTTTGTGTGGTTTCTAATGTTCCTTTTAATAGTCTGTGGAGTGTGTACGTCAAGGCAAATAAGCGTTTGTTTTATATTTTGTATATCAAATATAAGCGGCCCGGCTTCGCACGGCTGATATCTGGATCTCGACAACATCGCCACTTATTGAGTCCAATTGTGAATCTAAACTATCCAGAAACCTACTCAAACACACAAATTTTTTATCAAAATCGGTTAAGCCGTTTAGTAGGAGTTCAGTGACAAACACACTTACAGAAGAATTATGTATACACTCATATACAAATTTAGAGGAACGCAAAAAGGGTTTCATTTCTCCTGTTGTAATTATCGTGCGTACTGGCCACAAACATTAGTAAATGATATTAAGGAAAAGAAAATTTTTCAATGCTTTTTAGAATTTAATTTGTTTTAAGTAATTTTTATTATTTTTAATTTGTTTTAAGTATTTTCATCAAAATTTTAAATCTTATTTGCATGAATGAAAAAGACCAATAGTTGAGATGAATAATATTTATTGACATCTAATTTTAAAATAAATGTGTATTATTTAGTTTGATATTTAATGAATTAATTAATAATAATGTATATATAGGTTATGTACTGTAAATATTGTAATTTAATTTAATTCTATATTAATTAACATTTAAACTCCGTCTAAATATGCTACGCCCGTACAGGGTGTCACATGCTCTGTAAATATATTGTAACAACTTTATACTTTGTGACATGCAATAAATGAATTACGAATTATTATGTAATATGCAGGGTGATGCAACTTTGTATGAAAGCTGAGAAATCTGCACACAATCATGATTTTGTAAACGTTTGTATTGGGCTTGTAAAATAAAGCCAGAAAAATATCGCTGTTTCTTTCCTTCATGTTTTTAGATTGCCATTTTAAAATTAGATACAAAATTCATATTATATCGGAAGAAACTAAAATCTTAATTCTGTGTTAAAGTTTTTTGGTTCGCTCTTTAAAGTATAATTACATACATATTACTCTAAGATTTGCGCAATTAATTTACCTATTAATTGATTAAAATTAAATTATTAAATATTAGGAGAATTCCATCAAAAGAAGCCATGAATCAGGGTGATGCAACTTTGTATGAAAGCTGAAAAATCTGCACACAATCATGATTTTGTCAATGTTCATGTTGGGCTTGTAAAATAAAGCGAGAAAAAATATCGCTGTTTCTTTCCTTCATGTTTTTAGATTGCCATTTTAAAATTAGATACATAAATTCATATTATATCGGAAGAAACTAAAATGTTAATTCTGTGTTAAACTTTTTGGTTTGCTCTTTAAAGTATAATTACATACATATTAATCTGAGATTTGCACAATTAATTTACTTACTAATTGATTAAAATTAAATTATTAAATATTAGCAGAATTTATCAAAGAAGCCATGAATTAATAAAAGAAAAAAATTACATTTGTTTGTCAACGTCTTTCATATTGAAAATATTTTCTTTTATTTATTCAAATTTATTTCATAGGTTTAGATTTTAATATTTATTATTGATTTTCTTAAATTAATTCTTGCTTAAATTCAGTTATTATGGACTCAGAATACTTCATTGTCGTTTGTAGGCGAATACACAGTCATAATATCGTCGTGAATATACAGTAAAGATTTTTGTGAGATGTTAACTCTGCATAAGATATTGACTATAAATGAATTCATTATTTAAAATTTTATGCACGATGTGTGATCATCATCGAAAGTAAGTTAAGTGTTGTGCAAATAAAAGAATATTATCATCTGATCACTGTCTGCAGGTTTCCTATAATAGGAAAAGAAAACTTATGACAATATTGTGGTAAGTCTATAAACATTTTGAATTTATTGACCGTTATTTGTAGGGATTATTACTATATTGACTCGAATTGTATCTGTTTCAGATCACGTATTTGGGCTGAGTTAAGTTTTCACCATGAGAATTTTGCTGATTTAAATTTACGTTAATGTTCTGTGAAGAATAACTCTCTGACAATAACATGTGTTATATATCAGTAACAAGCGTGGAAATATTATGTGCAAAAGCAATAAAAACATCAATAATAATGTATAGTTTATAAAACAATCTGTCTTCCAGAAAATAAAATTACATGACTATACTTATTTATAGTTTTATTTTATCTCACATACTAATCTAAAGTATATTCGAGTAATTTTGGTGCAACCTCTCAAATGTATGGGAATTTACCCCATAGGTTTGTGAGGCTTGAGCCAAAATTACTCGAGTAAAAATTTCAAAGTTACAGAATACAAAGATTTGAAATTCCCGCTAAAAAGTTATATATGGGCGCCCACCGTAGCGCTTTTAGTGTGCACTCATAAACACGTGTTTCCTTTTTAGTATGAAGTTGGCGTTCTTCTCTTGGTAGAGAGTAATTGTGTTCTGTGCCATGAATTAATAGAAGAAAAGAATGACATTTGTTTGTCAACGTCTTTCATATTGAAAATATTTTCTGAAATTTATTCAAATTTATTTTATAGGTTTAGGTTTTAACATTTATTATTGTTTTTGCTTAAATTCAGTTATTATGGGATCAGAATACTTCATTTTCGTTTGTAGGCGAATACATAGTCATAATATTGTTGCGCGCCACTATTAATGTCTTGCACATGGCAACACTAGTTACCACTAGCGCCCTCTAGTATCGAGTAGCAGAACTAGGAGAGTCAAGATCCTTCTAGAAATTTCGGGACCGATATGTACTCGAACATTCTATATGTTTCTACAGTAGAAGGTTCTGGAAAGTATCTGAGGCGCTATATAAGACCGGTATAGACCACGCCCGAGTCAGTATTGAATGGGCGATACAAGCGAATACTTCAAAGCGATACAACTGCGAACTAAAGTGATCTGTAGTACAATTGTGTTTCATTATTAGTGTGGTTTAAAGTTGTCATGTGTCAATTTTGGTAATTCACTCGGTAGTTTTAATTGTCACAAACCCCAAGCTCGTAACAATTGGTGTCAGAAGTGGGATCAGATCATGCCGATTTTACCAAAGGACGACACGGAGGGTATCCGTACCCGAAGTCAACGCCAGCAAGAGACGGACCAGAGACGATTTGGTAATGCAACGCCGCAAACGTCGGAGGGCCAGCTGCCGACCACGGAGGCTGGCCCGTCAGCAGCTCCTGCATCTGCAGCACCTGACTTAGGTGCTCTGATGATGATGCTGCAGGAGCAGGCTCGCCGACAGGAGGAACAGGCCCGCCGACAGGAGGAACAGGCCCGCCGACAGGAGGAACAGACCCGTCGGTTGGAAGAGCAGCTGCAGCGTGGACAGGAGGAACAGGCCCGCCAACAGGAGGAACAGGCCCGCCAACAGGAGGAACAGGCGCGTCGGTTGGAAAAGCAGCTGCAGCGCGGACAGCAGGAACAAGCCTGTTGTTTGGAAGAGCAGATGATGCTCCTCATGAAGGACCTTCACGCTACCTTCGAGAAAGAGATAAGGGAGGTGAAGGATAGGGTTGCTCAACATGACACCCGCCTGTCGGAAGCTGAAACCCGAATCGACCAAGTGAACAATCGGGTTGACAACGTGATGGCTGACGTGAAGAAAACGCTGGACGACCTCAAACTTGGGGATGGAGTTACAGCTCCCGTGGTAGCTACAACACCTTGGCTACGCGGATTCAAAGTGCCGCCGTTCGACGGGACTTCTTCCTGGTCGGCCTACAAAATCCAATTCGAGGCTGTCATGAAGGCGAACGGCTGGAATAAAAGTCAGGCCATGACTGTTTTACCCTATGCCTGCGTGACCAGGCCTTAACTGTTCTGGAAGCCTCGGTAAGGAAGTGACTTACGAGCCTGAAGATTGCAAGCATTGTACTAGGCAAGAGGGTAAGGAAGTGGTATCTGTGAGGATGCTCAGGACAGACCAGCTCAGCAATGAGTGGAGGACATCCACAACATGCACAGCAGGAAGATCCGGACATCAAGCCGATTCTGGAATGGATGAAGGCCAGTGCTCTTAAGACCAAGTGGAGTGACGTCTCAGCGATGAGTTCGACCACGAAAAGCTATTGGGCCCAATGGGACAGCTTGCTGATTCAGGATGGAGTACTGTGCCGAAAATGGGGAAATGTTCGGGAGACAGTTGTCATTTGCAAATGGTTGTCCCAAAGCTAAAGTACCGGATGTTCTACAGCTGTACCATAATGGTTGTTCAGGAGGCCATCTGGGAGTTAAACGAACTCTACTGAAGATCCGAGAACGGTTTTACTGGGTCCACTGTCGTGACGATGTCGAGGACTGGTGTCTCAAATGTACAAGTTGTGCGGCTGTAAAGGGACCACAAACTCGTAGTAGAGGTGCATTGAAATTGTACAATGTTGGTGCACCATGGGAGAGGATAGCCGTTGACGCTGCGGGGCCGTTTCCGGAAAGTGAAAGTGGTAACAAGTATTTTATGGTTGTGATGGATTACTTCACTAAGTGGCCAGAAGTCCTCGCCATTCCAAATCAAGAAGCTTCAACAGTTGCAGATAAACTAGTACATGAAGTCTTCTGTCGTTTTGGAGTACCTTTAGAGATTCACAGCGATCAAGGAAGGAATTTTGAGTGTCAAATATTCCAGGAAACTTGCCGAGTTATGGGTACTCATAAAACAAGAACAACTTCTTACCATCCACAATCTGATGGAATGGTAGAACGATTTAATCAGACATTGGAGGTACCTAGCAAAAGTTGTGGAAAAACGGCAACGAGACTGGGACAGGCACATACAACCGTTTTGTTGTCATATCGAAGCGCTGTTCACGAAAGTACATCAGTGACACCAGCTTTTGCAAACTTTGGGAGAATTACGGCTGCCTGCAGACCTGATCACCGGAATACCACCTGATGCCCCACGCAGTATAACCGATTATGCAAATGACTTGCGGAACAAAATTAATGACATTTATGAGCACGTCAGACAATCGGGACAGCAAACGTCTGAAAAGATGAAAACACGGTATGACCGCAAAATGAACAACAAAGGGTTTAACGAAGGTTCACTAGTGTGGTTACACAATCCAGTTCGCAGCAAAGGGAAATCTCCTAAGCTTCAAGCTAAATGGGACGGACCGTACCGGATTGTGACAAGGATCAATTACGTAACCTACCGGATACAGAAAGGTGCAAGAGGTACCCTAAGATCGTCCATGTGGATCGACTGGCGCGTTATTATAATAATAATGCTCGGAACGAGCATGTCTTAGGAGGGCAGTGTTGCGCGCCACTATTAATGTCTTGAACATGGCAACACTAGTTACCACTAGCGCCCTCTAGTCTCGAGTAGCAGAACTAGGCGAGTCAAGATCCTTCTAGAAATTTCGGGACCGATATGTACTGAACATTCTATATGTTTCTACAGTAGAAGGTTCTGGAAAGTATCTGAGGCACTATATAAGACCGGTATAGACCACGACCGAGTCAGTATTGAATGGGCGATACAAGCGAATACTTCGAAGAGATACAACTGCGAACTAAAGTGATCTGTAGTACAATTGTGTTTTGTTATTAGTGTGGTTTAAAGTTGTAATTAGTGTTGTGTAATTAAAGTGCAATTTTGGTAATTCACTCGGCAGTTTTAATTGTCACGAACCCCAAGCTCGTAACAATATCGTCGTGAATATACAGTAAAGATTTTTGTGAGATGTTAACCCTGTATAAGATATTGACTACAAATGAATTCATTATTTCAAAATTTTATGCACGATGTGTGATCATCATTGAAAGTAAGTTAAGTGTTGTGCAAATAAAAGCACATTATCATCTGATCACTTTCTGCAGGTTTCCTATAATACGAAAAGAAAAACTTATGACAATATTGTGGTAAGTCTATAAACATTTTGAATTTATTGACCGTTATTTGTAGGGATTATTACTATATTGACTCGAATTGTATCTGTTTCAGATCACGTATTTGGGCTGAGTTAAGTTTTCACCATGAGAATTTTGCTGATTTAATTTACGTTAATGTTCTGTGAAGAATAACTCTCTGACAATAACACGTGTTATATATCAGAAACAAACGTGGAAATATTATGTGCAAAAGCAATAAAAAACATCAATAATAATGTATAGTTTATAAAACAATCTGTCTTCCAGAAAATAAAATTACGTAACTATATTTATTTATGGTTTTATTTTATCCCACATACTAATTTATTTATTTATTTACTTTATTAGAGACAAAACAGAAACAAAAGATATGAAAAAAAACATACAAAGTAAAATAAGACAATGGTAATTATAATTGTTCCTACAAACTGTCTCACTGAGAACATACATATCTATATTATGAAGCAGATCGTAATTGGTATCGTCTGCACAACAAGCAGGGTAACAAGTCTATACTTAAATAAAAAGAAAACAATCATCTGAAAACTAAAATGATCTGAATCTAAAGTATATTCGAGTAATTTTGGTGCAACCTCTCAATTGTATAGGAATTTACCCCACAGGTTTGTGAGGCTTGAGCCAAAATTACTCGAATATGCCTTAAATAAAAAGTTTAAAGTTACAGAATACAAAGGTTTGAAATTTCCGCGAAAAAAGTTTCATATAGGCGCCCAATGTAGCGCTTGAAGTATAAAGGTATAGACGCGTGTTTCAGTTTTTTAGTTTGGAGATGTCGTTCTTCTCTCGGTAGAGAGTAATTGTGTTCTGTGGTAATTTGCGTTCTTTCATACTGCGAAAAACTTTGCCAAGTTTTGAATTTGATTTTAAATTTAAATTTTGTTTAAATTTTTGCTTTAACTGTTTATCGTGTTAAGTGTGAATTGTTACTGCAAATAAACTGAGAATAACAGATCTAAACACCACTCAAGTTACTAGGGCTGCTACTTTAGTTGAAACTGGGCACACATACAAACATGTGGCTCAAACATTACGAGTATCAAAATCTGTGGTACACCGTGTTATCAAGAGGTATCGGCAGACCGGACAGTATACGAGACTAGCAGGACAGGGAAGTTATCGGAAAACTGTGGCCAGACATGATCGGTTCATCGTTACTAGCGTGCTTAGAAACTGGACTTTAACTTCTTCTGAGGTAAGAACGAAGCTCCAAGATGTTCCAGATGTATGCACAAAAACTGTGAGAAAAATACTGAAATCGGTCAAAATAAATGCACACTTACCTACTAGAGGCACTTTCCTGTACCTGCGCCTGCACTTTCTTGCCACATCTCATCGAGTAGCTCGAGTTAATTTTGGTCGTAATCACGAAAATTGGACGACGAAGCTTGGAGTCAAGTTCTATTCACAGATGAGTCCAGATTTTACCTGAAGCCAGATGATGGAAGGATTAAAGTGTGGAGAAGTCCGGGAGAGATGGTTAGTTAAGTTATTATTAGAAAAGAGGGTCAGTTATGGTATGGGGAGGTATTTGTATGGGGGCACGTACGAAGCTCTGCGTCATTGAGAATGGGTTACTAACAGCGGCACGATATGTAACTGAGATTTTGGAAGAAATTGTAGTGCGATTTTATAAGAGATGCCCTTTTATAGGAGATAGATTTTTTTTACGCATGATAATGTGCGCCACCATACTGTGGCCGTACTTATTCAATACCTTCGAGACGTTGAAAACAATGCTTTGGGGTAGCCAGTGCGCTCGCTCGACTTAAACTCCATAGAGCTTGTATGGGATAAGCTTGGAAGACAAATTAAGAAGAGAAATTCTGCCCCCGCTAATTTGAAAGATCTTAAGAACGCATTACAGAAATAATGGAATGCAATATCTCAAGATTTTATTGATAACTTGATTAGGAGTATGCCAAGATGAGTGGAAGCAGTTCGAACAGCTAGAGGGAGCAACACTAAAACAACCGAGTTTAATGACACCTTTGAGAACATTGTTAATTGTGTTTATCTTATTATTTTTATTAGAATACGTTACAACCCGTGTAGTTTTTGTTAAATTAATTCTAGTTGACAGAGAATGCTTTTAGCATTAATGCCGTTTTTTAATCCTATACATTGTGTAAGGTTTAATAAAGTTTAAACATTAGTAAACCATAAAAAGACGCAGCCCATAAAATAATACAGTGGACTGCCACAGGTAGATAATATTATATGTATCCCAATTACTTTTATCTTGTCAGAAAATATGTGATATTTTGTGGGTCGATCTAGAAATTTCCATTTACATACGATAGTACAAACACAACGGCAATCACTTGTGTTTACATTATTGTATGCAATGAAGATGCCGAGGAGAACGGTCGGAAATTTTTAAAGATACGGTGTTTGAGATACGGATATTGAAATGAAACATAATATCAAAGTCGAAGTCGAATAATATTATATTCAATTATTTAAAACATTCATGGAGGCTAATTTTAAGATTTTGACAGTACAATTTCGAAATTATTGTACATTAGATAGTGTTACGTCCATATGGTTTAAGAGTTTGTATATCTGGCAATATCGTAACAGGACTAATGCCATCCGTTGGTAACTACTGTGCAAAAACACAAATTGCTGTTTTTCGAGTTTGGGTGTTTTGTGATAGTAAATGTGATTTTTTACTTGTTATAACCCAGTGCTTGACTTCAATCTTACCTAGTGGTAAGTGGTAGTCTTAGATGGCAAAGCACACTGTCTTTATCTAACAAAAACCTATTTATTCTTGCCTTGAAGACATCGACATTGCAATCAGACGGAAAGACAGACGCTGGAAAATTATTCCATTATTTTGCTGTACACATTATAAAAGGCGAAGCAAACTGTTTAGTTCGAATGCGTGTAATGATCGATATTCTAGCCTACCAATGATCTTGTTGCGTAAGTGTACAATTAGGTAAAGGTCTTTACGTGGTAGAGCCATGCTGCAGCTATATGATAGTTTTAGCACGAATGGTTCGGCTCCACCGGGAAGGCCACAAGACCACGCTCTCACAGAATACCAGCGTAAATAGCAGCCTAACGTTGCTGTGTTTCGTATGGTGAGTGTAGACAACCGAAGACCCATTTTACTGGAAACGAGGCATTCCATCTTAGTCCATTTTATGCACTTTGATTCGTATTCGAGGATAGATGTAGATGTCTATGGGCCACAGCAATAACTTAGCATCAGGTGAACTGTGTTCTCGTTTGTCATCCTTATCTTATAAAGGTTTTTATGAAAGAAAGGGTCATGAAAGAGCACAGAGTCCACATGATAGAAAATGGAAACTGTGTTCTATAGACACCTACATATCATCCATAGACTTATCATTAATATACTGGCGTATAGACGACCTGACAGCCCGAAAACGCGTGACTAATTTTGATTTCTCATTGTGTGCATTAACTAGTGATGTGCATTTTACTTACAAGGACTATCGAAAAACGAGTGTTAAGGAAGCGGTTAAAAGATTTAAAAAATTGTTTAGTGCACGAAATTGAATAACTTTAAAAATTAACTGAATTTTTACCATGATAGTTCTAAAATAATTAAAAAATATTCATATAATATGTTCCTGGGAATAAGCTGAACCTACCTGCCTTTGGTTCGATTTTAATTCAAATGTATAAAATCCCATGTGACTCTACCGATAAACTTAAAAAAACTCCCCAAGAATCAGATCAATCAGAGAAAAATATTTACTGCCATGGACAGTTTCCCGAGGATTTCTTTTTTAACATATTATTAATATAAATAGGTAGATACTTAACTAAGTACATACCTATTTATATTTTATATATTTTTTAAAATGTTTTGATGGGGAAATAAAAACGGGGACACGGAGTACATAATGGCTGCTTTATTTTTCATATAAGTATTACTTTTGATACTTACAAACATTTAATAATTAATAATTAAATACATTATAGAAGTTTATTTTAACATTCTACTTAAATATTAATTTAAACTTAATAATTTAACTAAGGAAACTTGTAGGGATCAGTTAAATTAGTTTGCTCTGTTTAAAGGTCAATATGTTTATGAGGCTTCATCATGCTTCATGTTTATATTCTTTCATCTGTCCCTGAAAAGTAAAAAGTAATAATAAACTTATTATCATTTTAGCTGCATGAATTTTAAAAGCATAATGATCTTGATTAATGTAAAGTGCACCAAACACAAAGTAAAGTGCACTCTGTATTCTCTCAATCTCGGTATGTTAAGAAAATGGTCACTCACTCATAGACTGACCGCGGCAAGTGCAACTTAATCTCGCAAATATATTGATCCGCGCAGCTATTACTTAACCACGAGTTCCTCTTCTCTACAACCAACGCTGTAGGCGATGAACCACGCTAATTTAAGCCCTCGGCACAATGTCGTCGGCCATCAAGCATGAATCGAGCATCGAGCGTTGTGAGTATCAAATACTATGGAATTTATACTATCACGTCTCATGCGCGGGCGTCTAGTGGCGCTTCAGGTGCATTACTAAATATCTACTTCGCTAAAAGTTTTATCATTGTGACTTGGGAATATAAGCTCCGCTCAACCCCTTGGAGGAAAGTACTAGTGTGACCGTGAGGCTGTGCGGTTGGTTAATTAAGGTTATACATTTATTTTGGTTGATAAATAGATACTTAGTTGGGTTTATAATAGCTTAAAGAGGATAATCTCAAGATTTTTTTATCTTTAATGTACTACAGTTTTATAATGTATAAAAATCTGGCTCTATTTTTATTTAAAGTTTTGAAAGTAAAATTTTTGAAGTTATAACAACTGACTATTACTGACAAATAATGTAGAAATGACTCCTTTTGATAAAATTGTTTTTATTCTACTTTTTCTTTTATACTTCTCAAGAAAATGTTTGCTGCAAATTGTTGAGTTTTTCGTTAGATTCCAACTAACCCGTCCAAAATTAATCTTAACCATTTTTTTCTAATTATAGAATCCGGATGGAATCTGTTTGATAAACGCCAAAATAAAATTACATTTTAAAAGATTTATTTTCTTGTTGTGTGGGCAAGCCTATCAATTCATTATAAACATTCAAGATAAATATCGACATTAATTTTGATATAGTTGAATCAATCCCTAGCGTACATGTAAAATATTATGTATAAAAATGTATTTACCAAATTCATGCAAATTATCGACAACGTGCCTTTTTTCTTTGCAAAATATCAAAATTAACAAAATAATTGAAAACATTATATATTTTAAATAGCGTATAACATAAATTTTAACCAAAAATAAACGCGTCATAACATTGACGACGACTTGAGAATTTACCTGTGAAATGTGCAATTATCAGGATTATTTCTATTATTAACACCACAGTCACTCACAGAACAAGTAACCATTTTGGAAAAAAGTTACTTACTAAAAATAATCACTATTACACTCTAAAATATTACAAAATATCTAGGAGCTATTTCTTGCGTGCCGACTTGTGCCGACCTGTCATTCAAAATCGGTTACAGAGTCATGAGATTTGGTATCCTTTTCTATCTTGCATTTTCGCCATAAGGAATTTTCTTCTCCCTTGCACAATATGTCTATGATCTCATCTATCATCGATTAAGAAAAACTGGTCTCCCGTTCTTATTTGGAAACATAGCAGCTTTATACGGTTATTTTGCGCTTGCATACTGTAATCATGGTCCTTCCCCGGTCGAGCCGTTCTTGCTGCAGCCATATAATAGCTGCAGTGTGGCTCTAGTACGCAGATAAAACATAAAGAATAAATTCTGTATTAGCGCGTGTACTTCTGACACCAACATATTTACGAGTTCGTCGTTACCCCTACGGCTAAAATAGAATGCATGTTATGCTATATACTTAGCCTGTTTAATTGCATATAACTTAGGTCTCTATACATATCTAATCAAAAAACTACACAGCTGTTGCTCAATAATATTAATGTGGAAGAAATAATATGAGAGTTTAAAAAGCAACACTCATTGATCTTGACCTGTGACAATCTTAATCTGAATAGTAGGTCAAAGTCATGAAAGTGATTGGGTGCGATCATCTTATTCCTAGGGTTGTTTCCGTGATAAGTCCAAAAACTTTATAAAAATTATGTAATACTACGTTTTATTTTGATAATAATTACTATTTTATTGGTGTAATTTCTAATGAATTTTTTGTTAATCTGTGATTTTATACATTTTCATAAGTTTAATTATTGTAAATCTGTTATGAAAGCAATTTATTTGTTAATCTATACACAAATGTTTTATTTTACTCGTTATATATTTCAATATATGCAGCAAATATTCAGTCATTTATACTTCTTGGCATGTATATCGTTGTATATCTGTCTTTTGAAGATGTTATATTATGAAACATCTGTGATTTCAGTTATTATGTAAGTAAATATTTTATTAACGTTGTCTGTGATTTCTGTAGATAACTCTAAAAAAATGTATAAACAATTGTATGTAAATTTACAACTTATATTGATTATAATTATTTAATTTTATGATTTTTTTATGGAAAAACACTTCGAGATCTTAGAACTTGCTTATGCCAGCGCTAGTGGGGAAAGTAAACGAAAACATTTTAAAGAGTCCATTTTGTCCCACCACAGGTTATATTAAAACAATTGAATTTGCCTGGTATCATAAATGCTAATGATTTTCAAATCAAAATTGCAAATTTGTTGCAACATTGCTTCGTTAGCTTAATTGTATTAACTAAATTACACAGAAGTTCTGAAAACGCAGCGGATTGACTTTTGAATTAGCTTTATCAATATTCCTACGGGCAAAATTACAACTTACAAGATTTTGTTGCCTTAAAAAGAAAATTGGATTTATAATAACCTTTTGAACACAAAAAATGTAGGTGTAGTTTTTTTTAAGTGACCCCTACTCAAGGAGCTCTCTCCATATAGTTGAGTTTTACATGCATGAATTGCACATTAAGAAACATCCAGACCTTGACCAATTATTTGTAGGCAATACGAGTATAAATACTTTTTTGTGTGTCGTGCGCAATTCGAATCCGTGGCTCGCAGTGTCACAGTTATACAATACCGAGCTACCAATCCATCCGAGTATAAAGTTTGTTTTTCCTTGCTTCGATTTATTTCGGATTGCTTGTTACCGACTGTTAATTTTGGTAGAATAATTTTACTTCATGAAAGGAAAGATCCTAAAGATTATTTTGGTATATTTGAATTAACTTATTTTGAACTAAATGTGGTGTGGAATTTTGCGTATCTGCATGCAACTATAACCGTCATAAAAACTATAACTTTTCATTTTTCTCAATTTAGCCAATAAACTGATTAAAACATTACAGTATAAAGTACAAGAGTAAAGAAAATGATATGCAAAGTAACAATATTAATTTTTAATGCTGTTTATCACACCTACTGGCGGATGATTTCCAAAGTAATAGCAGTTTATTGATTATTTTAGAGTACATGAGTCCTATATGTCGCAGTCAATATCACTTGCAACATTATATAGATTTACAATCTAAAATGACGTACAATGATACAGTAACTTAAAAATCTGTTCAATGGTACAGTATGTGGGTACTCAAAAAGATTTCCTACTGGTAACTGGTATACGAGGTCGCTACGTACAACCTTTGTAACAATAACAATTTTTGTAAACAAAATGTAGCATCACATCGATAACCATCATTAAAAACCCTTTTTTCTTTTCTTTTTTTTACTTACTTAGAGATTGTCGGTTTTCCCCCATATTTTTGGATATTTTTTCGTAATTAATTTCAAGAATGAATAAAAATCATAAATATACAATCAATCTCCAAGTTGAAATCCGATTTCGTATATTTTCACGTCCTTTTACGTGTTAATTTGTTAAAAAAAATTCGTTTCCGAATTATGAAAGACGAGGAAATAATAACGAAATTCAATTTTCCATTTGCATTAATCTTTTACTAACAGAGGGCCCGGGAATGGTTCTTTGATTTCTCTGCTATTGAATCGGTAGCTCGATTGCGTGCCTACAGTGGACGCAAATTAATCCAGCAGACAATGCTGACCGTGACACAGCGCCGCGCCATGTTTGTACAGACAATAACAAATTATTCATACTCGGTGATAGAATGTAAACAGAATATGATTGGCTATTAGCACGCAGGTTTGAAGAAGAGGGATACCCCAGGGACTAAGGGACATACACAACCTCCCGTATAGGGATCATCTCCCTACACTATTAACAAGTCCACGGCCGCATCGAACTTTGTTTCTAACGTATTCCGAACTTAATTTAATTAATTACGCTCCCCTCCTCCGTGCAAGTCCATTTCGCTAAATATTATTTCAAGTTAAGGGGACTAAATAACCGAGATCAAACACACGTATAACTCACGCCGGGTAATATTTATCAAAGAAAGCAAAATGGAATCATGTCATGTTAGTCGAGCGTTATTATTAAAGCCACGTAAAGCAATGATCTCATTTCACTGGATTTTATTGATCATTATTCATTACAAAAGCCGACTTAAAATAACCACTTTATGGGTACATATTAAGTTGTTAAAATGATTTATTGCTCAAAATTTATGATTTATAAATACATATACTATGTATATAATTTATAGATATCAAAACAAATAGAGGTCAATATTTTGTATATTGACCTTGAGTTATATGTAGTAGTGTATTAAGTAATTGATATTATAAAATGCGAAAGGCTATAGAATTATCCAGGCTTGATAATAAATTATGATAGTTTGGAAAATCCAAAAGTGCACGGCTCATGAGCGTTTCATTTAAATTTGATGAAAAAAAATTGTATTCCTGACTTTTAAAATATATTATTTACGTATTTTAAATTTAGCACTCTATTATTTTAACAGTTATAGTGTCACCTACAGGGAAAAAAAAGTTATAATGTTTACCAAAATAAATCGATTACACAAAGTATAAAATCGATAAGGCTGTATGGTACATTTGTCCTCTGTCTATCAAGGGAAAAAATATGGCAGCGCCTTTAAATTTTAATAGCAATAAAACTTATAAAAGTTGAAAATCATTTTATTAATAAACTACGCGTACTAAGCTATTGATATAAAATAGGGAACCAGTTGATGTAATTCTGAAGCTAATAAAAAAAAACAGGTCTCGATACGTCAATTTTTTGGGAGTTATCGTGACCACATACAAAATCAACATCCGTACGTCTACGTAAAAAAAATTTCAAACCGTTTTTTTTTTCAAAGTATAATATAAAATTTTTTAAAAATATAAGATTGATTATGTTATTAGAGTGTTTTCTTGATATACGGCTACTCATATTATCGTATAAGTGCAATATGGTTATAATAGAGGTATTTTAAGAACACAAAATTGCTTGACCTTGACGTGTCGAGAGTAAAGCACTAGCTAATAATGCTTCGCGTTATGAGGCATGCAATATTTATTTTATTTTAATATTAAAAATGATTATAATTACATCCATATTTCTACTGTTATCATGTAGTGGCAGTGTAAGAATATCCATTACCCTATATCGTCCCGTTAGGTGTCGTAAAACGAGGAAACAAATCAGGAGATGGGCATCAGCGTCTTCCTAACACAATTAAAAACTGCGGTCAACAATCCACTTGCCAAGCGTGGCAACTATGGTATGTAACTCTCTTATGGGACAGTCTAAGGGAAGGCATGTGTTTAGCAGTGAACTTTAAGGTGTAATACCATTATATTGATATTTTTAATGAGACATATATTTAATAATGAAGAATTTGAAAAGGTTATCTTAGTTCACATAAACAAAATTTTGCGTAATTTGAGTCATCATCATCATCATTACAGCCCTTCACAAGTCCACTGCTGAACATAGGCCTCCCCAAGGAATGCCACAAAGCACGGTCTGAGCCACCCGCATCCATCGACTTCCTGCATGTCTTACCAGGTCGTCACTCCATCTAGTGGGGACGCCCTACACTTCGTCCGCCGGTACGAGGCCGCCACTCGAGAACCTTTTTCCCATCGGTTGTCGGTTCTTCGAGCTATATGGCCGGCCCATTGCCACTTCAGCTTACTAATCTGTTGGCTATGTCGGTCACTCTGGTTCTACTGCGGATATCCTCATTTCTAAGTTTATCACGCAGTGAGACCCCGAGCATAGCCCTCTCCATAGCTCGCTGAGCGACCTTGAGCTTCCTCATCCGGCCAGCAGTGAAGGACCACGTCTCAGTTCCGTAGGTCATCACTGGCAACACGCACTGGTTGTACAGCCTCGTTTTCAAGTTTTGAGGTATACCTGACGAGAAGATGTGCCGTAATTTCCCGAACGCTGCCCAGCCGAGTTGAATCCGTCGATTGACCTCTCGGTCGAAGTTGGACTTACCTAGTCGGACTATTTGTCCCAGGTAAACATATTCGTCAACAACTTCGAGCTTAGTGCTCCAACAACTACCGGCATAGGTGTGACATGGACATTAAACATGATCTTTGTTTTGTCCATGTTCATCTTAAGACCTATCCGTTGGGAGGCACTATTGAGGTCATTGAGCATAGTGCTTAGGTCCTACAGCGATTCTGCCATAAGGACTATATCATCGGCAAATCGAAGGTGAGTGATGTACTCGCCATTGATGTTAATGCCGTATCCTTTCCAGTCCAGAAGCTTGAAAACGTCTTCCAATGCAGCGGTGAAGAGTTTCGGGGATACGTCACCCTGTCTTACTAATAATAATTTGAGAACTAAGGCTTAATTAAACTTTATATTAAAATAAACAATTTTGTTGATATATTCTTTTAAATAGGATGGGGTGACAAACGAGCACACAGTCCACCTGATTGTAAGTGGTTGCTGTGGCCCATAGACATCTACATCTATCCTTAATAAAGAATCAAAATGCAGATGCGTCGTCACCCGTGAGGACTAAGATGGAATGCCTCTTTTCCAGTTAAAAGGGTCTCCGGTTCTCTACATTCACCACACGAAACACAGCAGTGTTAAGCTGCTATTTTACGCTGGTATTCTGTGAGAGCGTGGTCCTTTCCGGTCGAGCCGACCCATTCGTGCTACAGCTATACTACTAATATAGCTGCAGCATGGCTCTACCACGTATAAATATATATGTTAGCAGCCTAAAGGACTTTGTCAAATCCATTTTGTGCTGCAGCTATACAGGGCTTATTTTGCAAGGGCATTGGCAAGGGGTTATTTGCATGCCATTAAGACGTGAATAACCACTTTTAAAATTTTTGTCTGTCTGTCTTTCCGTCTGTCTATCTATCTGTCTGTCTGGACTAATCTTTAGAATGGCTGAACCGATAAAAATGAAATTTCAGGAACAGATAGAGAGCGATACCAGGAGTGATCTAGGCTATACAATAACAAATATTTTATCCGAAAAACTTATTTATTTTTAAAAATCGAGAAATTGATAAAATTAATGGACATTGATGATTATCTTAAACTAATTAACGCCAAAATATTAGATCCAACCCAGGCGAACACGGGGCGGGTCGCTAGTTTTAATTATATTATTTATAGTAACAATTTTTTTTAAATATTAGTGCTGTGTTATTGAAAGTAATCCCGTACATTATCTGGTTAATGCACGATGTATCAAATAACACATTAATAAACAAGTGGTCCTCAAGTCTTGTCTCTTGTAAAGGCAGATTAAACCCGTCGACGAGCGAGCGCGGTTCCTATAGTAATCAATTTTGGTTAGACAATATTGGATTTTAATTAAGTGTATCGCACTAGGAGCTTCGTCGACTAATCGATGTACTGCGCACCAATGACGTCTATTTTGTGGTCAGTTTGGTTTAAACATTCGATATTAATTTATTAATAATTAGGTTCAATTATTTACATACAAAATGTAATTATTAAGCAAAATAAAGATGTTCCGATCATGAACTTCGCATGCAATTTCTAATCGGACGTGTCCAAAATCTTCCTCGACTTTTTGTAACAGTCAAAAAGTCACAAACTCAGCTTAAGTTAACGACAAAATTGTCAATAGTAAGAAAAATATCGCAGGCTACCGGATTTATATCGACCCATCAAGACATACGCGGTGTCGTAAATAAGACAGAATTTAATCGCTGTCGTACTAAACAATGAGGAAAGGATCTTTAGTGTGGCAACATTACAAACGACTTATGTACTATTTTCAGTAGTTTATTAATACTAGTAAATTTTTCTTAAAAATTTAATGTCTGTTAAAATGTGACGCGCTTGAACTGTTTTTAGTTCACTCAATCGCAAATGTTTTCGAAACTGACACGTGAATATTTTACTGATTTAACAAAAATCTTTTATTTAAAATGTTCGAATGTTTGAAATAGCGTTATGGGAAATAAAACGACGAGGGTCCATCGTGCACCGGCAATAAAATGAAACGGGTTTGTTCGTGTGATGGCAGACTGAAATATTGTTAAACTTGCAAAGCGACTGAGTGGTTAGCGTCCTGCAAAGCGAAACTGCCAATTTTATAGCGATCGTTTATGCACTATCTTCCTCCTATCTTTCAACGAAATCAATAGCATACTTTCAAATTCAAATCCTATTTATTACTTATTGGACTATAAAATATTTTAGCATAAGTATTTTAAAGAAGGGAAACTACTTTGAGCGACTTCTTTGTTTCTTATCAAAATGACACGCAAAGTTTTAGAAAAAAGGTTTTTTCTTGTATGGGACACGGTGCAATTAATTTTTTTTTCAAAATTACGATTATTTACAAGTGTTAATACGAATATTCCCAATTAAATGTTTTACTTTTTCAAATGAAGTCTAAAACTGGAAGAATCGTTTGATAGACTTCATATGACATATATGGATAAAGGTCATTCAAAGGCAAATGGCTACCGCTGGTATAACAAATTTAAGCACGATCGACTAACTTTGAGAGATAATGAAAGAAGTGGTCGCCCTTTGAGGGCTGTTATGAAGGAAAAGTGCTTGCAGTAAAAATGTAAAGAAGAGAATATGCGAACTATGTAGAGATTCAGCACATATTGCAGATTAGATCGGGAGGCGTGATTTTACACGAACACCTTTGCGTGAGGAGGATAGTTTCGCATTGGGTGTTTCACAACCTCACCGATGTTCAAAAGCGGGTTCGCGTGGAACAGTGCGGTGACATGATTACTACAATAGAATAAAGCGCCAGTTGACGGTTCGGCCGTTTCAAAATATACGCCTACCAAATTGAAGCGATCGAAAAGAGCAGGGAATATTTTAATAGCTAGTTTTCCACTTTAACAGGGTATCTAGTGTCAATTCTTAAATAAATCGAAATAGCATTGCTGTCGGATGGTATTCTACCAAATGTTTGCCAGAATTATTCACTGTTTACCCATCTTACAGCCCTGGCACCGCGTAACTTCTATTTGTACCCTAAAATAAAAAATCATCTGAAAATTTTTCAGTTTTCATCACCGGAAGATGCGCTCGCAGCGTTCGAGCAGACCGTAGAAGAAGTAGGTTTTTTAGGCGGACCTGAAAAGATGTTTAGAAAATTGGTTCAGACGCATGGATACTGTAATGATGCTGGTCGAGAATTCTCTAAAATTATTTAAGATTAAAAACTTAAATGATAGAATTTATTTGGTACAAAAATATAGAATTTGTCAATAACTTGACTTTCGTGCCACCTATCAGATAGTAGTATAGCTATGAAACATAGTCGCGACAAAAAATAGTATATTGTGTAATATGTCCTGAAATGGTCGGGTCGTTCAGAAATTACACGATCACTAAAAATTATTCCACTCTTTTGCTGTACGCACTACGAAAGACGAAGTAAACCATTTGGTTCTAATGCGTGGAAAATCGAATATTATTAATATTATAAAATGGGCATTCAGTAAAATTGTACCATAGTAACCTAACTACTGATAACACAAAAAAAGTACACAGCAAAAGTGTGCCAGTACTTATTGGTTAACTCAAAACCCTTCATGTAAATCAAAATATCTAAATCGCCATGAGAGGTTTATAGTGGAACAAGTAACCGAGAAAATAAGCTGGGCTCACCTGCTGTCTATTTTACAGTCAAATCGTAAAACAACATTGTGACAAAATCCTTTGGAAGCAAAGACGTTCCAGAGATTACATCAAGATGATTTTACGATTCTATCACAGTACGTAGAGTGAATGCCGCTGTTTATGAATAAAAAATACATTAAAGTGATTGAGAATAATTTATAGCAAAATCATACGAAGCAAAGTTATAAAATGTAATCCTCGTAAAAACACATTTCGTTGATTTTTTAATATTTTCGATGCGATGTTTTCTATTTTATATTTTACAAGGCACTTTCATGCATTTACTATCATCTTTACCAAATTAAAAAAAAAGACCATTTATATTTATACATAAAGTTATCATCATCATCATTATTACAGTCCTTCACAAGTCCACTGCTGAACACAGGCTCCCCCAAGCAAAGTCACAAAGCACGGTCCTAAGTCACCTGCATCCATGGACCTCCTGAATCTTTTACCAGTTCGTCACTCTATCCAGTGGGGGGCGACCCTACACTTCGCTTACTGGTACGTGAGAACCTTTCTTTCTCATCGGTTGCCGGTTCTTCGAGCTATATATTTATGTTTGCCAGGTGAGTTATATTTATGCAATTAAAAATTTAATTCTTTTAAGATACTAGGAATTGAAATTATATACGTGATTAAAATGCAGCCGTCAATGAAACCAAATTGATGATAAACTATTTTTGTTTGGTAAGCACCTCATCATCATCATCACCATTACAACCTTTCACAAGTCCACTGCTGAACATAGGCCTCATCCAAGGAACGCCACAAAGCACGATACTGAGCCACCTGCATCCATCGACTTCCTGCATGTCTTACCAGGTCGTCACTTTATTTAGTGGGGCCGCTTACACTTCGTCTACCGGTACGAGCCCACCACTCGAGAACTTTCAAAAACCTACCTTTTTTTGTAAGCACCTGAAACTAAAATTTTAGAACCTTACTAAACGTGTTTTAAAGTGATTATTCCGTTGGAAGTTTTATCATGAAATGATCGTAAAAAAATTACACAAGCGTGTGTTGGGACACGCGTAAGGTAGGTTTTAGTTATGCAAATTATCTATATTGTCTAAAGCCTAAATTCTCCTACAAATTTTAACATATTTTTAATTAAATGAAATTAGGACATATCCAGAGGCCTATATCCAGATTTTTCTAGTTTTATTTGCATTGATATAAAACTTATGGTAGAGTTGAAATCACAGCAGGCTTCTTACGATGCTTCAAAATCTCAGCTACTAATGGTTGATTATGAAACCTTCAAAATGTTTATAATTATTTTCTTATCCTAACATTGAGACATCCAATTAATATATGATTATATTTATGTGTTACAGATTAATAAGATTATGAAGCCATGCAATCGCATGTTCTCAGACTTGGTATTGATAAATTAAATACTCGCGCCAATGTCAATTAATCTACGCTAAGTGATGTGTAAATTACTGCCAAAGACCGCAAGTGCTGCAGGCTCAGCTGCGCATAATATTACAAATAATTTTACAACAAAATTGTTTCTTATATTTCGTATAAATTCAGAAAATTTTACAAAATGTGCTTTAACATTAAAGTTATTATATATATATATAAAAGATGTTCTAGTTTATTTGGAACTTTGTCATCATCCTCATCATCATCATTACAGCCCTTCACAAGTCCACTGTTGAACATAGGCCTCTCCCAAGGAATGCCACAAACACGGTCCTGAGCCACCAGCGTCCATCGACTTAATGCATGTCTTACCAGGTCGTCATTGTATCTAGTGGGAGGCCGCCCTACACTTCGCCTACCGGTACGAGACTGCCACTCGAGAATCTTTTTCCCAATCGGTTGTCGGTTTTTTTGAGCTATATGCCCGGCCTATTGCCACTTCAGCTAACTAATCCGTTGGGCTATGTCGGTTATTCTGTTTCTACTGCGGATATCCTCATTTCTAAGTTTGTCACGCTGAGAAATTCCAAGCATAGCCCTCACCATAGCTCGCTGAGCGACCTTGAGCTTCCTCATACGGCCAGTAGTGACGGACCACGTCTCAGGTCCGTAAGCCATCATTGGCAGCACGCACTGGTTGTACAATCATGTTTTCGAGTTTTGAGGTATACCTTAGGAGAAGATGTGTCGTAATCTCCCGAAATCTGCCCAGCCGAGTTGAATCCGTCGATTGACCTCTCGGTCAAAGTTGGACTTACCTAGTCGGACTATTTGTCCCAGGTAAACATACTCGTCAATAACTTGGACATGGACGTTACAAATGATCTTTGTCTTGTCTACTACTATATCGTCGGCAAATCGAAGGCGAGTGATGTACTCGCCATTGATTATATGGAATGATGATATGGGAAGATGATATGGGTTAGTGGATATTGTTACATCGCCACTACACGGTGGAACTTTATAATATTTAAAAAATATTTATGATTACCGAACAATAACCAAAGCATAGTTATTTTACTGAGGTATTGCCAAGAAAAAGGCGACGGTAGCCTAATGTGAAGGATACAAAGGTAATTTTTTTTTTCGATTCGAGTATCAATAAGTTTTCATTTGAGATTATGCCTTTAAATATAATTTTTTTTGTCATATTCTAATTTTCCCCGGCAATCCAAGGAATCAAAATACAACTTTATATATTTACGTTAATATATAACGTTGTATTTTTATTTATATATTGTTACATATAATTAAGTCATCACGCTATATCTCTATTTCTATAGATAGTCGCTTGTGACATATACCTAGACGAATGGATGTACAAACTCCGAAGAAAATTTCTCTCTTTTATAACCTTACTAGGGAAGACTAAATATTACCGTGCCAATTTACAATACCTATTTTTAATATCTAGTTTATCACATGGAATTTAAAAAAAAAATATAGGAAAAAGACTAAGGAAGAAGTACTTTGTTATACTAACAATCGTCATTTTTTACATAGTAATAATAATATGGAAGGGGAGTGAGGTACAATGTAGGCATCACACGCAAACAGCGCCAATCGAAATTGCAAATTTGTGCAGGGGCTGCTTCGGTTCGTTAGCGACTTGTGTTTACGCGTTACCAACATTCAGGGCTGTCAACCACTAATTGATTGAGGTTACAAATACTTTATTTTTAAGAATTAAACCATGAAGCACATTAGTGAATGCCTTTTAAATAAAGAAATTAAAATATTATACTGTTACCTATTTTGACAATTAAGTTAAAAAAATTAGCTACATATGGAAGACAACGCTTATATTATGTTCTATGTATTCAAATAATAAAAGATGATATTCATAAAAGCTATGTGATGATGTCATGTTCCAATTAGAATAAATTGAAAATCATGATGAGAAATTCACACTCGATATAGTTCTAATTTATTTTTTGTTAATCTGATCCAAAATTGTTTCATATAATATAATACAATAACAGTCAACTTACGTAAAATGGGCGGTATAGCTTTAAGAAATAAACAACCTGCATTCATACCTACGTCTCAGTGTTGGGTACTTTCAGGGTTCTCCCAAATTTAAGAGGGCTAAGAATGATAGCGTAATTTGTTCTTAATTCGTATTTCTGAAATATTTAATAGATTCCCGCTGTACTGAAGTCGAATTTAGAGCTTTCAAAACAATTTCATTTTACGCATGTCTCACAGTCCGCTACTCTGTAACAATGTTTATTGCCGGACTTCACATACCCTCTTAATGGTTAAGGTTCAGTTTGTCGTAAGGTTTATCTTTAACATAAGTTTATATTATTTATTAAATAAAAATAATTATTATACATTTAATAAATATCATTAATGCAGAAGTTTCATTTCAGCGTGTAGTGGCGGCGTAAGATAACTCACTACCACATATCATGTTTAAAAAACTTGTCAAAGAGCACTTTTTTCCTCCTCAAACAATAATTCTTCTATCTCTCCTTGATATCGTTCATTTCAAAATTACTACTTATTTCTCCTTACGTCAAGGCTTTTATATCACTTACTTGCTTACTTCTTTCTGCTCTTGTATATGTATTTCTATACTTTTGTAATTGAAATGTATTTATTTATTATATTATGTATGTATTTATCGAGTATATTTATGTTTATGTCGTATTTTCTAACAAATTACGTACACCCTTACCCTTTCTCACAGGTCTTTATATCCTGGTCCGCTTCCAAGCGATAAGGCCGCCAATCTTTAAATAATTTATTACATTGTTTAATATAAATCTCTAAATAATAAATCTTTAAATAATTATTGGTGAACAAAATAATAAATGATACTTATTAATTTATTCCAGTAGATAGATAGTGGACCTGATAAAACGTGCAAACAGACGAATTTTTATTAAAATTCATCAACATTTTTTATTTTTACAACCCACTGCAAGCCTAAAGCTGAAAATAGCTCCCACAGCACAAGCCAAATACTTAACCAGTGCGCTACCCAGCTGTCGATTTACTCTTGAGTATTCATAATTCTGTTTAATTAAAAAGAGGGAAACACTAATTAAAATATACTCCCCTTTACTGTCTGTACTTACTCAGATGTTAAGTATGTTATGATAACGTACTCAATGTCAGGAACTTTATACATGTCGCATCAAATAAGGATGATACAATATTTTTTTTAACTACTGTGAAACTAACACTTTACTTTACTTTTTTACGTGGAAAATGTCCCCTTTACCTTTTTACGTAGTAGAGCGCTATGCTGCAGCTATATCAATTGTATAGTTGTAGCACGAATGGGTAGTTGTAGCACGAATGGGTCGGCTCAACCGGGGAAGAACCACGCTCTCACAGAATACCAGCGTAAAATAGCACCTTAATACTGCTGTGTTTCGTATGGTGAGTGCAGAGAACCGGAGACCCTTTTTACTGGAAAAGAGGCATTCCATCTTAGTCCTCACGGCTGGCAACGCATCTGCATTTTGATTCGCAACCGAGGATAGATTTAATCTATGGACCACAGCAACTAACTTACCATCAGGTGGACTGTGTGCTTGCTTGTTACACTTATCCTATAAAAAATAATAACATATAGTTAATTTATTGTACGTATCATACCTGTAACCCCAGTGGGGGGTATGTAAAGTTCAAAGAGCAGCGAGCTACTCGAACCCTCAGACCAATAAAATTATTGGTCTGAGCTTGAAGCACCTTAAGCTACTATACAATCAGAAACCCAATATCCCATTAGTCACCTCTCAAAAACTACTACGTAGCTAAAAAAATATTTTTAATACATATAAAGATGGGAGGTTTATGTAAAGTAAAATTTCTACTTTAATACGCTTCAAGCGCTGCAGCAAAACGTCACGTCACTGAAGTCCACAGCTAGACCTAATTCTACCCAACAATATGTAAATTGGCGTGCTTTACTTCAAATATTTGCCCAATGTCACCATGCTGGGCCGGTGGGTTGGTTAGCGCAGAGCTGATGACCTGCTAATCCTTCCCATCATCAGTTTATAAGTTTGGATGGTTTCTTTAATTAATCAGGATCGTGTTAAAAGTCCATGTAAGGTTAGCATTTAGAGAAAATGTTAACATAATATTCTACCTTGAACCACAGTGGTTAGTGAAATAAAAGTGTACTACGGGGTAGAACTCGGAGTCGGTGGGTATCACTCTATTACCTACTTCGTCAACAAATAGTAGTGCCCGCACTGGTGCGTTCCAGTCTGAAAGGTATAGAGAACTAGTATAATTACAGATTGTGAGGCATTCTATCTTAGTCCTCGAAGGCGACAGCACACCTGTAGCCTTTTTAGTTTAAAGTTGGCTGCAGGTGTCCATGTGTCGCGGGTAAAATGTATAAATATTATGTAAGCTTTATAAAAAAATTGAAATACTAAGAAGGGCACTTACTAATACTAGTTTCTTTTTGGTTTGGAAAAAGCCGTGAGATTTTTGCAGGCTTTGATTGACTACTATACACAAAATTAATAAAAAAATACGTGGTAGAGCTGATCCTGCATTATCTGCAGCATTCATGAGTCGTCTTGACTAGGCAATGGCCATCTCTCACAGAAAACCAAAATAGCAGCATAAAATTCTCTTTGTTTCGTATTGATGTGAAACGGAAACAGATAGTTCAACTAAATTAAATGATATGATAATTGGAAAAAGAAGAGCAATTTCAATATTAAAAATTAAAAAATTGGATTGGAATTCGTGCTGAGTATTTTGGATCAAATCCACATTCAAATGGAGAACATACCTAACTACTCGTTTGTGGTGCTAAGACATCCATACGAAACAGAGCAGCATTAAGCTATCTCTATATAATAACCTTTTTTTTTAATTATGCAAGCAGCTAGTGCATAGCAGGTCTAAAAAGACCAGTATTACTGCGACCTCTAATAATATTATATAATATCGTTTATTTCTTAGTATATGGTATTTACAGATGTTGAAATTATAGAATGGTTCACATATACTACCGTATCCGGTGTAGAAATATTACAATTAGAATTATATTTAACATTTTATAATACTTATTTAGACAAATTTATACATTTACAACATTATATAGGAGTTATTAATTGTAGATATATATTTTTTTATTAATACAATATTAGGAGCAATTAGGAGCAATTAATTTATAAGATTTCATAATCTATGAAATCGTTAACAGAGTAGTAACACATATCCAAAAGCCAAGAAAATATTGCACGTTTCAATTTATTTATAGGCAGCTGTCTGAACTGTGGTGGCAGCTTATTAAAGATTGTTATTGCCATGCAGTGAAGCTTTGCCTGAAGGACCCACTTCCTTCCCTCTGGGTTAGCCATTTATGGGCGTGGAGGAGCAGGGGTTGTTTTCGCCTGCTAAGGACGAAGACGTCCTCTGCTGGCACTCTCGACCCCCGCCACACATTTCCATTTGCCGCCCTTACCTCCCTTTCCCTTAACCCTGGTTGACACAAGCGGAGGCCATTGACCCGAGGCTAGATCAGCGCCTTTTGTCTCATTAACTCTCACCGACGCCTTCCCGGGCTCTGCGATGTGGAAGGTTGGGAGATTGGGTTTGGGGCGGTTCTGGTCCCGGTGCCGCATCAGGGCTGCCCTGATTTTAAAAGTTATCATTTTAACACCAAAGACGACCCTGCCGCCTGGATATACCGGATAGCCTCCGTCAATGGGTCCAGAAAAAAGGTTACTAGGAACCCATTCTCCTCGTCTTTGCGTTGGAGGATTTTCCAAAGCTCTGTATGAAGCCCTTCATTTTGTGTCCTCAACAGCACAGCCGCCTCTTCTGGAGAGTCAGCTTCACTGCAGGGCTGTTATGTGATACCCAGCTGTGGCTTAGGCAGTTCATTCTTAGGTATAATTGAGAGCTTTGCTCCGGCCAAGGTTTCAGTTGTCCAATTTCACCCACAGTAAAAATCAGACAATTTTTTAACAATTTAATAATAATTTAATGTTCCTCGGAAAAGAACCTTACCTTGTGAGTAATCAAGTTATATTTTTACTTTAATTTGCAAATTTTGCCTAGTCCACTTTAGTTCATTAACGAATGTTTACAAATTAGCGCACTTCCAGTAATGTCATTGCTAGTTGATCAGAGTTATTCATTAGTTGGTTTAAACAGTTTAAACGGAGGTGATCGAAATGCTGCCATTTGTAATTTTTTTTGAATTTCAACAATTATTATCAGAGCCGATTTCGTGATTAAGACTACAAATATCTATTGAATATTATGGAGAGTTAAATTAATAGGTTTGACATAAAATGAAATCTCATGGCAATCCATAGATATTTATTTTTAGTTGTATTCCATACAAGAAGATCCACAGCTATTGCTTGACTGGCCATAAGTAATGATACAATTAAAAGAGTATTTTCTTTAATTTTTCTAAATTTAAATTTAAAATGTGACATTTAACGTAAGTTATATTTATCGCTGTGATTATTAAATTACAGTATGGAATGCGGCGTTAAAGAAAACAAAATTACAGTGACTGCTTTACAAAAGTGAATATGGAGCCGGCAGTTACTTTAAGGCGCTTTAAACGCTAGGCATCAGCTGTATGCTTGTATAAGTATATTGCACTATCGATAGGTGCACTAATAATCCCTAGCTCGGGGTCCCCATGCTGTTAGCACTGCAAAGGCTGGGAACGCTTTCAAAGCCATAATTAGGCGAAACCATATAATAAGGAAACAAAAATATTATTTGCGTAAAATGAAGATTACCGCTAAGACCTTACGCGAAATATTAAACAAAACATTAATCCGGATGCTTACCGCCGAAAGTGGAACAATCAAGACGTGTGATTCAAAAACTCTTGAGAAGAGAAAAAAAAGAGTTTTTGAATTTTACAAAAAACTTATTGAAGTTTATCATAAAATACTCTTTATAGTGTGTAAAGCTTTTCAGTGATACACTTTTCATAAATATACTGTTAATTTTCTAACATGAATCTTCTTCTGGACACAAGGGACAAACAACTCAAATCTCATGTAAGAACATTGTTCCGGGCTCAATAAGAGCTGAAAACTGTCCATCGTCCGATTCAGAGCTGAATAAATTGGGGTATAAATTGTGGTTAGTACTAGAGAAAACGGGCTGATCAATAACTGCTTTTTTATAAAATTAAGTGACAAACGACCTTATACAGTCAACCAGATAAATAAAATAGAATATTCTTTATTCAATATAGACTATCATTAATTCCTCTGTCCTGGGAAGACCCAGCAAAAACCTCGCGGGATATTTTTTCAAACTAACGTTATACAATATAAAAAAGGTTCTACAATTACTTACAACCAATTTAGGAAACAACTTGGATGCGATATCTCATTCCCATGGGTTAGTGTCAACTATGTATTTATTTATATTATGATAACACTTTTTATAGTGTTTGTTTAATAATAAAATTAAACTTGTACATTTTCTGGGACTTGTTATGAAAGCGTATATATTGCTCCATGAATGAATTACTGATGTCGGGTGGAGTAACTGGTAACAGCTTATATTTTTTCCTGGTGTTTACAGAGTTCAAACTAACCCATAAGTATATTGGGTATACCCTTTAAACAGACACAGTAGCAGACACTGCTATTTGGCGGCAAAATAGGTAGGTGAATAGGCGGCAGAAATAGCCTATCCAAACGGAGTCCTAGGCAGAAAAGTATTTCTACCATCTAGCAAAAGGATTCTTTGTAACGATTTTTCACACAGAAATGTGGACGACAAATTGCCATGTAGTGGCGACGTAAGAGAAATATCACCTCAATACGCCCCGCGTGTGTCGTAAGAGGCGACTATTAGAAATGCCTAATGCCTAAATGACTAATAGAAGACTCTCATCACCTCTAAAAGATGGCGTTAGAACTAAATCGTTAATGCCTGTCGTAAAATATTCAGACCGTTGACGGGAAGAAGTGTAAAAGGTGGAAGACATCTGGTACGATCGCCATCCCGCCTGCCAAGCGTGACGATTAAGGCAAATACTTCCTACAGCGGGAGAACACATCCAACAGTGGAATTTTACAATCAAAACAGATCTGTAAAAAGGCTACATGAACAACTATATCGCTTTTAATATACATAATTTTTTTTTGGGTTAATCTAAAGCGAGGTAGCGACCACTTTCCAGGTGCTTAAAGAAATGCATTTCGTTTCTGTATAAATATTCAATCAAGTGTATTGGGTAAGGATTATACGACGCCATTAATTTTATCACATACTAGAGGAAAGTCGAAGAATAATAAAATATCGTCAGTCAAAGAACAGGGTGCACCGCGGGCAAATGAGTTTGGCTCCGCTCCAGAGGTAGTTGTGGAACAAGAATACATTGAATACAAACCTCAGTAGCAATGTCTGTTGATTTTGACTGAATAAATTGAAAATATCGTAATTATGGTGTAAAACAAAAGCAATGACTGTTTCTGCGCTTGCATAACTACCAGGGCTAATGATCTACTTTCGATTCTCAATTGATTACAATGTGTGTAATTATACTTTTTTTTTCAGTTCTTTCAATAAGCCTGTCTGTAATAAGCATATTTAGCAAGTTAATAATCTCTTGTTACGAACAAAATAATAATGTCTCTTTTTAAATTCGTTATTACAATAATATATTAAAAATAACACAAAACTGGATATTATTATGAGATGTATATTGTATATACCTAGTATTATGGCTTGACGACAGCATAGACTGATCGAAATATCTTGCTACTATAGTACACCTGGTGCTTTTGCAGCGCTGTTGCATCGCCTACAAAATTGATAGCTTCTGAATTTTCAAAAAGTTGGAAATTGTTGTCTTGTTCTACAACTGGCCACTATAACATAACAGATATAGTCTAAAGTTAAAGAAATTATTTATTTATTTTTCTTCTTTTTTCTATTATTATTACTCGTATTTCCTGAAAACAAAATATTGTATATGCAATAATATTACAGTAGCATATTTACAAATACGTAACATTGTAATTAATAATTAAAAAAAACCTTAGATGCTACACTTTTAATTACATTAAAGTTAGTAAAAATTACTTTGCCTACATCCGCTCAATAAAATAAAATGATGTGTCTTACCTAGTTTGAAGAGCACCTCCCGCCCTCCCTCAATTGCGTGCACTATTCTCGTCACCACTAATCCCAGCACCACTACTTCCAACACTACTACACTAGGAAAGACATCGCCGACGATAATACGACACGTGTTTCGCCTCTACACGAGGCATCCTCAGGTGTAGTAGACTCTGCGGTGGATGACCGCTAAGTGAGCGGTGACTCTGGTTTCTGATGTGTTTGTGCAGTTAGCCTTTTGGCTTTTACAGCTTCATCGGTCTCAGAGCTCACGGCCTGAAAGTACTGTAAAAAGATGATTTTATTATTCTGCATCGTTACTTACGTAACGATGTTCACCTACGACAGATTAAAGTGCACGTAAGTGAGTTATCTAACGGCCGCCCGAACAGGGGGTGACGGGCCCAGGCTCTGATGGCTAACTCGTATGGTTCGATGTTCTGGGTGGTGAAAACCGCTCAGGGAAGCGGTTGTACGGTGTGTACACGGTGTGCGGCGCGCCCGTCTGCGGACTCGCTGCGTCCCATCCGTTGATGTCCTTACAGTGTTTGTGGCACTATGTGTATGTGTGGTGATTGTGTAGTGTTTGTGTGTAACTGGCCGGCGACATTTCGGTCGTCGGAATCTAGCGGAACTGGGGGTTCGATTAGAACGTTACGGAGCCTCCGGAGGCTTCCCGTAACGTTCGGAGTCGGAGCGTAGGTGGCTGCGCTTACTACTAGCGGGTTGGGATGAGTCACGGCACTCTCGAAATAGCGCCGAGACATTTCCTTGAAATACTCAGAGATCGTCGGAAGTTGTCAGTCTCTGTGTAAGTCGGAGTTTTGCTGGTACCACCAAGCTCCGGTGGCTATGCGAATAAATCTATTTTGGACGACTTGGAGGTCTTACAAATTACTATGGGCCGCGTGCGCGAAAACTACGCTTGCGTAAGACATGATAGGTCTTACATACGCTTTATAAAGATGGAGTTTGTGTCTCAAGAACAGTTTGCTCTTGCTGTTCACCGTGGAGGCGACTAGTGACGAATTTGGCACGGTTGCGGACATTGCGAATGTGTTTCGCGAATGTCATACCGTGATCGAATGTGCACCCTAGGTACGTACAGGGTGATCGTACCTATCGATTTCTTGAGATTCTTGTTTTGGCGATTGAGAGTGGGGGTCCTTTGAAAGTGTATTGATAAACTATTCTCAGGATTCACTTAGATTCTTCATAAGCGGAACCGATCGCCTAAGCGGTTGACGGCTGTTTGGAGCATCGTGGTGAGAATTATTTTATTATGGTGGGCGACGAAGAATGCCGTGTTATCGGCTAAAAGAGCAGTATTCAAAACTGGGTCCAAAACGGAGCCCTGTGGGACTTCAGCCTTGAGGGAACGCTTTGTAGAGCGAGTACCCTCTATTCGAAAGCGAAAGTGACGATTGGCAAGAAACGCTCTAATGATGTGGGTGAGCCTATCAGGCACGTTGATTTTATACAGCTTGTTAAGCAAGCCGTCGTGCCAGACTTTATCAAACGCTTTTGCGACATCGAAGAAGAAGGCAACAGTCGAAGTGATTCTTCGACTTCTTCTTGGGAGGTTGAATCCTTTCAGAATCTATTCTGAGAGGCGATGTAACTGGTCGGTGCACGAGTTTTTGGGTCTGAAACCGAACTGCTCGTCTGGAAGAAGTTTGTTAGTGAAGACGTATTTACGAAGGCGGTTCAATATGAGTCGCTCGTAAACTTTCTTAAGTGTGCTGAGGAGACTGATTGGTCTGTAGCTAGAGGCTTAGTTGCGCGGTTTCCCTGCTTTCAGGATTCCTATTACATCTGCCTTATTCCAGGCATCCGAGAAGGATCAGCTGCAAAGGCATATGAGCGGCGCGGTGAGAGATTTCAGTACACTGTTGCTAATGCCATCTGGGCCGGGTGCTGATTTCTTTTTGAGGCTTTTTATTACTTCTGTGACTTCGTTGACTGTCACAGGATCTAAGGGGTCGACCGCAGGTGGTAGTGCAGACTTATGCTCGACCTCAGCTTCGACCTTTGCAAGGTGAGCGGGATATGTAGGTTCGCTAGAGGGAGTACATAGGCTCCCTAATCTGTCCGCGAGGCATTCGGCTTTTTCAGAGTCGTCAAAGGTGAGATCGTGGTTTTCAGGCAGTTTGAGATGGCTCGATATCCTCCAGCAGGTTATCTCACTTATCATGTGTAAATTCTTTAAGGCGCTGTTTCACCTCGTTTTGGAGGTTGCGCAGTCGAAATTTATTGTCTATAGTATGATCGTGATCGTACTGTCTTAGGGCTGCATTCTTCGCTCTAATCAGCTGTCGAATATCACTCGGAAGCTTCATGTGTCGATTGCTCGACACACGAACCTTACGAGAGCATTCTTCAACTGTAGAGGTGAGGTGTGCCAATAGGGCGCTAATGGCATCGTTGGCCTCCTCTGGTGAGTCTATCTTGTCAGGGATTTTGTCTAAGTGCTGGGAAGTCGTCAACTGGAGTTTGACCTCGAGCTTACGCCAGTCCACGATGGTTTTGGTCTGAAGGACCTAACCTACGGGCTGGCACAGCTGCATTAGGACTGGTCTATGGTCCGAGTTGAGTTTTAATATTGTCTCGATCGATGTTATCGACAAACGGACATCTTTGAGTATCGCTACGTCAAGGACGTCCGGTTGGTGACCGATGGGTAGCGAGTTGGAGTCTCAGGCGCGATAACTTAGAAGAGTGAGTGGCGAGCTTTTTTTTGCGCCCAATGCAAGGACACTCTTCGGAAGCGGGGGAGGGAGGTGGTGAATGCTCCTAGCATACCACCCAGTCGGCTGCGTGGTTATGTGGGACTCACTTTGAAGAAGTGCCTTACCCACTAAACACCACCTGTGGGAACGGCTTTGGCCTGTATGGCCTTTCCGCCGAATCGGAGACGACCTCCCTCGGGGAAGGGAGGCGTGGGGCACAACCGTCCGGGGACGGAAGCGCGGGTCAACCAACACAGCCGCAAAGGGCGGCGGTGCTGGAGTAAAGGTGTGGGAGTCGCATAAGCGAGAATGCACTCACCGTACGGGGACGGCGAGCACGGTCTGCTAACACAACCGCACGGGGGCGGCGGCGCTAGCGGAGGCGGGAAGGAAGGGAAGGGAAGGCGCTCACCGTACGGGGACGGTGAGCGCGGGCGCACAACATAACCGCACGGGGGCGGCTAGCGGAGACGGGAAGGCTCCCACCGTACAGGGACGGTGAGACACAGCTAGCACGTCCGCACGGCGGCGGCTATACTAGCCGAGGCGGTAGGGGAACTCACCGTACGGGGACGGTGACCGTGGACAGCGAACACAACCGCACGGGGGCGGCGGCGCTAACTGAGGGGGACGGGACGGGACTGACTTTCTATTCCTCGACTGAACTGACTGAGGGAGAAGACCCGTACGGGGACAGGTGCTCGTCAGCTGGCGGACTCCGCTAGCGCACGACCGCACGGGGGCGACGGCGCAAGCGGAATGAGTGGCGAGCCAATCAGCTGCTATTTATGCAACTGTCGGACGCAACCGCTCCCCACTTAAGTAGCGAGCGACCGCGTCATACGATAAAATATGCGACCAATCACCACCTGACGTACGCAGACGCTTGCTATTAAATTAATAACAAACCGCTGCGAAACGCCCACCTACCCTCAAACCACGCAACAAATCGCTGATCACCGTGAGGGTGACGAACGTTAAAGTTAGTAAAAATTACTTTGCCTACATCCGCTCAATAAAATAAAATGATGTGTCTTACCTAGTTTAAAGAACACCTCCCGCACTCCCTCAATTAATTAATTAATTATCTTTTTAATTATATTTTCGAATAACACTGGTGAAATATAAGCAATAGATTGTTTTTGCAGAATAAGTTGTTTAAAATTTTAAAGAGAAAAAAGAAATTTAAGCATTACATAATTTGGCAGGAACCGTTATACCCTTTGATAGAATTATTCAATTATTAACTGAAATTGAAGTTACAGCTCTGGGATTGTCACTCTGAAAAATCACATTATTTGCTCTTAATTTCGCCGACACTAATTATTCATTTGAGCTAATAGGTTTGCAGTAATTAAAAAGAACATAAATTAAATTAAAATGGCTTAGGAAGAAAATTATTTAATAGTTTCACTTTTATATTTATTCAGATTATAACTTGTTTGATGGATAATTTTATCTTATGATTAAAAAATCAGCCCTTACTATAATATTGACAATGAAGATTTAATGTGTGCTGGTCATACCATATCACCTAAAAACTATCAACTTGAGATACAATTGTAAACAAATGGCTTTTTGGTGGTGTGGGTTGAATCCCTTGTATGATCAAGCTTATCAGTAATTAGAAATAAACCGACTGCGTAGAGAAGTTTACCGATAAGAAGAGAAATTAAACCTTAAGCCATTTCCGCAACTAAGACGAATCTTAAAAAATGGTCTTATACTGCGATGGACTAGCGGCATGACCAACGTGTTGATTTTTTTTATAATATAAGGATGCAAACGAGCACAAAGTTCATCTGATGGTAAGTGGTGCCCATAGATTTTTATATCTGTATTCAATTAGGAATCAAAATGCAGATGCGTTGTCACCCCTGAGGACTAAGGTGAAATGCCTCGTTACCAGTAAAAAGGTCTTCGGTTCTCTACAGTCACCATGCAAAACAGCAATATTAAGCTGCAATTTTACGCTAGTATTCTGTGAGAGCGTGATCCTTTCCCGGTGGAGCCAACTTATTTGTGCTACAACCATAATATAGCTACAGCATGGCTCTACTACGTGTATGGCAAATCTTCCCTACAATGTGTGAGGCCCATATCCAGCAGCGGGCAGCTCCGGTCTAACATTGAAATAGAAGAACATATCTCTTATGCTTAGATATATAAAATGCAACATTGATATGCTATATTTCACTTAGCGCTGTAGTAATTTAATTTAATTGAACGTTATTAGCTAAGTATTTGTTAATACGACCGAATTCATTAAATCAAAATTGCAAATTTGTGCATTGGCCGCTTTGGTTCATTAGCGACTAGTGTTTACGCATTAGTAACATTAAATTATGTTTACCACTAACTATTATTATGTTAAATGAAATGCTAATTACATTTAAGTATAGGCTGTAGTCATGTATTTCTCTATTTGATTTGTTGGCAGAGCCTTTCTAACTTCTTGAATATTTCGTAAGATTGCTCGAAATAGGTCTCTCCAAGTTTGGGAAGACGTTAGACGCCGTTTTCTTTCATAAGTCTTGAAATTTTAGGCCCCACATTATTAAGACCTATAGAGCTTTTGGGCTTCTATGTATTTTTTACTTATATAAGCCAGTGCTTGACTACAATCCCACTTGGTTGTAAGTGGTGATAATGCTTTAGATAGTAAATCGCACTGTTTTAGCGTTACAAAAACCATATATCATAAAAGGTATTTTTTTTTAATTTTATCGATGCATACCGTAATATCATTAGTAAAAAAGTAAAATATCATTATCATATAAATCTCAATCACCAATAAAATCCTCCTGAACCAACTATTTTGATCAATTTCCTGCACAACTTTCCAGGTCGTGAATGTCGTTACTCCATCTAACTAAATAAGTATATTAAATAATTTACACATTCTAGAGCGCTGATCAATTCAAAACATACGAACACTAAATTTAAACAATGGCAATAATTTTATTTAAAGCTAATTTGCAAAAGAAAGAAATTATTTTTAGAGAAATTATATATTTCTATAAGTTAGTAGTCTAAATATGTCCCAATGCTGAGTACAATGCCTTTAATTTGAGTACAATGACTTTTTATATGTAAAAAAAACTTAACGCTAACACAGTATTTTAATACATAAATTGCACTTTGATAGAAATTCAGATCAGGAGCAATTATTTTGTTGGCCTTACTAGCACTTGTAACGCGCGGCGCACGGCTCTGCAGCCTCTCAGTCAAAAGCTTAGCTGTGCTGGTACAGATCCATCATAATTTTATTGTACGGTAGGTATGTTTGAGAACAACTTAGCCGCTGTGCCAGTACTAAGTCATCATAATTAAAAATAAAAAGCGTCATAATTATATAAGTCACATTATTAAAAAAAAAGCGTCAGTAGCTTAATGGCAGGACGCGGACCGCGAACTCGAAAGGTCGTGGGTTCGAATCCGCCATTCGACTACTGTCGTAAACCACTTCTAACACAAGCATTTTAAGCTTACCAGAAGTGGTTAAAGGAATATTAGTAATGTTTAATAGCATTACTAGTATTTAAAAAAAAATTATAGCACGGCAGGTAAGTTTCAGAACACAATAAATCCACAACGAAAAATTAATTTGGAGCCGTATATTTTTTTGGACTTACAAACTTCCCCACAATGTTTTCCGTTACAGACGTTAAATTCATGAATGTTCAACTGTATTATTTTTGTTACAACTTTATTCAATACGTGGTGCAGCAAAATATTTTAAATGCAAGTCACTTGTTTCCATTTCCACAGTTTCTTTCAACAGAGCCTGGGGAGTGGTCCTCGTGTTCGAAAACAAGCTCTTCTTTTGGACTGAATTTATTCAGCAGTCGAGTACTGAATAAATTTAACACCTACCTAAAAAATGTATCACACCAGCCCGGCTAGTATGGGCGGGGGACAAAAATTTTATCTCCCGATTATATCCACTGACAAGAGATAAAATTATTTTGTTATGTCAAACGGGGAGATGTATATCCCTGTTTGACATAACGAGTAGACATATATCCCCCGTTCGTGGCATTTAGCCAAATGAAAGTTAAAAAAATATGCTTTTTTGACATTTGAAAGGGACAATTTTATCCTAGTTCATTGGACGTGGGTTGAAGTTTATATTCATACAAAAAATCTATCTATGTCTAAGTCTATCTCCCATTTTATCTACTGTGGATATTATATCCACCGGTGTGCCCATGCTCTAAGGGTGGATTAAACTAAGCGAGGGGATAAACATTTTCTCCTTTCCCCGGGGATAAAATTGTCTCCTGCCCATGCTAGCGTGATTTCATTTGAAAGGAAATAATAAAAAATTAAAACTAAATCAAAACCTACTTAAGCATTATTGTTATGAAGTTAATTACTACACTACGCTAAAGTTACAACTATTAAGTTAAAGTTACCACACTAAGTAATTTATTAGTTCTATATATTATCTTGTGTCAAAGTGTAGGGCGGCCCTAGATGGAGTGACGACCTGGTAAGAAATGCAGAAAGTCGATAGATACATGTTGCTCAGGACCGTGGTTTATGGCATTCCTTGAGGGAGGCCTATGTTCAACAGTAGACTTCCGAAGGGCTGTAACGATGATATAACTAAAAAACGTATTAAACTATAGTTTAAAGGTGTAGGTACATTTAACTACATGTAAAGGGTGGGAATGAGACTATTTCCGCTACGATTGCACCAAGATCACACATATTATCTGAGATGTAAGCTCCTTCTTTACTGTAGAGAAGAAATTAATTAAATACATAATTAGATAATTAAAAAATTGTAACTAGATTTCAAGTTGTCGTGTCTGGTTAAAATGTGTGTATGGGTCGACTATGTAACAACAATCGTAATTATTACATTTACATACATTAAAATAATAAATACAATCGTATTTTTAACCTTTTGAATGGGGTGAAAATTTGTGCGAAAATTATAATGTAATAGATAATTTAAACTTTATTTACAAGTTTTTAACCAACTTCAGAAAACGGGGAGGTTCTGTTTTCTACGCGTTTATTTTTTCTATGTATATTTACCGATTTCTCGGAAACGGCTGCACCTATTTAATGATTATCTACTTTTTTCCTGAAATAGGCTACTGGTATCTCAAGGGTGTTCTATACGTATGCGTATCGTAGTTATTATATAGTTTTAAAATTGATTGTCTTTAATATAACTGTACCGTTATTCTAAATGCTCGTAATAGTGTAATGCTAGTATATGGTCCCTCCTATTGTTTTGATGATTAGCCGTAATTACCACACTTCACGGGATGATGTTGCGAACAAACCACCAGGCTTTTTACATCTTTAATTTGCTACACATCGCTGGTCTAGATATTTTGCATCTGGAACGCCATGCGTTCGTATTCTGGTATTCTGGTATTTTCTATTGTAGTTCTTGTGTTAGCACCACATGATGTCTTTTCATCAAATAATTATTGCATTAACAATTACCTACTTATGAAAGACACAAAAACAAAATATGTACCTAAGCCTTCACCGTTTCACAAACTTGTCGTATAAATCGATTATATGTTTGATGATAAAACAAATAAGAAAATTGCTGAGCCGAAGTAACTTGATTAGGCGTTCGATTCAAGCTGAATCCTGTTAAAGCTTAATAACGACCCGCAGTATTTGTGAGGGACACAAAAGGATAACGTAATTCTAACATGTTGATCAAACAAAATTCTGTAATCTGTAATTGAATGTAAAAATAAACACTGTAGACTGTATAGATGGTACGTGAAAATATTATATCGTATTTATTGGAGGCAGATACATGTTGCAGATGTTTCATCAACCGTGTGGCACTGTGGTAGACTGTAGCCAGACTAGTAAGTACATCGTGGCGTAGTAGCTAGAGCTTTTTGTGGATCCTGAGTTCTAATTCCAGGTGGAGCTAAAACTATTCCTAACCAAAATTTACTATATTTACGATTAGAATGCATTGTGGTTGATGCCGTGTCTCTGACACTGCATTCACGCCAACGTTCTATTATATCGCAAAAGCTGTGCATGACGTCAAAATCTCTTAGATAAGGAATGGTTTTCTCTAGGGGTCCGTCTGCGTAGGTACCACTCTCTTGGTGTGTTTCGGTGTGAAGGGTATAGAGAGCCTGTATAATTACAGGTTGTGAGGCATTCCATCTTAGTTATAAGAGATTGCAACACACCTGTAGCCTTCCTTGTTTGAAGTCGGTTGCAGGTAGTCCATAGACTACAGAATTTCACTTCATTTTAAAAAAATCTAAATATAGGTTAGGACGAGTGAGTGCCTCTGTTAGCGCATACACTTGTAGCACTGGAATTTATAAAATAGTTTAATGGATCGAATATTTCAGTGATCGCGGCACCAGCGACTGCACCCGCAAGCCCGAGACGGTTAAAGCGACGGGCAAGTGAAGCCGGACACTCAGCGAACTATCGCGGGTGTACCAGAGCGGCGCGAAGGAAACGCGCGGAGATAAAAGCGCATAGCGGTCGCACGCCTGAAGTCAGTGTGTCTCGTTCTCGGCTGTCGCAGTTAAACCTGCACCTTCCAATTTGGTGTCAAAAATTGCTTCACATCGCCACCAAGCCCGCCGTCTTTACCGAGCAAGGTGAAATCGTGCCTAGAAAGGCCCCTCCCGAGCTGAAACCCAATTGTGTCGAATCTACGGCAGTTGTCGCCTCATGGCTAATGCCCCCTCCCCAGGCCCCAAAGCTCAAACCTCAGGGCTCCTCTACCTTCGCCGCAGACATCTTAATGACCCGCAAACTCCGCGGAGCCACCACCCGAAAAGACAAGCTCAAAGCTACGATTGAGCATATAGGTCCTATCGATGCAATCTTAGCGACTTATTGTAGCAACTCGGCCAGCTCTCTCTAGGAACCTATAGATCCCGCTTACCTTGCAGAGGCCAAAGCGGAAGTCGAGCATAAGTCTGGACTACCACCAGCGGGCGACTCCCTAGATCCTGTGACAGGATGTTGAAATCACTCCCTGCGCCTCTTGTTTGCCTCCTAGTAGGCAGGAGTCTCCAGCTGCTCCTTTCCGGATGCCTGGAAAGAGGGAAAGTTATAGGAATCCTGAAACCGCGTAACTTAAAATCCAGTTACAGACCCATCAGTCTCCGCAGCACACTGGGGAAAATTTACGAGTGAATCATATTGAATCGCTTTCGAAAATACGTCTTCGTAAACAAGCTACTTCCCGATGAGCAGTTCTGCTTCAGATTCTAACACTCGTGCACAAATCAGATTCATTGCCTAACGGAATACATTCCACACACCTAAAACTAGTTTGTACGATCTCTCAGTCATCAAAAATAGCTTCGTTCGTAAAGCCACCGGAGCTCGGTGGTATCAGCGAAACTCCGACCTGCACAGGGATTGCAGACTTACGTCAATCTCTGAATACTTCAAGTAAACGTCTCAGCGCTATTTTGAAAGGCCGAGACACATCTCAACCGGTTAGTGCTAAAAGCAGCCACTGCGCTCCGACTCTAACCGTCATGGCCAGTCTCCGGAGACTCCGTAACGTTTTAATAGAACCCCCACTTCCACCAGATTTCGACGACCCGAATGTCGCTCGCCCGTCACACACAAACACTACACACACACACCTACTGTCACAAACACAATTAGGACTACGGATGAGAAGCTGCGAAGTCCAAGTAACATTGGAAATAATAAGCTATCTCCCCACTCCTCCTTTGAGTCCCATGTTCCAACAACTTACGAAATATACCATCAGGTAAGCCGCATACTCGTTTGCCCCTAACCTAAAAAAATCAGCGTGGCTCTACTATGTATAAGATATTCTAAAATATTATTCATTTTACTATCACTCAACTCCATTATTAAGGTTTCTTAGGTTTCGAGTTTAAATATAATGGTTAAAAACATGAGAAAGTATGTAATCTATCTCTTTAAAAATATTTTTATAGAATACGTTCAGAGCATCAACTGGCATCAAAGGAACATTGCAAACTTTTCCGCTCCATTACGTTCAAAAAATAATAGGCCTCTGCCCCAAAAAGTGAGATATTTATAATCTGGTATTTATTCGACATCTTGACGTAATGGGGTTGTGTTCGATTACACTAACATGCTACTGCTAAATAATAAAAAAATCGATATAAACTCGCTTTAGAAGCAACAACGAATAAATAATCAGTACTAAATAGAAAATTTCAATGGAATATAAATATCCACAATAAAGGAGTCAGTCGTTTTGGGCCCACTAGAAATTTTAACGATCCTTAATGGTATTACATACAAAAAAGTTCCCAATTTATTATAATAAATGACCTATACATTTTATGAATATCTAAACGGAATCAAGAAATCTAAAAAATGAGTGGTTTTGATATTCCGTGTTCTGGTTAATGTAACATGGGAAAATGCAGTAATGAATCATTTTGCAGTTTCTATTAAAAGAAAAATGTATTTTTACCAAGATAACTTATTATATACATATTATATTTGTACTTATTTGTATATTATATATTTATTACTAAAAGGGATACCACTGAGATTTTTATCCTATTTCTAAAAGTGTTAGCTTATATCATATATCATGGTTCAAAGACAGCGTGGAACGAAACGCTATTTTGTCATTGACTTCCGTGCTGGGTAAAACCGACGGCCATATTATCATAATATAAGCATCATATCTATGTCCGGCGGTGGTATTACTTCGGCATTGACATTCGTCAGGCTGCTGTTTTTGTGCTTACTTATTTATCTGGAAGATCAGCATACACTGAAAACAATTAAATAATATTTGTGGATTTCAACGCACTGTGCGAAGACAATAACTAGCCGAGACAGGAGCAGATGTGCGCCAACTTTATATTTGTGGATTTCTCAAGAGGTGAGTATCTTATCTTTATGGAATGCGAAGAATTCAACTGTACAAAACCTACAATTGATTTAAAGTTTCAAACTTTTATGTGAAATATATCTTATTTTGTCACTCTCAGTTCTAGTCCAAAAATATTATACTACGGAAACGAAAACTACTAAGTTTCTTTTATAATGTATTACATTTTATTTTATTTTTACTGAATATTGAGATATGGTACGATTTTTAGAAATAAAATAAACGACCACACCCACATACACTTAACGATCTATACATGTTTTAGTACTTAATTATTTTAAGTTTGTAAAATACTAATAAATATCCTTCATATTACTAACAAATTAATATGTCAATATCTAATCAATGCAACAAGTGTTGGATTATATTATACAGGTTAGCCAAATATTCCACATTATGTATTTAATTCATAATGACATTCGAAAATGAAACTGACGAGTTTAATTAAAGTATATGTGAGTGTATAATACAAGTTTACTTTTGCCTAAATTTTGGAAAATCTATAATTTATGTTGAATTACCTAAAACATATGACAAACACAATTCTTATTAGTATGTTAAAAGTGTCAAAGTATTGAAGTGTTATGTTATTGGTAAAATCTAATTTAATTAATAGAAAATAAAATCACACAAAATATACACAAATCTATGTTAAAAGTGTCTGTCAGAGTAACTATATCCACAACCGTTACATCCTATCAAAGCCCATTGCTGAACATAGACCTTCCTCAGATTTCAAAGGAGGATACTTGCTATAGTTGCCATGCTTACTAGACGAGTCAGCAACCACAGTTTTTATTGGTAGTTGTTAATAGAAGATGTTGCTTAAATTCAGAAGGAATGTACACACATTCCTTCTGAATTTAATATTTATAGATATAGATAACATAAAAATAAATGGATGTTATTAGGAATACATATTAGTGTTAATATTTAATTAAATACATCTACTATTTATGTTTATTATATTTAAACTCCATCAGGGAAGCAAAATTTTGTTTACATTATTTTTATGTTATTTTGTTGATTGTAGGTAATGTACATTCTTTCTGAATTTAATATTTTTACTTCTTTATTTTTATTTGCATTCCAATTTTTTCAGTTACATCTACTTGATGCAGTTTGTTGTAACTGCCTAAGAAAATTGCAAGAAAGTATTGAAACTGCTCATTCCATTAGAAGATTTGTATTCATGTGGATCTTCAATTTTAAGAGCTCATTTTAAGAACTCAGCAGAAAGAGATATTATTTTGCAGTGGATACCATCACACCAGGTACTTACTTTACTTTAACAGCCTGTAAGTGATCCCCTGCCTGAAATAGGCTTGCCCGGAGGAGTTGGCATAATCGCTTTGGCACACAGATTGATGTTTGTAGTATCACACCTCCACTACAAACAATTTGGCTATTCACCACCAGGTTATCTTTCACTTTAGCCTATCAAAAGTCTACTGCTGAACATAGACCTCCCCCACAGATTGCCTTATAGGGGAGATATTCGATAACCACAGTTTTTTTTCTTTAGTTGCTACTTCTTCCTTACCTTACCCCATATTTGTCTGCCTTTGTACTTAATACACAAGTAATATTTTTTACCTTAAATGAAATTAGTGTAAATGTAAAACGTCTAGGAACTTGTACTTAGTTAAATAATGTTATAATTCTAAAATAACTACTTCTTGTTTACCTTTCTGATTTGATGTATTTTTATTTCTTTTTACCTTGGTGGAATCTGGTTTACTACAAAGTATTATGAAGGGAAACGAGTACATGCTATTTATATATAATTTAAGAGACATTAAGACTGTTTATTAGTAATAAAGATTGAAATAAATAAAATATTAATAAATATCATTATTTAGGTGGAAGACACTATAAAACTATAGTCTGTTCAGTTAGTTGATGAAAAAAAACACTTTTCAGGTGGATCATTTAGAATGAGTCTGCAATCTTGTCGGCCGAGCTTCTACAACTGTATGGAGACACAAATGATAACAGGGATATGGAATTACAATTCATGAATATTGAAGACATCGGTAATATCCAACAAACACCCTTATGCCTGTAACTGTAACTCCTGCCATTTCCAGAGCAGCATCAACAATTACTATAATATGCAGACCTTTTCTATCAAAAGGTTTAAATTATTTCTTAAGCAAAATTGTCTAGTAAGGATTATTATACTACTAGAGAGTAAATGACTAATAATAACCCTGGGAATGAGGTGATCGCTACCATGCTGTTTCTAAATGTTTTCAAAACAATGGTATAAAAATTATATTGTAAAATGTACTTTTTTAAAAAAAGTCTCACTGGGTTTCTTGCTGATTCTTCCCAGGACAGAGGTTTTGCGAACCAGTGGTAAAAGTAAAAATGACTTTTAATAAGTATTATGTATTGTAATCTATATTGAATAAAATGATTCTATTCTATTCTGTGGCTAGTTATAAGCGTGCTTCTACTTCCCGACACTGTATTTTTAAGTTATGTAATCATTTATCTAGATTCTAATACCTAAACTAAAAGAACTACTAACCTAAAAAGAGATTGCTAATTGATAACTCATTTTATGTGCCACTGTGCGCTCGTATTTGTGAATACCACTTAAATGAACCTCACAATGATTGGAATAATTTATACACAAGTAGTAATGATGCATATTTATATAGTAATATAAATATGCATCATTACTATATATGATTTTGCCACAGTTGCTACGCTTGTGGCAACCAAAGCTTTTTGGTATTCTATAGGAGATGTTGCTGCTCATCTCCTGGTATCTTTATTTTACTCTGTTACGACTTTTACGACACCATACGGACGAAACGCGATGGCAGTTGACGGAAGGCTATACAATATTTTACATTATATATTTAATTTAGGGAAGACCTATGTTCAGCAGCGAATTGTTGTAATGATGACGAATAATAATCAATAAAACTTGTAGTTATTGTTGCTTACTTGACCTGTTTCTACTATGTGCCTTATTATAAATGAAGCGCCTAATTTATAAATAAACGCCGAGCAAGTTGAATAGATGCTCTGGTACCTTTTCGTATCTCTTTCAATTGACAATTTACTTTTGTTTTTATAGAATAAGTGTGACATACGAGCGCACGGTCCACCTGATGGTAAGTAGATGCTGTGGCTCATAGACATCTACATTTATCCTCGTTTAAGAATCAAAATGCAGATGCATTGTCACCCCTGAGGACTAAGATGGGTGCTTCATTTCCAGTAAAAAGGACTCCGGTTCTCTACACTCACCATACGAAACACAGGAGCATTAAGCTACTATTTTACGCTGGTAGCGTTTTCCGTGAGCGTGTCCTACCCCGGTCGAGCCGTATCTGTACACAACTAGTTTAAAACTTCTTCATCATTACACAGCCCTGTGGCCTAGGCTATGTTCAGCAGTGGACAAGTCCACTGCTGAACATAAACCTCAAATTATACAAAGCACGGTCCTGAGCTACCTGCATCTCCATAGACTTTTGAATATCTTACCAGGTCGTCACTCCAACTAGAGGTAGCCGTCCCACACTGAGCTTACCGGTACGAGACTGCTACTCGAGAATTTTACATTTAGCTTTAATTGCAGTTGGATGTAAACATGCTAATCAATGAACACATATTAAAAGAATGTCCTGGCACTGCACCTCGCGGCCTGTGATACTTATAATAGACTGCTTTAAGAATATGATGATTTTACAATAATAAACAATAAAATGCAGTGACAATACAGTGTTTCTTTTATCCTAACACAAACAGTTCAAAACACCTTACATGCTATTTATTTTCGTGGTTAATATCAAAAATCGGATATGTTACTATCCAGTCATTTTGGTTTTAATGGTGCTTGGAATGTAAACATGTTATTCAATCAATACAAATTAATAACAATGTCCTGACACTGCACCTGGTGGCATGTGTCACTTTTAATACTGCTTTAAGAATGTGATGATTTTACAATAACAAATACAGTGACAATATAGAGTTTTTTGTCCTTACGACCAGTTCAAAACATCTTACGTGCTATTTATTTTCTCAATCGCTGTAGAGGTAAAATTCGCTAAACACCTTAATAGTTCACTGTTGGACGCACACATGCACCTAAAACTGTGTTACTGGTTGCAAATGATATTAGATAAATAAGTACATGTGTGCTTGTTTCAATATTCATTAACTTTTTCAGGTGGGTTGCTTAGAATAAATGTGTATGTCTTGTAGGCTGAAATCTTGCAGAGCTGCTCGTAAGCAGAGACAAAAAGTATATTGATATTGAAGACAACAGTCTTATATCACATAAAATATCCTTATGATTCCTAACAATTTCATAAATGGACATGTTATTATCAAGTTATTTTGAAAAATCTTTTGGAATGATAATGACTGACAATAATAAATACAATTAAATTATACATGTGTTTTGTAATCCTTACACTAACTACTAACTAGTTTAAAACATCTCACTTCATATTTATCAACATAAATAAACATGATATTACCTAGTCATTTTGGCTTTAATGGTGTTTGGGGTATAATAACTAATCAGTTAATATATTTTAAAGCAAAGTTTACACTGCACCTTTACTAACCAACAAAGATATATCAAAATAAAGTCTTAACACCGCGCCTGTCTGTCTGTTCCACTATTAATAGACTACTTTTGAAATGATTACAGTAATAAATACAGTGGTATTTTACTTTGTGTTTTATCCTTTACAAGCAGATTAAAACATCTTTCTTATATATAGCATGTAAAGGTAATATTATAAATGAACATATTATCTTTTATTCATTTTGGCTTTAATCATATTTATTTAATTACTGTAATGGTGTTTGCGATGTATATTCACTAATCAATCAATACATGTAAAATAGCCTCCACACCATGTTTCTTGGTCAGTGTACTATTTTTGCCGGAACTACTAAAAAGAATTTTCCATCAGTCTAAAAGTACCTATAAATGTTAAATGTACCTGCAACTTTGTTTTGCTATTAATTATTTAGCTGTCCTATTCTATTCTATATACACTATTCTAACTCACAATACTAATAGAAAACAACTTTTAGTTTAGGCTCAGAAGGCTAGAACCCAGAGCTGTAAAGCCAGATTTAAAAAATAGCGTTTAGTTTCTTTTAGGTTATTGTGATATTCATATTTTAATTTCTCTGAATTCCTTTAGATGCGATAAAACTAACATTAATTTTGCAATCTATAGATTATAAGAATAAATCGACATACATTTCATTAAGTATCCTTAAAATTTGTAGTGGGCCCATTCTCCATACAAAAATTGTCTCCTTTAGGAGATTGAAACAAATGCCTTAGGCAATTCGCTGAAGAAATATTCAGTTTCATTATAGATAACTTATTAATCTTTCTATATACCTTAATGTGTAATGGAACCTTTGAAAATAACATCTTTCTCCATCCATCCATCAATTACAGCCTATAAAAGTCCATTGCTGCAAGTAGGTTAGTTAGTTAGTTTGCCTCATAGGGCGGGCGGATTGTGTCAAAACCTAACCATGCCTAAATGATCCTTGTAGATGATAAGTTACTCTTTTTTTCTTTCGGTTACTTTTTAACCCCCGACGAAAGCAGAGGGGTGTTATATGTTTGTAGTGTGTACCTGTGTGTCTGTCTGTGGCATCATAGCTCCTGAACGGATGAACCGATGGATAAAGTTTCTTTCGTTTGAAAGGTGTCTTAATCGAGAGTGTTCTTAGCTATGTTTCAAGAAAATCTGTTCAGCCGTTTGAAGATCAACCAGCTCTTGTTGTTTCGGGGTTTTTAATTTTTAATTTAAGTTATATGTATTTATTTGACATTAAGGTGTATGTCGAAACAAATAAACACATTTTTTCTTTTTTCATTCATTTCATTCAGTGGTTTTAGTATTTATTACAAATATCTTTAAATGGCGGTATGACTATTTGTATTCAGTTCAGAAACGATGTATATGATTCAATAACTCAATATAGGTAGTTACGTCTGATATCGTGAACTACTTTTGTTTGCACAATAGGAAGGGAAATGCAAGACAACTGCAACGTGAAGGCGCCTGGGGGCTTGATCTCATAACAAACACAAATAAGCTGACGTGATCCGCTTACTTCCATAGATTAAGTTTGAGAAAATATTTCCTTACTTTGACAAAGCTAGTGTAGAATAATTCATTATATTCAGTACTATCTTATCGGAATGACAAATAGTTGCACACTGGGATGCAGGCAACTATACCAACCATACTGCATTTAGTATAACATTTTGCTGACGTAAACTTGAACTGAAATGATGTGTCAGCTACTTGCATTGTAACTTGTCCAGTTAATTTATGTCATCCGATTTCAAATAATGGCCGATCGAATCTTGCAATTTCTTGACACTGGGGAGCATTGTAAGCCGCCTACACGGTTTTCATACATGTCTGTAAATCTTGCAAGCTTTCTGATTATAAGAAATTGTGCATTGATTTTTCTGTTTGTGAAACAAGATTCCTTTGTAAAGGAGAATACAATGAAATATAAGATGGGTAATCATTACTTTTAATTTTTTTATTTGAACATAGGTACTTCTTAAAGTTACTTTTAAACTAAACTTAAATTTAAAAAAAAAAATTGTATAAATTATATAAGATATTTAAATTGCACTGCGACTGTAAGTCTTAAGTTTTGGGTTTAATTTTTAAAAATAAATGTTATACAATGCATGGTGCTTACTTGAAGGTATGAAAACTGTAACTTTTCGAAGGTGAAAATTATAGACTATTAAACAATATAATGAACTAGGAAATTTGTACAAATGGATTAAACATTAACCATAAACTATTGGGGTATTGTGACTGTTTTTCATCTACATTTGATTTTGATAATCAAGTTTGTACAACTTTAATGAATATCACCCCTATTCACTTATGGAATGTTACTCTTATTACATTTTACATATTAGGATCATATGGTCTACAGCTATTTTGTTTTTAGATGTAAATAAATTATATACTCTTCATCTTATATCTTGTTTAATTTTATACTGTTTTTATGACGTGCCTCTGTTTGACAAATAAACGAGTTTACGATATAGCAGTCATCAGACTTTTCAACCATAAAGAGAATGTAAAATCCACCGTTATGACAGATGGAGGTCTACAATATATAAACATGGTACTGCCAAGAATACGGAAAATTATTTTTAAAAAAAACAATAAAAATGAATAATTTTGCAAAACGTACATAGTGATAATGGTGAATTGTCTTTTTTAGGGAGAGGCTCATATCTAGTAATAGAGCATAGACCCATAGACCAGTAATAGAAAAAAAATGCTTGTTATATAAAAATCATATTTCGTATTCACAACCAACAGTGGATTGAAATAAATTAAGGTAAAAGGTTAATTACCCATAAAATCCGCAAAATTCAGTATCAGCATTCCACAATCAACGAAATCCGTTTCTTATCTGGACCTACTCGTAGGTAAGAACAATTCTCTGATTTTGTACACAGCTGTAGTACGTTAAAATAAGGTTGAAAATGGGTAAATGGGCGTTGATTAAATCATCGACAAAAGCGAAAGTTGCTATGTCAGGCTAACCTGAATAAACTGTAGACACGCGATGTGAATTTAATGGAAAGCCTGTTTACATAACAAGTGCTTGAATTATTGGGATCTTTATACGTGACTGCCCGTATACGGACATATACTTGTAAGCAAAATTGAGATGATAGCAAATAAAGTTTAAGTATAGATTTATAAACATCTTCTAGCAAAACCAGGAAATAATCCCTTAGAACGGAAAATCCGTTCACTTATTATTTTTATGACATGTTATTAGTCTTGGTAGCTCAGATAGTTGTATAACAAGCGCTCGTCGTGAATTGAAAACTACACATCTGAGCAATAAAAATATTTCGAAGACATGCGAAGTCCAGGGCCATTTTAAAGACAGGAGAACAGCACGGCGGAATAATTGTTCTAAAACCCTATAAGAAATAATTTCTGTGTCAAGCGGTGGGACGTATAAAGCCTTTAACTCTACTTTTTTATACATTTATATAATACTTTATAATAATGCCGCTACTACAAGATTTTATAACATTTCACACTCAAATTAAAATCAAGAATATTAAAATATTAATCCATATTGAAGTAACACCTGGAATGCGCAATGTACTGTTGTTCACGTCGGGTGTGAAACCGCAACCGCTAGGGTTGTGTGGAAAGGTGGCAGCAAAAATATTTTCTCGCTAACGCAGATTTTTATTTGGATGCATTATTTAGTTAACTGTGACAAATTTTATAGTGTAATAATATATGTGAGTTTTTTGAACTGAACTGAAATAAAGAAAATTTATCATAAAATTTATAACAATCGAACTGAAATTAAATAAGGACTTTTTAAAACATAGCATTTTGATATGATTTTAGGGCTTAGTAAGGGATTACAATACAAATTCTTTTTCTTTAAGCAAATTAATGAGGAAAATGTATTCTAGGCCTTTAAAGGCCTATAATATAATAGTATATAAAGCTCTGGCTTTTAACAAGTAAGAAAAAATATATACAAATAACATTTTATATAAATGTGATTTTTCTTTCGCCAACTCCCACTCGCTTCGCATGAAACTACTGAACCGTTTTGATGAGTCTTTTCTTATTGCACGCTTGGAAACAAACCGGCCAATATTTCAAATGCACTTCGAAATTGAGAGCTATACAATGTAGAAAAATGTGGAAAGCACTAGGAGTGGAAACAGAATTAGTTAAAATTGAAACGAAGTAAAATTCAATTGAAAAAACTTAATTTAATTATCAAAACTTATCTATACCAAACACCGGTAGAGCCCCAAAGGAGTAGAAATGTCTAGTATTATGTTGCTGGTAGGGATTTAAGTCGGACAGCTACAGTGGCTGGCTGATTACGCAAAGTCCAGCCATAAATCCTAATGGCAGGGCGCGGACCGCGAACTCGAAAGGTCGTAGGTTCGAATCCGCCATTCGACTACTGTCGTGAACCACTTCTAACACAAGAATTTTAAGCTTACCAGAAGTGGTTAAAGGGAATATTAGTAATGTTTAATAGCATTACTAGTATTTAAAAATAAAGGCTGAACCTAACTTTCACGATCTGGTGTGTACCAGTGCAATAATTATAGTGCTCACGCACCCGCCTGCCTAGTGTGTAGAGCATGGGCAATTCTAATTAATGCATTTATTAAAATTTAAAAGGTTGTTGCTGATTGGTGTGAGAAGCTGGTAGGCAGGTAATGCATTTCAGTTGGTTTATTGTACCAGCCAACATTATTATCCTCAGTTCACAATATATATGTCACGCCGCTACTTCTATATTTCTTCTTCTTTTTCGTCAGCTCGTAAAAGTTAACTGCTGGGCTTGGGCCTTTCCCCATGCAGGGAGGCTTGGCCTTGATCGTCATGCTTGGCAGGCGGAATAACAATCGCAGTACCAGACGTATCGCACCTTTGACACTGCTACCCATGCCGGTCTGGGTATTTTCCGTAGGGCGTAAACGAGATAAATCGTTATACCGCCATATATCGGAACCCATAAGATTTTTTTTTACATTTCCCATAGTCGCGTTTTACGGGACCAAATGGGGTTCTGGATTCTATTACGCCGCCACCACACGGTTAATAATACTAATGCGAAAAAAGTGTAACACAGACAATATTTTTTTTTACAATTGCGAAAAAGGGTAACACAGTCAATATTTTCACACAGTCCATCTGATGGTAAGTGGATGCTGTAACTCATTGACATCTACATTTATGCTCAATTAAAAATCAAAATGCAGATGCGTTGTCACTCCTGAGGACTAAGATGGAATGCTTCGTTTCCAGTAAAAGAGTCTACAGTTCTCTACACTCACTATACGGAACACAACAGTAAGCTATTATTTTAAGCTGATGACAATATGACGAAACAACTCAAAATCAAAACTTAAAATCAGCATCATAATCATCATCACATTCACAAAACCACTGCTGAACATATTCTCTTAATTTCCCCAAGGAATGCCGCAAAATGCTGCGAAACTTTAGTACATTAAAAATAATTTGCAAATGTATCATAAAGTATAAATATCTAATAATGAGTACAATTATTTTCTATACTTGTTATTTTACGATTTATATAAATACGTTGTATATTTCAAATAAACTTATTTATACAAATCTAAGGTACCTAAACATACAAAAATATTTTTTTCTCATTATTTACAAAGCGAATACACCAACTAAAGTGATCTATGATTAACAAAAAAGAAAATAACTTTTTTATAAAATTGTTACTCTGAGTAGATATTAGTAGATAGTATATTTTTTACTTTTATTAAGAGTAAAAAATATACAGTGCTTGACTACAATTCCACCTTGTGGTAAGTGGTGATGAAGCTCTAGGTGGTAACTCCCAATGTCTTAGGCAACAGTGCTTCGGATCTCGCTAGTTTTCATAACGAGGCACCTGAATCTATAAACAGCCGCGCCGCAACCGGTTTTTGTACGTTACGCATACTGTCCGGACTATCCTCCCAAAAAAGGAGTTTTACCTAACTTCATACTGGAACACATCTTGCGTCATTTGGCGGTATTTCTATGAGGGTAGTGACTCACCCTCTGCCGCGCCTCCCACCAGAAAGTGTTGCTACTCGTTTAGCACTATTCAGGAGATACGTGAAAGGAATCAGGATTCTAGTAATTCATACGGACGCGAGTTGCTTCATCCACGCTTAAACCGTATCGCCGAGCCAGTCTTAGTGATACAGTTTAAGCAACATTGCCGCAATATGGTGACAAGGTGTTGCACAATAACATTGTAAAAATATATCGCAGACAATATTGCTGAGCTATGACCCTTGAAAACTGCAAATAGACGAGCCTTAGAAGGGAAATCGGTCTGTAGTTCTTCAATAAAGCATTGTCGCCTTTCTTGAAGAATAAGACTGCCACATTCTGCTCCAAGCATCCGGAGAAGTATTCCACATAGGAAGAAGTTGAAGAGCTTCTGAAGGACTTTAAGTTCCGGTTTTCCACCCGCTTTCTGAACACACACACAGCATACACACAGCCCACAGTCCACCTGATGGTAAGTGGATGCTGTGGCCCATAGACATCTACATCTATCCTCGATTAAGAATCAAAATGCACATGAGTTACCACCCCTGAAAACTAAGATGGAATGCCTCTTTCCAGTCAAAATGGTCTCCAATTCTCTACACTCACCATACAAAACACAGCAGCATTACGCTGCTATTTTACGTTGGTATTCTATGACAGTGTGACAGTTCCCCAGTCGAGCCGACCTATTCGTGCTACAACCATAATACAATTGCAGCATGGCTCTACCACGTAAAACAGGATGTAAAAATCAAGGATGGGCTGATGGGTCCCCTTGCATTAGCAAATTATCCGCTTACATAAAGAAGTTTGCATTCGCCTAATATTCAAATAATTTTGATAACACACATGTAATAGATAATAATTATCCTCAGCCCAATGAGAGGTTTCTTTGAGGTGTCTGATGTCCATCAATATTAACACCCTCATGAATAAAAATTTTCTGTAATTATACAACACCCTAAGGTAATATTTTTGTAAGCCGCATAGGCAGGTTATCATTTTAGAAGCAAAAGAAAACCAACATAATTTTGATAATTATTAACATATGTGAAAGCATATCCTTATCCTTTAGAAGTTAAATTTACTTTCGCAATAATATGCAAATTTCAATGTCGGAAATGTTTTTATGTAATTTTTATCAGATAGATTTTATCAGAGATTCAGATAAAATAAATAAATAAATAATAAATAATTTTTATTTCCTCTTCACAAAGGTATAAAATGTCACATTATTACTTAGGTAAATAATACGGTTGCAGACAATTTGTGACCTTTGTGAGAGACGGGTGTCCATACTAGGGTAATCCCTATCACCAGGCCTTCACCTGTGTGGGTGTGTGTGCGTGCGTGCGTGAGTGCGTGCGTGCGTGCGTGCGTGCACGCGCGCGCACGAGCGCTTGTTTGTGTGTGTGTGTCTGTGAGTGAGTGATTGTGTGTGCGTGTGTTTGTATTAGGTTATGTGTTTTTAGGATAATACTGTCAGTAAATTTTCAGCAGCCTTATAATCGATATTTAGCAACCACTTCTGTAATTTTTGTTTACATGCATGTTTTGGTAGAGAGGAAATTCTAATTTAATTTTAAAATTACTTAACACAGATTTAGATTAGAAAAAAGTATTTTAAATTTATTTATTTGCATTTTTAAAACTAACACGTAATTGCATAATATAATTGTTCTTCTTTGATTTAATAAATTTATAAATATATTTTGTACAGGGTATTAAATTTATGCTGTAATATTTGGTATAGCTTTTTCGCTTGATAACGGTTTAACTGGTTAAATATACCCGCAGAATTTTTAACTTAACTGTAGTTTTATCAATACCTACTTCAATTTATGTTTCAGAATGCTGTTTGTAGCGAAATTGAAGTATCGAGAAAATGAGAATTGTGCTGAAATTGATTTTTCCAGTAGCCCAAGGCGACGCGACCTTCCATTACTCATTTTATTTTAGCCATCGTCTATCTTGTCTATCACCAAACGAGGATAATAAGAATTCTTTGTACTTTCTCAAAGTAATAAACATATATATAGGATGTTTGATCTTTTTCATAGAAAACAGCGCCGAAAATAATAATGTTCGTAGTTATTATTTTCCATATATCCAAAGGAGGTTCAATTTGTGACGACATATTGTAACAGAATGTTTACGGGCCATTGCGTCGTATTCTTTGTTTATTTCATGAGCCGTTATCCGTTCTTTATGTATAAACACCACAAATATCACCGCATAATAAATACATATATTACAGCGATTTCTTTTATTTAATAATATATATAAATATTATTTATGATATGTAATTGCTATATATTTAACGACTATAAGTCTAAAGGGCTTCTAAAAGTACCTTTAAAAAATCCTACGTATCTTTATAATAATAAGGCGATTGTTTGAGTCCAATCTGGTTCTGCCTCTCTCCAAACCCTCTCAGCATCTTACTGTAGGGTTCCGGGAGGGGATTTCAGCTTCGGAAAGGAGGTACAAAAGTGACCCACCTTTTCTATATGGATTATCTCAAGTTATTCGCCTCCAGTAGCTCCCATTTATGGAATTGCTAAACATCACTTGTGATTTTAGCAATTCTATTAGAATGGAGCTGGGTACGGATAAGTGTGCGGTCCTCCATGTCGAAATGGGTAGGGTTGCTAACTCTGAGGGCATAGACTTATCTATGCCCATCAACATAAGGACCCTATCCAAAGGCTGAAACATACCGATACCTGGGTAGGTTCTGGGTATGTCACAGAACATAGGTATCGATGAGGCGGACATGAAAGAGTCAGTTTGCGATGTGTTTTATGCACGCTTGACATAAGTGCTTAACAGTCTTTTGTCGGGCGTTAATAAGACACACGCATATAACGGTTGGATCATGCCTGTTCTGTACTCAGGTGGACTCAGACCGAACTGAACGCTCTGGATAGAAAAGAACGCACTATTATGACGTCCCACAGGATGCACCATCCGAGATCGTCACTAGTAAGGCAGTACTTGCCGCGGAAATGGGCGTGGCTTTTTAAGGGCTCTCACCATGCATAATCGCGAAGTGTGCAGCCTCCGTAATGACTTCCTGACGAAATCGGATGATCCATTCTACATGGACGTCATTTCGTGTGATAAAGGGCTAACCTCTATCCTTAGCCAACGAGCAATAGCAAGACCCAGCATTACAGTGCATTTCCGACCGGGAGACCGTATGAAAAGAGAAGGAGCTCAAGGGAGGTTCTACAAGGCTCTTCAAGAGCCTTTCGTAGACACAGTTGCCTCCCTCCACTGGCTAAGTTTTGGTGACCTCTTCGGGGAAACCAAGGGTTTTGTCTATGCAATACAGTCAGGATACAGGATCAGGTTATTAAGACCAACAACTATCGGTGATACATCCTAAAGAATGGCATCGTTGACATCTGTCGAGCTTGTCGCCATCCCGGTGAGTCACTTAGGCATGTCATCTCTGGTTGTTCGGCGCTTTCTAACTCTGAGTACTTGCACAGGCACAACCTAGTAGCAAGGATTCTACACCAGGAGCTCGCTCTGAAATACGGTCTCGTCGTTTGGAAACTGCCTTATTATAAGTATTGCCGAAAGCCGTGCTCGAAAATGACCGCGCCTGGCTCTACTGGGAACGGGTCATCATCACAGTCAGGACTATTCTTGCGAATAAGCCTGATATTGTGCTGATGGACCGGGCACAGTCAAGGATATTTTTGGTCGACATTACCATTCCTTATGACGAAAACCTCGTGAAAGCCGAGACAGATAAGCAGAAAATATATCTGGACCTGGCTCACGATATGACCGACATGTAGGGTGGTCTGCCGACCGAAATTATTCCTGTGGTCGTTTCTGCGAACGGGCTAATCCCAGTCAGCCTCTCAGGTCATCTGAGGTGACTGGAACTCCGTGACGGACCGCTCCGGACTCAGATGCAGAAGGCGGTGCTCCTCGATACCGCCCGCATCGTCCGCCGGTTTCTTTCCCTTTCTTCCTAACCCTCGGTCGTTTGGTCTCCCCTGCCGAGGGCTTCCATCTGGTTGGGTTTTTATTTATTTATGTACTTTCATGTATTTATTTTATTTTATTGATATTTATGTATATTTATCATTTTCATTTACATTTACATATTTATACAGCCCAACGAGATGAGAAAACTATGTAGGTACCCCAAAATAATAATAATAAAATATATTTATTTGCACACCATACAAAGTCCTTAAACAATAAATACAAAATGTTTACTTATTCTACACAGCAGTATTTCAGCCGACGCTTACAATAGAAAAGCCTGCGCTGTAAACGTTAGTACTCTTCCAGTGTCACAATATACAAAAACTACACAATAATAACAATTAAGCTCATGAAAGGGTTAAAAGTAACAAGAAAATAAAAATTTGACGATTTTTAAGGAATACAAGATATGTACCGCTTTGTGTGTGTGCGTGCATGTGCGTGCGTGCGTGTTTGCGTGCGTGCATGTGCAGCAAAAAAAATGAGTGCCCTCAGTGTCTGTTATTGATCACATTTAGGTAGAAAAAACTCAAAATAATAAATAAAAAAAAATATCTCAAAAAAAAAGAAAATAATTAGTTACACGTTTATTATATTAGTTACATGTAATAGGAGAGGATTGACTCCAATTCGATCCATTCATAAATCGCTTGCTGTCTCGCTCACGCGCCGGCCGGCATTCGTTTCGTGAGCTTCAAGGGCTCACGAAACGAATGCCGGCCAGGACGTTTGGCCGTAAGCGAGAGAATAGGAGTGAGAAAGGAGTTGTGAGTAGGCTATTGTACTAATAGTGGGAGATGGAACGGGAACGTCTTATGAATGAAGTGCGTAAGTTATTGACTTGTGTAGTATTTTCTAGTACTGTGTCAATAAAATAACGCCAGTTTTTGGATAAAAACAAACCTCGATAACATTGTGATAGATAAATAATAAAAAATTCTGGCAGTGCCATTATCAATAGTAGCATCTTCTGCAACTGTCCTTAATTTTTTTTGTACTACAAAATAGTGTTGTATATGGACAATATATCAAATTATTGGTTTCAGCTTAGATTCCGTTGTGTTATAATCAAGACTTCGTAGCCACTTTATAATGATTTATTTTACACTCATATTTACTTTTATTTTTTAGATTAAATAAATTAGTTACCTTGATATACAGAAAGGGTCCAAGAAATTGATAAAAACGTTGGTCAAATGAAGTTTTTTGGTACACCGATCGAGTTATATTTTTGCGTTGTTGACGATATGACTGTTGACTGTTTAATTCGCTCGAAATACTAGCAGTTTTATGTACATTAGCATACTGTTTTAATAATGTGTGTAGTATAAAAAGTTGTCTTACTGTCAAAACTTCACATGGTTTGTATAAGTCGGAAATTGGATGTCGAAACTTTTTAAAGTGCTTACTTTGAGTACTGCCCTTTGAGCACGCTCAATTAAATTTTTGTATGTGTATGGTCTATGGTACTGAAACATTTCGGAAACCGAATTTTCCATCAAGATTTCCAGCAATATGCAATCTTATAACAAAACACACACACACACACACACACACACACACACACACACACACACACACACACACACACACACACACACACACACACACACACACATACAAACAAACACACACAAACACGCACGCACGTACGCACGCACGCACACACGTTTACAGGTCAGGTTTCCTATTGTAAGCGTCAGCTGAAATAGTGCTGTGTAGAATAAGTAAACAATTTGTATTTATTGTTTAAGGACTTTGTATGGTGTGCAAATAAATATATATTATTCAGAAGAGTACAATCTGCCACTTTGTTTTGCATATATGGACTATGATAAAGCCTTGATTCCGTCGAAATTTGAGCGGTGTTGCAGCCTTTCTAGCGGTGCGAACTTGTTGTAGTAGCTTAAGTGCTTGTATAGTAGAGTTACGATGACTTTTCAAGTACAAAACCAGAGTATAAAACCTATGTAACTGCAGGAAGGTGTAAGACAGGGTGACGTTATGTCCCCGAAACTTTTCACTGCTACATTGAAAGCCGTTTTCAAGCTTACTATACTGGATAGTATATGGTATTAACAATAATGGAAAATACATCACACTCACCTTAGATTTGCCGAAGATATAGTCATCATGGCAGAATTTCTGAAGGACTTAGCACTTTGCTTAATGATCTTCTATCGGATAGCCCATAAAATGAACGTGGACATGACAAAGGTCACTCGAACTTATTAACGAGTATATTTACTTACAACAAGTTATCCGACTAGGTAAGTCCTACTTCGACCGGGAGGTCAATCGACGAATCCAATTCGGATGGGCAGCGTACGGGATATTAAAACACATTTTCTCTTCACGTTATACATCAGAACTTGAAAGCAAGAGTATATAACCAGTGGGTGTTGCCAATAATGACATGTGGATCTAAGACGTAGTCCTTCACTGCTGGCCGTATGAAGAAGTTCAAGGTCACTCAGTTAGCTATGAAGAGCGCTATGTTCGGAGTTTCTCTGTGTTAAAAACTGCATACATGTACATCTGTGTTAAAGATTACATCATAATGAGGATAGAGGCGGGAGAATTAGGGTCACCTATATAGCGCAACGGATTAGCGGATATACTTAGTTGACGTTCTACAATCTTTAACGCTAATAGAAAACTATAAAATGAATTAAATCAACAACAAAGTCACATGAATGCCACGTGTTGTTCCCATTCATTTTTATTGCTGTCTTTAACGGTTACAACAACCGTTTAGTAGCGGTGTAAGAATATCCACTACCTCATATCATCCCTATAGGCGACAGAGGGGAAACTAAAATAGGAGTTAGTCAGCAACCAGCTATCAAAAGATAACAACTCAAAAAGATAGAATGGAATCATTTTTATTCAATATAGGTTAAATGTAATTCTTATTGAAAGTCATTTTTTACTATTACCACTGGTTCAGAAAAAACCTCTGTCCTGGGAAGAAACAGCAAGAAACCCACCGGGGCCTTTTATTTAAAAGGCATAATTTACAATCTATAAGGCGAATGTCTATGTTTAGCAGTGGACTTTTAATGGCTTTAATGGCAATGGTAATTGTAGAAAGTCAATTTAGCTAACCCTGCAGTAATCTCATGTGACAAAAAGCCGGCTATAAAACTCGAAAAGTGACAACCGATGTGAAAACATTTTCTCGAGTGGCCTCCACTATATCAAGTAACGATCTGGTGAGAGATGCAAGAAGTCGATGGATACAGGTGGCTCAGGAACGTGCTTTGTAGTATTTCTTGGGGGGAGGTCTTTGACTTGTTATGGCCTTTGATGATGATGATGATTACGACACGCAAGAACGTAATGAAGTAATGGTTTCCCTTACACTACTTCCATACACCTAGGTCAAGAAAATTTAAATAATATCTTAAAAGATATCCTTAGCTATAATAATATTTATTTTAAAAAAGAAAACGAAAACAAACAGTTGTATAAAGACATAAATCTTCATAGAATACGACGATCGTCTGAAGGCATATTCATATTATAATCTGGCAATACGCTTTGCGAATTATTCGTGTTATAATATAGCGCGGTAGCTCAGCGTTAGAAATGTCACATTAGCTTGATTTAGGCGTATTACCTGACATCCCTATTACGGACTTGAACATTTGAGGCCCATCCTAACCATTTTAATGTCCTCGAATGCTTTTTATGTTACATGTTGTTAAAATAGACTAGAAAAGTAAAGATAGTAGACTTGTAATAAAATTTACAAGTACAATAATGATTGTTTTAAGTAATAATGTTAATGTCCAGCGCTTGCTAGCGAGTCGCCTTAATTATGTAGCTCCAACAGAATATCAGCGCTGCGGTAACTTTGTTGCTGTAGCATAATTCTAAAACGATAGCCTTTTATTGCTGAAATCTTTTAAGAACATTTTTTTCAAGTTATTTTGTTATTGGTTCAATTTTTCTTTCTTTCTCTCTTTCAAAATATTTTATAAAATAATTGATTTAAATAATTTTAATTTAATTAAAATATCAACGGGAAAGGGGAGAGCGGCTAAAAGTTAACTGGGTTAGTTGTTCTCTTAGATTCGAAATGCATTTTGAAAGAGATTCAAAAGCCAATGGTATTCTGCGGTACCGTCACGTGGGATGCACTACTTCTGATTCATATGAGTAAATATTTTCGTATTTGCTATTTTAGTTTTGTTTGATTTATTTTATAGTTAGCTTATAGAAATTTTGGGTATATGTAAAAAAGGAACTAACATTAATAATAAAGCTTTAAATGAAGTAGGTTAACTTAATTAAGTAATTATTTAATTTTAAGGATTTTGAAATTAATAATAAGTAATTATTAATTTCAGAGCCCCAAGCTAAAAGCAAAATTTAGTAACTTTTTTAGCACCTTTGAGTACATGTCGTGATTGTAAAAGAAACCCGTGACAGAAGCCAGGTTGGGTGCTACCATCTGCTTGGGATCCTATAATTAATAAAATTAAATCCCAACCCAAGCATACAACTGCAAGACTTCAAGATACTGTAAGTTCATACTGCGTAGATCGGAACAAAAATTAATAATTTTTAATCTGGAGGTAACCGTAGTTAACTATGACATTGGGACGTCAAATATCTCAGTCCCCCCCCGTGACCATGGGTGCTGTAAAGTACTCGAAACGTCGGGAATATAAAATAAGTTAATATACGCGATAAAATCCGTAAAACTATTTTTATTTAAAAGAAGCCAATTAGTTAAGTAAAATTAAATACCTTATAAATGCATTTTAATGTAATCTAATAGCTGCATTATCAAAAAGAAGTACAAGTTCTAAGAAACCGCAGATGCTGTCAACAAAGCAGTAGAAAAGTTCAAAGTGTTGTTAGATAGTTAGATATAATATAATTTTTTAGATTTGGTTTTTGACATAATCCAGCATATTAAGCTCACATATTCTAAAACAAAATAATAAACAACGAAGTTTATCACATCTTTCAATAGCGAACCTCTAATTCTTTGCGTCTCCTTTTGACACGAGCTTCCCAACGAAGATATTCTTCAAGTGTCATGCCTCAATATATATATTTAGCAGTGATTTCGTATGGTATTGCTGTTATTGTTACTATAGACTGGACGATAATCGTGTTTTATATTCGTAAAGCCAATATAGCCATTTTTTCGTCTACTCATAAATAGTGTTAACGGCTGATTGAACTTTTTTCGCAGTTTCCTTATTGCCATAACTGCCCTTTGATACAAAAAATATACAAAAATATAAAAAAGTGTATACAAAACAATGTATGAATAAGCAATGTATGATGTTAAATAAATAAATAAATAAAATACTGTACTAACTTTTGATAAACAAATTAACAATGTATTCGTACAACCATTGGAAAAATAGTCTCCTCCAGGGTTATGACCCCAACAGTACCGGTACTACGTTCACTAATGCGTCGAAAATAATTTTCAGGGTGATGTCGGGACGGAGATACGCGCGGTAGGTACAAGTGCGAATCCCCATTAGTGCGTCTATGGGTACGCCATTAAATAAACATCTCTGGCAGCTCTTCCCCGCTAGTTATTAGCGCTGCCTCTCCCCATCCACTTGAGGCACGCTGATACGGCACGCAGTCGGATGCGGGGGCAAAATCAATTTCATTTTTCGACACGTGCATTAATGTTACGGTGATTGAAACCACAATCTTCTTTGATCGAATAAACCGTTTTGAGATGCTGTTCGCTACCATTTTTTAATTGTTTGAATTATCTATAACTTTAATTGTTTCGGAGTCCATTTATCTAAATTCTACTATTTGTTTAAAAAAAAATTATACGTTTAAAAATGTCAGTTGTTTCATTGTTTTATAGTTCACATACTGTTTTCAGTTTCCATCCAAAAGCAAAATCCATACTGATTGCCCCGTTTTCTTTTAAAGTCCACTAGCTTCATATCATTACACTGGACCAGATAGATATATAACATCAGCAAAGTTAGTTTTTCAGGTATCAATCTATTTTTATTCTTATGTTTATTGTTATAAAATCGTTTATTGTTTGAAATAAAGACACATAGAATACACACTCGTCTTTCAGTACCATGTTTTACTGCGATTGATTCCATCGACAAGACGGACCGTAGCGGGACTAGCCCGCACTTATCTAATTTTATTGTCATCCGTCGACGTCCATGTTGAACCCTCTGCTACAGAGCTCGTTTTGGAGTGAAGTAGAAAATTCTTTCCTCCCCTACACTTATTTTAACTCAAAACGGATATCTTTATTTACAATCAGTTATACCCAGATTTAGATCTCTAAAAGTCTGAACGGGCAGTCTGTAGGTTATAAAATTCTATTTGTCGTCATATAGACTTTTTTACTTAAAAATTCTATTAGTTTTTTTTTTAGAATAAGAGTGACAAACAAACACACAGTCCACCTAATGGTAAGTGAATACTGTGGCCCATACACATCTACATTTATCCTCGATTAAAAATCAAAATGCAGATGCGTTCTCAACTAAGATGGAATCCTCTTTTCCAGTAAAAAGGGTCTGCGGTTCTCTACACTCACCATACATAACACAGCAGTATTAAGCTGCTATTTTACGCTGGTATTCTGTGAGAGCGTGGTCCTTCCTCGGTCGAGCCGACTCATTCGTGCTACAACTATACAATTAATATAGCTGCAGCATGGCTCTACCACGTATAAAACACATGGCCACATGGGCCTTTCCCGTTGTATGGACGATTGGTCTTAATCGTCACGTTTGACAGGTGGATTAACGATCGCAGTACCAGACATCTTGAACCTTTTAGGCTGCACGTCGTCCAGTCTGGTTATTTTACTTCTAGCGTAAGCGAGATTGTTATACTGCCATCTATCGGAAGCCATTTAATTTTCTAGCATTTTCCATAGATGCTTCGTAACATTAAAATGTATCAACAGCCAAATATTGCATTGAAATGCCGTAAGTAAGATGTGAATGATATATAACTTAAATATTGTAAAAATTGTACACCTGTATGTATGTAAATTATAATTAGTAAGGACATTATCCATTTTTAAAAAACACACAAAAAACACCTATATTATTTCAAATGCAAGGTTGACTATAAATTGTTTTATAGGAATAATTTTTTTATAATAAAACATTTTAATTGTGATATTGATGAAAATGGAATGATGGTTCCATATGATGACGATATGGAGGCAACGAAATTATAAAGGCTATAGCTTAACTATTTAAAGCTATTGTTGAATTTTTAGTTAAAAAAGAGATTAAAATGGGACATTGTTGTCAGAGTAACTTTAAACCTTAACACTTTCAATGTCCCATGACCTACATATGGGTCATTGCTATAATTGTCTTACTATTGTGTCTGGAAATCGGACAGTGAAAGTGTTAAGCTTCCTTATATGGTCTGCAGTGAAAGACTACGTCTCAGATCCATATGTCATCAATGGCAATACGCACTGGTTTTAAGCCTTTATTTTCAATGTTTTGAGGTAAAATGCGTGAAACACTTCGTGATGAGGATATCCGCAGTAGAACCAGAGTAACCGTCATAGCATAATGTATCAGTAAGCTGAAGTGGCAATTGGCCGGCTATATAGCTCGAAGAATCTACCGAACCGACGATAATGGTTCTCGAGTGTCAGGTAGCCTCGTATCTGTAGGCGAAGTGTAAGGCGTCCCCATCGTAAGACTTAACAGGCATCTTTAACAGAAAATACTTTGTGACACTTCATGGGGGAGGCCTATGTTCAGCAATGGACTTGTGAAGGGCTGTAATAATATTTTTTTATAGGATAAGCGTGAAAAACGAGCACGAAGTCCACCTGATGGTAAGTGGTTGCTGTGGCCCATAGACATCTACATCTATTCTCGATTACGAATCAAAATGAAGATGATTTTCACGCGTGAGGACTAAGATAGAATATCTCGTTCCAGTAAAAAGGGTCTCCGGTTCTCTACACTCACCATATGAAACACAGCAACGTTAAACTGCTATTTTCACTGGTATTTGGTGAAAGTGTGGTCCTTCCCGGTCGAGCCGACCCATTCGTGCTACAAATATACTACTAATATAGCTGCAGCATGGCTCTAACACGGAAGAAATCATGATGGTGATGCACAAAATAGCTAAGTAATTGAGATATTGAGATTTAATCTCTAATAGTAGTGTACGACTGCAACTAGGGCTACTTCACCTGACTGATGACTCGAGAGCTCTGTGGAAAATTCAGGTTCTACTTCCGAGTGCTCTCGTTAATAGTGGTCATGTTTCTTCCTTCCGACAAAGCTCTTTGCCCAGAAAACTTGAACTAGCAAAAATATAAATGTGAACCTCCTATTACTGTTGTCGTAAATTAAAGTCAACTAATAAAACGCTGAGCACTAGTGTCTGTGCTTCAGCTTAATGGTCCGGATGACGTTAAAATTACCGCAATGTTCCACTGCTACTACTAAAAATGAAATAGTGATGTGGTCAAAACTTCTTATTTTATAACACGAAATAACTCATAATAATTAAGATGTCTGAGATTGTGATCATGTATAATTCTTATTCTTCTTTATTAGCTCTAAAAAGCTGCGTGGAGTCCCCAAGAGACTTATTATTCTCATATTTAATTAATAAAATAATAGAATATATAAACGTAAACTTCATAGTTGAAGCTTTTTCCAAATCCTAATCTTTATGTAATATATAAAAAAATATTTTTGTTTATTCGTATTTTATGCGCTGCCATACCGTTCATCAGATTGCGCTAAAACTTTGTGAACTTATTGCTTGCACTTGCGCGAAGATTATAGGCATAGTCAAATAACTTACAGTAGGTGACAAATTTATTTGAAAGCTAATTTGATCATGAACGTATTATCATTCCTAATTAAACAATATAACTCCTACAAATTTAAAACGATATTTCCACAATTATTACTTCTGCGGTAGTGACGCGCCAGAACCAGCTAGTAATTTATAAAAATTACGAGTCATATTATTCGTCCGCGATGAACTCCTAAACTACTGAACTGATTTCAAATAAATTTTGCACACTGTGTGCAGTTTGGTCCAACTTGAGAGTTAGGATAGTTTTTTTCCTGATAAGTGACCTTCAATATTTTTTATTGTGAATTTAAAGATTTTTTATTGGACAAAAGGCCGTCGGAAAGGGCAAAACAACGTCTGCCTGGTCAGCTAGTAATTAATACGAGTAGATAAATATATTACAATAGGTGTAAGTAAATATATCTTCCAACATTATTTCTATGGTTACTAAAACTTAACAGCTATATTATAGTAATATTTTTCTAATCGATCATCTTACATTCGTAATTGTAAGATACATCTTCATTTTTATGTGACGAAAAGCTATCTTAATATCACTCGAAATTGTGACACAGCGAGTTTGACAAACGAGGGTGGAAAACGAAACGTGGTGAACTATAAATTCATAAAGTAAAAGTGCATTGAGGGCCACAATCCCCTTGTGTCTGCGCGGTCGAGTGGCAGCCACTCCGCTTGACTGATGACCGGTTGCTCGCCGGAGAAAATGCCGCGAATGTGCGCACTGAACATTTCAATTACTAATAAAAACGATTAATTCATTAAGTCCCGAAAGTGGTCTATGCTGTGATCTTGACACATATAAATGAACTTATCAAGAATCTAGTTATTTAATTACCTAAGTTATCAAAATTATAAATTAAGCCCGGTTTTTAGACTATTTGCAACACAATGTAATATTACGTATACACGATTTCTCTTTATAAAAAAAATATGGAAATATCGATGTAGATGATAACATTATTTACAAACTTTGTGGTTTAAAGATGGTATTTTACTTATACTTTTGTATTCAACTATGAAATCTATACAAATAAATAAAATTAAAGTGTCTGTTTGTAATGTCAAAATAACAGCTTTTTACTAAATGCATATGAAATTATATACGGTACTTATAACAAAAACTCAATTTTTAAAATTTTTGTCTGTATGTAGAAGTGAAACCTTCAGAAAACTAAACTTCGAGAAAATGACACGAATGTAAAGTATCAGATGAAGGATCATGGTAGATTTTATTAATTATAATATTGTTATCAAGTTACAAAATTATTTTACATTTTATTCTACTTAGTATATTATATTACATATTATACAGACTCCAAGTTTTTAATTTTGGCATCGTAAGTACCTACTTAAATACTTTCTAATGGACAAATTTCGCCCTTAATCCTTACTGCTCATAGATCACATGCATAATCTCCATACAACATAATAGATGTGCAGGTTTCCTCACGATGTTTTCCTTCACCGCAGAGCACGTGCCGGCGGGGATCGAACCCGGGTTGCTCGCGTACTGTGAAATTTACAGCGAGCGCTAACCATCTGAGCTACCACGGCTCTTAAAATAGGAAACACGGTATACTGTATTCTATCTCATTCTCTCGCAGGCAAAATCCTATAGATGTATATGTTTGTCTCTTTTTAGTGTAGCTTTTTCGTTTCATCGAGTTTCAAATCACAACGATTCTAAAAAAGTTTTCACTTCAAAAAAAAAAAAAAAAATTCGTTATAATGTCTTTTATGACAAAACATACGAAAGGTTTAACACCTTTCAACATAATACTTAACTAAGTGATAGCACTCCTTTTCTGCTTATGAGTCCATCTAGGTACACTCTTATCTATTTCTGCCGCCACAACCGGACTGAAGGGTGTGGAGAGCCAGTATAATTACAGACTGTGAGGCATCCCATGACTCATATGGGATGCCTCACAGTCTGTGTACTCAGAGGTGATAATGCGTCTGTAGTTCTTTGTTTCAAGTTGGCTGCGGCCTTCCATGGGCTGCAGTAGCCACTTTCCATCAGGTGGAATGTAAATGCGTTTGTCACTTCAGCTTTATAATAATGCATTTTCTCCTTCGTAGCTTAATAAAACAGTAAAGAAAGATAGATGGAACGCTGTGCACATTTGAAGTGACTCCGAAACCATGCTTAATATTTAGACACGCACTCACGCACACATCTTTCTTTTTTCTTTCTTTCTTGGTTACCCTGTAAAAGTTAACTGCTGGCCGCGCATTTGAAAGCATGTTGTTGGTTGGAAATGATTTTAAAGGCATATGTATACGCGTATGTTCTTACAATAAGTTGAGTATGATTTTGGCTTGGCTTTTATAAAATTATAAAGTTTTTCGGATGTTGATGAAAATTTGCAATATATAATATAGTAAAGAATGGATAACAAACAAGAAAATTGACATAGGTTATTTTTATTTAAAAAAATTGAGTCTTTCGCAATTTACAGTATTATAATCCGTGGTGCTAATAAGACACCAATAAAATTTATATCTATCTATCATCATATACTAGTCACTGTACTATCTACACTGTATCTATTATAAATTGTTACACTAACTGTCTTTTTTTTTTAAATAATAAAAATCTTGCGAGTAATTTGGACGCATTTTACAATACTAATTTAACATTAATTTACAATACAATCTTCATCATTAAATATATCTCCGTTTTTATTTAGTTGTTATTTGGTCTTTAAAACTGCAGTTGCCAACCCGCCTGCCAAGCGTGACCATAATGGCTAACATTACCCTTTTTTTATAAAGCCTATGTTTTTAAAATCAATTTATATTACAGACAATTTATAAAGCTTATGTTTAGCACTGGACTTTTGATAGAAAATAATGGATGATCCTGGATGCACCTAGATTATAAAATTGATATAAATTGCGAGTCATCCAGTTAGGGACTAGGGAGAAATATTATGCAGACCACTATTTCATCATGAGAATCCAAGGGAGAGATTATGCTCATACCACGCGTTCTTATAAACAATCTCGCCAAACAACCTCGCCTTTAATTTTAGACGATTACAATTCCCATTTAAAGTAGCATTTTCAACGACATTCAACAAATCTCAGAGACAAACCTTGAAAGTAAAGGAGTTCCGTTTGGGTATGGCATGTTTTTCCTCTACGTAGCTTGCCCACATGTTTCGAGGGCCCAAAATGTGCACGTTTATGCTGAAATAAATGAATAATTTAATGTAGTTTATACAAATGTATTGCACAGCGTCCTGCACCTTTTTATTGATTACATACTATCAAATTTTTTTTTTACAAAAAGTAAAAGCTAACTACTAAAGCGAATAAAATAATTTCACATTCCGAAGTCGGGGCTTTCATTCTTATAAACACTACGTTAAGCACCGACTTTAGAATGTGAAATTATTTAATTATTTTTAGTTCCTTGAAGTCGGCTTTTACTTTTTGTTGAAATTATTTTTTACCTTTTGAGTGGACTAATATGACTCAAAACAATCTACTAATGTCACTAAAAACAATCTTAATATCGACTAAGTTAGAGTTACATTAAAAATTTCATCCCTAATTTTGCCAACAAATAGTGGTGTAATTTTTTCACCAAATTTATATGGGACCACTTCTAAAGTTATATACACTTCTAAAGTTATGTCCTTTACATTGTAAAAACTCGCCTAAGAACCAACATATATTAGACAATTACTAAAATTTTTATCCTTAATTATGCATTAGATAACATTCATTAGATAGTAACGGACACTTCTGAATTGTGAAATCAAAATAAAAAGGACTTTTTAGATTTTGAACTTTGTGCCTATTTTTTAATACTAATATGCTGCGTTTATGGGCTCCTGTGATTTGGCCAATCGCACAATACTTTCACTCACATATTTCAAAAGTTGTCATAGACTCAATGTATATTATGAAAACGTTAATATTTTAAAATATACCTCAGATTAATATATGCCACAAGGAACTGGGATACAGTGAAATCATCTGTTTTCATTTAAAATAACAATACTATTTGTACTCTCATTGGCCAAATCAGCATTATGCCACGCAAAAAAAAACGTCAATAACGTTGACAGATAACAAGACGTTAAAATAAACGTCAAACGCGCGATCGATTTCGCTTCGTTCTGCAAATGTTTTCGGAATCTAAGTGCACTGTAAGTAGGTTTATTATGCGGTGGGTTTTTATAAATTACGACTCGGCTTGAACAACGGATATCGATACCCTTCTTTAGCAACCTACCTGGCTTGAATCACGGACTTTAACTTTTCATTACCCACGGACTAACAAAACTATATGAGAGTGTATAAGTTGTATTTATTTGGTATGAATAAAATAAATACCTAATCATAACCTGAGATTTATTTACCGTATAAGTGCCAGGCTAAGACTGAACTGCTTACATTAGCAATAACATAGTAATGTTTCATAAAAATAAAACATAACCTCAAAATCTCTATGATAACTGTTACTATGTTTTCAGAAGTGTCCGTCAGGAGTTATTATTCTTACATACAATTATGTGTAATTTCGGACTTAAAATGGTATTTATTTTCACTGTTGGTTCTTAGGCGAACATTGTATGGACGCAGAACAAAGTCATTTATATGAGACCACCTATTTAAATAAAAAAGAAACATCAAAATTGGTTCTTATTTGGCAAAGATAACGCGTAACATACATCTCATAAATTATTAATGTAATTATTAAATATTTGCTATAGTTGCCACGCTTGGCAAGCGAGTTGGCAACCGCAGGTTGTTAAATATTTTGAAATGTCATTTATATATAATTATATATAATTAATTATATATAATATAATTTTCCCTCTGTCGCCTTTTACGACACCAACGGGGTGGCTCTCTTATGCCGCCACTACACGACTAATTTTTAGTTAAAATAATTTCATTAAGAATAAATTCATCGGCTTTTTTATTAAACGCGAGCGAATCCGCGGGTATAAGCTAATATATTTATATTAGTAATCGAACCCAGAACCACATGATGACAAATTGGCTGAACCATTGAAAGTATGGCCAAAAAATATATATTATACTACCTTTTGCCCGCGACTTCGTCCGCGTAGAACCATAGGTGATCCCATCAATAATCGCACTTTTATAGTAAATTCCATCACCCTCTTTAGGGATGATTTCCGTGATCAAAGCTATCCTATTTCCTTCCCCGGGACTCGAACTATCTCGATACCAAATTTCATCTAAATCGGTTCAGCGGTTTAAGAGTGAGGTATCAAATTTTATTGTATTTATGGTTCACTATTTTGGTAATAATGGCTTACACATAAAAGACAGATATATGTACTGTCGCGGACTTTTTTGTAGAACTATTTAGGAGAAACAATTAACTACTATGGTAAAGATGTACAAAATATTTAATACCAAAGCTTCTTAATGAAATAGACTGGCTAAGGCAGTGTAGACCTGATCGTAAATTTACAAATAAAAAGAAACTTAAGAATTATTTTTTGGACATATATTATAGCGTATTTGACAATTTGTAAAAACTGATATTCGTTTGTAATATTTGAAAAATATATACGGGTTATATTTAGAATTTCTATTTGGTTGCAATGTTATGTGAGTGAGATGTTATAAAATATAGAAATAATAGTGTTTATATTTAAAATTTCTATTTTTTTGCTACATTATGTGGGTGGTGTACTTATTTAATTATGTAATAGGATACAAGAGTGCGTTTATTCGCCAACAAACTGTCTTTACAGTTTGGCGAGATTATATTATTATGTACTGTTTTGTAAAGATAAGCAAATAAAAAAAAAAAAAAAAAATACATTATATTTGTGTAACTCTTACAGTTTTTGTACCGCACGCCAAAATAGCTCGCAGATGACAGATTTTTTCCGACTTACTTAACATTTATCGTTATATTTTGACCAATTTACACAATACCTTTATTAATTATAGTCTATGTGTTATTCTGATGTATGAGCCATATTATTGTAAATGTAAAGTTTCATTAAAGTAACAAACATCCATACAAACTTTTACGTTTATAATATTAGTAGGATTAGTAGGACTAGTAAGATATCTCACCCATAATTTGTAGTAGAAAAATCTAAAAAAAATGATATTTTTTATTAGATTTTTCTACTACGTAGTATAGGATTATTTTAGTACCGAATTATTTTAATATAATTATATTAAAATAATTAAAATAATATATATTTCGCTCTTCTGCTCATTTAAAACAATAAATATTTTTTTTAAGTAATATTTTCGAATAATGTTTGAAATAAAAAAAAAAACATAAATCGTAAGTTTCCTTTAATATGTAAATGAGGACATAATATTATATATTTTTTAGATTTTTCTACTACGTATTAAGGGTGAGATACAAAATATATATTCTTTGGCCATACTTTCAATGGTTCAGCCAATTTGTCATCATGTGGTTCTGGGTTCGATTACCGGGTTGGGTCAAAATCAGCACAGGCAGCCTGGAGGCAGGAGGATGGCGGTATTTCACTCCCGTGCATCGAAAAGCACGTGAAGCCGTTGGGCCATGGACCCCACGCGATGATCTTAAATTAATAAAAAATACACAGGACAGATATTTTATCATTTCTATAATAATATTATAACTTTCGTGTTAAATATACATATTATTTTAACTTATACAAAGTAAAGTATGTAGGTACGTATTAACATAAATCAAAATGCAAACAGGAATGTAATCTAATAGCATCACAAGTTACATTGTCGAGGTTTAAACTAAGACTTGATGATATAAACTGGTAACACAACAGAAGCCAACAACCCTTAAGTTGGTATTTCATTTCAGGAAAGGAAGACTAATACTACGCCGCTGATGCAAATGTTTTGAAGACTTATTAAGAAGTTCCCACACACATAGTTGGTAATAATTCTTGTCAACTCAGCGCGAAGACATGCAAGCTATAAGATCTAGATACACAAAAGGCCTAGAGGTAAATGACATGTTCACAATTTACGCCTTTAGAGAAGCTTATAAATAACAACAATAAGGTTCCCAATAGTGTGTCACATACGATAGCGATATAACGTTTTGCAACTGAGCTCAAAGTATAACTCTGACAGAGTAGTCGGGAGCCGCAACATGGTAATAATTTGATCAGGCGCCCGGTACGCGCAACTTTATGCCAATTGAAAAGTTTTACTGCACTGAAATATCTTATAATGACCGGTATGAGTGACGTTCAGCCGCAGCTTTTTTAATATCATTCAGATTTTATTTTTTATCCAAGAGGTTTAATTTTGAAACCATTATTTTTATTGATTTTTTAACATACTCGAATAACAATACTTTCATAAAATAGGAATATTGCGGTAGATAATGTTTCCGCAATTTTGATGTTAGGAGCCTGGTTAGTTATGTTAGGCTCTATTGGCACTTTGCCAAGCGAGACCACCAAAGTTTTAAATCCTTCCACAGAGATTTTGACCTAACGTGAAAGCTGTCGTTATCTTTTAACGTTAGCCAGTGCGAAATTCTATAAATGAAAGGAGAAATCCCTGATAAATTGCATTGGATTTAAAAGACAATATATCAGTGTGTTTCTTTAAGAAATAATTCTGACCATAGTCGTTAGCCTGCGTTTAATAGGCCTTGCGTCGCTTAAAACGGGATTTTAATACTGCAGTTTAGCTGGATTTTCCTTTATTATTGTTTGTCTTCGTCAAATTGCACCAATACCCTTATATAAGAATAAAATAAAATAATTAAAACCTGGATGAAACACTGAATTAGCCATATGAATATATAACAAATTTAAGTTGCTGTTTCTTTTAAGTCTTTAATATAATTTCTGTGTCATTGTTTAACAAAACTGACATTGCTAGGCCGTCTTCTAAATGCAGAGCATTGTTTCGGTGAATTATTTATGTCAGCAGCTTTACATTGTTGATTATAAATTTGAATATCTCCGTGGGACTTACACATTTGCATTTTTATATTTCCAACAAATTCATCGCAAAGCAGACTTGCCCGCGGGCGCGACGATGAGTCTCGTCTCGACATGACATTGTGAAGACGCCTCGTTGAGTACTGGGGGAACATTGTTGTAACTTATTTCCATTGGTGTATATTATATCTAGATATCATTTTTAACACTCGACTTATTACAAGGCGCAAGGTCTTTGTTAAAAATATCACTTACTCCTATATTAAACGCTACTAAAAATTACAAGAGCAGGTAGAAAAAATCAATAAACCTAGCAAAGGACGGTAGATAAAGTAGTCGTATTTTGTTAATAAAAAGAAAATACACAAAAAATGGAAACTAAGTCTTTAAAAATATTCCAGTCTTAAAATTGCAACATAATAAGAAAGTATCTAAGGTACAAGGTATAAGGTAAAATATACAAGGTGTCTGCTGTTGTAACCATAAAACCGTGTACCGAGTTTTTTATATAGGAGAGGGGGCAAACGAGCATACGGCTCATCTGAAGGTAAGTGACTAATGCCGCCCATGAACAACTGCAACACCAGGGGAATTGCAGGTGCGTTTCCGGCCTTTTAGAAAGGAGTAAGCTCTTTTCTTGAAGGTCCCTAAGAAGTCGTATCGTGATCTATTACTAGGAATATGTTATAAATTTGAAAGAGGATGCTGAGAGGATGATCTTTAAAAAAGTGCACCAATTTCTCGTGTATTGAAAAATGTATATCAAATAGATAAATGTATCGTCTCTAAAAAATTCAAAGGAAATATTTATAAATGTCAATCATTATGTGGACGATTTTACTAACACCGTGTATCCTAAAGAAAATCTTGAAATTTCAAGAAGTTTATATTTAGAGAAATATACAAATTTTAGTGATTACAGTCTTAATATAGAGTGGAGGAGTATGAGCGCAAAACTTACTCCTTAAGTAAAGGGAATTGCCTTAACTTTGCCGGGAGGGCCCTTCGCTCGCAGGTTGTTACCTAACTAGATTATATCTCGCAACAAGTCTTGTTTAAACTATTAACAGCTCTGAAATCGTAGTAACACGGTCTGTGGCGATAGTAGAGCGCTCTATTTATTCCTAAGCTTCCAATATTTCACGTATATCGTTGATTGAGGTTAAATGTAACAAATGTTACAAAATAGAGACACCAAAGTTCGGTAAGTAATAGATTTGAATTTGTATATTTTTTTCTTTTCAAAACATAATTTTAGAACTAATGGAGCCATATAAATAGCACTAAGATTTTGCTGATCAGTGACGTAAAAACTTTGTATACAGGGCTATTTTTCAAAAAGTAGCCAAATTTTAAGCTTAAGTTCAAATATATAAATAATGATATACCGTTATTGTAGATTTTTAAAATACGAGTAAATAAGGCTTTTACTTTTATTTGAAATTATCCCGATTGAATGTGATTCATGGGCAACAACTACGTGTGCGCGCACTCCTCTGTATGCGCTTCAAACATTTTTGCCGACCGATCGACCCATACGAATGTGTGCGTGCGTATTAAAATAGTAGGTGTTAGATATTTATGAATGAAAATCAGTTAAAATAATGCATTACCACGCAATTTGAATTTAAAAGAAAAAAAGGAAAGAATGTTTGAGATTTTTTTAACTAATTTTCTTCACCATTTGCCTGTATTACTTATTCTGAACCTTCTCTGCAAATTTGGCCGGTTTTTGCAAAATAACCCTGTATATTGATAAAAGAAAATCATCTTAATCATAAGGGGTGATAATGCATTTAAATCATTAATCGAGGATAGATGAGCTACATCAGGTAGATGCTGTGCTCGTGTCAAAACGACTGATTTTGAACAAAAAAAATGTTTATTTAGATCAGCATTTGTAATTAAAAAAAATTGACATAAAATTTTAGTTAAGAACATCCCTATTATAAAAAATGTGCTTAGTTTTACAGCATTCACAGAAATAAAAAAATAGGAGCGTTTTTCTGCCATGTGGTGGCGGCGTAAAAGAATCCATTACTCCATTTAGTCCTGAAGGTGACGAAAGTGCGAAATGCCAAAAAGATCTTATGGATTCCGATAGATGGCAGTATAACCAATTCGTCAGAAGTGCGAGATTTGTAGCGCGGCCTACCAAGCGTAGTGGTTGAGGCAAATCCTTCATACAAGGCAAGGGAAGAGGTCCGTTTCCACAGTGAATTTTTACAGACTGATGATGATGACGATAATGTAATCTCAGAGTTATCGGCGTGGGTAAAAATAATCACACACGCCGTTGGCTCTTGTAATCTAATGGGAATATCCACCTATATAGGGTTATTTCGAAATAACCGTCTAAATTTGCAGAGAAGGTTCAGAATGAGTAATATAGGCAAATGGTGAAGAAAAATTAATTAAGAAAAATCTCAATAATTCTGTCCTTTTTATCTTTTAAATTCAAAATGCGTGGTAACGCATTATTTCAACTGATTTTACTGCTCACGTACACATTCGTAAGGGTCGATCGGTAGGCAAAAACGTAGTTGCCCATGAATCACATTCAATTTGGGATAATTTCAAATAAAAGTAAAAGCCTTATTTACTCGTATTTTCAAAAACTGTAATAACGGTATGTCATTATTTATATATTTGAAATTAAGTAAAAAATTTGGTTACTCTTTGAAAAATAACCCTGTATAAATTGGGTATTTGACTCTAGTCGATTGAAATACTTTTAAAAAGTTTTCAAAACAAATAGTTCTATAAAATATATTGAGAATATAGTAATGACTTTCATAATCTTATTTGTTTGTTTAGTAAGTTGCTGTGGCCTATAGACATCTACATCTATTCTCGTTTGCGAAGCAAAATGCAGATGCGTTGTCAGCCGTGAGCACTAAGATGGAATGCCTCTTTTCAGTAAAAAGGGTCTCCGGTTCTCTACATTCACCACACGAAACACAGCAGCATTAAGCTGCTATTTTACGCTGGTATTCTGTGAGAGCGTGGTCCTTCCCCGGTCGAACCGATCCATTAGTGCTACAACTATACAATTAATATAGCTGCAGCATGGCTCTACCACGTTTAAAACGTTTTGTTCTAAATCCGAAGGTATTTTTACCTAAATTTAGTTCACTACTAGACAAAAACGTTTCCCTATACTTATAGGATTGTATTTTAATGATTCTGTATAAATTTGCTAAAACAATAACATATTTTACTATAAAGGTTTGCCATTGGATATTCTAATTCAACATGATGTGATGTTGATGTTTACAAATTGAATTTCATTTGATCACAAATAAATTATTCAATGATAATTACGAATGAATACGGTTGCTTTAGGGACTGTTACAAATACAATTAAATGAAAATATAATCCAACTATATAATTTGTTATTAAACTTATACAAATTTCAGCTATTTCAAATTTATTTTAAAATATCTGTATCTATTGTAGAATATTTTAATGGAAATCCGTTAAAAACTTTAGCAATTATAAGTTTAGTTACGAAACATTCTCCTAAAACGACGCTCAAGACTCGACCGTGTTGTCTCCAACAACAGTAAATAAACAGAGCTCGGAGCTACGGAACGCTAATGATCAAAATTCTGATGGAGTAAGCGAGAGTCGCTACATAGTATTAATTTGATCACAGCAATGTCATGAAAGTTCGCACGGGGAGGAAACTTGTGCCAGAACTCGGTCAAACTGTTGACTTACCTCAGTGCTGCCAACCAGTAGCGTTAACAAGCCGTTCGTTTTAACTAGACACTCATTAGCCGAACGTCACCTAAGAACTTAAATGATAATTTTAGCCGTATGCCGTTCATAGCATGATAATTAAAATATATAAGAACAGTTATTCAATTATTTTAAATTTTGCAGGTAGTTGAGAGTAAATAATTTAAAATTAAAAATTTTGTACAACCGACTTCAATGTAAATTATTAAGAATGACTCAAAAACTATTGGTCAGACCTTGATCTTTATATGGAACCACATGTGAGGCATCAGCTTTTAAACAAAAAAGAATTATCGAAATCGGTTCACCCAGTAAAAAGTTATAAGGTAACACACATAAAAAAAAACATACAGTGGAATTGACTACCTCCTCCTGTTGAAGTCGGTAGAAAATGTTAAATGTTTTCACATTATTTACACGCTGATTTAATTAGAAGTTTTGTTAAGTCACTATAGTTCTCGCTACTATCGTGTAAAGAATATAATAAGTAAAAGAGAATGTTTGGTATAGCCGTATTTAGATTAATGATTGTACATCTAAAAGTCTTTAAAGATTTAAGGACTATCGCACTTGCTGGCGTAGTTTGAATCCTTAGTACGACTTTATTGAAACTTTAAACTCTGACTCAAATTGATACGATATATTCGTTCATTCATCACCCCATGGATTTTCTCGCTTCTAATGTTCTTCATAAATATATAAATTCAACATGTGGTAGCGAAATAAGAGAATACAACATCTATCTCATTCTTTTTTATAGTATAAGGGTGACAAACGAGCACACAGTCCACCTGATGATAAGTGGATGCTGTGGCCCATAAACATCTACCCTCGATTAAGAATCAAAGTGCAGATGCGTTGTCACCACTGAGAACTATAGGTGTCGCCAGTCGGAATATTTTCTGACCTTCTTATGGCGATAAACCATATTGTATATTAGCATATACTTATACCTGATAAAAAATAACAAGACCAGTCACAAGAAACAGCGTCAACCGTTCTAGACGTCCGTTGTTTCGACTGCCATCCCGTTCGCCATGCGCGGCGATTACGATCATTGGACTTTTATTACAGTGATCAATAAAGATTTTTTTATTCAAGGCTATATCCTTTAAAAGTCCACTGTTGATCATAGGCATATCTGCCATAGTTGCCACCCTTGGCAGGACGGTTGGCAACCGCAGTTTTTGTATTCTTACAAGCTTTTATTTAACTTGCAATGTAACTATGTTTGTTCGGGTGGAATCTTGCAACTTAATTTTGAAGCAGATATCTTCAACAGATTGAGCTGAAATTTTGTATACATGTTAAGTTTGGATGACAATGCATGGTTAGCTGTGTGACGTCATTCTAAATCCAACATGGCGGACTAGTTATTTTAATGCACTCCTACACTATGGGTATCAAATGAAAGGGCTTGCTGAGTATAACTCAAAAAATAAAGTGACGTCACTCTAAATTCAATATGGCGGACTTCTAAAGATGGCGGACTAAGTTTTTTATGCTTTCCTACAATATGGGTATCAAATGAAAGGACTTGCTGAGAATACGAATGCGAGTTAAAAAAAATAAGATGATGATCATGAACTCCGTTGCTCCAATCCGTCTGAAATTTTGGTGTACTGGGGTTTTTGGAGTTCCCGATTATGGTATTGAGGTCGAATTGTTCGAGTCTGTAGTATCAGTAAATTGTCTAATGACGTTATAAGTTGATAGTAAAAGTTTTAAAGGAAAAGTTCATTTTATACTTTTTAGCGCATTTAAATAAAAGCTTGTTTTTAAAAAAGTTTTTTACTTTTAATTTATTTTGAGTTATAAATTGCTGCAGCTCAACTCCTGTTTTATTTTCCTCTGTCGCCTTTTACGATACCTACAGAACCATATTATGGCATAGGGGAATCTCTATGGTATCTCAATCTATTATACGATGGATCAAGAAATATATTTTCAAGATATTTTATAAGAATTCATAAAATATATAATATTAATTGACTTTTTGACATAATTTTTTTTTTGTTAATGATATTTAAAGTAACACCGTAGATTATCATATTATTATTCTAGACATGTGATTCAAAGTAATATGAGAAAACAATGACGGTTTAGTTTGTACATTTTGACTCATATGTACAAACTGCACTGTCATAGTTTTTCTCATATTTCTATGAATATTATATTTTTGATCACATACATAATACGATAATGTAATAGCGGCCTTAGAAGCGGAACAAAAATGTTCAAAAAAGTATATCAAACCTCGGACTACTAACTACAAAAGAGTTCGACTCTAAAATAGTATTTTGGATTTCGTTGACTAAAAAATTTACAGATACGATTTGAACTTAGGTAATATATTATAAAAATTCATAAAACAATATGTTAATTAACTTTTATGACACATGAATATTTTGAAAGTGCCGTGAACTTTTTTTGATCATTAATAAATATTTGTAGTTAGAAACGGAACAAAAAGAACAAAAATGTTCAAAATAACCTAAAACACACTTTTCAATACTAGTGTTAATTATGGTAGACTGAGGATTCTAAAAATTCACACAATGTGGCATCAAAATTTCGAACATAGGTAAATAACTTTATTACAGGAAACGTAGCTTTGTAGAAATCCGTGCCAATATGGTTAGGAAGGCGAGCGGATATACAAAGTGAAGCCTGTTTGTCCACGATGGTGAAGTAAACAACGGCGTAGATATCGCTTCGGGCTCAGGGATAATGGACTTTACTTGAAATAGATTTTATTGTGGCACGTACATGGAAAACAATTTAAAAGTTTTAAAAATAATTTTTAATAGTATAAATATTAGAATAAATATAATTTCAGTTCAATTTGGGTATTTAAATGTTAAATTCTTGAATTAATGCAAAATTTTTTACTTGGTAGAGTCATGCCGCAGTATGTTACTGGTATATTTTTAGCACGAATGGGTCGGCTCGACTGGGGAGGACCACACTCTCACAGAATACTAGCGTAAAATAGCAGCTTAACGCTGCTGTGTTATAGTGAACCGGAGACCCTTTTTACTCGAAAACAGGCATTCCATCTTAGTCTTCACGGGTGACAACGCATCTGTGTTTTGATTCTTAATCGAGGATAGATGTAAATGTCACAGCAACCACTTACCATCAGGTGGACTGTGTGCTCGTTTGTCACTCTTATCCTATTAAAAAAAAATTAATCAAAATCAAGCAATCTTAAACAGCATATCTTAAATGAATAGATGGATAAAGGCCCTTTTAAAATTACTTCAACTGGCATGAATATCTTCAAAGTTTCGTTTCGTTTGCCTATGTTCACTATATTGGGTAGACTTTTTGGTGTGGTCTTAACTGACACCTTCGCTTGTGATGTTAATTCCAATTTCATAGGAGTAGAATATATATATATATTGTATAATTTTTTTAATGTACAATATAATATAATAAACATATATTATACCTTTATTTTAGATGTCTATATTCTCGCAAGAATAAAGAACAAATAAGCGAAGCACTACGCGCGGGTCTGGTTGGATTGGAGCATAAGCTACAACCTTCTTATACGCCAAAAAATTCGTTGCTAATAAGAAAGTTAATATTGTTAGTATATTTAAATGAGGTGAATGTGAAAACAAATTGTAAAATAAAATTCAAATGAGTTTTCGAATAATGCGATGCAGTGTTGCCGGCACGAGGCACAGGGATTGTTCACTTGTCGATGGAAATCAATGCGGTGCGCACTAGCCGAGAACTCAATTTGCACGCGTCGGGGGATAGGCGGACATGTATTGTCGGATGTCATCAACACTTACAGATTTGCCTCGTACACGATTCGAACAGTCGCGACAGTAGTCGCAGCTGACAGATGATGCGCTGCTGGATACGTTAATAAAATTGGCATTCATGGAAACTGTCGGGATCATTTTACAACTTTTTGTTTTGCTCAATTGAGGGATGCTTAATACCGCCAAATTTTTTATTTTTTTATTACATATTTACGCGAATACTACATGGTGATATAAAACAAAGTAAGTGTGTGCATTTTATTGCATGCACACAAGTCGAGAACTTACCCATGGCAAATCATTCTCCCCGTGCCCATGGGTACTGTAAAACATCCGAAAAAACGGAAATTAATTTGTTTTATTCAACAGTAATTTGTGGCATCCCTTGGGGAGGCCTTTGTTCAGCAGTGGACTTGTGAAGGGCTGTAATGATGATGATGATGATGATTCAACAGTAGCAGCCTGTAAAAATATTAAGCTTACTACAATCATTTTGCAACATATGAATTCTAGAGAATCGAATAATTAAATATAGAATATTGATTAATCTAATTTGCCAGTAAAGTTGTAAAATGAAAGAAAACATAGAACTGAAATTTTAACGGAGAGAATATCAATGTTAAAACTATTTCAATACGTGTAACTTTAAAAGTTTTCAACATTTATTATTCATCGTTTTTGCAGAAACCGCAGTTACAGATAAAGTCTGAAATGGTAACTGAATCGGTTACAGTATTAAAATTTCTTACAAGCAGCTCAAAGTTTCAATTCAATTCAACATCAATTTTTGTTTTCTTATCGAATTAATTTCAAAGATCTTGCCAATTAATTTCACAACTCATAAAGTATTATCGATTAAGTGTTATACTCGTTATTATTCCAATAAGGGTGAAAAGGGACTTGCTTATAACTAGGCAAATCTTTATATGTTTATATCACTTACGCATCAATTAAGCTTTAGTCATATAAAAAAAAATTAAAATATAAATTAAACAAATCCAGTATGTCAATATGATTGAGCCAAGATATACATAGCCTACGAATTATGTACAGATCATCCCTCGGTATCCATTAGTGGCACAAAGAAATTGGACATCCCTAGTCCCTACCAAATATCAGATTTCGTGATTATCTGCCTAACACTGATCAATTCTGATCGGAGACAATTGAATTAGTGTCGTCTGGTCCCTGTAATTTTATCATATTTTCACATTGTCGTGGATTCCCATCCCTAGTGTAAAGGGAAAATATTGCCAGAGATACGCTTAATTAGTTTGGCGTTGCGGTCATGTGACATTTCCAATGCAATGCCTTTGTCAACGCTTTAAAATGTCCCCGATTCCATTTTATGTACATTAAAAAAGGATAAATAAAATATTAAAACAACGTTCGAGCCTCGTAGTCGTAGCTTTACAACATAAGTATGATTAGTTTAGGTTATTAACCTCCAAATAATTAGATTCAAGTAGACGGATGAAAAATAATAAGAAGAAAAAATGTATTATGTTATAATTTTTAATATCATTATCAGCCTTTGATAGTCCACTGCTGAACATAGGCCTCCCCCATATTATTGCCTCATAGGGGGATATTTGCCATAGTGTCGTGTGTCGTTGGTAGTGTCATGTAGTTGCAGCATATAATGAGAATCTACTATAGTCATTCTATTTCACGATGAAAGTCAAAACACTTTGGTTGTTGTTAGCCGTGCACATAAACATTGTGTTAGTGTGCGTAGGCCTCGGGAGCGCTCCCGAGGCCTACGCACACTAAATCATTCATCGTGTAATAGAATAACTATACCTCATATCATCCCGCGGAAACAGGAGATAAGTAGTAACATCTTTCTAAAACAACTCAAAATAATAATAAAATCTTGTTTGCAAACTCGCCTGCCAAGCGTCGCAACTACAATTTTATATATTATTTTTTTATGTAATTTATTAGTTATATACTTTAAATTATTTTTGGAATAAATCTGAAATATTTAATTGATTACATACTCATTTAAAAATTGACAAAGCAACAAATAGCTTTACAAACGATTACGACCCGAAAAGTCACGTTATCGTTCCACAATGAATATTAACACTCGAATAACGTGGCGCGTCGCAGTAGTCCCACGAAGATAAATTTATCCCCGAGTCGGGAAATGGAACATTTTTCATGGCACCTAACGCTAGGTGTCACAGGCGCGCAGCGAAGACGCCGTTACTTACGTACTACGTGAGTGGAATACAACACGTGTGCTGCCGAATTAGCTTCTGTGCCATGTATTCTTTCGCCGGCGATATTGCTGTTTACACTTTCATTATATTTGGGCCACCTTCTATTAAAATTGGAAACGTGAGCGCTTTGAACTGTGTTCTACATGTAATGCTAATTTAGCAAATTTATTTTGCAAATTATTTAAAAATTCTACATCTTTATATTTATAAAAGTATACTAGACATGTACCTCTTTCGTTACAAGGAGGCTTTTCCATAATCACCACGCTCACCAGGTGAATTGGCAACCGCAATACTAAATCATTTATATAATGGTATTTTGTATGTTGATAAAGTGGCAAAGATGTCTTCTTTTTCGGATCGGACTACGAGGGAATTATTTCAGTTATTTATATTTATTATATTCTAAATGTCACCCGCGAAGGTTGCTCGCCTTTGTAATACCTTGGGATGATTATAATGTATACATATGATACAAACCTAAAAAGTTGTTTTTGTATGTGTGGTTCATCGATCACTAATAAAAAACTAGATACACAATCAGTGACAAAAAATGTCATTACCGAATGAGCGCCCACTTAACATTTGGGTGCGCTTTTAATTTATTAGCTTTGTGAATACAACTTTAGGCAATGCATTTAACGTTGAATTTACATTAATGTATATTTATTTCAACTAGAATTACGTCAAACCAATTGGCGACAGTTTTTATAGAAATTTTGCATGGGATTGTGTATCTAGTTTATTATTAGTGATCGATGGTTTGGTTGTAATAATACATTTGGTGAACCAATAGATATGGTTTTAATTTATGTACAGAGACAGGGTTGGACTAACATTATGTGTTTGTTGCATGTAAATCGATTTATAAATAAAAACGATATGTTAACTTAAAAGCTAAAAGTCGCCGTGTATGGTATGTGAGAATCGACTACTCACCAACGCCCATGGGATTATTCTTCATATAATCCCATGAGCGATGTAAGAGGCGACAAAGGATAATAAAATAGGAGATTGGCAGCAGCATCTTCCTAATAACAACTCAAAATTAAAGAATACTGCTGTTGCCAACCTGCCTGCCAAGCGTGGCAACTATGGCATTTATCCACCCTATTAGGCAGTTTATAGGTGAGGCCTAAAATTCGGCAATGGACTTTTGAAAGGCTGTAATGACAATGATGATGATGAATTTAAAAGTGAGTCTAGCGCGCATCCGACGTGATATGAGCACAATTCGCTGCTCGGCTACTTTATTCGGCGTGTGCTGACCAAACGCTTGGATGTACTTAAAAATGATGTACTATTGTAAAATGTGGTGTATAATGTAATTTTATTAAGCCATATTAAAATATAACAAGAAGAAGATGATGACTTAGTCATCACCATTTGTCAGTCAGTATTTCAAGTGAGTTTCCTTTGTAATGTTTCAATTGTTTTATTGATTGGTGTCGTTTATGTCCAAGTTATGTATGGCAGGACGCCGAGACTGGTCGGTGTGGATCTCGTAGCTGTTTTTCACACTGTCAGATTTACATGACTCTGATGCGTGTTAGCAACTTAAAAAAAAACTGTATGCAATTAATTCCTAATGTATGTTTGTCTAATATTTTATATAGGGACTAAAAGATAATGTTACAGCTTAGGTACTCTGTGGTTACAGGATATATATGGCTCATTTATTTTCTAAGAAGGTTATGGAACAATTTGTCCGACGCGCTGCTCCAGTGCATATGTACGTTATTTAAGATTAATATGGGCTTGTTATGTCTTATATATTGTTAGAGGTATCGTGTAGTGGCGGTGTAAGAATATCCACTACTACATATCATTCCGTGCTTGTCGTGAGAGGCTCCAGAGGGAAACAACTCAGGAGATGTGCAGCAGTGTCTTCCTAATAACGACTAAAATAAAAAAAAACTTAGATTAAAAACCCGTTTGCTAAGCGTGGCAACTATGGCAAATATCCCTCATATGAGGCAATTTATGGGAGAGGTCTATGTTCAGCAGTGGACTTTAATAGGCTGTAACGGTAACGGTTATGCCTTATTCATTACAGAGTTTCCTTTGTACAGATTTTTTTATAGGATAAGGGTTGCTGTTGCTCATAAACATCTACATCTATCCTCGTTTGCGAATGAAATGCAGATGCGTTGTCAGCCGTAAGGACTAAGAGATGGAATGCCTCTTTTCCAGTAAAAAGGGTCTCCGGTTCTCTACACTCACCAAACGAAACACAACAGCATTAAGCTGCTATTTTACCTGGTATTCTGTGACAGCGTGGTTCTTCCCCGGTCGAGCCGACCCATTCGTGCTACAACTATACTATTAATATAGCTGTAGCACGGCTCTACTACGTAGAAAGAGGAGATAATAGGATACGCAGATGATACCTGTATGAAGTCGTGGGCACAGCTAGCAATCATTCACTCGTCATGTATACGTAACACTTCAATATGCGAAGAAACAAAGTAAACATCGGATAAGTTATAATTTGAGTTGTGTGTTGCGCCAGAATTTGCTTTACCGTTTATTTAAGTTCAGCTCCCTGAGCATGAATTTTCTATCGTATCGAATTCGTATCACAATCGAGCAGTTTTGTATTACAAAACATAGATACATTTACGTCCGCCGGGGGTGCTGTTCACATTTGCATATAATTTTAGTCAATTTTACTCGACGACGATACGAAAAGGTTAGTAAAATAGTCAAAAATTTATGCTTAAAGCAAAGGACACTTAATTAACACTGTAGTGTGTGTAGACTCTGAGTGATTAGGTACATTGGGTAACAAGAGTGTTGTACTATGCGCGCACGATAGAATAGATTGCCAAACTGAGAATTTTCATTTCGCAATGCGCACTTAACTTCAAGTACGTTTTGTGGGATTGGCAAAAATTTTACTAAAATAAATTTGGTAAATTTATTATTTTATTCGAATTTTTATTTTATATTAAAGAGTTAATCTGACGATAATTTTGCTGTAGTCCTCGCCGCTATTATGCTATTTGGCCTCCCAATGTTCAGCAATGGACTTCTGATAGGTTATAATAAATGAATGAATTAATGATGTTAATTTGAACTATGGTCCTATATGGTAAACACATAGGCTTAAAAATCCTCTTTGCTCTTGTCTTACAGTAAGTAAAGAGTAAAGTCTCTTAATCTCAAAAATGATGTAACTATTACTAAAACAGTGAATAAATGTTTTTTTTCTTCTTTCTTTCTTTCTTTCTTTCTAACATATTCTAATGAAACATTTGAAAGAATTAAAATAATTTAATATAATTGAAAGGATGTTCATGCATGGAAAGCTTTAAATAGCCGCCCGCGGAGCTATTTGACCCCTTTTATCTTATTTGTACTTAACCCACATTTATTTATTTGCCACGTTTGTTCGTCAATTATTTACTTATTTTATACATGACTGACGCGTTTTATGACATGACATTGTTCTTTTTTACTTTTATATGGTATAAAATTTAACCATTTATTTTTCTTTATTGACTATTAAATAATATTTATTGTATAACATTTTCATTAAGTCACTTTTACATTACACTACAATTTTTTAACTACATAATTATGTAAAAAGCCGCGAAATTTAGTTTTGAATTTCCTTCAAATTAAACAACATTGCCTCAAGAGTAATTCGCATCTTTGCTTCATTTCAAAGAGATAAGGAACTTGACGTTTGGAAAGTCGCGTGGCGCCCGCATGTCGTTTGTCACAGCGCCCTCTGGCGACTGTGTCACGGTGTCAGGCTTATCTCTATTTCGGAATTTACGTTTCGATACGAAATTCTGTTTTTGAATTTAGGCGTGGATGAAATATAAGATTCATACAAGATATTTGAACTACACATGACACAATTAATTTGTTGTTGTTTTTTTTTGTGTCCTTTATATTCCTAAATAAGTTGAAATAATATACCCACAAACTAAGAATTAATAATTTCAAACGAATTCATAACAGAGTGGATACACGAACTGTGAATTTTTTCTGAGAATATTTTATATTTTTTTGATACATCGTGTTATATTCTACTAGGTAATGTTCGTAAAAGAGCAACTAAAAAAAAACCAATCAAAGGAATTATTTAGGTCAGAATTGGCTGGAAAGCTTCAGTCGAATTTACTCATTGTTCATGCCCGACTATAAAATTATTCCAATTTTCTAGTGCGCGAAAATAGAGAAATCTTGTGTGTAAACGTGAGAAATAGTGAAAATAGCTAATATGGTTTACCTCAAAAATTATAACAGAAAAATTACAGAATATTTGAAATTTATAATATGATAAATAATACTAAACTGTAAGCCGTGTTTGTTCAGTGGCTTGCTCGCTTGTTTGCCATAAATTTCACAGGTCGCTCGAGTATAATGAAATTTAGAGTCGAGTTCGATCCCTCCTCCGATGGCACCAATAAAATTGTAAAGTCCAGTTTTAAGCGATGATTTACTTCGTGATTGGCGGTTAAGGTAACATCGCAAGGAAATCTGCATGTCTAAGATATAAAATCTTTGAAAACATGTGAAGTCCGCCAACACGCGCTGGAGCAGTGCAGTATAACTTAAAGATAAACATTATTGCTTGCGCTAAGAAAAGTTTATGGCAATCGTCGAGTACATTACAATTTGTAAGCAGTTAATTATGGATACCTCATAGCAATACATATTCGAACTTAGTGTGTGCCTATAGTTTGTGGAAACTTGAAAAGCCAGTATATGAGCCAATAAATGATAATGGAAATATCTTGACTGATCCCACTAAAATAGCTAACGCCTTTAATAATCATTTCATTGACAGCGTTTCACCACAAAATAAGGTGACTAAATCATATAAATTGAAATTTAATTATCCTGATTCGATGTTCATGAATCCTACTATTCCGTATGACATATTTAAAATTATTATTACGTTAAAAAATACTAAATGTGCAGGCATTGACGTCTTTATAACGAATGTGATAAAAGATGTAAGTCTCACAATATCTCAACCTATAAGCCACATTATCAATCTGTGTATAACTAGCGGTGTTTTTCCTGATAAATTAAAAACTACAATAGTCACACCTCTATTGAAAAAAGGTAACCGAGAAATTATTAAATACTACCGTCCTATAGCCATTTTGCCTATTATTTCAAAAATCTTTGAGAGGGTAATATATAATGCTTTATATATGTATTTTAAACTAAATAATATTTTTACAAAAGAACAATACGGGTTCAGAAAAAATAAGTCAATTAACATGGCAATATATGATTTTCTTTCTAAAGTAATAACAAATAGTAAACAATAAATGCCCCTGTGTTGCTCTTTTTATGGATTTAACAAAAGCTTTTGACCATGTAAAACACGAAACTCTTTTAGATAAGCTGTACTCATATGGAGTGAGAGGAAACATTTTAAATCTAATAAGATCTTATTTAGTCAATAGAAAACAAGTTACTGTAGTAAAAAGCACAGATAAAAAAACAAATATGGAAACCCTACATTATTCCGAATCCACAACTGTGAGTTGTGGTGTTTCCCAAGGAAGGGTTCTTGGTCCGTTCTTTTTTCTTGTTTATATTAACGACTTACCTCTAGTCACAAACTTTCCCATGATACTTTTTGCAGATGATTGTACTGTCCTTTTCATGACTACAGATTTGACCTTAAATAATGAAATGAATGAGACATTTAATAAAATAAATGATTGGTTGAATCTTAATAAACTTAAAATAAATTTAAATAAGACTAAATGCATGACTTTTCAAGGAAGGCGATACGGATATTACATCACTCTGATACAAATATTGGTAAAACTAATAACACAAATTTCTTGGGTTTGAAAATTGATAACATGTTAACATGGAAGTCCCATGTTGATATAGTGTGTACGAAACTTAATAGGTTTTCTTATGCACTTCGACAACTTTCCAAAACTATCAATATGTCTACAATGATTACAGCATATAACGGTTACGTAGATTCTATACTAAGATATGGTATTTTATTTTGGGGCAACTCCGTTAATAAGGAAAATGTTTTAAAGCACAAAAGAGGTGCATACGAGCTATATGCAATCTGAAGCAAACTGAAAATGTTTCAAACCATCCTTTAAAAAGTGAAAAGTATTAAATCTTACTTCAATATATATTTTAGATGTCACCATGTTCGTAAAAAACATCCATCTTTATGAACATCATGTTAGTGTGCGACACACAGACAAACTCTGCTCTGTTGCAAGTAGAACAGCGTTATTTAACAAAAGCGTATTTTGCATGGCGCCAAAAATAAATAACAAAATACCCAAAAAAATCAAAGATATAAAAAATGTTAAATCTTTTAAGAAAGTGCTTGTCAGTGTCCTAATTGACACATTAAATGATTTCTTTAGTGATGATTTTTTGATACCCAATAGTTAAAATTATAAAAAATCACAGGATCAACCATTGAATGAATAATTTGCTCTACATAATTATATTAACATGCAAATAGCTTCTTTTTCCAAGCTCTCGATTGCAAATAGTTTTTAGGCACGTATAAAGAAATAAATTGAAAATGGCCCATTTATATGTTAATTACACGTTCGCCTGGTACAGTGCTATGCAAGTAACTAGCCAATATCTGTCCTACAGTTAAGGATACTGGTTTTAACACTCGCCCAATTTAAAATTAGTAGCTAAATTAGGAAGTTGGATTATATAACATAATTATCGGTCGTGCACTGCTATGACCGTCAATGACGAAGGATCGGGACGTAGTTAATTGTCTAAAAAGGGTGTGCTATCGTCGTTTGCCTTATAAAACTAATAAGTTTTATTACGTGGTAGAGCCATGCTGCAGCTATATTAACAGTATAGTTGTAGCACGAATGGGTCGGCTCGACCAGGAAGGACCACGCTCTCACAGAATACTAGCGTAAAATAGCAGCTTAATGCTGCTGTGTTTCGTATGGTGAGTGTAGAGAACCGGAGACCCTTTTACTGGAAAAGAGGCTTATCTTAGTCCTCACGGCTGACAAAGCATCTGCATTTAAATTCGCAAACGAAGATAGATGTAGATGTCTATGGGCCACAGCAACCACTTACCATCAGGTGGACTGTGTGCTCGTTTGTCACCCTTATTCTATAAAAAAAAGAAAAAAAGTCATTTGCTGTTACTAAGCACTTCCTGTGCCAATGAAATAATCATTTTTAAATATTAGCATAATATAGCTTCAGCTGTACTCAACGGCTATAAAACTTAATAATTTAAAAAAGTGAAAAATAACTTTTTTCTACTTATTTTAAACTACATTGTAAGTTTTTGATATTAATGTTTCATACTTTATTTTTATAGTATTAAGTATGACAACAAGCACACAAATGGTGTTATGCGCTAGTAATGTAAGGAAAAGGACGACGATTTTTATTATTTGTGTAATTTAATATACGAAGAAATCTTAATTGAAAAAAGCGAAAGAATGCGATCAATATTGCTTTTATTAATGTAATATCATAAAGCCGACTACGTTATTTTCCTCTTCGAAATTCATTTGGTAAGTTTAATTGCGTCGCTCTTTACTGTAAACAAAAACTTCAAACAACCGTTAAACATTGGTTGGCAAGCGAATACAAGTTTCAGTGCTGTCGAGGAGGTTTTACCAAACATTCCGAATGTAATGGTTGTTCGTATTTTAATTTTATTTCAAGTTGCTGGCAAACATTGGAAATATCGTATTTACCAGGTAACAAAGACTGGAGCCGTCAGTTGATTTCTTAACTGAAAAAAAAAGTTTAATTTTTGCTTTTTTTATAACATGGGTATGACAAACGAACACACAATCCACCTGATGGTAAGTGGATGCTGTGGCCCATAAACACCCACATTTATCTTCGATTAAAAATCAAAATTCAGAGGCGTTGTTACTCCTGAGGACTACGATTGAACGCCTCGTTTCCAGTAAACGGTCTCCGGTTCTCAACACACACCATACGAAACACAGCAGCATTAAGCTGCTATTTTACGCTGGTATTCTATGAGAGCGTGGTCCATCCCCTGTCGAGCCGACCCATTCATGCTACAACCATAATTTAGCTGCAGCGTGTCTCTACCACATAAATGTGTAATTAATAAATATGTGTAATTTTACTGGTAAATGTAACAAACAAAAATTACACATTTTTTTCTGTGCGTAATATCTGAGTAATAACCTAGCAGTATAATTAATAAGTTTAAAAATAATTCTGTTGCTTCTCAAAAAAATTTTTTATAGGTATGATGACAGTAATAACACATCGCAAGAAAGATAGCACTTGACAAATGGTCTGATAAAGTTACATTCTATATATGCCCCACAGCTGGACCCAAGCCTCCGCTTACATCTGAAAGGGTCATGGAAAATTTGTCTGCTGCGCTGCTCCAGGGCGCGTTGGCGGAATTCACATGTCCTCGAAATAATTTATTCCTCAGGTACGCAGTTTCCCTCACAACTGCTGAGAACGTAATAAATCAGCACTTAAAATTGCAAATTAACTTTTTCATTGGTGCGGTGGGAATCGAAGCCGAGTTGCTCACGTACTATGAAATTTACGGCGTGGTCTAAACCCGTGAGCTACCATGGCTCAACGGTATTGTGTTGCTGGTTTAGCCTCATCTTTTTGAAACCTTATCTTTTGATGAAAATAAAAATATTTGGCGTTACTGTATTAAAATATTTTTTATTGCTAAACAAACGTTTTAGACACAAATGTTTTAAATATTGACAGCCTAAGCCATAAGCTATAACTAATAAATATTTTATTAGCAAGCATATTTTATTTAACAAACTCATATGGTCAATAAAGTGATTATTTCTTAGATTTTAATGTTATACATATATTATATTATTGAAATGTAGTTTTTTTATAGGATACGGTGTTAAACTAGCACACAGTCCACATGACGGTAAATGGTTGCTGTAGCCCATAGACATCTACATTTATCCTCGATTACGAATCAAAATGTAAATGCGTTGTCACCCGTGAGGACTAAGATGGAATGCTTCGCTTCCAGTAAAAAGGGCCTCCGGTTCTCTACACTCACCATACGAAACATTAACGAAAACAGTGTTAAGCTGCTATTTTACATTGGTATTCTGTGAGAGCGTGGTCCTTCCCCGGTCGAGCCGACCCATTCGTGCTACAACTATACTACTAATATAGCTGCAGCATGGCTCTACCACGCATAGAGTATAATTGTATTAGTTTAGTATATTGATGAGATTACACTCCAAACACCGTTGTATAGTAGGATATTAACGATATATTTGCCTACTGAACTTTGTTGAAAAACTAGTGCTATTCGTAAACACGTAACTGTGTCAGACACACGCAATAGTGTTTGTTGCTGCATGAAACCCAACAAGTTTATTAGATTTATAGGTCTGTGACTTTTATTTGTTCTGTTTTAATCTTCATCAAAGAGATCCGTGCCACTCGTATATACATATATTGTATCTACTGTGTCAAATATGTAAATTTAATTTTGTGCAAATATATGTCAACAATAATTTCACGAACGCATCACGTAACACGTGGGATGCCTGACTCCAGTTTCCTGAGTTTGAGTCCCAATATTTATGTCAACCACAAATCACAAATCTTAAGGTTTTCAGATCGTCAATGCAAGTCCTCTTATTGCCGATGTTCGAATAAATTTGTGTGGCCAGGAGACGTAAATCTTAGAAAAATGTTTTTATAAAGTAAAATAAGAATTATTATCTGTAATTATTGAATAATATTGTTATGTTTTAATATCCAGTGACAATATTATTTAAATTTATTACCAATTATAAAAGTTTAAGTATTACACAATTTATAAAATAAAATATATACTAGAACAATGAACCTAACACTAAAAACCTTAAAAAATATATATTATAATAACTAAAATATATTATTAAAAAGGAGGCCCTTTAGGCAAGGTTCCTAAGATACTGGCAGCGTTCCCCCTTTGAATAGCTAGACTAATTCCTTGTCCGAGGTAGCTGCCAGCTCTTCGGTCTCCTGTGACGTCGACTAACCTTTTTGCTATTTCCTTAAAAAGCCTTATAGCGCTAGGACCTCACGGACTAAGGGTCTCGACACCGAATGGGACAAAAACATATTCGGAGCCTAGACCCCTGTATTTGCATGCTTTAGCTTTTTCAGCCGCTTCACAAGCCGCACCAGCTCTTTTGTTGGTTCCATGTAGATGGGAAGGGGCCAGCGTGTCTGAACAGGTTGCATCCCATACCAGCACGCGGCCCATCTTCCATGGAATCAAACTCATACCGTCCGGTCTCTTGCCATCGTCTCTTGCAATACCAGACGGCTCAAGTAGACTTGGCACGTTGACGGAGGCAAGGGACCGGCGTATGATATCGTTAAGTGCTGCATGTCTCGAAAAGCGGCCTGCACTTTTTTGGCATGATAGTCCGTGATCGACAAGCTAGGACTTGTCGACGTCACTACCACACGGACATTTATGAGGAGCGCAGACCGGAACCCCAAGTCGTAGACAGGTTGTGATTCGGAGCGTGTCAGGCTCAAGAAATGTTCCTGTATTTGACGAAGGGTACGCGTGAAGCCAGTAGCCGGCCTCATGTGTACCCACGGCCAAAAGCCTAGCACGCGCCGAACCTGTACTAAAGCTCAAAAGATTGTCATAAGTCAATTTGCAGTTTATGTCGTCCCAGCTCCTCTGTGAACTTGCTGAACTATGGACAGAAGACGGGAAGGCTGGTAAAGAGACACTGGAGATTTTGCGAATCCCTAAACCACCATAACGGATGGGTAGGGATGCTTGGGTCCAAGATTGCTCGTTCAGGTGCATATTAAGAATCGATTCTAAATTAATTTTGATTAAGTTGTCTACTTGTGTCAAGAGGTCTGGGTGATTCCAAAAGGAGCAGCAACGGAGCACATACGTAAATTTTGGGACGAAAAGACAGAATTTTAAGATGCAAAGTGCATAATGTGGACTAATTTCAAGGAGACGGTCAGCGGAATTTTGAAATTTAGTAATTGAATTATTAATATATTCAGAAATAGATTCATTAAAAATTGGAGAACCTAAAAGGTAAAGGGAATTACTGTTAACTATTTTAATATTTGGAGCCAAAATTAATTTTTGTTTTACGTCATTTAAATTTAAGTTGCAGTTATTTATAAAAAGTTCGCATTTGCTAAAATTAAGCTCCAAACCAATGGCTTCAAATTTATTTTTGATTAAAAAAAGGTCCGACACAGTATCCATATCACCTCCTAGGGTTCCGTAGTCCAAATACCAAACGTTGAATTTAGAATTAAAATGTTTGATTATCGCATTTATAGCCAAACTAAAAATTGCTGGCCCAAGGGGATCACCTTGTTGACAACCTACTTCCGAGGACAGTTCATTAGTACGATATAACAATTTTGTTGGGTCAGCGTAACTGAGAAAAAGATAATTGTATATTTTCGGTATATGTTGTTTTATTTCCGTCATCAGGGTATCCCTATTTACCGAATTGAAATTTATGACATCAATTTTGAGCAACACGACATGATGTCCGTAAGTTAGGAAAGAGCGTAGGGCATGGCTTTTACACCGAAGCCTAACTGTACGGGTTCAAATTCCGAATTTAATTGTGGTAAAATATGTCGAACAGCAATTTTGGAGGCCAGGCGTCGTAGTGTTGATCCAACAGCAATTGGTCTCACCCCTCCGTCCTTTTTGGTGAAGGCAATGAGGTTCGCGCCGAAAAGAGTGGGAAAAATTTCTGGATTGACATTACCGGAATACATAAAGTTGATTAATTTAGTGATCGAATTTACAAGTTGCTCACCTGCATCACCCACAGAATGCGATGTTAAGTCTTTCAAATGTTGGGGTGAGATTCCATCCAAACTTGCAACCGAACCTGGTTTAAAAGATAAAATGGCATTCATAACATCTTTGTTTTGAATTTGAAGGCATGCTTGTCCTGCTGTTGGTCGGTCGAGAAAATATGGGTTTACTGGAGCTGGAGGATGTTTTGTCCGTAAGGCCTGAAGGGTATCAGGGGTATCCGGTGATAGCACGTCGTTGGAGAACAAAAGGCGAGCAGCACCTTTGAGATCTCCGTCACAGATTTTGTTTTCGATGAGTTTGTTGCGATTACGAGGGGCATCATGTTTGATTAGAGGTGCGGGAGAAGGTGAGAAGCTGACAGCACAGTTATTTTTAATCTTTTGTGTCAAGAATAAAAATTTGGTTTATCAGTTCTTATTATATGTAGTGTGCTGTATGAAAATAAAAATAGGTTCTGCTAGTCTTGAGTACAATTGCTTATGTAACATTTCTGGATTAATTGTGACAAATGTGTAGCAACGGTTATTCGAGCTCCGCGAGGGATTCTTTTAACTATCGATATACTATTTTTCAAATGGCTAAGATATGTGTGGAAAGGAGTTGGATCGTTGGCTACAAAAGTAGGCGCACTCGGAATAATGGGATGGATGTCTAAAGTTGAACTGTTTTGGCTAATACATTTCCTGTGTGTTTTTGTAGTGTGTATGTTGAGGCCTTTTAAAGATTTGAATGACTTATTGCACTGTGTACATGTATGGGTCGCGTTCGATGTGCCATCACAAGATTGGGTCACGGACTGCATTCACAACAGTTAAATACAATCACAAAAAAGAATAACTTAAAACAAATTTAGAAACATAATAAAGTAACTTAAAAATTACACTGAAAATATAAAAAAATCAAAGTCAAAATATGACGGCTGCTTGTTTTGGTAACAAGACGCATGCGTCGTTACGTAGGTGCGTCACAGCACGGTCCTGCAATTGGACGCTGCAGTGGAAGAGATCCCGCGACGCATGTCGTCGCTAGGATAAACGATGGCATATATGGCTTTGCGATACGATAGCTCTTCATCAGTCAATCAAATATATATTTCAGAAATCCTTTGTTGCGAATTGTTTCGTTACATTTGGCATATGTCACCATCTTGAAATATTTTTATATCTCGTAGTTGATTTTAGATATTATATAAACCACTGTTATACTATTTATATCTATGTACACAATACACGTTTCATTTGTACACTAAACTTTTACAATTAAAATGTATACTTATTTTTATTAAAATATTTAGACAAAATAAACATAGTTGTCACCTGTCACCTTTATTTCTTTCTTTTTTTTATAATTGGATATTATTATTATATTATAATAGTCATCATTTTAAACGTGGTAGAGCTACGGAAGCCTCGAACGGGGAAGAAACACGCTCTCACAGAAGATCAACGTAAAATAGCAGCTTAATGCTGCTATGTTTCATATGATGAGTGTAGAGAATCGGAGACCCTTTTCATTGGAAATGAGGCATTTCATCGGAGTCCTCAAGGGTGGCAACGCATCTGCATTTTGACTCTTATCCGTAGATAGATGTAAATATATCCGTAGATAAATGTAAGTGGATGTTGCGGCCCATAGACATGTACATGTCTATGGTCCGCAACATCCACTTACCATCAGGTGGACTTTGTGCTCGTTTGTCACCTTTACTCTGTAAAAAAATATTTTATCTACTGGCGATGTTATAAGCAATGAGAAAGGAATAAACTTAAAAAAATTAAGGAATTTTTTTCTTAGATTAAAAGTAAAAAAAAGTGCTTATTATATTTTATTTATTTCAACCTTATCTTAAGCTACTAATGACGTAAAAACTATGTATTTAGTATCTGAAAATAATCGAAAATTCCCAGAGGTCATTCTTAAACAAAAATATTATTTATTTTTATTTTACTAGATGACGGAACTCCTTTTCTGCCTAGGACTTCGTCTGGATAGCCAGCCTGGATAACACCCACTTATCTATATTAACTGCCAAGCACTGCAAGCACTGCTGTGTTCCGATCTAAGGATTATAGATTTTCAATATAATTACAGGCTGTGATCAATTCTATTTTTGTCCTTAGAGGTGACAACACCTCTAGCCTTTTTTGTTTGAAATTGGTTGCAGGTGCACATGTTAAGTGTCACCTGATGGTAAGTGGCTATGGTAGCCACATACCATCAGGTGGACTGTAAGTTCGCTTGGTACTTCAATTATATAAAATAATAGTCACGTCGTCGTCAACAACCCACTATCAAACGTGAATGTCTTTCGTTTCGTCTACATAATATTATGCCTTGTTCAAAGAGTGAAAATTAAGCCGGTAGTTCACCAGATCACAAATGGCTATTGGCACTAAAACTAAATAAAGATAGAGAAGCTACAGGAAAGCATCATTGAAGGCCTCAAATCTGTAACAATATCGAATTAATACTTTCTTAAATTATATTGAAAACTTTTAAGTAAAAATGTTAATATTAGGTACTTACATATAAAATTGGCGTTTTGTACGGGAGGAATATAAAGTCATTTTTTTTTGTAAAATATATTTAATTAATCAAAGTATGCACCGTTGTAATCTATGCACTTTTGTCATCTCATAGGTAGTTCATTGATCCCTTTACTAAAAAAACCATGGGGACGAGAATCAATAAGCTCTTTGAAGGCGGTTTGGACTGCCGCATCGGAGTTGAATTTTTTTCCTTGTAAGAAGTTGTCCGAATTCCAGATAAAATGGTAATCTGATGGAGCAAGTTCCGGGAGTACGGTGGATGTCGTAGACATTCCAATTGTAGCTCATCTAACTTAGTGGTTGTTTGTTGTGCAGTATGTGGTCTTGCGTTGTCGTGAAGCAGCAGTGGCCTAGAGCGATTGACCAATCTCGGTTGTTTAGCAGCTAGTTCTTCCTTCATGGTTTGCAGTTGCTGACAATAGATATCTGCCGTAATCGTTTGGCCAGATTTTAGAAAGCTGTAGTGAACGACACCGGCGCTAGTCCACCAAACACTCACAAGTAACTTTTTCTGAGTCAATTTTCGTTTAGGGCAGGATTTGGCTAGGTCTCCAGGGTTCAGCTATTGCGACGAGCGCTTCCGATTATCGTACAGTATCCACTTTTCATCACAAGTAATGATTCGATTTAAAATCCTTCATTATTGTGTCGGTTGAGCAAAGTAACACAGCACTTTGTTCTCCGGCCGTCCACGGGTTGGTTCTGAAGGTCAAAATTTCCAGAACGAAAACGTTGAAACCAAAACGTACCGTGCTTTCTTTTGCGACACCAACGCCGTACACATCATTAATCCTTCGAGCTGCTTCTGCAGCACTGGTGCCACGGTAGAACTCGTACTCGTAAATATACCGATATTTCATGTTTTCCATTGTGCGGTAAAAGCGACGCCAAAGAATAAAATAATGAGGAAAAAACAAATGAATGACTGTTTTCAAAACTCAAATATACCAGCTAAATGAATTTATAAATTTGAATTTGGAATTCTTAACTACAGAGGAGATATTTCAGATCAAAATGGTCAGTACGACAAAACGCTAATTTCATATGTAAGGACCTAATATAATAAAATCCTTCCCATAATATTTATGTTTATCAGATAAACCTACAGTAATTTTTATTTAATATGAACCTAAAAAATAGTTTCTGAAAATATGTAGTAATAGCTCAGGCTTCCTAGCGTCCCGAAGCCGTTAACTGTATTATGATTGCAGACTGGGACAAGCACGTAAATAAAAACGCGAGATGAGAGACCTCTATCTAAACGTTACCCGTGACAGGCGGGTGGGTATGTAGAAGTGAACTTGCACTTTAAATTTTGTTTAATAGCCGTCAGATTTGGATGATGAATAGACGATATGAACTTAATTATACCTGTGGACGAAAATAAAATATGATTTACTAGCGTTCACTGAATTCCACATACTAAACTGACAAACCAATACCTATTAAGTACCACGGAAAAATATTTTACCCCACAAAAGTTTTTATAACTTTTCTTGTTTAATTGGCATTAATTCACAATCATGACAATACATTTAACGTGTAGTGGCAGTGTAAGAATATCCACTGCATATCATCCCGTGCTTGTCGTAAGAGGCTACAGAGGGAAACAAATCAGGAGATTGGCAGCAGCGTCTTCCTAATAACGACTAAAAATAAAAAACTGCGGTTGTCAACCCGCTTGTCAAGCGTGGCAACTATGGCAAATAAACCCCTATGAGGCAATCTATGGGAGAGGCTATGTTCAGCAGTGGACATTAATAGGCTGTAACGGTAACGATAACGGCACAATCTTGAATTCACTTAGTCCTCAGAGGAGACAACACATCTGTAGCCTTCCTTGTTTGAAGCTGACTGCAGTTATTCTCAAGCTACATTGGCCACTTACCATCAGGTGGACTGTTAGTTCGTTTGTCACTTCAGTTTTGTAATATATTATGTCGATGATCATGATCATCAACCAATCAGTTCACAGGTGGAAATAAAGTAAAAGTAAACTTTTAAACGATTTACTGTGCAGGCTTTTCCTTTTTTTTTCTGGCTTTCAAGTAATTTCAAAGCCGCAATGCAGCTGCAACAGCGTTTTGATAACTTTACAAGATCTTCGAAATACTTTGTTTAACTTCTCAGAAGTGTAGGTTTTCTTTCATTGGTTATTACGTGATCAAACAGCACGGAATTTCACAACTTTAAATTGTACTAGAGCAAGCGGGACAAGGCAATGTGTAAGGCGGCCGCCCACTAGATGGAGTGACGACCTGGTAAGACAGCAGGAAGTCGATGCAGGTGGCTCAGGACCGTGCTTTGTGGCATTCCTTGAGGCAGGCCTATGTTCAGCAGTGGACTTATGAAGTGCTGTAATGAATGAATGAATGAATAAAGCGAGACACTTTGGTTCAGCTTGCTTAAGTACAATTTATTACCCCCAGCCAATAAGCGCTGCTGTAATGTAATAAATTATCTTCGTTATTATTCTCAATATTTCGGTTAATAGTTGGAAGCAGAAGTTTGCAAAAAAAATCGTTATTATATATTATAACAGATAATACACAAAAGTGAAGCTAATAAAACAATTTAACAATGACTCAATTATGTTCCAAAACTGATTGACGATGCGCAAGCCTAAAATCCGTTTAATGAAAGCTATAATAATACATCGTGCATTCAATTTGTGTTATTACAGGCTGGGACATTGTAAAGGGAAACAAAACCCGAGTGTATGGTACCAGATATCGGCTAAACTGCGGTTTCAGTTACCACATGAATTAAACCACATTTATGTTATAATACAATAGAGCTGAAGAGAATTTTCATAGCATTATGCATTTTGGAATATTCGGAACAAAATGGTTTTTAAAACATAACATTCGTTGATTATTTATCGTGATTAGATTTAATATCAACTATATAATTTTATTCACTATCGTTGCTATACCAGTAATGTAGTTAATAAAACGGCCTAGATGACTAAACGTAAAACCTCTTGATTAGTTTTAAGTTTTTAATAAACCACGAATTAGGGTGTTCCTATTATGTATGATTAGTTATTAGTTTTTAATGAACCAAGAATTAGCGTGTTCCTATTATATATGATTAGATATTAGTTTTTAATAAACCAAGAATTAGCGTGTTCCTATTATGTATGATTAGTTATTAGTTTTAATAAACCACGAATTTGCGTGTTCCTATTATGTATGATTAGTTATTAGTTTTTAATAAACCAAGAATTAGCGTGTTCCTATTATATATATTCACAATTCTACTATTACGAGTAACATTTTTACGATGTAAAAAGTTTTTAAATTCAAATAATACTTGATAATTTTTATCGACACTATTTATATAATTAAATTTAACCTATTTAACAATGTAGAGCAATGTTTAATACATGGTAGAGCTACTCTGCGGCTGTATTGCAATTGGTTTGTTTAAATATAATTATAAAAAATACTTTTTTTTAAATATATTACGAGCTCACAGTCCACCTGATGGTAAGTGGATGCTGTGGTTCATAGATATCTATATTTACAGATCTTTGATTAAGAATCAAAATGAAGATGTGTTGTCACCCCTAAGTTGTTGCACTAAGATGGAATGCCTCTTTTCCTGTAAAAAGGGTCTCCAGTTCTCTACAATCACCATACGAAACACAGCAACATTAAGCTGCTATTTTACGCTGGTATTCTGTGAGAGCGTAGTCTTACCCCGGTCGAGCCGACCCATTTGTGCTACAACTAATACAGCTACAGCGTGACTCTACCACGCAAAATACTTACTAAATATTCGAAAGTAGATTTATTGAAAATTATATACTGTCTTACATACTTTTCTATTCTGCTTATTCGTTTCATTTTAATTTTATTTAAGTAATTGCTACTTTTATTAGAATTATTTTTATTATTAAAATTTATGTGGCAGAGGTGAACGGCAGAGTTGGGAAGGGACGCTCTAGGCGAAAATTTATCGACCAAATTGGCGATATATTGAAAATGGGCCAAATTAAGTGTACCCTTAACCGACAAGCGTGTATGCGTAGGTATATTGATGTGGAGGAGGCGAGAGAGGTGTGTCAGCTTCGTGCCAAATGGAAGTCCATAGTCTCTGCCGACCCCTCTGGGTAAGAGGCGTGAGTGTTTATGTTTATGTTATTTTTAATATATATATAAAAGGCAAACCTGACTGACTCATCTATTAACGCACAGCCGAAACTACTGAACGGATTTCGCTGAAATTAGGCATACAGACAGTTGTAATGAAGTAGGCATCCGATAAGAAAGGATTTTTGAAAATTCGCCCCTAAGGGGGTGAAAAAGGGGTTAAAAGTTTGTATGGAATTCCGTCGTTTTTGGAGCTAGAAGCCTAAAACTTTGTCTTTAGGTTAACGATTAGAAATAAACAATTACGTGTCCTAGGGTTTTTAAAAAATTCAACCCCTAAAGGGGTGAAAAAGGGTTTGAAAGTTTGTATGGGGAAACAAGCTCAGTCAAACTATTTTATTCAAAACTTCACAAGAGTACTCCTATCAATAAATGAGTAAACGAGTGTTTCAGGCTCTTACAGAATTCAACCCCTAAAAGGTGGAAAAGAGGTGACAAATTCTGAAAATCAACATGGGTATCGTTTTTATGGTTTATCGGGTCGTTGATTACGAAAACAACAACTATTTCAAAATCCAACGTAGCAGACGGGAAATACCTACCATCATCCCTGTGGGGGTGCGATGTGGTTGAAATGTGTTTTTGGGACGTTAATTACGAAAATGGCATCGATTATGGTTTGAAACCAACATGGATGGAAGGATGGATGGATGTATGTTTGTATGTAAAAATCATCATGGGTTGGGTGACTTGGGTGTCATTCTTAAGGTTTTTGAGTAGTAAATAACGTAAATGATATTGATAAATATTTTAAACTTAATTTATTAGAATAGAATAGAATATACTTTTATTGCACAAAAACATAAAGCAAAATAGACAAGAAGATTTGTAAAAAAAATTTGCACAAATTTACACTTGAACAAAAAATACTAATTTAAAAATTTAAAAAACTATGAAAATAAACAACCAAACGAAATATTTTTTTTTATAAATTAATAAAATGGCAAAACCAAAAGAAATACTTAGGTACCTACCTATTTTGTATTGATCTTCAAGTTCCAATCCCTACCAATAGATGGCGTTGGTATCGTTTTAGAACGCGGTAACATTGTGTTTTTTTGAACTAATATAAAGTGAATGGTGAATGAGCGCTTCAACCTGTACCTCATACGATACCTATTCACTGTTAACGGATATTTGACTAGACTTCGACTTTGTTTGCTTGCTTACGGCTTAAGATCTGCTTCGTGTTTCGGATTAGTTGCTTGATTTTGTCTTTCTTACAACCACTGTTCAAACTTGGAAATCAATTTGCTTTGTGATTAGCTATTGTTGATAGTATTTTTTCTCACTGAAAAAATGACTACAGAAAATCTTAATATTAAAGGAAAAATGGAAGAACATACTGTCGTCCCCATTAAAGTTGACGGCGCCTGTTTGTTTCGTGCTCTTTCATTTTTAATGTACGGAACCCAAGAAAATACGATGGTGGTGCGTTCACCAATTGTTAGATTTGTGGTAAATGATTGGCCTAGGTTTTCAGTAATGGCTCACGACAGAAATGGCGATAATTATTCAACAGCAAATGAATATTCAGCCGATATGTTAAAATATGAAACTTACGGTGGACTTTGTGAATTGGTAGCTGCAGGATTAATATTTCCGTTTCGATTTGAAATATATCGAAACGGTCTGCTATACACAGAGTCCGGAACAGATATCTGTCTAGTAAGGCGATTACGATTTAGCCATGATTTATCTAATGGACATTTTGACGCCTATTTGCCTATTTTTGCGAATAAAATTACACAGCGTCGGACCAATTAACTGTAACATCTTTTGTAAATAGTGAAATATCATCTCCAACCAGCGGAACAGATCAATCTGTATCGTCGGCATTAAAATATGAAAAAAAGAATAATAAACGAAGGTCGAGATTTACTAATTACACAAGAAAAAGTCAATTAAAAGGTGCAGGCAGAAAGATATAGGCAGAACAAGCCAGATTCAAATCGTAATGCTGTGTTCGCTTATCAGAAAAAAAAATCCCGATGTACACAGGCAAGCTGTTGCAAATTACCAAACTGCGAATCCACAAGTGCATAGAGCAATTAATTCACGGTATGAGGAAAACATTACACAGCGTTTTTGGAAAAACAAGGTCCATTCCGCTATGGAGTATGACCCTGATATTGCTTATAGAACTAACAGCAGTGTAGCCTTGGGTTCTATGACATACAAGTGTCAGTGGTGCAATGCGCTGAAATGCAAGGATGAGACACCTGGTATGTGTTGAAGCGCTGGGAAAGTGCAACTTGATCGGTTGAAACAACTGCCTGAACCACTCTTTAGTTTGATTAATGATCTACACCCAGATCATGACCATTTTATGGGTAATATTCGTAAATATAATGCGTTTCCAGATGACTTCTTTTGATTGTAAAAAGGTAACAGCAGATGGTTTTTCATCGACTTTTAAAGTACAAGGCCAGGTCTACCATTTAATTGAAAGTGTATTACCAAAAGCCGAACATGACGCTCAGTACCTTCAAATATATTATGTAGGTGAAGATGATCGAGAAACAAAGATTCGATGTTCTAAATTTCCTAACTTAAATCCAAATTTAATCAAACAATTGCAGAATATGCTGCATCAAGTGAACCCGTATATAAAAGATCTGAAAAGTGCCATTGATAAAGCCCCTCCTTCAGACACATACAAATTTATCATACATGCTGATAAAAAACCACCAGAAGAACATAGAGGTAAGTAAAATGCACCAACTACAAATGAAGTGACTTTAGTGTTAGTGGATCAACAACTTGATCAAAGGGACATCATCCTCGAAAGCCAAAGTAATTCACTTCAGCGTATTAGTGAGATACATCGAGCATATGATGCGCTACAGTATCCATTGATGTTTTGCTGGGGGGATGATGGGTATTCAATCAACATACCACAAAGCGATCCCACAATTAAGTTGCCGCTTAATAAAACTGTCTCTTCTGCAAGTTTCTATTCGTATAGAATAATGATTAAAGAAGGAGAAGATAACTATTTAGTTAACTATCGTGCCCTTTTTAGAAACAGAGAGATTAAATTATATCAAAAATAATCAAGCCAAATTACGTGCTAATAGTTACATCCGTTTAAAATATGCTATTGGACGACAAGACACAGAAGGCAACCAACAAACAAGGACAAATGGTTGTCCTTCCATCATCTTTTACGGTGGGACCTAGGTATATGCACGAAAGAACACAGGATGCTATGACCAATGTTAGGAATTATGGCCAGCCTGATCTTTTTATCACTTTCACATGCAATTCTCGCTGGGACAAGATAAAAGAGCAATTGATTCGAGGACAACAATCTCACGATAGACACGTTATAATTTCGAGGGTGTTTCGACTAAAGGTGAAAAAGATCATGAACTTATTGGCAAAGGACAAAATGTTTGGTGAAGTGCGATGCTATATGTACTCACCGGAATGGCAAAAGAGAGGTCTTCCACATATTCATATCCTTTTCTGGCTTTACAAACGTATTACTCCGGATCAAATCGACAATATAATTTCTGCTGAAATACCGGATCCCAAACGTGACCCAGAGCTTCACGAAATCGTTAAATGTAATATGATACATGGTCCATGTGAAACTTTAAATCGAAAGTCACCATGTATGAATGATAACATGTGCAGTAAACGATATCCCAGGGCTCTCATAAGGGAAACTCAAACTGGTGAAAACGGCTATCCGCAGTACAAGAGACGTTTAATAGATGACGGTGGGTTCTCTGTTGATATCAAAGGCACAACCATAGATAATCGCTGGGTAGTCCCTTATAATCCAGTATTATTAAAAACATTTAACGCTCACTTAAATGTGGAATACTGTCATTCGGTAAATAAAAGTTCAGACCAGGCATCGTTTACTTTAGAGAATGAGAAGGATGAAGTTAAAACCTACACAAGTGGAAGATATATAAGTTCATCAGAGGCAGTATGGCGAATCCATGAATTTCCCATTGATGAACGTTTCCCTCCCGTAGTCCACCTGGCTGTTCATTTGGAAAATGGGCAAAGGGTTTATTTTAATGAGCAAAATCTGAGTGAAAGAGTGAGTAGTTCTCCAACAACCACACTGCTATCCTTTTTCGATTTGTGTAAAGTGGATAACTTTGCAAAAACATTGCTCTACCTAGAAGTACCTGCATACTACGTTTGGTATAAAAGAAAGTTCCAAAGGAGAGAGAGAGGAGCAAACGTTGAAGGCTGGCCAGGGGTCAAAAAAGAGCACGTTTTATACTATACATCCGAACAATACAGAATGCTATCACCATCGCATGTTTCTTCATGAGATCCGTGGTCCAATTTCGTTTGAAGCGTTAAAAACTGTAGATGGTCATGTATATTCCACGTTCCAATCAGCGTGCAAAGCTCTCGGCGCAAGTCGAAGCTTGAAACAAATGCTGGTCATCTTCAAGCAATTGAAGATGATCAGCATTTGTTCACAGCAATGGAAGAGGCAGCACTTTGAAAATCACCGCAAATGATTTGGGATCTTTTTCGATTATTTTATTGTTCTGCCAAGTATCAGACCCTTTAAGTCTTTGGGAGAAATTCAAAGAATACCTATCTGAAGATTTTAAAAGGCAATTAGAAAGACAGGGACATGTCGATGTAGAGCACATAACAGATGAAGAAAAAGATGCCGTATTAGCGTTGGGTGGCCGGCTACTAAAAGAGTATGTTACGTGGTAGAGCCATGCTGCAGCTATATTACTGGTATAGTTGTAGCACGAATGGGTCGGCTCGACCGGAGAAGGACCACGCTCTCGCAGAATACCAGCGTAAAATAGCAGCTTAACGCTGCTGTGTTTCGTATGGTGAGTGTAGAGAACCGGAGACCCTTTTTACTGGAAAAGAGGCATTCCATCTTAGTCCTCACGGCTGACAGCACATCTGCATTTTGATTCGTAATCGAGGATAGATGTAGATGTCTATGGGCCACAGCAACCACTTACCATCGGGTGGACTGTGTGCTCGTTTGTCACCCTTATCCTATAAAAAAAAAAAACCTCAGCCAAGCAAATAACAACAATTTGAAAATAGAGAGTTTCTCAAAGAGACTAGTTACGACTTAGCATCATTAGAAAACACAGTTAAAAATAATGAAAGATCACTGAATGACGAACAAAAAGCAGTTTACAATCAAATTAACACAAACATTGATCAAATGAGGTGGAATATTCTTTTTAGATGTTCCCGGTGGAACAGGCAAAACATACCTCATAAATTTGCTTTTAGCAAAACTTAGAAGTACTCCCGGAATTGCTTTGGCTGTGGCTTCTTCTGGGATCGCAGCTACACTGCTTGAGGGTGGACGAACTGCTCATGCTGTAATACATCGAAACAAATTAATTTTGCTGAAGTATTAAAACATACGAAAATGATGGTGTGGGATGAAATAACCATAGCTCATAAGGGTGGCGTAGAGGTTTTAAACAGAACTCTACAAGATATAAGAGGAAATAAAAGGTTAATGGGTGGTGTGTTGGTTTTTCTGGCTGGAGATTTTAGACAGACCAGTAGTGCCAAAAGGAACTAGAGCAGATGAAGTTAAGGCGTGTCTTAAGAGATCCACTTTAAGGCCTCTAATTAAAATCCTCAAGCTTTCGAAAAATATGCGGGTACACTTAAGAGAAAAAGAGTCTGCTGGTGGATTTGCGAATCTCCTACTTGAAATCGGCAACGGTGACTACCCGATAAATGACGGAATGATAACGATCCCTGATAATTTGTGCACAGTTGTATTTACGTTACAGGAGTTAATATCCAAAATTTACCCAGATGTTGCTCATATCCACGATAAGCCAATGGAATGGTTATGTGAACGTGCCATACTAACCCCGAAAAACGATCAAGCAGCAGAATTAACGATATACTGATAACGTCTTTTGAGGGGGAAGAAATGGTGTACACGTCAATAGACTCTGTGGTCAACACAGATGACGCAATTAACTACCCTGTCGAATTTCTTAATTCACTGAAACTATCGGGTCTTCCATATCATAAGCTTATTCTGTGCGTGGGCACTCCTGTTATGTTGTTGCGAAATTTAAAACCTCCTCAACTATGCAACGGAACCAGACTAAAAGTAAAAGCGTTACATCGCAATGTAGTGGAAGCCACAATTATAACTGGATGTGCGCAAGGGGAAACTGTATTTGTACCAAGAATTCCCTCGATCCTGAATGATCTTCCCTTTGAATTCAAACGAATACAGTTTCTCCTCAAAGTCTGCTTTGCAATGACCATAAACAAATCATAGGGGCAGACATTAAAATTTATAGCGTATAGATTTGAGAGAAAATTGTTTTTCGCACGGGCAATTGTATGTGGCTTGCTCACGTGTAAGCTCGCCCAGTAGTCTGATAATTTTGGCACACAGTAATAGATTAGCAAAAAATGTGGTGTTGACATCTAGTTATAATTGTGGCTTGTACCAGCAGACTCTTTTTACACATGGGCGCGATATAAACTCCACGCGGACGAAGTCGCGGGCAATAGCTAGTAAATATGTATGTGATATTGTATACGTGTAAGGGCTTAAATATTTGTGTGCATTTTACTTAAAATTGTATAATAATGAATACCTTTAGATTTTGTTAAATTTGTATTGGCACCCGGATACGATAAAATCTCTGTTTTGTCTATATAAAACTCGTCATTATCTTGCAAATTTTGTGCGATATAACAATATAAGTATTTTATTTTTATTTTTAATGTAATATTTACAAATCACATTTTAAAATTATAATTTTTAAAAAGCAAACGTCAAAGACAAAGATATTTCTTCTAGTACAAAGAAAAACTTAACATCATAAGGGTTGAAAACAAAATTGAATTGCTCAAAAGGAATCCCTGTGATGTTTGTCGGAATAAAAAGTGGGTGCATTAACTAGCCGCCCCTTACAGGGTACCTCATACAGAGGACTAAAAGAATCTTGGCCTCTTGCACAGCTCATGAATATTTGAGTAACTCTTACGATACTGAAGATGGGAAATGTGTTCTATAGCTTCACTTTATCTCTCTTAAAGAATCTCTAAAATATTTCTATTCGAATTATTTTTTGTTTTAGGTAAAATGAAATTACGTATTCATTCAAGGATTACAAAAGAAAAAATTGGATACGAAGATCAAACAACTTGCTATGCTATCAATTTTGTTATTTTTACCTTAAGAGGTAAATAGGAATTTCCCTTGTTTTAGTATTTTTTTTACTTAGCTTAAATACTAACGGCCTTACTTAAAGAAATCGAGGTCAATTTGAGTAATGCGTAAAGATTCTCTTTCTCTCTTCACTAAATGACAAAAGAAACAAGGCAGGTATAGAGATCATTTATACTTAAGTTGAGCAAGCGATAATAAACGATTATTAGACAGTCATTACAGAATTTCAAAGTAAGTGAATAAAAATTGTTGCAAAATAAGTGAATAAAGCAGACAGGGATTTCTGGGCCCAATTGTTATAAGTTAAAAAATGGTTTAAAAAAAGCGTTATATTTTTCTATTTAAAAATATTAAAAAATTAGCCCAATTCACAATCTGGAAGACGAGAAATCTTAAAAATAAGTTTTATGTCACGAATAAAATAGGAAATCGATTACTTCAATCGATTAATGTGAATGAGTTTTAACAATTAAACATAAAAACAACTTACGCCAGATCATTGCAAGTAAATAGATACATTATAATATATTAACATAGTATCAACAGTTTAAAAAATTAAATATAAACATAACAAAAATAAATCTTAAAATCGATTCACCTTTACAGTTCGATTTATTACTTGTGTTTGTCAACTGTATTTTTATTCTGTGCTGATAGTGACAGCTCCTGCCTGACTCAATCTATGATCACTCGTCTCGTATCGTTTAGTTCGTGTGTGTTTCCCGTTGTGTTATTGATTTATATTCCTCGATCACTGCCTTCTTTCCAGGGACTTCTGATCTTACTTAGCTTGTACGACCCTTGCTATCGTACTGAACACCGATTATCTCATTTACTCGTTTGACTTAGGCTGGATTTTACGGCCTGGATTTTATCGATTAAATATTGTCTCAATGGATCGCTGTGTGAATTGTGGCATAGCGACTAGTCGCTGTAATACACTAGGCCCACGAACCTTCCAAAATAGCCATCGCTCTTCAAAAATCAGCTGTTTAGTACAGGTTGTTGCTAACTTGTTGCATAACCTCACTTTTACTAAATCTCTTTTAACTCTGCTCTCAAATTGCCAAAGTCCGCAAAATTTTCAGTGATTTTTTGATAATATATAAGTTTTTAATTGACACCACATTCATCTTTTTACAATCTGGGCCCAAGAATGTATGAAAGCGTATCAGTCTCCTTTGTAATGAATATTTTTGTGCAGATTTTGAGCAAAAAGTAAAGTAACAGCTTACATACGTCTTACAGCTTGGTACAGACTCCTTTGTTTAGTGGAAAATTTAAAAAGAGAGTAGAAGAAATATTAGAACAGATACTTCACTCGAAAGATTAGCCCATACTCGCTAGTCTGTAGGATTTAGGTTCAACATTTTCAAATGGATACACCGCCATTTCTCAGTTGCCACACCTCGTTTGTTAGTTAAGCACCTCGTCTGCTTGTAAGGTAAGTCTCTATCTCTTGTGAACTAAATTTATAAACAGATGTTTTTTTCATCAGCCTGTAATACTTGTCACTTATAGCCACATAATGTGCCGTAGGAGGCATATTAGCGATCGCAGTGCCAAATAATGTGTTATATTATACCTTTGTCGCTTCGCTTTCGCTCTCGCAGTCGCGTTATTTTACAGCTGACAAACGGGATGGTTATACTGCCATCTTTCAGAGGCTATGAGATCTTTCTCACATAGCTTATAGTCGACTCTTACGATAATCAAGCGGACCACTAACTAGCTAACAGCGTATCGAACTCAAGTTTTATTTTTATATAGGAGAGGGTGCAAACGAGCATGCGGCTCACCTGATGGTAAGTAGGTAACTACCGCCGCCCATGAACAACTGCAACAATTGCAGATGCGTTGCCGGTTTTTTAAAAAGGAGTAGGCTAAGATACAAATAAATAGGATATTTCGTAATAAAATATGCTTTCGGTATTCTTGTTCCTATTTTATTACCAAATAAAAAATAAGTCAAACCAATTTCAATATATCTCTAATATAAACCAAACAGCAGTAATAACGTGACAAGCCACCAAATGATAAGCTTTTCTTCAACAAATCAAAGAGCTTTGTCTGTGTAGAATTAATATAATAGCGGTTTAATAAAACTCGCTTGATTGACAGAAAAACTCCATGGCATAATTGAAACGCTACTTGCCGAAACTAATTCCAAACGCTGATTCGTTATTAAGTTACATAAAATAATAACATAATATCGAAGAAGAATTCGATTTCAACAAGGCAAACCAAAGCAGATGTCTCAAGAATGCCACATGGCATTAAGTCCGCTTTTACTTTAAGGTGTTACATTTAAGTTTTTTAAATAAAAATAAATAAAACAGTGGTACTATGCTTAGGAAAGGTAGGGGAGTTTGCATTGGATAAAATTATGAAGTAAGGGAGCACTAACAATAATTGTTTTACGCAAAAGCCGGTTTAAACTGACATTTGTACTCCAGGTACACTAATTGGTTCACCAGGTACACTATTCGCTGAGACGCTGACGTAAGTCAAGTCATCAAAAAGAGCATTATAGAGAGAGGAGAGAAGTGTTTGGAACAGTTATATTGTTTAATTAGGAATGATATAATATTCATTGAAGTTGAATGATATATAACTTTCAAATAAATTTGTCGATACGATACGCGCGCCACCTACTTAATTGTAAGTTAATTGTACTATGTCTATAACCTTCGCACAAGTGCCAGCAATAAGTTGATAAAGTTGTACCGCAATCTTATAAACGATATGGCAGTGCATAAAATACGAGCAAACAAACATGAATTTTTATATATTAGATATACTCGTATATAACAGCAAAATAACGGTATCAATAATGACAAACTTTGACTCGCGCTGTTTAATTATTCATTAAACAAGTTTCAAGCGTCCCTTTATAGAGACTTCTAGTTGGATCAAACTGCACTGCTGATAGCCCAGTTTACTGCGGCCAACTTCAGAGGTTCGGAAGTTTAGCGAATATATGTCGCGCTTTCAACTTCAACTTCGCAATTGCTCGTCTCTCATAATAATAATACGAGTAAGTCTATATTGAAGTTTTATATATTGAACTATATTGAAGTTTTTAGAGCTTGAGAAAAATGGGAGTCAAGAGTATCATTTAATGAAGGAATGCTCTCAAAACTGTCGTCATTACTTTGTACATCGGATGCTGAAATGAAAGAAGAGGAGCTTTGATTATGATTACTTTCACCAAAAGACATGTTATCTTTTACAACAAGAAAAAAATACAAATAACTATAAACTATAAAAAAATCATAGTCATAGTTTCAATGTTACTTTACGTGAACACTTGCTAATTCTATTGAAAAATATTTGTGAAGCAACTATTACTTAGCAAACAAGCTGACTGACAAAATTCCGTAAATTATTTTAATGTATTTTGTTACTTTTTGCTTAGTTACTTAGGCTTAGTTTAGTGAAGTCTTTTGAAAATTTGTTATTCAATCAATTTATATTTGGAGAAATTTGGCGCAAACTATTGAATTAACACATGGGATAAAAATCAATGCGAGAAAATAAAAACAAAAGGCCTTTATGTTTCTACACGTGTGGAGCAGCGGGCCGAAGGTAGAAATTATAGACTAAAATAAAGTAGAATAGTTTTTATTAAATAATTGTTAAATGTCATATCCTTTTTACTTTTCCAAGTACAGATTATTCGGTACGGATGGAAGTTAAAGCAAAGAAGAGAGCATGGCTAGATTTACTAGCAACCAAGGCTAGTCATTCTCGCTGTATGAATGATGATATTGAAAGAAAAAAGGCAGTCTTTAGACATCTAAATAAGAGAGTAAAAGAAGTAGTTGAAAGGAAAAAGCAAGAAAGAACGGATAAGAATGATAGAAGAATATCGGATAACTTCCAGGAAAATATTAAAATGTTCTGGAAACTCCTAAGAACTGCCAAGGGGACATTCAAAACAGCCTAGAATGAATGCTATACGAGACCAGAATGGCTGTATTCTGAATGACGAAGTTTCGAGTTTAAGGAGATGGAAGGAATACTTTGAAAGCGCGTTTATGAGTGATGAGACGTTTGAATTAAATGAAATAGAAATTCCGAAAGAAGAGGAAAAAGATAGAGAGATAGTTATAGATGAAATAATGAAAGCAATGAAAAGTATGAGAGCAGGTAAGACAGAAGAGCCGGATATGATAGAGTATCACTCGAAATGCTAAGGGCTGGAGAGGTAGTGGTGGCAGGCCTGCTGTACACCTTGTTTAATTTGAGTTGGGAACTTAAGCGGGTACCGGGAGACTGGTGCAAAGCCGTGATAGTCCCAATATATAAAGGAAAAGGATCGCAGCAGGACTGTAAAAATTACCGAGGTATCAGCCTTCTTAGCATTGTGGGAAAACTGTAAGCTAAGGTGCTAATTGAAAGAGTTATGAAAGATACTGATGGAAAAATTTGGGATGTGCAAGCGGGATTTAGAAAGGGAATGGGATGTACGGATCAGGTCTTTTCCATGCGCATGATCGCGGAGAAGTTTTTGGCCAAAAACCAAAAGGTTTTTTGTGCGTTCGTGGACTTGGAAAAGGCTTATGACAGAGTGGATGTACAGGCAAACACTGAACTCATTTGGGTTGAGCGCTGGGTTGATACAGGCATTGAAGTCTCTGTATAGGGACTCCAGTGCTTGTGTCAGGATCAACGGGGCCTACTCGGACTGGTTTGGCATCTACGAGGGGTGATCCAAAAGTAATGATAATCGGTTACTTCAAGTCCGCATAAAAATCCAAAAAAAATATTTTTTGCTTGCTTATATACTCACTACGTCAGCCTAAAAAATCATATAAATAGATCACGATTTCCGGGAGATACATTCATTTGAATACGAACTGTCAAAGAGATAACATCAACATGGAGAAAAACTTAATTAGAGCTGTCATCAAGTACCTCTGTTTGAAAAAAATGTCTTCAAAAGACATACACAGTGACTTAGTGGAAACATTGGGGGACTCTGCTCCTCCATATTCTACAGTTGCACGCTGGGCCAAGGAGTTTAAACTGGGCAGAACATCCACTGAAGATGAACATCATGAAGGACGCCCATCCACGTCCCTCACTGAAGACAACGAAAAAAAGTCGAAGATGTTGTGTTGGCAGATCGAAGAGTGACCATCAGGCATGTAGCTGAGGTCACAGGATCTCATATGGCAGCGTTTAAAGAACTTTGCGAACGAGTTGCATATGAAAAGGTCTCTGCGCGTTGGGTACCCAGAATGTTAACCGACGAGCAAAAGAAAATCGAGTTGACATTTCGAGGGTCAATATCGAAAAGTTCCAAGCAGATCAAGAAAAATTTTTGTTCCGTTTTGTGACTATGGACGAGACCTGGATCCACCATTTTGATCCTGAAACGAAACAACAATCGATGACTTGGAAGCGAGCCTCCTCACCGACGCCAAAGAAATTCAAAGTTTCAAGTTCGGCGGGAAAGGTTATGGCATCTGTTTTTTGGGACGCCAAGGCATAATTATGGTGGAATATTTGGAAAAGGGAGCCACTGTTACGGGCTCTTACTACGCAGACCAAATAAGAAGATTACGGGAGGCCATTAAGGAAAAAAGACGCGGCAAACTGCGAGCTGGAGTGCTGTTTCACCAAGACAACGCATCGGCTTGTATAAAGGTGTCAGACAGGGCTGTGTGGCTTCCCCGTGGCTGTTCAACCTATTTATGGACAGTTGTTTGGAAAATTTTAAAGTTGAAGAATGCGGGTTAAGAATGGGTGAGTTAACCGTCAAATGCCTTTTGTACGCCGATGATCAAGTTATACTTGCGTCGTCGGCGGCCGAGTTGCAATTGATGGTTACATTAATGTACAGGTCATTAAAAGAAAGGGGAATGAAAGTGAACGCAAGTAAGACGAAAGTTATGGTTTTTGAAAGAAAAGAAAGTAAAACGATATGTGAAATAAGAATAGAAGGGGAATTGGTCGAGCAAGTAGGTAAGTTTGTGTATTTGGGATGTGTATTTAGCAGGGATGGTAGATATGATAAGGATATAGAACGACGAGTGAACGCAGGAAATAGAGTAAATGGGGCTCTACACTCTATTGTGGAAAGTCAGAATGTGTCCAAAAAGGTACGTATGGCAATTCACATTCACAGTAGTGAAAGTTGGGTGTGGCAGAAGAAGAACGAGAGTAGAATAAATGTTGTAGAAATGCGGTCATTAAGGAGTATATTAGGGCTGAATCTAAATGACAGAGTGAGATGATGATGATGTTGTGACCAGGATTAAGAAAGGAATGCTTCGGTGGTTTGGCCATGTAGAAATAATGAATGAGGAAAGAGTGACAAAGCAAATTTATGTAGCAGAGGTGAACGACAGAGTGTGGAAGGGACGCCCTAGGCGAAAATTTATCGACCAAATTGGCGATATATTGAAAATGGGCCAAATTAAGAGTACCCTTAACTGACGAGCGTGTATGCGTAGGTATATGGATGTGGAGGAGGCGAGAGAGGTGTGTCAGGATCGTGCCAAATGGAAGTCCATAGTCTCTGCCTAACCCTCTGGGTGACAGGCGTGAGTGTTTATATATGTTATGTTTATGTAGATTATATATGCAAATATGGAAAATTCTTGACTTCAATTACAGTAATTAATCTTTGCATGATATAGCTGACATTATACATTAATATAATATAGTACAGAGCTATCAAAACTAAATTTACAATATTATTCAAGGCGAACCACATAATTTCCGTATCTTGATAACTTACGTTACACTTCATGCGTGTTGAATATCGGTAGATGGATCCAACTTGCTACATTACATTGTATGACGGACGAATACCCTAAAGGTTCAATTCGATTTTGCAATAAGATTTGATGAAATAGATAGACGTTACAATTCCCTGTTACACCCGTAACAGGGTCGGTGACATAGTGTGTCTAACCGTAATAGGAATTGAAGTGTGTGTTACCGACATTTTTTTAATTTAAATAATCGCAATAAGCAAAAGCACGTCTATGTAAAAGTGCTTACTTTGAGTAGTAAGCTACAAGCTTATTTGAGGGTTGAAAATTGAAATTTATTATATAAATTTATTGAAAAAAGAAAATAATCTAGCTCATTGTTCATTAGTTTAGCTTCCAGCTTAATTTTAAAACATATTATGTAGAAATAGTTAGGATTTTTAAGAAACGAGCGTTATTGTATTTTATGTTTTCCTCTCACATACCTCCAGCATAAATAGTAAGGTTGATTCTAAAAAAATATTTTGAAGAGTAATCTAATGACGACCATCTCATAATAGTTTGCTTTAAATAGATTTTCTTGTTTATTCAAAAACAAAATCGAACATATAATAAACAATAAATAAAATAATTGGTTGTCTAATATTAAATATTTACTACTTATCCGACACTATTTCAATGATATTCCGGACGTCAGTCTGAGCGAGATTAGAATGGGTCTTCAGCACCTTAAAAACGGCAGGGCCCCAGGTGAGGATGGAATTACAGCGGAACTTCTGAAAGCGGCTGGAAAACCGGTACTTGAAGTCCTTCGGAAGCTCTTTAATTCCGTCCTCCATTGTGGCACTACACCGGAGGCATGGAGCAAAAGTGCGGTGGTCTTGTTCTTCAAGAAAGGCGACAACGCTCTCTTGAAGAACTACAGACCGATTTCCCTTCTGAGCCACGTCTACGTGCTGTTTTCGAGAGTCATTACGAATCGTCTCGCATGCAGACTCGACAACTTCCAGCCTCCCGAACAAGCCGGTTTCCGAAAAGGCTTTAGCACCATAGACCCCGACATACCCTTCGGCAAATTGTACAGAAGACCGAAGAGTACAATCTGCCACTATGTCTGGCGTATGTGGACTATGAAAAAGCCTTTGATTCCGTCGAAATTTGGGCGGTGCTGCAGTCCCTTCAGCGGTGCCAAGTTGAATGTCGGTACATCGAAGTGCTGAAGTGTTTGTACAGTAGGGCTACGATGGCTATCCGAGTACAGAACCAGAGTACGAAACATATCCAACTGCAGAGAGGTGTAAGACAGGGTGACGTTATATCCCCGAAACTCTTCACCGCTGAATTGGAAGACGTTTTCAAGCTTCTGCGATTTGTTGACGATATAGTCCTTATGGTAGAATCGCTGGAGGACCTAAGCACTATGCTCAATGACCTCAATAGTGCCTCCCAACGGATAGGTCTTAAGATGAACATGGACAAAACAAAGATCATGTATAACGTCCATGTCACACCTATGCCGGTAGTTGTTGGGAGCATTAAACTCGAAGTTGTTGATGAGTATGTTTAGCTGGGACAAATAGTCCGACTAGGTAAGTCCAACTTCGACCGAGAGGTCAAACGACGGATTCAACTCGGCTGGGCAGCGTTCGGGAAATTACGGCACATCTTCTCGTCAGGTATACCTCAAAACTTGAAAACGAGACTGTACAACCAGTGCGTGTTGCCAGTGATGACCTATGGAACTGAGACGTGGTCCTTCACTGTTGGCCGGATGAGGAAGCTCAAGGTCGCTCAGCGAGCTATAGAGAGGGCTATGCTCGGAGTTTCTCTACATGATAAACTTAGAAATGAGGATATCCGCAGTAGAACCAGAGTGACCGACATAGCCGAATGGATTAGTAAGCTGAAGTGGCAATGGGCCGGCCATATAGCTCGAAGAACCGACAACCGATGGGGAAAAAGGTGCTCGAGTGGCGGCCTCGTACCGGCAGACGAAGTGTAGGGCGTCCCCCCACTAGATGGAGTGACGACCTGGTAAAACATGCAGGAAGTCGATGGATGCAGGTGGCTCAGGACCGTGCTTTGTGGCATTCGTTGGGGGAAGCCTATGTTCAGCAGTGGACTTGTGAAGGGCTGTAATGATGATGAATATTAAACTCAGATCGAATCACATCCACGCCAGTTTTAAAAATTGCATTGAACACTGTAGCCTTAAACTTGTGGCTAATATTATTAGACGTAACGCCACAGCGCATCTAATGGCATGTCCTAACACTCACTTGGCCAAATTTTATATTTTTACATGATATCATTGCATCTTTTAAGTGTTTTTATCTTGTTGTTCATCATTTAGAAATTTTAAAAATTGAATTTAACACTGTAGCCTTAAACTTCTAGCAAATATTATTAGACGTAACGCCACAGCGTATCTAATGGCATGTCCTAACACTAACATAACATAACATATAACATAACACTAACACAACATATATTAGACGTAACGCCACAGCGTATCTAACGGCATGTCCTAACACTAACATAACATAACATATAACATAACACTAACACAACATATATTAGACGTAACGCCACAGCGTATCTAACGGCATGTCCTAACACTAACATAACATAACATATAACATAACACTAACACAACATATATTAGACGTAACGCCACAGCGTATCTAACGGCATGTCCTAACACTAACTTGGCCAAATTTTATGTTTTTACATGATATCATTGCATCTGTTAAGTATTTTATCTTGTTGTTCATCATTTACAAAATAAATCTCTGTCTGTTTAAACATAATAGGCTCTAAAACTACTAAATGGATTTTGATACATTTTGGCATTCTATAGCTTTTATCCTGAGGTAACAATAATATTAATATTTTTTTCAGTTACGGTAACGTAGCGTGGTCAACGTGTTGGGTGTACCAAGTAATAAGGAAATGTAGTATTAAACAATAGTTTTATACTTTTGTATGATTACCACGTTTAATATATAGTTTATGTTATAGTTGTAGCACGAATGTGTATCTTCTCCGACGATTGATATAGATGTCTATGGGCCACAGTATCCACATACCATCAGGTGTACTGTATGCTCGTTTGTTACTCTTATTAAAAAAAAACACCCATAGGGCAGTCCAATTGATGGTAATAATATGAATACCATTACATCATCACATGTGCATTTACAAGGCTACCCAATTGTAACTTTGTTAGATTTGGGTTCGGTATATTTGGATTGACCTTCAACACAGTCTCCTTTGTTGGATCAGAGCGCACCGTAGGCAGATAAGGTTAAAACAGAAATAGCTAGCTTGGTTTATTTTAATACTTACCCGAAATTAATTATAAATTGGTTATTTCTAAATACTTTCAGTCTAATCCAACTCTAATGAAATTGTGAATTTTCTTAATAAATAATGAAATTTAATTAAAATATTCCGCTATTTCACTCGTTACAGCATATTATTTTTGTTTGTTCTATATATAAGTAACGCTTGTACACTACTGCTCCGCATCTTGTAGATGGATATTGCACTTGACGGAGGGTAAGAACTATTTAATATTTTTCGGCGGCTTGTAGTATGTCCATAAGGAAGCTTCAAGATGTAGCCAATCTTGTCTGTGACTCCTCTGACATTAGTAGCACAGCACGCACTGGCCGGTTTCACTCGGTCGCTGTGACGTAAGCGTTGGATCAGAAGGTTGTTGCGAGGTTGTTGTGTGTAATACCTGCTTGACGTGCTGGAGCTCGGCGGGCAGGTGTTTACAGTCATAGATCCCTTGTGCTCTCTGAAACAAAGAATTTCCCACGGTAGCTAACTGTGAAGGATGGTGGTGAGATTCACCGTTTAAATATCGGTTAGTATGGGTCTTTTTTCAATACACAGTATGACTGATGGTGTTATTAGGATTTCGAATGATTAAAACATCTAGGAAAGCTAAAGAATTACTTACCTCTAACTCCATCAAAAATTGCAATAACTTTTTCTGATAGTAAAATTGTGAAAGTGTCTACGTACCGCTTGTAGAATATTGAATTTTGTCAGCGAGATAAAGCACCGTTAAAATTTAATTATGTTTACAAAGTGTAAAAATTATGAAGCGCTTAATAGTGCAATATATAATTCATAATTATTGTTTTGACTATATCCGTCTTATTAACAAGATTGAGAATAGAAAACAAAATTAAAATAAACTATAAACAAAGTAAACTCTACTCCGGTTTAACAGACTATATTATGAGCTGAAAGCATAAGTAAAATACCCGCATTAAGTTTAGTAGCAAGCCGAACCCATTAATTTTCTTTCGGTTTGTAATTTGCAATTGGGTCTCGCCACTCATGAATTAATTTCATATGTTAGCACGAGGTCCGACACAAACATGGCCCATTTTTACACTATCAAATACATTTTAAACCAATTTATTATTCCTAATTAAATTTAAACATATAACTTATAATATTTTTGTAATCTCCTTTTAATTTCCTTTATATTGATACCCTACACGATAGGTTTGGTTAGTTTTTTTTTATTAACGTATTACTATTTTGCGCCAAAAATCCGCCATTTTGTTTATTTTTTTCAAAAATTCTAAGAACACTTGGGTTTTTAAGACAAATAAAACGATACCTTAATTGTCGAAATCCATCCAGCCGTTTGGAAGATGAAAAGACAATAAGAAAAAAAGACAAACATACAAGATACGCGCGAAAAACATAACCCTTCCTTGGCAGTCGGGTAAATAAAAAAGTTGTTTATGACTAGCCCTTCCTATCCAGTCATCCAATTACGATAAAACTGGTGTTGATCTTTGCTCGCCCGCGAAGTTTTATCACAAAAATTATTATTAATAAAAAGTAAATCCGACTTCAAAAAAAAAATAAGTACAATTAATAATTAGCAGAATTAAAGTCCCAATTTTAAAATGTAATCAATGTCGTCTTAAAAGTACTTTAAAAACTTCATGACCTATTTTAACATCCTTAGAGGTGAAATTATTTCCTAAATTTAAATCGGATCGCCACTGAAGTATAACATCTAATATATAAAAATTAATGTTTGTTTGTTCGTATTTTATGCGCTGCCATATTGTTCACCAGATTGCGGTAAAACTTTTTTTATAGGATAGGGTGACAAACGAGAACACAGCCCACCTGATGGTAAGTGGTTGCTGTGACCCATAGACATATCAATAAAGAATCAAAATGCAGTTGCGTTGTCACCTATGAGGACTAAGATAGAATGCCTCTTTTCCAGTAAAAAGGGTCTCCGGTTCTCTACACTCACCATACGAAACACGGCAGTGTTAAGCTGCTATTTTACGCTGGTATTCTGTGAGAGCGTGGTCCTTCCATGGTCGAGCTGACCCATTCGTGCTACAACTATACTACTAATGTAGCTGCAGCATGGCTCTACCACGTTTAATATAGCTGCAGCAGATAATAGTGTCAACATATTGCTTGCATTTCCGCGAAGGTTATAGGCATAGTATAATTAACTTACAGTAAATGGTCTGGATATTATCATTCTCAATTAAACAATATAACTCTTTCAAATTTCAAAACTGTACTTCCGCAATTATTTCTTCTGCGGCTGCCACGTGCCGGGTACCAACTAGTATTTAATAAATAAAGAATCATCGAAATCAATTCACAATTGATAAAGATATCGCGTAAACATACAAAAAAAACTTTTTTTACGCGGTAGAGCCACGCTGCAACTATATTATGGTTGTAGCGCGAATGGGTCGGCTCGACCGGGGTAGGACCACGCTCTCACAGAAAACCAGCGTAAAATAGCAGCGTAATGCTGCTGTGTTTCGTATGGTGAGTGTAGAGAACCGGAGACCCTTTTTACTGGAAACGAGGCATTCCATCTAAGTCCTCACGGGTGACAACGCATCTGCATTTTGATTCCTAATTGAGGATAAATGTAGATGTCTATGGGCCACAGTATCCGCTTAACATCAGGTGGACTGTGTGCTCGTTTGTCACCCTATACTATAAAAAAAATCATGCGAATTAAAGTTGGTAAAAATTCCTTTGCCTACATCCGCTCAATAAAATAAAATGATGTGTCTTACCTAGTTTGAAGAGCACCGCCCGTCCTCCCTCAATTGCGTGCGCTATCCCCGTCACCACTAATCCCAGCACCACTACTCCCAACACCACTACACTAGGAAAGATATACTACCAACGACAATACGACAAGTGTTTTGCCTCTACCCGAGGCATCCTCAGGTGAAGTAACTCTGCGGTAGCTGACCGCTAACTCATCATTCATGCTAATTGTAAAACTCCTTTTTTGAAGTCGGGCAAAAATAAATATTTGTTTGTTTGTAGTGAGAATAAGTAAAATTGTATTTTTACTAACTACCTAGTAATAAACATAAAGTACGAACTGTGTCAGCCTACGGCCTGATGAAATAAGCATTGAAATCGTAGTAGTTACTTCGTGAGACTAAGTGGGACGTTCCAAGAGTATGGCACTTCAAAAACTATTGTCCGTGTGCAGACTCAAATGGAAGTAGGCTATCAAGCTAGAAACGCATTTGCAGCAAACTTAAAAACTACACGTCTATGGACTTAAATGCTGTATTTTTATTATACAATTTTCGTCATCGAAAAGAAAGAAATAAATTTTAAGTTGAGAGATTTGAGGAGTCATTATATTAATACGTAGACATTGAAAAATTGAAGTACCTTTTAGTATTTATTATTAAGGAAATCTACTGAATTACATCTGTCGAAACTACTGTCCCATAGATGTGCACAAAAGTGCATGATGTATAAGTGAAGGACTTGTACTTAATTCCAATAAAACCAAACTAATTTACATCAGCTCTAGTAAAAACAGAAGCACTTTTAGATTAAAACTTATAGCACACAACCATCAATGTCTACATCTAAAACAATCAAATAACACTCTGCAATGTAACTGTGACACCATAGAACAAGTAAGTAAATACACATACCTTGGACTCGTAATCGACGATCGGCTAAACTGGAAGGAGCATATTAACCATGTGAGTGACAAACTAAGGGTAATATTAGCCAAATTCTTCAATTATAAAATCTAAAATACCTTATAAAACACTACTACTACTCTATAAGTCCCTGGCTGAGTCTATAATATCCTATGGGTTGTCCAGTTATGGAAGAACCTCTAAAACACACCTAGATAATATTTTTTCACTCCAGCTACGTATACTAAAAAGAATAGTTCCTATAAAAATAAAAGATTCCTTTAAAGATTACCGTAAGCTCTTTGCATTTTGTAAAATTTTACCAATTCATGAAAAAGTAGAACTTACTCTTTTATCACAATATTATTTTACTGAAAATCTACAAAAACTACACAAAAATTATTCAATCCGTAGACAAGATAACCTTAGACTACAACTACCTTCTTATAATAACCTGTATGGTAAAAGACGATTAAATTACATAATACCTTACCTAATTAACGTTATTCCTAATGCTATTAGAGAAAAATAACATATAAAATTTAAAAAATCTTGAAACAATATTTTCTACAAATAATAAACAAAAAGTACACATAACATACATCAGAATTTTTAAGCATTGCACAATAATACACATTAACTAATACATTTGAACATAATTATATCTATCTACATAATTGCAATTAATAAATTCACGTATTCATATACATAATATAAACACTAAAATATTATTATTTATAATATGAAAACAAAATTATCCACATACAAAACATATACATAAAATAAACATATGTAATAAATAATAAACTAACAACACTATATAATAATAATCACAAACCACACTTTATACATCAACCTGTATAATAAAAAAGTATCAATTAATGAAGACAGTGCTGCATAGGAACGTCTACAAAAGGTTTTTACATAACTTTATTTTATGATATACCCGCATGGTGTTTATAAAATGTGTGGCTGTCTTATGATTGTTTCTTAAATATGTATATATGAAGTGTGTAGCAAATATTGTTATAAATAGTTTTAATCTTTATTATTGTATATCGACGGCGTGGGGTGTACGGTAAAACTCAAAAGAGTTTATGTTTACACCTTATTAATTGTTATACTTCCTACTGTCTATGAAATAAATAAATAAATTAAAAAATAAAAATAAAAGATACCGAAATCATGTGGACATAATATATACATGATTTTACAACACAAAACGATTTAACCAAATACCGTTACCGTTACAATCTATTAAAGTCCACTGCTGAACATTGTCCTCCCCATAGATTGACTAAAAGGGGTTTAGCAACCGCAGTTTTTTTATTTTTGGTCGTTATTAGGAAGACGCTGCTGCCCGTCTCCTGATTTGTTTTCCCCTGTCGCCTCTTACGACACCTATGGCCTATGTTCCGCCGTGGACTTGTGATGACATAGAATAAGAGTGACATACGAATACACAGTTCACCTGATGGTAAGTGGATGCGTTGTCACCACCGAAACTAAGATAGAATACCTCAATACCGGTAGAAAGGGTCTCCGGCTCTACACTCTCTATACGAAACAACAGAATGAAGCTGCTATTAATTTTACGCTAGTATTTCGTGAGAGCGTGGTCCATCCCTCGTTGACTCAACCCACTCGTACTCAAAATATAATATAACTGCAGCGTGGCTCTACCACATCAAACGTATTTTGTTTCATGGGTGATCGAGTGAAGCCATAATTATTTCTATATTTATACTTTCCGATTTATTGTTCTTCAGAAATCTCTAATTTGACTATCAAACACGATGATAACGATAAGCCCCTAGTACATATATTTAAGTTTTAAATTATACAATTATTAAAGTAACTCTGTTTTTTTTTATAGAATAAGGGTGACAAACGAGCACACAGTCCACCTGATGGTAAGTGGATGCTGTAGCCCATAGACATTTACATTTATCCTCAATTAAGAATCAAAATACAGATGCGTTATCACCCCTGAGGACTGAGATGCAATGTCTCGTTTCCAGTAAAAAGGGTCTCCGGTTCTCTACACTCACCATACGAAACACAACAGCATTAAGCTGCTGTTTTACGCTGGTATTCTGTGAGAGCGTGGTCCTACCCCGTTCGAGCCGACCCATTCGTGCTGCAACCACAATATAGCTGCAGTATGGCTTCACCACGTAAAAATTAACAACAATTAAGGAAAAAGTAACATTTTTATTAAATCAATAATCAAAAGGTAATTTTTGAAATGTTTAATAAATTCTGTATTGATTACCGTTTTGAAACTTGTCTGCTGTAATGTTGATATTTTAGATCATATCATATTATGATACAATTTCTACAAATTACGTAATACTACCTAAACTTTTAATTAATACTTACAGGTGCCGAACTCGAAATCAGTAGTTTCTGTATTTTCTCAAATTGCGACCGTGACTTTTTATTTTATGCCAGTGTTATTAGAAAATATTGTATGTATTGACCAAATATTTGTGTTCTACGTAATTACTAATTACCCATATATCATAAATCTTGCAGTAAATAGAACATGTTCATAACATTCACGCTGTCACCTCTGCTTGGTTGGCTCTTTTGTCCATGACATCCGACATGTTCTGCATGTCGAAGCGATGATTGTGTACTTAAATTTATGAGTTAATGTTCAATACGATAAACAAATTTAGATTACATGTATGATAAGCTAAAAATAAATAAACATAAAAAACAAATAAATCTATTTGATTGTCAAAAAAGAAAATATTTACATACATTGCTGGTTACTAGGGTTAATAATGTTAACTTGCCATGACTTAAATAAGAAATGCCTATATAGTTAGTTGGGTTCCTTTGTTTGAGTTGGTATCACTCTTTTGCTTATTTTTGCCGCCAAGCAGCAGTGTCGCATGACTGTGTTTAGGTTCGTAGTGTAAGAGAGAATAGAGAAGTAAAGATCCATTTTAGTCCTCAGGGATGAGAGCCCATCTGCGGGTAAGTCAAATTTATCAACTACTAGCGATCCACCCCGCCTTCGCATGGGTGATGTCTGGATATCGACAATAGCGCCACCTACCGGGTCCAACCCAAACCATCTAGAGATCCATTGAAACACACACAAAAAATTTCATCAAAATCGGTCGAGCCGTTTTAGAGTTTTAGCGAGACTAACGGACAGCAATTGATTGTTATAAATAGATATTGTATAATAGGAGTAAAACTGACCATGAATATATGTATGAATGTGTTTATCCATTTTTGAATAAATAGCGATAACTACTAAAAAGGTACTTCAATCGGCGTTAAACATAAACCTAACGTAAAAAATAGGTTTCTATTAAATGATTTTAGTTAAATCCTTTTAAATTGGAACATTCGTATTATTACTTGTAAATAATTGTATTTGAAAGTAAAGACTAGAAATGAGTTGCGGGGTTACTCGAACTTTAGGCCTAGTCAGTTTGAATAGCCTATCATATAGAGGATGTCATGGGCGTCATGGTTGAATAGGGGCAAAAAGTTCTCATTACACTCCTAGGGGGTCAAAATGGCTAAAAACCAAAAAAAAATATAAATTCTTATTTCGGCTATAACTCCGCCTGCTTCGGAGATTCTTACACAGTCTTTACTTCCCGCATCCTACTAGTTTCAAAATAAAAAAAAATAACTGGCCAGTGCCTCTTACAAAACAACTTTTTTCGCAAAGCATTTTGCGTGGCCTATCGTTTAAGTAAAATTACGAAAAAACACGTAAATTTTGGCGGGATTTTGCGCAAACAGAAAAATAAGATTTGAAATTATGAATGCAAACGAGTGTTGTATGCTAGTTGGAATGTTACAAAGTTTGATTCTATTGAGACTTTTACAGTGAAGTATGAGTATCTTCTGTCGGACTAACTTGAAGCCAGTTACGAAGTTACAAGTATTAAGTTGCTGTCTCATAAGTTTAAGAAACAAAAAACGAAGTTTATTATTTATTACATGTAATTATACGTTCTCATTTTAAGGAGCATTAAAAACACCATTATTTTTACAATCCTCGATACGTAAACTATGCAGTTCACTTTAAGACACGGGTATTATTTTTTGTAGGAAAATGAATAAACCATATCATATGGGTTTGACTTTTTTTAAATAAAATTAAGGTGACATACGAGCACACAGTCTACCTAATGGAAAGTGGATGCTGTGGCTCATAAACGTTACACCTATCTGCGGTTAAGAATCAAAATACAGATGCGTTGTCACCCCTGAGGGCTCAGAGGGAATGCCTCGTTTCCATTAACACATAAACTACCGTCAGTCATCCTTTAAATGCAGTACTCCGTGCAAAGTGACTGACACGGCAGCATAAGGGTTAAAAGAGGTCTCTAGTTCTCTACCCTCACCATACGAAACACAGCAGCATTAAGCTGCATTTTTACGCTTGTATTCTGTGAAAGTGTAGTCCTACACCAGTCGAGCCAACCCTTTCGTATGGTAGTGCCGACATAGATCGAACTCACATATTTTCTCGTATACAGTGAAGTTAGGGTAGGCCTACGGGCACTGGGCTACTACGGAATATTATGGGTATGATTCCAATATCTTTATATATATATATAAAAAGCAAACCTGACTGATTCATCTATCAACGCACAGCCGAAACTACTGAACGGATTACCCTGAAATTTGGCATACATACAGTTGTAATGACGTAGGCATCAGCTAAGGATTTTTGAAAGTTCGCCCTCTAAGGGGGTGAAAAAGGGGTTAAAAGTTTGTATGGAAGTCCGTCATTTTTAGAGCTAAAAGCCTGAAACTTTGTCTTTAGGTTAACAATTAGAAATAAACAATTATGTGTCCTAGGGTTTTTGAAAATTCAACCCCTAAGGGGGTGAAAAAGGGGTTGAAAGTTTGTATGGGGAAACAAGATTAGTTAAACTATTTTATTCGAAACATCACAGAAGTACTCCTATATATAAATGAGTAAATGAGTGTTTCAGGCTCTTACAGAATTCAACCCTAAAAGGTGGAAAAGGGCTGAAAAATTCTGAAAATCAACATGGGTATTGTTTTTACGGTTTATCGGGTCGCTGATTACGAACACAACAACTATTTCAAAATCCAACGTAGTAGACGGGAAATACCTACCATCATCCCTGTGTAACGCACCCCCGTTGTGGTTGAAATGTCAATATGGGTGTCGTTTTATGGTTTTTTGGGACGTTAATTACGAAAATGGCATCGATTATGGTTTGAAACCAACATGGATGGAAGGATGGATGGATGTATGTTTGTATGTAAAAATCATCATGGGTTGGGTGACTTGAGTGTCATTTTTAAGGTTTTTGGGTCGTAAATAACGTAAATGATATTGATAAATATTTTAAACTTAATTTATTAGAATAGAATAGAATATACTTTTATTACACAAAAACATAAAACAAAATAGACAAGAAGATTTGTAAAAAAAATTTGCACAAAATTACACCTGAACAAAAAAATACTAATTAAAAAATTAAAAAACAATGAAAATAAACAACCAAATCAAATACATTTTTTTAAAAATTAATAAAATGGCAAAACCTATTTTGTATTGATCTTCAAGTTCCAATCCCTACCAATAGATGGCATTGGTATCGTTTTAGAACGCGGTAACGTTGTGTTTTTTCAAACTAATATAAAGTGAATGGTGAATGAGCGCTTGAACCTGTACCACATACGGTACCTATTCACTGTAAACGGATATTTGACTAGACTTCGACTTTGTTTGCTTGCTTACGGCTTAAGATCTGCTTCGTTTTTCGGATTAGTTGCTTGATTTTGTCTTTCTTACAACCACTGTTCAAACTTGGAATTCGATTTGCTTTGTGATTAGGTATTGTTAATAGAAGTATTTTTTCTCACTGAAAGAATGACTACAGAAACTCTTAATATTAAAGGAAAAATGGAAAAACATACTGTCGTCCCCATTAAAGTTGACGGCGCCTGTTTGTTTCGTGCTCTTTCATTTTTAATGTACGGAACCCAAGAAAATGCGATGGTGGTGCGTTCACAAATTGTTAGATTTGTGGTAAATGATTGGCCTAGGTTTTCAGTTATGGCTCACGACAGAAATGGCGATAATTATTCAACAGCAAATGAATATTCAGCTGATATGTTAAAAAATTAAACTTACGGTGAACTTTGTGAATTGGTAGCTGCAGGATTAATATTTCCGTTTCGGTTTGAAGTATATCGAAACGGTCTGCTATACACAGAGTCCGGAACAGATATCTGTCCAGTAAGGCGATTACGATTTAGCCATGATTTATCTAATGGACATTTTGACGCCTATCTGCCAATTGTTGCGAAGAAACTTACACAGCGTCGTATGGAGATACCTGTCGAAGAGCGTGATCCTTTTTCAGAGCTTGACCATTTAACTGTAAAATCTTTTGTAAACAGTGAAATATCATCTCCAACCAGCGGAACAGATCAATCTGTATCGTCGGCATTAAAATATGAAAAAAAAGAATAATAAACTAAGGTCGAGATTTACTAATTACACAAGAAAAAGTCAATCAAAAGGTGCACAAGAAAGATATAGGCAGAACAAGCCAGATTCAAATCGTAAAGCTGTGTCCGCTTATCAGAAAAAATATCCCGATGTACACAGGCAAGCTGTTGCAAATTACCAAAATGTGAATCCACAAGTGCATAGAGCAATTCAGTCACGGTATGAGGAAAACATTACACTGCGTTTATGGGAAAACAAGGTCCATTCCGTTATGGAGTATGACCCCGATATTGCTTATAGAACTGACAGCAGTGTAGCCTTGGGTTCTATGACATACAAGTGTCAGTGGTGCAATGCGCTGAAATGGAAGGATGAGACACCTGGTATGTGTTGCAGCGCTGGAAAAGTGCAACTTGATCGGTTGAAATGACTGCCTGAACCACTCTTTAGTTTGATTAATGATCTACACCCAGATCATGACCATTTTATGGGTAATATTCGTAAATATAATGCCTGTTTCCAGATGACTTCCTTTGGTGGTAAACAGGTAATAGCAGATGGTTTTTCACCGACTTTTAAAGTACAAGGCCAGGTCTACCATTTAATTGAAAGTTTATTACCAGAAGCCGAACTTTAAATATTTTGTAGGTGAAGATGATCGAGAAGCAAAGATTCGATGTTCTAAATTTCCTAACCTAAATTTCCTAGCCAAATTTAATCAAACAATTGCAGAATATTCTGCATCAAGTGAACCCGTATATAAAAGATCTGAAAAGTGCCATTGATAAAGCCTCTCCTTCAGAGTCATACAAAGTAGTCATACATGCTGATAAAAAACCACCAGAAGAACATAGAGGTAGGTACAATGCACCAACTATAAATGAAGTGGCTTTAGTGTTAGTGGATCAACAACTTGATCGAAGGGACATCATCCTCGAGAGCCGAAGTAATTTACTTCAGCGTATTAGTGAGATACATCGAGCATATGATGCGCTACAGTATCCATTGGTGTTTTGCTGGGGGGATGATGGGTATTCAATCAACATACCACAAAACGATCCCACAATTAAGTTGCCGCTTAATAAAACTGTCTCTTCTGCAAGTTTCTATTCGTATAGAATAATGATTAAAGAAGGAGAAGATAACTATTTAGTCAACTATCGGCCCTTTTTAGTCAATATTTGGTGGATGAATACGCCAAAATAGAAACAGGGATATTAAATTATATTAAAAATAATTAAGCCAAATTACCTGCTGATAGTTATATCCATATAAAATATGCTATTGGACGACAAGACACAGAAGGCAACTAGGACAAATGGTTGTCCTTCCATCATCTTTTACGGGGGACCTAGGTATATGCACGAAAGAACACAGGACGCTGTGACCTATGTTAGGAATTACGGCCGGCCTGATCTTTTCATCACTTTCACATGCAATTTTCGCTGGGACAAGATAAAAGAGCCATTGATTCAAGGACAACAATCTCAAGATAGACACGATATAATTTCGAGGGTGTTTCGACTAAAGGTGAAAAAGATCATGAACTTATTGACAAAGGGCAAAATATTTGGTGAAGTGCGATGCTATATGTACTCACCGGAATGGCAAAAGAGAGGTTTTTAAAAAAACAGAAAACAGAAAACAGAGGTCTTCCACATATTCATATTCTTTTATGGCTTCACAAACGTATTACTCCGGATCAAATCGACAATATAATTTGTGCTGTAATACCGGATCCCAAACGTGACCCAGAGCTTCACGAAACCGTTAAATGTAATATGATACATGGTTCATGTGGAACTTTAAATCGAATGTCACCATGTATGAAAGATAACATGTACAGTAAACGATACCCCAGGGCTCTCATAAGGGAAACTCAAACTGGTGAAAACGGTTAGCCGCAGTACAAGAGACGTTTACTAGATGACGGTGGGTTCTTTGTTCATATCAAAGGCACAACCATAGATAATCGCTGGGTAGTCCCTTATAATCCAGTATTATTAAAAACATTTAACGCTCACTTAAATGTGGAATACTATCTTTCGGTAAATAAAAGTTCAGACCAGGCATCGTTTGCTTTAGAGAATGAGAAGGATGAAGTTAAAACCTACACAAGTGGAAGATATATAAGTTCGTTTGTATTGTCGTATCGTTTGAAGCGTTAAACACTGTAGATGGTCATGTATATTCCACGTTTCAATCAGCGTGCAAAGCTCTCGGCTTGCTTGAAGATGATCAGCATTTGTTCGCAGCAATGGAAGAGGCAGCACTTTGCCAATCACCGCAAATGATTCGGGATCTTTTTACGATTATTTTAGTGTTCTGCCAAGTATCAGACCCTTTAAGCCTTTGGGAGAAATTCAAAGAATACCTATCTGAAGATTTTTAAAAGGCAATTAGAAAGACAGGGAGATTTGGATGTAGATCACATAACAGATGTGGTATTTAACAAATGCCTTTCGGTAATAGAAGATGCTGTATTAGCGTTGGGTAGTCGGCTACTAAAAGATTATGGGTTACCTCAGCCAAGCAAAGAACAACAATTTGAAAATAGAGAGTTTCTTAAAGAGACTAGTTACCACTTAGCATCATTAGAAAACGCAGTTAAAAATAATGAAGGATCACTGAATGACGAACGAAAAGCAGCTCACAATCAAATTAACACAAACATTGAATCAAATGAGGGTGAAATATTATTTTTAGATGCTCTCGGTGGAACAGGCAAAACATTCCTCATAAATTTGCTATTAGCAAACGTTAGAAGTACTCGCGGAATTACTTTGGCTGTGGCTTCTTCTGGGATCGCATTTACACTGCTTGAGGGTGGAAGAACAGCTCATGCTACCTTCAAATTACCACTCAATTTAACAACAGCTGATACTCCCATTTGAAATATACCGAAACAAAGTAATTTTGCTGAAGTATTAAAACATACGATAATGATAGTGTGGGATGAAATAGCCATGGCTCATAAGGGTGGCGTAGAGGCTTTAAACAGAACTCTACAAGATATAAGAGGAAATAAGAAGTTAACGGGTGGTGTAACGGTTTTGCTGGCTGGAGATTTTAGACAGACTCTACCAGTAGTGCCAAAAGGAACTAGAGCAGATGAAGTTAAGGCGTGTCTTAAGAGATCCACTTTATGGCCTCTAATTAAAATCCTCAAGCTCTCGAAAAATATGCGGGTACGCTTAGGAGAAAAAGAGTCTGCTAGTGGATTTGTGAATCTCCTACTTGAAATCGGCAACGGTGATTACCCGATAAACTGCTCACGCGTAAGCTCGCTCAGTAGTCTGATAATTTTGGCACACAGTAATAGATTAGCAAAAAATGTGGTGTAGGAAGAAGTTTTGTAGTTTACTAGCTTTTGCCCGCGACATCCAGTTATAATTGTGGCTTGTACCAGCAGACTCTTTTTCACACATGAGGGCGATATAACCGAACTCCACGCGGACGAAGTCGCGGGCAAAAGCTAGTAATAATGGAAATTAACGAGTGTAATGATTAGCAATTTATGTATTCACTGCTTTATATTTATTTTATTTACGTGGTACAGCTATGCAGCAGCTATATTACTGGTATAGTTGTACCACGAATGGGTTGGCTCGACCGGGCTGGTATTCTGTGACCACGCTCTCACAGAATACCAGCTTTACGCTGCTGTTTCGTATGGTGAGTGTAGAGAACCGAAGACCCTTTTTACTGGAAACGAGGCATTCCATCTTAGTCCTACTCATAGATGTAGATGTCTATGGGCTACAGCAACCACTTACGATCAGGTGGACTGTGTGCTCGTTTGTTGCCCTTATCCTAAAAAAAATGTTTTTGTTATGTTAAATAAAATCTAGTTTATATGTTAGATTGTAAATACCTATTTCTTTTTGCTTTTAAGTCTCTAAAAACGTTATGTTTATTCACGAAAGCATGCTTTGTAAGTAATTAATGTCAGAAAGTCTCTTGCTTACGGAATGCCGTTTGCATACAAAAACTCAAAGCGCAATTAGTGAAGATGTTCCTAGTTATTATATGAAATACATTTTCTGTACTATAAAAATAAATCTCTTTACCGTTTCTGAAATTAATTTTAATGAGAATATAACATGAATAAATATAATATAAATCGTAGTTGTTGATCGCAAGTGCAAACATTATGTTATATTAAATGGAAAAGAATAACGTCCCTAATCTTAAAATAAAAAATAATAATAATTACAACATTTCTGTAAGGTGTTTTGCTCTAGGACACCTAATGTAGTAGAAGGTATTAAGAATCGAATCTAAAATGAAATATTAAAGTTTTTTTTATAGAAGACGGGGCAAACGAGCATGCGGCTCACCTGATGGTAAGTGACTACAGCCGCCCATGAACAACCGCAAAACTAGGGGAATTGTAGGTGCGTTGCCGGCCTTTTAGAAAGGAGTAAGCACTTTTCTTGATGGTTCCTAAGTCGTATCGGTCCCGAAAAATCTCCGGTGGTAAACAATTCCACAGAGAAGTTGTACGAGGAAGAAAACTCCTAGTAAAACGCACAGTGGTGGACCGCCAACCATCCAGATGGTGAGGATGGTATCGTTAATTTTGACGCGATGTGCGTTCGTGAAATTTAGCGGCTGGAATTAATCCGAACAATTCCTCAGAGCACTCCTCGTGGTAGATGCGATAGAAAATAAAAATGGATGTAACATCCCTACGCAGTGCCAGTGAATCGAGCCGATCAGAAAGAACTCGGTCGTCGACGATTCGAACCGCTCTGTGCTGGATGCGGTCAAATGGAAGGAGCTGGCACTGGGGTGCCCTAGCCCAGAGACAAGAACAGTATTCCATGTGAGGCCGAACTTGCGCTTTGTAAAGTTGCAAGCGATGTGCCGGCATGAAATACTGTCTCGCTCTGCTGAGCACGCCAAGCATTTTAGAGGCCAATTGGGCCTTCCCTTCCAAGTGACCACGAAACTTCACGCTATTCGATATGTTCACGTAATTCCCATGCTAGCTGAAGCAGCAAGGGGAGTGCCTTGAAACTGAGGAGATACGACAAAGGGGTTTTTTTTAGCGGTAAACGCGCAAACTTGTGTCTTCTGGGGATTGAACTGGACTATATTTAGTCGCCCCAATCCGAGACTTCGTTCAGCAAATACTCGACTTCAGACATAATTTTGTCCCAGTACTTGGCGAAGTTTTCCCGAGAAATATTGGCACGGCCGGTATATAAGGCATCACCAGTGCTGTCGTCTGCAAAGCAATGAATGTTACCAGTTTGCAACATATCATTGATATGCAGAAGAAACAGCGTAGGTGATAGCACGCAGCCTTGTGGAACACCAGCGTTGATAGGCTTGTAATCAGAGCATGCACAGTCTACTAAGACCTTGATGCTCCGATCAGCTAGGAAACTGGTGATCCATTTGCACAATTTCTCGGGAAGCCCATAGGAAGGGAGCTTCGAAAGAAGCGCTTTGTGTCAGACCCGATCGAAGGCCTTTGCTATGTCCAAACTAACGGCCAATGCCTCCACCTTGGACTCTACTGCCTCCACCAATCTATGAGTCAAGTAGGCCGTAGGTAGGTAGTAAGATCACCAGCTGATCGACCCCGACTAAAACCGTATTGGTGGTCACTAATCAGCTGGTGATCCTAAAGATACCTCATGAGCTGGCAGTTTATACTGGATTCCATTATTTTGGAGAACAAGGAGGTGATGGCGATAGGCATGTAGTTAGATGGGTCTGAGCGGTTGCCTTTTTTAGGGATCGGGTGGACCAAAGCTGTCTTCCATGAATTCTTGATTACGCCTTGGGAGAAGAAGTACCGGAAAAGACGCGTTAAAACCGGTGCCAACTCCGGAGCACACGTTTTCAGCACAATGGGAGGGATTCCGTCTTGCCCACTCGACTTGCTGACGTCCAGGGAGAGGAGTGCTTTGTGAACTGAGCGCTGTGTAAATTGCACATCTGGTATGGAGCACTCACACCGCGGGATGGTCGGCGGTGTGTTCCTCCCGTCATCAAGAGTCGAGTTCAATGCAAAGAGAGAGCCTAACAGCTCGGCTTTCTCCTTTGCGGCAGAGTCCTCTCTGTGCAGAGATGGAAGAGATGGCTGACAGAAGTTCCCTTGGACAGCCTTGGCGAGAGACCAGAATTCACAGGTTTCCGAAGGAAGGCGAACTAGCTTCTCACCAATTCTGCCGATGTGCTCAGACCTTGCCTTGGCAATGACTGTTTTAAAGTACCTGGAGGCGGAATTATACTTCTTTTTAAGGGTGTTTACATCCCGAGACGTTGATGCGTCAGCCCAGGCCCGGTAGCACTCCTGCTTATAGCGCGATACTATTTTATAGGAGCCACCAAATCATGGCTGGGATCTGCCTCCGATGGGCACCACAGAGGATGGAGTAAAAAGTTCCATACCCTGAAGTACCACTTCAGCGACAGAATCAGCAACAACGCTGGGATCATCCGGCGAGAAGCAAACGCGCCCCCAATGGTAGGATGCAAAAAAAGACCGCATCCTATCCCAATCGACCGACCTATAGTGCTAAATACGGCGGCAGCCTGCAGAATGAAACCGCGACGTTAGTGTGAGTGACACCACACTCCGGACAAGACAATGGTCCGACGGCCCTAGAGGGGCGTCAACGGAAACCTGATATCCGTCCGGATGAGAGGTCAGCAGAAGGTCCAACAGGGAAGGTGCATGATCTTCCACATCTGGAATCCGCGTAGGCGAAGTAACCAGCTGTGTAAGACCATATGCCAAGGCAAAGTCATAAACAGATCTCCCCGCATGATCGGTTAAACGAGGTGGTCGTTAAGATCGCCAAGGATCTCGATCTCTGCGAATGGAATCTGCTGTAGCAAGGAATCTGTAGCCATTTGGACGTGGTCGATGAGTCGGTTAGTTTCAGCATTACCGCTATGGGATCTATAGAGGCACCCGTAGACGCGGGGATGGTCGTCGCTGTCTACGCGACCACTATTGAGTATAAGTTTAAGCAAGATTAGAAAACATAATGATTTCTAGTCGAATGAACAATGCACATTAACTGAAATTAGTTTAGTTACGGATTTTATCCCGTTTGACAAACATATTTTTATGTTTCCGACGTTTCGAGTACTTTGCAGCATCCACGTCACGACACAACAGAGGTGTTAAAAGTCTCATAGTTAACTTCGGCTACCTTCAGCTTAATATTTTAAATTTTTGGTTCAATCTACGCAGAAAAAATGTATCGTATCTTGAAATCTTGCAGTGATATACTTTGCTTAAGATTAAATCTTATTAATTATATGATCTGCTATGATTGAAACTAGGATGTTTCTTTGATTTCAGTGGACTCACGAAAAAACTCCTCCCAAAAATACAGATTCCTACATCTATATTTTTGCGTGGATTTGTGTTCCATCAAATCTGTTATAATGGTAGTTGCGATCTTAAACATATTATATTCACAGACTTCCCACAACGGCGCTTCTTCAAGTCAAATATATTCTTGCACGCAAGTTTTTATTGATCTTTCAGTTTATCCTATATTAGCAAGATTTAATAAAAAATGGAGCCTGTGCTCTTTTGCATCTTGTGAAGAGATATTATAACAATTAAAAGAAGGAAACTCTGACTAATATTTTTATCCGATTTAAAGTATTAGTTAATAACTTTAACCACCGATCAACACGCACCATCTCATTGTTTACGCTAGGGCAGGGCAAATATGTTTTTTTTTTATAGGATAAGGGTGACAAACGAGCAGACAGTTCACAGTGGTAAGTAGATGCAGTGGCCCATAGACGTCTACATTTATTTTGGATTAAGAATCAAAATCCCTGAAGACTAAGATGAAATACCTCGTTTCCAGTAAAATGGGTCTCCGGTTCACACACTCTAGTGTGAACAGAGTGTCTTTTGTATAGTACAAAAGCAGCTTTAATCTGCTATTTCACGCTGGGATTCTGTGAAAGCGTAGTCCTTCCCTGGTTGAGCTGACACATCCGTGCTACAACCACTATGTACTACGTATAAACGCATGGTAGACATGTTGGCAACCACAGGTTTTTTAGTTCTTATTGAGAAGATGCTGCTGCACATCTTCTGGTTTGTTTTCCTTCATCACTTTTTATGATACCCACGGGACGATATGGGGAAGTGGATATTGTAACACCGCCACTACATGGTTAGGTAGGCGATTATACTCACACTCGCGTTTTCCTAACTCACCGGCAATGCATGTCTTGATTCCTGTTACTTTAAAATAATATATTTTATTGAAATAAACCAGGTCATTGATACAGTTTAAACTTTTAACTAAATACTCTAATATCAACCCTTTACGTGACAGAGCCAAAGTGCAGTATATATTTTTTGCAGTACGACTGGGTAAATAGCTTGATAGGGGAAAAACCACGCTTGCAAACACTACTAGGGTGAAATACTCGTAGCAGCAATATGCTGCAGTATTTTGTATAATAAGTGACGAGAACCGAATACCCTTTTTACTGGTAATTAGGCATTCTAACTTAGTCCTCAAATGTGACGACCTATTTGCATTTTGATTCTTAATCGAGGATAGATGTAAGTATCTATAGGCCACAACATCCTTTTACTATAGGGTACGGTGTACTGCGGGCTCGTTTGTCATTCTTACTTCTATAAAAATAACAGTTTGTTCTTTCGAGACGGATTTGAATCAGTAACTTAGTTATAAATATAGATAGAATAGAGATCGAATCGGATAAAGTATCAGAGTTACGAGACAAAACACACAATCATAATACTTTATGAGAACACAAATATAATACAAAAAAAAAACAATAACTAAATATAAAAAATAACAATTTGTATTTGTACAAAATGTGCCATGAATTTGTTTAACACTTTTTGCAAAGTACGAGTAATCACTGAAATTCTGTTTTTAATGCTCGACTCCTCATTTATAATTAGCAATCACACTAAAATATAATAATATTTTATATGGCAATAAATCTATCAAAGTTTCTTCCAATAGTAAACTTATTCCAAATTTGAATTAACAAGAAAAAAAACTTTTTTAATTGCAAAATTATTCATTACAATTTATAATATTTTATAAACTTTTCCTTCTAGTTCTTGTTTAACATCAGAAAATTTGCAAAAAGCACCCCGTGACGTCTCTTCTAAACATAAACATATTTTGTGTTAACTCAACTTTGAAGACACTGAAACATTTAAACATTCATTTTGTCGTTGTCATAAATCTCACGTCAGTTACCTTCAAAAACTTATTACCTATATTCAATTTGTCAAAATGAAACATAAATCAAAACCAGAACATTTCACTATAAATCATGTTAGAATGTTACTTAAAAACATATTATTATAAAAATGAATAACCAGCAGAGATGATAAAATTCTTATGGGTTTGAAGTTATACATGAACATATTAAAGAAGTTACGAAAATAAAGAAAACGAACGAAACGAAAGAAGTTTGTGTTTGGAAATAATGAGATTTTCCAGTTTTGGTATGCAAGATTATTCATGGCTTTTTTTAAATGTGTATCCTATTATATCCTATTGTCATATATTATTATTTAAAAAAAATCTGCATTGTAAACTCGAATATAATTTAGGATCACATACTATAACAATTGATTATTAAGTCGTGTTACACTCAGCTATGAAAGTGACTACAGATGGAGTAGGCGCATAGTAGAGAAGAGACCGTGTTTAGATACAAAATAGTACATATGGGACTCCCCTGATTATAATATGAAATAACAACCTGTGCAAGCAAGAGTGGCGTCGACGTACCTGAAGACGAAAATTGGGCTAAATGATGGGCTTTAGATTATATTACTATGTGCAAGAGTACAACTGATGATGATGTCACACATCCAGTAATAAGCAAACTAGCCATGCTGCAGCTATATTAATAGTATAGTTGTAGCACGAATGGGTCGGCTCGACCGGGGAAGGACCACGCTCTCACAGAATACCAGCGTAAAATAGTAGCTTAATGCTGCTGTGTTTCGTATGGTGAGTGTAGAGAACCGGAGACCCTTTTTACTGGAAAAGAGGCATTCTATCTTGGTCCTCACGGCTGACAACGCATCTGCATTTAAATTCGCAAACGATGATATGGGCCACAGCAACCACTTACTATCAGGTGGACTGTGTGCTCGTTTGCACTTTTATTCTATAAAAAAACTAAAAAACTAAATAGCCCAGTAGATTAGTATGCTAAAATAGGAATGAATCCTTATTGATTGTAGAATTGTTCAGCTGTGGACTTGTGATCGGTTTGGTTGTATAATAGTTCTAGTGATCTTAAAACTTGAAATTTAAATGCGATAAATGCTAAATTGGTTTATCAATTTGATGAATCTATACTATACGAAGGTCTTAGTAGTGTTAGGAGTAATTCTACAAATTTCAATAAATCTTCTAAATTTATTAAACGAAAAATCTTTATCAAGGAGAAAAAAAAATGCTAATAAAAATATGAATCTTTAAATAGAAAACTCCAAAAATAGGTAGCAAAAAACTTATACCTTTGAAACAGGACGCAGGTACAAACTGTTTTGTTGGTATCGATTTCGAAGTTCAAGTTCAAATTAATTACAAATTTCAAATTTTATTTAAAATTTAAATAAAGAATTTCATGACGCATTAAAACATACTTCAGCGAAACGTTTAAACTGTTTTTGTTTAATTTGATTATAATATACATATTAATATTATAATATAATTAACGAAATATTCAGTGAGGGAAAAGTAATATGCATTTTTATTCATTAGTTCATTCATGACAGCCTGTTAAAAGTTCATTTAGTTGATTGCCTTATAGGGGGATAGTTGGCATGCTTTGCGGGTGGGTTGGCAACCGCATTTTTTGAATACTTTGAGCTGTTTTTAGGAAAATTCTGCTACCCATTTCCCATTTCCGTTTCTCAATTAAAATAAACCTAAGCATACCACTGCAAGACTTCAAGACACGGTAAGTTCATTCTGCGTAGATTTGACCAAAAATAATAATTCAACAGCTGAAGGTACTCCAGGTTAACTTTGACATCGGGACGTCAATCACCTCAGTCCTCCGTGACCATGGGTGCTGCAAACTACCCGAAATGTCGGGAATTAAAAATATGTAGAATTGGATGCGATAAAATCCGTAAAAGTAGTTTATTTAAGATGTAACATTTGTGATGTTCGAATGCGTGGTAAGTCGACAACGAAAGTGTGAAGACTAGCCGAACGTCTGATTGTCCGATGGTGGAAGGGAGAGGGAGGAATTAAGTTATGCGATTCCTGCACACACTCTCTGAAATGCATCATGTAGAAAACCAAAAAAAAAAAACGCTGGCTACTTTGCGCCAGTGTTCGAGGCTAGTGAGATTGGCTTAACCATATTCGGGTCATCAATAAGCCTCTTAGCACGCCTTTGTTCGCCAAAACTGTTAGGTAGCATTTTGCAGCACCAGACAATATATAGCAGCAATACTCCATGCGCGACTGGACATGCGCTTTATATAGAGTAAGCAGCTGTCCCCGCGTGAGGTACCGCCGCACATTTGTAAGGACTCCTAGCTTCCTTGCAGCTGCTTTGGTCTTGGACTCTATGATTATTAAAGTACACAGCTAAACATAGACTTCCCCATAATTTGCCTCATAAGGGGGATATATACTAGGGTTGGCAACCGCAGATTTTCTTTTCTTGGGAAGACGCTGCTGCCATCCTAACAATCACCAGAAAATAAATTCCCTTTGTCGCCTCATACGACACCAGCGGAACGATAGGGTTGTGGATATTCTTTAACCGCCATTACACGGTAATTAAACTAGAACATTTATACACTCGGTAATAATCATAATATGACTATACTTTTACATTGTGTATGTATGTATCTCCCACTAAACAATAATAATTATCGAAACATTTCTGAGCTGAGCCTTAATCATGCTTTAGGTCTTTAACACTGTCAGTTAGTTAAAGCCGCTAAGCTAGATAGGTTGTCTTGTAAACGGGGTAATTGCGCTAAACCATACACTACACACGTATTATGTTAATATAAATATAAATGACTAGCTGTGCACGCGACTTTGTTCCTATAGAATAATTTTTAGTAACTTATTATTGTACTTTCCTATTTGAATGTGATTTTATCACATTTTCATGGGTCTTAATTTTTTTTGCGCGAACCTTAATTTTTTTTTTAAGTAAAATCTTAAGTTACTCCTTATAACATTAGCTATCTGTTAGTGAAAGTCCCATCAAAATCGGTCCAGCTGTTTCGGAGGTTAGCTGGAACAAACAGACAGACAGACAGACAGACAAACATTTTATAATGTTTGTCTGTCTGTAATTTTTTTTTGTTATAAGTATCGTGTATAATTTCATATACATTCAGTTAAAAGCTGTTAATTTGACATTACAAACCGACACTTCAATTTTATTTATTTGTTTAGATTTGTGGTTAAAAGCGACAAGATAGCAAATGCAGAATGCATCGCATTCATTATCATATATTTTTGTCTTACGTGTCATCATCAACATAGTTACAGCCTATCAAAAGTCTATTGCTGAACATAGGCCTCACCCATTGATTGCCTTATCCGCCCTATAATTTCAAAAGTTGGCAAACTTGGCGGTCGGGGTGGAAACCACAGTTATTTTATTATTTTAAGACATCGATCGTTCATACTTAAAATTAAATTGTCAATGTCTTGTTGCGGTATGAAGTCTAAATGCGTTACGAGGCGGAAATCTCTCAAAGCTTTTCTTTATAACATGTCCCAGGCATGCTCGATAGGATTTAAGTCGGGCGACTGTGCAGGTCAATCCAAAACTTGAATATCGTGGTCTCGGAGAGTGGCTGACACCAGCCGAGCCGTATGGGAAGGAGCATTATCGTGCATGAGTACAAATTCCTGGCACAATTGGATTCTGTGTGAGACAATAAGGCTCTACTACCTCCTAGTGGTATTTTTGTGCAGTCATGCTGCCTTGGATCCTGCCTTGGAGCTTGGTTCGTCCGCCAAGACGAATTCCTGCCCACACTATGATTGTCCCGCCTTGGTATGAGTGGACCTCCAGAGGGTGCCGTAGACGGCTAACTCTCCCTGGAGTTCTCCAAACGCGTGTTCTTCGTGAAACCCAAACCGGGACTCATCGGTGAACAGCATCAAAGACCATTATTCGTCACTCCATGGTAAATGCTCCCGGGGCCACGATAGTCGCCGACCGCGATTGCCACGTCGCAATGCTGGAACACGTAACGATCTTCGAATACGAAGACCACCTTCATGCAGCCTACTTCGCACGGTTTGGTCGCTTACCAGCAGCTGGTGGTCCTCCTGGAGCCTTTTTAGTAGTTGCATCGCTGTGATATTGGGTTGACTTCTGGCGGTCATTTAGAGAAATTGATCCTGTCTCTGCGTAGTAACACGATATCTACCCGTGTGCCGTTTAGCCACATCCCCAGTACTGCGATAACGTGACCACAACCTTGATATCACGTTTTGGCTGGTGTGTAGGGCCTCAGCAACGACGCGTTGAATAGCACCATTTTCTAACATGCCCACGGCTCGTAACATTACATCTCGACTCAAAGACGACGTGACATGACTCTCAAAGCTCACACGGCACGTTAAATTAAAAAAGAAAAACAATCTCATCCCTTTTCATTAATTAATATCAGTAGAACAATTTTAACTATCCTTGACAAACAACAATTTTAACAATTTTGCCGCCGTATTTTGTTTTTTCTTTTGTTTTTTATTTACATTTTTAAATTTTGAAAATAGAATAAAAGAGGTTTCAATCTTTATATAAACGTTTTATGGAAACTAAAAAGGTTTTAAACTATAAAGTCGTAAATAATTTAGTATTAAGGTATCCCTAGATTCTGTTGATGTGTGTATAGTGTACGTGGTAGAGCCACGCAGCAAATGAGTCTGCATCACAAATGACAGTGTTAAAATTAAATGACAAGAACTAAAGACCATTTTAACATAACGAGGCATTCCATCTTAGTCCTAAAGAGCATGAACCTATTTGAATTTTGGTTATTCGTCGCTACTCCAATCCATTGACACTTGCAAGCAACTTTAAACAAAGAAGGCTACAGATGCGTTGTTATCACTGAGCAGCAAGATGCATTTCTATATATTATATGGATATATTTATAAATATTGTTTCTGTATCACTAAACTACACAATTTTCTGCTTTTTGTGATCCTGTCCATCCATAGGTTGTCTGGAAGAAATCGCTTTTAGCGATAAGACCGTCCATTGTGACACTGTTTTTTTTTCTTCTTCTCCTTTCGTTTATGTATTGCTTTGGTGTACAATAAAGAGTTATCTATCTATCTATCTACTCAGACGGACTCCTAAGCAGAAAAGTAGTCTTAACACGTAGAGGCCTGTTGTCTAGGGGCCATAGTATCCACTATCCTTACGCTACCGTCTTTCATTATCCGCTACTGAACAATGGCTTTATTCGCATTTTATTATGATAGATTCCTCAGACATATTTTACTAGGCGGGCAGGTTGGTGAGTGCAAAGTTGATTTCATACGAATTATTAATAATTAATAATGCGTATGAAATCTTAATTATCAATTTATTATCAATTTAGCTAATGAGCCCTTTTTACACAATTTTATTTCCGAATATTACTAATCAATTCGTACATTCCTTTTAAATTCCATTATCATAATAAAAGAATTATTCCTTATTATTAATTTTCATCGCAATTACCCTTATTTGCGACTTTGAGAAAAACCCAGTAGACTTTCTGGCATTGGAATTATGGCGATAGAACCATTTAATATTTATACCAGAAATAAAATCTCAAGAACATGACCAGCGACACAAAAAAGCGTCATCGCGAATCCACCTATCAAGCTTAGTGATTACTTCAAACGCTCTATATAATGGGAGAGTCCTATGTCTAGGAGCAGACTGTTTATGATCTACGAGTAATGAGGAGTAAAGTACGTTTCTTTGTGGTGCCCCTTTTGTATTTTATTACGAATTAGGTCTTTGTCTAGCAATAAGACACTACTCGTTAAAGCTGAGTATGATGAACTCACATCAATACTATATTATAGTTTTACAAAGCTTTATCAGATGATTGTTTTTGATGTTATAATGAAAGTCAAGTGCAAAATAGGGTGATTGAAGATCTAGTATATAGTACGTGAAAAGTCCATGGACTCGGGCGATTGAGATTCAATAATAGTAATTTCTGTAGAGACATAATATGAATTTACATATTATTATGTTCAATAGTGTACTTATAAAGATGATAATGACTTTGATAGCAATGATCAAGGTACAGAAGCTTAATCTTAACATCGGTAACAGTAAGAAAATCCATCAAATATCATAATCTATTAGTGTTTCATCAATATTAAATTTGACTGAAAATAGATTTGAAGCTTGTGTTAATCGCTGGATTTTCATACGATACTTAATTTACTTTGCTAGTTTTTACAGATTTTATCGCGTATATTAACTTATTTTATATTCCTGAAGTTTCGAGCACTTTACAGCACCCATGGTCACGGGGGGGAGGGGGGACTGAGGTGTTTGACATTTTTTTTTTTTTATAGAATAAAGGTGACAAACGAGCACACAGTCCACCTGATGGTAAGTGGTTGCTGTTGCCCATAGACATCTACATCTATCTTCGTTAGCGAATTTAAATGCAGATGCGTTGTCAGCCGTGAGGACTAAGATAGAATGCCTCTTTTCCAGTAAAAAGGGTCTCCGGTTCTCTACACTCACCATACGAAACACAGCAGCATTAAACTGCTATTTTACGTTGGTATTCTGTGAGAGCGTGGTCCTTCCCCGGTCGAGCCGACCCATTCGTGCTACAACTATACTATTAATATAGCTGCAGCATGGCTCTACCACGTGACGTCCCAATGTCATAGTTAACCACGGTTACCTCCAGATTAAAATTATTAATTTTTATTACGATCTACGCACTATGAACTTACAGTATCTTGAAGTCTTGCAGTTGTATACTTGGGTTGGGATTTCATTTTATTAATTATAGGATCCCAAGCAGATGGTAGCACCCAGCTATCTTCTCTATTGAAATTAGGATGTTTTTTGATTTCAATAGCCTCGCGAATTATCCTTGGAAGGAATGGGTGTTCTTTATCTAGGATTGACGGGGGCGATCTTGTACGTGCTCACATATTGATCTTTTAGTTTGTCCTATATAAGAGAGACCACATTCACAATCAAGATTGTATACTCCTGCATCTTGCAGAGGGACATTACACTTGACTTATGGTAAAAACTGACTAATATTCTTCGGCGGCTTGAAGTATGTTTTAATGGAAGCACGCTTCAAGATGTAGCCAATCTTGTCAATGACACCTCTGACATGTGGCAGTACAGCAGGCACTCGCTCGACTGTGGCCGGCTTCACTCGTTCACTGTGACGTTGGCGCGGGACCCGAAGCTTGTTGTCGCTTGCCCCGTGCTCTCTGAAATAAAGATTTACCCACGGTAGCTAGCTGCGAAGGATGGTGCTGCGAATCACCGTTTAAATATCTATCTGTATGGGTCTTTTTTCTATACACAGTGTGGCTCAAGGTGTTATCAGGATTCTGAATTACTAACACATCTAGAAAAGCTAAAGAATTGTTTGCTTCTAACTCCATTGTGAACTGAATTTTAGAATTTATGGAGTTAAGATGGTCTAAAAATGCAGTTACTTTATCTGAAGGTAGAATTGTGAAAGTGTCGTCTACGTACCGCTTGTAGAATCTTGGATTTACAGGAGAAGTAAGCAGGGCTTTCTCCTCAAAGTCTTCCATGAATATATCGGCGACAATAGGATATACAGGTGAGCCCATCGCCACACCATCTACTTGCTTGTAGAACTCTTCCTTCCACAATAGGTAGCCAGATGTAAGGCAGTGTCTGAGTAATACTGCATATTCTACGGCATGTTGTTTTCTTCCAGCCTTCTAGTAACAATTCAGATGCAGTCTTTAACAGGTAAGCATGTGAACAAAGACTGCACATCAAAACTGACCATAGTTTCATAGTTTGCCAGATGAAGGTCTTTTAATCTCGCTGACAAAATGGTAGGAACCCTTTGTGTGTGCTCTTGTATGTCCTCTGAGCGGTGAGAGTATTTTCGCTAAGTGTTGAGCTAATCTGTAAGTTGGTGAATCGATTTGGCTAACTATGGGACGTAGTGGAGCATAGGGCTTGTGTATTTTTGGTAACCGATACAACTTCGGTGGTTTGGCACACGTAGGTATTATCGATTTTACGTACGTTTTTCGGAGTGTTTCTTTATGAGGTCACTAGTTGTTTTAAGTATGTTATTTGTTGGGTCGTTTTAACTCTTTTATAAGTGCTTACATCCGACAAAATTTCTTGTGTTTTAGAATTATAATCTGACGTATCCATGACTACCGTAGCATTTCCCTTAACTGCGCGGAGAATCATGAGTTCTGGTTTCTCTAAATTCGTCTTTGGGTAGATTCGGTTTCGGCGCTGAACTTCGACGTAACATAGACGAAATGTCTTGACGTATCGCTTCCAAATCTTCCTTTCGCATATTGTTTTTAAATAAACAGTCCTCGACACTGCAGATAATTTCTTTGTACGGTAATCTTCGATGTGTTATGGCGAAATTAATTCCCTTCGATAATATTCTAATTGTTGCATCATCCAGCGTTTGTTTTGACAGATATAGACCGCGTTTAATCTATGATCCGTGTTTGTGGTCAACGGTTGCGTTTCATTATGACGTTGACACAGAAAAAAATTAATAATTTTAATCTGGAGGTAGCCGTGGTTAACTATGACATTGGGACGTCAAACAATCCCTCCCGTGACCATGGGTGCTGTAAAGTGCTCGAAACGTCGGGAATATAAAATAAGTTAATATACGCAATAAAATCCGTAAAAACTAGTTTTATTTAAATGTCTAGTGTTCGCATAAATATAAGAAATCATTAATTTACTTTGGTTGAGATATATGAAAACTTTGTTGCATTCCTTCGGGGAGGCTAATCTTTAGCAGTGAACATGTGAAAGGCTATAATGATGAATAGAATGATGATGATGATCGGATATCTGTTTAAAAAATTAACGAATTAATGAATGAACAATAATATGAATTAATATTTGGTATCATATAGAAAATGTATTCAAAAACCCGATGACTTTGTTTTTTTAATGACCTACATTTTATTTTCTTTTTGTGGGTACGTATTAAGACCAAACTAAACGAAAGATTTAAATTAAAGCGCCTGTGGCTGAAAGAAATAAGCTCGTTCAAGCTTATTAAAATATATTTATTTTTAAATAAAAAAAATCTCTTTACAATAAAAAAAATACTTTTTCTTGAAAGTTTTACCGACTATCATTTAATTATATCACAGCAGCAATGACGCTGTGCGTAAGGCCAGGTCCACCTTTGATCAGGTATATCTTGAACAGGTTTATCGAATAATGTAATGATGAATCTTAAGTATAGACACTCAAATTTGACCATATTATATTTTGTTAGTGTACCGGCATGACGGTGATGTTTGTGGACGATACAAATTTCCCTCCGATTTTCTTTTCTTAGCTTTTTCAAGGAGATCTACTTTCAAGCTTGATATTTCGAAAACTAATCTGAATTAGTAAAACTACTTACTAAATATTACTAAATATTAAAAACTTTTACTATAGCTTACTATAGTAAAAGTACTTAATATTTAGTAACATTTAGTATCATTACGTAAAAATATTGTAAGTAAAGTTTTACTAATTTAGTTTATTACGAACGATGATTTGCACACTCTGTTTACATAGCTTATCATAAAAATAAATGTTTTTCATATTTAAAAATAAAGGGTTACATATTTTAAAAAAATAGAAGTAATAATGTTGTGATCGACAAGGTCAGGACGACAGAAAAAAATAATAAAAGTCCCTTTGAAGAACTAAGCTTTTGTAGTTTGCATTCCGATGAAGTTTATTATTTATTTAGTATTTATATTTGGGAAAGTATTTTGAAAATGATTTGTTTGTGTTTGAATTTAATATAAACTATAAATAATAAGCAAATGTACTTATACTCTCATACTCTGTATAATTTTTGGCCTATACATTCCAGTGTTCGTGCTACGAGTATATGCCATCAATTATCTTCTTAATTCATCAATAATTTTCTTCTCGCCACTGCAACTGCATTAAAATTTTTACGTGATAGAGCCATGCTGCAGCTATATTGTGGTTACAGCACGAATGGGTCGGCTCGATCGGGTAGGACCACGCCCTCACAGAATACCAGCGTAAAATAGCAGCTTAACACTGCTGTGTTTCGTATGGTCAGTGTAGAGAACTGGAGACCCTTTTTACTGGAAACGAGGAATTCCATCTCAGTCCTCAGGGGTGACAACGCATCAGCATTTTGATTCTTAATTGAGGATAAGTGTGGATGTCTATGGGCCACAGCATCCACTTACCATCAGGTGGACTGTGTGCTCATTTATCACCCTTATTCTATAAAAAAAATTAATAATGACGCAAAAGTTAAAACCTTTCATCTTGTATAAGTTAAGTAGACGCTGAAATACTTGAGGTATAAATATAATATCTCCTATCTCGTTTAATTATCTTCGTGTAGTGTGTTGCTTTGTAAGGAGTATCGTATTAAGCGGATGTTTTCGTTTAAAATATTAAGAGCAGCAATTTGTATTTTATACACGAATATTAAGAACAGGAAAATAGCTGGAGTATTAACGTGGTATTCAGAGTTTGAACTCAAACTTCTCTATGTCAAAATCTGTGTAAAATTTTATGGTTTATAAAAGTGGACACAGCGATAATGACAGAAAAAAATATCGTGCCAAAATTTAAGTTTAGACCATATAATGTTACACAAATGTTGACTTTGAAAAGTTGGAGTTTCAGGCGTGCATGTACAGTGTACACACACGTATACAGACACAAATGTGATGCATAATATTTTTAAATGATATTGATAGGTACTCTCTTAACCGCTTACAACTCCCAATTATCTCCAAACACCGAAATGACATTCTGTTCTCAAAAATTTATAATACCTGTTGTTTATTATTGCATATTTTAAGGAACAACGATTTTATTCGATGGTTTCCTGTTTGCAAAACTAAATATAGATAAAGTAGTACATAAAATGAAGTTACGTATTAGCAATAAATTATATTTTTGATTGGTTACGTAATGATATTATATATGTTCCTGTTTATGTTATCAATTTTACTGTATACATTATAAAAATTAATATTTCAAAATTAATATTAATAAAATTAATTAATTAAATTATTAGTTCTTTTAAAATTAATTAATTAAAATTGTCTTGAAATTTTGTTTTCATTATAATGGTCATCATATTAACCACGAGTTCACTGCGTAACAAGCAGAGTTATAATGATGATGGTGTTGATATAGATGATGATGGTGATGGTGGTGGTGAATTTAAAAACTGTATGTAATCCTTCTTATTCTTCAGCCTGTAAAAGTTATAGGAGGGAATGGCTTAATCGCCACGATTAGCAGGCGGAAGATAGAGTAGATGTCTATGGGCCACAGCAACCACTTACCATCAGGTGGACTGTCTGCTCGTTTATCACCCAATCCTAAAATCGCAGTAGCAGGTGTAATAAAAAAATCGCAGTAGCAGGTGTGAGCACTTTAGACGCTGCTGCCCGTCGTTGGTTTTAACGTCTGACGTAATTGAAATTGTTACCACCATCTACCGGAAGGCGTCAGATTTTTCTACCAGTTACCATATTAAACCTTACGACACCCACGGTACGATATTTGGTGACGGAGTATCTTACGCCGCCGCTGCACGACTTGTATGTAATCCAATTCACGAACATGTTAATCGTTGGAAAACTGTTTTATAACGAAGAAAAAAAAAACATTTTTATTGGATAAATAATAGAGTTTAAAAAAACTTGACTATGCGCATTGATCATGAGCGGTGATGATCGTATTGATGACATTCTCAATATTGTCATAATCAATTATTGATGAAATTATTTTATCGTCATCGGTTCTTAAGACATCTGTAAAATTTTATATTATTTAGACGTCTGGAAGTGACTGAAAACTAAAATACCAAATTACATTACATTCATACATGCATACATACCTACAGGCCAAGCTAATATCAAGAGTGTAAGGTAGAATACAATGTGATAAATTACTTACAGGTGGAACAGCCCTTATTAAGACGTTACGTAGCTGTTAAGATCCCATGTTATCCTTAATGTAATTACAAAAATAAAAAAGACAAGTTTATTTGTTTAATAATTGTAGAAAGATAGATACATAGATAACTCTTTATTGTACACCAAAACAATACATAAAAGGAAGAAGAAGAAGAAAAACTAGTGTCACAATGGGCGGTCTTATCGCTAAAAGCGATTTATTCCAGACAACCTTTGGATGGACAGGATCACAAAAAGCAGAAAATTGTGTAGTTTGGTGATGCAGAAACAATATTTGTAAATATATCTCTATAATATATATAAAGAAATAAATAACAAATAAATACATACATACATACGAATGAACTCAAAAATTAAGATAGCGATTCTGTACAAGCTTCTGAAAATCAGATAAAGACTGGGCGCGTCTCGCTGATAGAGGTAGGGCATTCCATAGACGGGCTGCTTGGATAGTAAACGATCTGTCTAAATATTTGGTATTATGGCCAGGGATTTTTAATATTAAATATTCTGATGATCTCAAAACTTTCAAATTGGAATATTGAAGGAATTCAAAACGTTCCTTTAGATAAGAAGGATAGGAAGGATTAAAGAGAACATTGTAAAGAAGCGACAGAATATGAGTATTCCGGCGAAGACGAATGGGAAGCCACTTAAGCTTATTACGAAAACAAGAAACATGATCGTATTTGCGCAAACCAAATATGAATCTTATACAAAAATTTTGAAGACGCTCAAGTTTATCAAGTAGCTTCTCGGTGAGATCAAGATAGCTGACATCTGCATAGTCCAGAATTGGGAGAAAAAGAGATAGAGCAACCGCAATTTTAGTGGCAGTAGGTAGAAATTTTCTTAATCTATTCAACAATCGAGCAGCTGCAAAGAGTTTACGACTAACTTCCTGTATTTGAGGACCCTATGATAGGTTCCTGTCAATATAAATTAACAAGTCCTTGACTTTTTCACAAACAGGGATAAAATTTCCATCAAAAACAACTTGAGAAGCTTTGATAGGTAAGATTTTCCAATCATATTCGAACTTCCGATGATAATTACCTGAGTCTTTACGGGGTTTATTAACAAACCATATGTTTTTGCCCAAACTGATATTTCCACAAAGTCACTATTTATTGTACTAATAGCTACAGCTAGTTTACTAGGAGAAACATGAGTATATATTTGAAGATCATCTGCGTGTAGGAGGTAGGAAAAAGTAATCTTAGCTTCTATAGAATTAATAAAAATTGAAAAAAGTAAGGGAGATAAAACGCCACACTGCGGGAAACGAGCAATGGTATCACACCAAGAAGAAAATTTGTCATCAACGCGAATATATTGCCGGCGCCCTGACAGGTAACTTCGAAACCAGTCAATCACTTTTGGAAATATGTTAAGAGAGTTAAGTATACCCAATTTTTTTTAAATCAACTGTTTTAAAGACATCGCTAAAATCTAACAGAGAAAGGATGGTTAATTTGTCTTCCGTAATATTGACTAAGGCTGTGATAGTACTATGCCCAGGACGAAAACCAGATTATAGAGGATTTAAAAGGGAATCATTACGAAGGAAAGCACTTAGCTGATTATATACCAGGCGTTCAAAAACTTTGGATAAGAATGGCAATATAGATATAGGACGATATTCCAAAAAAGATGTAGGGTTGGTCTTTTTAGGCAACGGTATGATGTCAGCGTCTTTCCAAGTTGATGGAAAAACACCACAAGAGAGGATCAAGAGATTGATAATGTTTTAATTACTTGTAAGGTAATAATGGTTTTGTATTTTATATTACTAGTCCCAAATATCAAACAAATAACTATAAATTTTAAGTTTAATACATTTTATTATCGTATATTGAAGTTTTGATTATATAATTGAAATGCTTAAGAATTATGATCCTTCAGGAGGATACAATGTCATATAGTTATGAAATTGTATCCTCCTGAACTTTTAACACTGTTCTATGGAACCTAATTAATTTCCATTTTAGAAATAAAACTTTTGCATAATATGTCTAGCTAAGATTTTAGAATAAATTATGTTCCAGATAAATAATCTTTGGCTTTAAAATATAATACAAATCGTACGGCGTTAATAAGTTAATAAGAAGTTGTGTGGAATTTTTGTTTAGCATTTGGTGAAAACTAGAGAAGAAAAGGCAATATACTTTCATATTTTGTAGTAGTATTTTCTTATATTATCACATTAAATTTCACCTAAAATACGTTTTAGTAGAACACGAGCTTGAGCTGCTGCCTAGGGTGCAATTAAATCTGCAGTTGCACCGAATTCATAATCTGGTAACAAACATTTGCTTTTGTAGCGTGTATGGAAACGTAAATTTTCTTGTGAAAATTCCATTGTTTATATAATATATTCATCTTAATATTCCTAAAGTCATTGTACCCACATATTTTTATTTTTTATTTTGTACAAGTATCTGTTCATGTCTTGCAAGAACAGTGTCACTGCAATCAGTATGATATGATTCACTGTTAAGCTACATGCAATGACTTGCTTAATCATACACATTAGCAAACTACAGTGTAATAAATCCACTACTTCGTCTTATGGCTGGCACACGAATATCTCGGTCGATCGTGAAGAACCACGCTCTCACAGAATACTAGCTTAAAAAAAAAGTATAGGCTAGGCATTCCGACAACGCGTCTGTCATATATTAACTTATTTATTTAAGCTTTATTGATTTCACCTTTATAAATATGGTAACTATGGGCGGACTAAATGCCTAAAGGCATTCTCTGCCAGTGGTGTAGTGTTATGAAATATTATGGCATGTGCAATTGCATACATACTTACTGCTATATTATATATAATATTTTTTATAGAATTAGGGTGACGAGCGAGTAAACAGTCCACCTGGTAAAAAGTGGGTGCTGTGGCCTATTGACACTTATATATATCCTCGATTTAATTCAGATTGTAGATGCCTTGTTTCCCCTAAGGGTCAATATAGAACGCTTCGTAACCAGCAGAAAGGGGTCCACATACGATACGCAGCAGCAAAATAGCAGCATAATGTATTTTACGCTAGTATTCTGTGAGAGCGTGGTCCTTCCCATTCGTTATGCAATCATCATAATAGCTATAACATAGCTCTACTACGTTAATACATAAAATACATATAATATAGAGTCGGCAATGGTAGCGGAATTTAAAAATAAATTTCATAGATGAACATATTATATCCAACGTAAATTAATATTTGAATATTTCGTCGTCTATTTCGTGTTGTAAGTTTGAAGTAAAGCTTACGGCGAACGCTATTAGGATTTGCGGTAAGGGGGCTTGAGACTTTCCTTACGCTAGTTCCTGCTGATGGATGAAAAATCTTTGATACAACATTATTGCAATTTGAAATCTATGGAAGATCAGAAAGTTATTTCTGTATACAGTCTGGATTGAAATGTCTAAATAAATGCACTTTATTCACTTCTATTAAACTAATATGCATATTTATTTTTATAACCTATTACTAAACCATTACACACCTTAAATTGTTTCATCTACATCCCTTTAAAGTTCACTGTTTGGAACCTTTATCAGAATGCGCTACTTGGCATTGATTACATAAAGCATTGACCATACTCATGTCGCTGGGCAGGTGTATTGATGAGCGTAGAGCTGACAACTTTGTATTAGTAATACTGCTTTCCATCAACAAATTTAAGTTTTAGTGAAGAGAATTTCACCATGGGCTTTCTGTTATTACTCGATCACGATCATCAGAGCCTAGTCGGTGAGTCAGCAGGGTGTATCCCGTGCAGGCGATGGTAACTAATGGGAAACTTTTTTATAAAAGATAGGAAATCTTTTTTGCATCCAAACGTGCATATCGTTCACCTGAATATAAGCGTAAGCTCAAAGTGTAAGCTCCATCGCACATGAAAATCTGTAGCATTAGAAGAATTTCCGGCAGAATTTGAGAAAAGATTAGACCCTTACATCACAAATCCTCTTCATACATTTTACGACGTTATATTCTGTTCTAATTTTCTTAAAAACAATTTAAGGTTGGTGGAGGAATTTTCCTTATAAGAGAGCTTCAACATAAGGTCTTTAAATATGCAATATATTAAAAGTAAAATGTTTCTGCTATAATAGTTCCAGAAACCACGTTAATATGAAATACAGATTTATTGATAAATCTGTTTCGTGACACCTCGTGCCCGCCGCCATGTGTGCAAGTCATTAAAACGACACTTGACATACTGTCAGTTAGTGAAAAGCCTTTCGAGATCTAGTTTAGAAGCAGAGAAGCAGAAATTTAGTTTGAATTATTGAAAAATGCACATTTGAAAAATAAAATATTATACTACAATATTGCCAATCGTATTTACTTTATGGTTTAACTTCCTTTTTCATTTCAATGTATATACTATTTTTAAGAATTTTTGTTAATTATGGCTATGATATACGACAATCTAGGATTATTGATTAATCATATATTCCAAAATCTGCAATTTTAATCTATAAATATTATAGCTTCGCAAAACGTTACAAAACAATAATGAGTAAGGTAGCAAAAGGTAATATACAAAATAACCAATATTAAGCTAGTGTAAAAGAAGTGCTACAAAAAGTACTATGCGTCATGCGTTCTTTAGCCCACAGTCCTTACCAAATCTTGTTACATGTAGGCATAAAAAACATTTTAATTAAAACGTAAAGCTTTAGTATAGAGAAGTAATATATAAGTTTATAGTCATGGAATGTTTTAACATACTTTAGGGATATTTTGTATACGATTTTTAGAATTATTTATGTGGTAGAGCCATGTTGGCGCCATATTATGGTTGTAGCTTGAAAAAGTCTGCTTGACCGGGGAAAGACAACGCTTTTACAGAATACCAGGGTGAAATAGCAGTTTAATGCTGTGTGAGTGTAAAGAACCGGAGACCCTTTTTACTGGAAACAAGGCATTTGATCTTAGTCCGCAAGGGCGACAACGCATCCTCATTTTAATTCTTAATCAAGGATCATCATTACAGCCCTTCACAAGTCCACTGCTGAACATAGGCCTCCCCCAAGGAATGCCACAAAGCACGGTCCCGAGCCACCTGCATCCATTGACTTCTTGCATGTCTTACCAGGTCGTCACTCCATCTAGTAGGGGGATGCCCTACACTTCGCCTGCCGGTACGAGGCTGCCACTCGAGAACCTTTCTTCCCCATCGGTTGTCGGTTCTTCGAGCTATATGGCCAGCCCATTGCCACTTCAGCATACTAATTCTTTGGGCTATGTCGGTTATTCTGTTTCTACTGCGGATATCCTCGTTTTTAAGTCTATCACGCAGAGAAACGCCGAGCATAGCCCTCTCCATAGCTCGCTGAGCGACTTTGAGCTTCCTCATACGGCCAGCAGTGAAGGACCACGTCTCAGATCCATAGGTCATCACTGGCAACACGTACTGGTTGTATAATCTAGTTTTAAGGTTTTGAGGTATGTCTGACGAGAAGATGTGTCGTAATCTCCCGAACGCAGCCCAGCCGAGTTGAATCCGTCGATTGACCTCTCGGTCAAAGTTGGACTTATCTAGTCGGACTAGTTGTCCCAGGTAAACATATTCGTCAATAACTTCGAGCTTAGTGCTCCCAACAACTACCGGCATAGGTGTGACATGGACGTTAAACATGATTTTTGTTTTGTCCATGTTCATCTTGAGACCTATCCGTTGGGAGACACTATTGAGGTCATTGAGTATAGTGCTTAGGTCCTCCAGCGATTCTGCCATAAGTACTATATCGTCGGAAAATCGAAGGTGAGTGATGTACTCGCCATTGACGTTAATACCGTATCCTTTCCAGTCCAGTAGCTTGAAAACGTCTTTCAACGCTGCGGTGAAGAGTTTCGGGGATATTACGTCACCCTGTCTTACACCTCGCTGCAGTTGGATAGGTTTCGTACTCTGGTTCTGTACTCGGATAGCCATCGTAGCCCTACTGTACAAACACTTCAGCACTTCGATATACCGACAGTGCACTTGGCACCGCTGAAGGGACTGCAGCACCGCCCAAATTTCGACGGAAGCAAAAGCTTTCTCATAGTCCACATACGCAAGACAAAGTGGCAAATTTGTCTCTTCGGTCTTCTGTACAATTTGCCGAAGGGTATGTATGTGGTCTATGGTGCTAAATCTTTTTCGGAAACCGGCTTGTTCGGGAGGCTGGAAGTCGTCGAGTCTGCATGAGAGACGATACGTAATGACTCTCGAAAACAGCACGTAGACGCGGCTCAGAAGGGAAATCGGTCTGTACTTCTTCAAGAGAGCGTTGTCGCTTTTCTTGAAGAACAAGACCACCGCACTTCTGCTCCACGCCTCCGGAGTAGTGCCACCATGGAGGACGGAATTAAAAAGCTTCTGAAGGACTTCAAGTACCGGTTTTCCACCCGCTTTCAGAAGCTCCATTGTAATTCCATCCTCGCCCAGGGGACTTGCCGTTTTTAAAGTGCTGGAGAGAGCCATTCTAATCTCGCTCAGACTGACGTCCGGGATATCATCGGAATAGTGTCGAATAAGACTTGCTCTTGGATTGTTACTGACACTTGCGTGTGGCTCCAACGATGACGTGTACAGCTGCCCATAGAACCTCTCAATCTCTCTCAAAATCTCAGGTGTCCCGGAAACGATGCTGCTACATTCGGTCTTCAGCTTCGACAGTTAGCTCTTTCTTGCAGACAGATCTCTGGCAAAGACTTTGGAGCCCGGTTCCGCTCAATCGCTTCAATACGAGCAGTATTAAAGTTATGTAAGTCCCGCCGCATGCATTTGGAGATCTGTCTGTTCAGTTGCCTATATGCTATTAAATCTACTGAAGACTGTAGCTTCATTAGATGCAGCCATGAGATTAAGAGTGTGATCGGAGAGTTTTTGTGTTCTTCTGCGGCGGGTCTTGCAAAACTTAGCTTCGACCGCATGGACAGTTTCCACGAGATTGTCATTCATATCGTCCACTGGTCGAAGTCCAATCTTCTAGGCACTGAAAACGATTTTGTAACTCGAGCTGACAGGTTTCGGGACTTTGGATTACAGCACGAGGGGCCGGAGCGCAGACTTCATTAGACGAGATGTCTCCAACTTAACGTTTAGGTTCAGTGTGCCTCTAACCATTCGGTGATCGCTACCAGTTTTCACCCTCGCGATCACTGAGACATCACTGAACAGTTGTCATCTGGTCGTCATAATGAAGTCAATCTCATTTTTTTTGAACCGTCGGGGCTCGACCAGGTCCACTTCCTGTGGGGTCGCTTCTGGAAAAAAGAGTTTATCATAAAGAGTCCCTCTTTCTCCATGAAGTCGGCCAGCTGCTGGCCCTTTGGGTTCCGTTGCCCTAATCCGAATTTCCTTACTTTCAGCTCACCGTTCTCTCTTGTGCCTAGTTTTGCGTTGAAGTCTCCCATTAACACTGTATATTGGGTTTTGGAGGAATGCATGGCTCTAGAGATATCTTCATACATTTCCTCCACCTCCTCATCGGGATGTGCCGAGGTTGGTGCGTAAACCTGTATGACCTTCAGCGAATACCGTTTGGTGATTCTGAGTATAAGGTACGCAACCCTCGTCGACACAGTCCTAATCTTTACAACGTTGTTAACGAGAGACTTGTGGACGATAAATCCGACACCTCCTTGGAACAGATGGTCGCCATCCCGGTGATAGAACAAGTTGCCGGATTCGAGGATTACCGTGTCCTTCCCCTCTCTTCGGACCTAGGATAATCCTATAATATGCCAGCGCAACTTGTCTATCTCTTCTTCCAGCTCTAGGATCTTCTCGAAAGTCCTCAGGGTGCGTACGTTATAAGTTGCCAGTCGAGTCGTCGCAGGTGGCAACCGAACCTCCACCGGAGATTCTTAGCACCCCCTAATCGAGGATAGTTGTAGATATATAGGCCACAACGTACATTTACCATCAGGTGGACTGTGTGCTCGTTTGTCGCCCTTAATATATTTAAAAAGTATCGTTTGGTGGCAGAGTCAAAATTCATCAACCCATTTCTTCTGGTTTTGTAAGAGTTGAATAAAATGAAATAAACTTAATACCCGAGAGGTTTGTGACTTGATAGATGGCAATGTAACGGAATAAATTTAGCTTAATCTAAAGCCTAAAATTAATAATTCGCCATTTGTTTGAATGATGTTTCTGGCTGTGGGATTTGAAAGACCCACCACACGCAGTCATAATTGCTTAAAAGTTTTATAATTTTAATTTGACAATACCCGTTATCACTGAATCATTAAAATTAGATAACACTCGTTTGAATAATAAATAGCAGAGTTTTTGAGACGCCAAAAATAGGAAATGAATAACAATATAATATCTCTATATATATAAATCAATTGCTTTCCATTAGTCTCGCAAAAACTCGAAAATTTTTCGAAGTTTTTGATGAAATTTTTTTGGTATGTTTGAGTGCGTACCTAGATGGCTTATATTCACACAAATCTAAGCCATCTACTTAGATTTACAATTTGACCCGGTAGATGGCGCTGTGGACAAGATCCAGAAATCACCCGTGCGAAGTCGGAAATATTAAAAAATTTAAATAATGATCTGAAAGTAGAAAATATTATAATATGTCATTTAAATTCTCGATTTAAATGATATATTATAACATTTTTATAATGTAGAACTGAGCGTTTCACTTTTCTAAACAAAAGTTCATCGCATTGCTTTATGATCCATGAGCAGCGTATAAGTAAATGTTAGTATGGTAGGTCAGGATAATTTACGTTCTTATTTTACTCTAAGTGCCTTTAATTAACTGCACAGGCTTAAGTGGATCTTTGTGGATACGGAACCCGTGCAGTATAAAATTTTCGTTTTAATAGTTTTTCTTTTATTTTTATTCATACGAAGTTATAAAAATATCTTGTAGTGCTGTATGTTGAATACATTACGGCAGAATATTAAATACATCAGCTCGGAATATTTTATGCTGAACTATCATTATTCATTTTTTCAGTATAATTTTTTCTGAAACTCCTACCAGGTAGTCACTGCATCTAGCGGGGGAGGAGGGTGGGGGGTGGGTGTGAGGAAAACAAGATATCATTATACCTAAGAAAGAATCCCACTGTAGTGATTTTATTATGATATAATGTTACACGTTTACAAAGAATACTGTGCCGCAAGTAAAAAAAATATTTATGGGAGCCTCTTATCAGTCCCGTGCTGTAAAAACTTGCTTAAATCGCGATCGGAGATCGCAGTTCAGAAACCGTCATGCAGTTTAGGTCATAAGAGGCGAGGACAAATTTACATGTCATTCACATTTATACATAATATACATAATGCATAATATATATGCAGTGCACTCTAACTGCACGAATACGTTTTCTCTCATCAACATTTTGATCATCTGCATTTTGATTAATTCAGATTAATTAATTAACATCATTTATCGCGGTTTTAAGTTTTTTTTTTTTTTTTTATAGAATAAGGGTGACAAACGAGCACACAGTCCACCTGATGGGAAGTGGTTGCTGTTGCATAGACATGTACATCTATCTTCGTTAGCGAATTTAAATGCAGATGCGTTGTCAGCCGTGAGGACTAAGATAGAATGCCTCTTTTCCAGTAAAAAGGGTCTCCGGTTCTCTACACTCACCATACGAAACACAGCAGCATTAAGCTGCTATTTTACGTTGGTATTCTGTGAGAGCGTGGTCCTTCCCCGGTCGAGCCGACCCATTCGTGCTACAACTATACTATTAATATAGCTGCAGCATGGCTCTACCACGTAAACAAGTAAGTGTTTAGAGCCACTGCATTCCCTTACTATTAGCTAATATGATCCTTATCTCTTTCATAACATACGATATTTTTACGCTTACCTATTTTTATTATAAGTTAATGTACCTGATTTTTGGACACTCTGTTGATAAACCCTTTTGCAAAGAAATATTTGGTGAGAACTGTCGTCGGCGGGAACTTCGAAAAGCTGGGAACGCTATGCAGGATATATGCATTAGCATGTTTCTAAGAAATGACCACCTATGGGTCTCCGTAATATTTTGGGAAGCCATCTGCTGTGAACATAGTACGGGGATAGTCTTTATTGAAAATAGAGATTTTTAATTTCTCACATACAATCCGGATTGACTGGGAATCAATAATTAAGTTCAAATGAAAACGCTTGGTCCTGTCGTTCTAGTGATGGTGGCGTATTTATGCAGGTAGTTGGAATTTAACGGCACAAAGACCCAAACGTAACCGATCGAATATGTATAAGACATTCTTAATCGACACATCATTGTGGTTAAACATAAAACAACAGAGATCAATACATTTAATTAAACTCCATTTTTTGTTTCACGCTTGTCAAATTTGATTATAGCGTCTTTTTCACGTTACAGTCGAATGGTCGATTTTCTAGATTACGGAGTTATCAAAACCTTAATCTAAATTTTGATCAGGAGCAATAGTAAATAAATAAGTTTTAATAAAAAGTAAAAACTAACATCAAAAACTAAAAAGAATAAAAATATTACATACTCTGAAGTCGGTGCTAAGACATACTCGTAGAGTATTAAAACAACAAAAGCCTCGACTTCAGAATGTAAGATTATTTTACTCCTCTTAGTTCTTTGAAGGTAGCTTTTATTTTTATTAAAAGTTATTTTTTTACTCTTTTGAGTGGACTATGGAATATCACGTTCTCAATGTCGTCTAAATGGTTATATTAAAAACTTCATCCCTTAATTCGCTCTTAGGGGTGGAATTTTCTTCAAATTTATATGGAACCACCCCTCATGTATTACCATTAAATAAAAAAACATCGAAATAGGTCACGATTTGGTCAATTCTGAAATTTTTTCTAAACCATTCCTAAGATCTTCGTACAAGAATATTAAAAGAGACTCGCCAATGGAATTTTGATACAACTATTTTATGCGCATGTCAAACGCAATTAAAAGCATTTTTACTTAACTGTAAACACGTTCTATATTTAGAGAAATATACTTTGAATGTTGAGCACATATTGTGTCATCCCTGTATACGCCTACATAGTAAGGTATTAAACTTGTATCGGTTCTTTTATAAAATTCTTATTGCAAGTTATTAGAAAAATCAGAAGTTAAAATAAAATAAAATAATTATAATATTAAGACCTTCAAGTTCACTTTAATAAATTAAACGCTTGATTTTTACTTAAACTGATCAGTATATGAATGAAGCGTAAACAGTTTCAAAATTAAAGTCCTTGAGCAGAAACAAATTTCTTTCTTTTTCAATGCAAATTATTTCTTACAGTTTGAAATTTTTAATATATGCTTCATACCTGGATAAATGATTGCCAAAACATTTTATATCAGAACGTCCAGGAGAATACATATTAGGCAAAAATTCTCTTTGAGAGATTTAATAGAACTGTGAAAGCAACTAGCGTGCATAAAACCTGTGTATATATTTAATATTGGCATAGAGAAAAATCCGCTTAATAATAATGTTGCGTTTTTTTAATAATAAATCACTTTTTTTTTAAGTTCAACAAAACGTTTTGATAAACAACACATTCGTCAGGGATTTAGTAGGGGACAATGATTTTTCCATTCCATCCCATAAATTATCATTCTATCCCAGAGCAAATACATACATATAAATTTATATCTCTTTCTTCTTATTTTTTATATAAGAGAAGGCAAATGAGCATGCGGCTTACCATCAGGTGGGTAAGTGACTACCGCCGGCCATGAACAACTGCAACACCAAAGGAATTGCAGGTACGTTGCCGGTCTTTTAAAAAAGAGTAGGCTATTTTTTTGAAGGTGCCTAAGTCGTATCGGTCCGGAAAAATCGTTGGTGGTAGTCGATTCTACAAGAAAGTTGTGCAGGGAAGGAAACTTCTGGTAAATTGCACAGTGGTGGACCGCCAATCATACAAATGGTATGGATGTTATCACCATAGTGAAATTTAGCGGCAGAAATTAGTCCAAGTAATTCTTCTGAGCACTCCCCGTGGTAGATGCGATAGAAAATGCAAAAGGATGCAACATCTTTTCGCAGCGCCAGTGAGTCAAGTCGATCGAAAAGAACTCAGTCTTCGACGATTCGAGCCGCTCTGCACTGAATGTGATCAAGTGAAAGGAGCTGACACTGGGGTCCCCCGGCCCCAGCCCCAGAAGAGGTGAGAACAGTATTCCTTGTGAGGCCGAACTTGCGCCTTGTAAAGTAGCAAGCAGTGTACCAGCATGACGTACTGTCCCGCTCTACAAAGCTTTTTAGATGAAAATTTGGCCGTCTCGTGTCAACGCTGAGGATTCCGGTGCTGGCTGAGGCAACGAAGGCAGTGCCCTGAAATGAAGGAGATACGGCAAAGGGGTTTTTTTTTGCGGTAAACGCGCAAACCTGTGTCTTCTGGGAATTATACTGGAATAGGTTGAGACGCCAATAAAGACTAGACTTCAAACACAAATTTGTTCCGGCACTCGGCGATGTGTTCCCGAGAAACATTAGCACGGCCGGTGTATAAGGCATCGCCAGTGCTGTGGTCATTTGCATAAAACTGAATGTTACTGGTTTGCAACATATAATTGATATGCAGAAAGAATAGAGTATTCAATAGCACGCAGCCTTGTGGAACACCAGTATTCAGAGGCTTAGAGTCGGAGCATGCTCCGTCGATTACGACGTTAATGCTCCAAGAGAAAACTGGTGATTCAATTGCATAATTTCTCGGATGTTGTTTCGTTTTTTTTTCGTTTTTTTTACTTACCAGTGGTAATTAAACAAAAGAGTGACTTTCAATAAGTATTATTTATAATCTATATTGAATAAAAAAGTTTCTGTTTTCGTTTCTGTTTCTGTTTCTATTACGTCCGGTGCAAAAGAGATGGTTATTTCACGATCAGACGGAAAGTAAAGGGTAGCCATAATATTTTTTGGCATATCCCATAATTGAGGCAATTTGCCTCAATTATGCAATATGCAATTGCCATGGGACAAGACGGGGCGATAAGCCACACGGATTTTTTCGTTATATTTCGTTAGTATTATCCGTATATCTATTTTATACAAAAATATATATAAATGTTAGGATAAATAATATTTTGAAAGTAGTAGTTAGAATTTTTATTTGTGTAGGCGTTTGATAGAAAAATATCTGTATTGTATTGTTTATAGTCACGTAAAACATAGCATTGTTTTATCACATTTGGTTAAATAGATTGAAAGTAACCTTTATTCTTAAATTTTCCATATTATTTTGTCCCATATTAACCGTGGGTTATGATAGTTCGAATATTGTGAACTACTATGATATAAATTTAACTAAAATAACCGCACGCTTTATGGTATGTGCTGCTGCAGATCATAACCTCGACAAAGAACCTCAAACAACGAAGGCCACACATGTATAGACACCATTGAGAACTAGATAAAATGTCTGTAAGACAGTGGCCTCCTTACTCAAAACACTGGCGTATACTTACACCTGGACAAATGAGCCCTGTCATATAGAAATAAAATAATCACGATAATAGTACCTACTCGATGATAATAATTAACAAGTCTTGTGCCGTATTTTATATTATTAATTATTTAAAACTTAAGTATGAAAAAAGTATTGCAAGTTTTTTTTCTAAAAACTTTTTAACTATCTTTTTGTGAATAAGCATTTACTATAGATATTCATAGGAATAATGCTTTCAAAATTTTCCAAGAATCCCTGTTTCGTATTAAAATAACAACACAACCCTCAATGTAATATCTGTTTTGTTTAATCTCTAGTAGATGAGATACTTGTTCTTGGCATTTGGAATAGCGCAACCAGGCTGCATGCCAGTTCTATTTTTTATAAGTCACGTCTCGCAAAACGGTGCTCTTTGAGTATCTTTATGTTCCTGAAATTAATCTACTCGTGGTAGAGGAAATTTATTATACAATAACATGACAGAATCGTAATGTTTCATAAAGAGATATCCTCCTTGTCCAGGTATTGGACGAATGCCCTTTAATACTTTGAAAAGTTTATGTTAAAATAGTTTGTTAAAAATATAAAAATATAAGACTAAAATTTGTTACGCTATGTTAAATGTTATATGTTATACAAGTTATATTATGTTAATGTGTTCGCGTCCGTTGTGGTTAAGGTGAATACGTGATATTACATAATTTTGACGTGACAACGTCTTATAAATTGGTTTGCCGGGTGACACTTCAAGAAACTGCGTTACGCTCCGCTCACGTTATGCGCTCACAATGAGAGCGAGTGAGAGGCACGCGTCCCTTCCACTCGGGCATGGTTAGCCCGCCTAAGAGCGAGAGAGACAGACATAATAAAATTATTTTACCACTCAAAGTCGTTGTCACGTAAAACTTTCGCCCGTATACCGACTTTACAGGCAACTAATTTTTTTTTTTGTAATTGACGATATATAGCAATTGCTGTGTGTAAAACCGGTGCACCTCAACAATTTTTGACTACGTCAAAATTTAATATCATCGGTTTCAGGTTAGAATGCAGTATCAGATATTTCAACACAGGAACATCACAATACAACACTAGCCCCTGAAAATTCTGAAAAGATCTGTCGCGAGCGCCGGAAAGGTGCAGTGTCATTTATCCACTGTCTGTCCGCGATGCCCGGAAAGGTCCACAATGTCCCATGACTTATTTAAATAATTGACTGTGTTACATGTTATTAGATCAGTACTTAATAGTATTATTTTGAGAACATCAATCTTTGAGAATAAAACTTATTGCACCTATACTAAATTAAATAAATCTAAGTTGACATGGAGTTTTATTTCCAATTTTGTAAGGTTTTTTTCCTCAAAAAACTGTATTTACAAACGCCCTTACAGTCCAAGTCCACCTGATGGTAAGTGGTTACTAAAATCCATGGACACCAACTTCAAACTAATAAGGCTAAACGATCTTTCATCGATCGAACGATCTGTCATCTTTGAGGACTTAGATGGAATGCTTCACCGAAACAAAGTACTGCACGCACTGCTGCTTGGTGGTAGAAGTAGCCAAGAGGGTAATTCCTACCCACCTGATCTGACTCCAATTTAGAAAACCTTGTACATACAAATAAAATACATTATTACACACAATACATAATTAAAATGGTCATACTTGGTTGGTCAAATAATTATATTCGTAAAAACATACTTTTTATATTATAAACGATGCTCGATAAGCTAGTACTACAAAATAGTTCGTAACATGTTATACATACGTGCTACACATAAATTTAGTTGTATATTTGCTTGCCTTTGTAGCTTAAATTCGAATTACAAACATCTATGTGACATGAATTTATGTAAGTAGTATAATTTATGCTAACTTTAATTAAACAACAAGAACTATTCGTATCAAGGTGAGCTTAAACTTAATTTTTAACGAAGTAAGAGTGCCAAACAAGCATACATTCCACCTGTAAGGGGATGCTGTTGCTCATAGATATCTACATCTATCCTCGATGAAAAATCAAAAGGCAGATGTGTTATCACCCCTGAGGACTAAGATGAAATGCCTCGTTACTAATGAAAAGGGTCTCTCGGTTCTCGTCACTCGCCACAGGAAACACAGCAGCATCATGTTGCTATTTCACGCTGGTATCATGATCGAGCGTGGTCCTAACAAGGTCGAGTCGACACATTATTCGTGCTACAGCCATTATATGGTACAGAGTAGCTTCACTACGGATAAAAATAATAATTCCACCAATTATCCAAATGCCAAACTTTTTGTTTACACTAATATGATGAGTTTTTATATCAACAAGTGGAAAAAAAAAATTTTGTAAAACCGACTTCAATATAAATAAAATAAGAACATCATCAATGTAGTCGAAGTCAATTAAATACGCAACTGAAAAACTACTGGTCAGATCTTGATCATATTTATACGCGGCCACACGAGAAGCACTAGCTTTCAAATAAAATCGGTTTACCTAGAAAAAAGTTCTGAGGTAACACACATAAAAAAATACAGTCTAATTGAGAACCTCCTCCTTTTTTTGAAGTCGGTGAAAAATGATAATTTTCAGAAGTGTATAACCATTACAATAAGAATGCACAACCAGAGCGTGTTGGTAAAGATTATACTGACACGTTGTCCTTCTTCCCATATGAGGAAGCGTTTCGTTCCCGTTCTTGGGCGGCGGTAGTCACTTACCATCAGGTGAGCCGCATGCTCCTTTGCCCCCTCGCAAAGTAATGCTCGAAATGAAATTATCCGCAGCAGAAATAGAGTAAACGTCTTATGTCATCTCTAATGCCCGATTCCTATATTCAAGAAACGTTTCGTTCTCCGTAACGAACCGTTTTATTACAAAGGTACAAGTAAAAACAATTTATATTACAAACTGTTCATTCAGAAACTTAGGATGACTTAAAATGAAACAACTTTAAACGTTTCATAAATAGTTGAACTAGCATTTTTTGTTTTAAAAAAGGTAAATAATATAGAAATTATTTACCTTTTTTAAAACTCGGCATAAAAGTGATTATAGCCTAACGGATTAGTAAGCTGAAGAGTCACAATCGGTCGGTCATATCGCTTGAGGAACCGGCAACCGATGGAGAAGGCAGGTTCTCGAGTGGCAGCCTTGTATCGGTAAATTAATTGTAGAGTAGCCCCCGAATAAACGCAGTGATGACCTGGTAGGAGATGTAGGAAGTTGATGGATGCAGGTGGCTTAGGACCATACTTTGTAGCATTCCTTGGAGAAGGTATATGATAGGCACTTGTAACGGGCTGTAATGACGAAAATGATGGTTTTCAAAAGTAGTTATATTTTGTGTGTGTGTGTGTGTGTGTGTGTATAGAATAGAATAGAATAGAATCATTTTTATTTAAAATAGATTAAAATAATACTTAATGAAAGTCATTTTTTACTTTTACCACTGATTGGGGAAAAACACCTCTGTCCTGGGAAGAAGCAGCAAGTAACCCAGCGGGATTTTTGAAATAAAATTAATTTACAATATATTATTTATACAATTAGTATGAACACATTAGAAACAGCATGGTAGCTATCACCTCATTTCCATATCAATCATGTACTTTTAGTAGTATAATAACCCTTACTAAGCAATTTTTGCTTAATAAAATTTTTATCAAGCAAATGATTTAACCATAATTCAAAATGCACATTTAAAAAAAGAAATGTCTAATATTTATTTTATCTGCCATGCCATGGAGCCACTTTTAGTAATGATTGATCTATTTTACCTTAATTCTAACCTTAAAGTTCTGCTCAATTTAACCAAATCACAAATTGATTTAGGGTGAAATAGGGAGGAAAATTTTGAGGGTCGGTTACAGATGGAACAAAGGAAAATAGATAAGGTATGTACCAGAGTGTAAGAAAAACAGTCAGCGTGACAAATGACTTGCAGGTGTGACAATCCGTGTTATCGACGTTGCACAGCTGTAAGCGCGTGGCATTTTTATTTAATAGGTTTGTAGAATGTAATAAAATAAAGATAAATTTATGTGGGCTACTAAAATATCAATGCCGTAGCAAAGGGCAAAATATTATATCATAAGGGTAACAAGTGTGCTTTTGGAGAAAATTTATTGGATCCAACAACCATTTGTGTTGTTCAATATAACTTAACACATAATTAAACACATATTAAAATTACATTGCACAACAAAAATAACAATAATAAAAAAATACCATTAATAATAATAAATATTTCGGAAATAATCATAGAGCAAAATACAAAAATCATACACCATATTTAGGCAATTCATAAATTCAGGGACTGAAAACTGCTTTTGACGTTGCCCTCGTCAGTGAGAGCATTGTAATCTTTGTTCATGACGTCTGACATTAGATGGTAGCTTGAAATTAAATCAATTATACAAAAACTGCCGTGAAATGGTAGTATAAAGATAATGTTTCGATAGGTATAACCCGTTGTAAAGCCAACCTAATGCATGAACTAATCATACATGCCTTCAACTTCTTTTTTATTAGCACGTTAAAATTCACTGTTCAAATAGACCTCTCTTGTTGTAAGCAATTACGCCTTAATGGATACGCGCGGGAATTTACTTTCGCAGTACCACATGTCTCGCTTTTTGACGCTGCTCTCGGTTTGGGTCATGTTCACATCATAATCATGATTACAGCTGATCACACGTCCACTGTTTAACATCCCCATAACCTGCTAAGCGCGGGTTGGCAAGGGCAGTTTAATTATTAATGAGTTTTTATCAGCAAGATGCTGCTACCCTACTCTTGTTTCAATTCCCCTGTGTCACTCACGAGATGATATTATAGGGTAGTGGATTCTCTTACGCCGTGCCAAAACTAGACGGCACTACGTTCTCACAAAATTCTTATTAAGTATGTGTGATAATGATAAGCCATCAAAATAAATATAGAGATCCTAATGTTTATTCTTAAAAAAAAAATGAACAGTGAAAACTCAAAAAAATATTGAAAATAGTTCATTTGTATTGCAAATATTTCAATTGGTTGGGTTTGTGATGTTTAAAGTAAGCCAATTTATTAAATTGTTCAACAAATATTTGTTCACATTTATAAACATTCAATAAGTTAAGTTGCGACGACGAACCAAGAGAGTAAAATGTTTTAAAGGAGCCTTATTTTTAGTAAATATTTACTATTTACATATACATATGTTACAATGTTTATCTTTTGTCTTTGTCTCTGTCTGAGTATATGTTTTTGTGTCTGTGCCTGTCTGTATATCTGTCTGCCGATCTTTCTGTCTCTCTTTTTGTCTTACACGCCGCGCCTCTTATGATCACAATAATTGAACGTTACGAAAAATTAATATTTTTATACTGGGTACAGCCACGCTGTAGCTAAATTATGCCTGTAACACAAATAGTTTAGCTCAACCGGGGAAGAATCACGCTCTCACAAGATACCAACATAAAATAGCAGCTTAATGCTGTTGTATTTCGTATGGTGAGTATAGAGAACCACTTTTACTGGAAACGAGGTATTCCATCTTTGTCCTCCAGGGCGACAACGCATCTGAATTTTGATTCTTATTCGAGCATAGTTATAGATGCCTATGGGCCACAGCATCTACTTACTATCAGGTGAAGGTGTGCTCCCTTATAATATATAAAAAAATTAAAAGTACGGCCGAATATATTTTAACTACCCATTTTAATTAAAACGGTGTGATGAATGCATTACGTTATAGCTGTTATTTATTTATAAACTTATGTGCATTGAAATTAGATCAGACAAGGTGGTTTAGATTTACTATAGATTAAAGGTAGATAACATAGTAATCATACTTCGTTAATATTCAGCCAATAAATAAAAGTAAATATTTACTAGAGTTATAAGAATAACATTAAAAATATTGATATATTTTTAAACTCTTCTATTGTTTATCTTGAGCACATAATTGGATATAAAATTGTAGTGTTAGCAGATTAAGGAAAATATAATAATAATTTTACATACAAAACGTTAGGATTGCACTAGCATTTTTGCATTAAGCTTTAAGTTTAGATGCGCTGTAATATCAAAGCTTCTAAATATAAAAGCTTAAAGCTGGCGCTTTAAACCTTTGTCTACATGCTGTCTCAATTGGCAGTGATGGTATATTCTACGTACTTTGTACTCTGCGAGTATCCAACGCTATGCTTTTAAGTCCATAAGTGCTAAAGCGGCAAAGGAATTTAAGTTCAGTATTGAAGGTTGTTTACCTACGTTAGCTTTGATTAACGTTACATAAAAAGTAACGTTTGTCGTACATATGTATCAGTGGTATGTGCATGTCCTTTTCAACTCTTCCATATAAAATATTTGATAAGGTTTTAGAGTTTTTGATAAATTAATAAGGTATATTTCAAGATAAATTAAATTCAAGAATAATAAGGTATATTTTGTTATATTTCTCAATCTTACGAAAAGTAATAATAGATAGTAATAAGATAAGTAAACAAAGTAAAAAGTATATTTATTCAGAGTACAAAACAGCTGATTTAAAAAAAATCTCTTTTGTGGCAAATTAACTTAAGTAAAAATTGTTACGTGAACTTCTAAACAATTTGACAGATTTATTATTATTTTCAATACGTTTATTAACCGAGTCCCATAAACAAGGAGGTTCTATATTCGACGCGTATGTTTTCTTGTATACTTCGTATGTTCTCTAATTTAAACGATTAATTTTAATTAAATTATTTATATTCTAAAGATGATGCCACTATACATCATTTTAAGAAAAGATTTTGCTCTCTTAAGAAAGGAAAAATAAGGGATCAAGTTTTAAATGTAACTATTTGGACGATATTTTTTGTTGTTGTTTCCTTAAACTAGTGAATTTTCTTAGTCCATTCAAAAGGGTAAATTAATAAATATTAAAATAGATCATTAGAATTAAGTACTCTCTATTTAGTTTATACGTGTTATAAAATAAATTCAAATTTATAAAAAGTTCAGTCTTAAATATTTTTATTAATTTTCTGTGTTTACAGCTGCGCAACATCGATAACACTGCTGTCACACTTACAAGTCATTAGTCACGCTCATTGTTTTTCTTTCACTCTAACACCAAACGTGTTTGCCGTTGTCCTATGTGAAGTGGACCTGCTAACAATTTTCTCACTATATTTACGCTGAATTGATTTTCTAATATGTAATATAAAGATATTATCAGGGATTGCCGTGGATAGTCCCGTTACCCGGATACTGTAGTGTGTTGTGCATTTTGTAAGCATAGATGGAAGATAAGCTCTCATCAAAAATGTTTTTGTTTTTTAATATAAAGAACCCCACACTAGGATTTTCTCCTGTATCTTGGAGGCAGTTTACAAACATAAACTTTACAAGAAAAAACATCCATACCCGAAATAATTATTTATAGATTATTATATAGGTATATTTATTAAATAATGATTACTTGTTCCCTGCGGGATTTGAACCCGCAGCCTTCAGCGTTGCAACTTATTGCTAAGCCACTGCGCCACGGAGCCGTCAAATCAGTGTAAGCTGTGACGCTCTATACACCAGCCATGCCAATATTTCTCGGAAAACGTCGCCGAGTACCGGAACAAACTTGTGTTTGAAGTCGAGTCTTTGCTGAACAAAGTCTCGAATTGGGGGCGACTAAATCTAGTAAAGTTTAATCCTCAGAAGACACAAGTTTGCGCGTTTACCACTAAAAAGAACCCCTTTGTCGTATCTCCTCAGTTTCAAGACATGCATTGCCCTTGTTGCCTCAGCCAGTATCGGAACCCTCGGCGTCGACATATCGAGTGATGTGCAGTTTCGTGGTCACTTGGAATAGAAGGCCAAATTGGACTCTAAAAAGCATGGCGTGCTCAGTAGAGCGGGACAGTATTTCATGCCGGCACACCGCCTGCAACTTTACAAGGCGCAGGTTCGGCCTCACATGGAATACTGTTCCCATCTCTGGGCTGGGACTCCCCAGTGCCATCTCCTTCCACTTGACCGCATCCAGCGCAGAGCGGCTCGAATCGTCGACGACCGAGTCCTTTCCAATCGGCTCAATTCACTGGCGCTGCGAAGAGATGTTGCATCCCTTTGCATTTTCTTCCGCTTCTACCACGGCGAGTGCTCTGAGGAATTGTTCAGATTAATCCCAACCGCCAAATTTCACGAACGCACATCGAGGCAACGCACTCGCCACACCATCTGGATGCTTGGCGGTCCACCACTGTACGTTTCACTAGGAGTTTTTTTCCGCGTACGACCTCTCTGTGGAATAGTTTACCACCGGCGATTTTCCCGGACTGATACGAATTAGAGACCTTCAAGAAAAGAGCTTACTCCTTTCTAAAAGGCCGGCAACCGGCAGGTGTTGCAGTTGTTCATAAGCGGCGTCACTTACCATCAGGTGAGCCGTATGCTCGTTTGCCCCCTCTCCTATAAAAAAGCATCTAAATGACTACGAAAATATTCATTTCCAATTTTTTACCCTTAGGCGTGAAATTTATTTTTTCTTTAAGTTTTGGGACTACATAATATAGAGATAACATACATACCTTAAGTATAACTTATTTAACAAAAAAATATTGTGTAAAAAGAAATGTGTTACCTTATAATTTTTTTCTACGTAAACCGATTTTGATGATTCTTTTGCATTTCATGTGATACCATACAAATTTGATCAAGGTCTGACCAGTAGTTTTTGAGTTATCCTTAATAATTTGTATTAAAGTCGGTTGTACAAAATTTTTAATATTACCATTTGTTGTTTACTACTCAGACATGCAGGTTTCCTCACAATGTTTTCCTTCCCCAACGAGCACGTGGTAAATCGAATCGGTAAGTGGCGGGGATCAAATCCGAGTTGCTTGCGTAGGTACTATGAAATTTACAGCGAGTGCTTAGCCAAACAAAGGCTCTTCATAGTTAAAACTATTTAATGAAATATAATACTGTGAATGTATGTCATATTCATAGTTAAAACTATTTATTTAAATATTATATTATATGTGTAATTAAATAAATGTGCAATACAGATTTTTTTTTAAATATTATATGGAGTTGCTATCGCAAACTATTTAATAATTCATCTCATTAGAGAAATTTCCAAGCATTCCTTTGTAGAGACGCCTAGTTGTAACCGAGTTGCGCAATCGATAGCCTAGTTTGCTTTAACTTACTTTTTGTCCTCTTTATTTTGGAATCAAATTTAAAAGCGTAATTTGTGTTTTAATAAGGAAGGTACAGAATGACTAACAGCAACTTCATACTCACACCGTTTTAAATATAAAATTTTAAAGGTTTAAAATTTTCATTTTTACAGTATAATAAATCACATTTTCGCTTTAATTAAAATTCAAAACACAATTTATCCAATTGAATATTTAATTAATTTATGTAGTAGAATCATAATAATAATATAAATAAAATAGTTATATAATTATAAAATAATTTGATTAATACATAAAAAAATTGCTTTAATTATTCAACAATTTTAATTTAAAAAATACTTATAATTTCAAAGTTGAATACAAAGCATAAGTAAATTAGCATCTATATACCACAAAGGTTTGTAAATAGTGCTATATGATCTACATCGATATTTCCATAAGTTTTGATAAAGAAAAATAGAATTTACGTAATATTACATTGTGTTGTAAATACTTTTAAAATCGCGCTAAATTTATAATTTTGATAACTTAGGTAAGTTCATTTCAAGATCAGTCTTACGTAGGAAGTAAGTTTTAATATTTTCTCGTGTAATCTTATAACGTAAATTGGAGGGTAAGTTGCGGGAAACTAATTATGTAGATGAGCATTTGCCGTAAATGTTATAGTCTTCGTCCTTCGCAGTGTTCAGTGTGTGAACTAGCTTACGTTACTACACGCACCCGCTGGTCGACGAACTCCGCTAACCGTCGAGGAATGAATTTCTGAGTGAGGCGTCGAGACGTCATCGGCCGCTCGAGAGACAGGAGGCACTACCGTGGCCAGCGTGCAAGACAGCACCGTGCCGATGAACTACTCTACATGCCAGGCGTCACAATAGACGCCTGGCAACGCAGGGCTGGGCCCTACTAAAGAGACGTGGAGACATGGAGACGACACTCCAAATGCGCCAATTGTGCAAAAGCGCATATAGCCAACGACCGGAGATGCCCTGTATTACTAAGGGTCGCCAGAAAGCAGGGCAACAAGATGCCAGGCCCACTACCGGAACCACCGCAATGGTGGGCGTTAACAAGTGCCAACCTACCAACCAACAACAACAACAGCACTAACGGGCGCAACATTAGCCCCACCGGCTAACGAACTAATCGAAATAGGAACGGAAGTCCGCAAGAAAAAGAAGCGCAACCGCAAACGGAAGAAAATACAAATCCAAGTACCAGCCTCGACACCAACTCTACATGCAGAGCGGGTAAAGTGAGGAGAGCCACCAGCCCAACTATCGCAAACTGAAGCCAAATTACAATCAGTATTACACGAAGTACGTCGGAAACCAACGTGCACGTTACCCGAGAGACATGCGCTATCAGACCACAGAGATCATAGAGCCCGCTCTACCCAAAGGAGATGGCTGGAGCCAGAAATCCTAATCAAGTGAACAAAAACCAGTAGCAGAGAACAAGCATCATTTGCAATACAAACCACGCTCACACGCGGAGCAGCAGCAACAGAAGACGCTATCGGAACTCTAATCAACCTGGAAATTAGAGTCGGCAGCCAAATACTGCAAGAGATAGCGGGCGGTGCGGTGCAGAACCAATGTCGGCTGTATTCAAGGCCTTGACGAATCCACTAGCCGACCATTACAGGAAATAAAGAAGAACTAAGGACAATATAATCTACTGGAACCCAGACGGCATGAAATCTAGAGTCGCCGAGCACCGTAACCAAGCTCAATTACAACATTTACATCATACTACTGGGTGAAACAAAATTAAGGCCAGAACAATACTTCAAAATCACCAACTACTTCGTGTACCGGAGCGACAAGGTGTCGCCGCAGGGGGCCGTGTATCGTGGCTGCGGCTCTTGTGCGGCGTAATCTAGTACACGAAGAATTAGAGAGATCGCCATACCAAACAATGAGGACAACAGGAGTAAGAATAAGTGCTGCTGGGAGAGAAATCTGAGTGTACGCCGCCTACAGACCTCCAGGACAGAACCTGTACCCCTCCGACATCCGGGATATCACAGAAGAAGGCACTGATAGCGGGAAACCTAAATGCCAAACATACGGCGTGGGGGTCAAGAGTCATAAACCCCACCGGTAGAGTCATATACGAAGAAGCGGACAAGGGTGACTACGAAGTGTTGGGACCCGAACAACCCACACACATCCCCACAAACGCTCTACATAGCCCAGATGTACTGAATCTCGCCATCTGCTACCGTATCGACTGTCCAACGAACATAGAGGTACTCTACGATACGGACGCACAGCATCTTCCCATACTTATAACTCTCCAACTAGCAGCGAAAGCAATAGCGCCCAGAGCCCAGAGAAAGATCAACTGGAGAGCCTTCAGCATAGCACTAGAACAACTCACGCTCGGCGATAACCTAAACTCGCCAAAAGACGTAGAGTCAACATCTAGCGAATCTCTACGTCTAGCGAAGAGCCGTAGAGAGACTCTACCACCAAAACTGCGAGAAATGATCATGAACAAACGCGCACTCCGAAAGCTCTGGGCGCGCACACGATGTCCACGAATCAAGCGTAACCTTAACTGCCTATCGGAAGAGCTCTCGGATGCAATGAAGACCCACAGAGGGGAAGCATGGGAGCGACGCATCCATGAAGCAGGGGATCAAGACCAGTCACCCCACCAATTGAACCGGCAGCTCATGACGACCAAGACCCCAGTCTGCCCTCTTATCAACAGGGAGGGCAGTCGATACCAGGAAAGGATAGCCGCCGAGCTGCGAGTTACCGCCCCATCACACTGCTGTTACACATAGCGAAATTATTTGAAAGCTTGCTGCTAGAGTTAAGGGCGGAGCAACATGGATTTCGCAGCGACCACTCTACAACCACCCAGCTGACCCGAGTGCTGCACTACCTTGCGAACGAGCGCAACAGAGGCCGTATAGCGTTGGGCGTCTTCCTTGACATGGAAAAGGCGTTTGACAGGGTGTGGCGCGACGGGTTAATACACAAGCTTATAAACAACACCGAGTTACCGCCGGCTATTATGTGACCGATAAAGTCAAAATTATTGCTTTGATTTTAGACATAATACTCAATTCTAAAGGAAAATCTTTCTGCTGAGCCGTTGCCAGCTGTCAAAGAATAACGACTTCACACAATTTTCACCAATATAAAATAAATCCTGGGGAGTATTGTGATAATATTCCATTTATAGAACAAAATGCTTTTATTTAGACTGTTAAAGCTTTTGTATTAGGGAAAGATGAGGGGTAAAACACATTTCACGTCAATATGAAGTTATGTAAGATTTTTCAACCGACTTCAAAAAGGAGGAGGTTTTCAATTCGTCGAAATCTTTCTTTTTTATGTATGTTCACCGATTACTCGAAGACGCCTGAACAGATTTGGATTTTTTTTTGTTTCAAAGGGGTTCCCAGGTAGACCCATTTAAATTTTATCGAAATCGGTCGAGCAGTTTAAAAAATACAACAATAAATTATTTATATTGAAGTCGGTTTTACAAAAATTTTAATTTTACCAATTATAATTAATATCGCCGCTCCGGTACATTAACAGCCGGATTTTCTACAGTGTCAAAATTGTTCCGACGCGTAGTGTATATTTTCTTTGACTGTAGGCTACACCGAAAGAAGCGACGATGCGCCCCAAGCCTTAGACAGGCGCAATCGAACCCAGTACCGCAGGCCGTGTCCGACGTAACACACCACCACCCTCACCTACACTGCAACCAGGTGAAGAAGAAGCAAACGCATACGGTAGGAAATCTACCACGTATGCCACTCCTGCCACCTCAGACAGTAGATCCCAGGGAGATGCCATCCCAGATTGATCCAACCAACCAGTCAACATTGAACTTGAGCCCAGACCATCAACTAGCTATGCAACTATAACCAGCCAACCGGCATCACCCAAAAAAACTTCGCCGACTCCGGCACCAGAAGAGCCAATGCAAGAGTTTATGGCGAGGTCGAGACATTCACCCATAATTGCGGAGTGCTTACCCAACTGGATCTAGTACTCGAGACGCTGACAAGATTAATAGGGCACTCCCTAAATGCGCGCCCCTTTGGAAAAGAGGTCCGATTTACACCACAATCGCCCGAGGAATATAGGGATACCTAACAGGAATACAAAGATACCTAACCGATGCTTCGCAAAAAATACTCGCATTATTCGCAATTAGAGAGATCGCCATTACAAACAATGAGGACAACAGGAGTAAGAATAAGTGGCGCTGGGAGAGAAATCTGAGTGTACAGTGCCTACAGACCTCCAGGACAGAACCTGTACCCCTCCGACATCCGGGATATCACAGAAGAAGGCACTGATAGCCGGAGACCTAAATGCCAAACATACGGCGTGGGGATCAAGAGTCATAAACCCCGCCGGTAGAGTCCTATACGAAGACGCGGACAAGGGTGACTACGAAGTGTTGGGACCCGAACAACCCACACACATCCCCACAAACGCTCTACATAGCCCAGATGTACTGAATCTCGCCATCTGCTACCGTATCGACTGTCCAACGAACATAGAGGTACTCTACGATACGGACGCACAGCATCTTCCCATACTTATAACTCTCCAACTAGCAGCGAAAGCAATAGCGCCCAGAGCCCAGAGAAAGATCAACTGGAGAGCCTTCAGCATAGCACTAGAACAACTCACGCTCGGCGATAACCTAAACTCGCCAAAAGACGTAGAGTCAACATCTAGCGAATCTCTACGTCTAGCGAAGAGCCGTAGAGAGACTCTACCACCAAAACTGCGAGAAATGATCATGAACAAACGCGCACTCCGAAAGCTCTGGGCGCGCACACGATGTCCACGAATCAAGCGTAACCTTAACTGCCTATCGGAAGAGCTCTCGGATGCAATGAAGACCCACAGAGGGGAAGCATGGGAGCGACGCATCCATGAAGCAGGGGATCAAGACCGGTCGCCCCACCAATTGAACCGGCAGCTCATGACGACCAAGACCCCAGTCTGCCCTCTTATCAACAGGGAGGGTAGTCGATACCAGGAAAGGATAGCCGCCGAGCTGCGAGTTACCGCCCCATCACACTGCTGTTGCACATAGCGAAATTATTTGAAAGCCTGCGGCTAGAGTTAAGGGCGTAGCAACATGGATTTCGCAGCGGCCAATCTACAACCACCCAGCTGACCCGCGTGCTGCACTACCTTGCGACCGAGCGCAACAGAGGCCGTATAGCGTTGGGCGTCTTCCTTGACATGGAAAAGGCGTTTGACAGGGTGTGGCGCGACGGGTTAATACACAAGCTTATAAACAACACCGAGTTACCGCCGGCTATTATGTGACCGATAAAGTCAAAATTATTGCTTTGATTTTAGACATAATACTCAATTCTAAAGGAAAATCTTTCTGCTGAGCCGTTGCCAGCTGTCAAAGAATAACGACTTCACACAATTTTCACCAATATAAAATAAATCCTGGGGAGTATTGTGATAATATTCCATTTATAGAACAAAATGCTTTTATTTAGACTGTTAAAGCTTTTGTATTAGGGAAAGATGAGGGGTAAAACACATTTCACGTCAATATGAAGTTATGTAAGATTTTTCAACCGACTTCAAAAAGGAGGAGGTTTTCAATTCGTCGAAATCTTTCTTTTTATGTATGTTCACCGATTACTCGAAGACGCCTGAACAGATTTGGATTTTTTTTTGTTTCAAAGGGGTTCCCAGGTAGACCCATTTAAATTTTATCGAAATCGGTCGAGCAGTTTAAAAAATACAACAATAAATTATTTATATTGAAGTCGGTTTTACAAAAATTTTAATTTTTCCAATTATAATTAATATCGCCGCTCCGGTACATTAACAGCCGGATTTTCTACAGTGTCAAAATTGTTCCGACGCGTAGTGTATATTTTCTTTGACTGTAGGCTACACCGAAAGAAGCGACGATGCGCCCCAAGCCTTAGACAGGCGCAATCGAACCCAGTACCGCAGGCCGTGTCCGACGTAACACACCACCACCCTCACCTACACTGCAACCAGGTGAAGAAGAAGCAAACGCATACGGTAGGAAATCTACCACGTATGCCACTCCTGCCACCTCAGACAGTAGATCCCAGGGGAGATGCCATCCCAGATTGATCCAACCAACCAGTCAACATTGAACTTGAGCCCAGACCATCAACTAGCTATGCAACTATAACCAGCCAACCGGCATCACCCAAAAAAACTTCGCCGACTCCGGCACCAGAAGAGCCAATGCAAGAGTTTATGGCGAGGTCGAGACATTCACCCATAATTGCGGAGTGCTTACCCAACTGGATCTAGTACTCGAGACGCTGACAAGATTAATAGGGCACTCCCTAAATGCGCGCCCCTTTGGAAAAGAGGTCCGATTTACACCACAATCGCCCGAGGAATATAGGGATACCTAACAGGAATACAAAGATACCTAACCGATGCTTCGCAAAAAATACTCGCATTATTCGCAATTAGAGAGATCGCCATTACAAACAATGAGGACAACAGGAGTAAGAATAAGTGGCGCTGGGAGAGAAATCTGAGTGTACAGTGCCTACAGACCTCCAGGACAGAACCTGTACCCCTCCGACATCCGGGATATCACAGAAGAAGGCACTGATAGCCGGAGACCTAAATGCCAAACATACGGCGTGGGGATCAAGAGTCATAAACCCCGCCGGTAGAGTCCTATACGAAGACGCGGACAAGGGTGACTACGAAGTGTTGGGACCCGAACAACCCACACACATCCCCACAAACGCTCTACATAGCCCGGATGTACTGAATCTCGCCATCTGCTACCGTATCGACTGCCCAACGAACGATACGGACGCACAGCATCTCCCCATACTTATAACTCTCCAACTAGCAGCGAAAGCAATAGCGCCCAAAGCCCAGAGAAAGATCAACTGGAGAGCCTTCAGCATAGCATTAGAATAACTCACGCTCGGCGATAACCTAAACTCGCCAAAAGACGTAGATCCAACATCTAGCGAATCTCTACGTCTAGCGAAGAGCCGTAAAGAGACTCTACCACCAAAACTGCGAGAAATGATCATGAAGAAACGCGCACTCCGAAAGCTCTGGGCGCGCACACTATGTCCACGAATCAAGCGTAACCTTAACTGCCTATCGGAAGAGCTCTCGGATGCAATGAAGACCCACAGAGGGGAAGCATGGGAGCGACGCATCCATGAAGCAGGGGATCAAGACCGGTCGCCCCACCAATTGAACCGGCAGCTCATGACGACCAAGACCCCAGTCTGCCCTCTTATCAACAGGGAGGGTAGTCGATACCAGGAAAGGATAGCCGCCGAGCTGCGAGTTACCGCCCCATCACACTGCTGTTGCACATAGCGAAATTATTTGAAAGCCTGCGGCTAGAGTTAAGGGCGTAGCAACATGGATTTCGCAGCGGCCAATCTACAACCACCCAGCTGACCCGCGTGCTGCACTACCTTGCGACCGAGCGCAACAGAGGCCGTATAGCGTTGGGCGTCTTCCTTGACATGGAAAAGGCGTTTGACAGGGTGTGGCGCGACGGGTTAATACACAAGCTTATAAACAACACCGAGTTACCGCCGGCTATGTGACCGATAAAGTCATTTCTGCGGGAAGGATCATTTTACGTGTGCATTGAAGGAGCAACATCGGCGACATGGCCCATTCTCACTTGTGTACCCTAGGGCAGTTGTGTATCGCCACTCCTATACATCCCCACACTGAAAGGTCGCCTTTAAGAGTGGGTAGAAGATATCCAACTGGCGCTATACGTCGACAATAGCACGTAATTCACCTCCTCTCGTCGAGCAAATATAGCTGCTATGAAAATGCAACGACTGCTGGACTTGCTGCCGCTTTGGCTGGATCAGTGGAGGACGGCCGCTTTACTGACTAGCCACCTAAGAAAGAACAAGCCACCACCGCTTCAACTCCGAAGTCAGGATGTAGAGTGGAAAACCACAATAACATACTTTGGATGTCACATCAACTGCTAGCTGCGCGCCTCTAGCCAGGTAGAACATGCGATCCTCCAGGCGAGAGCGGCGTGGGCACTCCTCACACCAACGCTGACATCCAAGCCACCAATAAGAAAGAAACTTGCAATCTATAATAACTGCATCTGATCGAGGCTAACGTACGCAGCGCCGCGCCGGCGTAGTATGCGCTCACCAGTGTCACACATTGAAAGCGGCTGCAAGCCCAGCAAAATCAAGCACTCAAGACCATCGTGGGAGCCGGTCGATATGTCCGGAATGCCGTGATAGCGAGGGACCTGAAAATAGAAGACCATTTGACCGTGCAGACAATGGGCCACACATGCACCTCAACCAGTTGGCTCTACTACACAATGACAATGTGAGCAATATGGATATTAAATTCGGTCATATCAGTTTTAAACTTATTTAAAAAGCTTTAAAGATCCTTGTGGTATTAAAAATTAACAGTGTGAATGAAAAAAGAAATACAATATTAAAATAATAAAGTATATATTTCAAAAATAACCCAAAAAAAGTAAATATTCTTTCTTCTAAAGTGAAAGGATATTTAATGTGTGATTATTCAACTTACAGTTACAGTCTTCATTATCTGACTCCGTCACCCTTAACAGCCTAAATAGATTAAAAAGCCACGGGGAAGCTACATACCTGTCTGACACCTTTATGGAAGCCAAACTAGTCCGAGTAGGCCCCGTAGATCCTGATACTAGAGTCCCTTTAAAGAGATTTTAATGTTTATATCAACCCAGCGCTCAACCAAAACAACTCCTGTGTTTGCAAAAAAGCATTCCTGTCCACTCTGTCACCAGCCCTTTCAAGTCCATGAACGCATATAAAACATTATGGTTTTTGGTGAAACACTTCTCTGTGATCATGAGCATAGAAAATACCTGATCCGTACACCTCATTCCCTTTCAAAATCCAGCTTGCATATCGAAATTTTTTCCGTCGGTTTCTTTCATAACTAGCTAGGCTATGACCTCAAGCTTAGAAAAAAAAACATTTTATTAGTTTATAATAATTAATTTTTACCTAACTGTGGGTACGTGTAGTTTCAAAGGCTTCCTTTTGAAATCATTAGAGCCGTTTTCGAGTACACGATTACAAACAAATAAACAAAGATAAATAATATAGGATATATACGCGAAATTCATATTTCTATGCAAGTAATTAAGTGCTCTAGGGATTACATACCGTAATTCCATAATTTAATTGAACCTGCTTTGAAATAATATAAGTAGGTCGACGATATTTCAACCGAGTTAATTACGTTAGGGTGGCTTTTAAAAACGATAAACGATTTTTTTTATAGTATAAGGATGACAAACAAGCACACAGTCCACCTGATGGTAAGTGGATGCTGAGGCCCATAGACATCTACATTTATCCTCGATTACGAATCAAAATGCAGATGTGTTGTTACCCGTGAGGACTAAGATGGAATGCCTTGTTTCCAGTTAAAACGGTCTCCGGTTCTCTACACTCACCATACGAAACACAGCGGCATTAAGCTGCTATTTTACGCTGGTATTCTGTGAGAGCGTGGTCCTACCCCGGTCGAGCCGACCCATTCGTGCTGCAACCACAATATAGCTACAGCACGGCTCTGCCACGTAATGTTATATTATGGTAACCACGTATGTTATATTATGGTATGAACTCTGTAAAACAAGTTTTATAAGAGTTGCTAGGGCCAGCAACCAGGTCCATCATCATATCAGCTCCAAGGTACGGTACGGTAAGATAGGTATTGTTTTGAATTGTCATCGAAGTTATAGATATATGTATGTTTCAGCATATATTTCAGCTCAATCGGAGCCAGTGCTTTTAAAATTGATTATAAATTTTAAACGGGAAAGATATTTAATATATATATAAACATTTTATAAACATTTATCCGTAATGGAATCCATAATATAATAAATTTCGTTTATCTGTGTTTTTTTATTAAATTTCAGCCTTTTAACCACAACATCTTTTAATTCTCCTTCATCAGCCGGTCCTCACTCAGCTGGACATGGGCCTTTCTCTGTACTAGGCTGGCGTAAACGAGATGGTTATAATGCCATCTTTCGGAAGCCATTAGATCTTTCTAATGTTTTCCACAGTCCCCTCTTAGACACCCACGGAAGAAATAAAGTGATAGTTGCTTAAGAAAAAATTCTTGCATGATTAATTAAATAAAACATTTAATAAGTAAAAGCTTTGCGTATATTATATGTCTAAAATAGTCTTCTGTCGAAATACATGGTTGATAAAAATAGGGACGACTTTTTGCGACAGTATCACCAGCGCGCGCTCCTATCACTTGTCAACGAGAATGCCGACTGCGAATGCCAGATGGTGCCGCTAAATCCACGGTATTTCCAAATTTATTATCTGTTTGTGACTATTCGCCAGTCGTACTGCAATTCGATACATTGCAATATAATTACTGCAGAAAGGTACATAACTGAATACGAGAGCATTTGGTTCGTCTCAAATTGATTATTATTTTTCGTCTAAAATAATTCTGTTTTCTCTCTTCTTCTGTTAATTATATTCACATTTTTTTGTTTTGGCTCACAGTTTTAATTTTAAAATTGTGTATATTAGATACTATGTTAACATTGTCTTGAATGTAAATAATACTTTAAATACATAATTTAGTTATTATTTTAATTTCAAATTATAGATGTTGTCAAAATTTTTCGATTGTCGAAAGCTACGTATATCTAATTTATTTTATTTTATTATTTAGAGGCCGATTTTGGCTAAAAATTACTATAAAAAGATCGATAAATATATGAGACAGATGTAATAATTATTGCTTTGATTTTAGACATAATACTCAATTCTAAAGGAAAATCTTTCTGCTGAGCCGTTGCCAGCTGTCAAAGAATAACGACTTCACACAATTTTCACCAATATAAAATAAATCCTGGGGAGTATTGTGATAATATTCCATTTATAGAGCAAAATGCTTTTATTTAGACTGTTAAAGCTTTTGTATTAGGTAAAGATGAGGGGTAAAACACATTTCACGTCAATATGAAGTTATGTAAGATTTTTCAACCGACTTCAAAAAGGAGGAGGTTTTCAATTCGTCGAAATCTTTCTTTTTATGTATGTTCACCGATTACTCGAAGACGCCTGAACAGATTTGGAATTTTTTTTTGTTTCAAAGGAATTCCCAGGTAGTCCCATTTAAATTTTATCGAAATCGGTCGAGCAGTTTAAAAAATACAACAATAAATTATTTATATTGAAGTCGGTTTTACAAAAATTTTAATTTTTCCAATTATAATTAATATCGCCGCTCCGGTACATTAACAGCCGGATTTTCTACAGTGTCAAAATCGTTCCGACGCGTAGTGTATATTTTCTTTGACTGTAGGCTGTTTAAAGGTAAAAGGGGATTAAATATACATATTAAACGATGCCATAGAATAAGTAATACGACTTCACAGCCTATCATAGAAGTTCAAAACTCTATTAGTATATATATCTCTAATGACACAAATTTTTAACTTTTTTCAGAACAAAATGACAATTATCATCGAAACATGATAGTGGTTTAAAAAATCCAGATGTGCAAGGATGCAGCTTGGTAAAGTATTGTCATTCACTAATCAAATTTGTTTCGCTAATAGTAAAAAGAATTAGCAAAAATTATTTTAACAATACAGCCTTTCACAAGTACACTGCTGAACCTAGGCTTCCACCAAGAAATGCCACAAAGCACGGTCCCGAGCCACCTGCATCCATTGACTTCCTGCCTGTCTTACCAGGTCGTCACTCCATCTAGTGGGGGGCCGCCCCACCCTTCGCCTGCCAGTACGAGGCTGCTTCGAGAACCCTTCTTCCCATCGGTTGTGGGTTCTTCGAAATACATGGCCAGCCCATTGCCACTTCAGCTTACTAATCCGAATCTTATTAACCGACATAGCCAACGGATTACCGTTGGGCTATGTTGGTTAATCTGGTTCTACTGCGGATATCCTCGTTTCTAAGTCTATCACGCAGAGAAACCCCATACATAGACCTCTCCATAGCTCGCTGAGAAACCTTGAGCTTCCTCATACGGCCAGCAGTGAAGGACCACGTCTCGGATCCAGAGGTCTGGATCACTGGCAACACGCACTGGTTGATCAATCTAGTTTTGAGGTATGCTTGACGAGAAGATGTGTCGTAATCTCCCGAACGCTGGCCAGCCGAGTAGATTCCGTCGATTGACCTCTCGGTTGAAGTTGGACTTACCTAGTCGGACTATTTGTCCCAGGTAAACATTAATAAGGTAGGTAAACATAACTATATAGGCACTATTGAGGTCATTGAGTATAATGCTTAAGTCCTCCAGCGATTCTGCCATAAGGACTATATCGTCGGCAAATCAAAGCTGAGTGATGTACTCGCTATTGACGTTAATACCATATTCTTTCCAGTCCAGTAGCTTGAAAACGTCTTCTAATGCAGCGGTGAAGAGTTTCGAGGATATAACGTCACCCTGTCTTACACCTTTCTGTAGTTGGATAGGTTTCGTACTCTGGTTCTGTACTCGGATAGCCATCGTAGTCCTACTGTACAAACACACTTCACACTTCAGCGCTTCGATATACCGGCAATCCACTTGGCACCGTTGAATGGACTGCAGCATCGCCCAAACCTTGACGGATTCAAAGGCTTTCTCACAGTCAACATACGCAAGACAAAGTGGCAGATTGTGCTCTTTGGTCTTCTGTACATTTTGCCGAAGGATATGTATGTGGTCTTTGGTGCTAAAGCCTTTTCATAAACCGGCTTATTCGAGAGGCTGGAAGTCGTTGAGTCTGCGTGCGAGACGATTCATAATGACTCTCGAAAACAGCACGTAGACGCGGCTCAGAAGGGAAATCGGTCTGTAGTTTTTCAAGAGAGCGTTGTCGCCTTTCTTGAAGAACTTGAAGATCTCCCATTAACACCGTATAGTGGGTTTCGGAGGAATGCATGACCCTAGAGGATATCCTCATACACTTCCTCCACCTCCTCAATGGGATGTGCCGCGGTTGGTGCGTAAACTTGTATGACCTTCAGCGAATAACGTTTGGTGATTCTGAGTATAAGGTACGCAACCCTCGTCAACATACTCCCAATCTTTACAACTTTGTTAACGAGACACTTGTGAACGATAAATTCGACACCTCCTTGGGACAGATGGTCGCACTCCCGGTGATATAACAAGTTGCCGGATTCGAGGATTAACGTGTCCTCCCCCTCTCTTCGGACCTAAGATAATCCTATAATATCTCAGAGCAACTATTCTATCTCTTCTTCTAGCTCCAGGATCTTCTTCTCAGTCCTCAGGGTGCGTGCGTTATATGTCCCCAGGTCGGGTTGTCTTAGGTGGTAACCGAACCTCCACCGGAGGTTCTTAGCACCCCCTGCCCTGCCGTTACCATGGTCGCCATCGTAGTCAGGAATAACGGGGCCGCTGGGACTGGGGACCGTCTTATTGTAACTCTTGCCATAGGGAGTATATTGTCATAGTTGCCACGCTTGGCGAGCGGGTTGGTAACCCCTTTTTTTGTAATTTGCTGTTATCAGAACGATGTTGCTGCCCATCTTCTGCCTCAGTTTCCTTCTGCCGCCTCTTACGACACCCACGGGAAGGTATGGGGTAGTGGGTATTCTTATCGTCACTACTCAGGGCGTTAAAAATTATTTACTTTCGTGTATTTCCATTTTCTTTTTAATACAACAATAAATAAATCAATTACGTTTCTTAAAAAATGCATCCCGTATTTTATTCTTAAACGACATCCTGCCTCCTCGTAATGTCGAAACTCTTGAAGGCCTTCGTCAGAAGCATGCTTCTGTCAATCTTGCTCAGAATTTCCCGCTGCCTTCCAATACTTCTATGCGACCTTTACAAATTTCTGAAAAAGACTTCAGAATCAATTATGTCATTTTTGGTTCTGCTGGTGGCATTAATGGAATTACGTCTCAACGTGTTAAAGATCCTGTAAGCGCGTCTGCCGGTGACGCCGGTAGAGAACTTTTAAATGACATTACAAAATTATGTAATTTTATGCTTTCTGGTAATGTTAACTCCAATTTAATTCCCTACTTAAATGGGGTAAAATTATGTGACTTCAATAAAACGGATAACGGTATCCGTCCTATTGCCGTTGGTTCTATATTTCGATGCTTAACTTCAATATTAGCTTACAGGTACATAACCTCTAACCTTTAGACAAAATATCTGCCTACGTCAACTATGCATTTAAGGTGGCTGTGATACGGCGATACGTTCAGTGCTTACATTTTTAACAAACTCTGATGCAGATGTTATTGTGAAAGTTGACCTAAGAAATGCTTTTAAATCTATCGATAGGGTAACCCTGCTGTAAGAAGTGGCTAACAATACCCCCGAAATTTATCATTACGTTTGGCAATCAAAACACTAACTAGTTTTACAAAAATCATATTATCGATTCTGCTGTCAGTGTTCAGTAGGGTGACCGACTAGGTCCAGGTCTATTCAGTTTCAGTTTGGGAATTCAACCCATTATTTCAAATTTGAAATCCAAGCAGTCTGGTACCTGGACGATGGTACACTGGGAGGTAGAGCAGATAACGTTTTCAGTAATCTTACTTATATTTTTTAAAATTTAAAAATATTGGTCTTGAACGAAATAGTAATTATATATGAAATAATTATGTGAATGTGGTCTCTCTTACCTAGGGCAAACCAAAAGACCAATAAAAACCCGCGTTAAAGAACACAAAGCTGATGTGAAGAATCGACGCTCCAGGAAGTGTGCAATCTGTGAACACGTACAGGATCGCCCCCGTCACTACATCAGATTTGATAGACCATAAATCCTCGCTAAAGAACACCGATTCATCAAATCCGAGAACATCAATCCAAGGATGATTTGCTAGGCTATTGAAATCAAAAAATATCCTAATTTCAATAGACAAGATGGCTTTGTGCTACCACCTGCTGGGGATCTTATAATAAATAAAATTAAATCCCAACCCAAGCATACAGCTTCAAGACTTCAAGATACTATAAATTCATACTGCATAGAACCAAAAGGGATCTGAAGGTAGCTGTGGTTAACTATGTCATCGGGACGTCGAACAACTCAGTGCCCCCGTGCTCAAAACGTTGGAAATTTAAAATAAGTATATACACGATCAAATTCCATCAGTTTCATTTAAATGTGTAGTGTTCGCGTAAACATAAGAAATCATTAATATGAAATATTCTTTCCAATAATTTATCTAGTTCTTACGGAGATAATTTGATTCAAAATTTCAATCATATTTCTCAAGGAATAAAAACTTTCAGTGCGGAATTATATAGTATTAAAACTGTTTTAAAACAAAATTTGATCAGTTTTTAAACCATGTTGATAAATTGTATATCTTACACCCCCACATTGCTTTTAATATTTTAAAATTTTGATTTCTTGTACCTAGAGTTAAATACTTACTCTGCTCGAGTCCAGTCTAGAAATCTTCGGATATTTTAAAAGATATTGATAATAATCTTAAATTAGCCATAGAAATAATTCTAAATTTAACTCTAAATCAGCCTGGATTCAAGCTACCTATATAATGTAGAGGTATTGGTGTAATAAATTTTTCTAGCGTGGCATTGCCTGCTTTCTTGTAGTGACTTAAGTAAAATAATTTTAAATAATAAAGTAGAGTAAGAAATAAAGTAGAATGGTGTGCTTTGCTGCGGAGCCAAGGCAAACACGGCAAAGGCTCTGACTCGGAGAAAATGTTCTACTGCAAATTAATCAACAAAAACAGTGGGGTATTCCGTTGGTACGTAGTGTGCAGAAAGATTTGTTTTATAATTTCCATAGTGAACAAGATCAGGCCCCTTCTAGCTTTTTCGACTAAGGAATCTAGTTACTGGTTACACGCTTTACCATCAAGTAATCTTGGCATATTACTTGATGAGGAAATATTGCGTCATTGATGTAATCCGAAGAGCTCTTGTCTCTATGAATGTTTCCTAGGTTTTAGAGCCTTGTAGAATATTTGGAGACGATAGCAGGAGACCCGACATTATGACGTTGGTCACTTGGGATAGAGGTAAAGCCCTAGTATGGGATGCTACTTGCGTAGACACTTTGGCAGGCTCTCATCTCAGGGGTACCTTGTTTAGAGCCGGGGCGACATCAAAGGCAGCTGAACTAAGTAACTGTCTCAAATATGAGACTCATATCTCTGAGAGATGACTACATATTTGTGCCATTTGCTGTAGAGACTATCGGACCGTGGGGTCCACATGCGGTGAAGTTCCTAAAGGAACTGTATCCACGACTGATCGTCGCTGCTGGTGATAAGGGGGCTAGTTATTTTCTCACTCAAAGGCAAAATATAGCCATTTAGCGAGGAAACGCCGTTCTTAGCACGTTACTATGGGGAGTAGGACTGTATGATAATTTAAGTTTTTACTTTTAATTTTTTTATTATAGTTTTTAATATTGTATATATCGGAACTATAACATGAGATCCCGCTTCTGATGTCGTTAATAGAAAACAGGAAAGGTTAATTGTTAAAAATAGTAAAAGTGTGAGAGCTGATGTTCAACTCGCTCTTCACTTTTCGCTTACCCAATTAATCATTATCAGTAATAGGACAGCGTAACGCACATTCATTCAGTATAGTAGAGTTCCCGTCACAATAAAGCACTGGTTTAACGTGAGGAACGTAATTACATATATTTATTTATTTATTTATATATTCTGAACAATACAAATTGTGTTGAATCATTTATGCAAAAATACAATTAAAATATTTAACAAACAAATTTACAATTATATAAAATTACAATAAAAATATAATTTACAATCAATATTAAATTAAAATTATTATAACAATTAATATAAAAATTTGATTATGAAAAATTACAATTAAGTATATAAAACTTACAATAAAAATTACAAGTATAAAATATCACAAAATAATTATAACAATATTTGTAATAATTGTAAAAAAAAATTACGATTATTTTTAAAATGTCATCAAAAATTTTGAAACATTGAAGGTTATATACTAGCATCAGCATTTAAAAATTCGTCAACACTATAATAACATTTTTCCAGTAGGAACTTTTTTAAGGTATTTTTGAGACTATTCTTGTATAACATATTTTTTAAGTCAGTAGGTAATCTATTAAATAGAAGTACTGATCGATATTGAGAACAGTGTCTAGCCATAACCATACGAGGGACGATTTTATTATGAAAGTCTTTTCTTTTAGTGTTTTCTCTTAAAGTTTTTTGGTCTATCGTCTCATATTCGCCAATAACTTTTGCAAATTGCGTGAGTAAGACCAGTATATAAAGACATGGAACAGTCAAGATCCCAAGTCTCTTGTGCTTATTTTACTCTCAATCTCGTCTAAATCATGTTTCCACTTTAAATTACTGTCTATCCTCACTCCTAAGAATTTGCCACTTCTACAGACTGTACAGTTTTATCACCTAGTGTAACATTCAGGGTTGTGTTTTTTCTGACGTTATTGCGGAATAACATAACATTTGTTTTGTTAGTGTTGATTTAAATATATAGTGTTGTATATATTTAAATTTTATGTAAATAAACTTAAAAAATATAGTAAATAACATAAAAAATAAAAATAACAAATTTTAAATATAAAAGGAACCAAAGAAATAATCAAAATATAAAATGGCTTACTTTACGGAACAATTCAAAAAGGTATTGCTACTGCAACTGTAAACGCGTGAAATGTATATTTAAATTTTGGTTGTTCAGTTTTCAAAGCTTATTTATTTTTTAGTGTTGTAGAATATTTAAAAAATTACATAGATTTAGGGTTGCAACCTCTGATTTTCGACGGCTCCGTGGTGCAGTGGCTTAGCAATGAGTTGCAGCGCTAAGGGCCGCGGGTTCAAATCCCGCACCTAACAAGTATTTGTATGGCCTACAAATAATTGTTCCGGGTCAGGTTGTTTCTCCTTGTGAAATTTATGTATGTAAACTGCCCCCACGATACAGGAGAAAACTATAGTGTGGAAGTAATGGTTTTGTAAAGAAAAAAATATATGTACGGAGTGGCCGTATGCCGGTCAAGTACCAAAAACCGATAAGAAAGGTTCTCGTGTGGCAGTCTCGTACCAATAAGCAAAATGTAGGGGAGACCTAACTAAATGAAGTGGTGAACTGGTAAGTCATGCAGGTGTTTTGTTTAAAGGATACCCTTGGCGGTGGATTATGATCAACACTAGACTTGTGAAGGTCTGTGTAAAGGTTGATAATAGTAGATGCATTTAAAACGACATAACGAATTTCCTTAAAAGCACATTTTTTAAACAAATTCTTTGAAAGTCAATGAAAATTAATAACCTTTGCCAGAAACGCTTTTCAGTGAAACACTTTCAGTAATAAAATACGTAAATCCATAGGGGTACGCTAACTCGCTTCCAAACGGCTTTTCCACTAACTGGCAGTATGTCAAGTGTGGTTTTAATGACCTGCATATGCTGCGGCGAGTGCGAGGCGTCGCGACACAGATGTGTTGGTAAATCCGCGGTCAACCCGGACTTAGTTTGTGTCCCTCGCTATGCAATCAAAACGTTCCTATTTCTAACATAATATTTTTTGTTCGTTTAAAAATATTAAAGGAAAAAACCACATAACAGGCTACTATTGTATATTCAGCGACAAAACGAATTTAGCGTTTATATTTTTTGCTCTGAGTTTATAGCACTATACAGTAGTGAAAAGGGCTTTGAGATGAATTTGGTCATTTGATTTTTTATTATTATAAACATTTATGTTAAAGTCCGACTAGGTAAGTCCAACTTCAACCGAGAGGTCAATCGACGGAATCAACTCGGCTGATCAGCGTTCGGGAGATTACGATACATCTTATCGTCAAGCATACCTCAAAACTAGATTGTACAACCAGTGCGTGTTGCCAGTGATGACCTATGGATCTGAGACGTGGTCCTTCACTGCTGGCCGTATGTGGAAGCTCAAAGTCGCTGAGTGAGCTATGGAGAGGGCTATGCTCGGGGTTTCTCTGCGTGATAGACTCAAAAACGAGGATTTTCGCCGTGAAACCAGAGTAACCGACGTAGCCCAACGGATTAGTAAGCTGAAGTGGCAATGGGCTGGCTCGAAGAACCAACAACCGATGGGTAGATAGGTTCTCCAGTGGCAGCCTCGTTCCGGCAGGCGAAATGTTGGGCGTCCCTCCACTAGATGGAGTGACGACCTGGTAAGACATGCAGGAATTCAATGGATGCAAGTGGCTCGGGACCGTGCTTTATGACGTTCCTTGGGGGATAGACTTGTTCAGCAGTGGACTTGTGAAGAGTTGAACATAGGGCTCCCCCAAGGAAGGCCACAAACTTATTATACCAACTCAAATTCAATTTATGAAATACTGAAAGGCACTTTTAACCAAATTTACAATTCAGTTCGTGTTCGCAATCTCTAACGTTGCCATTTTTCATGAAATTCAATACTTATAAGTTGCCAATAAAAGTACTTTAACGTAATAACTACCCATCGTCAATAAACTCTTTTATGTAAGGTATTAAATACACATTTCGAATATTGTGGATCAATAAAATAGACATTTTTACTTTTTATTAAAAAAACAGCGAGAAAACAAAGAAGAAACGATGGATAAACTCCACCCTCTTACCTATTTATGCCAGTACAATTGCAGGCTGTGAGGCATTCCATCTGAGTCTTCAGGGGTGATAACGCATCAGCAGCCTTCTTTGTATAAAGTTGGCTGCAGGTGTCCATGAACTGTGGAAGCTACCTACCAGAAGGTGGACAGTAAGTTCGTTTGTCACTTTAATTTTATAAAATATATAAATTAAACTGCGTCAGGGACGTATGCATGAAAAGTAAGTGAGGTGATGACGGCTGACAGAGGAGAATGAAAGAGGAAGTCCGTAATGCCGACCCTAAATAAAATGGGATAAGGGCAGGAAGAAGAAAATCTATATAAAATAAATAATATCGATCATTACAGCCCTTCACAAGTCCACTGCTGAACATAGGCCTCCCCCAAGGAATGCTACAAAGCACAGTCCTGAGCCACCTGCATTCATCGACTTCCTGCATGTCTTACCAGGTGGTCTCTCCATCTAGCAGGGGGTCGCCCTACACTTCGCCTACCGGTACGAGGCTGCCACTCGAGAACCTTTTTTCCCCATTGGTTGTCGGTTCTTCGAGCTATATGGCTGGCCCATTGCCACTTCAACTTACTAATCCATTGGGCTATGTCGGTCACTCTGGTTCTACTGCGGTTATCTTCATTTATAAGTTTATCACGCAGAGAAACCCCGAGCATAGCCCGCTCCATAGCTCGCTGAGCGACCTTGAGCTTCCTCATACGGCCAGCAGTGAAGGACCACGTCTCAGTTCCATAAGTCATCACTGGCAACACGCACTGGTTGTACAATATAGTTTTCAAGCTTTGAAGTATACCTGACGAGAAGATGTGTCGTAATTTCCCGAACTCTGCCCAGCCGAGTTGAATCCGTCGATTGACCTCTCGATCGAAGTTGGACTTATCTAGTCGGACTATTTGTCCCAGGTAAACATACTCGTCAACAAATTCGAGCTTAGTGCTCCCAACAACTACCGGCATAGGTGGGACATTTTATGTAGTCAGAATACTCGAATACTAAGTCTCGTTGGGCTAGAGGCGAAAAAAAACACTTATTATGTATCAATCTGCTGCATATGGTGCATCTTCTTGATTTACGTACGAGATTCCAGCGACTGATGGATGGCGGAAAATTCATGCAAAAACGCAATAATCTAATCTAAAAAAACCCACCTGTTAAGCGTGGTGAGTGTGAGCAAATCTATGAATAAGTACGTCTTTCCGCGTAGCTTTTAAAAGGCCTTATCTAAAAATGATTCAAGAAGCTGATAAAATAGTAAGATTTTATAAAAACAGAAGTGCGTGTAGCCTTTACACGCGGTGGAATAAAAACTGTTGTATAATGTCGGAAAATTAGTTTATTGTTTCATTATAGCCCTTCACAATTCCACTGCTGAACATAGGCCTTCTCCAAGAAATGCCACAAATCACGGTTTTGAGCCAACTTCATCCATCGACTTCCTGTATCTCTTACCAGGTTGTCAATCCGTTTAGTGGACTCCGCCCTACACCTCGCTTACTGGTACGAGGCTGTCACTCGATAACCTTTATAAATGCAGATTTGACTGAACGTTAAATCCGTCAAAAATAGATTTGAGTTATCCTCAGTTGCACCAAACAAGTTTAACTTAAAAAACCGCAGCCAATACTTCTTCAAAAATACAAATGACTGGATGTCGGGTCACGATTTAACATAGATTATTCCCATGCAGTAAAATAGCATTCAAACTTATCACAGATTGCATTCCATAATATTGCTGTGAATAGGTAATACCTTCTTTATGTGCGTTTTTTAACATTAGCGATACCACAACAATTCTTACGACCATTTCAATCATACAACTATAAGTGGTTAGATAAAATTTAACAAATGTGCAAAGCAGAAGTCGAAGTCTTTTATTGTGTTAAAAGATTAAACAAGTGAAATATTTAAAAAAAATACCACGTTTTTTTATCATATTTTTGCATTGTCATCCGAATCTGAGCTATATTAAAAATGTTCAGTTTCCAACTCATCGGGATATTAATTTAAAATCAGTTACTAAATTCCACCCAGAACGACAGACAGACAGACAAACAAGAAAGTGACATAATAAAAAACGTAGTAAAATATCTCAAATTGATTATAGTAGTCAGTATAGGGTATATCAATTTGTTATAAGCTTAAATAAAGTGCCTTTGATAATCCAGTTCTATGTGTGAAATTGACTTATTAAACTGAGCTTGTACATCAATCATGTTACAATTGATGCATCTAGATATTTTGTTCCATAAACTATTTGTCATTAAAAATGGTGCATGTTGCTTAGTGTATTGAAAGCATTGATAAATCGATGGAAAACGAATCCTACCACTAATTAATAGTTTTTTTCTAGGAAATCTTTGGTGAATATGCTAAGCATGTGTGCTTTAATATACATAGAGCGTTTGCACCACTTTCAGTGTCGTCTGAATTTAACTTAAATATTCATGAGAGAGTGTAACGAACTTTAGACTTTGGTGTCGTACATGTGCCGGTAATTTATTAAGGATTTGGTTTAAAGAATTACAGTAAATATTTAAATATTATATTATTTGTTATAAAAATAAACTAACGAAATGGTATCATAAATTAGTTAGCAACAAAATTTTAATTTTTATAAAAATGTATGTATCAAAAAATTGCTCTTAAAAGTTAAAATGCGGTTTGTTATTTTTAACAAACAAAATATTTTATTTTTTATTTTTAACTGTAACATGGAAAATGAACAAGTGCCTTTTATACCAGATAATATTTTTTCTTGGGTTTTGTAAAAATAAAATGTAATCTTATTAAAATTTTGCACCTTGAAAACAAAAAATTATATTTATTTGTAAATCGATAATTGATACAAACTTTACTTTAATGGATGAATAGAAAATGCTTTGATAAGAAAATAATAAATTTGAATTTGATAAACAATAACATCAAATCATATTAAAAAGTTTGTACATAATAAATTTATTAACTGGTGTTATGTGGCAGAGACAAAAACTCTTTAAAAATAAATTTATTTAATACTTTTAAACTAACTTAAAATATAGTAGTTGATACAGAGAACTTGGGAAAGGAATTATGTTGAGGGATCGAAAGATTTGGTTTAAATAGTGTAGGAAGCTAGGAGGTGGGGGTAAACATAAGGGAACAATATTGTTCTTGGTGTTATGGTTAACTTATGGTAAAACTATAAACATTATTCGATTGTAATATAATATTACAATCGAATAAGTGTGGTTTCTAAGGAAGTAAACAATATGATTTATAAAGTATACAGGTCTTATAACATAAAGTAAATAGTATCCTATGATATAACATTAGTTTGGCTTCTAAGAAAGTAATTTAGTAAATAAACAATATAAAGTATACGGGACTTATAATATAAAGTAAATAGTATCTATGACATAACACCTCCCCCACTAGAACAAAGATTGAGCGGTTTTGCTCGATTTTTGAGTGCAGTCAGCAGCTTCGTCTTCGTCTTCTGATTTACAGGATGTTGTAGCAGTGTTGTTTAGTGATGATATGGGAATCTCGACGTATTGTCGGCGACGAGAACGGTCAAAGCAATTATTAAAAATTTGTATACAGTTACCATGTGGATTTGTAGGTATGTTATTCCATGGCAAGCGTTTATAACATTTATAACAAAAATATATTAGCATAATGATGCCAGTAATCGTACTTAATATGGAAAATTTTGTTACATGTTTTTCTAAGAATGTAGGTTTTTATCTTCAAGCAATTTTGTGTGAGTTTTTATTTGTTCTCTAACCGAGTTAAGAGAGTCAAGTTGAATGTTGTTGAGCTGGATTGGTGCAAGTTCTGGTTGTTGCAGCTTAATTTCATCTGGGACGCAAATGTGTTCAATATCTACATAGATAAAAGGATGGCTGATGTTGATCGATTTTGTGTCCTCAGCTAGGAGTGTAACAAACGCGGTGTACATTTTACATCCTTGTTCTAGAGTGATGATACTTGCTCCAGAGATTTCGCCGTGAGTCGATGTGCTTTCGCATTCTAAAGCATACGGAGTATTGCGTTGGAGTATGTAGATCCAGTAGTTGTTTCTAAGAGCTTGGAAAGTGTTGATGTGTGCAGAAAACGTAGTTATATCACAAACTTCAGGAACTTGTTGACTCGTCGTTGTTAAGATGACAACTTTGCATATGGGTCTGGTGTTGATGTTGTAGATGAGAATCCTTGCAGACTTTGGATTCCGCTGCAAAATCTTTGCATTTGTACAGTGAGCTCATGATGACGTATTACTGTCTAGTGGTACTCATGGCAAGAAATGTTTGTTCGGGAAGGATAGTAGAATATAAGGAAGAGGATGGAGAATAGGGATAGAATATAAGTGGTATAATGTAAATTTTTCGTTTTTTACTAAAGGGATTTCTTAGATATATATAATTTTATTCATATAAATATAGGAAGTAATAGAGGCAGATTCAAGTATTTTGTGTAAATTAGGTAACGCTATTGGGGCAACTAAGTTTTTATTGAGCCTAGCGGGATTAGAAGACAGTAATTCTTTGTATAGGCGCATAGTGGATATCATCGATATCTCGTTCCTAAGAAACTATAGCTTCTAGAATTTGAATTGAAACGGTGGATATTTCTTCAAGAATAGTTAAATTAAATATAAGTTTGTTTATTGAGTAAAGTATGAATTTATTTTTATAATATATTCGTTAATAACGTATTCATCATAAGAGATTTTATGTAATGTTTCATTAAAATTCGTGATCGTTGAAGAAATAATTTGTAATTGTTGTTTTAAGATATCATTAGTAGATATTTGCTGTTTCTCTAACTGCTCAATACATTCGTTATAATGTTTGGCATCTTTTGCGTCTGGAACACCAATGAGTCATTGCACTTTTTGCACTATTTGGTTTTTCCCAGTTTTTTGTATAATATACTTTTCATTAAAATCTATTCTAACAATAACATGAGGCCCGTCCCATAGGCTATTTAAGTTGTTTGGATTAGGGACTTTATGCATAACTTTCTCTCCTACGTTAAATTTGGCTATATTTTTAATATTTCTGTCGTATCGCTCTTTTGCCTTTTCTTTCATTGACTCTACATTTTGGCGGGCTATGTCCCGTGATACCTTGAGTCTTTATACCGTGATACCTTGAGTTTTTGTAGGTGGTCATGAGTTTCGTAGTCGTCGTTTACTTTTAAAGAATATAGAGAACGCGGTTTGTAACCAAAGAGTAATCCATGAGGTGTAAATTTTATGGACTGATTAATTGATGTGTTATGGCACATAACGGCAAGTTGCACAATTTTATCCCAATTAGATCACATCCGAATGTACCACAAACGTAATCAACGTTTGTGGTACATTCGGATGTGATCGCGTAATGTTGCGTGGAATCGTTCTAATGAACCGTTAGTTTGAAGATGATAAGCGGTGCTAACAGTGTGGTTGGACCCTAGTAATTTCATCAATTGTTTGATCACGCTATTTAGAAATTCTGTACCTTGATTGGAATGGAAACGTTTAGGTACACCGTAATGTTGACAGAAAATTAAAAGAGATTTGGCTACTGTAGTTGCTTGTTTGTCTTGAATGGGGTATGCTTGAAAAAAACGAGTTAAGTCATCTTGTAATGTGAGTATATATTTATTAAAGTCATTAGTTATGTCTGAATAAGAAACTAAATCAATAGTTACGCGTTCAAAAGGTTCAGTAGAAAAAGAAGTAATAATCATGGGAGCTTTATATGTGTTACGTTTAATTTTGTTTTGTTGACATATTTGGCAATTATCTATATAATTTTTAATAGTTTCTGTCATTCCTTTCCAGAAATATTCAGATCGTATTTTGTGTGTTGTTTCGATAATGCCACGATGTCCATATAGGGGATCATCATGGAAGGTTTTCAGGATTGATGCTATCTCTTCTAGAGCTGGAGTTTTAACTTTATTTTCACATATGGTGATTTTGCATTCGTAAATGTCTGCTAAATAAGCTGTGATGTGTAACTGTTCGTTTCCTTTAAGTTTACAAGTGGGGTCGTTTTTTAGATTTGGAATGTAAAGTGATTTTAATTTATGGTTGTGTAGGCAAGCGAGTAATATTTCAAAATAGCTTTCAGAATCCCAAGGGTCGAAGAGAGTGGGTCTCGAACAGCCAAATATAATATTTTATTTCTTATCCGAAACTAATAAATCGGTTTTGTATAGTGTTTTTGGTTTATTTAAATATGGGTCCACTTGAGATCAAGTGGAAATTGCTTGGTTGAAAAGGGTATTTTTATCGGAAAGTTGACAAGGGATTGGGATAAGAATGTTTTTGTGACGTTCGTTTAAGAAGTAGTCTGGTGAAATGTGGAGATATGGAGTATTAAATGTGTGAGAGACGATTTTTAAGTAGTGTTGAAAGTTTACAACTAAACTTTCAACACTACTTAAAAATCGAATAGTCTTCTGAAGTGTTTGAGTCAAAATGTGTGTTTTTATCGCTATTTGTTGGATTATATATGTTCGTGTGGAGAATTGGTGGGCGTGAGAGAGCGTCTGCATTAGTATTGTTTTTACCTGCCTTATATACTATTTCGTATTCGTACTCTTCGAGTTTAAGTAGCCAACGAACTAACCAACTACCAGGGTCTTTTATTGATAAAAGCCATGTAAGCGGTTTGTGGTCAGTTACAATTTTAAATTTCTTACCAAACAAATAGGGTCTAAAATGTTTGACGGCCCAAACGATAGCTAATAACTCTCTTTCGATAGTGGAATAGTTGGCTTCAGCTTTATTGAGTGTTCGAGGTGCATATGCTATAGGCAAGTCCTTGCCTATTTCGCCTTGCTATAGCACAGCACCTAAGGCGTTTATCGAAGCGTCTGTGATTAGTATGAATTCCTTTGTGAAGTTAGGATATTGTAAGATTGGAGTGTTAGTAAGAAGATATTTACGTTCATTGAAGGATTGTTGTTGGGTTTCGCCCCATATGAAAGCAGTGTCCTTTTTAAGAGGGCTAGTTAAAAGTTTAGTGGGTTTACTGAAGTAAGGAATAAACCGACGGTGGTATCCTGTAAGACCTAGAAATACTTTTCTATATTTACACGATTTAGGAATAGGGAATTCTTGAACTGTCCGTATTTTATCGGGGTTCGGCTTAACGCCTTCGTTGGAAATGATATGGCCAAGATAACCAACTTTGCGTCTAAGAAATTCACATTTGTCTGGTTGGATTTTTAGTTCATATTTTCATAAACGAAACATCTTTCACCTTGTAAGCCACACAAAACGGAGTCAATTACACGCTGAAACGCCGCTGGCACGTTTTTCAGGCCGAGTGGCATTCTTTTATATTCGTAACGACCGTATGGAGTGCTAAAAGCTGTTTTAGGAATATCTTTTTGATCTACTTCTAACTGATGAAAACCTGAGGCGAGATCCAATGTGGTATAATATTGAGAATGACCTAATTTGTCTAGAATGTATGTGATGTTGGGAAGAGGATAAACTGTTTCCTACTGTGACTTCATTTAACTTGCGGTTATCAATCAATAACTAATAACTAATATAATATCAACAATAACAAAATCAATAACTAATCGCCATTTCTGTTTCCCAGATTCGTCTAGTTTTTTAGGAACAACCCAGATGGGGCTACTCCAAGGAGATTAGCTAGGTCTGATAATGTCTTGGTCTAACATTTTTTGGACTTGTGATTTTACTTCTTGTTCGTGTACTTTAGGAAAGCGATAGGTTTTTGTGTGAATTGGAATGTCAGTAGTGGTATTTGATGTTTTGTATGATTGCTAAATGTAAGTGAGTCGCCTTCGATGAAAAATATGTCGGGATATTTGGAAACAATTTTATCTAATGTGTTCGACACTTCTTTGTTCAAATGTTCGCATCTAATAAGGGTGAGTACTTGGTTTTGTTTATCGGTGTCGGATGTGTGATTAAGATTGTTAATTAAGTGGTTATGAATGTTGTTTGTTTGTTTATTTGATTGGTAAGGGAGAACTTCGATGTTTGGAATTCTAATTACTTTGTCGGATTTGTTTGTATTTACACAAGTGATGATAAATGAGTTGTTTTTGACTTCGACTAATGCATTGGGAATAACAATACCGTTATCTATTATTTGTTTTTTGACTATTACTGTCCCGGAATTTATATTGCTTGTTCTACACATAATTACACTCTCAGAGCGGCTAGAAAGGAATTGGTTATTAGAGTCGATTATATTTTGAAGATTTTCGTTCAAATAATGTAATTTGTAGGATCTTTCACGTATTCTCATAGTTTTGGATTGAATGTAAATGTTGCAATTATTCTTTATCATAAAATCGTTACCTAGTATACCGTCTCCTTTAATTGAATTAAACTACTTTTACGGATTATATCGCGTTTAATTAACTTATTTTATTAAATCCCGACGTTTCGGGTGCTTTACAGCACCCATGGTCACGGGGGACTGAGGTGATTGAAGTCCCAATGTCAAAGTTAATACTGAGTACCTTCAGCTTTTTAATTATTAATTTTGGTCCGATCTACGCAGAATGAACTAACTGTGTCTTGAAGTCTTGCAGTGGCATGTTGTTTAGTTTTAATTTTATTAATTACAGGATCCCAAGCAGGTGGTACCCAGCCCTCTCTATTGAAATTAGGATGTTTTTAATTTCAATAGCCTCACGTATCATCCTTGGCAGTAATCAATGTTCTTTCGAGAATCTGTGGTTTATCAAATCTAATGTAATGGCGGGCCGTCTAGGATATGATCACAAACTGCAGACTTCCCGGAACGTTGGTGCTTCACGTCAGCTATGTGTTCTTTTACGCGGGTTTTAATAGATCGTTTCTTTGCCCTATATATGAGAGACCACATTCACAATCAAGCTTGTACACTCCTGCATCTTGTAGAATATTGCACTTGACGGATGGTAACTGACCTTCTTCGGCGGCTTGAAGAATGTTCTTAGAAGCTCGCTTCAAGATGCCAATCCTCTGTCTGTGACACCTCTGACATATGGTAGTACAGCAGGCACACGCTCGACTGTGGCCGGCTTCACTCGGTCACTGTGACGTAGGCGCGGGACCCGAAGCTTTGTCGTGCAGAACCTGCTTGACGTGCTGAAGCTCGGCGGCCAGGTGTTTGCTGTCACAGATCCCTCGTGCTCTCAAAGAATTTGCCCACGGTAGCCAACTGTGAAGGATGATGGTGGGATTCACCATTTAAATATCTGTTTGTATGGGTCTTTTTATACACGGTGTGACCTATGGTGTTGTTAGGATTTCGAATGACTAATACATCTAGGAAAGCTAAAAATTATTGCCTCTAACTCCATAGTAAATTGAATTTTAGAGTTTATGGAATTAAGATGTTCTAAAAATGCAGTTACTTTGTCTGATGGTAAAATTGTGAAAGTATCGTCTACGTACCGCTTGTAGAACCTTGGAGTTACTGGTGCAGTAAGCAGGGCTTTCTCCTCAAAGTCCTCCATGAAAATATCGGCGACAATGGGAGATACCGGTGAGCCCATTGCAACACCATCTACTTACTTGTAAAACTCTTCCTTCCACAATAGATAGCCAGATGTAAGGCAATGTCTAAGCAGTACTGCATATTCTGCTGGCATGTTGTTTTCCTCTAGTTTCCTAGTTACAATTGATGCAGTCTTCAACAGGTAGGCATGTAAATAGAGACTGAACATCAAAACTGACCATAGTTTCATTGTCAGTAAGACATAGGTCTTTTATCTCACTAACAAAATGGTATGAATCCTTAGTGTGTGCTCTTGTGTGTCCTCTGAGTGGTGATAGTGTTTTTGCTAGAGTTGAGCCAATCTGTAAGTTGGCGAATCGATCTGACTCACTATTGGACGTAATGGAGCGTTCGGTTTGTGTATTTTGGTAACCCATACAACTTCGGTGGTTTGGCACACACAGTATTATCGAATTGACGTCTAGATTCAATTTCTCGGGTATTTCTTAATTAGATCGCTAGTTGTTTTAAGCGTATAGTTGTAGGTCTGTTTTGACCTTTACGTACGTACTTTCATCCGATAAAAGTTGTTGTTATTTTAAATTGTAATCCGACGTATCCATTATAACCGTAGCATTACCTTTATGCGCGAGAATCGTTAAATCTGGTCTGTTGCGTAAGTTTTTCAATGCATTAATTTCATCCTTCGGAAGATTTAATTTCGGCACTGAGCTTCGACGTAACAAAGACGAGATGTCTTGACGTATGGCTCTAAATCTTCCTTACCAATATTATTTTTACAGACAGTCCTCAACACTACAGATAATGTTTTCATAGGATTTTTCGCGGTGTTATTGCGAAATTCACCTTGCCATTTTATTGTCACGTCGTCCAGAATTGTTTTGACAGGTTATAGACCGCGCGTTGTTTATTACTCGCGTCTGTTGTCAATCAGTTGTGTTCCGTTTTACGTTGACGTTGGTGTTGGACATTTGATTTAGTTGTTATTTTTGGTATTTATCTATATGTTTATTTTGCATTCATTGTATTTAGTTGATTCCCGTTTATCTAAAGTTTCCATGGTTCTTATAATCAAATGTCGATAAAATTGTCTTTAGATCCTTGACGATTTGTCTATGGTTTTGTTTATGAGCATAGATCGGTACGTTTTGCTGAATCACCGTTATTAACAACTTTTGCTTGCCTGATTTAAGATCTTAGCGCTTCCTAGAATGTCTTTTTAGTAGATATCTTGACACACGTAGGAATGAGATTATGGTCTCTGCATCTCTTCAAGAAATTTAATGATGTTACGTATCTTGCGCGCTTGGTCTTGAGATCTTCTAGTTGGCGTATTTTATTGCTATTTCAGTCCGTATTGGTTTACATAATGATTTCTTATATTTGCGAACACTACACATTGAATTAAACTACTTTTACGGATTATATCGCGTTTAATTAACTTATTTTATTAAATCCCACGTTTCGGGTGCTTTACAGCACCCATGGTCTGAGGGACTGAGGTGATTGACGTCCCAATGTCAAAGTTAATACAGATACCTTCAGCTTTTTAATTATTAATTTTGGTCCGATCTACGCAGAATGAACTAACTGTGTCTTGAAGTCTTGCAGTGGTATGCTTGGGTTTAGTTTTAATTTTATTAATTACAGGATCCCAAGCAGGTGGTAGTCAGCCTCCTCTCTATGAAATTAGGATGTTTTTAATTTCAATAGCTCTCACTATCATCTTTGGCAGGAATCGATGTTCTTTCGCGAGAATCTGTGGTTTATCAAATCTAATGTAATGGCGGCCGTCTAGGATATGATCACAAACTGCAGACTTCCCGGAACGTTGGTGCTTCACGTCAGCTATGTGTTCTTTACGCGGTTTAATAGATCGTTTTGTTTGCCCTATATATAGAACCACATTCACAATCAAGCTTGCTCCTGCATCTTGTAGAGAATATTGCACTTGACGGATGGTAAACAGCTAATCTTCTTCGGCTTGAAGAATGTTCTTATAAAGCTCGCTTCAAGATGTAGTAATCTTGTCTGTGACACCTCTGACATATATGGTACAGAGCACACGCTCGACTGTGGCCGGCTTCACTCGGTCACTGTGACGTAGGCGCGGGACGAAGCTTGTTGTCGTGCAGAACCTGCTTGACGTGCTGAAGCTCGGCGGCCAGTGTTTGCTGTCACAGATCCTCGTGCTCTCTGTAAATTGCATTTACGGTAGCCAACTGTGGAGGATGATGGTGGGATTCACCATTGAAATATCTGTTTGTATGGGTCTTTTTCTATACGGTGTGACCTATGGTGTTGTTAGAGTTCAAATGAATAATACATCTAGGAAGCTAAAAATTATTTATCTAACTCCATGATAGGAATTTTAGAGTTTATGGAATTAAGATGTTCTAAAAATGCAGTTACTTTGTCTGATGGTAAAATGTGAAAGTATCGTCTACGTACCGCTTGTAGAACCTAGATATATAAAATACATAACTAGAAGATCTCAAGACCAAGCGCGCAAGATACGTAACATCATTAAATTTCTTGAAGAGATGCAGAGACCATAATCTGCATTTGAGCACGGAGCGGTCCGTCACGGAGTCCCAGTCGCCTCAGATGACCCGAGAGGCTGACCGGGATTAGTCCGTTCGCAGAAACGACCACAGGAATAATTTCGGTCGTCAGACCACCCCACATGTCGGTCACCTCGTGAGCCAGGTCTAGATATTTTGTCAGCTTATCTGTTTCGGCTTTCACGAGGTTCTCGTCATAAGGAATGGTAATATCGACCAAAAATATCCTTGACTGTGCCCGGTCCATCAGCACAATATCAGGCTTATTCGCAAGAATAGTTCTGTCTGTGATGATGGCCCGGTCCCAATGAAACCTGGCGCGGTCATTTTCGAGCACGGCTTCCGGCAAGTACTTATAATATGGCATTTTCCTATCCACGAGACCGTATTTCAGAGCGAGCTCCTGGTGTAGAATCCTGGCTACTAGGTTGTGTCTGTGCAAATACTCAGTGTTAGAAAGCGCCGAACAACCGGAGATGACATGCCTAAGTGACTCGCCGGGATGGCAACAAGCTCGACAGATGTCGACGGCGCCATCCTTTAGGATGTATCTCCGATAATTGTTGGTCTTAATAACCTGATCCTGTATCGCACAGACAAAACCCTCGGTTTCCCCAAAGAGGTCACCGAAACGTAGCCAGTGGAGGGAGGCGCCTGTGTCTACGAAAGGCTCGTGTAGAGCCTTGTAGAACCTTCCGTGGAGCTCCTTCTCCTTCCATACGGTCTCCCGGTCGGAAATGCACTGTACTGCTGGGTCTTGCCATTGCTCGTTGGCTAAGGATAGAGGAGTAAGCCCTTTATCACACGAAATGACGTCCCTGTAGAATGGATCATCCGATCTCGCCTGAAAGTAATTACGGAGGCTGCACACTTCGCGATTATGCATGGTGAGAGCGCTCAAAAAGCCGCGCCCACCATGTTTCCGCGGCAAGTACAGCCTCATTACTGACGATCTCGGGTGATGCATTCTGTGTGACGTCATAACAGTGCGGACTTTTCTATCCAGAGCGTTCAGTTCGGTCTGAGTCCACCTGAGCAATCCGAAGGTATATATGAGGACAGGCATGACCCAACCGTTATATGCGAGTGTCTTATTCACCCGACAAAGACTGTTGAGCACTTTTGTCAAGCGTGCATAAAACACATCGCAAACTGACTGTTTCAAATCCGCCTCATCGATTCCTATGTTCTGTGACATACCCAGGCATCGGTATGTTTCAGCCTCGGAAAGGTCCTTATGTTGATGGGCATAGATAAGTCTATGCCCTCAGAGTTAACAACCCTACCCTTTCGACATGGAGGACCGCACACTTATCCGTCCCCAGCTCCATTCTAATAGAATTGCTAAAATCACAAGTGATGTTTAGCAATTCCACAAGATGAGCGACTGGAGGCGAATAACTTGAGATCATCCATATAGAAAAGGTGGGTCACTTTTGTACCTCCTTTCCGAAGCTGAAATCCCCTCCCAGAACCCTCCAGTAAGGTACTGAGAGGGTTTAGAGAAAGGCAGAACCAGATTGGACTCAGACAATCGCCCTGGAAAATACCCCTTCTTATCCTTATGTGGTTCTCCGCAGCCGTCATCCGCTCGCCTAGATGACAAAGGATCGTACTCCACTGCCCCATACACTGCCCGAGGAAGTCTCGAACTGTACAGTCAACCTTGTACAGCTCGAGGACCCTCTTAAGCCATGTATGAGGCACCGAGTCGAATGCCTTTTTGTAGTCTATCCAGGCGGCGGAGAGGTTCCGACGGTTGCGTTTAACCACCTTGCCAATGACCGCGTCAATTAGGAGTGGTTCCTTGGTTCCACGACCATTATTATTATGGTTATGGTATGGTGGTTTTGTAAAAGTTGGTGGACGCGTTGTGTTCAGTTTAAATAAAGATTGCCTAGCTTTGTTCATTGCACGAATTTTAACTTCTTGAAGTGCGAATCGGGCTGCTTTGCAAAGACTAGGAAATTCTTTTGTTCTTAACACTGCTCCGATGTCGGCGCTAATGCCATTAATAAAAACGTTAAGTTCCTCCGTTGTCGCTAAGCGACCTAATAACGTCTTATCGCATATTTCAGCGTTTAACTTTTCAATTATTTTAGAGCGACAAAGGTCGACTCTGTGAAAATATTCGGTTAACGTTTCTGTAGCTTTTTGGAACATGGATTGCAGTTCAAGGTTAAGGTGTGCTATGGTTTTAACGTTAGAGAATTTTTCAATAAGGAATGTTCTTAAACCGGTCCATGAAGCATGTTCTTTATTGTGAACGTCTACCGCACCCGAACCAGTGATATTGTTTAACGCGTATACTAAAAGTACTGACTTCTGGTCCGCTGAACTTAAGTCGAAAGCTGAATTGCATGACCTAACGAATCTGTACACTTGGTCGTTATTATCTGTGTCGAATGAGGGAATGAATTTAAGTAATATGGTGATTTCTAAGGCCATTTTAGGGTTCTTTTGAGATTGTTTTACACAGGCAATGAAATTATTTTTATATAATTCTGAGAGTAAAAAAAAACTTTAATGAAACAATTTTAGAATTTTATTGATAAATTTATGTATTTGACATACTATTTAGCGTCTTTCAATTAAATCACTTTATTTTATTTATTATAATTTTCCGCCCTGTAAATCTGAGGTTACAATAAGGATTTCACAAAAGCTCATGATCTAAATCAAAATTCCGTTCTTAATTCAATTATCAACAAAAATTGGTTTCATCTTAATATATTTAAATCCCACAAGCACAGGTTATTGAAATATCACATTTTTTAGTCCTCTTTGTTGGAGGTAGCTGCAGATGTCTGTCTATAGGCTGCAGTGGCTACTTGTCATTAACGTGTAAAATCAAAATAAACAACTGATCAGTATGAAGTCAAAATGAAAAATACAATATTATATTCACTAAACAAAAACACGTAAACGTGAATTCATTTTATACTACATACGAAATTTACAGGTGGGGACACGTGAAGTATTTTATCGCGTCGTCATTCCCCCGGAGTCATGACGTGTCGTCCACTGAAGCAAACATCAAATAAAGTTGTTTTACTTACTTATCTGAATGTGAAGGGTCGTACGAAGGGTGAATTAATGACCTACCATCTTCTTACCCGATGCAAACACTTGCATGTACTTAGAGTTTTTTTTGACGCACCTCTCGAGTACTTTTGTCTTTCATTTCTTTGGAATAAAAATGTTCGGTGATGCTAGAGTTTTCTTTTTTTTTTTTTATAGGACAAGGGTGACAAACGACACACAGTCCACCTGATGGTAAGTGGTTGCTGAGGCCCATAGACATCTACATCTCTCCTCGCTTGCGAATCAAAATGCAGATGCGTTGTCAGCCTTAAGGACTAAGATGGAATGCCTCTTTTCCAGTAAAAGGGTCTCCGGTTCTCTACACTCACCACGAAACACAGCAGCATTAACCTGCTATTTTACGCTGGTATTCTGTGAGGCGTGGGTCCTTCCCGGTCGAGCCGACCCATTCGTGCTACAACTATACCAATATAAATACTAATATAGCTGCAGCATGGCTCACCACGTATTTTTTCACATTGATTTTTTTAATATATACATTATTTTAAACAAATGTTTGCTAACCTGTTGACAACATAAGTGATTTTTTGTGTTTTACCAAGGTATGTAACGTGGGCAGTCTTGTACCAGTAAGCGAAGTGTGCGGCCCTCCACTAGATGGAGCGAGGACCTGGTAAGAGATGCAATAAGTCGATGGATGCTGATGGCTCAGGACCGTTCTTTGTTACATTCCTTGAGAAAGGCCTATGTTCAATGAGATGATGATGTAATATATGGTATATTCTATAAAAAACAAATAGTAACTAAAATATCATAATATTCGAATGGTTTATTATGAACGAATATAATAATTAAAATGACGTGACAAATTAATTTAGATGGAATTTGTTTCTAGATTACAGGTCTAGAGCTATTCTAGATCGCCCCTTCTTTTTTCAATCTCTTGTGAACTCCTGTGATATTGCTCCATATAAATAAAGGGATTAGTGCTATCCCTTCTTTTTTACCACCACACCTACATAAATCGTGAATTAAGAATCACAATGCAGACGTAAGCCCAGACGATTAAGATGGAATGCTTAATTACCAGTAAAAGTTACCTTCTAATCTAAACTAGGAAGTAGTAGAAGTAGGGCAACACCAGTGTTCTTTACATGACTTGTGTATTTAAATTTCGTAAAATTAAATATAATTACTAGAGAAATAGAATATAATAGTAGTGGTCTGGTTAAATATCTACCAGTGATATTATTTCTGACAGTCTGTGATAAGTTTCAAAACAATTCGGACAAAATTATGTATTTCATAATTATACACTTTTTAGACAATTGAGTGATATATGTAATAACAATTAAACAATAAGCCTCGGCTAGTAATGTGAAAAATGAAGAAATAGTGCAGTTAGGTCGTCAATAGTGAACTACTTTTAAAATAAAAGAATCACAATCATCGTTAATAAAATAAATTTTAAACTTGACCTTTGGACTTTTCGTAATGTTGGACAACTAGCGCCAACCCGACTGTTGAGTGGTAAATAGACGAACTTTAATAATATTGCTACTAGACGCCAGAGGGCGCAAAAGTTCGTTAATTTTGCCATTGTGGAAAAAATATTTAGCATTTGGTAGAAAATTACAGACTTTTGGGGAAGCCTCGTATAAAAATTAACTAGTTGCTTAAACTCGTTAAAATGAACTGCAGTGACACTGTCCTACGATACGTCTTGAATATAAATACTCTATATAGCCGTGTGAAATAGAAAGGGCCAATATGAATTCTCTAGAAAATATTACGTTTCGCAGAACTCGGACTAAGTCAGACTCAATCCTTAACGTCAGCGATACTATACAAACACCTAATGCAACGTGCAATAGTGCACCGGAATTGTCAGATAACGAAGATGATGATCTTTTAAAAAAAATTGCGTGAACAAATTATGAATCTTACAATAGAATTTCAAAGTGCTCATTCTGAAATAGAAGCCCTTTCTTTAGAAAACCGACACTTGAAAAGCATGAATGAAACTCTACTGGAAAAAATGATATTTACAAAAAGTTGCCAGTACTCCAGTTAAACGTAAGTCGATATCTACTACAAATAAGAATTTAATCAATAGTAAAAACACAATAAACAGACTCAAACCGAAATGTAGAAAACAAAATTACTGCAAAAACAAATGGAAAGTCACTAATAACTCAAAGTACAAACACACAATAAGAAAAGTACGATACGGAACGCGATAAAATTTGTATTTTAAGTACAAACAATAAGAAAATCATCCTACACATTGCAGAAAACACATTTATTAAGTCCGATATTTGCCATTATATCACACCACACGGAAACATGCAATTTTAACAAAATGGCATAAAACAGATACTTTTAAACTTCGCATTTAAAGATTACTGTATTATATTGCTGGGAGAAGAGGACTTCAAATTTACGAACAGATACTTAGACTGCGTACTTCAAATTAGACGAACTTTACATGACATAACCAACACAAACGTTATTATCTGCACCCCAACATACAAGTTCTTTAATAATAACTACCTCTTCAATTCAAGAGTGGAAACGTTCAACAATCTACTATACCTAGACATACTCACTCACGAACACGCAAACTTCTTGGACAGCAATAGAAATTTAAGATATGACGAATCAATGTTTGAAAGACGTACCGGAAAGGTAAATAACTTTGGAATCCAATATATATTTCATGATATACATAAATTGATTAAATTTATAGGAGCAACCTCAATACAGTATTCTAGAGAGAGTGAAACAAATTCCACACCTGGCATAAATAACTGTATGGAAAAGGATCAAGCAAACATGGTTAGTAAAGACTCGGAGTTTTTTCTTTTATAATTATATGCACATTATGCACCAAAACAGTGCTGGCTTTCTAAATAAATCAGACTAACTAGCAGTACATATTCAAGAATTATCGCAAAGTCAAATCAACATTGAAATATTATGCTTGACAGAGCATTTTGTAATTTCGGATCAAGAAAACCTTATAAAGATACCTAACTTTAAACTGGCAGCATGTTACTCTAGAAAGGAGCAAAGGCGAGGAGGTTCGTGTATTTTAGTTAAGAATTATATCGAGTTTAAGGTACTGAGTGATGTAATGTGTTTCTCTATCACAGGAGTATTTGAATGTTGTTCAATAGAATTAACTAAAGTTAATATAGTAGTATGTATTTATAGGCCACCCTATATGTCCAACATTAATCTTTTTACGATACCTTGCTTTGTTAAAAAGTTGTGCAAGAAACAAGTGTAAGGTGGTATTATGCGGAGACTTTAACATAGACATAATGAAACGTAATAGATGCACTTTGGACTTTGAATGTTTGCTCTAAACCACAACCTTCAGTTGAAAATAAACCAGCCGACGAGAACAAGAAGCCTTACATGTTTGGACAATTTTGCTCTTAACACAAACATAAAATGCTCTAGTGAGGTTATTGACTTTACAATATCTGATCACTCAGCTCAAACTCTTAAAATTCAAGTTAAACGAACTTGCAAATTTAAGTATTGGTGCATTCGAAAAGGACTTTTCAAAGGAAAATATGGTTAAATTTAATATTCTTTTATAGATCCCAATCCCAATTATGCATATGACATGTTTATGGGACTTTTCTACTCCTTTATGATCAATGTTTTCCTACTAATTGATTAAAATTCGATTAGAAGATAAAATCAAATGGATCTCTAAAGGCATTAAACTCTGTAGTAGGAAACAAAAGCTTGCTGTGGAAATACAGATTCAATCCTCCAAGCGAAAACAAAAAACATTCAAGACCTACTCATAAAGGTTCAAAAGTCATCAGATTTACTCAAAGGCACAAAATTAACTTTATTAATAAAGCCCAAAATAAATCTAAGGCTGCGTGGCAAATAATCATTAATAATAAAATAAAAGGCCTATTTCAAAATTATCAACCATAATGTAACAATTGAGAATCCTAAAGAAATAGCAACATTATTTAACGATTTTTTTATTGACCAAGGTCAAAATGTAACTAATAAAAGATATATAAAAAATTATTGACTTAAAAACAAGTCAAATTCAATATTTATGACTCCGATCATTCCAGACGACATAGTTAGAGTAATCAAAACCCTTAAAATACATAAATTCATAGCTACCATGGTATAACAACCAATGTCGTTAAATTTGTCAGCGATGTTATAGCTGGGCCTTTAAGTCACATTGTAAATATTAGTATTGCTTCTGGTATATTTCCTAATAGTCTGAAAACTGCTGTAATAAAACCGCTTCATAAAAGATAACAAAGAAGATATGTCCAACTATAGGCCAGTAGCATTGATTCCAATTTTTCTAAGGTATTTGAAAAGATTATATGCGAATCAATAGATTAATATCTGAATAAATATTATATACTGAGTAATGAACAAATGGGATTTAGGAAAAATACAAATATTAATATGGCAATATACAATCTTTTAACTAATATTACGACGAGACGAGATGACAAGAAAGCGCCTGTTTGTGCTATATTGACGGATATGATTAAGGCGTTCGACTACGTAGGTCACGATGTCCTTTTAAAAAGCTTTACTCCTACGGCATAAGGAAATGTCCTGGAGCTTATAACCTCTTACCTTCGTGTGGCTGAAAGCAGTACACAGAGATCTTTAGAATATGTTCTAAGACCAAACGCCAGATTAAATATACATCAGACAGTAGAGAAGTCAAATTTGGTATACCACAGGGTAGCGTTCTGAGACCACCATTGTTTCTCCTATATATTAATGATTTACCACGCACACAACATCCTATGGTATTATTTGCAGATGATAGTACGGTCATAATAAAATGTAATGACATAACCGATTATGAAGGTGAGATTAATAGAACATTAAAAGTATTATTAAATGGCTTGACATTAATAACTTAGTTATTAATCTAAAACACAAGTAATGCACTTTTACCAACGGACACCCCACCTAGCGTAATGATTAGTTATAATGGACAAAGAGGTGGACTCAACAAATATTGCAAAATTCCTAGGTATAGTAGTTGACAGCAAGCTCACTTGGAAACCTCATTCGAAGGCGTTTGTAACAAACTGAGCAAGTAAGCTTATATGCTGTATTACCTATCACATAAAGTAAACAAAAGTACTCCCTGACAGCTTATCATGGACTTGTTGCGCCAATTTTAAGGTTCGGAGTAATATTTTGGGGCAATTGTAGTGAAAGGGAAGAGATTTTCAAGGCCTTAAACGCTGCATAAGATCTATGTCAAATCTAAAACTACAGACAGCTGTGAGTCAATGTTTAGGTCACTAAAATACTTACCTTCCCGTGTTTGTATATTTTGAGAGTTGCAATTTTTGTTAAAACGAATTTTAATTTATTTCCGTCACTAACCGAGATTAGGACTCGTTCGGATCCTTTGAGAATACAGTATAAATTTTTTTACATACTGGTAATTACAAAACAACACTTCTTAGAAAAAATATCATGTTAATGGCGCCTATAATATACAATAAAATTCCGCACATTTATAAAGAACATCCTATAAGAATATTTAAATTTAAGCTGCATTATTATTAGAAAAATGTTATTATTGTTGAAAAGACTTTTAAATGATAAATGTATTTAAAATAGATTGTAAATGACATAAACGAGAATTTATATATATTTTTTTATATTTGACATATTAGTAGTTATTTTGCTATCAGAATTGTATCTTTTAGTTTTATGACTTAGCATGCCGTAAGGTAGAATGTAGCGGAAACACTTAGTGATGTACCATCTTATACCTGTACCTACATTGTGGCAAATAAAGAACCTGAATCTGAATATGAATCTGAAAAGGGTATCCAGATGATAGAGCCACACTGTATAATTACGACTGCAACACTAATGGACCTGAACGAAAAAATACCACGCTCATACAGAATACCAGCTTTGAATGACGGCAAAATGCTGCCGTGTTTCGTATGGTGAGTGTAGAGGATCGGAGACCATTTTAGTAACGAGGCATTCCGTCTTGGTTTTGGAAGGTGGTAGAGCATCTGCATTTCGGTTCTTAATCAATGTTAGATGTCTGTAATCCGCACTATTTACTTGCCGTCGAGTGTGCTGTTTATTCGTTTGTCACCCTTAGTTTTACGTAAAAGAGGTCTCGTTACGTATGAAAAGTAGCGTCATGTTGTTATTTTTATATGGTATGCTGAGGCGTTGTAATTCCTCAACCGAGTCGACCTGTTAATTCTGCCAACAACTGCAGCGTGGTCTCTGTCTCGTATCAAACTTCTCTTCTTTTGAAGAACGTATGACTTCAGCCCACCTGTTTGTTTCCATATAGTACGCATATCCGTATAAGCTTCACTTTAATTTAGCATCCTTTCTTGCCATCTCTTATGATCTGATCTCTGCTCTGTAATTAGAATATAGTTGATCCATCGAACGTTTAGCGAAACGTTTAGTGTAATTGTGTTTTGGCAATTTAGAGTATTGATGGGTGGGATTAGACTGTCGCGTGTCCGTAACTTCTTTTAGCGGGTTGGGATTTATTAAATCTATAATTGTCTAGTAAGAATATGTTAGATCATGTGTTGTTGGGCAGTGAAAGTAAAGTTAACTTTTGCAATACTTCTACTTCGGATAAATTTTGTTGTTAAATAATATCTATTAAGTTATCTTGTGAGTTTAGTGACTAACTAAGTGATTAACTAACACTAAACCTTAATGGTTTTGTTATGCTTTAATCAAGTAGGTTAGTGTTGATTGCCTTTATTATTATTATATATTCATTTGCAATCAGTCAATTGTTGGGTGATGTGGGTGTATAATATGTATTGAGTCGTATTTTGTAGTAAGTCTAAGTATTTTATATTCTATATTCTTTAAGTATTTTATAACATATTATTATATTTTTATTTATTTAAAATATATTATTATTATATTTTATTATTAATGTTAGTTATGTCGATTGATGAATATTTTATTCTGCCCATGATTACGATATCACGTTCGAGTCTTGAAATCTTAGTGATAACATAACCTCCCTCTGTGATGAGCTTATCAATTTATTTACTCCATGTAAAAAATTCTTAATATATGTCATGTTAATGCTCAGAGCATTCCGAGTCATTATTCTTATTTTGAAGAAGTTTTTCTATAGATTGTGTTCATACAATCTTAGTATCAGAAAGTTGCTAAAGCCATCATTATTGTCCAGCTTGTATCCTCTAATAATTTTCTTCTTGTGCATAATGACCGGACTGAAAAAGGAGGAGGTGTTGCCATATACCTTAGAGCAAATATCCTTAATAAAATAATTTTAGCTTCACCATCTCCGTATATTGCCTCATTGGAGTTTCTGTTTCTGTTAATCGATATCAAAGGTGTAATAGCAATTCTTGTTATAGTATACTGTCCACCTGCTGTTAATTTTTCAACGCTCTTGAAAGCGCCCGCGCTACTATTTCGTCTGAGTACACGCATTTCATAATAATGGATGATTTCAATGGTGTTGAGAAATTCTTCACTTTCTCGAAAATTTCGGTCAGTCATAAAGTCAGCCGATCTCCACATTCTCTCCTTAGAGGCAACTCAGCAAGCATAACATTGACACTGATGACTCATGGATTGATCATATTATCACGGCTTGTCCGATTATGTCATTAAGCACGGACAACTATCGGCTCCTGCTTTTCGCGACATGATCTTATTTATACCGGTGTTATTGAAACGCTCCCGAAAACGAAGACAGACGATAATACTAACAATACCTTTGATGATGGGTCAGAAAGAAAATCGAAGAAAAAGAAATTATCTTTTCACAACGTTTTATTAGCTTTATCCACGCTCCATCATGTTAGTACAGCTAAATGAAACGATAATTTCATAAAAAATCATGAAAATACTTAAACATAAAACCAGCAGTGAAACTTAAAATAAAATCAGCTGACAATAGGGTCAATATTCTCGCGGACACCGAACTCTTATCTAGCTCGGTACGAAACAATGCCTACTCACTCTACCCTTCCCTTTCACACACAGTACCGTTGCCCGGCCGACACGTGTCGCCTCGCGCTGCGAATTTACACATGTCAGTTCTCAAATTGCGGGAATTTAAAGTTGGTTGGGGATTGGTGCTATGCGGGAAAATGCGGGAGTTTGAAAATTGATAGCCAGGGCCAAGTCAGAACCTTTTCCAAGAAATCTAAATACTTATCTTAACATTTTGTTAGGTTACTTATGAATATCGAATGACTCCCTTTTTTAATTATCTTCATTGCACCAAATTTAATTTTCGGATTTATTTCAGCAAATTTTGTGTATCATTTAATGCTTTTCATTTCTTTATTTTTAATTTTAAAGAAAAAAAGAAAAAAATGTTAGTTAAAAAGTAAATCCTTTTAAAATTGTCTGAAAATTGTTTCATTTCTTAAAATAAAATTGAGGGAATTAGTGGGGAATCTGTTGAAGTTTTGTCCTTAAATTGGGGAATTTGACATACATTTTGGGGACTTTGACAAATTGGTGTTGGCAACGCTGCCATGTTGCACTGAAATTTAATTTTGTAGTAAAGAACTGCTTGTTGCATCAGGGTACAGCTGATTGTGTATTTGTATTAAAATGACAACCTATACTTCCAAATTCCAACCACCATAACTTCTAAATTCCATATGAAGACTAGTCGTAGAGATAACTAAACTTATAAATAAAATAAACGTTGGCAATGTCGTAACGGTTTAACGGTCTGTGGAAATGATCAAAGGGCTCACCGCAAGGACGTTACGACGCTTGAGGCATTTGTTTTGGCGGGATTGATTATTAATTTTAGTTTTTGAGACAGTTCCGTGTTGACTATCACGTGCGCGTGAGCAACAGTTCAATCGTTTTGTTTATTACATTCTTGTTGTTATTACTTTTTGTTATTACTTTTTGTTATTATTATTGTTGTTACGTTTTGTGTTTCTTGTTTTGTTTTAATAATGTCTAATGCGTAGGTACGTTTATAGTGCTCGTGAATACGGCAACATGTTAATGTGCTTTGGAGAATCTCATAAGGCCACGGAGGATTTAGATCGGTAAGCTGTTTCATACCTATTTTTTTTTTAAATAACTTAGTACTGAACTGATCTGAATAGGTACATAACTGAATACATCAGAATAATAAACATACCTACACGATGGATAAAAAAAACATGACTCTAACCTTGTTAACATTTCATTTAAGTAATTTTTTCATTAGCGGGGAATCGAATCAGGTATTTGGTTTATTTAACTTGTGAATTCGAATTAAAGTGGCTAGGTGGAGACAAGCACAGTGACAAAATAGTAGGTTAAGTAGATATGTTAGGTATTTAGACAAGTGTTGTAAATTATTAGGTATTGTGGTACCATCGCTAGCTGCGGGCCGCGCGAATTCGGCGTCCGCGCGTACATTGACCTCTAGTCAGCTGATTGTAATTCCATTGCTGGTTTTATGATTAAGTATTTTCATGATTTTTTATGAAATTATCGTTTCATTAAGCTGTACTAACATGATGGAGCGTTAATAAAGCTAATAAAACGTTGTGAAAAGATGATTTTTTTTCCTCAGGATCGATTTTCTTTCTGACCCATCATCAAAGGTATCGTTAGTACTATCGTCTGTCTTCGTTTTCGGGAGCGTTTCACTAACACCCGGTATATCATATAATCTAATTTCTCTTAAGCACAATTCCGTCGTTGTATTCGTAATTTCTTAAGTAAATCGATATCACGGGGACGAAATTCGTGTGTTTTCAAAATATATTAATTGATCAATATAATTGATAAATTATGAACGAAAAAGAAATATTTAACTTATGAATATTTTTGATGTCATACAAATAAATACATTTAAAAATGAAAACCATTTTAGTTACGATGATATTCAATAATTTTTAGAAAATGAAAGAAATTACGTTTGATTAAGTTATATTCAATTTGTAAAAATAAAAATGAAGTGTAATTAAAACACTATTTATTAATATTTATATTTATAATCAAAGAATATTATGTTAAATTAACTAATGCAAATAGAAGTAATGCATTAATATTAAGAATTCATTGCATATTTTATTTATCTATTGAAAGAACTTCGCCTGCAGTTTGCAATTCATAGCGAGAGTCGAGTGCATTAGCTCTCACAACTCGAAGCGGGCATGTAATCGTATTTGCATTATAAATTTGCTTCTACACCTAATGGGCTTCTGAAACCGCAGGTAAATATACAGAGTGGTATAAAAATACCGCTTTAGTCAGCTTTATTGTGACATTTTAAATTTGTTTAGATAATATGTTGAAGCGATTTACATTATTTATTATAATTGGATTTAACAATAAGAGTATTAAAGAAGTATTTTAGTGTTTGTAACTTTATATTTATATAAAGTGTGAGTATATTTTGTGGTAACGTAATACAAATAACAAAAACACCTAAAGTTTATAGGGTTCTATACTCGTAGGTATGCTTATTTCCTCACGTTGTTCCTGAGTGCATAATTAATCACTTTAAAACAATCATCATCATCATCATGATCATTATTACAGCCTACCAAAGTCCACAGCTTAAAATGGACCTCCACCATAGATTTCCTCCTTGGGGGATATATTAAATCGAATGGCTTATTAATGAATATTCGTTAGTTTTAAGTTATGTTCGACTGATATTTATTATTTAACATGATGTGCAAAAAAACAACCTTCACAATGGTCTAATTCGATCGTTTTAAAGCTCTCCGTTTACCCGGCCAGCTTTGAATGCGACCAGATCGCTGGAACAATGGCCAACGTTCCTCCTCGCCTGAATACAGCTAAAGGGGTAACATTTTTTCTCATGAAAAACATAAACTGAAATGTTTGGGTTTCACCCTCGGCTGTTTTTGTTAGCGTTTGTTTAAATTTGTTTTTGCTTTTGAGGCAGTTTCAAATTTTAGACAAATATTTTGTGCTCGTATTGACTAAACGAAAACCCAAAAATAAAATTTACTTTGTACTCGATTTGTAACATTTTTAAAATTTAAAAGTAACGTTAGAAATCTTGGAAAATAAACAGACATGGTAAAACAGCTCATTCCACGAGCTCAGTTTAAATACTTACTGCATTTTTTATCTTTGAGCGTGTGTTGAGTTTGCGGTGTAGTACAGAAAATTGCTTTTAAGCTTCTCCCGTTTTCACAAGGTGTTCTCAGCCTTTACACAATTAGTAGCGCCGCAATCATTAAAGAGTAATCCCTTTTTACATTTGCAAACGTTTACACGACCCTGTAATTATTCTACGGAACGAGAGTCGTAAATAAAGCGGGATAAGCGTGGCTTGTATAAATCATTCGCCGCATCGCGAATCCAGCTTAATTCGCGGATAGAAGAACAAAGCCCACGGAAATAAATATAGACGAGACAGCAGCAATGCTGGTAAATTAGATACTTCCGCAACGATACGGTTCGGATATATTAGAGTTCATTGAAAGTTCCGCGATATACTTAAATATAAATTTATCTCAAATTGGTACGCAAAATTACTGATAAACTTTTAAGAGGAACATTTAAGTAATTAGAATATTTTTAATTTAGTGATAACGATACCCTTAGTGTATTTTCATAATGATTGTGTTATACTTAAGTGAATACTAGACATTGAATAAAACTAACTTGAGCGCCGCTAAGTAATAGTACGAGATTAAACACCCAAATTTCAGAAGTATAAAAATAAGTAAATATACTATGGAATCTCCACTCCGGTGCAAATTACCAGAAGCAAAGAAAAAAAAATCGCTGTTCAGTGGAAGCACCTCCGGCATAATCATCGTCTTGAGGCGTAACCTGTTATCCTTAAGCCACAGCGAGGGCCAAATACTTTACCATGAACCTAGTTATGAGGTTGCTGGGGCTCTACCCCGAAATCGAACAGACGAGAACACCAGGGGTTGTATTATTATGTAGTATTATTATATATTATTAATGGTTGCTTGCTTTAAACTTCAAATGAGCTCTCGACGAAGTAGGTGTTGAGTCTCATAACCATAGAGATTATTCATTTCATTTTTAAAGATACCACAATTTAAGGGCACTGATATCCGCTTTGAATATGGGAATCACTTAGCACCTTTACTTAAATAATTTACATGCTCACAATCTTTGTCAGGCCAGCAGTAGTAGTGAGACCTAGTAACAGCTCTATGCGGCTAATATCTTCTTTAGTTATTGTTCTGAAATGTTCTGAAAAATAATGTCAGATTTAATGTATCAAATGCCTAATAGCTCATTAAAATGAGTAGTTACCTTTAGTTAGCTATCTTGAGCCTCTATTAAATATTTAAGTAATTTATATAGAATAATATTGAATGTTGATGATATGATATATTATAATTTATGTTTAAAAGTTAGATTATACAAAAATAGTTAGTCCTCTAGTGTTGCTATGCCCTTGTAGGGCGTCACATCTATACCTATCAAATGTAACATCTTAAATTTTTAATGTGACATGCAGTAAACAATTTGAATTTGTGTTAGAATTTAAATTACTTACTTCAACAAACAGTGCAATCGCAATGTTTCGCTCCTTTCTGAAACCTGATTGAGGATCAAGTAAAATGAAGTTGTCTTCTTGATAAGCTGTTACTTGCTGATATAGCACTTCTCAAGATTTTTTAATTAAATTAATAGAAACGACAAAGGATTATCGACAAAATTAAAAACACACTTAGCCCTTTAGAAGTACTGATTCAAATGATCTTTTTTTAGTCTATCCAGGCGGCAGAGAAATATTCACAGCCAACGTTATCGACCGAGAGATCATGTGAACAGCACCACGAGATGGTCTTCAAGTCTCAAAACACAGTGAATTATTATTCTATAATATTAACACAATGTTAATTATCGGTTCCTTTCTGTCGAATTTTCTGTCGAAATTTTCGGCACTAGATTTTATGATATATAGAATCTTTAAATAACGAATATCTCTATCAGCACATAAGCCGAAAATCATGTAATCATCACACAGATACACCACAGTGTTTGACTTTCTTCAATCCTACGATTGAAAGGCTACCTTTTCACACAAAAGAAAATTGGTCAAGCGTTAGATGCCCGGTAGACTGCACCAGTCCATTGTTCAAATGAAGGGGGCGTTATTCATCGATATGAACAGTTGAATACATTTGACGTTTTCTTAGAATTTCACCAGGCGCTGTAGATATGGATCTATCAATATCTTCTATAAACATTGTGTCTTGCTATCTTCATTTCTATTACATTTATTTGACCACACAGAAAGTTTTGTGTGAGACACTGGTAAGTAATAATTTATTTTAAAAATACAATTATTTACAAATAAAAATACGTGTGTTCCAATTTCAAATTTCTCATCACATTTTACGAGCTAAATTGAAATATCGTGATTTCAAATGTCGCCAGTAACCGAAGAAATCGATTGATAGACTTCAATTGGCATTTATGGCTAAAGGCCAACAACAAGCCAAGGGACAACTGTGTACTGTTGATATAACACTTTTCAAAACGTAGTAGAAAGGAGTGGTCGCCCTATAACGGCTGCTACGGAAGGAAACGTGCAAGCAGTGTAAAATTTAATTAAAAAGCATAGGCGAATTACGTATGCAGAGATTCAGCACATTTTACAGATTAATATTCTAAATAAATTAATATTCAAAACTGAAGGTAGCCACGTTAGCTATGACATCGGGACGTCAAATACCTCACAGCCCTTTCGTGATTGGAATAACACCCTGAGATAAAATGAGACCGAACGTATATTAGAAGTGAAAATACTCAAAGTTCATATTTTAGTGGCGGCTATTAGATCAGAATAAACGTCTTGATACTTTAGTAATTTTTAGAGACTGCAGTCAAGTAAACAGTGGTACCTTGTTTTCGATAATTTTAAAGCTTACATATAAAACTGTGCATTTTATATAACTAATATATTTTATTAATAACTTGTTATATTAATTTTAATAAGAAGTTCATTTCACTGGAAATATTTATTCATATTAACTTATGTTGTTTGTGATAATCAAAATCTAAAATTTTACTGTCGCTACAAAATTAATTTAGTGTATGTAATAAGTAATAACCTATACGCGAAAATAGATCCTATAATCAAGATTACTTAGCCGTAGTTTAATTTGGTGCAAGGATATCCTGACAGGGGATTTCATTAGATGCAGCTTAACCGCGACGTGTAAACATCGGGGACGAATTCTACGATATTATCTTACCGAGACACTTTCTGGACTTACACTATGACTTTCTATTAGAAATATGTTGTTGGATTTTGAACTGTTCTTTACAAACTAAATTTATAACAAAAAATATTAATAATTTCTATATAATAGCAGCAGAAGTCGGTGCTAAGACATAGTTATTAAATTATTGTAGACTTAAAGCCCCTTATATCATTTTTTTAGTTCTTTCTGTTCTTTTAGTGTTTATTAAAAGTCTAACTAAGTCCTTTTGACCTTTTTAGAGGACTTGGCAGGAATATGGCAAGCTCGAATATCGTCGTAGATAAAAATATTTGTGTGGATTATTTCTTAAAATTTATATGAGACCATCCCTGAAGTATAACTTATTTCATAAAAAGAATAACTAAAATAGGTTTACGATTGACGAAGTACGAATATTAACATACGTACAGAAAAGAACATAAGGTAGAGTTGAGGACGCCCTCCTTTTTAAAAGTCGGCTGAAATTACTTTGTGAATATAAAAATAAAGCATAATATTGTTTGTGCAACCTAGAAGCTTAAAATATTGATATTCCCAACTAAACGATATACAGTTTTTATGACATTTAAAACAGAAATTGACGTATGTATAATGGAAAACACTTAAGTTCACCCCACTCACAGTAAGTGCGCGCGTTGGTAAGATATATGACGTTGAATAATGACGTGTGGCCGAAGAACAATAACTTTTCAAGCCGTTAAGGAGTGAAACCAATCTCATGAGAGTTCACAAAGGGGACGAAATACAATAAAGATTCTTGGTATAACGGGAAAGATATTTAAATTTATAATATAACCACCACAGCTTGTATGACGAATGAGGATTTATAATTTTCCGCGTGCTTAAGTTTGCGATAATTTCAATTTTCACTTTATCATTAAATGTGTCATTCCTTGAATAATTAAATCATATTTTACGGGTATAAGCACAACGTAATGGATGACAGCTTAACAAAAACATCCTTATATTATTGAGTACGTCTGCCAAATGCGACGGCATGGCGCCCTCTTTCCCAGCCGAAACAATGATTGCGAGGGGTGGAAATAAAAGAGGAAACGGATGCACAGAGCGCCTCTCATATTGTCTTACCGAATTTGCTGATGTCATTTATTAGCCACTAACATAAAACATTTTTATGGGTACTGATATGAGCCGAACGTCTCGAAATAGTTGCCTTTCAGCTCTAGCTGAAATAAGAACAACCGATTTATTGTCGTGCATAAAATTGTATTGCGAGATTGGGTATGTTGTTGTTTCTTATATATGTTAATTGGAAAGTTTTTATATTTGAAGCGACAGTAAGCTAATGTTATACAAATTATTAAACACAAAATCCGTGGGTTCAAACCCGCCATTCGCTCAGCTCAGCTTAGGTGGTGAGGGAGAGTATACGTAGCTTGTTATTAGCACTACTATTTTTTAACTGCAAAAGAAAAAAAAATTGTTAGGGGTTGTTAAAAAACTGAAGATCCTTATTTTAGTATTAGAATAACATCACAATATCCTGATCATCATCACAGCCCATCGCAAATCCAATGCCAATACGCCTATCCCAAGGGTTTGCCAAGGGGTTTCCCAAGGGTGCGGGACTGGTACTTCAGAATCTTTCTTTTCCCATTGGTTCTCGGTTATACGAACTATGTACCATATTCATTGGTCGATTCAGCTTGCTAATCGATATGGCTGTGTTTGTTACTCAGGTTCAATTTTTTTTTCATAAACGTTACCACGTTACCAGATTACACACATAAATTTCACAAAGACAAACATCCAGACCCGGAACAATTACTTGTAGGCTATACAAATTCTCTTGTTCCGTATGGGATTCTAACCCAAGGCCCTAAGCGCCGCAACTCAATGCTGTGCTGCCACTGCGCCACGGAGCCGTCGAAGTTATAATTACATTTTTGTTAAGTATTCTATCGTGTTGATAAACTCCGAGCTTTGCTCTCTCCATAGCATAACAACATTAGGACATAACATTCAAATTGGGAAAAAATATGTATCTAAGTAAATCCCCTTAGACTACGTTTTGATTAATAAAATCAGAACCGCTGTAGGGATTCAGACTATTGTGTTGGAAAGTCACGGGCGACAAGTGACAAGACTTGTGTGACATGTGCGGATAAGCAACTGCGCGAGGTTGTCGTACGGTGACTCAAATATATTGATAGTTGACGAAAATTTGGATTATTTTTCCGAATTTCGCTTTAATTTACACGCTTTCATTTTAACACATAGATGCTTGCAAGGAATTTCAAATGAAGAATGTAGGTAAAAGGTTGTTACCTAACTAGACGAGCTAAGACAGAAAAGGTTTCACTCGGTTTAAATAGTACGTAAAACGTAGGTAACAAGATACAAGAAATAGAATAAATACAAAGTAGAATAATATATTATGAGTAATACTTTGTTTAACCTAACCGCTTGTTCCTATAATAATATTAGAGTAATATACAAATGCACTGCAAGAAAAAAAAAGTTTTTGTGTTTTGTTCTGTTGTAACATTAGCTGCTTTCAAGCATATATTTCGAAATTTTTAAATTCTATTATAAAGGTAAGACGTTGTAGTGGCAGCGTAAACAGTTTCGACTCCATTTAGTCTGGTGAGTACCTGACATTACTGGAAATGCCAGAAAGATCCGATAGATGGCGGTACAACCACCCCGATTACGCTAGCCGTAAAATAGCCGCCTTAACTGGCGACAGAGAACTGTGTCAAAGGTGCGGAACGTTGTGTGCTGCGCACGCCAATCCGCCTGCAAAGCTGTGAGTTAAAGGAGAATCCTCTCCACAACGGGAAATCCACAGCGGTGGTTACGGGATCATGATGATGAAGAAGAAAAATAATGAAGGTACAATGCGATTTAAATAATAATAGGAACGTAAATGACTTCGAATGACCGCGATCAGTCAACTGTCACTTGAAAAGTACGGCTTGCAAATAAAATTAGTTTTTCACTTTTATATTGTTTTAACTGAGTTTTAGTATTGCCAAATCTATTGAACTCATAATTAGTTTTAAAAATAATTTACAACTGATTTTTTTTTCGATTTTCATCAAAAAGCAAAGTGGACGTTATCTTGTAGATGTCAGTGTGCTTCGTCGTGCGATTGAGTGCTTATCTGGCACTTGATTAAGCGTAAGGAGGCAGACAAATATGTTCAACAGATAGAAAGGCAAATTGAGAGCCTAATACAAGAAGCAATTGCTTCAATTACCAGTTCAACGTCAAAGTGAATACCGGCAAAGGGAGAGCTTTAAAAACGATAATAACTTTGGTTTATTATAAAACTCGTAATGATATGCTGCTCAGACAGTAATGCAGAGATGAGCGTAATTGAAGTGCCAGATTACGATTGAAACTTTTTCTTTCATGATACTTTTGTATTTATTTGTAAAAAATATTTTTTTAAATTATCTGGTTTGCTTACCCTACCTAACTGGTTTGAATTGACAGCTATGACGTCACAATATAGCACCAGATCAGTACTATTCTTATTTGAATCCCATAGTAGGTAGGCATGGATTCACTATTTGTAGCGTAAAGCAGACAAAATGACCGCCGAGTAACACCCGCTGCTAGGGAATTTAAAAGTCGAGTTTCTTTTTAAAAAGTTTTGACCTTAATAATCAATCATACTTACACAAGTATAAAAATTACACCAACTAAATTACCGCATTTTTGGGATTAGTAGCGCAACTGACATTATGTGCACATTTCATTACTTAAAACAATTAAGGCGTATGGTGCAATTAGACTTGTCACGAAATTATTAATCAAGTTGCCTAGTTAAACAGAGCGATTGCGTGACGGGTAAAAAGTATGCATTAATAACAATTATAATGCTTGTTAGTCTAAGCGTTATATTGCAAACAAACTTATAAATATTAAATGCTGAACGGGTTCACATATTAAACAAAGTTAATATGACATCTGAGAATTTTGACTTATAGCTAAAACTACAGTGGTAGTTGATCTTCTCGTCGAATTAAATCGGGCGCATGCTCGTTCACGTAGCTGTTTGACGTCATAAAAATTGTGGTTTTGTCCATGTATGTGTGAGTTTATTATGTAGTTGTACAACAAATTAAAACCTCCCTTATAAAAATCTGCCCTATTATATATACGAGAATTTAAAGTTAAAGTTACAGCCTATATACGTTCTATTGCTGGGCACAGGCCTCCTCTCATTTCTGAGAGGGTTTTAGGGCTAGGTAGCTTAAGATGAGCCATGGTAGCTAAGGGGCTTAGCACTCGCTGTAAATTTCACAGTACGCGAGCAACCCAGGTTCGATCCCCGCCGGCACTAATGAGATTGTTAATTGCAATTTTAAGTGCTGACTTACCACGTGCTCGTCGGTGAAGGAAAACATCTTGAAGAAACCTGCATGTGTGAGAAAAAATATTTCGAAGACATGTGAAATCCGCCAACACGCATTGGGGCAACGCAGCGCGGCGGATACGTCCTTGCCCTACAATCCTCTCAGAAATGAGGGTAGGGCCGTACCCAGCAGTGGGACGTATATAGGCTGTAACTATAATTTATTTTTAGGGCTAGGAATAACATATAATATATAGATGAACTAAAAATTAAAAAAAAATCCATTAAAAATTTCAAGATCAACGGTTCAAATTACTTTCTCCCAATCCTATCACCAAATAAAATGAATAAGGAAATATTTGTGTAATATAAACAAAACATAAAATTACAAACAGTACGAGGGTGGATTGAAAAGTACTGGCCTAACCAAGAAAATAAACACATACTAAATCAGTAATATTTTTATTTTTCTACATAATCACCATCAAGTTCAATACACTTTGCCACCTCCCTTCCAAGCATTTAGACCGTTGAAAAATGATTCTTCCTTAGAGTCAAAATATGCGTCTACAGCTGCTTTGACCTCGTCGTTTGTCGAAAATCTTTGACCTCCCAAGTGCTTTTTTAGGTTAGGGAACAGAAAGAAGTCTGATGGTGCCAGATCAGGCGGATCAATACGGCGGATGCGGTAACAGTTCAAAGCCACAGTTGTGAATTTCAGCCATTGACTGTACTGACGTGTGAACACGGGCGTTATCTTGATGAAACAGGACTTTTCTTCTGAGCATTCCTTGACGTTTTCTTTTATTTCTCTCGTAAACGACGTAGTAAGGTGCAGTAGTAATCAGAGTTTATAGTCTGACCCTTTCAAGATAATCAATCATAATCACACCTTTCGAGTCCCAGAATACTGAAGCTATCACCTTATTTGCCGACAAAATCGACTTAGCCTTTTTAGGGGTGGTGAACCAGGTCTTCCACTGTTTTGATTGTTGTTTTGTTTCGGTGTACAGTAATGAACCCATGTTTCGTCCATAGTAACAAAACGATTCAAAAATCATCTGCATCGGCTTCAAATAACTCCAAACAGTCGCGTGAAATAGTCAATCGCGTCCTTTTGTTCAACTGAAAGCAGTCGCGGAACCCACCTCGCAGACACCTTGTGAAACCCAACTCGTTGACAATGATGTTTTGAGTTCGTTCATAAGAGATGCCTATAATCTCGGCTATCTCTCTAATTTTTAATCTGCGGTCTCCCATTATTAAATCAAGTACTTTTAATATTTTCGTCAGTAGTTGACGTCGAAGGCCTTCAGAGCGGGGTTCATCTTTCACACTCTCTACCACGCTTAAATTCTGCTATCCATTTTTGACGGATGAATATGACAGAGCACAATCGCTAATGTACTGACCATGTCATCATGGATGGCTTTTGATGATAGCCTTCTTATGGAGGTACTTAATGACGGCACGCTGCTCGATTTGCTCCATTCATGAAATTATGTCCGATTACTGTTAATAAATTTATAAAATCACAACTAATTATCGCACACGTTTCGAACTTCACACAATGAACTAGTCTGAACTGAACTAAATAATGTGGGTAGATTTGATTTTTAGAATTAAATGGATCTGTGTTAGGCCAGTACTTTTCAATCCACCCTCGTATTATTCGCGTCAATATTGCTTGTGACTGTTCTGACATAATATGATAGTACAGCAGGCATATGTCGGCGATACGCCAGGTTTTCACGCTCAGAGTTCATCACAGTGAAATAGCACACCATATATTACGTAGTTTATTTTCGCACAATTGCTAGTATAGTACAGAACAGTCTTTACATAAATCAACCGTAGTTTCCTTACAAAATGGATATAGCAAATACAACTTCTTTAAATCAAACAAATAAAATTAAGTACTACAAAATAATTCTGAAAATAGAGCTCAATATTCATAATAAATATTTTAATGAGTTTAAATAACTACAAACAATTTATATTATATAAATGTTTGTTCACTTAATTTGAACAAACATTAGTTTTTTTATAGGATAGGTGACAAACGAGCACACAGTCCACCTGATGGTAAGTGGTTGCTGTGACCCATAGACATCTACATTTATCCTCAATAAAGAATCAAAATGCAGATGCGTCGTCACCCGTGAGGACTAAGATGGAATGCCTCTTTCCAGTAAATGGGTCTCCGGTTCTCTACACTCACCATACGAAACACAGCAGTGTCAACCTGCCATTTTACGCTGGTATTCTGTGAGAGCGTGGTCCTTCCCGGTCGAGCCGACCCATTCGTGCTACAACTATACTACTAATATAGCTGCAGCATGGCTCTACCACGTAAAATAGTTTATCATAGTCAGTCAAAATCTGGGCTCTAATAGTCTGTCAAAAGGTGGCGCTGCAAGCAAGATTCGAATTAAATTAAACAAGACTTATTGCATAAAATAATAAAATTTGATACAAAATAATGATATTAATTCTAATAGATATTAATTTGAACATTTACACGGTAAAATGAGTATTTTAACAATAAATTAAACATCAAACGTCTTCAAAATTTTCAAACAGTCAAAACAGTGTCTACTAAATATCAGACCTTAATAAATAAGGGATTTATGTTTCTAAATAACTATTTAAATTTAAATCTTATATATTTCAGATATTCCTATACTAATATATTCACTTAAACGATAAACTAAAACATAAATATCAATATTTGCCGATAGATGGCGATTTGCGCCCATACATACGTTCGGCTGAGGCTGTTATACTTGCACAATACACCAATACTTGCTCATCATACTGGAGTTTGACTCAGCGTAATCACTACGCTTTTCTATATGGTTATTGCAACATTTAGCGCTCCCTATAGTTTACTTACTCCTACTTATTGAAATTTTATGAGTTACATATCATAACTTACCTACTGTACAAGGTGGGTGTCGTAAAAGGTGACAGAGGGAAAGGAGAAGGATAGACAGGAAATGGGCAACAACAATTTACATGTATTTCCCAATTTAATTATAAAAGAAATTGTGACACAGAATTTAAAAAAAACATAAAACATTAGTTTCTTGCTGGTTCTTCTATAAGAACGTCTTGCTTTTGCGAACCGGTGTCGATTTTGACCTTTGTAAGAGCTTTAAACAAGCTTAACTTGAATAAAAAAATTGACTTTGATAATGTTTATCATTTTAATTTAATTATTTTTCTCATATTTATGCCCCTTTCATTATATTTATATAAATCTTAAAATAATAAAAAAATTAAGAGATATCAAGCCTCATCTTCATCATCGTCATGGGTGATAAATTATATAAAAAAAAACATAGTATCATATTAAATAAAAAAAAATTAAAGATTTTTAAATAAAAATTATCAAATATATAAAGTTGTCTAAGAATAAAGTCAAGCTGTACACCTTTATTTTCGTACAAACAAATAACTAGAAACAAGTACCAGGAATGTTAATTCCAGTGTCGTTTTTCCCTTGACGTTTGACGACCAGACACGACAGTGCGTTTTCATTATATGCAGCTTAGCAGGCAGGAGTAAATAAAGCAGTCCATATTGCCGACTCGGCTCTTTCTCACGAATTCTATCCACCACGCGAGCACACTGAGCATAATCCGCTTTTTACGATTCTAGTCGTCTGTGTGGAAATATCTGAGTTCAAGACGAAATATCTAAGTAGATGATCCGAAAGCCCGTTCAAATCCCAGTAGAAACTAATATTTATACAGAATAGAATAGAATTGAATAATTTTGATCATAAATAAATCAAATATGACTTATTATATATAGAAAATGTTTTTTTACTTATTACTATCACTGAGTATTGGTTTGCTTATATTGTGATCTCTCCATGTCTCGAACATCGCATTCTATCCTACCGCCGATCTTATCATAAGTGTTACATCTAGTTCGTTGGAACATTCAATGGTTCTAACCAACTAGATCCAATCTAGAGTTAGTTAGATCTACTGACAAGACTAGAATATCTGTGTAACCGAATACGAACGACTGTGATTGACACCTCCTGCGCAGTATATTTATGGCTTTTGACTGCATTATGAAATTATGGATAAGAGTTGCCTTGGTTGAATTTGACAAGAAAATTATATAAATATTTATAGTTACTATGCACACACGATAAGAATATAAAAGGAGTGTCAAACTAATATTTTGCTTTACATCGCGAACTAACTTCGCGTGCGATGTGTGAGATGTGCAAAAATCTATATAAATCAAAAACACATTAAGTAAATGTTTGTTTTTAACCCAGTTCAAAATAATGAGGATGTTTTATACTCGACGCGTAAGTCTTTTTTTATGTATGCGTATAATATGTTTGATGTACATATGTTAACCGATTTCTCGGAAATCGCTGAACCAATTTTTTTTTAATGTAATAGGTTATAATTATGAGTGGTCCCGTATAAGTTCCAAGAAAAAAAGGTAATAAATATATTAATTAATGTAAAAAAAATAGACGATATTGTATAGTTGTTATCTTGAACTTGTGATATTACATAGACCGATCATAAGGGTAAAAAATAAGGATTTTAGTAAAAATTAAAAATCGACATACAAACTAAAAAGAATATAATAATATTCACATAATAACTTCATCATTACAGCCCTTCACAAGTCCACTGCTGAACATAGGTCTCCCGCAAGGAATGCCAAAAAGCACGGTCCTGAGCCACCTGCATCCATCGACTTCCTGCATGTCTTACCAGGTCGTCACCCATCTAGTGGGAAGACGCCCCACACTTCGTCCGCCGGTACGAGGCCGCCACTTGAGAACCTTTTTCCCCATCGGTTGTTGGTTCTTCGAGCTATATGGCCGGCCCATTGCCACTTCAGCTTACTAATCCGTTGGGCTATGTCGGTCACTCTGGTTCTACTGCGGATATCCTCATTTCTAAGTTTATCACGCAGAGAAACCCGAGCGTAGCCTCTCCATAGTTCGCTGAGCGACCTTGAGCTTCCTCATCCGGCCAGCAGTGAAGGACCACGTCTCAGTTCCATAGGTCATCACTGGCAACACGCACTGGTTGTACAGTCTAGTTTTCAAGTTTTGAGGTATACCTGACGAGAAGATGTGGTAATTTCCCGAACGCTGCCCAACCGAGTTGAATCCGTCGATTGACCTCTCGGTCGAAGTTGACTTACCTAGTCTGACTATTTGTCCCAGGTAAACATACTCGTCAACAACTTCGAGCTTAGTGCTCCCAACAACTACCGGCATAGGTGTGACATGGACATTAAACATAATCTTTGTTTTGTCCATGTTCATCTTAAGACCTATCCGTTGGGAGACACTATTGAGGTCATTGAGCATAGTGCTTAGGTCCTCCAGCGATTCTGCCATAAGGACTATATCGTCGGCAAATCGAAGGTGAGTGATGTACTCGCCATTGACGTTAATACCGTATCCTTTCCAGTCCAGTAGCTTGAAAACGTCTTCCAATGCAGCGGTGAAGAGTTTCGGGGATATAACGTCACCCTGTCTTACACCTCTCTGCAGTTGGATAGGTTTCGTACTCTGATTCTGTACTCGGATAGCCATCGTAGCCCTACTGTACAAACACTTCAGCACTTCGATATACCGACAGTCAACTTGGCACGGCTGAAGGGACTGTAGCACCGACCAAATTTCGACGGAATCAAAGGCTTTCTCATAGTCCACATACGCAAGGCAAAGTGGCAGATTGTACTCTTTGGTCTTCTGCACAATTTGCCGAAGGGTCTGTGTGTGGTCTATTGTACTAAATCCTTTTCGGAAACCGGCTTGTTCGGGAGGCTGGAAGTCATGGAGTCTGCATGCGAGACGATTCTTAATGACTCTCGAAAACAGCACGTAGACGCGGCTCAGAAGGAAAATCGGTCTGTAGTTCTTCAAGAGATCGTTATCGCCTTTCTTGAAGAACAAGACTACCGCACTTCTGCTCCACCACCAGTGCCACCATGGAGGACGGAATTAAAGAGCCTCTGAAGGACTTCAAGTACAGGTTTTCCACCCGCTTTCAGAAGCTCCGCTATAATTCCATCCTCACCTGGGACCTTGCCGTTTTAAGGTGCTGGAGAGCCATTCTAATCTCGCTCAGAGTGACGTCCGGGATATCTTCGGAATAGTGTCGGATAAGACTCACTCTTGGATCGTTACTCATACTTACGTGTGGCTCAATGATGACGTGTACAGCTGCCCATAGAACCTCTCAATCTCACTCAAAATCTCAGGTGTCCCGGAAACGATGCTGCCACACTCGGTCTTCAGCTTTGACAGTTGGCTCTTTCTGACAGACAGATCTCTGGCAAGACTTTGGAGCCTTGGTTCCGCTCGATCGCTTCTTCAATACAAGCTATATTGAAGTTGCGTAAGTCCCGCCGCATGCATTTTGGAGATCTGTCTGTTCAGTTGTCTATATGCTGTCAAATCTGGTGAAGACTGCAGCTTCATTTCCGTTTAACAGCCATGATATTAAGAGTGTGATCGGAGAGTTTTGTGTTCTTCTGCGGCGGGTCTTGCAGGACTTAGCTCCGACCGCATGGACAGTTTCCACGAGATTATTATTTATATCGTCCACTTCATTGCAGTCTTCTAGGCACTGAAAACGGTTTTGTAACTCGAGCTGAAAGGTTTCGGAACTTTGGACTAGAGCACGAGGGGACCTCTCAACTTAACGTTTAGGTTCAGTGTGCCTTTAACCATTCGGTGATCGCTGCCGGTTTTCAGCCTCGCGATCACTGAGATATCACTGAACAGTTGTCTTCTGGTCGTCATAATGAAGTCAATCTCATTTTTGTTGAACCTTCGGGGCTCGACCAATTCCACTTCCTGTGGGGCCGCTTCTGAAAGAAAGAGTTCATCATAAAGAGTCCTCTTTTTCCATGAAGTCAGCCAGCTGCTGGCCCTTGGGTTCCGTTGCCCTATTCCGAATTTCCTTACTTTCAGCTCACCGTTCTCTCTTCTGCCTATTTTTGCGTTGAATTCTCCCATTAACACCGTATAGTAGGTTTTGGAGGAATGCATGGCTCTAGAGATATCCTCAGGCATTTCTCCACCTCCTCATCGGGGTGTGCCGAGGTTGGTGCGTAAACCTGTATGACCTTCAGCGAATACCGTTTGGTGATTCTGAGTATAAGGTACGCAACCCTCGTCGAAACACTCCCAATCTTTACAACGTTGTTAACGAGAGACTTGTGGACGATAAATCCGACACCTCCTTGGGACAGATGTTCGCCCTCCTGGTGATAGAAAAGTTGCCGGATTCGAGGATTACCGTGTCCTCCCCTCTCTTCGGACCTCGAATAATCCTATAATATTCCAGCACAACTTGTCTATCTCTTCTTCCAGCTCCAAGATCTTCTCGTCAGTCCTCAGGGTGCGTGCGTTATAAGTTGCCAGGAGTCATCGTAGGTGGCAACCGAACCTCCACCCGAGATTTAGCACCCCTGCCCCGCCGTTACCGTGGTCGCCACCGTAGCCAGGAATAGCGGGGCCGCCGGGGACAGGGGCCGTCTCTTCGTAATTTTATTCATTGGGGTGTATATTGCCATAGTTGCCACACTTGGCGAGCGAGTTGGCAACCGCAGTTTTTAATTTTGTTATTGCTGTTATCAGGAAGATGCTGCTGCCCATCTCCTGCCTGTTGCCACTGTCGCCTCTTACGACACCCACGGGAATATATGGGGTAGTGGATATTCTTAACCGCCACTACACGGCCACATTATAACTTACTAAAAGTTAAATTTTCATTGATTTTGGATAATATATACCTGTCAGTAAACTTCCTCCTCCAGCAATCCTCTTTTGCCCGCGTAGCTTTTGCAACTAGTAGATATTTAGATATCTACTAGTATAGGTAGATAAGAAAAAACATTTTTCGGATTTTAGTTACTCGTACTTTATTGAACGATTTACTCCACCACCCTCTTTGTAAAGTTTGTGCTGTATAGTAGCAAATAACTTCATAGTAGTCTTTTGTGTATCACAAAGTTGTTCGAAATCAAATCAAAGTTTTATCTTGCACAATAATAAAACGGATATCACGACGACATATCGATAAAGTCGAATACAATGAATGAACCAATTGCCGTTTACAAAAAAAAGGTGAACTAGAAATAAAATGTTAAAAAACATAAGTTTATGTTTTATTATATTATGTTTAAACTTATAAGTTTATGTTAAATATTCTTATAGTAGTATATCAGATGAGATTTTGAAGGCCAGTCTAAATGAAAATGGCCAGACGAGCTTGTCTCGTACAAAAAGAAAGGGAAAAATCAATTAAAAGACCTAAGAAGAGAAAGAAGAGAGACGTTTGCATAATAGTGGGAGAGCATAGACTAATTTATAAAGTTAAAAAATAGTGTCATAAGCGCCATAGCCTATAACTAGATAAGCTCTACTAAACTAGAATTATTTTGTAGCACGCTTAATAGAAAAATTCGGCAATCTACCAATACCAGTACTAGAATCTAACACGGGCATAATTCTGTTATCTTTTATAATCCTATAGCTGGGCAAAAGTCTGACCAGTGTCCTTCGAATGCATCAAGACCTACACTTCATGTCTTTCAGGATCCACCACGTTGTCAGTTTCCGTCATGGGAATCTAAAGAGTGAAAATATTTATCCATAGCTTTCAGTCCATTGAAGACTCCTGCCCTGCCCCACCCTGCCCACTCCCTTTAAGCAATTTTAAAACCTCTATCGGTATTAATGTTAGAGTATTGTGTTGTTATACGGATTTGGCCTATTCGTCTCACTACGCTACGCGATATGATACGATAGACTTTTATAAATGTTTTCTTCATGCTAGAGCCTCGCTGCAGTTATATTATGGCTGCAACACATATGGATCGGCTCGACCGGGAAAGGACCGCGCTCTCGCAGAATACCAGCGTAAAATAGCAGTATAATGCCACTACGTTTCGTATGGTGAGTGTAGAAGATCGGAGACCCTTTTTACTGGTAATGAGGCCTCACGTCTTAGTCCTAAGGGCTACAACGAATTGCATTTTGATTCTTGACCGACGATACATGTAGATGTCTATGGGCCTCAGCATCTGCTTGCCATCGGATGGAAAGTGTGCTCGCTTGTCAAGCTTATTCTATAAAAAATGAGTATCGCATTTTCTGTTCGGTCTGATGACAACCGATGAGTTAAAGTCATAGTTCCTTCCCGTCATTATGCCGCCACGATATTCAATGTGATTAATTATGTGATTTATAACATGTATAATAATAGATACCTAGAAGATTTACCTAGAACAGAATGACCTACTTAGTGACCGGCAATACGGGTTTCGCCGAAATCGGTCAGCTGGAGACCTTCTAGCGTATGCCACACACGTATGGGGTGTGGCACTAGAGAACAGTGGGGAAGCACTTGCTGTTTCCCTTGATATCTCTCTGATTGAGTGGGTAAAGGACTTTCTAAGTGAACGGTCTATCCGGGTCGTTGTCGATGGCTGCTCATCCGATCCTGTGGTGACTAACGCCTGTGTTCCTCAGGGGTCCGTTCTCTCCGCAACTCTCTTAATAATCTGCTTATGCCCGGTATCTATGGGTATGCAGACGATAGCACAGTTGTGGAGGGATACCAGCCAAGTCCTCGGGCCAGTCAGGATCAAATCCAGTCCGAAAGAGAAGCTAGAGCGTGTGAATCTCACACTACAGGCAGTCTCCGAATGGGGCGATGCCAATCTTGTGAAATTCAACGCCCCCAAAACACAAGCGTGTCTCTTCACAAAAAGGAGCCAGCTCATCTTGGCTCCTTCTTTCCGAAATGTATCACAGGAATACATCGACCGCCTTCAGTTGTTGGTGGTTGAGATATCCTCAAATCTGAACTTCGGACGGTTCATTGAGTCCAAGTCCAAAGTAATTGCAAGGAAGCTAGGAGTCCTTATAAAGGTGCGGCGATACTTCACGCCGGGACAGCTGCTTACTTTATATAAAGCGGAAGTCCGGTCGTGCATGGAGTATTGCTGCCATATATAGGCTGGTGCTACAAAATGCCACCTAGCAGCTTTGGACTCAATGGAAAGGCGTGCTAAGAGGCTTATTGGTGACCCGAATTTGGTTAAAACCAATCTTACCAGCCTAGAACACAGGCGCAAAGTAGCCCGCCTCTTGGTTTTCTACAGGATGCATTACGGAGAATGTGCGCAGGAATTGCATAATTTAATTCCTCCCTCACCCTTTTACTATGGGACAACCAGACGTTCGGCCAGTCTCCACCCTTTCATTGTTGACTTACCACGCATTCAAACAAAACGGTTTGCTACATCATTCATCATGAGTACAGGAAAAGAGTGGACTAAGTTGCCAGCATCTGTATTTCCATCCGATTCCAAGGTGGGTGCCTTCAAGGTAAGAGTGAATAGGCTTTTGTTAAGTCAGTGCGCTTCACCATCTTAGGCTACATCACCACTTACCATCAGGTGGGATTGTAGTTAAGCGTTGGCTTAGAATAATATAAAAAAATACATGTTATAATATACACATATTATAAAATTACGAATCGTGCGCTTGGTGTGCAGCTCGGCGTTCGTCTCGGCGCATTGGCTATTGAGTCATGAAGCGAGAAATTTTGTACCGGCGAGGCTTTCATCTTACGCGGTGACTGTAAGAAATAATTGTAAAGGGGCTCGCTGTTGACGTCAGTATACACTTTTGTACAATTGAAATGCTGACAAATACATTTTATTTTATTTTATGGGTTTGTTTGATTGTTCAAAAATTTTGTTCTTAAAGTGTTTGTAGATCTGGTGTGAGTCCTTGTTTTTGTAGTAAATTAAAAAATTGTTATCATATTAAATTTAATGAATATATTTATTATATAAATAATTTATATTTAAACATAAAATGACAAAATAACTTCCACATAACAGTTTCAGAAGACATGGATATATAAGAATTATAATCCCGGCTTCAAAAGCTATTATGTGAAAGTTATTTAATTATTTTTGGTTTTATGTAGTCAGCTTTTACTTTTTATTAAAATATAAATTTATAGCCATTTTGAGTAGACTAAGGAATATCACAAGCTGAAGATAACAATATTTTCTCTATTTACCCTTATTTTCATAGTGGTGTAATTTTTTCTCCAAATTTATATAACACCACCCCTGAAGTATAGCCTATTTAAAAAAAAACATTCGGTTTACAATTGTCGAGAATATCGCGTAACGTATAAAAAAGTACACAGTCGAAATGAGAACCTTTTCCTTCTTTTGAAGTCGGTTAAAAATGCAATAATTGTTAACTCTTATAAAATTTAGGTAATTAATAAGATGCATGTTTTTGTCGCCATGTATGGCAGCATAAGAGAAAACGTGGTGACCTTATTTTGTAGATGTAGTAAGAACGAACTTAGTGAAAGGCCCAGACGATCTTTTAGCTTCTGAAAGAGTGCAGTAGAATCATCTTGTAGTTATACTAGATATAAAATCACCAGATGGCGTAAAAATTGCGACATGGTACTGACTACTATCGCTAATGCTTCTGTCAAGCGTAGCGATTACGATTAGTCTTTTCTACAGTAGGTTATGCCCATTGATTTTTAAATTTTCATACTTTTTTATTACTTTTTGTATCAAACGATTTGTGAAATGTATAAGTCAATGTCTGTTTGTTAAGATCACACCTACTTGTAATGCCTATACATGCTTAGAGAACATTATGTTTAATGAAACTACTCTTTCATATTTTAAAGGATATGAATTATTAGTTCAGTTACGTCAATAACAAAAATATTTTCATATTTCATATTTATAAAATTAAATCTTTTTGATTTGTAGTAAAATTAAAGAAACGAACTCGCAAAAGCTTTACTGAATTGCGTTCTACGTACCATTGTTACGTAAGAAGCTCGATATCTGTTAAGATTGATTTATTTTATGGGTGTACACCCCATGCCAAAATTCAATTTAGATTGACCAAAAAGATAAAACGCTAGGACGACGAGATGGGAAACAAGGAGCACAATTTTTTATCTTTAAGTTAAGTAGTTTATAATTACAAAAAAAAAATAAAAGTATATTATTTTCAAAATGTTTACCTAACCATTAACCCCTTGAGTAAACTTTTCAGAAAGCCTTTTTTTTGCTTTGCAATCGACACAGCCGGTTGTCTCGATTAGTATAAGTACTGAAGCTTTTCTCCCATATAATATACACATATATATATGTGTGTTTGTGTGTGTGTGTGTGTGTGTGTGTGTGTGTGTGTGTGTGTGTGTGTGTGTGTGTGTGTGTGTGTGTGTGTGTGTGTGTGTGTGTGTGTGTGTGTGTGTGTGTGTGTGTGTGTGTGTGTGTGTGTGTGTGTGTGTGTGTGTGTGTGTGTGTGTGTGTGTGTGTGTGTTTGTGTGTGTGTGTGTACATCAGTACGCTTTATCATCTTCGGCTGCATCTCCACTTACCATCAGATGGCAGTTGAAAAAAATAAATATGAAGGTGCGACAATAGACACTTCCTTTCGAGAAATTAGAAGTTGAAAATATTTTATGCCACCATTAATAACAATAAATTTATGTAAGAATTTGTATAAAAGTTATCGGTGTGGATACAATAGTGATTCCTGTTAAATATTATAATTACTGGTAATATTGGCCATTAGTTGTACTACTCACAATATAGTGATATAATGAACCTTTTACGTAACCGATTATTCTAGTTGGTCGCGTCGTTTATAGCAATTCCATTGAGTTCATTACACACGGCTATCATTGCGGCTCAGTCTTGTTTAGTGATGAGGTAAATATGGAGCCGAGTTTATATTATGTATTAGTTCTTAAAAATAAACACTTAATTTCGTATGGAATGTTTTACTATATTAATTTAGAAGGTTTCAGATTTTGCTATACAATGAAATTATTTTAAAACATGGTCCATCGTATCTCTTAAGTGACGGAAGAGTCGACTAAGCCAATGAAACTTAATGACAACATGACCAGCAAGTAGCGACGTATATAACAAGCACATGTTCTTGTACGAATGTACGCTTAGCGCCTCATGCCGTGGCACTGAGTTTCTTATACTTAGGGGATTGCTAGATGGAATTTTTCTTTTTTCTTCATCGGGTCCCTCCCGTTGTAAGGAAGATATGCTTTAATCACGCGTGGCAGGCGGATTGACGATCACAGTAACAGACCTTTCGTACCTTTGACACTGCTTTTCGTTGCCAGTCTGGGGATTTTACGCCTGGTGCAAACGAGTCCAGTCCAGAAAAACTTCGAGGTCTCTGATAGATGTTGGTACACCGGCACATCTATATCAGAAAAAGCGGTCTTTAAGACCCAAGACGGCAACGGAGAGCGGCGTCAAATATACGAAACATCTGGTTCTGCGATTGCGTCTACTAAGCGTGGCGATTATGACATCTTCCTAGAATGGAAGAGTCCCATGTACACAACAAATAGAATAAAATATTTGATATAGGTATACCATCATCAATCAGGGAAACAAAGATAGTATGTTTCTGGCCTTTCCGAAAGTTGCCACTTACGATATTCACGAAACAACATGAGTCGATAGGTGATTCTTTAAAACATTTATATTAAAAGTCCACCAAGCGAGCTCAAAGCGAAATTATAATATAATGTTGCTAAAAAATATTTTCGGCTTCCAAGCAATTATTATCTTGGAAATTTATAATATTTTTTTTTGGATTTATTTTAAAAGGAGGGGAATGAAACAAAAGTCCACCGCTGAACATATAGATTGCCTTAGAGGGGGCTGATATTCACCAAAGTTGGCACGCTTGGCAGGCGAATTAGCAACTGCAGTTTTTTTTTTTTAAATTATTTTGAGTTGTTATCAGAAAAATGTTGCTGCCCATCGCCTGTTTCATTTCGCCTCTTACGACACCCAAGGCATGATATGGGATTCTCTGACACCTCACATACACACATCATCATCATCATTACAGCCCTTCACAAGTCCACTGCTGAACATAGGCCTCCCCACGGAATGCCACAAAGCACGGTCCCGAGCCACCTGCATCGACTTCCTGCATGTCTTACCAGGTCGTCACTCCATCTAGTGGGGACGCCCTACACTTCGCCTGCCTGTACGAGGCTGCCACTGAAAACCTTTCTTCCCCAACGGTTGTCGGTTCTTCGAGCTATATGGCCGGCCCATTGCCACTTCAGCTTACTAATCCTTTGGGCTATGTCGGTTACTCTGGTTCTACTGCGGATATCCTCATTTCTAAGTTTATAGCCCTCTCCATAGCTCGCTGAGCGACCTTGAGCTTCCTCATACGGCCAGTACATACAGACATACACATGATTTTTCCATACAACGCTTTAACTAATTAAATGGTTGAATTTCAACCAAACGCGGTACTAGATAGAACCTGTATATACTTTGACACAATACTAAGTTTGTCGAGACTCGAGATCCATTCCGTTGTCGTAACGACGTGTTATTACGCTTACCCAAAAATCTTTATAGCGCGTTCGGCCATTCCAGACCCAACCTAATCAAGCGACGCTCCAATGGTAGCAGTTAGTTCTATACATGGCAACTTACAATGTAGGTATATTGCGTTTGTTCAAGGTAGATAAGATCGTATTTGCCCAACAATTTGTGTCTCATTAAGGAGCTACATAATTGTGTTCTGCCGCTACGAAACTAATTGTGTGCGTATCAAACTATGCTTAGTTGTTTCGGTATACGACAATGAAATTCTATTTGAGTAGTGAATCGGGTGTTCAATTATTGTACAGTTATTGTGCCTACTAATGCTTGCGGTTATTACCGTATTTATTAAATTAAAAACCATGTGGCAAAGCAGTTAGAATACTAGGGTGTACGATTAGTTGATTTTATATTCGTATTCTTATGATCATCAATGTTCATAATAGCTAAATAAATGCTTTTACTTTCATATTATTGTTCTTTATTCGTCACAGAATAAAGGTTATAGACGAGAACACAATCCATCTGATGGTAAGTGGATGCTGTGGCCCATAGACATTTACATCTATCCTCGATTAAGAATCGAAATGCAGATTCGTTAAAACCCTTAAGGACTAGATGATATGCCTCGTTTCCAGTGAAAGGGGTCTCCGGATCTCTACACTAACCATATGAAAACAGCAGTGTTAAGCTGCTATTTTACGCTGGTATTCTGTGAGAGTCGTCTTAACTGGGGAAGGACTACGCTTCCTACTTACTACTTCCTTCTTACTTTCTACTTACGCTTACTACGCATTCGTGCAACAAACATGAACTAATGCCAAACATGAATGCCACAAAGCATGGTTCTGAGCCACTTGCATCCATCCTTCCTGTATCCCTTACCAGGTCGTCACTCCATCTTGTGGAGGCCGCCTTATTCTTCACTTAACCAATATGAGGTGGCCACTCGATAACCTTTCTTCCTCAACGGTTGTTTGTTCTTTGAGCTATATGACTGGCCCATTGCCACTTCTGATTACTAATCCATTGGGCTATATCGGTGACTCTGGTTCTATTGCGAATGTCGTCATTTCTAGATCTATCACCCAGAGAAACCTCAAGCGTAGCCCTCTAGCCCGTAGCTTACAGAGCGACCTTATGCTTCCTCATACGGCCAGCAGTAAAGGATCACAGACCATATTTCATCACTCAGATCCATATGTTATCACTGGCAACAGGCACTGGTTGTATAATTTCGTTTTTAGGTTTTGAGGTATACCTGACGAGGTGTGTCGTAATCTCCCAAACATTGCACAGCCAATTTAAGAAATAAAAACATTTTTCAAAAATATATGAAGTCCTAGCCGCAGCAGTTAAAAGTAATGTAAAATTACTGTATACGTTACACTGCACGGCACAGGCCTCCTCTCATATCTTAGAGGGTTTTAAAATCATCATGACGGCTTATGTTCTACCAAAATAAAATGATTAAAATATCGTGTTTGGTATCTTATAATTCAATTAATATAGCTAAAATGCTCTTCTAAAAATAATATGCGTTATAGTTCTTTGAAGTCCTGCCCCAGTGGCTTAGCAATGAGTTGCTGCGCTGGTGTCGCGGGTTCGTATCCCGCACGGAACAAGTATTTGTATGTCCTACAAATAATTGTTCCGGGTCTGGAAGTTTGTCCTTGTGCAATTTGTGTTTGTAAACTGCCTCCATGATGCAGGAGAAAATCCTAGTGTAGAGGGGTAACGTTTTTTTTTAAAAAAAGAAAGAAAAAGAAAGAAAACTCAGCTTTTACTTTTTATTAAGAGTTTAATTTATTCTGTGTATATTATATGTATGTGTTGCATGTATATATTTTAACTTAATTTGATTTTAACTACTTAACTGCCCATAACTCACTCTCTGTTCTACCCAAGGTTAGCTGGTAGAGAATGCCATATAGCATTTAAGCTCGCCTTTGTACACATATTTGGTGCAATAAAGAATAAATAAATAAATAAATAAGTGAGCTTTGTGAGAAATCCTCCAACCTCTCAGCAATTAGTGAAGGCTTGCCAGCAGTGGGATGTAATTTATTTTTACCCGACTGCCACAGAAGGAAAATAATATATAATATAAATAATAAGTAATATATCGTAAGTGAAGCTATCTTAACGCGATAAACCAGCAACGTAAAGCTGCATTGTTTGGTATAGCGTGAGTGACGAAAGCCGGAGACCCTTCTAATTAGTAATGAGACATTACATCTTTGTCCTCAAATGTGACAACATTGAAATGTCTGCAGATATTTCTTTACATTGATAGACTTCATATCTTTCAAATCACGTACTTGATTTTTTTATTTCTCGAACATTGAGTTTTCCTCGCGATGTTTTCTTTCACCACAGAACACGTAGTAAATGAGCACTTAAAATTGCAATGAACTATTTCATCGGTAGTGGATCGAATCCTCCTTAACCTCGAATTGCTGGCGTACTATGTAATGTTTTCTGAGCTACGACGGCTCTACATATAAAAATGACTAGACATAGATAAAACCCATCCAAAAGAGCGGTCATAGACTGGTTATTGTAAAGCAGCCTTACCGGTGAAAGTGCATCAATAAAATTGAAATACTTACAAAAGAATAACTAATTATATACTTGTCTCGGTTTTATTAAAAAAAAGGTTTAGTCTTACAATTTTACGCCTTTCAATTAGCTTTCAAACGTATTAGAATTTGAATAAACTATGAATAACATAATACTGAAATACAATATGTATATTTATTCTAAAAGCCGTGATGGCTCAGGGGCTGATTTCATATAAAGTGAGTAATCCGAATTTGTCTTTCCCGAAATTGTCTTCTTTTGCCGATTTAAAAATGGAGAAGGTATTTTTTTATGTATATTGCGTGATACCTTAGTCTGTGCCTTTTCGGTTCGTTTTTTTTCCTATTTTGATGATTCTTTTTTGCCCAACTACGGAAAACTAATAGGAAGGTTAAGATTTTAGCTGGCTATTGTATGTATGTATGTATGTATATATGTATGTTCTTCTATTACCTTCGATCTTCCAACAACAGTATTTTAGAAATAACTTGTCGTATTTTAACATATTAACATTACAGCGTCATGCACTTTCGCAGCTTTTGGTTTATCTAACGCCACGTAAAATCCATCATGACGGCATATGTTCTACCAAAATAAGGTGATTAAAATATCGTGTTTGGTATCTTATAATTCAATTAATATGGCTAAAATGCTCTTCTAAAAATTATATGCGTTAAAATTTTTTGAAGTCAGCTTTTACTTTTTATTAAAAATTTAATTTATTCTGTGAAGTGAGCTTTGTGAGAAATCCTCCAACTTCTCAGCAATTAGTGAGGGCTTGCCAGCAGTGGGATGTAATTTATTTTTTACCCGACTGCCACAAAGGAAAATAGTTAATATATCGTAAGTGAAGCTATCTAAACGCGATAAACCCAGCAACGTAAAGCTGCAGTGTTGACCGTGCTTTGTGGGCATTCCTTGGGGGAAGCCTGTGTTCAACAGTGGACTTGTGAAGGGCTGTAATTGATGATAATGATGACGATGACTAACGAGAGCCAGAGACCATTCTTATTTGTTCTTCAAAGACATTACGTCTTTGTCCTCAGATGTGAGAACACTTTTATTCTTATTTAGCGTCAGTAGGTTTGTGTGGTCATTTTTTTGCCAACTTCAAAGAAGTTTGAAATTTAAAATTCATTATTTGTATGTTTTTTGAATGTATGTATGTATGTTCCGCAATATCTTCGTCAATTGTAAATAATTCGCCAACACGCATTGGGGCAGCGCGGCGGACATTTCCTTGCCCTAAAACCCTCTCAGAAATGAGAGGAGGCCTGTGCCCAGCAGTGGGACGTATATAAGCTGTAACTTTACTTTACTTTATTTACTTTTTAATATATATTACTACTTCACTGTTTAAATTATTACTTTGTCTTATTTCGTTAACTAGGAGTACTTCCTAAATTGTAGCACATTTTTATGTGAATATCTAGTGAATATTTTAATATAATATGTTTATTAAGTACCAATTAAAACATTATTATATTAAGTATTTACTTTTTAATTATTAGAGAATTTCGCTCGGCGTTATAGTTACTTGTTTGTCTTAAAAGTTACGTATAATATATTCCATCTGAGTGCACATGGAGGCAATGTTTACTGTATACGCAACCCATTAACGCTTTACACTTGTAAAGCGTATATAAAATTCGATATATTCGAGTCGGGAGCGAATTTAACCTTCAATAAAACGTGTGCCGCATAAGTTAAGCCGAGTCTTAAGGGAACATTTGTTCAGTAAAATGCGTGACGAAATTGCGGGCGCGGGTCTCCATTCTCGTTCTTCGATCACTCACACACACTCAACCCCAACACTTAGCGTTCCCTTTTTTCCAATTTCACAGGCTTTTTTACACATCAATCTCCGCTATATATTATGAAAAGAAAGCATTTTATTTCACAATCTCATTTGACAACAAGCGTAGTTACTTAAGCCGCATCTGAAGTTTATTTTTTAAAAGATTTTTTTATTAAAAATAGAGAGATCAAGCGAATCTATCTAATAAAGCTAATTTAATAAATTAAAGAAGAATAAGCGCGATTTAGAAAGACTGTCAGAAGAATAGGTTTTAGAAAAGGTGTACCTAGAACTTTTTAGCAGCAACTTAGTAACATACATTATTTATTGGTAGCTTAATATTTTAAATGTTATTAAAATTTATAAAAATAAATATATAAATATAATATTGGATGATAGTATAATCATACATCTTAAATCTTTTTTGCAGTAAGCCAATTTAAAAGAATTTACGTGATTTTCCAAGTGTAAAAATATAAAGAAACATTTTATTTATATTTTTGGACAGTTATTTGACTAAAAGAAAATGATAGAAAAGATGAATAGCATTCCATTGCCAGCCCCGTTTAAAGGTCCGAATAAGCGGCAATTACTTCCATTGACAGGGCACTAAAGGAACATCAAGCGTATGGCAGCTTTAGTTGCAGTTTCATTATCCGCACCCTTGGACCATTGGGCTTATTGAATCGAACGATAAGGTGCCTCAGTAATTTCCTGCCATTTACTATCATTACTCTTCCCCGTGATCATCAAATGCTGTGGTTGGGGTAAATGCATCGACATTTACAAAAAATTGACTGTGGTCAGAATAGTTGCGTAGACTTTCTTCGTAACTGTTTCCGGAGGGTTGCCGGTCGTGCAAAACCAAAATTTAAGTTATTTCTTGTGGAGAAATGACGTAAAAATAAAACCTTATAAAACTATCACTAGGAAATTGGAAAAGAAATATTTTAATAATAATTAATACTTGTAGATATTTTCGCATTAATTTCCACATAAAAATTGCTTTACTTCCTTACTAATAGCTAAAATACTAATAGAAAAGAATGAAGTTGTAATGAATAATTTAAAAAAAAAACAGTTCAATATTATACATATGGCATTAATATAAAAATATACAACTAAACAAACATAATCGTTTTACTGCCTTAATAGCAAGATTTTAAATAGCAAAATGGTAAACGATTTTTCATTCGGGTAGTAAAATTGCTGAGATATTTAAAATGTAAATATATAAGTTAGCAACAAACAGGGGTGAAGTATCTATGTGTCACATACAAGATCGATTAATGGCCTCTAATTACGCAATTTCTGGCGATCACTAATTGTGGTGTGGACCAGTATATTCTGCGTGACAGGACGTTATTTCCCCGGAGGGCAGTAAAGATAACGTTTCGTTCATAGAAGCAAAAAATAATTTCTAGATTTGTCTTTAAAATTAATTCATCTTTTCTTTAATTATTATTTTAATATTTTGATACCTACACGTAAGCAATATTTTCGTAGATAAATATTTACAAACCTTCAAGTACATTGGTAGCATTCTACATGTAAAAAATGTTATCATTCTTAACAACTATTAAGTTTAATAAGTTTTGTAGTGTTAATTTATTTGTAGAACTAATTATTGGAAAATTGTTAATGGTTTTTTCTTTAGTTTCACTTAACGTACGTTCTCTTCCATTATTATTTAAATCTGTGTAAGTATGTATCAGAAGCGTCGCGCCGATGGTATTTCTGGCTAAAATTATTCACTGACTCGCCGAGCATTGTTCTCTGATACTTTATTTGTTCATTGTCTACTGGGATGCCGCCAATGTTAATACTTTTTGGTTTGACTGTATTGTCATTTGCAGTGCCATTTTCTTTGTGTCCGCAATTTGTAATGATTTATTGTAATTAAAAATATATTCTAGCTAATTTCATTATAACACGATGTGTAAGTGATAATTATGTTAAATGGATGAAGTGTTTTCGGTTTGTTCTGCTTGCGTCCTTAATAAAATCTATATTCGATTCGCTTAAGCATTACATCGGATCTTAAATCGGTTATTAAAACGAAAGTTTGTTGCGTACCTACCCCACTTCTTATAGTTGAAGATTATCCTGTAACTTTACCGTTACAGACTACTAAACTTCACTGTTAAATATAGGTCTCCCCCTTACATTGCCTTATAAGGGGGATATTTGGCATAGTTGCCCCGTTTGGCAAGCGTCTTGGCCGTTGCAGTTTTTTTCGTCGTTAGCAAAACGCTGCTGCCCATCTCCTGATTTGTTTCCCTCTTTTTGTCGCCTCTGAGGCGTACCCACGGTACACCGTGTAAGAATATACAATACCCCATATCACTTTCCCCTATCTGACCTATTATCATGTAATAGTAATTTTGGAATTGGTATTGATATTATGAACTTTATATGACCCATATTAGTCCGTAATATTTATGTGATAATGAATAGTGGAAGTAATTAGACGCTTTTGGTCCATTTTGTTCTATCGTAAAATTAATAATAGACCTAGGTGAACTGAGTGGTGTTGAGGCAACTAAAAATTTTGTGTTGATAACAAGTCCATCAAGAGTGGCGATTAGGGAAGTACTAAATTCTCCCAAGGAGAAAACTAAATTCTAACTCTAACTAATTTCTCTGGACCATAGGAGGTGCCCAAATCTGATACTTGACTGTGTACGCGTTCAAAAAGTTACTTTTTTCCGTTAATAGTGTTGTTGTTTTACGGTTAGAAGCCCATCTGAGTAAGTAACACCTACTCTTACCTCTCTTGTTATGCAAGATAAGAGAGGCAATAGAACTAGAGACTGCAAAGTGCTTCATCTTAGTCCATGGTCCATAAAATCCACTTACCATAAGTTGGATGTAAATACGATCGTTTGATTTATTAAATTTTATTAACTTTTATTAAACTGAAGTGATAAATGAACTTACAGTCCACTGATGGTAACTGGCTATTGCAGCCCATGGACACATAAAACCAACTTCGAACAAGGAAGGTTACAGAGGCGTTGTCACCTCTGAAGATTAAGATGGAATGCCTCAGAACCTGTAATTGTACCGATTCTCTATACCCTTCACATCGGAACAAATGTTAAATTTTCTATTTACGTCCGCAGTAAAGACATAATATCTTATATCTATCTGTAGTTATATTAATTTATACATTTATTTCAGTTTATTAATTTTTATTTCGTATATAAATATTTATAGTTACTGACGTCATCCGCACAAAATTTCATTTTACTGGATTGAATGGTGATAATCATAAAACTGGCTATAAAGATGAAATGCATGCAGACATCGTGTCGTATCGAAAGTATATTTATTTACTTCAACAATACTAGTTTATTGCCCGTCTAGAGTTGGGTTATGTCGATAAACCACATCGATATCGATGATGTTGCTAAAATTACTTTGTTTTCATTGTTGCGGCCGTAGGCGGCAGACCAGACGCGTGCGTAGCGTGACGGGTTTTATTGGCTTTGTGCGAACCGTGTTTGTTCGTCGGCTATTCAAACACTGCAGATTTTAATTTCTGTTGCTTATAATTAAAACACAATATTTATGCTAACAACATGTTTGATTACTATAATCTCACTAATGTAATGTTAGTTTCAAAATATTTAAATAATATTTATTTTAACACTAGACCTTTTCTTTAAAGTAACATGACGTGGTATTTTTCAGAATATTTTGTTAATGTTAATCAGGCAAACGTTTGATCACTGAAGTATTTGCGATAAGTAGCTTTGGGGTACAAGATGGTAGTTAGACAAACTTCCTTTAGCTATCTAAACTCTATTGCGGCTATCTTATACTGCCCGGGCCAAAAAAGTTTCATATTTTACTTAATTCGTGTTTTCTTGTATTATATGGAAATTATGACGTGGTTTATACAAAAAAAAACTAAAAAACGTTTTTTTTTTCTAATTTTATATTATAATTTCTCGATACTCTGATGTTTTAGCAAATAATAAACAAGGAAACACTAAATACGAGATAAAATGAACAAGCGCTGAATTGGGGCGATTTAATTGACGATTTTCGACTGGCAACATCTTCAAATTTGTCAAGAATTACACATTTGAAATTATTTTTACTATGACTATAACCATCGCGTAACTGCAAGCAATAAGTTGACAAAGTTTTGGCGCAATCTGATGAACGATATGGCAGCGCCTAATATATGAACAAATAGATAATTCTATCGCGAGGCTACCGGAGAAGTAAAATACCACATGTTGCCAAGAACTAACAGCTTAACAGTTTACAGCCAAGTTAAGGGTATATAACGTAGTGGCTTCACTTTGCAGACGTATTGGCTATTAAAGCGCAAGACCTCCTGTGACATTAGTAGATACTTGTGGTCCTCTACTTCCCGTACACTAAATCGCTCAATTGTTGGATATGGGACTCCCCAATAGCTGGCGAGTCCTTGTAATCGTAGCATTTGGAAGGCCGATTAGCCAACGTGGTAATTACTTTTGACGTTGTTCATATTATATTATACATAAATACGGCATAGTACAAAATGGTATAACCATTCACCACCATATTTGCTTGGTCGGTGACCACAAGATCTTCTTGGAATTTCCCATCTTTGGCTTCATAAATATCCACGGGACGAAATGGGTTAATTGATTATCTTACTCCACCACCATGCATGCTGGTCTTGATGTTTTAGGTTTCATACTAATTAATAAGGGTTTCCTACATCTGTTGGTTGCTACAAATACTAATAGTATTTAGACCTACTGTCCACAGGGATGTAGGTTCATAGTACTTTTTATGCGTCGTTATACGCTCGTTTTACTGATACTCAATCTATATCGATGGAGTGGCAGCGTCACACACGCGTTGCTATATGCAAGGTTCCTGAAACATGCTGCGTATATCATGTTAGGCTGGACGCATACTAAAATAATATTTGTATATAAGAATATCAGCAACCCCATTTCACTCCGTGGGTGTCGTAAGAGGCGACAGAGGTAAATTAAATCTTGCTGCAACTCAATACAATTAAAACTGCAAAGCGTTGCAACTATGGCAAATATCTCACCTATGAGGCAATCTATGGTATACATAGGTCTATATTCAACTGTAGACTGCAGTGAAAGAATTAATGAATAAATGAATATCATCAATAAAATGTACGTTAAATAAACTTAGGCAACCTTTTATTGCTGTACGTTACACTTCTATGAAATTATTTGCTTCTATGAAATTATGTCCTATTTGGAACTTTTCGACATTTAAAGAAGAATCTGGTGTGATTGAATACTTTATGCCGCCTCTAAACATACCCATTATAAAGTTCCATTTTCATAATTAGCCTGTAGAATGCATTGCTGGATATAAAAAGGCCTTTCAAAAATGCGAAAATAAATACATTTTGAGAGGACGACTCGGACATAATATCTAGACTCAGTGTTCTGGGTCTAGATATTATGTCCTTGTGAAATTTATGTTTATAAACTGCCTCTACGATACAGGAGAAAATCCAAATTGAAGGTAACTTTTTTTTAAATATTTGCCCTAGACCCCCCCTTAGATTTTCAGCCACCAATCGGTCGCTAGACGTGTGACGCTGTTAACAGGTTATACCGCATGCAGGGTTGACATTGGAAAACATCGTTTCATCCTTCTTACATCCCGAGTTTCAACATTCAGGCTGAATTGATAAGGGTATGTTCATATAGTAATGTAATTTTAATGAATAAATCCAGTAATAATTAGACAAATACTTATAATTTTTTTAGTTTGCACTCATATTTATTCCATACTAATATTATTTTGTAACAAAGATACAATACAAAACTCAAAGCCATGTTAAAATATTGCGACGAGTAACGATATAAAGGGATACGAAAAAAACTACGAACGAGTCGCATAAAATGGAACAAATATAATATATCATGAAATGTCTTCATAACATTAATTTTCTTGGCAAAAGAACAAAGAATACTTCGTAAACTAGCGTAACATTTTATATTGTAGTTGCAATATTACGAAAGTATGTAGTGACCGTTCCGAATTGGAATAAAACTTCGTTCTTTTTATAATTCACACCGTAAATTTCCAGATCCTGTGGGATTGCAATAAATAGCTAAAATCTTGAACTTCCGCTACTGACAAGCTTGAGACTGAGCCTGCGCTTAGTCTTTCTAACTTCGCTCGAACTTTTCTTTGTTCTGCGATCTGCGTTAAAGCAAGTATTCAACTGGATTTATACCTTATTTTAATTTAACATCCAAATATATTTTAATAAATGTATTAAGTGAAATTTTCTTAACTTTTAAACGTAGTTAAACTGCAGCGTATTATGACTGCAGCACTAAAAAATCGGCACGGCCTAGAATACTCTATTTCATAAAGGGAGTGGTCAGAACAGTATACCCATACTGAAAACGAAGCATTTCATCTTAGTCTTCAGGATCGCATAGAAAATATTTTCTATGTGTTAAATGCTGATAGGATAGATTAACATAAGATAATCTATTACTTGATGATTTCCTCATGAAGGATGATTGACCTCAGTCTCATTGTGACCCTGCTGCAAAGCACCCGAAACGTCGGGAATTAAAAATAAGTAGTCATCAGTAATAGTCAATAAGTATAATCAAACGCGATAAAATCCGTAAAAGCAGTTTTATTTAAGAATATTTTTATAGGATAAGGGTGACAAGCGAGCACACAGTTTACCTGATGGTAAGTGGTTACTGTAGCCCATAAACATCTACATCTATCCTCCTTTCCGAATAAAATGCAGATGCGTTGTCAGCCATGAGGACTAAGATGGAATGCCTCTTTTCCAGTAAAAAGGGTCTCCGGTTCTCTACACTCACCAAACAAAACACAGCAGCATTAGGCTGCTATTTTACGCTGGTATTCTGTGAGAGCGTGGTCCTTCCCCGGTCGAGCCGGCCCATTCGTGCTACAACTATACTATTAATATAGCTGTAGCATGGCTCTACCACGTCTAAATATATTGTATATATATTTAGACGTGGTACGCAATAAGAGTTATAATATATCATTCTTATTGCATGAGTATCACTAAATCATACACATTTTTTGTTCTCTGATATGCATATCAATTACAAGTGTATATACGAGTACATATTATTCTCGGATTGAGTCACATTCTGAAGAAATGACTTGAACTGCGAAGAAGTCTTTCATATTGACGTTTAACGTTATGGTAAAAGAAAACGACTGCACTACATATTATATAATAAATGTGATTAATACCTCTAAAGGTCTCATTGAATGGCATAATAAGTGTTTTTCTACCGACTTCAAAAAGAAGGTACTCAATTCGACTGTATGATTTTTTATTTGTTTATTACCTCATAACTTTTTTCTAGGTGAATCGATTTCGATGATTCTTTTTTTATTTGAAAGCTGGTGCTTTTCATGTGATCCCATATTTGATCAGGGTCTGAACAATAGTTTTTGAATTATCCTTAATAATTTATATTGAAGTCGGTTGTACAAAATTTTAATTTCTTCGTAATATATTTTTAACCGTCTTTAAAAGAAAGAGGTTGACAATCTGACTAGATTTCGTAATGTATATTTGTACAATGTACATGTGTGTTTTTAAGGAATATCCTTGAGGTTAGTTGTTCGATTATATTTAGTTACCTGATTTTTTTATCAAAAGAATAAATATAATTCTTTATAATTTTACATTGGTCCCTTATAACTTTCAACGCGATCTGATAAGACGACTTACATTTTTCAATAAATAACACATTACCTGTTTACTTTTTCACCATATTAAAGTTGGAAAAATTTACTTTGCCAATATCCGCTCAATAAAATAAAATGATGTGTCTTACCTAGTTTGAAGAGCACCTCCCGCCCTCCCTCAGTTGCGTACGCTAATTAGCGGTAAGCCACCGTAGAGTCTACTACAAACTTAGTTTAGTAAAGTTTTTGAACTTTGAGCAGGTCAAATTTAGTATGTTTTCTGGGATTTTGTTGTAAAAGCGTATACATCACCCCAAGAATGAATTACTGATTCGGTGAAGTCGAGTAACTGGTACTACTAACTTGTGTCTGTTCCTAGTATTTACATTATGAATATAACTTATTTTTGTAAAACTACTTTTATTTATGTGTACATACATTACATTTTTATTAATGTATTGCAAGACCAAAGTTAATGCATATATTAATTTCCTTAAATTTTTGTCGGTGCGACTCTTTAGGTTTTAAATCATAGATTGCTCTTATGGCCCTCTTCTGTTAACAAATATAATTTCAGTGTCAGTCGCGTGTCCCCATAGCAAAATACCATACGAAATTATGCTATGGAAATAGCTAAAGTAAACTAGTCTAGCTGTTTTAACACTGGTAAGATTCCTAATCTTTTTACAGCATTTGCTGCTGAACTAAGTCTGCTTGCTAATTTTAATATTATATGGGGGCTCCATTGAAGCTTCGCGTCTAGTGTGATTCCAAGAAAAATTGCTTCTGCCCATCTTCCGTTCCATGTCTATCTGTCGCCTCTAAAGACAACCACGGGATAATATGGGTTAGTGGATTACCTTACGCCGCCACTAGGTTTCATTCCTAATGAGCACTTAAAATATTATTATTAAATAATGTTTTAGTGTTTTTTTTTCTTCTTTCATCAGTTTGACACTTTGCATTACATAAAACTAAAGGTTAAAATAGGTTACGGCTGAACTACTTTCTAAATCACTTGAAATATATTTAACGGTATGCTTAAATTGTTAGTCTGCTTGTTTAAAACTTAAAGCACCCGGTAGGTTTACGTAATCTTCAGGAGTTACCAACGGAATAGCTTCTCAATGCTTGTTGGACTTTCGTTGATAACTTATAACTAAATTTTCACTTGTTAAGTTGAGGAATTGTTAACGCTCAGTTTATAAAGTAATTAAAAACTTTCCCCAAGAAAAACCTAACGACAAAAGAAATTCTAATTTCCTTGTAATAAAAGTATTCTTCTTCTGTGTTTCGAAACTACTTCGTTTCTTAAAATTACTTAAATGCACAGCTGTTTATTGTAGCATGCCCTTCTGGATGTGACAAGAAAAATATTTTTTAATATAAATATAATGTAGAAATTAAAATTAATATAATTTTTGGAAAACATCTTGCCAACTTCTAATACTACGAAGTTTTTTTATTAATTTAACTATGCTTTATTTTCACTGGACGTTATTTATTTCCACAAAAGTGTAGATAAACACATAGGACACTAGTCCTAACCTAAATCCTATCAGAGTCCCTTGCCGTAGACTTTTGAACCTATATCGGAAGAAGGTTATTATATCGGACAAGAAAATAATCGCAACACATGTGTACCAATATTGTTCTCCACAAATGTTAGTCCCAGCTGCAGTTTAAACTGAAGAATCATGGTGTCTTAACCTGTATAATTCGACAGCTGAACATATTCCTATCCCATAACAGCGAGGATTTGATTCGCGCCAAACACAGGGATTGAGGACCGCATTACCAGACATTTCACGCTTTGAAGCTGCTGGACCTTACCTTATATCATTATAGCCCTTCATAAGTCCACTGATTATCATAGGTCTCTTTCAAGGAATGGCACAAAACAAATCCTGAGCCAACTGTATCCATCGACTTTCTACATCTCTACGTAGTTGTCTCTTACTACGTGGATGTCGGTTCTGGAAGCTATATGGCTGGCTCATTGCCACATCAGTTTACTGATCCGTTGAGCTTTGTCGGTTACTCTGGTTATAATTCGAATACCATTGTCACTCATTCATCATTACATCGAATTCTATCACGCAAATAGAACCTGGTTGAAGGAACATCGGAGCCCCCTCCACAGCTCGCTTAGCGACTTTGAGTGCCCTCATACGGCCAGCAGTAAAGGACCATGCCTCAGATTAATTTCATCACTGGCAACACGCAATCTTCTTTTTAAGTTGGACTTACCTTAAAATAACCGTATCATACTGTTGAATTCTATAGTGAGCGATATACTTTATCGTGTCAAAACTTTATCGTGTATATATTATGAATTATGTGTTTTTATTGATTAACAACATTTAGATACTATAGTAATTTAAAAAATAAAAAGCACCGAATCCTTTTTTCATACGGACAGTCCATATATTTCAACACACATGCCGTATTCTGTAGTAACTGTTTTATTACTTATAATTTTATAAAAAAATTGGGTGCGATGACACAACTCAATTTACAGCTTCGTATTGTTTTTTTTCGTCTGAATACTTATTCAAATATAATAGGAGACAGCTGCTTCTTCTATTTAGATACCCTCTACGCGACAAATGCAGCCACTGCTAGTGACACTTTCAGCATAACATATCGTTTTAAATACCAAGTGACAGGTGACACATTTAGACATTTTTCAACTTGTCAGTCCTGAAATACACGGTGGCATCTTGTATTTATTTTCAAACGTCGGTATTTAAAAGAATCGTTTGAATTTTTTTATTTCGTCCAAAGAAATTTCAACCTTATCAACAATGTCCAAATAGTTCCATTTTGATTATTAATTGCTTAACTTATGAATTATTTGAAACAAAATGCTATTTATTCTAACGAGCACGGAAAAAAGAAACGCTAAAGCTGTCTAATTCTTGAGTAGCCTAATACGGCTGCAATGGGTTAACTAACCAATTAGTGAGACGAATATATTATAGCATCCCTCTGAATTCTCGTGTCTGATAATACTTTATTGAGAGGAATACATGATATGCACGGCATAAGTATGCGATATTAAATAAAATAAAATTTATAGAGATCCTCACGAGAGTCTTGGGGAGCATAAATACGTTGTCACTTTATTAATATGTATGCTATTAGTGATGCATTTGTAATGAACATATGTTAAGCAAATGAATGTAATAAATAACATACATGACACATTTAATATAAAAACATAAATGTATAAGAAATCTCACAAAAGTAATGGTAATATAAGAAAATAAATTAATGGTTGGTAAATAATTCATTCTTACCGAAAATAACGCTTAAATTCTGTAGGTGAATTCGTACTGACTGTGCGAAATAATTGAGCCATTCATAAGGCTTGTGATAGCAAGCTCGAGCCCCGTCCTAGCACAATGACTAATAAGAAGTTAATCCGCAAATAAAAGTGGAATTGAAACAGAAGTGGAACGCCTTCACGCCGTGTGGGTAGGCTAATGTCGATTTGTCTTTGTCGGCGTCACTGAACTCGTCAGAAATAGATTAAGCGCTCTCACTCCATCTAATGGTGCCTCATTTGTTTAGCTTTAAGAGAAAAATTGCTCTCAAACTCAGCAAGATAGAATCTTGTCGATGAGTTTCGTTTGTTTGACTCAATTCGAGATCGCGCCCGTCTCCATCCGGCTCTCCGTTTTGCCTAACATTTTAAACTCACTTAACACTTTCGAGTGTCGCTTCTGTAAATTGTTTTAGCCTGTTGTTTTTCCGTTTGTTGCTCACCTGAAAAAAACTGTGCTTTGTTCCCTATTTTCATTACTTTATTTTGTGTACAACTTACTTTTGAATGGTTAATGTTTGTGTTTAATTTAGTTGTACTGTTATCATTTTTAATCCGTTATAATAACTTAGTTTAATTAATCAAAAACATAAACTTAAAATTATTTTATTATTTTGATTTAATATCATCATCAACATTACAGCCCTTCTCAAGTCCACTGCTGAGTATAGGCCTCCCCAAGTATTCCCCGAACGGGTAGGTGATTTTAGTCAGTTCGAGTCCGACATAAGCCATCCTTGCCCCCGCAAGGCATTATTAGGCCGCGTAGGCATTTCCCCATGTAAAAAGACCTCCCCAAGTAACGCTACAAAGCACAGTTCCAAGCAGATGCGGGTACCTTCCTGCATATCTTACCAGATCGTTACTCCATCTAGTGGGGTCCGTCCTACACTCCGCTTGCCGATACAAGGCTACCGCTCTAGAACCTTTCTTCCCATCGGTTGTCGGTTTTTTGAGCTGCATGGCCAGCCCATTCTCACTGATCCGTTGGGCTATGTCGATTACTCTGGTTCTACTGGGGATATCAATACGGATCTTCGGATATCACTCCGAGCATAGTCCTCTCCATAGCTTGCCGAACGACCACAAGCTAAAAATGTAAGTAAAAAGAAAAAGAAATGACCATAAGTTACTATAATAACTAAAAAGATAGCAATAGATATACACTTGTATACATTATGTATACCTAAATATACAAACTATGTGATAAAACTTCCTTGGCCATTTAGTCAACTTACATAAATAAAAATATTTCATTATATTACAACTTCGAAGTAAGTCTTCCACAAAGTGTGTTTTACTCTTTAATGAGAAGTTTATTATGTATGTTTGACGTACTTACATATTCCTTGTGCAGTAAATTTTAATCTCACTAAGAGCAAGAAATTGCAAATAACCGCGGAGAAGAGGAAGCAAAAACATAATTTACGGAATAAGAACAGTATAAATGAATTCAAAGGAACAATATTAGTACACTCTGTCTGTGGTCTAGTAATCAGAGTATCTTTTTATTACGGCGGGTTCCAGGCTAGATTAGGTTTAGGTATGAATCCTAACTAGAGCTAACCAAGAAAATAATTATCGATTCTGACCCTCATGACTCTAATACTACTCATAAGCGCATAAGCGTTCGAAGCTTTGCTCGATTCAGTAATATCAAAAAAATAATGCGTTTTTTAACTATTTAAGCCAAATTCCACAATCAGAAGGCTATTTATTCTATTCGAAAACGTACAGACGTTTTTTGAATGATACGCGTTATCTTCGTCAGTTGTGAGCCGATTTTGATGATTCCTTTTCCACTTAATGATCTCTTATATTTATACGAATGCTCGACATTGAATAAAATAATAATATCCAATATTCAAAAACTGATTGAGAGAAAAGAGTAGCCCGTGCTAACTATGACGTTTTGAGTACTTTACAACACCCCCGTGGACTGAGGTGTTCGACGTCGCAATTTCATAGTTAACCAACCACTCAAAACGTCGGGAAAATAAAATAAGTTCATTATACGCGCTAAAAAGCTTTTAAAGTAAGTGTTTTGACGATATTATAGTTATTACCAAGAACTTATGATATTATACAGTCCACTCAAAAGGGTCAAAACATTATACTTTTAATAAAAAGTAAAAAACAACTTCAAAGAATTAATAATAACTGCCGTAAAGTCGAGGCTTCAATTATTCTGCACACTGTCTTACCGCCGACTTCAGAGACAATTATGTGTAAATTATTTTATTCTTTCTTGTACTGAGGACTAAGATGGAATGCCTCGTTTCCAGTAAAAAGGATCTCCGTTTCTCTACATCTTTACATTCATCATTCAAAACTCAGTAGCATTAAGTTGCTGTTTCACACTGATATTCTATAAAAGCGTGGTCCTTTTTCGGTCGAGTCGACCTATATGTGCTAAAACCATAATATAGCCACAGCATAGATCTGTCACGTAACAAAAATTAAATTAAGCAATCATTTAGTTAAAGTGGCAATAGAGTGGAACAGAGTAAGCTAAGTGTACTTACTACTCACTAAATGATGAACGACCTGATGCACGGATGCGGGATACCTAACGCATAGACTGAGCTGCTTCTACCGCAGTATCGTGCTTAGCAGTAATCTATGAGAATGACTGATTCTGACTCATTTGTTTAGTGGTTGTAAGCGCGACTGCTTGCCATGTGATCCAGGGTTCAAATCCCGGGTTAGAATAAAATCCAGTTGTTTAGTTTTTCTGGCAAAAAAATCTCAGTAGAGTCAGGAAGTTGGTGGTAGCCTCTGGTTTCTGTGATGTTAGTGCTGTTAGCCTATGCGGCTCTTACAGCTTCATCTGACTCAGGGGAATGGAGGGGAGATTATTTATTTTAATGCAATGTTGCAAAAGCGACGCTGCACCAAAATCGACAATCTGGGAGTGGGATATTATTGTATTCAGTGATCACATCATTACATCAACATCAAATACTCCTCCATGTCGCCGAAAACCGCAGCATGACATGGGTGAATTTGTGTTTTGAGGTTCGAAGTGAGCACCGAAGACGGTGCGGGTTTGGGGCAGGCAGCCGAGGCGTGACACACTAGCTTGACCCGCGCGTCCGGGACGGCTTTTACCTCCGCGCTGCTTCCTTAGCGGCGCTTTGGAACACCCGCGATAACTCGCTGGGTGTCCCTCTTGGCGCAGCTCAGGGGTTAAACCGTCTCGTGCGTGCGGGGGCAGTCAGTGGTGCCGTGGTCACCTAGGCACTTGACGCACCTAGGCCTGGCATAACAGTTCCTAGCAGAATAGCCGTAAATTTGGCATCGATGGCATTGGCCAACGATGCCCCTATTTCGGGGGGGCTTCAACTGTAATCCCCGTTAGGTTGAAGATACGCCGAACGTTAAATATTTTCTTGCCTTCCGGAGATAGATCCAGAATGACCAGGCATAAATCTAAAAAGCGTTTACGGTCGGTCTGGTGGTGCATTCTATACACCTCCGAGATTTTGGGCTTTGAGGTCGTTTAATATGTGCTCAGTCTCGAGCTCTTTAGGGAGACCGCGGACGAACACACAAAGGTTACGCTCCTAAGGAAGGGCGTATGTGTGGAAGCTTATTTGCTGGGCGCGCAGGTGATTTGTAACGCTGCGGAATTCCTCAGTCGAGTTCACGAACAGAACTGACCGGCGTTTTACACCTTAGGGCAATAGATTTTTTTGGCGTCCAACCAGTATGATAGGTTGCTCCATTTAGATTTATCTTGGATGATGATGGGTGGCAGCGGCTTTTCCCTACGTTCAGCAGGGGATCCTTTCGCTGCGGGCTTGGCCGCAGCCCTAAGAGGTTGCGCGCGGGAGCAGGCATTTTTGCCGGAGTTGTGGTGGGGGAGGAGGGGTCCGAGTTAGGCTCGGCTGCCTTTTTAGGGGCTGCGCGCTTACGCTTTTTGCCCTGAACGAGGGTCAAGCCTTCGTCTTCGGGTTTGCGCGGGACACGCGAATCGGAGAAGACTGGAGATAGGTCCTTCCGCGGGTGGACATCGCGGAAGGCGCGGAGACGCGGCGTCATAGGTTGTGTCTATGGACAACCCACCACCTCCCATGGCCCCACCAACCTTGCGGTTATACGGGCCGAATTCGAGAGATGCACGCGGTACTTGCTCGGGCTCTTTCTCGCGTGCATTTTCTTGACTCTCACAAGTTATTTAATCTACCCTTGTCCCAGTTTGTCATTCTCCCCTTCTGGGGCTGACGGCACTATTACGCCTACGTCGTCAGGCCTTTTCTTCCAGCATTCTGTCTTGTTTTATTCTACGGTCATGCCACCTGTGCGCAAACTCGCGCAACAGTCCGTAGTTCACCCCATCGCTGACGAGATCCGAGTAGTAGATCGGTCCTGAACCGTACGAACTAATCCATTCATCATTTTCGCTCTTAGGTCGTCATACAGAGGACATTCCCATAGAACATGGTGAACATCCCCTTCGTACCACACTCACACATACTAATTTCACACAGTCGCATGTCACACAGTCTCTTCCGAAAGCATCATGTCATGTCATGTCCGGTGAGAATCTGAGAAGTTTGGTAGTCCGGTGAGACCCAGGTGTACCTGAGTCGCAACGCCACTTCCGAGAAGAATCTATAGAGCTCGCGTCCTTTTGACTCATTCGTCCATCGATCCTGCCATACACCGATCACCTCAGTCCAAATTTCGCGCTTCCGTCTGCTAATACTTTATTGAGAGGAATACATGATATGCACGGCAAGTATGCGATATTAAATAAAATAAAATTTATAGAGATCCTCACGAGAGTCTTAGACATAAATACGTTGTCACTTTATTAATATGTATGCTATTAGTGATGCATTTGTAATGAACATATGTTAAGCAAATGAATGTAATAAATAACATACATGACACATTTAATATAAAACATAAATGTATAAGAAATCTCACGAAAGTAATGGTAATATAAGAAAATAAATTAATGGTTGGAATAATTCAGTTTACCGAAAATAACGCTTAAATTCTGTAGGTGAATTCGTACTGACTGTGCGAAATAATTGAGCCATTCATAAGGCTTGTGATAGCAAGCTCGAGCCCCGTCCTAGCACAATGACTAATAAGAAGTTAATCCGCAAATAAAAGTGGAATTGAAACAGGTGGAACGCCTTCACGCCGTGGGTAGGCTAATCGATTGTCTTTGTCGGCGTCACTGAACTCGTCAGAAATAGATTGCGCTCTCACTCCATCTAATGGTGCCTCATTTGTTTAGCTTAAAGAAAAATTGCTCTCAAACTCAGCAAGATAGAATCTTGTCGATGAGTTTCGTTTGTTTGACTCAATTCGAGATCGCGCCCGTCTCCATCCGGCTCTGTTTTGCCTAAACATTTAAAACTCACTTAACACTTTCGAGTGTCGCTTCTGTAAATTGTTTTAGCCTGTTGTTTTTCCGTTTGTTGCACCTGAAAAAACTGTGCTTTGTTCCCTATTTTCATTACTTTATTTTGTGTACAACTTACTTTTGAATGGTTAATGTTTGTGTTTAATTTAGTTACTGTTATCATTTTTAATCCGTTATAATAACTTAGTTTAATTAATCAAAACATAAACTTAAAATTACTTTATTATTTTGATTTATCATCATCAACATTACAGCCCTTCTCAAGTCCACTGCTGAGTATAGGCCTCCCCAAGTATTCCCCGAACGGGTAGGTGGTTTTAGTCAGTGCGTGTCCGACATAACCCATCCTTGCCCCCGCAAGGCATTATTAGGCCGCGGCATTTCCGTAAAAAGACCTCCTAAGTAATGCTACAAAGGACAGTTCCAAGCAGATGCGGGTACCTTCTTGCATATCTTACCAGGTCGTTACGCTTGCCGATACAAGGCTGCCACTCTAGAACCTTCCTTTCTATCGGTTGTCGGTTTTGTGAGCTGCATGGCCAGCCCAATCTCACTGATCCGTTGGGCTATGTCGATTACTCTGGTTCTACTGGGGATATCAATGGATCTTCGGATATCACCCGAGCACAGTCCTTCCATAGCTTGCCGAACGACCATAAGCTAAAATGGGCAAAGAAAAGAAATGACCATAAGTTACTATAATAACTAAAAATATTAGATAGCAATAGATATACACTTGTATACATTATGTATAAATATACAAACTATGTGATAAAACTTCCTTGGCCATTTAGTCAACTTACATAAATAAAAATATTTCATTATATTACAACTTCGAAGTAAGTCTTCCACAAAGTGTGTTTTACTTTTTAATGAGAAGTTTATTATGTATGTTTGACGTACTTACATATTCCTTGTGCAGTAAATTTTAATCTCACTAAGAGGAAGAAATTGCAAATAACCGCGGAGAAGAGGAAGCAAAAACATAATTTACAGAATAAGAACAGTATAAATGAATTCAAAGGAACAATATTAGTACACTCTGTCTGTGGTCTAGTAGTCAGAGCATCTTTCTATTACGGCGGGTTCCAGGCTAGATTAGGTTTAGGTATGAATCCTAACTAGAGCTAACCAAGAAAATAATTATCGATTCTGACCCTCATGACTCTAATACTACTCATAAGCGCATAAGCGTTCGAAGCTTTGCTCGATTCAGTAATATCAAAAAAATAATGCGTTTTTTAACTGTTTAATCCAAATTCAACAATCAGAAGGCTATTTATTCTATTCGAAAACGTACAGACGTTTTTTGAATGATACGCGTTATCTTCGTCAGTTGTGAGCCGATTTTGATGATTCCTTTTTTCACTTAACGATCTCTTATATTTACACGAATGCTCGACATTGAATAAAATAATAATATCCAATATTCAAAAACTGATTGAGAGAAAAGAGTAGCCCGGGCTAACTATGACGTTTTGAGTACTTTACAACACCCCCGTGGACTGAGGTGTTCGACGTCGCAATTTCATAGTTAACCAACCACTCAAAACGTCGGAAATATAAAATAAGTTCATTATACGCGCTAAAAAGCTTTTAAAGTAAGTGTTTTGACGATATTATAGTTATTACCAAGAACTTATGATATTATACAGTCCACTCAAAAGGGTCAAAACATTATACTTTTAATAAAAAGTAAAAAACAACTTCAAAGAATTAATAATAACTGCCGTAAATTGAGGCTTCAATTATTCTGCACACTGTCTTACCGCCGACTTCAGAGACAATTATGTAAATTATTTTATTCTTTCTTGTACTGAGGACTAAGATGGAATGCCTCGTTTCCAGTAAAAGGATCTCCGTTTCTCTACATCTTTACATTCATCATTCAAAACTCAGTAGCATTAAGTTGCTGTTTCACACTGATATTCTATAAGCGTGGTCCTTTTCGGTCGAGTCGACCTATATGTGCTAAAACATAATATAGCCACAGCATAGCTCTGTCACGTAACAAAAATTAAATTAAGCAATCATTTAGTTAAAGTGGCAATAGAGTGGAACAGAGTAAGCTAAGTGTACTTACTACTCACTAAATGATGAACGACCTGATGCACGGATGCGGGATACCTAACGCATAGACTGAGCTGCTTCTACCGCAGTATCGTGCTTAGCAGTAATCTATGAGAATGACTGATTCTGACTCATTTGTTTAGTGGTTGTAAGCGCGACTGCTTGCCATGTGATCCAGGGTTCAAATCCCGGGTTAGAATAAAATCCAGTTGTTTAGTTTTTCTGGCAAAAAAATCTCAGTAGAGTCAGGAAGTTAGTGGTAGCCTCTGGTTTCTGTGATGTTAGTACTGTTAGCCTATGCGGCTCTTACAGCTTCATCTGACTCAGGGGAATGGAGGGGAGATTATTTATTTTAATGCAATGTTGCAAAAGCGACGCTGCACCAAAATCGACAATCTGGGAGTGGGATATTATTGTATTCAGTGATCACATCATTACATCAACATCAAATACTCCTCCATGTCGCCGAAAACCGCAGCATGACATGGGTGAATTGTCTAACCGCCGTCCGAACAAGAGGGCGGACCCCGGCTCTGACGGCTAACTCGTATCGTTCGATGTTCTGGGCACTGAGAACCGCCCAGGGACGCGGGTGTGTACGCGGTGTGGATGGGTGTGCGGCGCGCCCGTCTGCGGACTCGCTGCGTCCCATCCGTTGCTGTCCTAACAGTGTTTGTGGCACTATGGGAGTGTGTAGTGTTTATGTATGACTGACCGCCGACATTTCTGTCGTCGGTATCTAGTGGAACGGAGGGTTCGATTAGAACGTTACGGGGCCTCCGGAGGCTATCCGTAACGTTCGAGGTCGGAGCGTAGGTGGCTGCGTTTACCACTGCGGGTTGGGATGTGTCTCGGCCCTCTCGAAGTAGTGCTGAGACATTTCCTTGAAATACTCAGACATCGTCGCAAGTTGACAATCTCTGTGTAAGTCGGAGTTTCGCTGGTACCACCGAGCTCCGGTGGCTATGCGAATTAATCTATTTTGGATGACTTGGAGGTCGTACAAGTGTCTATGGGCCGCGTGCGCGAATACTACGCTTGCGTAAGACATGATTGGTCTTACGTATGCTTTATATAGATGGAGCTTATGTCTTAAGACGGACAATATTTGCTCTTGCTGTTATCTAGTGGGTGGAGGCGACTAGTGACGAATTTTGCACGGTTGCGGACATTGCGAAAAGCCTTGTGGGACGGGTTTCGGTTTTGAGACCTAGGTAGGCGGCACTGGCCGTGAGGCGACAAGTGCTGGCGGTTTCGCCGAAGCGTTGGGTTTTAGCGCGGAAGGCGCGGGGGCTAGCACCTTGCTCGTCCGCCCCGGTGCCTGGGGCGGGCTTGATGGCAGTTTGAGGCTCGGAAGTGAGCACCGAAGACGGTGCGGGTTTGGGGGCAGGCAGCCGAGAGCGTGACACACTGGCTTGACCCGCGCGTCCGGGACGGCTTTTACCTCCGCGCTGCTTCCTTAGCGGCGCTTTGGAACACCCGCGATAACTCGCTGGGTGTCCCTCTTGGCGCAGCTCAGGGGTTAAACCGTCTCGTGCGTGTGGGGGCAGTCAGTGGTGCCGTGGTCACCTAGGCACTTGACGCACCTAGGCCTGGTAAAACAGTTCCTAGCAGAATAGCCGTAAATTTGGCATCGGTGGCATTGGCCAACGATGCCCCTATTTCGGGGGGTTTCAACTGCAATCCCCGTTAGGTTGCAGATACGCCGAACGTTACATATTTTCTTGCCTTCCGGAGGTCAGGTGGTGCATTCTGTGCACCTCCCGGACCGGGAGATTTTGGGCTTTGAGGTCGTTTAATATGTGCTCAGTCTCGAGCTCTTTAGGGAGACCGCGGACGAACACACGAAAGTTACGCTCCTAAGGGAGGACGTATGTGTGGAAGCTTACGGAATTCCTCAGTCGAGTTCACGAACATTCTGATGCCCTGACCGGCGTTTTACACCTTGGGGCAATAGATTTTTTTGGCGTCCAACCAGTATGATAGGTTGCTCCATTTAGATTTATCTTGGATGATGATGGGTGGCAGCGGCTTTGCCCTACGTTCAGCAGGGGATCCTTTCGCTGCGGGCTTGACCGCAGCTTTGGGAGGTTGCGCGCGGGGGCAGGCATTTTTGCCGGAGTTGCGGTGGGGGAGGAGGGGTCCGAGTTAGGTTCGGCTGCCTTTTTAGGGGCTGCGCGTTTACGCTTTATGCCCTAAACGAGGGTGAAGCCTTCGTCTTCGGGTTTGCGCGGGACACGCGAATCGGAGAAGACTGGAGATAGGTCCTTCCGCGGGTGGACATCGCGGAAGGCGTGGGAGACGCAGCGTCATAGGTTGTGTCTATGGACACGGGAGTTGTAAGTCCGGTGCTCAGCGACAAGGGGTCATCGATCCGTACGGTTGGACGGTCGATATGGGGCTGCTGGGTAGAGGAGCCGTCTTGAGGCGCGGACTCGAGCGTGGGCTCGGGCGCGGGACGGGCATTGCGATGTGCGAGGAACACAGCCCAAATGTCGGGGCAGGCTCGACTAAAAAAATCGGCGAGTTCGTCGATCGTTATCGACGCCATCTTGTTGTACTACTAGATAGCACAGGTGTGTACCAACCAGGAAGCCAGGAAAGAGAGTTACGCACAAAACACTCTATGCACCACAACAAGCGTCCACTACACTTCACTATGAGACTGCTGTCACCCGAGAGGGCACCAAAACAGTCACCAAAGACACAATACCAAGCAGTACAGCGTACTGGAGGCGTGATGTATTAAAATAATTTGAGCGCATGAGTTAAGAGAGTGGAGTGACGGGAGTGAATTCGACCGATACGTCCGGAGTCTACAGAGCCCAACCGCAGAATGTGTGAACAAGTTGGTGGTAGGGTAGATACGTAAAGCCGATATTCTTGCGCCTAATACCTCTTCGTTCGTGACGGATTGCCGTCCCATCGGACTATAAGAGTGAGGGAATAGGTCGTGTAACTGTGCTTGCGCATACACTTGTTCAATATAGTAATTATTATTAAATAATAATTACATATCTCTTTTGAGATTTATTATAATGAGAAAGACATTAGCGCATGAGTGATTTTGTGGTGGTGTAATGATGAGAATAACTTAATAATTCTTTAGATTTTAATTTCAACATAAGTATTAAAATTTTTATATGCGGTATGTTGAGTACAAAAATTTAACGTTAACACTAACTTTTATTTGTAGTACATTGCTGTGTGAAATAAGCGTGAAGGCGTCTGCCTGGCGACCACCCATTGAGACGCTGACTGCTTAACGCGCTCGGCGTCATTTCTTCTGATTTATTGAAATGCAAAGAGCCGGCGGCGAGTCAGCTTTTATTACACCTTGAGCCAATAAAATTCGTACAGATTAATTTAAAGTTCCTTTTTAATATAAAAAATTAACGTTGTTTGATTTTTTATTGTATTTATGGCTATATTTTATTGCATTTGTGATATAACTCAAATAAACTAAATTAAGGCAAATTTACTGCATAAACATTATTAGATACGAAAACGTAAGGACTAAGGATCTCTTCCTTAGGGCCAATTCTCACAGATATAATATTAGACTTTGTGATCTTACACAGTTTAAAGTTTAATTTGTTACAATAGGTGTAATAATACAACTACAGTCGAAATCTAAAATTCATTAATTCATAAATCTCACTATAGATGGTGGCATCTATAGTAAATCTCGCTTGGCAGGTGGGTTGGCAACCGCAGCTTTTTTAATTTGTATTTGTTATTAGGAAAACGCTGCTGCCCATCCCCTGGTTCCCCTTCTACTCTTACGAAACCCACGGGACGATATGGGGTTTTGGATATTCTTACAGCGCCACTACAGGGTCAAATCCATTATTATTTATTAATTAATTTCTTTTTATATTAGATTAGACAAGCGTTATCTAAAAATTAAAAGAAGTTAAATAGTAAAATATAATATTCATAGTTGTTTTAAATAAACATTCAAGCCAGGCACAAGCGATGATAATAATTTTAAAGGTTAAACTTTAAAAAAAAACTGTTAACTACTTCAGTCGTCGTTAAGACAAAGTTTATTGAAGAATTAAAGCCCCAAATTCAGATTTTATTATTTTAATTTTTTACTAGCTGTTCCACGCGTGGGATTTATTACGATTCATAGGTTTTCGCAGAATCCTAATTATTTTTCTAAAATAAAAGTCTTAGACACACCTTATAACATGAGCTATCTGCCAGTGAAAGTCCCGTCAAAATTGGTCCAGCCGTTTCGGAGATTAGCCGGAACTTATGCATTTAGTAAAAACTTAAAAAGCTGTTATTTTGACATTACAAACAGACACTTCAGTTTTCCATAGATGTCTGTTTTATTTGTTTTAATTTAATTATTTTACCCTTTTGAGTGAACGAAGTAATATCACAAGTTCAATGTAAAATCTAGAATGTTGCATAAATGAATGAATGGATGAATTAACGCGAGATCTAAATCAAACGTTAATAACTAGAATCAACATTTTTGTATATAGGATCACGCCTTAAGTACACCCCTTTTAATAAAAGAAGAATCATTAAAATCGGTTCAGCCGTTTCCGAAAAATCGGAGAACATACATAAAAAAAATACGCGTCGAATAACGAAACTTCTCATTTTTGAAACTCGGTTAATTAAATAGATATCAAACAAACAATGCATTCGATGTATCACCGTAAAGGGCAATATTAAATGAATGCATTGTTTAAACTAAAAAGATATTTATAAAATTTGTATTGATTCGTAGATGTTTTGGGTAAGTCAAAACAAAATTTGAATTCTTATATATAAATAGTGTTTGTATGAATCTATAAAAAAAATCTACAAAACTAAAATCCACACACCATTTTGATCTATAAGCTACAGCGCTTAGTACTATAGGTTTCACTAGTATGAAAGTATTTAATATTTTGAGATGGTAAGAACTAGAAATATATCATAATATACCTTAATGTTGTTTTTTTTTAATTTAAAATTTGTTAGGACTTCGCGGCGAACATTTTCTTGTCGTAAAACACTTATAAAAGAGAAGACCTGTGGCCAGCAATGGGACATTCAAAGGCCGTAACTTTACTTTTGACTTTTGACGTATCGGATGCAGATCGGGAGCAATCATAATGATTAGTTTCGTTCTGAACGCATTAGACAACTTTCGACAAAGATTTTTTTTTAAATATTTTGTCTTTTTAAAATTTTCTTTTTTATATAAAATTATGATGTGTGTCAGTCGCAAACAGGTCTATTGTTAATAACCTTTCTATTGAAATATATGTGTACATTTGAAATTCTTTTGCATCTTCTATCCAATTAAATTATCTAGTAAGTATAAATTATAAATTCATCATCATCATCATCATCATTACAGCCCTTCATAAGTTAATAGCTGAACATAGGCGTCCCTAAGGAATTTAAATCTAAAATTAAATTTTAATAAAAATTTAATTTAATTAAAAGCATAAATTAAAAAAATATTTAGTGTGAGATGAATATAATTATTAAAAAGAACTTAAAAATATTTAAAGCCAAGTTTAAACTTAAAGCACTTTATTTTTAAACAAAGTCCAATGATCAAAGGTATCAAGTGTACGTTTGATATTAACACGGGTTGATATTAATTTAAAATTTGAGCTTTGACTCGGTTTTCTCACGAAATAACTACAAGCAAGCAAAGCGGTTTGCTTTGAAGGGAATTCAGTCGTCTTAAAAGGGATTATTGATTTTAAATTAACCATAAATGAAGGTTCTAGAAAGTATATTATTTATTACGTAGATTTTTGTCGGGTTACAACCAATATTATATATTATATATCTTTGTTGATTTGATTTCGTCTGTAAGATGCAACGGTAATGTTTTTATTACTGTTCACAATTGCTTTCTTAAAATTTCGTTTACACCTTAAAAAGTAAAAATTATAACCAGAGACTACTATCACACTATCACAATAACCCATCACAAAATTCATTGCTGAACATAGGCTGAGCTATGTCACTTACTCTTGTTCTTCGGAGGATATCCTCGTTACGAATTTTATTCCTCCGAGAAATTCCGAGCATAGCCCTTTCTGTTTCACGATCAGTGACTTTGCGCTTTCTCATTACGGTCTGTAGTGAGGGACCAAATTTTAGTTCCGTAAACTGGCGACACGCACTGGTCACACTTTCGTCTTAAGATGCTGAGGAATATCGGACAAGATTCGTCGCAGTTTCACGACCGCAGCCCAGTCGATAAAGATTCGTCGTATTGACCTCTTGGTCAAAGTTGGAATAACCTAATCGGACATTTTGTACCAGGTATACATACTCGTCATCAACTTACATATAATAGGTGTAACATGGACGTCAGACATGATTTTTGTCTTGTCCATGACCATCCTGTTGGAAAACACTACTGAGGTCATCAAACATAGTGTTAAGGCCCTCCAGGGATTCTGACATATAGAAAATCTAAAGTGAGTGATGTATTCGCCATTGATGTGATGACCTTATCCTTTCTAGTCCAGTAGCTTGAAAATGTCACCAATGCAGCGGTGAAGACTTTCTGGTTCTGTACTCAGATAGACATAGTAGTGTATTTAGGCAGTCAGGTAAAGTTAAGTATTTGAAAGGTGTTTATTTATTCTTGAAAATTTAAATTTTTCTAATACATTTAGAACGTTGCATTGAAATAATTGTTCGTGGATTCGTGGAAGAACTTTCTAATTATTTTGATGTACTTAGTTAGAAACTTAAACGTAAGTTGATCGGTTTGACGAAGAAATAAATACAAATTATAATTATACTTAACCCACCATCGTTAAAAGTTTAGTACTAACAACTGAAAACTGGAAATTTTAATTTGGATTGAAATTTTGGATTGATGAATGAGCTACAATTGGAATGTCTGCGACATCCACCGTACTCCCCGGACCTTGCTCCAACAGATTACCATTTTTTCCGGAATTTGGACAACTTCTTACAAGGAAAAAAAATCAATTCTGATGCGGCAGTCCAAATCGTTTATTGATTCTCGCCCCCATGGTGTTTTAAGTAAAGGGATCAATGAACTACCTATGAGATGGCAAAAGTGCATAGATAACAACGGTGCTTACTTTGAGTAATTAAATATATTTTACAAAAAAAATTGACTTCATATTCCTCCCTTACAATTTCATATGTAAGGACCTAATATTATTTGTATATTATATTATTCTCTAAAAATAAACTGTTTATAATAATAATATGCTATAATAAAATAAGGATATAATTTTGACTTACACAAACAATTGTGAATTTTTACTAGAGAAATAAAAATATTTTTTATACTCACATTACTGCAAAATCTATGTCCTAATTCATCTCCTATAAATACTTGATATAAAAAGCTATTTGCTAAAATGTAGTAAACCAAAACACGGTCCTTCTTGCCCATATTGAAATACATAAAAGTTCGCCGAAGTCTGGACGGTTTCCAAATAAGGTAACTGTCGCCAACATCCGCCTCGGGCAACAGTACAGCTACGACAAAGTTTTATTTGCTGCGGTTTTAACCTCACATGACAATTGAATAAAGTCGAGAATAATTTTAAATGCTTAACCATATGATAATTAATTGTTTTTTACCAGACCAGACCACACACTGCACAACAAACAACCACTAAGTTAGATGAGCTACAATTGGAATGTCTGCGACATCCACCGTACTACCCGGACCTTGCTCCAACAGATTACCATTTTTTCCGGAATTTGTACAACTTCTTACAAGGAAAAAAATTCAAATCCGATGCGGCAGTCCAAACCGCCTTCAAAGAGTTTATTAATTCTCGCCCCCATGGTTTTTTTAGTAAAGGGATCAATTAACTACCTATGAGAAGGCAAAAGTGCATAGATAACAACGGTGCATACTTTGATTAATTAAATATATTTTACAAAAAAAAATGACTTTATATTCCTCCCGTACAAAACGCGTATTTCATATGTAAGGACCTAATATAACTACATAAACTAAAACACTACTGTTTTATTTAAGGTGGTATTGGTGAAGAAAATAAGCGCCTGCTTTCTTCGTGTGAGCAGCAAGGCACGGCAGCGTGCATCAGTGGATGTTAAATCAAAAGTTATTTAGTAAGAGGTAATTTTATAGCATTGTTTGGATTTATATATGAAATTTATCCGTAATATCCACCTGATCTTCGATCTATCAATACTTAACGAACTGAAGGAGTACACTGGCATGACCAAATTAAGGTCGTCAATCAAATAAAGATAAGCATCATAGACCGCCTAACCATTTTTTTAAATCTTTTAGATGGCATTTTACAGCACTAGGCCTCAATATGTTGCTGAAGTACCTACTCTACGCACAACTGAATTGCCTGCGTTAAGTATCACCGCATCTTTGTAGGTTTCCTTAGTCCTAACTACTGTACCTTCCTCGCAGCTACTTTGACTTTGGACTCAAGGTACCGCCGAAAATTAAGATTAGTTTCTAAAACCTGTAATCATCACGATATTTTACTTCACCAATTTTTTATTAGTTATCTATTGATCTTTTAATTATCAATTTAAAATGTTTAAACAATTAAGTTCAACTAAGGGATAAAAATATCTTACCGTATTAACTAACTTTAACTATACTTTTACAAAAATAACCATCTGTATCCTATAAAAACAAATTTAATATGCAGCTTCAGATAATTCATTGTCTTAATAAACGTTATTGCCTGGGTTATAACTCGTTTTATACTCACTTATTCCCCTCTGTTTTATTAACTGCTCTAAAATACCCCGTCAAAACTTTAACAATAAAAACATAGTCAACTTTATATTTGGGGATACGTTGCTGTGCATAAAATGTAAGGCGTTGATACTTAGGATTTGTCACAGATGGACGTATATTGCGTATGTTAAATTATTACATGTCACACTTATTAAATAGAAATTTGCGAAACATAATATTTTTTTTAATACTGGCGAGCTATCATTACAAGCGCAATTGTTAGTGGATAAAGTAAGATGTTTTGAATGTTAGAATATGCTTCACCTCTTAGAAATCCCATGGGTGAAAAATGGCATTATGAATTCACAAACGCCGCAGTAAAGTATCAAAGGTAAAAGGTTAAATAAAAAATAACGCCTTAATGTGCACGCTCCATTGCTGGACAAAGCTTCCTATTGAGTAGTAGTATCTTATTGAGTATTATTTGAATAAAGTGCTACATTTTGCAAATTTTATTTTCTATTAATAAAGGAATACATACTTGGTATTCTTGTATGAAGAAAGTAAGCCAAATGAACCAGAATTTGCCACGTGGTAGGGCCACGCTGCAGCTATATGGTTGTAGCACTACTGGGTCGGCTCGACCGGGGGAGGACCACGCTCTCACAGAATACCAGCGTAAAATAGCAACTTGATGCTGCCGTGTTTCGTATGGTGAGTGTAGAGAACCGGAGATCCTTTTTATTGGAAACGAGTCATTCCATCTTAGTCCTCAGTGGTGACAACGAATCTGCATTTAAATTCGCAAACGAAGATAGATGTAGATGTCTATGGGCGATAGCAACCACTTATCATCAGGTGGACTGTGTGCTCGTTTGTCACCCTTATTCTATAAAAAAAAATTAAATACTTAAAGACCAATTATTTATCTACGTTAATTTCTCGAGTAGTGGTAGATTTGTGCGAGATAACTCCCCTTGAATTTCGTCGTACGCAAGCAACATGAGTTCAGTTCCCGTCGGCATACCACATAAATTGATAACCTGCTCGGTGGTGAATCAAACGATTATGAGGAAACCAACACGTCCGAGTATTAAGTATACCTACTCGTACATACTCGTATATAGAGGACATGAGAAGAATACAGTCGACATACATAACAACATCGTAACAGGTTGTCATCGCTCCTTCATACAATAAATAGTAGTAATATGTAGTAGTAGCAGTTGAAGTGGCTGTATTATAATATTAATATTTGACGGTCCCGTGGCGCAGTGGCTTAGCAATGACTTGCAGCGCTGAGGGGCGCGGATTCGAATCCCGCACGGAACAAATATTTGTATGGCCTACAAATAAAACTGCTCCCACGATACAGGAGAAAATCCTAGTGTAGAGGTAACGTTTTTTAAAAAAAAGCAAAAAAAAATTACATTATCGGATGCATGGATGAAGAATTAAAGCCCCAACTTCAGAAAAAATCGTAATTTCGTCTGCGAATAAGTTTCTTCTTTAATGCATAACAGAGGTGAGTTATGCATTAAAGAAGAATGATGATGAAGATGATAATGTGTCGCTGGTCAGTTTATCTGCGTGTCAAATAATCAAAATGCGCTCGATATCGTTTAATTATATCGCGCGTATGTTGCATCGTTGTCGTACCTAACATCTGAGCTACTCCTTGGTAGATCAATTCAGAAAATATCTTTAAGTGCGCTTGTAGACTGTTACGTTATTACCTTTTTTTGTTGAATATGTAAACATACGATATTATTCCAATATTATTATCTTATAATAAATGCTAAGTGCCTCTGACATTAGACAGAAGAATTAATAGCCTAGTCTTGTGTCTGTTCATAATACCAGTTAGACGACGCGTGACATTGCCTGCTTGTCCTCACTACGGTTGCAAGTTTTCGTAACATCCCCACAATCGTTTGTCATTTTTACCCCGCCCTTTCCATATAAATATAAACATTGGAGGCGGAAGTCGTGAAATTTAGAAATTCCTTTGTGTTGTCGCGTCAGCGCCACTTTGCTTTTATGCCTTTAGATCTACAAATTTTCAGATTTATTCTTTGAATAAATTTTGTGGTAGATGTTTGTCAGCTTTGAAATTCAATTGGCTCGGGTCGACACATTGCTGACGAATTCGTTTCCCCTCTTTTATTAGTATTTTTTTGTTTTAGTCTATGTAAAGTCCTACAAGATTTGTTCGTCATTGTTTTTAGTATTTGATGACGCTACCGTGCATTTGGAAATAATTATGCATATAGTTTAGTTTTTAATTATTTTTGGTGAATTATTGAATCGAATTTATTTTTTATTGAATAATAAATTGTGGTAATTAATGTAAATAAAATTAAAATGCGAAATAAAGTATTTATTTAAAAACCATACATATTTAGAATTATAATTAATCCTGTTAATAAATCCTTTTTATAGAGTCATCTCACTTATTTCGATACCCGGACACAGAATATTGGCGTATAATTTTAAAATCACGATTGCACTGTAAAAAATATTAAGTATTTCGTTCAGAACATTTTGCAACAATGTTTGAAGACTTTATGGTGATTATGCGTTAATCACGACTACGCATACCAATGACCAAAACCTTTAATTTATTGTCATTACTCTATTGTTTTAATAACGATATTGGGTAGATCATAATGATCTAAAGCGTCTGCATTCCTTGAGATATTTTTAATAATTTTGTATCTCCAGATGTTATTGTAAAGTTTATAACGAAGGAATGTAAACAAAAAAGTGTTATTTACGTGTTAAGGCTTTGATGCCTATTTAATGCTAACTGTTAATAGAAACATTATATCAATAGGAGCTTTACATAAACATCATACAAAAGGCATGACCCATCGAAGGCGGAAAAAGAGGCACATAATTCAATCAGAGTAGGCAATTCGGTCTTTTGTATGTAAAGACCGCATCCGGATAGACGGCCCCCACGCTAAAGCCACAACTCTTTACGTTGCTCCCAAATCTTTATACGAACTCTATTTACATAGAAAGGCGTGATATGTTGAATATTTCCATGCATTGAATAGTTTTATTCACTTTATAGAAATATATTTGTTGTACGGTATTATGATTGATGATTGGAGTTCTTCTAAAACTAATCTACAGTTCATTACATCGTTGTCATCATCACCATCACTGCTTTATAGCAAAAATAAAACACTAATAAATATTGAAACGCCTACATAAACCTTTTTAAAGCGACAGTAGGTTAAATATCGTAGGTTCGAATCCGCCATTCGAGTACTGTCGTGAACCGCCTCTAATACAAGCATTTTAAGCTTACCAGGAGATATTAGTAATGTTAATAGAAGTTCTAGTATTTTTTTTAAATAATGATACAATTATGACACGATTTCTGAAATTATCTACAAAAGCAAGGCCGGATACAATGTTATAGCCAACAATACACATAATTTCAACAGCCTTTTTACATTGGGCTAGGCATTTTTTTCTGCTCTTGCGCAAGCTGCCAATATAAGTTGAAAAAGTTATCTATACTCACCATGTTGGGCACGCGGGTTGGTAAGCAGGACTACCAGATCGTTAATTAGATACAAAATGTGTATCATGTGGTTAATTTATGTATCCTGTTTGTATCGCAGATTGCCTTGTATAATTGGACGTTAAAAAACAGAATTCAAACGTAAGTAAAATTTGCGAGACTTAAAACATCGCTTTTACATTGCATTCTCTCCATAAATTCACTATACTCGTAAAGTAAAAAAAAGGTATCGAGAGATAGAACGATTCTTAATCGTTGAGGACAAGCGGTCTTTTTTTTAATTAGCTCCAATTGGAATTAGCGATCTCTGCGCAGTATTCGTTAGCATGAAAAGAAAAAGGTAATTAATTGTATTTGTTACACAATATTTCCAACAGTTTTGATGGTCTGTATAATTAGATTGTATAATTTCAAGTACCCAGAGGTATAAAATAAATTTGCTATACTGGCTAACCTCTTGGTAGACGGAAAGCCGATACTTTAGCACTCGGGTACGCAACATCAGATTATGCTATTTGAGTTTAAGGTTTTTGGATGGATTTCCGTCATCAGTCGGTCGTCAGGGCCTCATCCACCAATTAACAGGGTGCACCGCTTGAATTTTTTTATTAGGCGTAAGGCTGATAATTGAGTATACCGTCCAGCTGATAGTAAGTGAATGCTGTGATCCATGACATCTCGATTTAGAACCAAAATACAGATACTGATGCGTTGTCATCACTAGCTTTAAAAAAGAATGTTTTGTTACCAGTATAAGTAGTCTAGGTGTCTATGGACTGCGAGAAACGTTCATAGATGGCTTCCACTTACCATTAGGACTCTGTGATCGTTTGTCAATCTTTCTTCTTTAAAAAACAACCACTGTGACAACTTCAGAATAGTCGGAAGCTCACTTACTTATCCTAAATTACCCATGCCTAATATAATATTTTTTTCAATAATAACGAGACAAATACAGCATAACCAGACTTCAAAACCAATAATTTGTATTTTACACAAATGCTGACTCCAGCTCGGACACAAGAACCGCGACGTAGTGGCTAAGTACTTTAAGGTCACACAGTCATTTGTTAGACTTTAGCTTCCTTCATCTCAATATTGTTAAACGTTATCACTGAAATACATAGTCAAAATAGTTTTTTAGAATAATAATAAGACAGACACAGCATAATCAGATCTCAAAACCAATATGTATTTTGTTACGTACATAATAAAAATGCTTTTGGTCCTTAGGGGATGATTCAGGCGCTGTGTGGTGAATTCAACCTTTAAGCATTTTATAGACAAAAACCCCAATTTCACAGAGGTCAAGGGTTGGTTGCTTAATGCTCGGATCGTCAACAAAAATCGTCAAAAAACAATCCCCTCACGTATATTATAAATACGTTCATTGGCATAATTGTGCTAAAAAATTATGAGAATTAGCCATGTCAAATCCCTGGCTTTGAAATTGCCAGTGTAGTATGGACAAATGGTCATTACTAACTTTTAAAGAAAATATAGTTTTTCGTCTGCGAATGCTATTTTTGCTGGAGCTAAATGATCCGTACACATAGAATCTATCCTTTTTAACAAATCATAATTTAAATATTTCGTTTAATAATTTAAAAAGACCACACAAGCAAGCAAAATAACTTTAAAAAATAATATGTGATTTATAATATTTGATGAATCATCTATGATATATAAATGTGTAAGAAATATGTGAAAAAAAAAACAAAGAAATCGTGAGGAGAATCTAAGTTTTTCCCCTAATTGTATTTGTTTTTAGCGTTTGTTAGTTGTCAAAGCGACATTAATAAAAAAAATCATTAACAACATGATGAGTCCATAATCGATTGGTAAATAGTTATCCGAACTCCATCATTCAATACCTTATTAAAAAGTCAAACGTTGAATCAATCTTCTTCGTCTTTCATAAACCATTACTGAAGAATCCCCTACCTGTATAAGATTTTATGCAACATTTTGTATTTTAATCTTGTTTTCTATAACGATTCGTTGTTAGCTTCACTTAGACGGTTAATAAAATCTAAATAAACAAATGAATAAACTAAAGGTGTTTTCTATGTTTTTTTTTTTCACAAGTTATTTTATATGTACTGAAGATATACATTGTAAAACTTAGTAACTACGGATGAAAAATGACGGATTCTATTTTAACGAATCATTTGGCTGTAACAACATAAAAAATATTGCAGAAGAAAAGCATTAATGCAAGCTGTGTCCCTGATAATCCAGCAATTTTAAAGCTGATTTGATTTTCATTTTGTCAAATTTTTCCAATGTACGTTCCATGATATATCTAAGTTAAAAGCTAGGGCAGTGATGACGAACCTCTTTTAAAAGTGCTACTAGTAGCTAGTAGTACTAGTGCTATCACTAGCTCGTGATGTCACTAAGTGACTCGACTTGAATAGGAGGATGAGACGATGGTCAAAACCTAAATTTTTTTCTCTCTTCACATTTTAAATCCTCTAAAAGGTTTACGTTCATTTTTGATTTATAACTTATAGTTTTGCAAGTGAAGAGCAAAAACTGAAGATCGACGTCAATGAACAAGAAGTAAAGAAAATCACAATATAATAAGAAATATTATTTATTGATAGAAATAGTTACAGGTATGTGTATTTGTATAGTAAAATAAAATTTAAAGAAAATCAGCTGACTAATATTTACTTAGAAATATTTATTTTTTAAATTCGACATTATATATATGATAAACAAATATTTTAATATTTTTGATTGTCTGTTATATGATATAAAAATTAGTGGGCGTGAGTCATTTAAAAGTATGTATCCATCACTGGGATAGGCGATTGTTTGGTTGACGAAATTGGGACAGTCAGCAACCAACCACTGATATCTGTCAAATTGGTTTTTCAAATAAACTTTCAACGGTTGAATCAAAATCTTCTCCTAGCGGAGCCCCCATCTTAATAAAACTAATTCAGGTAGGGGATTCGTCACTGATTGCTTATGAAAGACAAAAAAGTGATTCTACACTCTACCTCTAGGTAAATACTGAATGTTGATTTTTGGGGGACTCTTCACCCTTTGTTTATGAATTCCAGTGTAAATCGACCGATAAAACGAAATAGGTAGCAAGCACGATGCATGGTCTCAAACGATAAAACTACTGCAAATGTTCCTTCAAGTTACTGAGAGAAAATTCAAGAAGCAGATTTTTCACGGGCCTACTTGTAAATGGTTAATTATTGATATACGTCTCTATGAAATTAATGACATAAGCCTTTTTAGTTCTCTAATAAAATTTATAACGACGTGATTGTCTAGTGTTAAACTGAGGCTACTACCAAGTTAGAAAGATTCGTGGTAGCCAGCAGAGTCAATCAGCATGGCGACCGCAAGCAACTTGCAAATTTGTGACCACTATCTAACTACATTCTAGATTTTTATAAAATAAAGGTGCTTTACAAGCACACTGTTATAGTAATGAAAATATATTATGTCGTTGCTAATGTTATTACTTTTAAAGCGCTAAAAATTGGCCTAACGATGAGTGTCGTCACTGGTTTTCTAAAAGAGATGTGATTTAAAAACCTTTAAATTGATTCTGAACTTTTATTTAATTACATAAAACTGAATTTAATATTTTGGATCGAAAAGCCAAAGAGCTTGCTACAATGACCGTTAGCGGAATATAATTCAGTCTTGTAAATTACAACAACTTACATCCTCTACATCTATCCCCAATTAGAAAATGCAGATGCGCTGTTACCAATGAAGACTAAGATGGAATGCTCCGATATTAGTAATAAAAATCTCTAGCTCTAGTCACTATCCATACTAAATACAGCAATATTATTTTGCTCTTTCATGCAGGTATGCAGCACCAGCGTGAACTTTTCCCAGTCTAGACGATTCGTTGGTGTTGCAGTCATAATAAGTTTTAGCATGACTCTACCATGCACGTGTCTTAATACAAATATATTTAGCAATATTTTTATAGATACAAGGGCGAATATACCAAATTTTACGAAATGGCAACTGCTTGATGGCTAAAAACTTATCCAAATTTGACGAACTAAAATCCCATAGACTGTGAAACAACAGTATTAGCACACGGGTATGGTTCTGAATCTAAGTATTTATTGCTTGCCTAAAAAAATTCTTGTTATTAGAAAGGCATACATCAAACAGTGGAGCCAAATATCCTAATATTTGGCTCCACTGTTTGTTTTTTTTTTCCTTACATATGATATTAGCGTTTTGTCGTACTGACCACTTTGATCTGAAATATCTCCTCTTTGGTTAAGAATTCCTAATTCAAATTTATAAATTCATGTAGCTGGTACATTTGAGTTTTGAAAACAGTCATTCATTTGTTTTTTCCTCATTATTTTTTTCTTTGGTGTCGCTTGTTACCGCACAATGGAAAACATGAAATATCGGTATATTTACGAGTACGAATTCTACCGTGGCACCATTGCTGCAGAAACAGCTTGAAGGATTAATTATGTGTACGGCGCTGGTGTCACAAAAGAAATCACGGTACGTTTTTGGTTTCAACGTTTTCGTTCTGGAAATTTCGACCTTCAGAATCAACCCCGTGGACTGCCGGAGACCAAAGTGGAAAATGAGGAATTAAAGGCTATTGTGGAAGCGGATCCATCACAAAACACTTCAGGGATAGCTGCAGGCGTCGGGGTAAGTGATAAATGATAATCCACTTGAAGCAAATCGGGAAAGTAAAAAAACTTGAACGATGGGTACCGCATGATTTGAGTGAATCGAACTTGCAAACACGCGTCGACTGCTGTGTTACTTTGCTCAACCAACACAATAATGAAGGGATTTTAAATCGAATCATTACTTGTGATGAAAAGTGGATACTGTACGATAATCGGAAGCGCTCGTCGCAATGGCTGAACCCTGGAGACCCAGCCAAATCCTGCCCTAAACGAAAATTGACTCAGAAAAAGTTACTTGTGAGTGTTTGGTGGACTAGCGCCGGTGTTGTTCACTACAGCTTTCTAAAATCTGGCCAAACGATTACGGCAGATATCTATTGTCAGCAACTGCAAACCATGAAGGAAGAACTAGCTGCTAAACAACCGAGATTGGGCAATCGCTCTAGGCCACTGCTGCTTCACGACAACGCAAGACCACACACTGCACAACAAACAACCACTAAGTTAGATGAGCTACAATTGGAATGTTTGCGACATCCACCGTACTCCCCGGACCTTTTTCCAACAGATTACTATTTTTTCCGGAATTTGGACAACTTCTTACAAGGAAAAAAAATTCAACTCCGATGCGGCAGTCCAAACCGCCTTCAAAGAGTTTATTGATTCTCGACACCATGTTTTTTTTTAGTAAAGGGATCAATGAACTACCTATGAGATGGCAAAAGTGCATAGATAACAACGGTGCATACTTTGATTAATTAAATATATTTTACAAAAAAAAAATTGACTTTATATTCCTCCCGTACAAAACGCTAATTTCATATGTAAGGACCTAATATTTGATAAGGAAGGAAAACTAATTCTGATTGCTGCTCTTAATTTAGTTTTAAGTAAGCCTATTACTCAATTCATCGGGGTCCAAAACAACAATATACTATTTACAAGTTAAATTGACTCCGGTCTCTCTTCAAACTGTGTAATTAGTCTAAAAACAAGCGGCAGGAACTTAGCAAATTCTTCAGAAGGACGTCATCTTGTTAAAGTGCCTAACAGTAATTCGTCAGTTCCTTCGTTTTCTTTTTAATTAATTTTGACAAATTACCCTACCTTCTCAGTTTCTTTTACGCTCTCGTTTAATTAAATACTGAAGTGACACTTGCCTAACGGCATGTCCGTCTGGAGTAGCCTCTTAGAACGTGCCGTGCTTGTATTTGTAAATAACATCGGTGTTCAACATAATGTACATAAAACGTGTAACAAGTTTCAAATGGCATTTTGAGTTTAAGTTTTTACCATTGCTAACAATCGACTTCTCTAGTATAAAACAAAGTCGCTTTCCGCCGTCTGTACACTTAGATCTTATAAACTACGCAACAGATTTTGATGCGGTTTTCATCAATAGACAGAATGATTCAAGTGAAAGGTTTATAAATGTATAATACATGCAAATTATATATTATATAATTATTCTTTCCGTGCGTGTGACTGAACTCCTCCTAAAACGGCTGGACCGATTTTGATGAAATGTTGTGTTTGTGATTAAGTTAATTAGAGAATGGTTTAGATTCACAATAGGACCCGGCAGGTGACGTAGTTGTCGAGATCCAGAAATTAACCCTGCGAAGCCGGAGCGGATCGCTAGTTTTACTTTAAATAACTTTCATAGCAATAATTATACAGCTTTTATAATGTTCGTTCTGTGTTTGAAACGTTATTTTTTAAAATAATTACGATAAATAACTCATATAAGCACTTCAATTACCTTACAACATCATAAACTTGACCGACCACTTCACAGTGCAGTAGATTAGCAATGAGTTGCAGTGCTAAGGGCCGCGGATTCGAATCCCGTACGGAATAAATATTTGTATGGCCTACAAATAATTGTTCCAGGTCTGGATGTTTGTCCTAGTGAAATAAACTGTTAACTATGTAAACTGACCCCACCAAACGGGAAAAATCCTAGTGCGAATGTAACGTTTAAAAAAAAAGGAAAATAATTACATACATTAATGTTCCATTATAAGACAAACGTGCTCTTATTTATATTATTCGGTTATGAACTAATGAAGAAGAGAAGGTATCCGTCTTGTTAATTTTGGTTGACGGATATACATGTCTTAAAAATATTTTTGGATATTTCTGTTAAGGAAATATTATCGACATGTTATTTTAAAATGATTTTTCAACATTTTAAAGATTTACACGTAATTTAGCACGTGTTATATTACCACTTTTAGTTGCAATTAACAATATCAATGGTACCGACGCCGTTCATCGATTTCACATTGTTCGCGTAGCCGCGTACTATAAAATGCAAATGCAACGAAAAAAGGCAAGCCTTCCTCCATTGAGTCGATGGTGCTCAAAAAGTTTGAAATATAATATCTTATGTTTATTTTTTTAATGTTGGAATGTTACTGACGTGAACTAACACTCAATGTAGTCCCATAAAGTGCTATCAATATAAACATACATCCAAATAAAATTGATCCTACACATTGTGACTTAACAAAATATGGAATTAAAATTCACCCCTCATTTCTCGATGACACATGATGCATATTATGATATTTGTGAAGTGTACAGGAAAATATTCTTTATTGGTGAATACTCATCTTATCTAACAATACAAACGACCCTTCCATCTTTTACCCCACATAAACAAAACGAGACGCAATTTTCATGTTAAAGTCAATAGCTCGGAATAATAAGCTATGGTAAGTAAAGTAAATTTACGGTAGGGTATCTTTTTGGTAGCGTTACCACTGGTTCGAATGTTTTTTTGAATTACTTATTAAAATTTAATTATTTACTGCTATTTCTTTAATTATGCTATTAACTAAAAGATTTATTAATTTAAAATATTTTATTGTTTTACAATATTACTACTTGTACCTACGGAATATGAGCACGTCTTAAAATACGAAAGTACACAGGTTATATGAAATTGTTATTTGCAATTTAATTACTGATTTCATCAAACACTTGGCAACAAAGAAAACATAGTGCGTGTGTAAAGTCCGCCTACATGCAAGATAGCAAATGGCCGGCGGACTCTACTCTAATATCCTTTCAGTAAGGTCTGTGAAGGCTGAAGACTATTTTACTTTTAGTAAAAGTAATTGCTACGGTACTTGCCACGGCATATCACCAATTACTCAAGCATTAGGTTCGTAGTTAGGGTGCAATCTTTAAAAAAACTTTTTATAGAGTAAGGGTGCCAAACGAGCACACAGTTCACCTGATGATAAGTGAACACTGTGACCCATAGACATCTACGTCTATCCTCGATTAAAAATCAAAATTCAGATGTGTTGTCACCCCTGAGGACTAAGATGGAATGCCTCGTTTCCAGTAAAATGTGTCTTCGGTTCTCTACACTCACTATACGAAAAACAGCAGATTAAAGCTACTATTTTACTTTGGTATTCTGATAAAGCGCGTTTCACGGCCGAGCCGACCCATTTGTGATACAACCTACAACCATAATATCGCTACAGCGTGACTGTGCCCCATATAAAACTGCACAATTTCTTGCCTAGCTACTATTGGCCAATTTCTTCTATGGTAATATTGGATGTTAATCTGAATCTATTGCTGCTTGAAATTAAGTGTGAGTTTCACTTTCTATCAATGTTAAAAATATATTTAAATTATAAATTAAAAGTCATATTTTGATCACTTAAAAAACAAATCCACATAATATACGTCACTCAAATGAGTTTTTGTTTATTAATTAAACAGAGACAATAGTACAATGGCAAGGAGAAACGTCGCGGACAATTTCAAGGAGCTCTGCTTTTACAGGTAGCTAGCTTACTTCACGAACCATTAAAGTTTTCTGTTTGCATTTTTTAGCATACGTTACCTTTAAGATAGGGGCTATAGAGCTTGAACTATGGGTTTGCGAGTTTTACGTTGGCTTTGGATGTAGTATTTCTCAGAGAGTACTTTGTTAAATAAATGTTTAACATTTAGTTATATATAATATCGTTTGATTTAGTGAGTCTACTAGCAAACATCTAACAATTTTCTCATCACAATTTTTTTTTATTGAAAAAATGAAAATTACTTTACTTCGAATGTTAACGCTATCTCACATCATAATATAAATTAACAGCCTTTTAAGACACTTACACAAATACGTCAGGAGGCATGCATTACTCATTAATCCAGATTTCAGGCGACTATGCTGTTCCACGTTCAAATAAAAAAGAAAACCGATATTTTTTTAAAACACAAATTGTAGATTTTTGGTACAAGATTTATCGTAATTGCCTCAGTATATTGCACGCCTCACAAAGTGAGGGAGTACTCTACTCTCGATATGTGGCCATACCTCAATTTCGCTACATAATATCGTTCTTATACTTTTAGCTAGACATCAAATCCATATTATTATTAACGTTAAAATAACTGAATTGATTCACCTTTATATTACATAACAAAAAATGTAATTGGAAAAATATATGGACTGCCGTCCGTTGGTCTGTGCGTCGCGTCGGTGGTGTCGGTACATATAGTATTAAATAAGATTTCATATATTCTAAGGAGGATCCCTATTGATTTTTGTTATTGAACTCAACACCGTTTAAAAGTTATGGATGAAAGTCGATCGATCAGATTGTCTGTTTTTTTTTCTTATAAAAATTATCGTCACTTTTTTTATTTTTTTCATCAAAATTAAATGAAACGCTCATGAGGCGTGTACTTTTGTTTTTTACAAATGTTTAAAACTGCATCCGATCATACTTTAAGCAAAATTACAGTTAACGTGACGCTAAGTGGCTACTGCAGCCCATGTATCCAAACAACATCCAAAATTTTGCGGCCAATTCCAAACAAAGAAGGCTACAAATGCGTTGTCGCTTCTGAGGACTAAGATGAATTGCACCAGAGCCTGTAATTGTACTGGCTCTCTAGTACCCTTCAGACTGAAACACAGTAGCAGTGCAGGCGCTGCTATTTGGCGGCAGAAATAGGTAAGACGACCTATCCAGATGGACACCTTGGCAGAAAAGGCGCCCTACCACGAAGGAAACTTACACCTTTTGAGTGTAGACAAACATTTTCAAACATGTGGAATCTTCTTCAGGATGTAATTACGAAAGCAGCACTCTGCTATTGTTTACGGCGTGAGTGCTTTAAAATTTGAACGCTCTATACTCCCGTGGAAAGGGCAGCCCAGGCAGCAGATGATCTTAAATGGTGTATATTTATCTTGTGGGACGTTATTAAAATTTCGATTTCTGTCCTCAGTTTAGTCGGAACCTTATCTGAGAATTGGGACCGAGGACCCACACGAGGACTGGTATGGCTTAACCGTTAGATATACTATAATATTTATACACGACAAAATCTAGTTGTATATGTTTTAATATTATATTATTCTCTTCTCATAAACTTTTCCGCAAAAGCCCCAATAAATAATATTGTTATATCTTGTATGAGAAGGTGTAGAAAACCAGTGTTTTCTTTTTCTGTTTTGTAAAAGCTTTTCTCATATATTAAGGTCAATAAAATCATTCAAGAGTATCACGTAATACAAGTTTTAATTAATTAACGTAAACCGCGTAATTTTTAGAAGTATTTAGGAAACTACAAGGATAATCCGTATTAGCTTCTCAATTAATAACAGTACACTGAATATAACACATGAAATGTGGGCAAAAATGACTTACTGTTATTATAGTTTCTATATAAACAAATAAAATACTTTATTCCAATAGAGTAATAAATCAAAGTCATCTATGTAAGTTATCATAAACATGTAATTTAGGTTGCAAGTAGGCAGGTCAAGAATAACAGTGAAATGAATGTCTTAATTTATCTAACTCGCTAAATCATACCGAGTAACAAAAATCACGCCCAAGCTATCTTAAGATCTCATCGTGCTAAAAGCGGACAATGAATTATTAATATCTATAAACTTATAACGGGATAAGTCAAACGTGTAATTATAAAATATCTAACACAGTTGTTTATCAAACAAAAGGTAGTCGATTAAAAATAAAAACAGTAAGCCATCGAATGCGCTAATGGATTTTTAAAATATAGGCTACAACAGTTGAAGTGTGTTTACATTATTGAAAACGTGTAATGGCAGCAGTTTTAACATTGTCTAGTTAAAACTATTATATTCCTCATAATTCATAGGTTCTACATTCACCAATCTGCCTGCTCAGTGTGATGGTAGTGACAACTCTTTCTTTCTGGGTTTTATGTACATCTTCAGAGACATTCTAGAAAATGCCTACATACTCGTATTATGTTTAGCAATGGAATTAAAAGGATAAAAAATAAATAGGTTAACTTTAAAAAACAATTAATTATCATATGGTTAAGCATTTAGAATTAAATATAAACCATAATAAATATAAATGAAAAACTAATAAATAATAATTTTATTTCATGAAGTACTCAACCTAACTAACTAACTAACCTAACTAACCTTGGCAATCACTTACAAATTCAATCCGCATCCAGTTAAACAATGCGAGTAACCTGTGACTCCGGAAGCGAGCAGTTGCTCTTAAAAAAATTATTACAAGTTCAAACAATAAGCTCTCAACTTTATTCAATTGTCATGTGAGGTTAAAACCGCAGCAAATAAAACTTTGTCGTAGCTGTACTGTTGCCCGAGGCGGATGTTGGCGACAGTTACCTTATTTGGAAACCGTCCAGACTTCGGCGAACTTTTATGTATTTCAATGTGGGCAAGAAGGACCGTGTTTTGGTTTACTACATTTTAGCAAATAGCTTTTTATATCAAGTATTTATAGGAGATGAATTAGGACATAGATTTTGCAGTAATGTGAGTATAAAAAATATTTTTATTTCTCTAGTAAAAATTCACAATTGTTTGTGTAAGTCAAAATTATATCCTTATTTTATTATACGAGGGTGGATTGAAAAGTACTCGGCCTAACCAAGAAAATAAACACATACTAAATCAGTAATATTTTTATTTTCTACATAATCACCATCAAGTTCAATACACTTTTGCCACCTCCCCTTCCAAGCATTTAGACCGTTGAAAAAAAATGATTCTTCCTTAGAGTCAAAATATGCGTCTACAGCTGCTTTGACCTCGTCGTTTGTCGAAAATCTTTGACCTCCCAAGTGCTTTTTTAAGTTAGGGAACAGAAAGAAGTCTGATGGTGCCAGATCAGGTGAATACGGCGGATGCGGTAACAGTTCAAAGCCACAGTTGTGACTGTACTGACGTGTGAACACGGGCGTTATCTTGATGAAACAGGACTTTTCTTCTGAGCATTCCTCGACGTTTTTCTTTTATTTCCTCTCGTAAACGACGTAGTAAGGTGCAGTAGTAATCAGAGTTTATAGTCTGACCCCTTTCAAGATAATCAATCATAATCACACCTTTCGAGTCCCAGAATACTGAAGCCATCACCTTATTTGCCGACAAAATCGACTTAGCCTTTTTAGGGGGTGGTGAACCAGGTCTTCTCCTCTTTTTTCATTGTTGTTTTGTTTCCGGTGTACAGTAATGAACCCATGTTTCGTCCATAGTAACAAAACGATCATCTGCAAAAAATCATCTGCATCGGCTTCAAATAACTCCAAACAGTCGCGTGAAATAGTCAATCGCGTCCTTTTTTGTTCAACTGAAAGCAGTCGCGGAACCCACCTCGCAGACACCTTGTGGAAACTCAACTCGTTGACAATGATGTTTTGAGTTCGTTCATAAGAGATGCCTATAATCTCGGCTATCTCTCTAATTTTTAATCTGCGGTCTCCCATTATTAAATCAAGTACTTTTTTAATATTTTCGTCAGTAGTTGACGTCGAAGGCCTTCCAGAGCGGGGTTCATCTTTCACACGCTTAAATTCTGCTATCCATTTTTTGACGGATGAATATGACAGAGCACAATCGCCTAATGTACTGACCATATCATCAAGGATGGCTTTTGATGATAGCCCCTTCTTATGGAGGTACTTAATGACGGCACGCTGCTCGATTTGCTCCATTCGCGGAAATTATGTCCGATTACTTTGTTAATAAATTTATAAAATCACAACTAATTATCGCACACGTTTCGAACTTCACACAATGAACTAGTCTGAACTGAACTAAATAATGTGGGTAGATTAGATTTTTAGAATTGAATGGATCTGTGTTAGGCCGAGTACTTTTCAATCCACCCTCGTAGCATATTATTATTATAAACAGTTTATTTTTAGAGAATAATATCATATACAAATAATACTTATAACATATTAATCTCAACAAAAACACAAGTGCACAGCTTAATGGTTACAACAGTAATTAAAGGGTTTACTGAGGAGAAATATTGCCCACCTTTTTTTGTATTTGTAGATGCAATATATAAATATTATATTTATATAGCCTACTAGCTGGTACCCGGCGCGTAGCTGCCGCAGAAGAAATAATTGTGGAAATATCGTTTTAAATTTGGAAGAGTTTTATTTTTAATTAGGAATAATAATACATTGATTGAAATTTGAATGATATACTTTGAATATATACAACTTTACAATAAATTTGTCGGTACGATACGCGCGCTACCTATTGTAAGTTAATTGTACTATGCCTATAACCTTCGCGCAAGTGCAAGCAATAAGTTGCCAAAGTTTTAGCGCAATCTGATGAACGATATGGCAGCGCATAAATTACGAACTAACAAAAATTCCCTCAATTCGGACAAATCTAACGACACCTCATATATTAAAATCAAAGTGAGTGATAATAATTAAAAATTTAAAATTTTGTACAACCGACTTCAATATAAATTATTAAGAATAACTCAAAAACTATTGCTCAGACCTTGATGAAATTTATATGCGACCACATGAGAAGTACCAGCTTTCAAATAAAAAAAGAATCATCGAAATCGATTCACCCACAAAAAAGTTATGAGGTAACACACATTAAAAAAAACATACAGTCGAATTGAGTACCGTCTCCTTTTTGAAGTCGGTAGAAAATGGCACTTCTCGGACCTTAATTAGTCAAGAACTAAAAAGGGTTTATTTATGTAATTTGGGATTCTAGGTATTCAATAGTTTTTGAGTAATCGGGGGTCCAAAGGTGGCTCGAAATGGTTCGTGTAAATACACATATTTCCGGTGCGTCGCCCTTTTCTTTTCCGAACTTGGTTGACATACTGCCGTGTAAATATACTATTGATATACTATGTGTGGCACATATATTTTACATGTACCATTACAGTTATAAAAGTTCACTGCTGAAAAAAGGCTGTTCCTATAGATCGCCTCATAAGGATGATTTTGCCACACTTGCCACGCTTGGCAGGCGGGTTGGCAACCCAGTTTTTTTATTTTGAGTTATTATCAGGAATAATCTCTGCCCATCTTCTGTTTCAGTTTTCCTCTGTCGCCTCTTAGGACACCCACGGTACAATATGTACTGCTAATAGTGGACTTACAATATAAAATTAAAACGATTCAGAGTATAAACAAAAAAGAGGTTCAGTTTCTCTCTGTCGTCTCTTACGACACCCACGGGACGATATTGTCTAGTGGATATTCTAACACCGCTACTACACGGTTTAGTATCTTTGCAAATACTTCCGCAGTAATAATAGTAAAAGTAGTAAGTAAATGTAGCTGTGTAAAGATTTGTAACCATGTGCATATATCATTTAGTCCCGTAGCCGAACATTGACATACTTTCAATCAAATTTCCAAGAGTTTTATATTGATCATTGAACTATTTGGGAGCGGAAACTATCTCGCCACATACTAATGGTCTATTAAATATCATTTTGAAGTCACATATTAGAAAATTATCTCTTCTCACAGTTAATTTACTATTCACAACCTATAAATTTAGTTAAATGACTGATAGAGAATACCTGACGCATTAAGCCCGCTATATGCATTATTATTATGTAAATTGAGTTTGCAATAGATAAATAAATACTTATTATTCTTCATCATCATCGATTGGGTTTAGTGTTTGTTGGTATTATGTAAAAAAAAAATTAAAACATATATAATAATGGGTATAAAATGCCTATCTTGTAGTGTCGGTGTAAGAATATTCACTACCCCATATCATCCCGCGGGTGTCGTAAAAGGTGACAGAAGGAAACAAATCAGGAGATGGGCAGCAGCGTCTTACCAGTAACGACTAAAAATAAAAAAACTATGGTTACCACATTTCACACATAGATTGTCTCATAGAGGTCACATTTGCCATAGTTGCCAAGCGTGGCAACATGGCAAATGTGACCTCTATGAGACAATCTATGGGGGATGCCTATGTTCAGCAGTGGACTTTAATAGGCTGTGACGGTAACGGTAACGAATAGAATGGCGCACGTATTAAGCCTATATGCGTCATTGCCGAGTGGTGACGGCATAAGAGAATTTATCATCCCATTACGGCCAATGGGTGCGGTAAGAGTAAAAGGCGGCTATGAGAAATACCAGAAAAATTTTGTGGCTCTTAAAAGTTGGCCATATAACCATCTCGTTTACGTCAGGTCTAAAAAAAACAATGCCTAATAAACGTGGCGGATATGACAAATCCAGTAGTAGACAGTACAGTTTTATACATGGTAGGGCCACGCTGCAGCTATTTTAGTAGTATAGTTGTAGCACGAATGAGTTGGCTCGACCGGGGAAGAACCACGCTCTCACAGAATACAGTGTAAAATAGCAGCTTAACGCTGCTGTGCTTTGTATGGTGAGTGAAGAGAACCGGAGACCCCTTTTACTGGTAACGAGGCATTCCATCTTAGTCCTTACGGGTGACAACGCATCTGCATTTTGTTTCGTAGTCGAGGATAAATGTATATTTCTATGGGCCACAGCAACTACTTACCATCAGGTGGACTGTGTGCTCGTTTGTCACCCTTATCCTATAAAAAAGAAGTCTCTCAGCTTTGAATCTACTTTCCATTTAAGAAAAATAATGTCTTCCAGACCAAATTCCAGTCACGAAAGACAGTCTTAACGGAGACTAATCATCTGAGCAGAACAGGATTATAGTGATCGAGTGTGTGCACAAGTGCAGATGCACTTTATGTTCTCATACTCTCATAGTCCGATGGAACGGCAACCCGACACGACCGGAGAGATATCAGGCGCAGGACCAACGTTTTACGTCGTTTCCAAGACACTAAGAATTCCTTGACAGAAAAACCTAATGACTGATTAGTGGCCAGAACCGGGATTTGAACCTTGGACCACGTGATTGACAGTCGCGTTAATGCCCACTAAACTAAGACAGTCGTAAAATGGTTATACTGCCATCTCTTGGAAGCTAAACAAGGATATAGAGCGACGAGTGAATGTAAGACACAGAGTAAATGGGGCTCTTCACTCTATTGTGGGAAGTCAGAATGTGTCACAAAAGGCACGTATGGCAATTCACAATGCTGTGTTAGTCCCTACCTTAATGTACGGTAGTAAAAGTAAAATTAATGGTGTAGAAATGCGGTCATTAAGGAGTATGTTAGTGCTGGCTCTGAATGATCGGGTAAGAAATTGTGCGATATGAGAAAAGTGTGGTTTGCAAAAAGGTGTTGTGAATAGGATTAAGAAAGGAATGCTTTGGTGGTTTGGACACGTAGAAATAATGAATGAAGAAAGATTGGCAAAGCAAATATGTATGCTGCAGAAGTGAGTGGCAGAGTCGGCAAGAGACGTCCTGGACGAAAATTTGTTAAACAAATTGGTGATCTATAGAAGATGGGTCAAATTAAGAGTATCCTTAACCGATGAGCATGCATGCATAGGTATACTGATGTGAAAGAAGCGAGAGAGGTGTGTCAGGATCGTGCTAAATGGAAGTCCGTAGTCTCTGCCTATGCCTCTGGGTAACAGGCGTGAGAGTTTATGTGTGTAACTCAGAAGCTATAATATATTTCTGGAATTTAGCGTAGTCGCCTCTTACGACATCCATTGGAGGAAATAGGGTGATAACTTCTCGCCACCAAATGACAGACATAAAAATGGAATATAAAAATCATCGCATAAAACTAATTTTTATTTAACTTATTTTTAATGCCCGACGTTTCGAGTGCTTTGGTCCCATGGTCACGAGAGGGGCTGATATGTCTGACGTCCGGATGTCACAGTTAACCAGGCTACCTTCAGCTTTTGAATATTAGTTTTTGGTCCGATCTTACAGTATCTTGAAATCTTGCGTGGTATGCTTGGGTTTGGATTTAACTTTATTAGTTATAGAATCCATAGATATGACCAAAAATTATACATAATATACATATACATACATAATGTTAATAAAAACATATTATGATTATTAACTTAACGTAGAAAAAAAAGTATAGTAAAAACAAATGAATTTTATATGAGTCCTGTTTGTGTAAAATGATAATACCTACTCAATTATAATTTTTACTTGCCTGAAGCCTGAATAGAACTACAACCGACCAAATTTTACTTAAGGACCTTTCAAAAAATAAACTGTAGAAGTGAACTTAACATGATGATGATGTATGTAACAAGGCAAATTTATTTATTTTCTATTTAACAAACAAGAAATACTCTATATTGTACACCAAGGAAAGAAAAAAAAATACAAAATAAACAAATATTGAGGGAAAAGCAAAAGGCTTATTGCTACATAGCAATCTCTTCCAGACTACCCAGAAAAATAATTAAATAAAAAAAAAGAATAATGGGTAGGGTGCACTAAACTAAGAAAGGATACCAACTAATGCACTAAAACGACAACATTCTTTAGGTACATCAATGACCATAAATAAAAGGAGGAAGAGAGAGAGGTTAGAGAGACAAATAGTGTTCCTTAAGTTGTTTCTTGAACACATTTAAGGATTGAGTACTTTTAATCGACTGTGGTAAGGAGTTCCAAGCTTTACTCCAAGAACTTATCATAAAATGTTGAGGAGTGTACAGGACATTGGAGGGAAATATTTTCTTTGGACCGTAAGGAAAAGTTATGACAGGAGCTGACCAATTTAAAACGTACTTTTAGATAGGAAGAACTTGATATATTAAATAAGTCGCAGTAGAGGGCTGAAAGAATATGAACATTCCGACTATATTTAAATGGATATTAAATATTTTATTTAACATTTAACGCAAAATTGATAATGTTTGTTTCATGTCGAGAAATGTACGCGAAGAAAACAACAAAAGAAGAGATAAAATGTCTGTGACTTCAAATAACTGCCTTAATCCATATAACCACATCACGTTTCCGCAAAAGTTTTCTAAGTTGGTCGGAGACCAATTAAGGCAGCGGGCGCCAACACCCGCCCTTATTCCGGTCGGACACAACCCCCAAATTGCCGACTACTATGCTACTAAATACTGAAGAATTTTTATTTAATTTTTTTGTTTATTTTATAAAAATATTTATTGATGTTTATAATTTTTGATACTTTTTACAAAAAATCATAAAGATCCCATAGCCGGTTATTGTTGTTATGTCAAAATGCATTAATCAAAAACGTCTGGGTAAAAGTTGGTGGTGCAAAATAAAGTACTTATATATATTATACAATAAGGGTGACAAACGAGCACACAGTCCACCTGATGGTAAGTGGATGCCGTGGCCTATTGACATCTTACAAAATTTATCCTCACTTAAAAATTAAAATGCAGATGCGTTGTCACCCCTGAGGACTGAAATGGAATGCCTCGTTTTCAGTAAAAAGGGTTTCCGGTTCTCTACACTCACCATACGTAACACAGCAGCATTAAGCTGATATTTTACACTAGTATTCTGTGAGAGCGTGCCCGGTTGAGCCGACCCATTCGAAGCACGAATACACTGCCACGTAAAAATATAAAACAAACCCACAAAGGCGATATGCCTAGTGTGGGATGGTCATACTGCCATCTATTGCGGGCCATAAAATTGATTGAATGAATGTAGTTTTAAATTTCTCTACGAAATATGCAACATTTTACATTTTAATATCAAATAGATAACGTGTGATACTTTTTTTTTATAGAAGAGGGGGCAAACGAGCATGCGGCTCACCTGATGGTAAGTGACTACCGCCGCCTTGATCCAATTGCACAATTTCTGGGAAAGCCCATAGGAAGGGAGCTTCAAAAGAAGCGCTTTGTGCCAGACCCGATCGAAAGCCTTCGCTATGTCCAAACTAACGGCCAATGCCTCGCCCTTAGACTCTACTGCCTCCGCCCATTTATGAGTCAGGTAGACCAGAAGATCACCATCTCTTCGACCCCGACGAAAACCGTATTAGCGGTCACTAATCAGCTGGTGATTCTCATGGTACCTCATGAGCTGGCAGTTTATAAGGGACTAGAATATTTAGGAGAACAAGGAGGTGATGGCGATAGTCCTGTAGTTGGACGGGTCTGAGCGGTCGCCTTTTGTAGGGATTGGGTGGACCAAAGCTGTCTTCCATGAATTCGGGACTACGCCTTGGGAGTAGAAGTACGGGAAAAGACGCGTTAAAACCGGTGCCAACTCCGGAGCACACGTCTTCAGCACAATGGGAGGGACTCCATCAGGCCCACTCGACTTGTTGACGTCCAGGGAGATGAGTGCTTTGCGAACTGAGCGCTGTGTAAATGCACATCCGGCATGGAGTACTCACACCGCGGGATGGTCGGCGGTGTGTTCCCCCCGTCATCGAGAGTCAAGTTGGACGCAAAGAGAGAGCCTAACAGATCGGCTTTCTCCTTTGCGGCATGGCCCAGTAATTCGTCCTCTCTGTGCAGAGATGGAAGAGATGGCTGACAGAAGTTCCCTTGGATAGCCTTGGCAAGAGACAAGAATTCACGGGTTCCCGAAGGAAGGTGAACTAGCTTCTCACCAATTCTGCCGATGTGCTCAGACCTTGTCTTGACAATGACTCTTGAAGGACCTGGAGGCGGAATTATACTTCTTTTTAAGAGCGCTGGTGTTTACATCCCGAGAAGTTGATGCGTCAGCCCAGGCCCGGTACCACTTCTGTTTATAGTGTGATGCTATTTTACAGGAGCGACCAAACCATGGCTGGGATCTGCCTCCGATGGGCACCACAGAGGATGGAATAAAAAGTTCCATACCCTGAAGCAACACATCAGCGACAGAATCAGAAACAACGCTGGGATCGTCCGGCGAGAAGCAAACCCGCCCCCAAGGGTAGGATGCAAAAAAAGACCGCATCCTATCCAAATCGGCCGACTTATAGAGCCAAACACAGCGACAGCCTGTAGAATACAACCGCGACATTAGTGTGAGTGGCACCACACTGCGGACAAGACAATGGTCCGAGGAGCCAAGAAGGGCGTCGACGGAAACCTGATATCCGTCCGGATAAGAGGTCAGCAGATGGTCCAACAGGGAAGGTGCGTGATCCTCCACATCTCGAATCCGCGTAGGCGAAGTAACCAGCTGTGTAAGACCATATGCCAAGGCAAAGTCATAAACAGATCTCCCTGCATGATTGGTTAAACGTAAAGCGAGCCATTCGGCGTGGTTAAAAATGCCAAGTATCACGATCTCTGGGATCTGCTGTAGCAAGGAATCTGTAGCCATTTGGACTTGATCGATGAGTCGGTCTGTTTCGGCATTGCCGCTATGGGACCTATAGAAGCAGCCGTAGACGCGGGGATGGTCTTCGCTGTCTACGCGCAGCCTTAGGATTGACAGGTCCGTACATTCAATACTATCGAGGCGTTGAAAACAGATTTTCCTCTCTGACGTATACGCAAACTCCAGCCCAGGGCACAAAGGAGTGTTCTAATTTGTAACCCGGGTAGGAGAGATATGAAGTACCAGTCGGAGAGGACACCTGAGTCTCAGTTAAAAAGAGCAAGGCCGGCTTCGCCTCTCCAGATGGCAGTGTTAAGGTTTGAATGAAGTCCCCTGATGTTGCAAAAATTAACGGATAGCGTGACAGGGGTTGCCTTAGTCTTTTTGCTCCGCTTGCGCCGAGCAGTTTTAGTCGCGAGCGGAATTTCCCCCCACTCCCCCAGAATACGCGGTGCAGCCTGACAACCCACGCTCAGGAAGATTAAGGTAACTTGGTCGTGGATGGTCAGCGAGGGATTCTCCATCACCAGGGGTGCTGGTACCCTCCTGGGGTAGTTTTTTATTTGATTCCGCTACCATGTTAGGGGGGGGGGGATTGGGCCTCCGGCCACCTGCACTTACCAAGCGAAACGCAGAAGTAAACTTCTACTTCACGCTGGTATTTTGTTAGGCAGCAATAGCTGCCGCGTGGCTCTGCCACTGTTAAAAGTTTTGTTTCTAGAAGGTTTCCCACCTTCTCTGCCTAAGAGACCATCTGGGTAGGTACCACTCTCTTCCTATTTCTCCTACCAAATAGCACTGTTGTGTTTCGTTTCGATCTGAAGGGTATGGAGAGCCAGAACAATTACAAAATCTGAGGCATTTCTTCATCAGGTGGACTGTAAGAACGTTTGTCACTTGTTGTATAAAAAACGTATTATCTCATATAACAAAAGATTCAAGGTAGTACAAGAGAATAAAATATATCATAACCATTTCGCTTCGTTTACGAAAATAAATGTTTCTAAATATTAGACGAAAATTATTGTAATTATCAAAAGTTTTTATACCGACAACAAGGTGAGGTATTTGCTGCTGTAATCGCTATTTGCTGATGAAAATACGCTGAAAGTCGTTAGACTTCATTCTAACACTAAGTAGGTACGGAAACTTTTAGACGAGTGTAAATGTAAGTATTTAATTTAATTTATTTTCTCCAGAATGTGGAGTCATTATCACGAGACGATTAAGGTATCCGCTAAGGAAGTTCGGGCAGCCGTGGTAACCCTGGAGACAGCGCCCGCCTTGAAAATGCTAGCAAACCGAGTTTGAACCTACTTGCGCCATTCATTCATTCATTCATTACAACCGTGCTCGTTTATAACCCTTATTTCTATATTATTCTTATTTATTTTTCTATGTCTATATTCTATATAAAAATGTTTCTTTAAAACCAATTACAGAGACGTCTGAACAATAAAAATAAAAGAAAATTGTTAGGCAAAGCAAAGAAATAATTCTCAGGGAGCCTCTTTGAGAGTTATTCAATTATTTATCAATAAAATTTATTAAATAAAAACATCGCGTAACGAAGTAGCCGCAAAATATTGCTACAGGCGATACGATAATCGAAATAAACTTATTTGCATACGGATAGCATTTACGTCGCAAATTGGGGTTAAAATTAAAAATAAATAAATCGTCGACAAATTAATGTCCCTAAATTCAAGTCGGTTCGATGTAATCTTGCTTCTTAAATATCTTTTGCTCCTCCCTAATTTACTTATTGTATATAATCGTTTTTTGTCAACGGTACAACGCATAAAGTATCCATTGAAATGCAGCGGGATATTAACGGACAGGACCTATTTGGCAGCTGAACATATCATTACGCTCATATGTTATTTCGTTGAAGGAGTAAGCAGGCAACAGATAAGGCAATGCGCAGTGCAGCAGCGGACTGGAATCGCGCTGCGTCGACCGGAGTGGCGCCGGCTACTTGGCAGAGCTCTCGGTCAACGTCCTATGCCTCCATAAAAGCCTTCACAAGCTTGAGCCAAAACAATTTTGCCAAAATTCTTGCCAATGCCCTAACAGTACGACTTTACGATCTTTTCGTTGCTCTCTGTTTGCAAAGGTTGTCGTTTATTTGGACTATATTCCAGACGTAGTCTACTATATATGTTTCAGTTAAAGAATGTTAAATGTATACATATTTTTAATGAAGACTTATCGTACTTTTTAAAAAGTAATAAGGCCCACACAATAATTTTAATAGATTTATTTATTATCCCTTGTAAGGTTTTAAAACAAAATATATATTTAGTAAGTGAATTTTAATTCTTTTAGTAGTTTAACTATTACTATTTTATATACTCGTATATTCAGTAAAAAATATTAATGATGGAAAAATAAAATAAAATAATAATAACTCATAAATAAAACTATATTAGAATATGTCAAAATATACTTTACATTTATAGTGCGTAATGAGTTTTTAGAGAATTATTCTAAAAACTCATTATTATACAATGTAAGTTAGGTTTTTTTTAAACCTTTTCATATTTGTAAATTGAAATTGAGATGTTGTCAAGTGATTTACATCCCATTTTTAATTAATTCAGGCTTATTCTCCTATTTCGTTTTTGCCGAATCATTTAATATATTATTGCTTATGTTCTTCTGGCCCACTTCGACCAATTTGTTTTTGATTTTACGCATGTGCCACAAGATCAACACTATAATGTCAGTAATATACTTAGATCCAAAATGTCGGCTTCATCTAGGATTCATACTCTGTAGAAAGACACAAAGCCGATCAATACTAAGACTATGGCTTAGTATCTTTCTACAAAAAGAGCCACACGGTCATTTCAGTTTATTTTTAATACTTATAGTTATAACAACTATTGAGACTTGAAGGCTTTGCTGCTGCTGTTTTCAACCGACTCATAAAGGGAGGAGGTTCTACATTTGATGTTATTTAAGTATGTTCACCTATTTCTCGGAAACGGCTGAACCGATTTAAATGATCCTTTTTTATTTAATAGGCTTATAATTTCTTTTGGGGCATAATGAAATTAACAGAAAATAATCCACCCTTTAGAATTGAATCTTTTTAGTTCTTAAAGTCGGTTTTAACTTTTAATAAACGTTACATTTTTTTCATGTATGATAAAAAATACTTTTTTTTATACAATTTTTTTTCCGAAATTACATAGCATCTAACCTTCAAGCCAAAAAAGCAATGGAAGCGCTGCGGCGTGGCGTACCAGCCCAGGCTACCAGCTAAGTGGCATTTGTTAGAAAGCTACAACTCTTTTAAAGCGTGGAATAAAAAAAAGTCAATAAGTTCATAATGAAATATAAATTTATTATCACAATTCATAAATAAGTGTCTAACTCATTGTTCTAAGCTCTTAAATCTAAATATAAATTAAATATTCTAAACATTACAATTCCTTAAAAAGAGGAACATCTCTGTCAAATTTTTATGATTTTTGTACTCATAGTATATTTGTTAGGCCATGATTCGTTACTTATACACATAAAATATAAGTCTTTTTGTTAAAAAGTACATGTAAATGTTTCATATTTTTAACGTCGTTGAAGCTCAATCGAAATGCCCTGTGACATATTTCTAACGTCATGATACACTCAAAAATTATTGGTCATCAAGCTATAGCTTAAAGATACCATAATATTATCTACTTATGTCAAAATACTGATTCTTTACGAGGAAAGTAGTAGGAAGTGCCGAAATTGTGGTGTCTGGCTGAAATAATATTCTAGTTGACCTTTTCTAGCACCCATTTTCCAGAGTATGGCGTCTCTATCCTCTTAACTTTAGGGCGGAAACCGTTCTCGTCGGCGGTATAATCGACTCGGTACATGAAACCGTCGGGGCCGAGGTACTCGTAGAATCCGCTTGAAGCAGTACCTCCATCGATGGAGTTGGGGTGCTTGAGAATAGCGTTTTCCTTGGCACGAATTTTGTTTTCTGTTTCAAAGCTGCAAAATAAAATAAAAATAATTGTTTATTTTAAACTTCAAAGGTTATAAAGCTTCATTCGATATTGCCATATTTGGAACTTTTGGTGCTTAAAATTTTAATATTGACATTTTGTTGAACAAAGGCTGAATCATATTGAATTAATTCACAGTATGTCACGAATTTGTTCTGGTTGAGTGATGTTTTCATTCAATTGATTATTCGGAAAGTATTATGAATAGTTTTGAACTCTAACCTAACAAAGCGAGTATCAAAATATTTATCTGTCAAGGTCGAAAATTGTTACAATAGTACGGCGGTTTAATATCACTATTGACGGGAATTAGTCTGGAAACATTTATAGTTCAGTTAAAGTTATTTATTAATAATTTATTTAACGGTCAACATCACCAGGTTTGAACGTATGCAAATGTATTGATAAGTACGGCATTCAAAATCTTGGCAAGGCCGGGCTCTGTTTAGACGATAACCTAATAAATAACGTTTATTGCATATTCAATATGTTAATTTTAATTTTTACTTTAACAACGTCCGATTCTAGAACACAAGGAACTAACATCATTCCTGGCATTCTTAGCAATGGTATATTTTTTATAGAATTTAATAAAAAGGAATTCTTACTTGAAATCGTATTTGTCCTCATTGTACACGTGATTCTGGCTGATGATTTTGATGCCGTTGTTCCTGTAGTATCCCTCCTTGTAGTATGGTATATCTTTGGGTGGGGTCATTACTAATCTATAACGATCTTCTGTAGCTGCACTCACATAAGGCTCATAATCATGTGAATAGGGTCCGTAGCCTCCGTTGTATGGGTTATCGATATGGACGTAAGGGTTCGGTATGTGGATGTATTTACCTTCGTCTGTAGGTATATACCTAGAAATTAAGATTATATTAATCCAAGTGCTTTTGTCTCTAACAACTATTAAATTAAGACACACATGTAATTATAAAAATCTTGGTTGTGGCTGTGTAATAAATTATGTTTCCATATATCTGTTTTTTATTCAAATTATGCTATCAAAGAAATTCCTGAAGCGTGGTGAACTATGCACCTAGCAATATGTAAATGTTTAGATTACTCGAACTGACATTTACTTACTTGCCATAAAGAGGTTGTATTTTTATATTTCTATGGGTTGTATGATTCCTTGCTATGTGGCTATGCAACTTAGTTATCAGGGGTGACAAAGTATACGTAACTTGATTTGTTGAAGCAAGGTACTACCATCAGGTAGATTGATAACACGTTTGTTATTTTAATTTTCTAAAGAATAAAAAAATATTTCGATATTATCTTTTTGTATTGTGTTACGCTTATAGAATGGGATAAAGATTATAGGATTGGGGAGAGGAGGAGTCAGGAGATATCAGTGATATGACCAAATCCGACAATTATTGATTTATGTTGCAGTAACGACACCGTAGTTGGTCAGGAGTTTGACTTCCTCGTTGGTCTAGTTCCCGTTAGTTGCTATTCGTAGGTCTAGTTCGAATCCCAGGTTTAAATCCCGGGTCGGGTCAAAATAAGTTATTAGCTAGTTAGTAGGTTTTCTGTCAAGAGCTCGAAGTCAGGAAGTTGGCGGGTTTCACCCCCATGCCTCGGAAAGCACGTAAAACCGTTGGCCCTGCGCCTGATCACTTCGGTCGTGTCGGATATCTGACCTACCGGGCTGCACTTGTGCTTTCGCGCACCCTCGTGCAACATAATCCTGTCCTGCGCAGATGGCTAGTCTCCGTTGAGACTGGACGCCTTGACCGAATTTCGGTCTGGAGGACATGAGTAAAATAGATATAGGGTCTAAAACACAACTTATATGTTATAAAATAAACAAATATTTAATAATATAAAACTTATTTAATATAAAATGAACTGCTATTTCACGTGCATGATTTTAGTGTTCGAAAGAAATACTTCACCATGTCCTGAATATTGCAGAAACTAGCGCAGCCTTGTAAAGTTTTACAATACTATTTATTGTTAGCTCATAAATAAATGTGGCATGTTTTATAAATTTCTCTTTTTAATATAAATTTCCTCATGTTATTCTTTTTTGTCTGAATAAGTATTAATTTGTGCGACACGTATAAAACGTGGGAATTTTAGATCATCTTTAGTTATATTTAAGTATAATACTTTACTTTATTTCTTCAACAAAATTATATAAAAAAATCTCAAAAGTTAATATTTGTTTTGTTAGGATTATGATATCAGAAAATTCTTCTGTACACTACCAAATCACATAATGTGAATGAATAAGATCTAACGTTAAGTTTTAACACTCACTGTCCGGTTAACAGACAAACATTAGTAAGACAATAGCAATGACCTATGTGTAGTGCACGGGACAGCGAAAGGGTTAACCTATCAAATAAATATGCAGTTGCATTTAAATTCATAATGTTTCACGATACTATGTTGAAGGATATATTATGTTATTACATCAGAATATGCAATCGAATGTGTATAATATGATTTAAAATAAAGACAAATGGATTATTTTGAATTTTCTAAAAAGAAAGGAAACCAGATATACCAGATACTGACACGTAGTAATTTTGTTTTTATTTTCATATTAGATGTCGGGGCAAATACGTTGTTAATTAATTCTGTTGCCTGAACTAGTTTATATATACATATATTACGATAAACCCCATTAATGCTAACGTCTTTTTGGCGCCATTCAAATCATAATGTCGCTTAACAAATATTGACGTTTCTTCTACGAATTAGGTACCTTGCATTTAAATGAAATATTCCTAATGAGAATTAATGTAGCATTCCTTAGAAGTTTCCACATTATAGTGCGGTTTATTCACCATGATGACGCAGAGGAGATTCACGTATCCTTGACGCCTCAGCTGCCGGCATGAGTTAATAAACATCGTGAATTACTGCTTTATGAAATACTGGTGAAGGTGTTATGATAATATGCTAGCAAGTTACTTAGACTCGCGGAAATAATGATTTACACGTGGACCTGATAAGTAAAAGAATACATTTTAAAAATATGGTCCAATACCTACATACTCTTTAAATTAATTTAAAATATTTAAAAACGCGTTTTAATTTTAAGGTCTTAAAATGTCACAAACGTAATAAATAAAATAATAAATAGTGCATTATACAATATACCCTGTCTTTTAGTTTCATCATTAATGCATTTAAGCTACAAATAAGAGGAGCATGTTTGTACATCGAAAATTATTGAATATTTCTGTAGACTTGAAAAATTATAAAAAGCTTTTGTAACCAGACATCGTCGTGGTTCTATACAGTTTATCTTTGAATTATATTTGGTAGAAGTATGTAGTAACGGAGGATATGAAATGAACTTTTTGGTTTTGCAATCAAAATTAGGAGTGAAGTTTTAAGTAACGGTCGTTAAAAGTTCGTAGCAGAAAACATAATAAAAGTTTTTTTGTGTTAATTTATGTTAAGTTATAGTTATCCGACATAGCCCAATTTATTCACAATACATTAAAACTTACTCATCAGTCTATTTTATTAAATACCGGTAACTTTTATTGTAATATGAATTTGCTAAATCATGATATTACTGACTCCTCAATCAGTCGATTGAGGATTTCAATGTTGAGAACAGTTATATCACCTACATGAAAAGATCGTAATTCTATAACATTGAGAGTAAATTGACATGAATAGCTGACACTTCAAAAATTTTAGGTTTAAATCTGCAATAATTAAATACCAAATGAATATTTTATTTCTTTTTCCAGTAATTAAAAACATTAGTGCCATTCTTCGTGAAATATTTAGCTCATTACACATTAAACACTTAAAACGGTACTCGAAAGAAATTTATTAAGACTATCGCATTTGCCCGTATTTGATACATTTCGTATTGTGAAAACATCCGTTTATAATTATAGGAATTCCACCGCAAGATATTGAATGCTTATTATAATTAAATTGTCCGTGTCATGTTTTTGAGTGCGTCTTCTTATCATTTCCTCTTAATATTAAACCCGAACGTGAATCACGGAATTTTGTAAAATGAGTCGTTTTTAGAATTCAAAGAAAAACAATACATAACAATGGTTCGAAGTTCATCCCATATCTATCTATATATTTGTAAGTAGTACTGTAAGTTCTGAGACTGCTATAAAATGTTAATTTAAGTGAGTGTACATTCCCATAATTTAAAAAATAGTGTTTTATTTTTAAATATTTTATTACAAAAAATATAAAGTCGGTTAGAATAGAATAATTTTTATTCAATATAGATTACATGTGTAATTCTTATTGAAAGTCATTTTACTTTACCACTGGTTCGAAAAAAACCTCTGTCCTGGGAAGAACCAGCAAGAAACCCAGCAGGACTTTTTAAAAAAGTAAATTTTACATTAATGGTTGTACAAACTATTTAAGTACAAAATTTATTTTAGAAACTGCTTGGTAGCGATCACCTCATTCCCAGGGTTATTATCAATCATATATTCATTTGTACTATAATAACCCTTTTATACAGTTTCAGCTTAATAAAACATTTAAACTTGGTAATCGAGAGAGCCTGTACACTTTCCGGACCTTGTTGTAATAGCGTATACATTGCCCCAAGAATGAATTACTGACTCTGTGGAGTCGAGAAACTGGTATCACTAGCTTGTGTTTGTTCCTAGTGTTTACAGAATGTATATCACTTTTTTACTAAAACTACCTTTGTTTTGTGAACATACATTAAATTTTCGTAAATATACTGAGAGGCCAAAGTTAATATATTTATTTCTTTAAATTTATCTCTAAGAGACTCTCTCGGTATTAGGTTGTAAATAGCTCTAATGGCCTCTGTAAAACAAAATAGTTTCTGAATCAGTTGCATTTCATAGCAAAATCCCATAAGACATTATGCTATGGAAATAACTGAAATAAACTAGTCTAGCTGTCTCGACACTAGTGAGACCTCTAATCTTTTTACAGCATAGGCTGCAGAACTTAGTCTGCTTGCTAGTTTGGATATATGGGCCCCACTGAAGCTTTGCGTCGAGAGTGATGCCAAGAAAAACAGTGGATTCAACAGGGCTCAGTTGTATTTCAGTCAGTCAGTCAGTATTGTCAGTTGTTGTACAGTCAGGTTGTATTTTAAACTACTTTCCTCAAACTGCAGAGTAGTTTTTTGGAGAATAAATCACCCACTTATATCTTTGTTATCCTAATCTTGAATTTAACCTTATAATAGTAGTGTTATTGACATACTTTAATAAACATGTATGTATGTATATATATATATATATATATATTTATATATTGTTAAAATTATATACTAAATAAAATTAAATTATTATAAAGTTTTGAACTTATATTTAATTGTAATGTTAAATTACTCTTTTTAAGGAGGCCAAATTAATACTCAATAAGACGAAATACTGCAATCATAGCTCAACCTAAAATGTAGTGTAATATCCCTCTACGTTCACTTGTACGTTAACTTAAGCTTACTACATTTTTTTTTTATAGGAGAGGGGGCAAACGAGCATGCGGCTCACCTGATGGTAAGTGACTACCGCCGCCCATGAACAACTGCAACACCAGGGGAACCAGACGAATTGCAGATGCGTTGCCGGCCTTTTAAAAAGGACTAGGCTCTTTTCTTGAAGGTCCCTAAGTCGTATCGGTCCGGAAAAATCGCTGGTGGTAAACTATTCCACAAGGAAGTTGTGCGAGGAAGAAAACATCTTCTAAATCGCACAGTGGTGGACCGCCAATCATCCAGATGGTGTGGATGGTATCGGGAGTTCTGCCGCGATGTGCGTTCGTGAAATTTGGCGGCTGATTAATCCGAACAATTCCTCAGAGCACTCCCGTGGTAAATGCGAAAGAAAATGCAAAGAGATACAACATCTCTTCGCAGCGCCAATGAATCGAGCCGATCGGAAGGACTCGGTCGTCGACGATTCGAGCCGCTATGCGCTGGATGCGGTCAAGTGGAAGGAGCTGGCACTGGGGAGCCCCAGCCCAGAGATGGGAACAGTATTCCATGTGAGGCCGAACCTGCGCCTTGTAAAGTTGCAGGCGTTGTGCCGGCATGAAATACTGTCCCGCTCTGCTGAGCACGCCAAGCTTTTTAGAGGCCAATTTGGCCTTCTCTTCCAAGTGACCGCGAAACTGCACGTCACTCGATATATCGACGCCGAGGATTCCGATACTGGCTGAGGCAACAAGGGGAGTGCCTTGAAACTGAGGAACAAAGAACAAACAAAGGGGTTCTTTTTAGCGGTAAACGCGCAAACTTGTGTCTTCTGAGGATTAAACTGGACTAGATTTAGTCGCCCCCAATCCGAGACTTTGTTCAGCAAAGACTCGACTTCAGACACAAGTTTGTTCCGGTACTCGGCGACGTTTTCCCGAGAAATATTCGCACTGCCGGCGTATAGAGTATCACAAGTGCTATCATCCGCATAGCAATGAATGCTACCGGTTTGCAACATATCATTGATATGCAGAAGAAACAGCGTTGGTGATAGCACGCAGCCTTGTGGAACACCAGCGTTAATAGGCTTGTAGTCGGAGCATGCACCGTCTACAACGACCTTGATGTCTGATCTGCAAGAAAGCTGGTGATCCAATTGCACAATTTCTCGGGAAGCCCATAGGAAGGGAGCTTCGAAAGAAGCGCTTTGTGCCAAACCAAACCTTAATAAAATAAGAATAGCCGTCATTTATTCATTATACCCTATACAAAGTCCATTGCTGAACATAAGCCTCCACCAAAGATTGCCTCAATAGGGGGGATATATGCCATAGTTGCCACGCTTGGTGAGCGAATTGGTAACCAGTTTTTCTATTACAATTAAGTTGTTATCAGAAAAATGATGCTGCTCATCTCCTATTACGGTTTTCATCTTTCATTTCATCTGCACACTCTCACGTCACCTACACCTACGCTACACGGCGCGCTGCCACTACATGGCACGCGTCATTAACGTTACTTTAAAAAATTATTATAAAATTTAATTTTACTTTGGACCTTAATGTATAATAATGAAGCAATGTTTGTATACGTAAATAAGACATTTGAAGAATAAGTCTAACAACAATATGAAGGGATGATGAATCAAATACCTTGGAAATCAGCAATAGAAATGTGAAAAGATTGCGTGAAAGAAGTAAGACAAGAGAAAAAAACAGGGAGATTGATTTTGTTACAAACACTAAGAAAATAACAAAGATATTAATAAAAAGCATTTCCATAACAAAATTACGGGGGAGTAGACAGAGAAAATGAAAGTATTAATTGAAGGTTGTCTAACAGCTCTGCAGATTTAAGTAAAACAAATAGCTTTGGCTAAGTTACTTATAAGCGAAACATACAAATTTTATAAAAATAATAAAAAAAGTATTAATTCTTAAAAGTAAGTATAAAAGTATTAAACATTTGTATGTCACGAAACGCTTACCTTTTATTGTTATATTTTTTTACGTTCTCTAAGCTCATTACTATTAACTTGAATATTTTATTTCGAGAATAAATCTTTAACCAGGAATAAGCAGAAAAGTTAGTTTATTAAAATGTATCTCTGATTCAGGGTTTGCAGCTCAGTTTACCAATAAAGCTAACTTGGCCTATCGAGGGACTTGATTTATACATTAGTGAGTAAGAGATGATGGATAACTTGGAAAGCTTAAGTAAAAAGGATAAAAGGAAAATATTACTATGAAATGAATATATTGTGAAACTATGATCTTTTTCTCCATATGCTTATAAAACTTTTTGTCTATAATACGGATCACATTAACTGCTATATTGAAATATATAAATACTTGAACTGTGATATTATATGAGTACTTGTACTACTCATGTGATATATACATATTGAGAGAATATGTATATATGATAAGGATTCGCTTATCGTGAGAGAGGTGAAAATGCTTGTAACCAACAAACATTGCAAATATTTAAAAAAATACATTGAGACAATATTGACTCTAATGGTGTACTTTCTGAAAATAGGGCGACACCATGTCATCTAAATCTTGTTGTTGTGAGGATAGCGTTAAGTATTCAAGCTTTCAGTTAACTTATGACACACCCATTTCTCGAGTATTTTTTTATTTTATCTTGTTGCTGTCAATGACTCATCAATATTGTGGGTAAATTAATGTCAAACTATAACGCAAGTTCCTTGGTTGCCACTACTTTTATTTGCATTAATGTCTGGTATTCATCGTGATTCATTCTTCAAGTCGAATTTTCACTACAAAAGTGAATAAACCACGAACGTATAGTGCGTTGGTCAAACAGTAGATTGTCATATTTTTTTTTTGAATTTAGAATATTCTAACTTTTGTAAAAAATAATCTTTTAAAAATAAAATTAAAAACCTACTTCAAAACTAAAAAGTATAAAATAATTTGCAAATAGAAGCTTCTGAAGACGGTGCTAAGAGATCGTGTATTGAAGAATTAAAGCCCTGAATTTAGAAGCTGATATGTGCAAATTATTTTATAATTTTTAGTTTTTGAAGCCGTTTTATTAAATTTTTTAAAGTTTATTTCTTTACCTTTTTCAATCAACTTAGAAATATCACCGTGTAGTGGCTCGGAATTGGTATTAATATTTTTTCTTATAAATTAATTAATTATTAATTTAAAATTCTTCTTAATTAGTCATATTTGATTATTTATAAGTAAACGGCGAGTTACACACTGATTTTTAAGGTAAAATCGTAATTAGTAGAAGGTTTACTTCACGTGTATCCAATTTTGCCGTCACTTTTTAAAATAAAAATACCTAGGGTTACCTTTATAAACATACATATGATACGTACGTAGCTACCACTAAAGTACCTTTCTTCCCCATCAATTATCGGTTCTTCGAGTTATATGGCCCATTACCAATTCAGTTTACTGATCTATTGACTATGTCGGTTACTGTGGTTCTACTGCGAATCCTCATTACAAAATTTATCACGCAGTTTTCTCATCAATAATATAGCGAACTTTCGCAATTTTATTGGAATATTTATTTTGATACCATTTTACGGTAAAATATAATGTAAAAAAAAACGTTAATTAATATGAGATAAATGTATGTCGTTAGTTAAAAGAAATTATAAAGTATCTTAATTCTTTGTTTCTGGGCACTGATAAAAATGAAATGATAATTATAAATACACCCTGTGTCAGCTTATACAAATAGCAAAAATTTATGCTGATGACAAAATGATTTTTAACAACAATATTTTTGACCATCTGTTTTGTTAAATAATTGGTAATGTTGAAGATGTTTTTAATGACAGGTGAAGTTGACTTAACTTATGGATGCCCTTGGGTTGTTAAACTCAATGTTTTGGATACTAAAAACCTACGCACATAAAAAGAGGTTATGCCATAATGGATAATAACGTAAAGAGTTTCATATTCCTTCTTTGACTGTACAATGTCATACGAACACAATATGGTATATACAGTACACAATGCAATGTTAAGGGAAATATTTATATAATCTATTTATTCACACTTTATTGATTACTATTTAACATAAGGATAACAAAGCGCAGACTTAATACCTTTAGACGTTCTCTCCTATTCAAACTTAGACGTTTTGAGATAACGTGATAGATGCATTATAAGTAACTAGCATTTGGTCGAAAATAATATAAAAAATATATAATATATAAATAAATATATAAGTGATTATATATATAATATATTAGGTCCTTACATATGAAATTAGCGTTTTGTCGAACTGACCACTTTGATCTGAAATATCTCCTCTTTGGTTAAGAATTCCAAATTCAAATTTATAAATTCATTTAGCTGGTACATTTGAGTTTTGATAATTTAAAATTAAAAATTTTGTACAACCGACTTCAATGTAAATTATTAAGAATAACTCAAAAACTATTGGTCAGACCTTGATCAAATTTATATGGAACCACATGTGAGGCATCAGTTTTCAAACAAAAAAAAGGAATTATCGAAATCGGTTCACCCAGTAAAAAGTTATGAGGTCGAATTGAATACCTCCTTCTGTTGAAATCGGTAGAAAACAGTCATTCATTTGTTTTTTCTTCATTATATTTTTCTTTGGCGTCGCTTATTACCGCACAATGGAAAACATGAAATATCGGTATATTTACGAGTACCAGTTCTACCGTGGCACTAGTGCTGCAGAAACAGCTCGAAGGATTAATGATGTGTACGGCGCTGGTGTCGCAAAAGAAAGCACGGTACGTTTTTGGTTTCAACGTTTTCGTTCTGAAAATTTCGACCTTCAGAACCAACCCCGTGGACGGCCGGAGACCAAAGTGGAAAATCAAGAATTAAAGGCTATTGTGGAAGCGGATCCATCACAAAGCACTTCAGAGATAGCTGCAGGCTTTGGGGTAAGTGATAAAACTGTATTAATCCACTTGAAGCAAATCGGGAAAATAAAAAACTTGAACGATGGGTAGGTACCTCATGAATTGAGTGAATCGAACTTGCAAACACGCGTCGACTGCTGTATTACTTTGGTCAACCGACACAATAATGAAGGGATTTTAAATCGAATCATTACTTGTGATGAAAAGTGGATACTGTACGATAATCGGAAGCGCTCGTCGCAATGGCTGAACCCTGGAGACCCAGCCAAATCCTGCTCTAAACGAAAATTGACTCAGAAAAAGTTACTTGTGAGTGTTTGGTGGACTAGCGCCGGTGTTGTTCACTACAGCTTTCTAAAATCTGGCCAAACGATTACGGCAGATATCTATTGTCAGCAACTGCAAACCATGAAGGAAGAACTAGCTGCTAAACAACCGAGATTGGTCAATCGCTCTAGGCCACTGCTGCTTCACGACAACGCAAGACCACACACTGCACAACAAACAACCACTAAGTTAGATGAGCTACAATTGGAATGTCTGCGACATCCACCGTACTCCCCGGACCTTGCTCCAACAGATTACCATTTTTTCCGGAATTTGGACAACTTCTTATAAGGAAAAAAATTCAACTTCGATGCGGCAGTCCAAAACGCCTTCAAAGAGTTTATTGACTCTCGCCCCCATGGTTTTTTTAGTAAAGGGATCAATGAACTAAACTACCTATGAGATGGCAAAAGTCCATTGATAACAACGGTGCATACTTTGATTAATTAAATATATTTTACAAAAAAAAAATGACTTTATATTCCTCCCGTACGAAACGCCAATTTCATATGTAAGGATCTAATATATAATCACTTACAAAAATAAGGAACACCTTTTATGTGATTATAAGCTATCTACTAAGAAATTAAACGCGTTGTCATCACATAGAGATCTTAGAGTTGTCCTTGATGAAAAGCTTTACATTAAACTGCATATCGATAATATTGTTAAAAAATCTTTTAAAATGTACGGTTTTATTATGCGAACATCCATATAATTTTCGTGATGGAGCCACGCTGCAGCTATACATAACTGTAGCACGAATGTGTCGGCAAAACCGGGTTAGGACCAGGCTCTCACAAAATTCCAGCGTAAAACTGCAGGATAATGCTGCCGTGTTTTGTATGGTAAGTGTGGAGAACCAGAGACCCCTTTTTACTATAATGAATCTGTATTTTGATTCGTAATCGATGATAGATGTAGATGTCTATGGGCAATAGTATCCACTAAAACCTCAATTACAGGTATGCATATCTATCTATCTCTGTTTCGGCCTCAGTTGGAATATTCTTGCATTGTTGGGCATCCACTTAACAATAAATACGTAAATGTTATAAAAAGTTTAAGAAAAAAATCTTTAAAACATTGAATTACGGGTGCTTTAAAATTTTATACTATATTCTGACAGTTTGGCTAAATACAAATTTTGTCTTTGAGATTCAGACATATGCTTCTCCAGACCATGCTCCTTCTCGGACTATGTAATAAAAAAATGATTTTTCGTATTTAAATTAGTCAATGAAAATAAAATATAACATAATATTATAAAATAATAAGTTGTGTTATAATGTGTTAAGGTCCGTACACATTATCTATTTGCCATCGACTCCTGTCGTTCCAATGCGCTCGCCTCCATCATGCGGTAGACGTATATAATAAACATTTTCTTCACCTTGTCTCGTTTTCGTTTTCTGCTACAAATGTATGATTGTTTCCTTAACATTAAATTGATTCCATTAATTATTTTTCACACAGCTTATATATATTCCTACATGTATCTGTTGCACGTTATAACGATAAAAGTTAACTCGTGGATAATGTGAATGGTGGTTTCCCTTGCATAGTGCTGCTGTTCGTAATCCCTAAATATCCACCAAATAATGATTTATACATAAAAAAAAGTGATTCCATCATACACCATATATACGATGGGATCACTCTATTATGAAGATAATTATGTAATCCTCTTACGAGTATCTTTACGTATATGATTTTTAGAGCTCGTAAACACACTCTATTTTCCGTTGTGGTGACGTAAGAATCCTAAACTAGACTAGACTCACGGTAAAGATGAGAAGAAGGCAATGATTATACACTAAATGTCAAATTTTCAGTCCAAGGATGGAAAGCAGCATCAAAGGTGCGGAATAAATTAGCCCTGCTATACGAGAAACTCATTTCCAGCTGCCGACTGAGAAATAATTTTTATAACGACACTTTTTAGATTTGATTTGACGATTTTTACATACAACAGTACATCCTAAATTTAAAGTCAAGTAAAATCTAAAATTTTAACATTTCTATCAATATCTTAACCCCATAATTCGATGACTAAGCATTGGATTATCCAAAGACACATTTATCGTCTTCTTTTTTACTTACAAAGTGTAGATTTTTAAACGCCTGCGTCATCTTACGGTACACTACCGAAAATGATATCCTGAATCCAAGTAATTGAGCGGGAAAAAAAAAATCGTGATGAAATTTTTGAAATATTCCCATCAATACTTTAATACTCGTAAAATCACGTAATTTGATAGTTAACCGTTAGGTGCATATTGCAGAACTGTTATTATTATCCCTTACAGAATGTGTAATTTTTTAAAACGGTTAAAAATGATATCGACCTCAAAACGGTAAGCTCCGAACAATATTTCATGATTAATATATTTCATTGAGCATGTAAATATTTAAAGCTTTAGACATAGAAATCCATTGAACTATCATAATTTTAATGTATAAAATATCGGCTTGAATATTTATTAACAGTTAATTCAAGATAGATTTCCGTCAACTCAATTTAGTTTTATTACAAGTCCTAAAAATTTGACGTTAACTAATCGATATGTGAATACTTAAATCGATTTTATCACACCCACACTAAAGTTTACTGTAGATGACATATAACATTATAATCGGAACGCGATTAAGAGATAAATGTTTGAAAAATTTCTTTTTATCTATACCATGCACACATAATAATATATTGAACAAGACATTGACCACGGAATAAAGAAACGTGATATAAATGTGTGAAAAGAAACAGGTTCTATAACAAAATCTCGGGAATTTCTCGATGTACTTTAATGCACGAAAAAGAGCATGATCATATTTATTATACCGGTAGTACTTTGTGTATCGGAATGAATCTAACGGCACATAAAATTTTGCAAGTCCTTTTTTACCGATTTTAAACGTCGTCAGCCCTGAAGTTCACTCAAGATTAAGGCCATTCCCAAGAAGGGATTATTTACCTTAATCATTACGCTTCGTGGGCGGGAAGGAAACCACTATATTACACACAACATCTTATTTGACGTAAATATTGTACTTCAAATCCGGTGTATTGGAAATAGCTATCATAGCGTATATTTTAGAATTGACGTATTTAAAGCGTTTATTTCGTGGTAACTGTAATTATAAAATTAAAATACTAGTATATTACTATATATTCGTAAAGCTCTTTTATGGATTACATATTGGGGCGTTAAAGAAAACGGAATTGCAGTGATTTCTTAGCGCAAAGTGTGTATGAAGCTTTGAGTAATTTTTAAGACGTTTCTAAAGGTCTTGCACTATTGATAGGTACGCCAACTATTACTCTGTCCCTGATCACAAAATTCAGGGTGACCTGGGCTGTGAACGCTGTCAAAGTCTTAATTCAACGATAACCTATAAGGAAACAAAAAAAATATTAAGTATTTACTTATGAAAATGCCGCTTTTTATGGAATAACGTAATTTTTTTCTATATTTTTTTTATTTCTATTAATCAAAGTAATCACCCATGCAATTGATGCATCTTTGCCAACGCAGTGGCAGTTTATTGATGCCCTTCTTGAAGAAATCAGCTGGACGGGAGTCAACAAATTCTTCAAAGGCATTTTGTACTGCCTCTCGGGTATTGAATTTTTTTTCCCGTTAAAAAGTTATCTAAATTCTGATAAAAGTAGAAATCGCAAGGTCTGGTGAGTACGGCGGATGACGTAGAGCTTCCAACCCCAGCTCTAGCAACTTGGAGACCGTCTGTTGTGCATTATGAGGTCGCGCAGGTGTCATGCAGGAGCAGCAGGGACGAGCGATTGACGAAAGCTGGTTGGAGAAGTGCGAGCTTCTACATCATTGTGTTCAGTTCTTCACAGTACACATCTGCAGTAATGCTCATTCCATTTTGTAAGAAGCTGTGATGAATCACAGCTTCTTACAAAATGCAGCGCTAGACCACTAAATAGTGACCATCACATTTCTAGGGGTAAGTTTTCGTTTAGGGCATTGTTTAGGTGCTGAACCAGGATCCAACCAATTTGATGAGCGCTTTCCAAATGAACAGAATCCATTTTACGTTGCAGGTAACAATGCGGTTCAAAATTCCTTCGTTTGTGTGTCTGTTGAGCAGTGAAAAGCACGTCTCGACATGTACTTCACGCTGGCGATCATAGACTTCGTTTGGGCACCCATTTGTCAAACTTTTTTACAATCAATATTGTTTTGATGCTAACGTCGAAAGCTGTTGCTAATTCAGCCGTAGATTGAGTATCATCAGCTTCCACAATCGCCTTTAATTCGTCATTGTCGACCAAATTTTTCGGATGACCACGGGGTTCCTTTTTCAGGTCGAAATTTCCAGAACTGAAGCGGGCAAACCAATAATAGGTGGTGAGCTCGTTTGTAGTATTCGCTCCGTATATATCGTTGATGTTGCGTGCCGCTTGTGCCGCGTTGCTGCCACGACGGTACTGATATTCCATAATTACTCAAATTTTTAACGTATCCATGATGACAAAAAAAGTTTCAAATGCGATGAAAACATAGCGCTAATCAATAAACAAATGACTAATTTTCAAAAAAGTTCCATGTTTTTAAAATAAAATTAATTTAAAATTAGAATTCTTAACCAAACAAATTCATTTTGATTTAAAATGGCCAGTACTGCGGAACGGCAATTTCATAGGTAAAGACCTGTTATTATCTTCTGAAATGAAGACTGCTGCTGCCCTGTCACGAATTACTAAACAAGGCTTACGAGCGTGCGATCAAAATTATCAGCGTGGTGAAAGATACAAAAATGACCTTATTACAGATGAACTTTTTTACTGGAAAAGAACACTAAAATACAAAGTGTAAACAACAAGCAAAAATACGAAGTATATGTATGCTCAGTTCAACGTGGTCGATAATGATCTGCGTCAATCATGGTTGGTCAGCCGTACTGGGCAAGTTTCTAGATCTGAACCTATTATACTACAGATTGCGATTAGAAATGTGTGACTAATGTGTGTAAGAAGATTTGTCACAATCTCCCGAACGCTGACAAATCATAATTCATCCTAGGTAAACAAATTACTCAACAATTTCTTGGGTAGTGTTCCCTACAACTACTGGCTTCAGGTATGAATTGGACGTTACACATGACCTTTGTTTTGTCCATATTTATCTTAAAACCTCGATAATAGCCCCAACCGGATAGGCGTTTAGGGTTACTATTGAGGTCATTGAGCATTGTGTTAAAGTCCTCCAGCGCTTTTTTCACAATGACTATTTCATCCATTAGCTTGGAAACTTCTTCCTGTGGTCTAGTAGGTTTAAAACTATTTCCTGCAACTGCTTCATGCAGTGGTGAAGCCTTTCGGGGATATAACTGAAAAGAGTTATGGAGAAAAATCTTTAGGTACCAATCTGCCTGCTTAGTGTGATAAATATGGCTAACATCTCTCCATGGGTAACGACTCAATAGAAATGCGACAATGCTCTATTTAAGAATTATAAACCGGTATTTCTTCTGAGCCGGGTCTAGCTGCTGTTTTCGAGAATTATCACTAATTATCTCGCACGCAGACTTGACGGCTTCTAGTCTCCCGAACAAGTCAGTTTCCGAAAAGACTTTAGCACCGTAGACTCGAAGATCGAAGCGTACAATTTGTCACACAGTGAACTATGAGAACACTTTTGATTCTGTCGAAACTTGGGGCAGTGCAACACTCTCTTTAGCGGTGCCCGGTTTTATGTGGTATACGAGTATGATAGTGTTGAAATGTTTGTACAGTGGGGCTACGTTGACTATCCGAGTATTGAACCAGTAGTACGACAGCAGTACGTACGGTAGTGTAAAACGGGGTGACAATATATTCGTAAAGAAGGCCGTATTGATTTTTTTTAATTAATCTCTTAGATTTCGTTTATTATGTACACATAAGTTTTATTTTACTTTTTCTTCAAGGAAAATATGCATAATGATTTCTTATATTTACGCGAACACTACAATTGAATAAAAAAAAACTACTTTTACAGATTTGATCGCGTTTAATTTAAGTATTTTTTAAACTTCTAAGATTGATATGGATGGTCTTCCTGGGGATTTTGCAGATATCTACCTCATTCAGGTGTTCGCCAAATACGTGTTATTGTGATTTATCTGAGAATAACACTATAGACTATTTGCGATCGTTTCAAGCCAAACGTAAGATATTTATTATATTTCATTTGTTACCTTAGAATCTTTTAGATGTTTAGAAGTAAGAGATTATTCTTAAGAGTTTTTACGCGGTAAATTCACAGTGCAGTGTTTTCAGTCCGTATTTGACTTTCAATCTACAGTATTCAGGGAAACGTAAATTTCATAAATCATGATCGTTTCACTATAATGCTCCCCTATAAGATAGTTTATGAATTAATTAATTCTTTTAACGGTTGGCATTTATAACATAAAGCAGTGTTTACGTAATCATTCCTTATAACTAAAAATCCAACCTTAAAATGGATGAATTTACACCACAACTTAATAATTTTAGAATTTATACAACATAAAATGTAAAGTCGCTGACTTCAAAACGAAATAATAAATGAATATTTCACATAACAAAAGAATGATGTGATAATATCATAAAGTTTAACCTCTATTGACTCAATTTGGCTGTGATCATTGAAATAAAATTCAAACATTCATGCGGCATCTGTGTTAGAAAGTTTTCGGTTATTTATGTGGTCAAAAAAGTCGAGGACTTGTTTTGGAAGTGAGATGTTCTAACATGTTGAATACCACCGCTACATAAATTTTACTATTTGGTTCTTACTAATTTTACCCAAGGACGTGACTTTAAAAACCAGCTTTTTCTTTTCTTTCTAAAATTTCACTTGACAGTAGAAAAGTGTAAATTTGTAATACTTTCATCATCATCATTACAGCCCTTCTCAAGTCTGCTGCTGAACATAGGACTCCTCCAAGGATTGCCACAAAGCACGGTTCTGAACCACATACAAATTCGTCACTCCATCTAGCAGTCCTACACTACGCTTACTATTACTAGGCTGCCATTTGAGAACTTTTCTTCCCTATCGGTTGTCAGTTTCTCGAGCTATATGGCCGGCCCATTGCCACTTTAGCTTACTGTTGAGATATGTCAGTTATTCTAGTTTTAGTGTGGATCCTTCATTAAGAAGTCCCCATAGCTCGCTGAGTAAGAAGAGTACTCGTGTACTATACTTTAAGAACAACTTTTACAACTATTCTATACCATAAGTAAAATTTACTATATCCGTTAATAACAACCATAAAATATACATAGTAACAACTATTCACATGGATACTTAAGAGTTCTTTCTAATTCAGTCACGGTTCCTAGTTAGTACAAAAGGATAAATTATTGATCTTCCCATCTAGACTAGACCTAAAAGAAATCCAAAAAACGCTGATCTGTTTATGTTTTTAGATAACATTTCATCTTGACTTTACATCTTGCCTTGGGTACAGGAACTTCTTATTAAGACTGAGATTAAATATTTTATTATAATATACATTTACATTTTTTTATATCATAATAAATTTAACCGACAATATCGCGTTTAAAAAATATTTATATTTTAACAAAAATTGTCAGAAAATTAATGAAATTTAAGTTTGGCCTGATTCTCTGCCAAACTACAACCTTTATAATTTTTGGCCGCTCTGTCAACATCCACTTATTTAAACTCCTGAATTTATAAATTCGTAGCCGGTCACATTTTAAATATTCGTTGACCTATTTATTTTAATATTAACCGGAAGATTTAAAAATGTTTCATGTAAAATTTTAGTGTTAACGTTTCATTTAACAATATACTGAGAGTAATTACTAGCATAGAGGGAATCCTAAAATAAGGACAAAATTCTTATAGTTGAACTCTTTTGTGTACATACATCGTTTAGTCTATGACTTAGTAAAATTAAGTAATTATTATTTTGATTAATCCGGTTCGTATTATACTTGTTTGTATCAATGAACGTTAATTAAAGCTTCATCTGAAATCCAAAACGTAGTCGAATAATAAAGACCAAAGTAATGCAGTTTCGCCCATATCAGAGATCAGAAGTCCCACTCGCTATATCTTACCAAGGTATAAATATTGAGGAAGTTCGCATATTTTCACTCCTCGAGATAACAATAGACTTAACTTTTCATGGTAAAATCATATAGAGAGCGTAGTAAGTAAGTTGAGCAGCTTTTGCTATGCCCTGCGAGAGCTACGTAAGGATACAAACGAGCAGTGCGCGCTTACTGCGTACCACATCAGATCAGATAAGATACGGCATGATATTCTGGAACAACTCTACCGAAGTACACGCGGTATCAGTGCTCCAAAAACGTTGCCTTAGAATCATCATATTGGCAGCTCCAGGAGATTGTTGTTCCCTAGATACAACTTATTAACTGTAACGTGCATGTACATTTTGGAAATATGCCGCTTAGTTAGGAAAAATCCTCATTATTTACAACGAATTGAAGACAGACCCAGCCGATACGGTGCACGTCACCGTGGTTATAATCTGGTTGCTCCTGCCGCACATCTCACAATATTTAAAAATGGTCCCTACTACATGGCTATAAGGGTTTACAACCATTTACCCAATACTATAAAAGCCCTCCAGTGTCGTAAATTTGAAATAGTACTTAAGAAAATGCTTATTGTAAAAAGCTATTATAATTTAAATGAATATTTTAATGATAAATTATAAATCAATTTTAATTATTTTGACAAAGTTTATTATTTCTATTTACTTATTTGACATTGTTAATATTTTCATCAAAATTTTAAATCTTATTTACATGAATAAAGAATGATCAATAGTTGAGATAAAATATTTATTGACATTTAATTTTAAAATAAATGTGTGTGTATTATTTAGTTTGACATATTATAAATTAATTAATAATAATGTATAGATTATGTACTATAAATATTGCAATTTAATCTAATTCTATATTAATTAACATTTAAACTCCGTCTTAAAATGCTACGCCCGTACAGTGTGTCACATGCTCCGTAAATATACTGTAACAACTTTGTGACATGCAATAAATGAATTATAAATTATAAATTGAACATAGGCCTTTTCTATGGATAGCCTCATAAGGGGAATCTTTGCCATAGTTCCATCTTAGTAAGTGGGTTGGCAACCGCAATTTTTTATTATTTTGAGTTGTTATTAGGACGATACTGCTGCCTCTCTCCTATTTCATTCCCTCCGTCACGCCCTGCTGTAGCCGTTGTTCATGGGCAGCGGTAGTCACTCACCATCAGGTGAGCCGCATGCTCCTTTGCCCCTTCTCATATCAAAAAAAAACTTAAAATTTCCTTTTCTTTCAATAACACATTTAGTCACAAGTCAGTTCCTTCTAAAATCGATTCGCTCAAAATCGTACAAGAATATCTTAGTCCCTTAGTTAGTTAATGTTTTTTTTAAGTTCGCAATTTTTAGATATTAAGCCTAGTTTTGAAAAATGTTTATATCATAGGAGAAAACATTAACTTACATTTCATGGAATATTAGCGTGAGTAATGCCAAGACTAAACAATTCGTATTTACCATGTGGATTTTATTAAATCTACTATGAATTTATTATAGTGAGCCCCCTTAATATAAAACGGAAGAAGAAAAAAGTATGTGAAAAATATCACTTTGTTATGGAGGCACTGAGTCCGAAACATATTGCATTCCGTGAAGCCTGGTTCAATAATTCACTTACCGAATGAGATCTCTGGCAAATCCGCCCAACTTGTGAATGTCCGTGTTTAGTAGCAATTAGGTAATTGATTCTGGCTGATGAGGATGTTGATGGTGTGATCCGGAGAAATATAGGAAAAATAATGTTAACCTTTAAATCGTAGAGTTTTAAACTTTCCAATTAAAAATATACATTTATTTATTAATTTGAAATTTATATCATCGGCTATTAATATTGCAGTTTCATCTCATTATAATTAAATAAAGGTTCATATATTAGTCAGTGAATAAAACGGATAACATTTGTCAAATTACAAATTAAAACGCTTTTGTTTAAATATAGATAATGCAACCAGCGATTAAAGTATTTAAATCATGTATTTGTGAGAAATTAACGAATGGATATTTTTGTCAATTATTTATTTACAGTATCACAAATAAGTTGGTACACTGTGTTTTATTTATGAGTTTATTTACAATACACTTTTATTTGTTGTTATTAAGCGTTGTGTAGATAAACAACTTTGCATTAGGTAAATCTGTATCAAATTATACGATTTTTGGTGAAACATGTGCCCCCACATGGTGTCATTGTCCTCCTATATATACACGTGTATGCAAGATACTAGCAAATTTGATAAAATACTGTTTTAAATATTTGTGTCTCACATTTTAGGAATCAGTGTCATGCATTATCATTTTGTGTAAACAACTTATACAACACGATTATTAAAAACACAACCAACGCAAATGAACTAAAATATACACAAATGTTTATTTTTATTTCAAAGTTTAAAAATATTATACGAAAATTTGTAATGATGCCCCCATGACCGGTTCCAACCAGGACGACACTTTCCCGTTATAAGAGACAGTCAGGTCGTATACGCAGGATATCCCTTACTTGGTGGCCTCCCGCTTGAGTCTTGCGACAAAACTGTAAATGTAGCTTTGACAACAGCCTTACTCATTAAAAAATTGCAGGATGTGTAGGAGCACATACAGCTTTTAATTCTTGTATCCTATGTAATGTGTACAATAGTACGGTATATTTGAATGTTTGCTAGCATTGTCCGAGATACGGTACACGGGGAATACAGTAACAGAAACCAATTATTTGTATTTTTTCACAAATATTTTATCATTCTGGCTTAATATACACGTATTCTTACGTGGTAGAGCCATGCTGCAGCTATATTAATAGTATAGTTGTAGCACTAATTGGTAGGTTCGACCGGGGAAGGACCACGCTCTCACAGAACACCAGCGTAAAATAGCAGCTCAATGCTGCTGTGTTTCGTATGGTGACTGTAAGAGAACCGGAGACCCTTTTTACTGGAAAAGTGGCATTCTATCTTAGTCCTCACGGCTGACAACACATCAGCATTTAAATTCGCAAACGAAGATAGATGTAGATGTCTATAAGCCACAGCAACCACTTACTATCAGGTGGACTGTGTGCTCGTTTGTCACCCTTATTTTATAAAAAAAAACGTAATCTGTCCTTAAAAAACGTACACGTAATGTGTCGTTGAAACTAAATCCTCTAAGTTTCATGAACAAACAAATCTGCTGTATATATTATAGCATAATATCATATAGCAGACCCCCATTGGGAGGATCTTCTTTAATCTCCACCTTTTGCATGCGGATTTACGATCGTAGTACCAGAGGTCTAATCGTTGGTCTAGTAGTAATAAGCGCCTGATAAAGTAGTCCCACCATTGCTAAAAGAGCTCTGTCGAATTTTTAACTGCGTTTTACGAGATGGGAGAACTCCAAAGGTGTGGAGCAGAAGCATCACAGTCTTGTTTCACAAGAAAGGCGAAAGAATTATCGGCCCATCTCGCTTCTGAGCCACGTCTATAAGTTGTTTTCGAGGGTCATCACAAATCGACTCGCGCGGAGACTTAACGAATTTCAACCACCCGAGCAGACTGGGTTTCTAGGAGGCTATGGCACCATAGACCACATTAATACAGTGAGGCAAATTATACAGAAGACGAATGAGTATAATCAGCCTCTTTGTATGGCCTTTGTGGACTATGAGAAAGCCTTTGACTCTATCGAAACTTGGGCTGTTATGAATTCCTTGCAGCGTTGCCGGATTGATTGGCGATACATAGATGTCTTGAGACATTTAAACACCACAAGCTCGATGTCAGTTCAAGTACAGGGTGGTCTTACAAAACCTATACAGTTGCATCGTGGAGTGAGACAGGGGGACACGATATCCCCAAAACTGTTCACAAACGCATTGGAAGATGTTTTTAAGACGCTAAACTGGAATGGACGCGGCATCAATATAAATGGCAAACACATCTCTCACTTACGCTTTGCCGATGATATCGTCGTCATGGCAGAATCGCTGCAGGAACTACAAGACATGCTTAGCAGCCTAAATGAATCCTCTCAACGTGTCGGACTGCGTATGAATTTAAATAAGACGAAAGTCATGTTTAACGGTCACGTCATACCAGATTCGATTATCGTTGATGGTGAGATTCTTGAAGTTGTTCAAGAGTATATCTACCTCGGCCAGATAGTGCAGTTAGATAAAAACAACTTTAAGAAAGAAGCCGATAGGCGGATTCAGTTGGGCTGGGCAGCATTCGGGAAGCTTCGTCAGGTCTTTTCGTCACCCATACCGCAAAGCTTGAAGACGAAAGTCTTTGACCAGTGCGTTCTGCCTGTACTCACATATGGTGCCGAAACGTGGACACTAACGGTACGACTACTCCACAAACTCAAAGTCATCCAGCGGGCGATGGAAAGAGCTATGCTCGGAGTTTCTCTGGTGGATAAGATTCGTAACGAAGAAATCCGCCGGAGAACCAAGGTCACCGACATAGCCTTACATATTTGCAGGCTGAAGTGGCAATGGGCTGGTCACATTTTTCGCAGAAGCGATAACCGTTGGAGTAGGCGTGTCATAGAGTGGAGACCACGTTTAGGCAAACGTAGTGTGGGACGCCCCTTGGCTAGATGGAGCGACGATTTGCGTAAGGCGGCTGGCAGCAACTGGATGCGTATGGCCGAAGATCGAGCTAAGTAGCGCGCCTTGGGAGAGGCCTATGTCCAGCTGTTGACTGCCGCAGGCTGATTTTGATGATGATGAAAGTCCAGGTTTCGAAGAAAATCTTAGTGGCAACCCCGAGTCAGGAAGTTGGCGATGATTCAACCCCGTGCCTCGAAAAATCACATGAAGCAGTTGGTCCTGCGCTTGATCTTTCTCCGTTCGTGTAGGATTTCCATGTCATCGAACTATAGAGTGTAATAATAGAGAGCGCATTATCTAGTTTCTGTAATGCTAGTGCTGTAAGCATTTAGCTTTTCCAGCTTTATCGGACTCAGAGCTCGCGGCCTATTGTTGCACATTTGTGCAACGTTACTTTCGTAACGTTTTCCACCGATAAGAATTTTTGTTTCACAGATGAGTTATCTAACCGCCGTCCAAACAAGGGTGCGGCCCCGACTCTGACAGCTAACCCGTTTTGTTCGATGCTGTGGGTGGTACGAACCGCCCAAGCACGCGGGTGTACGGCGTGTACGCGGTGTAAAGAGGTTGCGGCGCGCCCGCTTCGTTCCATCTATTGTTCTGACTGTGTTTGTGACACTAAATGTGTGCGTGTGTGTGTGTTTGAGTGTGACGGGCCGGCGAAATTTGGGTCGTCGGAATCTAGCGAAACTGGGGAATCTATTAAAACGTTACGTGGTCTCCGGAGAGTGACCGTGACGTTTGGAATGTACTGGTTTCTGATGATATTTGTGCTATTAGCCTTTTGGATTTTACAGCTTCATCGGTCTCAGGTGAAAGGCCGCAAGCTAAAAAAGGGGTGAATTTATATTACACTGGATCGTTACTTGCGTAACGATGAATCCTAGGACAGTTTACAGTACACTTGGATGAGTTATCTAACGGCAGTCCGAACAGGGGGTGGCGGACCCCGGCTCTGACGGCTAACTCGTATCGTTCATGTTCTGGGCAGTGAGAACCGCCCAGGGACGCGGGTGTACAGTGTGTACGCGGTGTGGAGGGGTGTGCGGCGCGCCCTTCTGCGGACTTGCTGGGTCCCATCCGTTGTCCTTACACTGTTTGTGGCGCTAGGTAAGTGTGTAGTGTTTATGTGTGAATGGCCGGCGTCATTTCGGTCGTCGGAATCTAGCGGAACAGTAGGTTCGATTAGAACGTTACGGGGCCTCCGGAGGCTATCCGTAACGTTCGGAGTCGGAGCGTAGGTGGCTGCGTTTACCAATAGCGGGTTGGGTTGTGTCTCAGCCCTCTCGAAATAGCACCGAGACATTTCCTTGAAATACTCACAGATCGTTGGAAGTTGAGAGTCTCTGTGTAAGTCGGAGTTTCGCTGGTACCACCGAGCTCCGGTAGCTATGCGAATGAATCTATTTTGGACGACTTGGAGGCCGCGTGCGCGAAAACTACGCTTGCGTAAGACATGATAGGTCTTACGCACTCTTTGTAAAGATGGAGCTTGTGTCTTAAGGACAGTTTGCTCTTTGTGTTAACTAGCGATTGGAGGCTACTAGTGACGATTTTGGCACGGTTGCGGACATTGCGAATGTGTTTCGCGAATGTCATACCATGGTCAAATGTGCCCTAGGTATTTGATCGGTGATTGCCAGGGTATCTGGTGGTCATACAGGGTGATCGTACCTATCGATTTCTTGGGATTTTTGTTTTGACGATTGAAAGTGGAGATCCTTTAAAAGTGTGTTGTTACACTTTTTTCATGATTCACTTCGATTCCATAAGCGAAAGCTCGATTTGAATTCTATCAGGAGAACATTATGACGCCGAGATGACAGTAATAATGACTTATCTGTATTAACGCGTACACTAACGGCCCTATGATTTATTTTTATAGGATATGGGTGACAAACGAGCACACAGTCCACCTGATGGTAAGTAGTTGCTGTGACCCATAAACATCTATATCTATCTTCGACTACGAATTAAAATGCAGATGCGTTGTCTAAGGTGGGATGCATTGTTTCCAGTAAAAGGGGTCTCCGGTTGTCTACTCTCACCATACGAAAAATTCTGTGAGAGCGTGATCCTTCCCCGGTCGAGCCGACCCATTCGTACTTCAACTATACTACTAATATAGCTGTAGCATGGCTCTACTAGTTGTAATTTCCTGCAGGTATTTGCATAATAGATCATTTTCTGATAAGTTCCTGTATAATAGATAGTTTCCGACCATATTTGAAAGTTGATGTCGAGATAGTAATCGACAGACTGATGGACATCATTATCATCACTATTGTTTATTTATGATTGAGTGTAATATTATTACATTTAAATAAGAAATATTTAAATGAAATAATATGATAACCTTTTTATATTATCTTGACCAAAGACAAATTTAACAAAAGATTGTGGATGTAATCTGGTTTGCTATAAAATTTGAATGTTTCTTATAACATTCATCAGAAACCCACCCGAAAATCCATAAAAGTAAGACTTTGGGTTGGATTGAAGATCCGTAAATGTATAGACAGCTCAAAATATTACAGTGATTAATTTTAAATTTAGACTTTAATAAGCTTTAAATCTACCCCATAAATCGTGATCACCATCACGGCTTTGATTTTATATACACATATTGAATCTTAAATCTATTTAGATAGTTTTATTATATATCTTAAATAGAAAAGGTGAAATTAGTATTAACATGAATATTTATGCTATTTAACAATTTAATGTTTACATTCGTTGTAGTGTTTTGGTGATGATGCCCTCTTGGCTGAATTCAGCCACGGCGACAATTTCCAAACTATGTCGAACGCTATCAACTGTACAATAAATATTGTAGTACCAAAAATGAAATTCTAATTTTGCATGTTTAATTTGGTCCCTATGAATACCTAGAATTAAATTAATAAGCTTAGTTTTCGAGTCGAGGCAGGCTTTCTCACACGAAAAAAACTTAGACCACTTATCTGGGTAGCTTGGAAATTTGAAATCTACAAATAATCGACATGAAGTGTCGACAATGTTATTTGGGCGATTAGTATAAGTACCGTACTTGAAAATAAATATAGAAATAGCTTTGTTAGTTCCTTGATAATAATTTTTTTACGTGGTAGAGCCACGCTGCAGCTATATTAATAGTAGGTATAGTTGTAGCATGAATGGGTCGTCTCGACCGGGATAGGGACATGCTCTCACAGAATACCAGCGTAAAATAGCAGCTTGACGCTGCTGTGTTTCGTATGGTGAGTGTAGAGAACCGGGGACCTTTTTTACTGGAAACGAGGCATTCCATCTTTGTCCTCATGGGTGACAACGTATCTGCATTTTGATTCGTAATCGAGGATAGATGTAGATGTCTATGGGCCACAGCAACCACTTACCATTAGGTGGACTGTGTGCTCGTTTGTCACCCTAATACTATAAAAAAAATTATAACTTGGCAAGTTTAAATATTTATAACTTGGCAAGTTTAAACAGCCTTTAAAATACATTTATCGTGATTATATTTAATATAAGCTTAATTTAGTTAAAATAAACTTGCCAAGTAAGAATTCAATCGAATGTAACAAATTTTATTTTAAATAATTTGAATAACGTTTTACATTACTATAGCAATGACTGAAATAACTGCTATGGAGTTTGGCACCCGTTCAGATCTTAATTCTTTTGTTGGAGAAGCCGATGACCCCGAACGTCGTTTGCACCAATCTTGGCCCTCTTTTCATATTATGTAGGATTTTGGTGGGATTGTTTTTATATGTACTTAGTTTAAATCAGTAAACCTAATTATATTCGCATTGTTAAATAAACCGGAATAATATTTTCATTTTAATTTTTAACTATACCTTATCTAACTCGGCATAGTAAAATGATGATCACCGCAGAACAATTACAAACCCGACGTAAAGAGATTCAACATAATGAGAAAACACTGAACCTACATAAAGTTAACACACTGTCCTAACGTACCCGTACCCGAATATAATTCTAATATGATCAGAAGTAAACTAGAAAGCAGTACCAGGGTTTAACCACAACACAGACAAACCCCGAAAACCAACAACATGTGTTTTTGCATAAAAGTTAAAGACCGCGGCGATAGGTTTGACGATCTTGCAGTGTTTAAAGAATTAATTCAGTAGTTATGCAATATTTACTTTAAAATTTAGGTTGAAATATTTAATAGATAGACATATTTAATTACTTTTATAATTGGTAGACGATATTTCTCTGTGTAAACAAAACGAGTGTCATTGACATACATTTTAAAATACTATAAAACCATTATTGAGCTATTCTAAATTAAAAATTTCTTCACAAATGCAATATAAATATGAAATTATAAGATATAAAAACATTAATTGATTAGATAATTAAATTTTTGGACGAAGAAGACAAATTTAAATGAATAAAACAATTAATTTCTAATTATTCTTATATATAAACCTTAAAGTAATATTCTGACAGTCATTATGTATAAAATTAACTCCAATTTTATTATCATACTAGGGATTCACCCCGGCTTCGCGCGGGTGATATCTGACAACAGCGCCACCTACTCGGTCCAAATGTGAATCTAAAACACCTAGGGACCCATTCAAATACACACAAAAATTTCATCAAAACCGGTCGAGCCGTTTTTGAGTTTTAGCGAGACTAACGGACAGCAATAGATTTTTATATATACTCGTAGAGATATTATTACATAGAGATATAGGGATTATTATTATAATATTATTAAAGCATGCTTTAACGCAAATCGTGTCAAAATGCGAATTCATTATTAGAAAAATATAACTTAATTTATACAAGTTCATTTTCAATATTATTGGACGAATAAATTAAATGACTTCCCAAATGTGTTTAGTTTCTTATGTACCTAGAATAAGAATCAGAAATTGCACTCTTTATTTTATGACTTTACGTTTTGATCATGTCCAGGCTAGCGTAGTTAACTTTGAATTATAGAATTGGTTCTAAACATTTTTCTAAACTTTCTAGCCGCGTGCGTTGCAACAAAATTTAATATATTATAATTCTAGGCACAAGCAGCATTTGACAGGAATTTTTGTTATACCTGTCAAATGCTACGCGCTCGATTTCTGTGCAATACCAATCCCTTTGTCGGGTGGAATCGTTAAGAGATAAAAAAAGAGTAACACAGCGGTGCAACGGAATGCGACCTTCGAGTCGTCCTTACTCGATATTTTGACACCGCTCGTTGCGCCCACCAGCCATGACATTTTGTTTTTTCTTCCAGGGTTTTTGTTTTATGCTATAAATGGCGATAAAATGTGTTATATAAATAAGATATTAAACTATTAATTTCATCATCTTCATCATCATTGCAGTCCTTCACCAGTTCACTGCTGAAAATAGGCCAAGGAATGCCACAAAACACGGTCCTATGCTATCTATTATATATTAATAATTACCTAATTATTGGAAATGCAATGATTTATAAACTTAAAATGTTTCACTTTATGAAGGATGTAAACTCTGACAGTTCTCCTGTGAAAACCCACGAGTAAACAATGAAAGCTAGAAAGAACATTGTGTGGTTTTCGATGGCAGTTCATACGGGATAGAACACTGCTGCATGCAGCGTTAAAACGGAGTTGATAATAGCTTGTTCTAATGACTCTACAGTTGTTCACACCACTGCGTCAATCTTATACCGGCTTTCATAGATGATGAACGCAATATTCCTGAAGGTAAGCAATTGTATTTTTAATACTTCTATCAAAACAGTTCTCTGAACAAACACATTATAGCGGCCAACCGATGTGTGTAGTTTGACTGCGCCTGCGACGGCTTATGACCGGATTTCGCTGGGAAGAACCGTCCATATACGAGTAGCAAAATTAGAAGTAAAATTAGAGTCTAAATGTGAAACTGCAATAACTCTGACCTTAATTTCTCTCTTTTTACTAATTATGACTTTCTACCAGAATTGGGGGATTTGTCACTTGCTATTCGCAACATCAAGCAGACTGATTTTAATCACGTTATTCGTCACAAATACTTTGTCTCCATTTGTACTTTCATTTTAAAAATTTCCTGCATCCCATTAATTTTTAGCCATTTCTACATAAAATATTAAAGACAAGATTGTAGCGAAAACAAATACAACGAAATAAAAGACATTTATTGATTCAGATGAACTGACATAGACCTATTCTATTAAGTGCGACTGCAGAGGTCACCTTTTTCAATACACTTATTTACGGATGGCTCTTCCGCTTTGAATGTTAAATGTTAAACAATTTCCAATAACTAACAATTGACGACCTCTCTTTGCATTTATATATAGCCATTAAGTTATTTATTAAATTAATTGATTTTTATTAAATCACTTGTGGTATTTTATATTTCTTACATTGTAAAACTTTTATTGTCAATTATTCGCGTCACTGATTTCGATATCAGATTTGTTTAACCTGTTAAGCTAATTAGATGGAGACCTAAATGTTTTAAATGTTAATAAATTAACTTTAGTTTTAAATATTGAATACACTTAAGATTCAAGAAAAAAAATCAAGTTTTTCAACTGTTTTACCTGAATGTACACAATACATAAAGGTTATATTATCCAGCAAATGATTTGTTAAAACTTCGCAAATTTTAATTGAATACAAAAAAGTATTGTTACTTTCCTTTTTTACTTTTTATTACCTTTTTTTACCTTTTATAATTTCAAGAAAAAAGCACTTGCGGGTTCAGTTTCGAATATATACTGTATACTGTCACTGTCACATGTAAGTAAAGTGGCAGCGTAAGATAATCCACTTCCCCATAATATCATCATTAGGTGTCGTAAACAAAACATAGAAATAAAACAGAAGATGATCAGTGGCATCTTCCTAATAATAACTCAAAATAATAAAAAGTGCGGTTGACAATCCAAATGATAAGTGTAACAAATATAAGGCAATAAATGGAAGGCCTATGTTCAGCGGTGGGCTTGACGTTTGATAGGCTGTAATGAATTAATATAATCAAACACAAACATTAAGATTTGATAATAAAATTCAACTATCAATCACAACTGTAATAATAGTAATTAATATGTGTATAAGTTTTATTAATTCTGCTGGTTTATGCTACGTGTTAACATACGTGGGAACTGTTATTGGCTCTTACATGACTTTTTGTTCTCATTTGATGACTTTTGTTAAATCATCATCATCATCATCATTACAGCTCTTCACAAGTCCACTGCTGAACATAGGCCTCCCCAAGGAATGCCACAAAGGACGGTCCTGAGCCACCTGCATCCATCGACTTCCTGCATGTTTGTCCTCTTAAAATGGTTCAATAAAAAAATAAACAAAGTTTTACTGTCTGTGTGAAATTGTCTTCACACTTAATATTGAATAGGGTGCAAACATTAAAGTTGTGATATTTATGCGCGCGACGAGTCGCGTTCCGCGCCGGCGCCTGCGCGTGTCGCCAGCGGGCGACGCCTCCATAACAGCCGTCCGAAACACAAAATTTAATAGCTTGTACATTCCGAACATTCTTGCAAATTCCTGTTATCGGTAATCGAATGCAGCGTTACGATTATTCAGAACGATCGCTACGTCTCGTACATTTCGCGGATGTGCCTCAGACATTAAACATAGTTTTTCCTGTCATTAAGTTTCAATGACATCTCCTAACTGTGCTACCGTTAGCTTCTTGTATTTACTGTGGGATAGTGTGTAAACGCTGAGTTTGAATAAGAAATTTATTTGAATTTTTAATTAATTATTGATCTTAAGGAGAGCTCTCTCTCACTACGGTGAGACCCATTTCCAGCAATTGGTAATTTGGACTGATAAAGAAGTAAGAAGAATTGATAACAGTATACCTACCATATGATTGTAAATATTTCAATTTGTGTACTTTGTGTAATGTGACAGTATTTGTTCAAATAAATAAATAAATATACATTTTAATTAATTGCTGATTTTTCCTTTTTGAATTTAAAGAAAAATAAGTGCTAAAATGATACTGGGTACATAAGTTAAATTAAGTTGTATTGAAAAAGCACAAAGTATACATTAATTTAAAGTAAATCCTTTCATATTATGTTCATAAATAAGGTTAATATTTCTAAATATATATTTTGTAAAATAGCATATATACGAATACATACGAATTTGAAATATTGCTTATTTCTTTACTTTTTTTTCTCTTTAGACTGTTATTTTTATAACGTTTAATTTTAATCATAATAAAGCGATAGAATCCTTCAATAATAAGTATAATTAATTAAATATATATTCTGTAGAATTTATCATTCTTAATTTAAAAAATATTAACTTTTATAAAAAGTAAAAGGCGACTTCCAATAACAAAAACGAATAAAATAATTTCACATTCTGAAGTTAGTCCTAAGACATAGTGTATATGGCGAGTATCGCCTATGAAGCAATCTATGATTTAGGCCTAAGTTTAGCAGTGGATTTTTGATAGGCCATAACTTACAAAAAATGATCCGCTATTTTCCTGCTAATGACTGTCAAAGCTATGCTCGGAATTTCCCAACATGATTAAATCTGTAACGAGTATATCCGCTCAGAAATAAGGATAAGTGACATAGCTCTGGGAAACGGTAGGCTGAAGTAGTAATTTGCCGGCCAAGTAGCTCGTGAAACCGACAACCGACGGGAAGAAAGGGCCTCGTACTGGCAAAAACAATTTTTTTATAGGATAAGGGTGACAAACGAGCACACAGTCCACCTGATGGGAAGTGGATGCTGTGGCACATAGACTTCAACATCTATCCTCGATTACGAATCAAAATACACATGCGTTGTCATCCCTGAGGACTAAGATGGAATGCCTCGTTTCCAGTAAAAAGGGTCTCCGGTTCTCTACACTCAACATACGAAACACAGCAGCATTAAGCTGCTATTTTACGCTGGTATTCTGTGAGAGCGTGGTCCTACCCCGGTCGAGCCGACCCATTCGTGCTACAACTATACAAATAATATAGCTGCAGCGTGGCTCTACCACGTGTGAATCAATGTTGGACAACCCTCACTAGATGAAGTAATGATCTGGTATTCGATGAATTAATTTGGCTCAGGACCGTATTTTGAAATAATCTATGAGAGAAGACTAGTGATGGGCTCTAGTAATGTTTATTTATCCATTCATAATGAATTTACCATAGTTAACAACCGCAGTTTTTAATCATTTTGAGTTGTTATCAGGATGATATGGGGTAGTGCATTCTCTTATGTTATCACGACATGACAAATACATTCATTGTGATATTTTCCTGCATTTTAATAGAAAATGTTTTAATCAAATTATCGAGAGAATTTTATGAGTTTTCTTAATTTGACTGCCGTGCATGTTGTAGCCCAAATCTCCTAAGCTTAAGTCTAACCTCAACCCTAAAATAGGTCTTGGGCGGGATATATTTATCGTTAAACCCCAATCACACATACATCACACATCGCCTATTTTGTAAGTTCACTACTGGACACAGAACCACTTCCCAAGAATGTGTCAGCTGGCAAGTATTGCTTGTATGTAATGACTCATCCTACAGGAAGGATAGAGTACAGGGCTAATGTCCTCGCACTGGTAATGTCGTACCCCATCAACACTCTGTCTAATTTGGTTTTAGCATTTTTGAATTAATTTTCTACTATCGTCAGATCCTTTTCATACATTCCTACTCAATTCACGTAATTTGGGTTGGCATTTGGAGAAAACAAAATCCTGATACACGTCAAAAACGTTTGGAAATCGTTATAAACTATGACTTTTAAATATTTTAATAATAATTAAAATAAATTAAAGATCTCAACAGCACTTATAGAACACTATATATACGTAAGCTCAGTTTAGACTATTATAAAGAATCTTACAACGTTTCTAACATACTTTTCAACATGAATGCCTTGTAATCATTCTTATAAAAACTCTATACGAATCATTGATTCAATACGTCTGTAGCTGATGAACTAGCATTATGACGTTTTTAAACTTAACTGTTAATCGTTCACTTCAAGTATCAATCATCCTATTTAATGTTATTGTGCTTATTCTCTTTATAACGGTTAACAGTTAATCAAGTGTTCGTAATCATTAGCTGAGCCGTAGCAAAAATAATTATTAATACTTCATGATATTGATAGATATCGATCACATTTATGTAGGATAAGATATATTAAAAATGCATAGATCAAAAATTTTCTTGATAATTGCTTATCAAAAAACCAAATCCTTCTTATTGCTCTAATTTATATTATTTGTTTGCAAATGGCTTGAGATGTAAAGTAAAATAAAATAACAAAAATATATTTGTGTAACGATATTCATAAAAATAGAATTTTAAATTTTCCTTATTATTATTAGAGTTTTGTTTGAAATGAATATAGTACTTTGCTACGTACACTGTAATATAAAATTACTAAAGTAACAGCATCAAACATCCCACTGCTGGTCACCGACCCCCACTAATTTCTGAGACAGTTATGGAGCAATGAGGCTGCGCTGCTCAAGTGGGTGTTGGCGAACTTGATATCATTTCCTAAAATATTTCATTCCTCAGGCATGCAGATGTCCTCTTGATGTTTTCCTTCACCACTGAGCACGTGGTAAATCAGCACTTAAAATTACAAATGAAAATTTAATTGACGCTAGTGTGATTTGAACCCGAGTTTCTCGCGTTAACAAAATTTACGACGAACTTAGCCCCTGATTTACCATGTCTTGATGTTACCACGGCTCCACACTTTTCGTACCTACTTTTTATGAAGCTTACATCATCGTCATCATCATCATCATCATTACATCCCTTCACAAGAGTTGAATTGTTTTAATATCTAAATTCCACCTTTTTTATGAGAAATACAATTTAAATTATTTGTTATGTTTTGCTACTTTTATAATAAAATGTCGGGGTACCGAGTGTCAACTTTGGTCGGCGACCGTACAAGGTCACAAAAATCCGATGACCTCAGATTAAGAAACGAATCTACGACGTCATTTAAGCTTTCAGTTTTATAATAAGAGATGAAAAATCATAGGTATGTTGACTTAGTAGAGCCATGGTGCAGCTATGAATAGCTATTATGTTTTACTACCGGAGGCCCTGCTTACTGGGAAAAGGCGTTTCTTTTTTGTCCTCAAGGGTTCACACATCAGCATTTTGCTTCTAAATCGAGAAGAGATGTTGAAGTCTATGAGCCACAGCATCCTTTTACCATCAGGTAGACTGGGTGTTCGTTTTTGATCTAAAAAAATGTTTACATTATAACGATGCAAGCTTGCTAGTAGCTATACTGGAATGCGAAACCTTTACCAACATGTCAACAGTGTGGAAATCCCTGTCGACTGACTAATGTTACACGTACGACCAAATGAAACCAAAAAATGATCCAAAAACATATTTTTTTTTACAAAACTGACGTGACAAACGAAGTCATAGTCTACATTATTCCACCTAATAAGTAACTACTGCCGGCCATGGACACATGCAACCAATTTCAAACAAATAAGACAACAGTTTCGTTATCACCCCTGAGGACTGATGGTATGACAGCCTGTAATTACACTAGCGCTCCATACCCTTCAGACCGGAACACAGTAGTGCAGGCCCTGCTATTTGGCGGTAAAAATATGTAAAATAGAGGTACCTACCCAGATGGACTCTAAGGTAGAAAAGGGTACCGCCTATAAGATCAATCAGAAATCAAAATCTAAATCACATCATTGATATCGGTCTTCGGTTATACACCCGCATTTCCGGCGTAGAGAATATTGTCGACTCTTTCAAAAAAATTCAAAAAAGGATACTTTTTTGTAATTTGTGTCATAATCTTTAAATCCACAGTTTTCGAATCTACGCTCGTATGAATTTAATAAAAAGTAAGCAAAAGAAATCTCTACTAAATAACACACATACATTTCAGTCTCTCTTAAATAACACAGAAACTGATTGACCGACGGACGATTGAATAAATTAGAAATAAATTACCAATAACGAATAGCTTATTAGCAATAACAATTAACAAAGGTCATCAAATTTTCCTCAATATTTATCAAATACTATGTTTTGAGTCGCCGAAACAAATCCGCATTGTTTGGCTCTCGAAATAATTTTCGTTAACATAACTGTCCTGAATCTAGAGCAAAACATTTCAAAACAGATTTAATTTATTCAAATGTGGGTGACGTTATTCTTTACATTCCGATGACCACTATTATTGCTAATTTGCTTAATAAATGGCATGTTAGTTTTGCATATAAGGCTGTTTATGAAAAAAAAGACTCTAAGCGTTTGTTTTTAGATTAAACAATAGAAACACACCTAAGTTCTAAATTCAAAGAATTTTAAAAAATTACACAAAAGCCAGAGTACTGGTAAATTAAAGTCGATTCGATCCCCGCCGGCTTTAATAAAAAAAAATGCAATTTTAAATGCTGATTTACTACGTACTGGACACTTTCTTGCCCTAAAACCCTTTCAGGATGAGAGGATTGGGATGTATACAAGCTGTAACTTTACACAACAAAGAGTGTTGAATCCAATAAATCAACAACATCATCGTCATCCTGTCATATATTAGCAACGCTATCAATCTACAAGTAAATTTGGGTGAAATTAAATGTAATATCTTCATTTCTCCGACGTTAGAAAATAAATTTCGTTTGCCAAATGTAATTTTTTTAAACTTACCAAATCTCAGGTTTCACTGACCGCAGAAGAAACGGCAAAAGGAACTCCGCGGGTATTTTCTTTTTTGTCATTATGGCGTTTACAAATCACTTTTCTATTTCTGTGATCAAGCAGCGCATCCATTGTTGTATTTTGGTTACTCCTTAAGGATAAAAACGTACATTTAGACCTTTTTTATTTCAACTTGTGTTACCTGTGGGTTGCAGTAACCACTTACCATTACGACTGTTACCTAACCTAATTTGTCGCTTTCATAAAAGTAGGTACAACATAATTATTTCTTATATTCACACGAATATTACACATTGAATAAAACAAATTTTACGGATTTTATCGCAAATAAGTCAAATTAAACGCTATATAACCCGTAAATTTAATTATAATAAAAATTATAATAAATTGTTATTCTCGTCGACTATTTACACTTATTATTTAAAATTATTGTGTTAGTTTAAGTAACATATAAAAAAAATAGAATATTTAAGGATTCAAATTTCTTTAACCACACATGTACATGTACTCATCAAAATGTTTTCCTTATGTGACGTTTATGCTTACTTATTTAAAAATTGCAATGTTTGAATAATATTTATTAAAGTTTATTGTTAGATATTTTCAGATGAGTATTTCTTTATACAATTCGATACCGGAAATTTCAATTGTCGTAAAGGACATTTTGCCGAAAATGAGTTGTATATTTATTTGAAATCAGCGTCCCGAGCTCTATCGATTGGTATATTTAAAATAATTCTATCTTTTAAAAAAAGTCCCTTACGACCTGGATTTTCAACAGCTCTAGCTCGATTTTTTTTACTATTTGGGATGTATCCTAAAAATAATTTTCAATAGGGAGCGTAAAGTCATGTTTTAATTATTTATAAGGTCGTACTCTCATTTTTGCATTTAACTTTTTATACGACATTATAAAAAAATTTATTATTACAAATCAAAAGGTCGTAAACATGTTATTTGATAATCGAAACCCTTACGACCTAATCTATGCTTTACTTTATCTAACGTAACTAGGGCGTTAAAGTCATTTGTTTTTTATTGTCCTTTACGACCCTAATTTTAAGAAAAAGTCAACAACTGACACCAGTGATCATGATATGAATCCTTAACACACTAAGCCTAGTAAGAAATTTCGTAATAAGATTTTCAAATCCTACGTTGATGATCTTTCTGATAATGAAGACTTTTCAGCAGGTAGTTCCGATCTTTGGAGCATGAATGAGTCCGAGACTTCAACTCATAGTGAGAATAAAAAGAAAAAGTATACTAAAAAGAAACAAAAAATAATAGATAAGAACGAAAAGAGAGCCAAATGCAAAATGGGAAACAAAAGTAATCTTAGGAAACAACAAAAAATGCTGGTAAGTCGTATGAAACAAGATCAGGAAGTATAATAGAAGAGAAGTCAATGAAAAGATACCTATTCTTACCTGGCGTATGTGCTAGAAAATGTTACGAAGTATCAGAGGATAGAAGAATTAATCTATTTAAATATTTCTGGACTCTACATGTTCAACGTCAAAAAGACTGGATCGTAAGATGTGCACAACCGATTCTAATCATAAGAAAAAAAAACTAAATGTGTAGAAAGCAGAAGGGGCCAATCATTTGAATACGTTATAAACGAAGGTAAAGGATCTAGACCAGTTTGTCAAAAGTTTTTGATTAACACATTAGATATCACCCAAAAGTTTATTTAGTAGACGCTCAAGTAGTAACATTATATGATGAATATAAAGGAAGAGGATCAAAAAGAAAAGGCAAAGGAAAAAAACAAAAAGACAAAACCAAGATCTAACAGGTGCTCCAGCAGAGTAGAAGATACTTCTAGTATTGATTTACCAACACTTTGTGACAAAACAAACCTAACCCTATAGCAGTCGCAAAGTATAAAGATTTAAAGCGTTTATGTTCTAACGGAACAATTTTTTTTATAGGATAAGGGTATCAAACAAGCATAGACATCTACATCTATCTTGGATTACGAATCAAAATGCAGATGCGTTATCACCCGTGAGGACTAAGATGGAATGCCTCGTTTCCAGTAAAAAGGGTCTCCGGTTCTCTACACTCACCATACGAAACACAGCAGCGTTAAGTTGCTATTTTACGCTGGTATTCTGTGAGAGCGTGGTCCTTCCCCGGTCAAGCCGACCCATTCGTGCTACAACTATAATACTAATAGCTGCAGCATGGCTCTACCACGTTAAAACTACAGCAAAGCGTTTTCATAAGGAGTATTTATATCTACCGTCTTTGGGGACTGTTAAAGACATTCTTCCTGAAACTGACGAGGAAGAAGACATCGACACAATTGATCTTTAAGATTTTACTTTTAAAATTTTTTTATTTTATTATTAAGTTTAAGACTGTTTTAATAAATTATTTGAGTTTCATTAATAATTATTTGAAAAAACTAGTTAGTTAATTAGTTTATTAGCTGATTATACAAAAAATTGAGTTATTTTTCAGCATCGCAACGATTACTTGCGATTTAAATAAAAAATAGCACCACATTTTGTTTAAATTTCGATTTCCTATCAGAATAACATTTTTGTCACTTTTTGCTAAATATTTTGATTAATAGATAAAAGATAATTAAAAAAAACCTTAATTCCACTACCTATTGTAGGTATTTCTTAACTGGATCTTAAGTTTTTTGTTCCTATTACCCCCTTAGTCTCTGATTTAATTGACTTGTACTACCCATTGATGATCAAGATTAGTCCTTTGCGACAAATCTGACTTTATCATAACCAACTTTTCGTAGCTGTAAAGTACTTCAGTTCAATTTTAGTGGGCTGTAAAGGACTCTCATTTTCCTCAATAATTAAGTTTGGTTTATTTTGGTAATTTATAAGGATAGAACACGAAAAAAATAGTTGGGGTTCCTTAAGACATCAAGAATATAGTACTTTGTTTGAAAAAGATATTAGACAAAAACAACTTTTTGTTTTTGTTTTTTGGCTCTACTGAAAACTCGTGTTTTGTCCTTTACGACAATTGAAATTTCCGGTATCGATTTAATTATGACTGATATCAGATATTATTTATGTATATGTCTATAAATTTTTTTTTTATTTCATATATAAATAGGTTATCACAATACCATCTTTCCAGAGGACCTCTATGTGCAGAAGCACATAAATTATTAAATTAGGAAATTAAAGTTGTGTTGCTCGTATATATATGAATGAAATTTAAAATCTGCGACCTCACCTTCCGCCCGATTACAATCTGGGCGTCTTGAAGGAAAGAATAAAAAGACTTTTGTTACTCTAAGAGAGTGCGATTTACCATCTATTATCAGGAAATTTGACCCATTTGTGTTCGATGTGGCAAGGTTCTAACACCTCATTACGGTATTTTTCAGCCGTCATAGTGTCCTGTAGCCAAACGAGGTCCGTTCTTCCAACAAAACAAATTCCTGCCCACACCATAATTGTACCACCTTGGTATGGATGAACTTCTTGAGGGTGTTGAAGCCGGCTTGTATGACCCGAAACTCTGCAAACACGTACTCTCCTCGAATCAGGTTGACAACCAAATCGGGATTTATCGGTGAAAAGCACCAACGACCATTGATGAGGTTCCCATTTCACATAGCCCATTGCAGTCTTCGTCTACAATTTTCTTTTCTTAGAGCTGAAACCCGAAGTGGTCTACGAGCACCAACGGTCTTGTCTGGGTGTGCCACCTCTCCCGAACCTCGAAATCACATTTTGTCTAGTGCCTATTGCCGCAGCTACGTCACGTTTGAAAAGCACCATCCTGCAACATTTCCACTGCTCTTAACATCTCTTCCCCAGTTAAATGTCGACGTTGCATTGCAATAAAATATCAAATTATCACAATCAACCCATGTTGAATCAAAAAGATGTTTAAATAGCAGTTTTGAACAAAAAAAAACCAAATACTCTGAGTACAAAATTCGCTCCATCTAGTTCAATTAAATTTTTACATACGGCCACCACAATTTAGTTTTTTATTTTATTTAATACATACATACATACATAAACACTCACGCCTGTCACCCAGAGGGGTAGGCAGAGACTACGGACTTCCATTTGGCACGATCCTGGCACACCTCTCTCGCCTCCTTTACATCCATATATCTACGCATACACGCACGTCGGTTAAGGGTACTCCTAATCTGGCCCATTTTAATATATCGCCAATTTGGTCGATAAACCTTCGTCTAGGGCGTCCCTTTCCGACTCTGCCGTTTTATTTAAATTTGGAATAAATGAAGATTAATTTGATATTAAAAAATTTCAAAGTGGCCAGTACATTTTAGGTTGGTCAATGTTATTAAAAATACCATGCTGTTTCTCTAATGTCTTCATACCAATTGTATAAAATAGTCATAGATTTAGTAACTAACTAAGGTATGTATGAAAATAATATATTGTAAATTGATTTTATTAAAAAAATAAGTCTCGCTGGGTTTCTTGCTGGTTCTTCCCAGGATATCGGTTTTTTCTTGTAATCTATCTATATAAATAAAATGATAGAGGTTTGCAGTTGTGTACGTATCACGTAATAGATAGATACTGGATAGATTTCAATTAAGTTTTCCAAGTTTTATTTCTTAGACCCTTGACCCTTATATAAAAAAATATTGCGATATCTTCATTTAATATAAAGTTATTAAAGTTTTAAGAAACAACGATTTTTATAAGCGCTACATGTTCAGTGATGTGTGTAAGCAACGCGGACGAAGTCACGGGTATCAGCTAGTATTGAATAAAAATGATTCTATTCTATTCTAATAGCATAATAAATAAATAAAACTTTCTTTTATATTTAACATTAAGAGCTGATTTTTCAATCAACAATTAGAATTTATTCATTGATCATGTAAAAGTTGAAAGGACAACGTTTTTCAAGCTACGCATGGAATACAAGGTATGACAGAAACCTGAGTGTATATATATCTATATATTATGATTGGTTTCTATATAGCAGGAAGTCTTGGAAAGTATTTCAAAAAAATAAGTGGTCGACGAAGAATGGAAACATTGTATAGGAACCCGCATGCCTGAGGTTTACAATTTTTCGAGGAAGTGAGAAGTCCGCCAACAGAAGACCTGTCAGCAACTGATATTTAAAGTTTAAAAAAATTAAAAGTGATAAATCTGTACAATGTTTTATTTAAAACTCTGAATTTAATATTTGTAATTCTGAAATTTCCAAATTTTTTTTTACAGAATAATTGTGACAAACGAGCATACAGTCCACCTGATGGTAAGTGGATGCTGTGGACCATAGACATCTAAATTTATCTTCAATTAAGAATCAAAATGCAGAAGCGTTGTCACCCCTGAGGACTGAGATGGAATGCCTCGTTTCCAGTAAAAAGGATCTCCGGTTCTCTACACTCACCATACGAAACACAGCAGCATTAAGCTGCTATTTTACGCTGGTATTCTGTGAGAGCGTGGACCTACCTCGGTCGAGCCGACCCATTCGTTCTACAACCATAATATAGCTGTAGCGTGGCTAACTTTACTCTCTATCACATAACCTTTGTATCAGAAGTAGTTTCACTCGGTACCGCTATTTGATACGCTGCGCTGACTGCGTGGTTTACTGTTCCGGGCTAATACGCGGCGGAGCCTTCGAAATGCTCTAATCATAGCTGCAAGCCATATTTGTGGGATAAACATAAACTTTCGATTTCAAGGTTAAGTGGTGTTGTGATTTTCATGATTGTTGAGGGAAACAAAAATTACTAACATTAATAGTTTTAAGAAAAATTTCTCACTTTGATAATGGACAGCCCGTTTTTATATCAGTCAATGGTGTTACTTACAAAAGTTATTGTTTCATATCAATGTAAATGTAGGTTTATATGTTTTTATTTTTGAAGAATAACGTCATAGTTAGATATTTGAACAATATCTTTTGAAATTGACGTCAAAGAAAAGTAAGAAAAATAAATACCTTAGATTGTGTTATTAATAAATACAACAAGCACTATTAATGTATTTTATTCTCCCATATGGTTCTCAAATGATGAAAAAGATAACTTAACAATATTTTTTAAGAACATTTGTACGTATCGCAAAAGCATATTTACGAATATGACATACGAGTGCCTTGTGGCGCCAGAATCAATTCATCACCCCTTTTCGGTCCGTGGGTTACATAAGAGCCAATTATGGGATGTGCAGAATAAATCTTATGGCTTCCAATAGATTACAGTATGACTCGTTTATGTCAGAAAATACTCAGACCACTGATAGTCAGTAGCGCCAAAAGTGCGATATGTCTGATTCTTCTACTTGCGATCGTGGATCCGTTTACCAAAATTGAGACAAATCCTCCCTTCAAGTGGAAAGGCCTATGTGAATTGGCATTTCACAAACTGATGATGAAAGAAAAGATTGATTATAAACGTGGAAAACTCTTAAGATATTGCGCCCTGAACTAAACGGAAAAGTAATCATATTTTTATGGAAGTAAAAATGGTTGAATAGGTAACCACTGTTTGGCAGCAGAAATAAGTAAGAACATACCTACCATAATGATTACTTTTACCAAAATTTTATTTAGCGCGAAAAAAGCAAATTAATTTTTCTCACGCCTGCATCATTATAAGAAATATTTCCCATACTCAGCACAGCAGTAGGCAGATGTGGAAACTGACCCTTCCATGAAATTTTAAGTGCAACTTGTTTGTATGTATTTTCCGCCATCAATGGGCCGCCAGCCTCATCCATCAATCAGTATTGTGTACCATATACAGCTTGGTATATAAGAAAAATGGGTGGAATACTCTTCCACTTCATTTTAATAACCGATCATTAAATGAAACTAATTTTTACGGATTAAATCGCGTTTAATTTTTATTTTTTTTAAAACCCGCGTAAAAAACCCGCGTAAAAAACCCGCGTAAAAAAACCCGCGTAAAAGAACATATAGCTGACTTGAAGCACCGACGTATCGGGAAGTCTGCAGTTTGTGAATATGTTCAAGATCGTCCCCGCCATTACATTAGATTTGATAGACCACAAATCCTCGCAAAAGAACACCGATTCTAATTTAAATAGAGAAGATGGATGGGTGCTGCCATCTGCTTGGGATCCTATAATTAATAAAATTAAATAAAAACCCAAGTATACCATTGCTACGAGTAGACTTCAAGATACTGTAAGCTCATTCTGCGTAGATCGAAACAAAAATTAATATTACAAAATAACTGAAGGTAGCCGGGCTAACTATGACATCTGGACGTCAAACACCTCAGTCCCCCCCGTGACCATGGGTGCTGTAAAGCACCCGAAACGTCGGGAATTAAAAAGTTAAAATAAAACGCGATATAATCCGTAAAAATTAGTTTCATTTAATGTGTAGTCTTCGCGTAAATATAAGAAAACATTAACCGATCATTAACTACATTATATTTACATAACATATATTCATTATTTACAAAAAAAAAAAAACAAAACCTAGAAACTATCATATAACGCTACTCGTCGTAGTATATTTAAAACGCTGGCTGCATATCCTGTGCTAGACGAGAAAGGAATCATAGCCCCAACGTCCAGTCGTTTGTATATATTTCTCTCCTCTCTCCCTCTTTATCTTATTAATAAATATTTCTACAAACACGTTCGAATGACGTAAAAGAATTGATTCGTCACTTTTGGTTAATTGTATATTGATTACTCATTGTTTATCTTTAATTCATCTGAAATCCGTTTAGCCGGTTGTTCTCTGAATAAGACATTGAACTTTTCGAACGTGACCAAATTTCCCCGAAGCTAACTTTTCTAATCGGATAACGGAAAGCTCTTTGTTTTTAAAGGACAATGTCTTAATTCTTTAAAACTGATTATGCTGATTTTGAAGTTAAAGATTAAATTATTTATCTTGTCCAGGTGCCCACTCATAAACTTATTATAAATTTAAAACTAAAGGTTTAAAATAACAAAAAAAATGTATTTACTGTTCTGCCTGATCTTTGCGTTATCGCAGCGCATCATGTGATAATATAAAAATAATTGGAATTTTAACCAACTTAGTGTTGTTACGAATTATCCAAATTTAATGATATGGTTAATTTACTCAGAAAATACAATGATATTGAATTTGTTCTGCGCATTTCCAAGGAATACGTTTTTCCCAAAATTATAAAAACTTATCGGAGAACACGACCACAGAACTATGTATACTGACGAAATACAGTTATGTCTGTTATGGAATTCACTTATCAATACTGACAGAATCTATATTTATAGTTCAAGTAATTATAACTAATAATAAATATCCATTAAAGAACTCAATTTAACGAAAAAGTCACTTATCTATTGCTACGTTCATATATTACTAAAGTCATAAATAAGACACCCGTGACAGCAGATTCCAGTTTTCAGTAAATGGCATTGAATAAAAACATTCCTAACCATAAATCTATTAAAATACCATTAGCAACAAATCTATATAATCCTCGAACAAAATGAAGGTTATGTAGTCCATGACTATTTTTAATCGCTTGCATTTAAATATATCTCAATCGTACCCTTATGAATTTATCAAGTTATTGCCTAATCCATTTTTGTTTAAATTTAAAATAGAACAAAATTAAACTAAAGGAAAAGCTAAACTTAAACTAAGGAAAAAAATATGCCGCTAAATTCCAATTGAGATGAGGGCGACCCGAGTGTTTTTTTTTTATCTTGACAAGTACATAACGGTCACGATCATCGAATGCGAAGGTCTGAATTTTCAACTCAGAGGTCTTTGCCCTGTACTGGGACAGTAAAAAGCTTTATTCATTATGCTTCAATAAATATTTTCAAAGGGATAAGTGTGAGTACTTATTATTGTTGCATCGCTCGTCTCAAAATAATGCATTGCAATTTAATACGCGGCGTAAAAAATTAAGAGCAATAATTTAAAATTGCTCGACAGTTTTAATAAAAGAACCATCCTACAAAAGAACCGAGACGAGTTTTATAGCCCGAATTCCATTTTATTGACCTAGGTCTGGGTTCTGGTAAAATTATTTGATTTTATCAAAAAATTAAATCACTAAAGAGAACAATGTTGTTATTTTACTATTGTTTAAAAATATTATTTGTTTGTTTTGATTTCGATTTTGATTAATATTATGCAAAGCATGGTGCTCAATTAGTTTTAATTATATTTTGACGGCGAGGCCTAACTTACAGCCTAGGAATAGTGAAAATTTAATATGCGTAACAAAAAGTATGATCATTTAAGAAATTTTCGATCCGTGGGTGTCATAATTAAACTTAAACAAAAATTTAGTTTATCAGTGTTATAATTTAAAAAAATAAAACCCACAATATTTAGATTGTCTATCAATCAAGGTTGAAAATATATACAATGGCATTCGCCATTCCACCTATAAAAATGTAAAACCTATGGCGAAATCTTCCTATCAGGTTTATGATAGACGACAAGTCAATTTTGATGTGTGACTCATTGCTTAATATGTATGATATTTTATCCAAGCTTAAAATAATTTGATAGCAATTAGATCTTAGTGATTTTTAAGAAATCGACCAATATAAATGGTAATTATTAGCACTGTGAATTTGAAAATAAATTATGCTAAAATTTGGTCTTATTCAAATTGTACCTTCTTCTTTAGACTACTATCTTCTGCTCTCACACACTTAACCACATTGCAATAATAATCCATAATTGCCCAGAAATCAAGGTAATAAATCCTTAATTTAAAATTCAGATCATAACATCCATATCCATAATCAAACACAACAAATGTATTCAATATATTTAGTCTATTTTGTTAATGAATTTATTGTTAGATGGTAAGGCTCCTTTTCTGCCAAGATTTCTATTGGTACTGTGCATCCATTTCAGTATCCTAGTTGAAAAATTTAACAGGCTAATGTAATGGTGATAAAAACGCACTGTGGCCTTTTTTATTTGAATCTTCTTACTTATCACAGATCATTAGGTGCCTATTTAAATCAGTTGGATTTGTAATTTTCTTGTCAGTTTAGGATAAAAAATATTAAGAAGAATAAATAAATCAGAAACACGTGTAGTTAAGCAGTTTCATTTTTTAATGTTAAATGTTAATTTGTGTCATTTTGTAGGAAGATAATGTGTCTGTTACAATGTCCTTCAGACTGAATTTCGGTGACGGCGGCCTCTCTCAATGGAGACTAGCCATATACGCAGGAGTATAGTACACAAGTGAATGCAGAAACACAGGTGCACTCTCTATTCCCTCACACTTATAGTCCAATGACTTCTTCTTTTTAATTCTTTTGGGCGGCCCGAAATATATTTTTCTTACCTTGCCTTTTTAGGGTTCCGTACCCAAAGGGACCCTATTACTAAGCCTCCGCTCTCCGTCCGTCCATCAGTCCGTCCGTCTGTCTGTCAGCGGGCTGTATCTCAAGATCCGTAATAGGTAGAAAGTTGACATTTTCACAGAATGTGTATTTCTGTAGCCGCTATAACAACAAATAATAAAAATTAAAATAAATTAAAAACTAAAAGGGCTCCCCCACCAGAAACGTGTATTACGATGGTACGGAACCCTTCATGCGCGAGTTCAACTCGCACTTCGCCGGTTATTAATTCCTTTACGGGCTTCCTGGAAGATATTTCAGTAAATTATGGAATAAGCAGAACCTTTTTACGAACTCACTATATGACTCTTTCTGTATCTTGTTGTGTGTACATAAAATAATCAATCCAAAAAAAAGAAATACGTATTCCGAAGTGAATGATCGCCATTATCGGCAGAGTAGCTTACGACCACTAGACCAACGAGGAAATCAATCACTTCTCTCTTTTGACTCTTAATAATATAGTAATTTAGACTCGATGAATCTAGTTGATTGATGGGCGAGCCTCTGGGGATCGAATTTTAGCGAAAAAATTCATCCAGAAACGCTAGATTCAAATTCAAACACTACGAATAAATTAGGAGCACCAATATAATATCGGCTTTTCAAATGATTTCATAGTTAAAGCTTGTTTAGAAAGGGAGTGTAGTGGTTAAAACTTATATATAATGGGTTATAAATACATGAAATAAAATAAAACGTTCATTGTTCACGTTCATTATGCCTATGTCAAACACTTAAAAGAAAAGCAGCAGTGTTACAAGGCCTTGACCGACACATCGGCGTCCGGGGATACATACACTAGCGCACTCAAAAATAAATACAACTCGGCCTCCAAGTCCTTTAAAAGAGTTATCGCTAGGGTAAAGTCAGAGCACATTGGGACAATAATTGGCGAGACACTAATTCGCCTTCTTTCGGGAACTCGTGCATTCTCGTCTCCTGCCAAGTCTGCCCAAGGGAATTTCTGTAAGCCATCATTACCATCTTTGCGCAGGGAGGATGACTCACTGGCCCCCGCCGCAAAGGAGAAAGCCAATTTTTTAAGTTCTATTTTTTCATCCAACTCGTCACTCGACGACAGGGGGGATCTACCGTCAACCATCAGTGTTAATGCTCCACATGTCCATGTTCGGTTTGCACAGTGCTCAGTGCGTAAAGTACTACTCTCCCTCTCCCTCTACTTTCACAATTCGAGTAGGCCTAATGGAATACCCCTAAGAACCGGTGTTCTTACGCGTCTTTTCCGGTTTTCTTACACTTTAAGCGTCGTTCCAAGCTCAGGGAAGACAGCCTTATTGCACCCGATGCCTAAAAAAGGTGACCACTCAAACCAGTCTAACTACAAACCTATCGCCATCACCTCCTTGTTCTCAAAATAATGGAATCTGTTATTAACTGCCAGCTCATGAGATACCTTAAAAAGCATCAGCTGATTAGTGACCGTCAATGCGGTTTCGGTCGAGGTCGCTCAGCTGGTGATATTTTTGTTTACCTGAATCACCGATGGGCAGAAGCAGTCGAGACCAAGGAAGAGGCACTGGCGGTTAGTTTGGACATTCGATTGAGTTTGGCACAAAGCGCTTCTTTCGAAGCTTCGCTCTTATAGGCTTCCCGAGAAATTATGCAATTGGGTTACCAGTATTCTTAGAGATCGAAGTATTGAGGTCTTAGTCGACGGTGCATGATCCGTCGTCAAGCCTGTGAATGCTGGTGTTCCACAAGGCTGCATGCTATCGCCTACCCTGTTCCTTTTGCATATCAATGATATGTTGCATACTTGTAGCATTCACCGGCTGTGCTAATATTTCTCGAGAACACGTCGTCGAGACCCGGAACAAACTTTGTTGAACAGAGTCTCGGATTGAAGGCGACTAAATCTTGTCCAGTTTGACCCCTAGAAGACACAGGTATGCGCGTTTATCGCAAAAAAGCACCCCTTTGTCGCATCTCCTCAATTTCAGGGCACTACCTTCGTTGCCTCAGCAAGCGTCGGAATCCTTGGCGTCAATATTTTGAGAAACATACAGTTCCGCAGTTACTTGGAAGAGAAGACTAAACTGGCATCAAAAAAGCTTGGTGTTCTCAGTATATCGAGACGGTATTTCATGCCGGCCCACCGCTTGCAGCTTTACAAAACGCAGGTTCGACCTCATATGGAATACTGTTCTCATCTCTGGGCCGTTGCACCCCAGTATCAGTTCCTTCCACTTCACCGTATTCAACGGAGAGCGGCCCGAATCGTCGACGACCAAGTTCTTTCCGATTGTCTTGATCTACTGACCTTGTGAAGAGATGTTGCATCTCTATGCATCATCTATTGCATATACCACGGGGAGTGCTGAGAGGAATGGTTTAGATTATTTCCAGCTGCTGAGTTTCACCGTCGTAAACTGCGACAGAACTCTAAATTCCATCCTCATCATCTCTGTGTGATTTACGCGGAATTTTCTGCCTCGCACTTGCACTGTCGCTTGTGGTGTTTTCGGACCGATATGACTAAGACCGATAAGGACTAGGCTCTTTTCTTGAAGGTCCCTTCAAGAAAAGAGCCTAGTCCTTTCTAAAAGGCCGGCAATGCACCTGCAATCCCCTGGTGTTGCAGATGTTCATGGGTGACGGTGATCACTTACCATCAGGTGTCGTTTCTCGTTTCTGTCTTCTTCCATAAAAAAGCTTATTAATCTGTCGTTTGTTTTTAGTGCCAATGTCAAATCATTAACTTTTATCTACGTGTCAAAACCATAATAGTCTGCGGTCAAACAGTCGCACAGAGCAATGATTATATAATTAATACGTTTTATCACAGAGTAGAGATTTTCTTCAAAGAATTTTAAAATGTCGCAAACAAAAAATACGGACAGATTGACTGAATGAGCTGTGATTTCAAATGTTCCTTTTAATAGTCTGTGGAGTGTACAAGGTAAAAATGCGTTTATTTTACATTTTGTATTAGTTTGTGTTTTATACATTAATTTACAGTTGAAAGTAAAATACAGCTTGCTTTATATATTCACTTGAAAATTTTATGAATTATGGTCGAATTTCGACCCCGGGGCGACCACTAGTATAGGTAAATATTCCAAGAAATACTATCCATCTGAATCTTACTTTAACATTCCTATATAAAACTTAAAATGGCTGATGTTGCTGCGTTGTCTATTACTAGATTATGTTATATAACAGGTATTTCAATTCATTTTTCAAAGTTACTTTAAATTTTAAAATGCAAATAATTATTTGCATAGATGGAATTTGATATAACAAAGATCGATTTCCTAACCAGTGATTTCCATATTGAGGAGGCGTTTACAATAAGCGCTACTAAGCGGCCGAACATTCAATTGTTGACCGCATGGAGCGATTGTCCTACTTTAATCGTTTGATTAGTCGTGTCTACACAAAGTTTCATACAAAGCTGTTTAAATGTTAGGCGAAACCTTTTGTTTTGACGTTGATATTATTGTATTTATGAAAATCATCCTATACTGTAAGTGAATTATTCTTGTGCCAAAATAGTTTTGATAAGCGGCCTGTCCCGGCTTTGCCCGGGCGAACAATTATCTATCTTGAAAATTAGGTAGGTATAATTTATATTAATACCTCATGGTATACCACATTTTTTGTTTTGTTTTTCTGAGGTTTTGAAATCAATTGATTCTCCGCATTTCCTGACCTATTGTGCCAAAAATTTTACTTAAAAATGGTTACTGTGAGTTATCTATGTCTTTAGAAGATAGACATATGCTGTCGCGGATTATTTTTGAAACTTTTCAAGAGAAACAATTAAGCCATACATTATTTTTGTGCCACTTTAGCCATTGACGCAGCACACGCATAGAAGCTCTCAACGACTTTTTCCGACTTAGTTGACAAATATACTCATAACTTATAGCCATATGTATATATGTACTTAATATATAGGTAATGCCCATCTAAAATAATGTGCCTTTCAAATGGTGAAAGAATTTTTTAAATAGATACTATGTTTCCGGAGATTACCCACCACATATACACAAACTCACAAAATAAGCACTCTCTCTTTATAATATCATTATTATTAAAGATTTCTTTTAACAACGAAATATTAGCAATTTTATAATCTTATTCAACATTTTTAAAAGTACCGGAGTTACAAAGCAACATTTAAGAGTAATATATAAGATATTTTCTATACATGGAATTTTAATTTGATTTTTACGAGATTTATTTACTTTTATATCAATACTACGCTTGTTTAATTTCGGTTTATTAAATTGTATAGTTAGCAATTAATATATGATAAAAATAAAAAATAACAATGCAAACAAGATTGCGGCATAGTACGAGTATAACTATGGAATGGTAACAGTAAAGGCAATATTGTAATACTAAATCCACTGGTCTCGAGTTTCTAATTGATTTGGATAGGCCATTAAGCCGCCATGATTGATGCTCCTCTCGTGTTTGCTGGACCTTCTACGCCCCGAATAAGTTAATTATTACTGAAACATGCAGTAAATTGGATTAATATTATTTGCATTGTAATAATATAATGTAATCAGATATTTCAATTAATTATTATTATATAATCCTTTCTCAAGTAGGTTTTTGATTAAAGGAAAAATAATATGTAATATGTAAATACGTATATAGGGGAAGCTTTGAGATTGGGCAAAATGAAGAAAATCTAAACTATATTATGAGAAAATTTGGGTAAAAGGACCCGTGATTTTGAAGTACTCAAAAACCGCATCTAAATACCATAAAAAATCGTTCTTTGACCGGGATTGTAATAATAATAATAATAATAATCTTTATTTGCAAGAATATGGTTGTGCAATGGTGTTTGAGTATAATTCGTTCTACATATTCTACCTTAGTGGTGTGCAAATATTAACCAATAAGTTTAAGTAACATATACAACAATACTTATCGAATTTTAACAACATATAAATGATTTAATATTATTCAAATGATTTGATAGTTAATTAATTATGCAACAGTGTCAGGAGAATGCCTATAAGATATATAAATAAGTATTATTATCTCAAGTAAGATTATTATTATAGTTCAATGTCAATATTAATATTCTTATGTCAATAATTATATAATGTCAAATATAAATGTTAAATATCCAATTGTTATAATTTATTTCTATATTACTAATTAAATTAGTCAAATTTTTTATAAAATAATATAAAAAAACATTATTTCTTTAAAAATTGGAAGGTGACGTGTATTTAATTATATTTTAAAAATATCATTCATTATTACTCGTATGTAGGTCATTATCGTTTAAGAACTCTTCTACAGAGTAATAACATTTAGTGAGTAGCAATGCCAAAACAGATTTCTTAAATGACAATAAACTTTTAAGTTTTAAATTATCAGGTAATTTATTATAAATTTTTATTGACATTGCAGATGCATTCTTTTTTGTAACTTTCAAACGATTTGCTGGTGTATATAACCTATTCTTGTATCTACCCTTACTTTCACTCACTTCACACTTACGTTAAAATAAATGTGGATGCTTATGAACAAATATGCACATTTCAAATATGTATAATGAAGGCAAAGGCAGGATCTTTTTAGTTTTGAACAAAAGTTTACAACTCACTAAAGGACCAACACCACAAATGGCTCTTATGCAGCGTTTTTGTGCTTTAAATGCTTTAACCGAATCCACCGAATACCCCCAGAGTATAACACCATATCGTAGTATGGATGAGATGTATCCATAATATGCCATGAGCGCACCTTTTTCTGATACAATATCTCTCAGTCTATGCAATGCAAAACGAAACGATCTATTTTAGCACATAGGCTTTCTGTATGAGGCTTCCAACTACAAAATTTATCAAATATTATTACTAGAAAGGTTGTGGAAGCGACTTCTTCAATTACCGAGTTGTTATAAGTAAGTTTAATGTTATTTGAAATGTTTTGGAGGGTTTTAAATTCAATGAATTTAGTCTTACTTATATTTATATCTAAATTATTTATATTCATCCACTGTATGACCTCGTTAAAGCACCATTAGCTGCGATTTCAAGTGCAGATCTATTATTACCTTTAATTATAAGAGTAGTGTCATCAGCGAATAAAATACATTTGCTTGTAGTAAATTCAGGAAGATCGTTAATATATATTAAGAATAGCAATGGTCCCAGTACACTGCCTTGTGGAACGTCAAAACAGTTTGTAAGACATTCGGAGCGTTTTGATATATTTGTGTTTTTTATAACTTTTGAAATTTCAACACACTGCTTACGATTTTTAAGATAACTTTCAATCCGGTTTTGGGCAGTTCCTCTTATTCCATACCTGTCTAATTTATCTAGTAGAAGACTGTGTGACACGAAGTCAAAAGCTTTGCTCATATCAAGAAATACAGTTAAAAGTGGAGTTCGTGAATTTAAGCTTTCAGCTATAGTTTTGATCAGTTCATAACATGCTAATGTTGTGGAGCACTTTCTTCGAAATCCGAATTGTTCTGGTTTTAGAATGTTAAAGACGCTAAGAAAACAATATAGTTTTTCATACATTATTTTTTCGAAAACCTTTGAGAGCACAGGAATGAGAGTTATTGGTCGGCAGTTTCGAACGTCTTGCCTATCTCCCTTTTTATACATAAGTTTAATAATGGAGAATTTCATACGTGTTGGAAATACACCTTGTTTTAGAGACAGATTTATAATATGACATAGTGGTTCTGAAATGTATTCAGCGCAATGTTTTAAAACTTTTATATTTAATTCTTCATAACCTGTTGAATTTGTATTATTTAAAGATTTAAGTGTTCTAAAGATGTCCTTAGGTTGAGTTGGCGTGAGATACATACTACTGTAATACTGCATCAATCGATTATATTGCTAATTAGAATCAAGTCTTGTACATTATGTGACAAATTAAAACAAAATATCAGTCAATGAGTAGTAAGGTAAATTAATATTGACTAGTGGTCGCACTTATATGAAATAAACGGTTTTTTGTCTTAACATAAGCTCCATACATATTGATAAAGGAACATTTGAAATTCATTCAGTCACTCAGTCAGTAATTATTTGTTGAAGACTATCTGGTAAACAATGTATGTTTAATTTAATTTAATGTATTTGTAACACATTTTTGTATAAATTTTAGCTTTCTGCACTTCTTCTCCATATAAACTTTTAACTATGCCAATTATCACACTCCTCCGAGCGCACAATATGCTTAAAAAGGTGTGTGGTGCTTGTTCTTTTGTGGACGGGTCGGGGTTTTGGGGACGGGATGGTTAAGTGCATGGAATGTAACAGAATAATTTTTGTATAATATAGGTCATCAATAATATTTATTTCAATTAAATTAAATTTTTGGACTTTCAAACTAGTGGCTTGGAAAATTTCTTCTGTCCTAGGAAGAACCAGCAAGAAACTTAGCGGGATTTTTTCATCAAAAATAATATTTTAGAGTATAATATTGTGTACTTAATTATAAAAGCATATAGAAATAGCTCAGTAGCGATCATATTTGCTAACGGCCACCTCGTAATTAACCAGCAAAAAAAAGTTGCCCTGATTTTTTCCGTGAATTTAAATAATTAAGAACGTAGAAGCTATAAATAAAATCATGATTATATTATATTAGCTCTATCTGCTTTTTATGTTAGTATAATATATTACTTTTAATATTCTAATTCGGCTCATACAAAAATCTTGAATCGTTCAGCAATGCGGATACACTGAATATCTCTGCTTTATTTGCCATTAGGATAGCCGAGCAAAGGAAAAAGATTGGAAACAAGAATTGTGGCCGTTGAAAGTCGTTGAAAGTCAATATAGCAAACGAGTTATTGATAAGTAGAAAAAAAAATCTTACTTCCACCACTCGTCATCAAGCTAGGCATGATGAAGTTATGTTTGTAATTTCAAAATTAAGTGCAAAAGAACTAAAACCTGGAGGCTTTGATGGTCCTCAAATTCGAATGTTGTTGAAAAAATCCGTTAAAGTTATGGCTACTTTGGTAGCTTACGCTTAGAGTGAGTAAGTAAAAAAAGTGTAAAAAAAAAGTATCTTCTATAATTTTTCACTTTTGTCTAAACAAATTAAACATAATCAAACCATAATGAACGTATATACAAATTTCGAAAAACTAGAGACCAATTTTGAAAATATATGTCTGTCAATTTTAGAATCGTTCTCATCAAATTATTCCTAAACCACTCAAATTTCGAGGGCAATAAAAACTCAGTTGACAAGGGTTATGGATAATTGTAATTAAATTGTTCTCTTCGACACTCGACAAAATGCCAAACATTTATTTGGTGAATTATTGACCACACTTTACTGGTCGTCTACATGAACAATTAAGGTTTATGAATCTTCTTCTTCCCCTTCGTCATTCACATTGCTGATATATACCCCACTCCAACCAACTTAAAACTGTTTTACTAGCTGTAGTTTATGACGATTACGACCAAAAAGCTGATTGGAAAACCAGAAATTTGTGATTATGCAGACTTTCCCTTAACCATTAGGCTGCTACAAATGAACCTGACTATGACTATTACATGACACATGACCCGCATCATAAGTTACGACTACTTCTCACAGTTTATCTTTATATTACATATAATTCCTCTGTCAGTAGTATGTGAGTGAACTCATCCTAAACGGCTGAACCGATTTTGATGAAATTTTGTGTGTGATTAAGTTGATTCGAGAATGGTTCATATTCACAATTGTACCCGGTAGGTGGTACTGTTGACGAGATCCAGATATCACCCGTGCGAAGCTGGTGCTGAAGCAGATCGCTAGTAATATTATTATAAATCTGTGTTTAACATTTAGTTTATAGAAGTAAAGAAACGTAATAGAAACGTAAATGGTTTTTAACATCTACTAACGAGGTAGATTATTTGTCCACCAGAAAAAAAATTAAAAGTTGAAGGAAGTAACGTAACAATCTTTACACGCCTCACTGCCGAACACGGGTTTTCTCTAATTTCTAAGAAATTTTTGAAGCATAGGAAGTTTCCACCGCACTGCCAAAGTTGTTTTGCAGTGTCCTGTCTGTTTAAGTTTTAATAAAAATCATCAATTTTCTTATAAAGACATTACCGTATCCTACGCACATAACAACTATCGTACCGTATCTCTCAATATTTGACAACATATTGCCGAAAACCGCTGGAACGGCAACGAGTTTTGCTCCAAATAATAGATAAGCACGTAGCGTGGCCACAACGGTCCGTGCTTCGGGAAATAAATGCGTGATTTATGATTATAATGCATAAAACTCACGCTTCTGAACAACGCTCATGACAAAGCGTAACCTATAATTAGATTGAGATAGGTGGAGAGCCAATATTTGTTCAAAAACACAAATTGTTAGCTTTACGGTCTGCTTGGGCTGTAATTATCCCAGTGTTTTTTTATAGAACAAAAGGTGACAACCGAGCACACAGTCCACCTAATGGTAAGCAGATGCTGTGACCCATAAACATCTACATTTATACTCGATTAAGTCACCGTTGTCACCCCTGAGGACTAAGATAGAACAAGGATGTTTCCAGTAAAAACGGTCTCCGGTTCTCTACACTTACCATATGAAACACAGCAGCATTAAGTTGCTACTTTACGCTTGTATACTGTGAGAGCATGGTCTACCCGGTCGAGTCGACCCATTCGTGCTAAAACCATAATATAGCTGCTGCGTGGTGCTTTTTTGAAGAAAGAGCTGGGAAAGTATTCAATGTACTATTAGCGATACGAGGATTATAACAACGAATGCAAAAACGCAAAAATTTATATGCTTACATAAACGTTTGGTAGAATAGAATAGAATAGAATAATTTTTATTCAATATTGATTACAAGTAATTCTTACTGAAAGTCATTTTTTTACTTTACCGCTGGTTCGGAAAAAAACTCAGTCCTGGGAAGAACCAGCAAGGAACCCAGCGGAACATTTTTAAATAAATTTTACAATAGGTTTACAAACTATTTACAAAATTTATTTTAGAAACAGCTTGGAAGCGACCACCTCATTCCCAAGGATTATTATCAACCATGTATTCATTTATATTATAATAACCCTTTTTATACAGTTTTTGTTTAATTAAATATTTAAACTTGGTAATAGAGAGACCTTGTGTATTTTCTGGGACTTTGTTGTAATAGCGTATATATTGCCCCAAAAATGAATTACTGACTCTGTGGAGTCGAGAGACTTGTATCACTAGCTTGCGTTTGTTCCTAGTGTTTACAGAGTGTATATCACTTTTTTTACTAAAACTACCTTTGTTTTTGTGAACATACATTAAATTTTCGTAAATATACTGAGAGGCCAATGTTAATATATTTATTTCTTTAAATTTATCTCTAAGATCCCTCTTCTGTAAAATAAAAATAGTTTCTGAATCAGTCTCATTTCCCCATAGCAAAATCCCATAAGACATTATGCTATGGAAATAACTGATATAAAGTAATCTAGCTGTCTCGATACTAGTGAGACCTCTAATCTTTTATACAGCATAGGCTGCAGAACTTAGTCTGCTTGCTTGTTTGGATATATGGGGGCCCCATTGAAGCTTTGCGTCGAGAGTGATGCCAAGAAAAACAGTGGATTCAACAGGACTCAGTTCTTCCCCATTTAAAAACACATTGATACCCAGATTTTTAACATTCGTTGTTGTAAATTTAAAACATTTAGTTTTATTTCCGTTTAAATGTAGATTATTGACGTTAAACCAATGCACTAATTTTGATATAGCATTATTCACTTCGTCATATTTAAATGATTGACGTTTAAGTTTAAAAATCAAGGAAGTATCATCAGCAAATAATACTATATCATGATTATCCCCTACAAGGGAAGGTAAGTCATTAATATATACCAGAAATAGGAATGGGCCGAGAATCGAGCCCTGAGGGACACCCAGTAGTACAGGTGACCCGGAAGAACTTTTACGATTGATAATAACTTTCTGCATTCTATTACTTAAATATGAAATAATAAGTTTAAGCGCTGTGTTCTAGACACCATAGTACTGTAGCTTCCTGATTAATGTCTCATGGTGAACACAGTCGAAGGCCTTGAAAAGATCACAAAATATACCCAAAGCATTCTGCGAATTCTCCCATGCACAAAAAATATGTTTAATAAGCTCAACTCTAGCGTCAGTTGTCGAGCGACCCCTTGTAAAACCGAATTGATTTTTATGTAGCAATTTATTAATATTAAAGAAACTTAAGATCTGATCTAAAATTATTTTTAAAAATTTTACTAATTGTTGGTAGTACAGAAATCGGTCTAAAATTGGCGGGGTCTAATGTACTACCAGAATTAAATAAAGGTTTGACTTTACCATGTTTTATTAAATCAGGAAACACACCAGATTCGACGCTTGTATTAAAAATGGTGGCTAGATAAGGTGCAAATAATTATAGATGCAATAACTTTAACAGAAATCTCCCATAAGACTGCTGTTTTCTTAACATCAATAGTTTTAAAATATTTAACGATATTTTTTGGCAATACTCTATGGAATTTAAAAGTATTTGAACAGGGCTTTACATTTTCTTTAAGCAATGATTCGGTGACAGTAGGAGAAGAATTTAATGATTTTGTTGTCAAAAAAGGAACATTAGTAAAATTTTTCACAAAAGCCATAGCAACTTCTTGATCAGATTGAGTTAAATTATTGTTAAAATTCAATTGAAAATCCGAGTTGCGTGGTTTGACCTTGCCCGTTTCACTATAGCTATTTAGACTTTATAGCTAAGAATCAAATCCATAAGCATAAGCATGATGCTGCTTAATTATAGTATTGGTATTGGTTTATGGTATCAAAACGGACTGATAAACAGTCAGATTCAAATTTAAAGCGAGAATTCATAGACGTCACTTTTGGCAAATTCATGATCGCAGACCTATAAACGGATGTTTTTAATATTTCATAAAAATAAACCAAGGAAAAAAAACTTGTTAGAAATGGCAAAAACTTACGACGAAAAAAATAATAATTAGGTGGCAAATGCGTAGTGTCTCACTTCACGTAAGAGATATTAGCACAGTTGTGGCACTTTAAAAATTTCAAACATTATTCAGAAGTCATTCTCATTAATCATTTGATCAAGACATTATCATTTTTGATATTTCCACTCAATGTTTATTTGTTTTAAAATTCAGTATTCTGTAGAAATTCTAGCTGCTGTGCTAGTTACGTCTACTATAAAAATGTAACTTAAAGTTAAACTTTTATACAATCATACAAAATTACAGAATACTGAATTTTATTTTTTGGTAAGCGTTGTGTATAACCCTTGTGACTATCCTAAGCTTATGTGCTTGCGTCAGGTATTTAAAATTAACGGTTTTAAGGTTTCTTTAATTTAATTTAATTTTTCTAAATGTTTGGAATGTTATTTGAACAAAACATATCCCAATACTAGTATTGAGCCGCCCACGTAATAGATACTAATGTCTATATAAGCATAATAATGTATACTTGCTCGTTTTCGAGTCTGGGTGAGTTGTGATTGTTACATATTATTATACTGCATTCTAGATTACCTCCGATCGTATGGCATGAGTAATAAATCGGACGATTATGGCTCAAATTCCGCAAGAAGATCATCAACTTCAATGCAATGCAATGCAGAACTGTCCTTGTCTTGTTCTTTTATTATTATCTATACAAATAAATAAAAATAAAGTGCCTGTTTGAAATGTCAAAATAACAGCTTTCTTCTAAATGAATATGAAAAGATACGAGTACGGTACTAATAATAAAAATCAATTTTTAAAATTTTGGTCTGTCTGTTTTTTCCGACTTATCTCCGAAACGGCTGGACTGATTTTGACGGGACTTGCACTGGCACAAAGCTTAGAAGGAGTAATCTAGGCTATTTTTATTCTAGAAAAAGAATTAAGGTTCCGCGCAAAAAAATTAAAACCCATAAAATCCAATCGTAATAAATTGCACGAGGACGAAGTCGCGGGGTACAGCTAGTTATTAAATAAAACACGTATGTGTATCGAAAAAGCTTAGAATTTAATAAGTAATAATAATAAAAATCATAGAAAAAATAATAACAAATGATTCGTGAAATAAATAAAAACTTATCATTTTATACACACTAGATTTTATTAATACCCGGAATTAAAGCACATAATTAACACATCCATGAATTGATTTTAACAAAATTCACATGTTGAAGGTAAATGTTATCTGCGTCAATTATGACACAATTATAATACGTTCCAGTCCTAGTTTTAGTGGAATGTGGAAATATAAACCACAACGTTATGCATAAATAACACATATCAACGTAAACTACGTAACTATAGTCGCAACAACGAGGAAGGCTTTTCTTACGTCATTATATATAATATGCATAATCGCAAGTTATATAAATATTAAAACTTACAATTTAAATATTAATTAATATAAAAAGATATAAATAATAATAGTGTAGTATAATATGATTATATACATGTATTTGTACGTGTACATATATAAGTAATATGTATGTATGTACAACAAATGGAAGCCCCCTCATTCTCACCATCCTCCTAAACGGTCCACTGCTGGACGTGTGTCTCTATCATGGTAGAGAGGAATCACCGTGATCGCCACGCTTGGCAGGCGATTTGCGATCGTGGTTACGGACGTCTCGCACCCTTGACCCGCCGGTAGGATTTTCCGGTATGGGTGCGAGAGGGTTATACCGCTTCTGGTCTTACGACATGCACGAGAGAGGGTGTAAATAACTTTTCATAAGTAACCATGATACGGCAAATATTTTATTACGCTTTACAATATTTAATAGCGTAGCTAGTAATAGTCTTAGATTTAAGAGTCTTAGATAGAGATAATATAAGATTATTTATGAAATGTTTGGGCACTCTTTTTTTTTTTGTTAATTTTAAGTTTATGTATTCTTTTTTGTTAATGACTGTTTCTGCCAAAATAAAGTGAATAAAAAAAACTTTAAAATAATATTTTAATTTTATTAATGGTCCAACATAATTATTACACCGGTAAAATGCGTGCAAAATGATCATGTTTGCCATCTCGCTAGCAAAATTAAGAATGCTAGTGTATTGATAGTGCATTTTAAACTAATTACGTATTTTTACCACAATTTTATTAACTCGCTTTCTTGTCTGTCTGTCCATTCGCACTAACTTCTCGATGACCTACAGACTTGAAACATTATGTCTGTCTTTTTGTTTGACTGTTCCGTACGAATTTTGAAATCGATTTTTAAACGAATTCCCGATGAATTATAAAAATTAAATAAATATAACTCAGAATTGGAAACGTGGTCACCATTTTTAATTTCAATTATTATTTTATCTACGTTTTGTAGAAGCTACTGGAGGAAACAATATAATTTTTTCTGAATCAAATGTCAGCAAAAGAGCTATATAATTAAAACCAAGTCTAAATGACAATAATTTGTCATTTTAGATCCAGAAGAATAATCTAGTGAGTTGAAATTCGACTTTAATTCGTAAATTTTTAGTATTTCACTTTCAACTCTAAGTATATGTAATATAAACGCTTTTTTGCCTTTTTTTATTAAGATATTTGGCTTGGATGCTTGTCCTTTAAGCCATGTCTTCATTTCTTTCGGGATCTTCATTTTATAGATTTTCAGTACCAAGTGATAATAATTCTTTATAGTAGTACTACTATCAACAACATGACTTTTCTCTCTGCAAATTATTAAAATTAACAAAATTATTGAAAACATTCTATATTTTAAATAGTATATAACATAAATTTTAACCAAAAATAAAGGCTTCATAACATTGACGACGTCTTGAGAATTTACCTGTGAAATGTGCAATTATCAGGATTATTTCTATTATTAACACATCACTCACAGAACAAGTAAGCATTTTGGAAAAAAGTTACTTACTAAAAATAACCACTATTACACTTAAAAAATTACAAAATATCTAGGAGCTATTTCTTGCGTGCCGAATTGTGCCGACCTGTCATTCAAGATCGGTTACAGAGTAATGAGATTTGGTATCCTTTTCTATCTTGCATTTTTGCCATAAGGAATTTTCTTCTCCCTTGCACACTATGTTGGTCTATACGCCAGTATATTCTAAGTCTATGCTTTGGACTCCTTCATGTGTATTTCAAAGATTAGCTAGCTATTAGCTATTATTTAGCTTTTTGTACTCCTTATCCATATCAACTTTAACTATGCCCAAATCTCACACTTTTCCATTCACGCAACATGCTTAAAAATGGTTCCAAAGTGTTTCCTTCACGTAAATATATATTATAGAATATTTTAAGAAAGGTTTATTATTAAAAAAAAACCCCTTTTAAAATAATACATATATATTTATTCTCAAACATTGATGTAAAAAAATTGTAATAACTATCAATAAAATATTATCAACAAAATAATAAGTTTTGAGAAAGCTAATGTAACAAAGCTTCTAGTTCTATACTCAAATTTCGTTTCCTAAGAGATTTTCTTGCCAGTTACGTATTTGAAGACGAAGTGGATTTGTCGGTGGCACAGGCATCAATCAATCTTGCCAGTCGCAACTTTTAAGCGGCAGAATTACTTTTATATCAGCAGATCTTTTGAGAGATGTGTCTTAAAATATTACGAGTACGTTAGCGTTTAGCTGCGTGCGTTTAATGCCATCTCTCTCTTAAGTGGTTTACTCTGTAATGAGCTCTGAGTTTCTTATTTCCTTTTCTCATTGACATATTCTAAGGGATGCCCGTTAGATAGTCATAAATCACATTTAATAAATTTTCAGTACCAAGTGATAATAATTCTTTATAGTAGTACACTGCTTCACAATATGTTGATACGTCACACCACGTAGTTTTGAGAGATTTTGACGGCAAATTGATCCAGCAGTCAGTTGGCAATAGTATCTCAAGGCGCCTAAGTATATTAATACATAAAATCACACCACTTTTACATATCAAAATCCATTTCAAACCATCATTTTAACAATAATACATCAAGTTCCCGCCAAAACTCCTCGCTTTTTTGCCTTGATATACATTCAACAGACTATTGAAAAGGGAACATTAGAAAACAAAATTCACAGTTCATTTTAAAATTCTTTGGTGACAATCTCTACTCTGTGCGACTACCATAGACTATTATTTATGTATACATTAGTACAAACGTAACAATGACTGTTTTATTTAATTTATTTTAATCTCATACCTTGACATTTTATTGGACAAACTTAGTCAGAACTATGGTCAAGCCAAAGAGTATAGTTGGTCAGGCCAAAGATAATTTTTAAATGATGGTAAATATAACTTAGAGTCATTACTATGTTCTTATCCGAAAATAAAAAATTATCAACAATTAAAATATCGAATTATTTGTATGAAGGTCAAGCGAGCGCTAGAGTAACGACTATTGCAAGACGATTTGTCGATAAATGAAATATTTTGAAAAATCATCAATTACCGTGTAGAGGCGTAGTTCATTTTGTTTGGTTAATTTATATTTGCCTCTTACACTCACGAGGCGAAGGAAATAGACTAAAGTATGTGAACTAAACGCGACGCGTAGATAAAAGGGACCTCGTCATTTGAAGTAAATTCTCTTAATTTAGAGAAGCGTAATTTAGTAACGAAACTAATTTTAATAAATTTTTGTTGTATAATTGTTATAAATAACATTTAAAAAGTATTGTTCTGAGCACTCTTAACTATGGTTCTGAATAAACGTAGTGATTATATACTCTTTGGTTCTGAGGGTCCTTTCTAAATATTTACATACTTTTGAGCTTTCTACAAAGGTGACTTTGGACCATAGACTTAGAATATACTGGCGTATAGACCACCTGACAGCCCCAAAACGCGTGACCAACTTTGATTTGTCATTGTGTGTATTAGCTAGTGATGTACATTTTACTTACAAGGAATATCGAAAATGATTGTTAAGGAAGCGGTAAAAAGATTTAAAAAAAATGTTTAGTGCATGAAGTTGAATAACTTCAAAAAGTAACTGAATTTTACCATGATAGTTATAAAATAATTAAAATAATTTCATATAACTTGTTCCTGGGAATAAGCTGAACCTACCTGCCTTTTGTTGGATTTTAATTCAAATGTATAAAATCCCAGGTGACTTTACCGATAAACTTAAAAAACCCCCAATAATCAGATCGGAAAGTTGTATTTTAGAGCTATGATCTTTGGAGAAAATATTTACTGCCGTGGACAGTTTCCCTGGAATCTCTTTTTTAACATATTGTTAATATAAATAAGTAGATACTTAACTAACTATATACCTATTTATATTTTATATATTTTATAAAATGTTTTGATGAGGAAATAAAAACGGGGACAAGGAGTACATAATGACTGCTTTATTTTTCATATAAGTATTACTTGTGATAATTACAAACATTTAATAATTAATAATTAAATATATTATAGAAGTTTATTTTAACATTCGACTTAAGTATGAATGTAAACTTAATAATTATTACGTGGTAGAGCCACGCTGCAGCTATATTAATAGTATAGTTTTAGCACGAATGGGTCGGTTCGACCGGGGTTGGACCACGCTCTCACAGAACACCAGCGTAAAATAGCAGCTCAATGCTGCTGTGTTTCGTATGGTGAGTGTAGAGAACCGGAGACCCTTTTACTGAAAAGGGCATTCTATCTTAGTCCTCTCGACTGACAACGCATCTGCATTTAAATTCGCCTAAACGAACATAGATGTAGATGTCTATGGGCCACAGCAACCACTTACCATCAGGTGGACTGTGTGCTCGTTTGTCCTCTTATACTATTAAAAAAATTAAGGAAGGAAACTTGTAGGAATCAGTTAAATAAGATTGCTCTGTTTAAAGGCCAATATGTTTATGAGGCTTCATCATGCTTCGTGTTTATATTCATTCATCTGTCCCCGAAAGTATAAAGTAATAATAAACTTATTATCATTTTAGCTGCATGAATTTCATAAACATAATGATCTTAACAGAGTAAAGTGCACCAAGTGTCTGAGGATACAGATGCACTTTCTATTCTCTCAATCTCAGTATGTTAAGAAAATGGTCACTCATTCATGGATAGACCGCGGCAAGTGCAACTTAATCTCTCAGATCTATTGATCCGCGCAGCTATTACTTAACCACGAGTTCCTCTTCTCTACGACTAACGTTGTAGGGGTGAACCACGCTATTTGAGCCCTCGGCACAATGTCATCGGCCATCAAGCATGAACCGGGCATCGAGCGTCGTGTCATTGTGTCTAACTACGCAAAATTTTTATCATTGTGACTTGGGAATATACTCTGAAGTACCAAGCTCCGCTCAACTCCTTGGGGAAAATAGTGATGCTATGAATATTGTACTAGTGTGACCGTGAGGCTGTGCAGTTGGTTAAGTTATACATTTATTTTGGTTGATAAATAGATACTTAGTTGGGTTCATAATGGCTTAAAGAGGATAATCTCAAGATCTTTTATCTTTAATGTACTATTTATAATGTATAAAAATATGTCTCTATATTTATCTAAAGTTTTGAAAGTTAAATTTTGAAGTCTTATTATAATAATATTTTACTTACTGGTACAAATAATGTCGAGATGACTCTTTTAATAAAATTATTTATGTTCTACTTTTTCTTTTATAATTCTCAAGAAAATGTTTATTGCAAATTGTTGAGTTCTTCTTTACATTCCAACCAACCCGTCCAATTAACCTTAACCATTTTTTCTAATTATAGAATCCGAGGGAATCTGTTTGACGAACTACAAAATAAAATTACATTTTAGAACGCAAACCGACGATTTATTTTCTTGTTGTGTGGCAAGTCTATCGACTCATTATAAACATTCAAAATAAATACCGACATTAATTTTGATATAGTTGAGTCAATCCCTAGCGTACATGTAAAGTATTTTGTATAAAATGTATTTACCAAATTCATGCAAATTATCAACAACGTGACTTTTCTCTCTGCAAATTATTAAAATTAACAAAATAATTGACATTCTATATTTTAAATAGTATATAACATAAATTTTAACCAAAATAAAGGCTTCATAACATTGACGACGTCTTGAGAATTTACCTGTGAAATGTGCAATTATCAGGATTATTTCTATTATTAACACCACAATCACTCACAGAACAAGTAAGCATTTTGGAAAAAGTTACTTACTAAAAATAACCACTATTACACTTAAAAATTAAAAATATCTAGGAGCTATTTCTTGCGTGCCGAATTGTGCTGACCTGTCATTCAAAATCGGTTACAGAGTCATGAGATTTGGTATCTTTTCTATCTTGCATTTTTGCCATAAGGAATTTTCTTCTCCCTTGCACACGTTGGTCTATACGCCAGTATATTCTAAGTCTATGCTTTGGACTCCTCATGTGTATTTCAAAGATTTGACAGATTAATGTATTTTAATACATATTATATATAAATTTTAGCTTTTGTACTCCTTATCCGTATCAACTTTAACGATGCCCAAATCACATTTTTCCATTCACGCAACATGCTTAAAATGGTTCCAAAGTGTTTCCTTCACGTAAATATATATTATAGAATATTTTAAGAAAGGTTTATTATTAAAAAACCCTTTAAAATAATACATATATATTTATTCTCAAACATTGATGTAAAAATTGTAATAATATAATATAAAATAATAATAAAATAATGTAAAATAATAAGTTTTGAGAAAGCTAATGCAACAAAGCTTCTAGTTCTATACTCAAATTTCGTTTCCTAAGAGATTTTCTTGCCAGTTACGTATTTGAAGACGAAGTGGATTTGTCGGTGGCACAGGCATCAATCAATCTTGCCAGTCGCAACTTTTAAGCGGCAGAATTACTTTTATATCAGCAGATCTTTTGAGATGTGTCTTAAAATATTACAGTACGTTAGCGTTCAGCTGCGTGCGTTTAATGCCATCTCGAAAGAGTGGTTTACTCTGTAATGAGATCTGAGTTTCTTATTTCCTTTTCTCATTGACATATTCTAAGGGATGCCCGTTAGATAGTCATAAATCACATTTAATAAATTTGAAAGTTAATTTGAAAATGACAGACACTTCAACAATTTTGTAAGAGAAAGGATTTTATCGGAAGTAGGTGAAGACTGGAGAACAAACTGACATAGATTCCAATAGGAGTTTGTGGTAAGCCAGGTCATAAGGCTCATGTTCTGGCTGGAAAACTAACTAAACTGGATAGGTACTATACTACTGCTATTTCTGAAGCTACGTAGCTGTTTGCCCACTGTTGAGGTTTGGTATAAGTATTTGAAGAAACACCAATATAATTACAGGTTGATTTAAATAGTATACATTTCATCATTGTCTTTATAGATGATAACTCATATTAAGGTATATAAAAGGATACGCACAAGGGTTGCGGTCTTTAATTACCACCACAATGCAGCTATTAATATCTTCAGTGCCACTGCAGGAAGAATTGGTTGGCACCATCTAGGAAGGGACACCGGACATACTCCAACAGAATACTAGTATAAAATTCAGCATTATGTTGGTATCTTCCCTTTTTCTTGTTTTTAAAACATATTAGTATTAATATGTCGTAATTGTATCAGATTTTCTTTTCAGATCGTCTTCGTAAATATGATCATATTTCTCAATATCACTCCTGTCATATATTATATGTTTATTCGTAATCCTTTATATATATAACGTAAAATAGTCGATAAACCGGAGAATTTTCTTTTTAAAATGGTTTTTGGTATAGATCTATATATACCTCATCATCCACTTACCATCTACTATGTGCTTTTTTGTCATCCTTATGCCATTTAAAGATATATAATGTATGGGAATGCATTTTTTAAGTCGCCATCCATTAGTTTCGGTTCAATTAATTTTTCTTATATAAATACGAAAGAATTCTTATTAACAATATTTTTAAAAATATATTATTACGGTGCTAGGCTATATAGGATTTCTGAAATGGTGATTAATTTCAAGTTTCCTATACTGGAAACACTGTAAATTAGAGAGCTGTCAATAATGGTGCGTATTCGGAACGTCAAATGTTAGTTTGGAACAACACATTTACAAAATGAACTGCTTAAATACCGCTCAAAGAGTTAAAATTGTTTAGTTATTCTACTGAAGCACTATTACTATTTAAGTTTTAACTATATAAGAACTGTATATCGATTTTTACGAGAAAATTATGGTCAATTTGATCGTCATACTGAGCGAAAAATTAGTAAGGTGATAATTTTTTTTATGGAAACTGGAAACATTGGAGTTAGGGTAACCCAAATGCTTCATCACGCCCAGAATATTACTCCTGTGTGGAAGATAACGTTAAAAAAATCGAAGAAATTTGTTAAGGTACATAAACGTGTGACCATCTGTTATTTACCTGAGATTCTAAAGCTTTCGTTTGGGACAGTTCACTTTACTTTAAGGTTCCTCGAATGTTAACAGACGTCCAAAAAAGCAAAGCAGTTGACATTTCAAAGCTAAATTTAGAGACGAAAAACCAAAGCAAGGTGTGGAAAAGACCGTCTTCCCCGCCAGTCAAGAGATTCAAGGTGCCTGCGTCCGCTGGAAAAATAATGGTCTCTGTCTTCTGGGATGCGGAATGTATAATAATGATCAACTATTTAAGTAAAGGAAAGACAGTAACCGGAGAATATTACGCATCATTAATCAAAAAACTACGCGAAGAACTAAAGAATAAACGTCGAGGAAAAATTTGCCCATTGATCTGATGTAGGCGCAGGCGCTAACATCCGAACTGCTGGGTTTCAGTTGATGCAGCACACACCACATTCTCTAGACCTAGCTCCGAGTGATTTTCACCATTTTACTCACCTGAAAAAGCACTTGCGTGGTATAAAATTCGACGGCGACGATAAGGTGCTGTGTGCTGTAGAGGCCTTTCGAGTGTCAGGATCAAGCCATTTTGTCCAAGGAAATTAACCAACTTGTAAAACGCTTTCCAAGGTGTATTAGCTCAAAAGGCGATTACGTTGAAAAATAAATACAATTTATATATAGTTATCAACTTATTGCTCAACCTAGTAGAATAAGTGACAAACGTGTACACATTCCATCTTATAGTGAGTGGATGCTGCGGCCCATAGACATATAATTCTTACCTCGACTAAAAATCAAAACGTAGATAAGTTGTCACCGCTTAGGACTAAGATTAGTCCCTATTTCTAGTAAAATGGGTCTCTGGTTCTATCTTTATTTACCGTACGAAACACAGCAGCATTAAGCTGCTATTTTACATTGGAATTCTGTTATTAATTATATTCTGCTCTAACGATTCGGTCCTTCCTCGTTCGAGCCGGCCAATTCATGCTACAACCATAATATAGCTACAACATGACTCTACCACGTGAAGAATTATTATTATTGGGCTTTTCTTATCCACTTCCATCTTTGTCACTTGCAACTAAAGTCATATAAAATTCAGTTGACATAGAAATCGAATCCCAGAGATCATAAACAGCGAACAATCATTTACGCAAATTAAGTGTTACAGCGGAATGATGTTGATGCTGATATTTGATTTCTGATGAGGCACTTTTGCTGTAAATGGGGTGAGGTAAATTCTCACGTCATACTAGAGGCAACATGCATGTATATCTAAAGGTAACTTTGTCTCTAAAACAAAAGGTGTTGTGCGCATTGTGGTCAGATTATTATGGCCTTACTTTTAGTTAACGGTGTGCATTATAAGCGCATGGTAACTGTTTATTTTTACTCATATTAAGGATATTGATGTGCAATATTAGATGCTTTTCGTGAAAATGTCAGAGCTTGCATTACTTCGGTAATATACATTACGGTGACGTCAACTGACCGCCAAGATTATGTGATTTAATCCCGATGGATTTTAGTTTTTGGGATTTTCTTAAGAGACGCGTATTGTCAATCGGGTATCAACAAACTAGAAATGTTGGACAACTAAAATGTGTGTTGAGTTTTTTGATAAAACGTATTAAACTCGAATTGAATAACCCGATATCATTATTTAGAGAAAAAAAAGTCGTTAGATCTCGTTATTTTTTTTACTATCGCGTAATAATAATAATGAATTATGCAAATTATAAGTTTCCAATAATGTGAATTTAAAAAAAAAACGAAAAAACTTATGTCACTGTGATGAATGACAGAAATGAAATTTATAATTTGTATTTTTAGTATATTTATCGGAAATTTTAGATATTATTAACCTGATATTGAACAAAAAGAAATATCAGCACGTTGCAATAATTTCAAATAAAGTGAAGTGCAGTATTTGTAATATAGTTATTTGTGAGCTCCTGGCATTCATACAAAATAAGATGGACGTCACGGACGAAGAGAGTATTGTGCGTATTTGTTCTACGTCATTCTCCACAGAGGAGATCGAATGTGCAAAGAGCTTATTGTTTGAATCGATAACGACCACGAGGCAGAAGGAAGCGTAAGAAGGATGGAAAATCAAATCGAGACTTGTATTATATTATTACCGTTCTTAAAGAAACAGATACTGAGGAAACTCCCGTTATCGTCGCAAAAGAACTGCAGAAACTTCCACCTGTAACGTTTGATCACGTAGACGTTACAAGATTATTAAAAGACATATTAGAAATTCAGAGTGACTTAAATAGATTTAGAGACACATATGTAACAACTGAACAACTCAATGAATTTAAAAACTTTTTTAACTTGAAACAAGCATCACATGCTAAAAATTTTGAATGCTGCAACAACTTAAATAATAAGCGAGGCGGTGGTATCTCTAATAGCTATTTTATGGCCAGTCCGTCGGCCATGCCGCACATTAGCAAACGAATTGCGATGACTCATAACTACGCAGCTGATAACACGTCACTAAATGAAGAATGTTTAGTGCAACCATCCCTGTCACTAGTGGAAACAAATCATCATAATGACATAGAAGTACAAAGACAAATCTCATCTAAGAGTAGTATAATGATGAGCGCAGAGACACGAGCCAAACAAAATATTGACATTAACTCTAAGTCAGCAGCAGTCAAAAAAGCTACTTGCGATAAAGATTCGAATCAAACCGAAATAACGGCACCAGAGTCGCCCATGTTACAAACGGTCGCCACCACTAGCCATTCGACATATGTCGCGAAGCTCTCGAATGGTGCTGATATGGCATCAAAACAAAAATCTATGGCCGATATTTTTCAAGAAAGGGCAATGGAAACCAGAGAAACCGAATTACAAATGGATTACAATCCAAAAACGGAGGTCAAGAAATCGCTTTGTTGGAAACAGGGAGAAAGCAGTAGTAGAACCTGGTCTTAATTTTAAAGCGGCGGATATTAACATCCCTCTATATATCTATAATGTGGCGAAGGATGTTATTGTGTATGAAATCACTAATTACATTAAAAGTAAAACTAACATTGATGTTAGTGTTAAGAAAATGAACATAACAATAGATAAGGAATATGAATCTTACAAAGTTTTTGTACCCAAAAGTAAATTACATATGTTCATGCAAGAGGATCTTTGGCCCTCAGGGGTAGCTTATCGCCGTTTTGTCGAATTCAGGTACAGGGATCAAAAATTTGCGGGTGCCTTGATGGCGAACGAGAAACAATAAAAAAAATTATTAATTGTCATTCTAAAATTGCAAGTTTTAATTGTAAGAATGTTGTTAGATCGGTTGAATGTGTCAGAAGAATATGTCAAATGCAGACGTAATAGCGCTTCAGGAAACCTGCCTTTTACCACATGATTTGTCATACTTTGGGAGCATAGATGACAACTTTTCCTTTACTGGAACCTCAGCGGTCGACACATCAGTGGGTGTACTTCGAGGAAGGCCCTCATGGGGGTGTAGCTCTGTTGTGGAGGAAAAATATGTTCTCCACGATGACTGTGATAAAATGCAACAGTGTGCGACTAGCCGCAATAAAAGTAATAATATGCGATCGCTCTTTACTATTCATCTCTGTTTATATGCCTATTGATTTGAGTGAAAACTTAGTTGAATTTACGGAATGTGTCGGTGAAATGTGTGCTATAGTCGAGAGTCATAGCGTAGAATCCGTTTTTATGTTGGGTGATTTTAATGCACATCCTGGTGAGCTGTTCGCAAAAGAATTATTAACGTTTTGTAAAGAACAATCGTGATCATGCATCGATATAGATCTATTACCGTCTAACTCATATACATTTGTGAGTGAAGCCACCGATGACTTGATCGTTGTGCGGTAACGGCAGCCGCACAGCTATCGGTAGTAAGTAGTTGTATATTATATGATACGTACTGGTCCGATCATTTTCCACTCACCATAAAATGTAATTTTAATTTAGTGAAACCTAAAGTAATATTACCTGTTAGAAACTTTAAATATAATATAATTTGGGGAGAGCGTGATGCTGAACAAATAAATAAATTTTATGCTTTTTGTCATTCCCAATTACGTGAAATAGATTTTCCTGTAGAATTCACATATAGCTCTGATAAAATGTGTTGTAATATAAGTCGTCATAATCATCATCATTACAGCCCTTCACAAGTCCACTGCTGAACATAGGCCTCCCCCAAGGAATACCACAAAGCACGGTCCTGAGCCACCTGAATCCATTGACTTAATGCATGTCTTACCAGGTCGTCACTCCATCTAGTGGGGGGACGTCCTACACTTCGTCCGCCGGTACGAGGCCGCCACTCGAGAAATTTTTTCCCCATCGGTTGTCGGTTCTTCGAGCTATATGGCCGGCCCATTGCTACTTCAGCTTACTTATCCGTAGGGCTATGTCGGTCACTCTGGTTCAACTGCGGATATCCTCATTTCTAAGTTTATCACGCAGAGAAAATCCGAGCATAGCCCTCTCCATAGCTCGCTGAGCGACCTTGAGCTTCCTCATCCGGCCAGCAGTGAAGGACCACGTCTCAGTTACATAGGTCATCACTGGCATTACGCACTGATTGTACAGTCTCGTTTTCAAGTTTTGAGGTATACCTGACGAGAAGATGTGTCGTAATTTCCCGAACGCTGCCCAACTGAGTTGAATCCGTCGATTGACCTCTTGGTCGAAGTTGAACTTACCTAGTCAAACTATTTGTACCAGGTAAACATACTCGTTGACAACTTCGAGCTTAGTGCTCCCAACAATGTCGTAATGACTCTCGAAAACAGCTCCTAGACGCGGCTCAGAAGGGAAATCGGTCTGTAGGACTTCAAGTACCGGTTATCCACCCGCTTTCAGAAGCTCCGCTGTAATTCCATCCTCATCTGGGGCCTTGCCGTTTTTAATGCTGGAGAGCTATTCTAATCTCACTCAGACTGATGTCCGGGATATCTTCGGAATAGTGTCGGATAAGACTCGCTCTTGTATCGTTACTTACACTTGCATGTGGCTCCTACGATGACCTGTACAGCTGCCCATAGAACCTCTCAATCTCACTCAAAATCTCAGGTGTCCCGGAAACGATGCTGCCACACTCGGTCTTCAGCTTTGACAGTTGGCTCTTTCTGGCAGACAGATCTCTGGCAAAGACTTTGGAGCCTTGGTTCCGCTCGATCGCTTCTTCAATACAAGCTGTATTGAAGTTGCGCCGCATGCATTTGGAAATCTGTCTGTTCAGTTGCCTGTATGCTGTCAAATCTGTTGAAGACTGCAGGTTCATTTCCCGTCTAACAGCCATGAGATTAATAGTGTGATCGGAGAGTTTTTGTGTTCTTCTGCGGCGGGTCTTGCAGAACTTAGCTCCGACCGCATGGACAGTTTCCACGAGCTTATCATTTATATCGTCCACTTCATTGCAGTCTTCTTAGCACTGAAAACGGTTAGGTCACTCGAGCTGAAAGTTTTCGTGACTTTGAACTAGAGCACGATGGGGACGGAGCGTTGACTTCATTAGACGAGACCTCTCCAACTTAACGTTTAGGTTCAGTGTGCCTCGTGATCTTCGGTGATCGCTGCCGGTTTTCACCCTCGCGATCACTGAGACATCACTGAACAGTTGTCGTCTGGTCGTCATAATGAAGTCAATCTCATTTTTTGTCGAACCTTCGGGGCTCGATCAGGTTCACTTCCTGTGGGGCCGCTTCTGGAAGAAAGAGTTCATTATAAAGAGTCTCTCTTTCTCCATAAAGTCAGCCAGCTGCTGGCCCCTTGGGTTCCGTTGCCCTATTCCGAATTTCCCTACTTTCAGCTCACCGTTCTCTCTTGTGCCTAGTTTTGCGTTGAAGTCTCCCATTAACACCGTATAGTGGGTTTTGGAGGAATGCATGGCTGTAGAGATATCCTCATACATTTCCTCCACCTCCTCATCGGGGTGTGCCGAGGTTGGTGCGTAAACCTGTATGACCTTCAGCGAATACCGTTTGGTGATTCTGAGTATAAGGTACGCAACCTCGTCGACACACTCCCAATCTTTACAACGTTGTTAACGAGACACTTGTGGACGATAAATCCGACACCTCCTTGGCATAGATGGTCGCCCTCCCGGTGATAGAACAAGTTGCCGGATTCGAGGATTACAGTGTCTTCCCCCCTCTTCGGACCTCGGATAATCCTATAATATTCCAGCTCCACTTGTCTATCTCTTCTTCCAGTTCCAGGATCTTCTCGTCAGTCCTGGCAACTTATAACGCACGCAGCGTTATAAGTTGCCAGGTCGAGTCGTCGTAGGTGGCAACCGAACCTCCACCGGAGATTCTTAGCACCCCCTGCCCCGCCGTTACCATGGTCGCCACCGTAGCCAGGAATAGCGGGGCCGCCGGGGACTGGGGGCCGTCTCTTCGTAACTTTATCAATTGGGAGGGTATATTGCCATAGTTGTCACGCTTGGGTTGGCAACCGTAGTTTTTTTTGTTTTTTATTGTGATATTGCTGTTATCAGGAAGATGCTGCTGCCCATCTCCTGCCTGTTCCCACTGTCGCCTCTTACGACACCCACGGGAAGATATGGGGTAGTGGATATTCTTAACCGCCACTACACGGCATAATATAAGTCATAGAATGTTATTGAAGAAAACGTATGATGACATTGAAAGTACACTTTATATAGCCGCCGAACGGAGTTACAATGTTAGGAAGATAAAGAAAGGGCATTACGTAACTGGTTGGAATAAACATGTAAGTGGGGCTCACAGGAGGGCTCGATTGTGCTTTCAAGATTGGGTGCAAATTGGTAAACCAACTTCAGGTGATATGTACAATTATATGTGTGAATCGAGGCGCATTTTTAAGTCTAAATTAAAATGGTGTCAGGATAACAAATTACAGATAAAAATGGACATCATTTCGGAATGTCATTTAAGGAATTATTTTAGAAAGTTCTGGAGCACAACAAATAAATTGAACCATAAACCGATCCTTCTAGTAAGTGTTGCGGGTGTGCATGAACCCAGCGAGATAGCCGATTTGTTTCAGCAACATTTCAGAGTAGGATCGCCCTTAGGACAAGCGCCATCATAGGTGCAAGCTGTGAAGGGCCATGTCTCGGAGTTGAGTGTTAGATTTACTTCGAAGGACGTCGCTTCCGTCATTAAAAACATGGTGCCAGGAAAATCTGCGGGCCACGATAACCTCAGCATCGAGCACTTGCAGTATGCTGGAGTACACCTACCAAGAATGCTTTCTATGTTTTTAACTTATGTGTTGCTCATGGCTATCTCCTTCGAAAATTATTACGAACAATTGTTGTACCTATCATAAAAAACAAAACTGGAGACTCTTCAGATATATCCAATTACAGGCCAATTTCACTAGCCACTGTTATTGCTAAAGTTCTGGACATTCTGCTTGAAGAACAATTGAGTAAGCACTTGAAGCTTAACGATGCACAATTTGGCTTTAAGCCTAAACTCTCAACCGAAAGTGCTATATTGTGCCTCAAACAGACTATACAATATTATACAGCAAGAAAAACACCGGTATATGCCTGTTATTTGGACCTATTAAAAATTTTTGATATGATATCGTATAATGTACTGTGGAAAAAGCTACAAAATGACACTAGTTTGCCCCAAGAGATTATATCTCTATTGAAATATTGGTACAATAATCAGAAAAGTTGTGTGAGATGGACAAAAATACTCTCCAAAGAGTACTTTTTGGAGTGTGGGGTAAGACAGGGTGGGTTGACTTCTCCTCGTCTTTTCAACCTATATATGAATCAATTGATCGACGAGCTTAATAGCACCAAAGTCGTATGTCATATTGACGGTGTATGCATCAATAATATAAGTTATGCAGACGACATGGTCTTGCTGAGCCCGTCGATCGGTGCATTGAAGAGACTGATAAGGATATGTGAGTCTTAAGTGCTACTCACTACCAAATGTCACACTCTGTGGTAGTAGTCTGAATAGAGTTGAGAAATTTAAGTACTTGGGCAACTGGGTCACCGAAAATCAAACTGATAATACTGATATAGAGCGGGAGCGCAGGTCGTTGGCTGTCCGATGTAATATATTGGCTCGCAGGTTTGCACGCTGCACAAAACAGGTTAAGGTTACGCTCTTCAAAGCATATTTTCAGTCCTTTTACACATGCAGCCTGTGGGTGAACTACACACGGAGAGTGTATATAGAGTCGTATTTTAAATTTAATTTTATTTAATGTTTATATTTATTAATTTTAATTTTCTTTAATTTTATAGTTGTTTAGATTATAATTTTTAATAAATATGGATAATTGGTCTGAAATAAATGAATTATTGTTACTATTATTATTAAAGTCAATTTAACAAAAATATCTTGAGTTTTAAGCAAACGCTGTACTCACACTTGATATTATTATGTAATATAGATTTAACTAGTTAAAGTACATAAAATGGTAATGTATAAAACCTTTCTTAATAATATTATGTTATAATTGTTTTTACTGGTATTTTTTTTATAGGATAGGATGACAAACGAGCACACAGTCCACCAATGGTAAGTGGTTGCTGTGACCCATAGACATCCTCAATAAAGAATCAAAATGCAGATGCCTTGTCACCCGTGAGGACTAAGATGGAATGCCTCTTTTCCAGTAAAAAGGGTCTCCGGTTCCCTACACTCACCATACGAAACACAGCAGTGTTAAGCTGCTATTTTACGCTAGTATTCTGAGAGAGCGTGGTCCTTCCCCGGTAGAGCCGACCCATTCGTGCTACAACTATACTACTAATATAGCTGCAGCACGGCTCTACAACGTAAAAAAAAACCCCTTAAAGGAATCATAATACGTCATGAATTATTTTACGTCAATACAAACTGCACAAATTTAAAGTTAACAGTTTAGAAATTTATTTTATTTTACATCAGCTACAGTATTGCGACTTCGTGAAGTATTTCTACGATTGACCGCGTAATAAATTACTTTATTTAATATTCTCGTATACGCTTATATGTAAATGTTTACTTACATATTAAAACTTAAATACGCATGTCAGACACATAATGCTGTTGGAGCTACGTACAAATGTTATTTTATTACTTGCCCAGATACACAATAATTTTATGTTTTCTAATTCTCTACAATCATATCTCAAAGATCTGATTACAATTTAAACTACAAATACATTGAAAGTGACCTAAAATATTATCTCTAATTTACAAAGTAAAGTAAATACGTTTAACTTTTTTAAAAGGTTAAACTAAACGTTTAAGTTTAGTTTAACCTTTCCACTGCTCCAAGAGATGTTTGTGGTTTTTAAATATCCTCAACATATTATGAAAGATATATGTTTTTCACAATGTCTTTCTTCACCAGAGTACTTTTTATATGGGAGTGGACAAACGAGCATACGGCTGACCTGATGGTAAGTGACTACCGCCGCCCATGAATAAATGCGACACCAGGGAAATAACAGATGCGTTGCCGGCCTTTTAAAAAAGAGAAGGCTCTTTTCTTGAAGGTCCCTAAGTCGTATCAGTCCGGAAAAATTGCTGGTGTAACTTAATAATATATATGTAATAACTTCTTCTAAATCGCACAGCAGTGGACCGCCAATCATCCAGATGGTACGGATAGTATCTCGAGTTCTGTTGCGATGTGCGATGGTAAAATTGAGCGACTGGAATTAGTCCGAACAATTCCTCTGAGCTCTCCCCGTGGTAAATGCGAAAGAAAATGCAGAGGGATGCAACATCTCTTCGCAGCGCCAGTGAATCGAGCCGATCGGAAAGGACTCGGTCGTCGACGATTCGAGCCGCTCTGCGTTGGATGCGGGCAAGTAGAAGGAGCTGACACTGGGGAGCCCCAGCCCAGAGATGGGGACAGTATTCCATGTGAGGCCGAACCTGCGCCTTGTAATGTTGCAGGCGGTGTGCCGGCATGAACTACTGTCCCACTCTGCTGAGCACGCCAAGCTTTTTAAAGGCCAATTTGACCTTCTCTTCCAAGTGACCACGAAACTGCACGTCACTCGATATGTCGACGCCGAGGATTCCGATACTGGCTGACGCAACAAGGGGAGTGCCCTGAAACTGAGGAGATACGACAAAGGGGTTCTTTTTAGCGGTAAACGCACAAACTTGTGTCTTCTGAGGATTAAACTGGACTAGATTTAGTCCACCTCAATCCCAGACTTGTGATAGCACGCAGCCTTGTAGAACACCAGCGTTAATAGGCTTGTAATCGGAGCATGCACCGTCTACTGAGACCTTGATGCTCCGAACTGCAAGAAAACTGGTGATCCAAAAGTACAATTTCTCGGAAAGCCCATAGGAAGGAAGCTTCGAAAGAAGCGCTTTGTGCCAAACCCGATTGAAGGCCTTCGCTATGTCCAAACTAAGCCACCCGGCTTTGGCGGTTAGTTTTAAGCAAGGGGGACCTTGGACTCAACCGCCTGTGCCCATTTGTGTGTTAGGTAAACAAGAAGATCACTTGCTGAGCGACCTCGGCGGGAACCGTACTGCCGGTCACTAATCAGCTAGTGCTCTTCAAGGTACCGCATGAGGTGGCAGATAATAATGGACTCCATTATTTTCAGGAACAAGGAGGTGATTGTGATAGACCTGTATTTGGATGGATCAGAACTGTTGGCTTTTAATTTCGCTACCATGTTATGGTTGGGCCTCCGGCCACCTGCACTAACCAAGCGAAACGCAAAAGCAAATACGATACGACTTAGGGACCTTCAAGTCAAGAGCCTACTCTTTTTTAAAAGGCCGGCAACGCATCTGCAACTCCCTCTGCTATAAAAAAAAAGCAAAACTACTTTTTCGACCCGGACCATCCGTGCAACAGCAGAAGCTGCCGCGTGGCTCTACCACTGTTAAAACGTGGAAAATAGTAGGAGTAAATACTAAAAAGTTGCAAGAAACGAACGTGGAATTATCGAGATGAGAGCTCATTTTTCGACTACTCGATTTCGCTACAAGACTCTCTACATGATGTGTATTTTTATTTATATACAAACTATGCTTATTTTTAGAAGATTGGAAAATTTTCAGGTTTCCCTTTTAGAATAATAGCATATCTTTCGTTGGTGCGTCTGTTATGGATCGTGTAACTACTGAACGACTTAAACGGATGAGGTTGTGTTTGCCCAAATATTTGTTTTTTCGAGAAAGTTCTTAAATACATAATATTTATGTTATGAATGTTATATAAAGATAGGTGGTGCTGTAGTGAAGTTAAAAATAATTTTATATTAATGGTAATAATATTTGCATAACTGCCTAATGCCATAATTATGTGTAATAAATACTAACTAGTATTAATTGTAACTTGTAACTTAGTATTTATTACACATATGCTAATGCTGCTATTTTACGGAGTCACTTTTTACTGGAAATGAGGTATTCCATCTTAGTCCTCAATGATGACTATACATCTATATTTTGATTTTCAATCGAGGATAGATCTGTAGATGTCTATGGGCCACAGCGTCCACTTCCCATCGGGTTGACGATGTGCTCGTCACCCTAATTTTATTTAAAATATTCGTAACAGCGCGGTGAACTCTTTTCCTGCCACATAATGCCCTCGGAAAAGTGAAGAGGTATATGCCCAGCCGAGAAACTACGTTAGGTATTATTTTACATTGCTTTACTTTGTTATGAACATTTATCAATATCAGAAAATTTATAATTCACACATATTATTAACTACAAAGACTGTGAAATTCAAACTTATTAATACACCAGAGACTGTATTCATCAAACACGTTCTGTACACTATTTAATATTCAAATTAATAAAAGAACTTTCGAGAACTAATAGCTATGATATTTTAAGAATGTCTCCATTTGAAAAGCATTTCATCTTTTAGTTACCAATACTTTAATATTATTTTAACTGTCTATTTTGTTCATAAGCTATTGTTTGAAGTGAAGGTTAATTTCATTATAAAAGCTTACAATCAATAAACAATAGGATCATTCAAAAATATTATTATTACAAAATATTAAAAGTCTATTTTACAGTAGGTAACTAATGTTTCGCCTCGGCTTCACCTGGGTCGGATAAATAAATATAGCGTTTTGAAATTTAACATGGTCTAAAGCCATTTAATTTAACAATGTTTTCACAAATGGGCACGACTAGGGATGAGCCACGCTTTCACAGAATACAGCAGCTTAATGCCGACATACTTCATAAATCTAAACAAAGACCCATTATACTGATATTGAGGGTTATGTCTTTGTTCTCAAAGGTGAGAATGCATCTGATGTAGTTGTTTATGGACACCAGTATCCACCTATCATCAGGTGGACTGTATACTTATTTGCTACTCTTTCTTTAATTAAGAGACTGTGTCTTTTGAAGCTTCAATGTTTCACAGTATCAGCTATAAGTTTTTTATGTAGAAGATCATAAGTCTGCAGTCTGTGAACATATTCAGGATCGTTCCCGACTTCGAAGTTCGACTACGATTGAATTCACTCATTCATTCCACAGATGATTCGTGAGGTCAATTTAAAATAATAATGAAAACATCCATATGTCAATTGGACATTACTGTAAATTCGTTCTGTGTAGATTGAACCAAAAATTAATATTTAAGACGCCCTGATAGACATCCTGATAGTTCACAGAACACTTCAGGAAACATCGGGAATTAAAAATATATAAGTTGAAATGAATGGCTATAAAATCCTTAAAATTACTTTTATTCCAAACATAATCGTTCTTTAATCTTTATCATTACTGCTAGTAAATAGGATAAAATTGCTAATAAGACCAAACATACAACATATTTTTATTTGGACGATACCCTTATTGGCTGTTTCCTTTAATCAATGTTGCTGTAACCAAAAACAAAGAAATAAATACTGGATTAGAATCATTTGAATCACATTAAAAGCAGAATAGTTCTGTACTCGCACATCGTGACAGCATTCAGACCAGTTCCTAATAATTAATGTCTTGTAAGCACAACTCGGGGAAACTATCTCGGGGCGTGAAAGGCAGTGGCATCTGACATATCCAATTAGCACGGCATCCGGTTCCGGAGTGGCTTCAGCAGGCATGCCAACTGCGGGGAGTGATCTGTCGGCACTTACTCTAAGCGAATTTGATTTCTTAAGAATATTCAATAAGCCTGAGCTATTACTACATATTTTCAGAAACTATTTTATTAGGTTCATATTAAATAAAAATTACTGTAGGTTTATCTGATAAACATAAATATTATAGGAAGGATTTTATTATATATGGTCGATTTTAATTACATACTAGGTTGATCAATAAGTTTTTGGAAACGCAATGAAACTCTAGGATAAGTATATGTAAATTGTATTTATTTTTTAACGTAATTGCCTTTTAAGCTAATACACCTTGAATAGCGTTTTGCAAATTGGTTCATTCCCTTGGAAAAAAAAGCTTGATCCTGGTACTCAGAAAAGGCCTCTACAGTACACGTCACCTCATCGTCGCCGTCGAATTTTATACCATTCAAGTGCTTTAAATTAAACTAATTTTACGAATTTTATCGCGTTTAATTTAACTTATAAATGAAGCCGCAGTCTTCAACAGATTTGACAGCACACAGGCAACTGAACAGACAGATCTCCAAATGCATGCGGCGGGACTTACGCAACTTCAATACAGCTTGTATTGAAGAAGCGATCGAGCGGAACCAAGGCTCCAAAGTCTTTGCCAGAGATCTGTCTGCCAGAAAGAGCCAACTGTCAAAGCTGAAGACCGAGTGTGGCAGCATCGTTTCCGGGACACCTGAGATTTTGAGTGAGATTGAGAGGTTCTATGGGCAGTTGTACACGTCATCGTTAGAGCCACACGCAAGTGTGAGTAACGATCAAAGAGTGAGTCTTTTCCGACACTATTCCGGAGATATCCCGGACGTCAATCTGAGCGAGATTAGAATGGCTCTCCAGCACCTTAAAAACGGCAAGGCTCCAGGTGAGGATGGAATTACAGCGGGGCTTCTGAAAGCGGGTGGATAGCCGGTACTTGAAGTCCTTCAGAAGCTCTTTAATTCCGTCCTCCATGGTGGCATTACTCCGGATGCGTGGAGCAGAAGTGCGGTGGTCTTGTTCTTCAAAAAAGGCGATAACGCTCTCTTGAAGAACTACAGACTGATTTCCCTTCTGAGCCGCGTCTACGTGCTGTTTTCGAGAGTCATTACGAATGGTCTCGCCCGCAGATTCGACGACTTCCAGCCTCCCGAACAAGCCGGTTTCCGAAAACGCTTTAGTACCATAGACCACATACACACCCTTCGGAAAATTGTACAGAAGACAGAAATGTACAATCTGCCACTTTGCCTTGCGTATGTGGACTATGAGAAAGCCTTTGATTCCGTCGAAATTTGGGCGTTGCTACAGTCCCTTCAGCGGTGCCAAGTTGACTGTCGGTATAACAATAATGCCCTCCAGACCGAATTTCGGTCACGGCGGCCAGCCTCAATGGAGACTAGCCATCGGCGCAGGACAGGATTATAGTGCCCAAGTGTACGCGCAAGCACAGGTTCACTCTCTATTCCCTCACTCTCACATTCCGATGGGCCGGTAAGCCGACACGACCGGAGAGAGATCAGGCGCAGGACGAACGGCTTAACGTGCTTTCCGAGGCACAGGGGTGAGATACCGCCAACTTCCTGACTCCGGGCGGCTACTGAGAATTTCTTGATGAAAAAGCACAATAACTGATTTTTTTTGCCCATTCGAACCCAGGACCTCATGATCAGCAGTCGCACTACTACAACCACTAAACCAACGAGGCAGTCTGTATATCGGTATATCGAAGTGCTGAAGTGTTTGTACAGTAGGGCTACGATGGCTATCCGAGTACAGAATCAGAGTACGAATCCTATCCAACTGCAGAGAGGTGTAAAACAGGGTGACGTTATATCCCCGAAACTCTTCACCGCTGCATTGGAAGACGTTTTCAAGCTACTGGACTGGAAAAGATACGGTATTAACGTCAATGGCAAACCTTCGATTTGCCGACGATATAGTCCTTATGGCAGAATCACTGGAGGACCTAAGCACTATGCTCAATGACCTCAATAGTGTCCCCTACGGATAGGTCTCAAGATGAACATGGACAAAACAAAAGTCATGTTTAATGTCCATGTCATACCTATGCCGGTAGTTGTTGGGAGCACTAAGCTCGAAGTTGTTGACGAATATGTTTACCTCGGACAAATAGCCCGACTAGGTAAGTCCAACTTCGACCGAGAGGTCAATCGACGGATTCAACTCGGCTGGGCAGCGTTCGGGAAACTACGGCATATCTTCTCGTCAGGTATACCTAAAAACTTGAAAACTAGACTGTACAACCAGTGCGTGTTGCCAGTGATGACCAATGGAACTGAGACGTGGTCCTTCACTGCTGGCCGGATGAGGAAGCTCAAGGTCGCTCAGCGAGCTATGGAGAGGGCTATGCTCGGAGTTTCTCTGCGTGATTAACTTAGAAATGAGGATATCCGTAGTAGAACCAGAGTGACCGACATAGCTCAACGGATTAGTAAACTGAAGTGGCAATGGGCCGGCCATATAGTTCGAAGAACCGACAACCGATGGGGAAAAAAGGTTCTCGTACCGGCGGACGATGTGTAGGGCGTCCCCCCACTAGATGGAGTGAAGACCTGGTAAGACATGCAGGAAGTTGATGGATGCAGGTGGCTCAGGACCGTGCTTTGTGGCATTCCTTGGGGGAGGCCTATGTTCAGCAGTGGACTTGTGAAGGGCTGTAATGATGATGATGAATGATGAATTTGACTTATTAATTCCCGAGTTCTGTATCTCCCGTAGTCGCCGACATATTTATGGAGGACTTTGAGGAGAAAGCCCTGCTATTGCTCCTGTAAACCCAAGGTTCTACAAGCGGTACGTAGATGACACATTCACAATTTTACCATCTGACAAAGTAACTTCATTCTTAGACCACCTTAACTCCATAAAATCTAAAATACAATTCACAATGGAGTTAGTGTATAGTAAAATACCCAAACCAACCGATATTGAAACGGTGAATCTCACCACCATCCATCACAGTCAGGTACCGTATATAAAATTAATATTCAAAAACTGAACGTAGCCGGGCTATCTATTACATCGGGACGTCAAACACCTCAATCCCCCCTCCCCCTCCCCTAGTGACCATTGGTGCTGTAAAGCACCCGAAACGTCGGGAATTAAAAAAAAAGGTAAATTAAACGCGATAAAATCCGTTCGCGACGTTTTGTACGTATTTTGGTTGTAGCGCGGATGGGTCTGCTCGACCGTGGGAGGACCACACTCTCAAAGACAACGAACGTAAAATAGCAGCTCAATGCTGCTGTGTTTCGAATGGTGAGTGTAGAGAACCGGAGACCCTTTTTACTGAAAACGAGGCATTCCATCTTAGTCCTCAGGTGTAACAACGCGTCTGCATTTTGATTCTTAATCTAGGATAGATGTACATTTCTATGGGCCACAGCATCCACTTATCATCAGGTGGACTGTGTGCTCGTTTGTTACTCTTATTCTATAAAAAATTGGCAAGAAACCCTGGACAGAGAGACTTTGTTTTATAAGAAATTAGTCTAAATAGAAGTTTACTTTCAATAAAATAATACTTGTATACATACACACATCAAAGAAGTTTGCGATAAGTTTCAAAAATCGAAATCTGTTTTGTTACGGTAGACTATATTATAATTTTTTCTTCTTTTTAGATTCTTTACTTAAAAATATAGAATGAGAATATTAAACAATAAAACAAATTCAATTGTTTTTCAATCCAAGCTTACGCTCATTCAGAAATCTAACTTAGTCAATTTTAACGGTTTTAAAATATTTTTTCGAGGAAAGTTGTGATTGAAAAAATGCCAAGAGGATTATCAGAAGTTTTACGAGCAAGAATTGTAACTTTGAGAGAAGAAGGATATTCCACAAGAGAAATAGCATGTAGCGAGTTTCTGTATCCCAACTCTGTGTCGTGGCCACGTTGCAGAGGTACCACGGCATGGATAATTTAGATGACCGACCCCGCAGTGGTCGCCCAACTGTTGTGACTGCTGCTCAGAATATCAGATTGCTGGTAGCCCGTGACCCAACAGTCGACGCCATGACAATAAAAGCAGAAGTGCGGGCCGCCTTTGGACTTGAAGTTAGCACTCAGACCATTTTTTTTTTATAGGATAGCCTGGTGTAAGGAATACCATTCGGAATTCCTTACACCAGGCTGGACTACGAGCACGGAGGTCTTGGCGAGTACCTCTGAATTCACGGCAACGTCAGCGACGGAGATTGCAGTGGGCTAGGCTCCGGCAAAATGAAGAAGATGAGGAGGAAAATATTTGGCAAAACTGTCTCTTCGTTGACGAATCGCCAATCAGTACTCATCCAGATAACCGACGTGTACGTATCTGGAGAAGACCAGGAGACTCTGAAAGGTAAAGAACTGCCACTGAAACCGTTCAGCAAGGCGGGAAATCGGTGTACTTTTGGGGTGGAATTAGAACTCCTTTGATCCCGTATCGAGGCTCCATGACGGCATATAGGCACAAAATTCCGAGTAAACCATGGGCACCAATTTGTACTGGTCGATGACAATGCGCCCGCACATCGAGCTCAACGTGTCAATGCTGCTCTCCGAGAATACGACATCACAAGTTTAGACTGGCCTGCCGGCTTAAACCAAATAGAGCACGCGTGGGATGCTCTTAAGCGACCTGTTTGGAATCGTCAGCCACCTCCCCAGAGATTTGGGAAGCCACTATTCATAAATAGGACAGGTTACCGCAAGAAATGCTGATTAACTTGATCCACAACATGGCCAGGAGGATCACCGCATGTGTTCGAGCCAGGGGAGGAGTTATGTTGTATTAAATAAAACCTTCTATTAATAAATTATGGCATAAGTTTGGTTAAACAATATTTTTATTTCCATCAAATTTCTGTTACAATTACATTAGAATTGGATAACTCAATTTTTGTTATTAAAAAATAAAATACAGTTTTATTCTTTAATTTCAAATAGTGTATTTCTATTTAAAAAAAGATATAACGTAAACGCTTTTTCTTGATAAAGTTAAATTTTTAAAATATATAATATTCTTACGAAATGAATGCAGAGAGTAGATAATATTTAAGTATCTATTACTTCATAGTAGAAGAATTGATTATAATTGATCTTATTAATTAATTATAAAATAATATAGCAACGAGCCGTGACATCTATAAATACAATATAAACAAAAAAAAACTAGAAAATAAGTCTCGCTCTGTCTACAAAACTGGTTTCATTTGTTACGAATGTTATATAACTTAAAATTTAGTGATTTGTGCAAATTAGTACATGCCAAGGTCTTCGATGAGATTCTGTAGTAAATTCTTTTATGGAACTCTGTATTCAATATTAATATTTAACGACGGACAGCCACATTGCAGACATTCCAAAGAAATAAAATTAATTTATTAAGAAACATCATATTAATAGGAATGATGAAAAATCATGTTAACTTTCTTACAAACTCTGCATATGACTTGATTTATAATGTACAATTTGAGTGACTACATGCTATGATTTTATGTGTTGCCACCAAAATGCTACAAAATAATTGTCCACCACAGTATCTCCAATGGTATCGCTTCATAAAATCTGAAAAAAAAACGTAAATATGATATCTTATTGTATATAATAAGTTATAGATAGAAGAAAATTATCACTACTTCGTAACATAAATGCCTTTTTTATTATTTTCGAGGAAAACGCTTAAAATTATGTTCTCCTACTTTATTAAAAAAAGGATCATTCAGAAAATTTTATTTCTACAGAACTTCTGAAAAGTTAAAACTATCACGGTCGAAAAATTCTACTAGCCTCATCGATTTTTACGCGTAATGTGTTTAGGCTAAAGAATGGAAAATATACGGAGAACTTTCTGAATGTGGCATAAGCCTTAGTTTGATCAGCTGGGCGAAGGACTTTTGAGTGAGACTTGTTTATATTATAGTTTCTTAGTCATTGTCGAAGGCTGCTCTTGCCTAACTGACACCGGATTTCCTTATGAGTCCGTTCTCTCCGCAACTCTATTACTGTTGTATATCTGTGACAGCACAGTTGTAGAGAGATACTAGTTGAGTGATCGGGCCAGTCTAGATCAAAGCTAGTCAGAAAGAGAAAATAAGGTTAAGCGTGTGATTTTTTTGCTGCAGGATCTCTCCCCAATCAATCACTCAATCTTGTAAAATGTAATGCTTCTAAAATACAGGCGTTTATCTATACTGCAAAAAGCAGTCGGCTCCTTATCTCCGTCCTTCCGAATCGCGTCATAAAAATAAACCAACTATCTTCAGTTGTTAAACTAAGGGCGGTCCAATGAGTCCAGGACTAAAACAACTACAAAGACTAATTCATGGGCTCGTGCTGCAAAATGCCATCTAACAGCTCTGCACTCATTTAAAGGCATTCTTGGTTACCTGCGACCAACTTCAGGAAGAAAGGCCAAAGATGTTTTACAACCCTCTTAGGAGGACTATGATAGAATGCATAAAATACTATAATTATAATAACCCTACTGCTTTGCGGCAGAAAGAAATAAGGTTTGGGATCAACTTAAATGTCCTACCAACTCCTTTTCTACTCAGGAGTCCATCTCGTAAAGGCGCGAATTTATTTTGACTTAAAGTTATTCGCAAAATACACACAGAGTGCCGTCGATGAAGCATGGTGTGCAGATAAACCTTGTTAGGTTTTTGCGATACCGTATTTAATTTATTTAAGCTTTGTATTTGATTTATTTTATATAAAAAAAAAACAATTTTTACGGATTCTATCGCGTTTAATTTGCTTATTTTTAATTTCCGACATTTCGGGTGCTATTATTGGAATTAAAAAACGTCGTGAGGCTATTGGAATTAAAAAACATCCTAATTTCAATAGAGAAGGAGGCTGCATACTAACACCTGCTATAATGAAAATTAAACCCATGCATACCACTGCAAAATCTAAAGAGGTAATTCTGTGTAGATCGGGCCAAAAGTAATAATTCAAAAGCCTCAGTGTCCATGGGTTCTGCACGTCGGGAATTGAAAATAAGTAAATTAAACGCGATAAAATCCGTGAAAATAGTTTTATTCAATAAGTAGTATAAACCAAAATAAAACTTTTTATAAATTTATCCGGATATTTAGTAATATTTACCGATTTAGATTTATTTCAAAACAACTGTTAAATGTTTTCCGCACTTAATATTAGTCAAACGCATCAAATAACACACAAGTTATATTCTTAACGTAATGGTGTCTATGATAGCTCATAAAAATGTAAAAAGACTAGGATAGTAGCTAAATGAGTCATAAATTTTAACTTATATATTTCATATTAATAATATATTAATGTAACAGTCAAAACTCATAACCGGTCAAAACCACTTTTGACTGCCAATAATCGGACAAAAGCAGTTTTGACTATAAAATATTGGGTTATAGTGATTTTGACGAAATTACATCAGTTAAAACTGGTTTTGACCAAGAATATTAGTCAAAACTACTTTTTTAAAAAGTTCAATTCCTTCAATATTATATTTTATATCATTATAATGTACGCGGCTTTAGGGTGGCCCAAGGGCCACCCCAGCCGCACCTTAACCTACTGTCACTGATACTGCGAGTTTTCACCGATAGTCTGAACTCTAAATGAGGCAAAATTACTTTTGACCGGTTATAAATTTTGACTGTGACATTAATATAATATTGATCATCGTACATTGCCAGCTAACTCCGATCGTCTTTGCAAGGTCGCGGGACCGAAGAATGTGAGCGGTAGTTTATTTAAATTTTGCGCTTTCAGTGTTTATGTACATACCAGCTGGTTTCTATTAAATGATACGATTTCCTTGAATATTAGTATTAGTTCTGCATTTACGTAGAGCGACACAGATCGGTTTATGTACGTAGTAATTTAATAAAATTATAGGTAAAATAAGAACATGTGTCATATTTTATTAAAATTTATTTTCTTCATTACATCCATAAACCCTAAATAGACTCGGAAAATGTATTATTTAATGAAGTCATTGCCATAATATAGTCGGCGAAATTAAGTTTATAACAATTGGCTGTCTGCACGACAAAGGCAAATTGTTTATGCAATAGCCATTCTATTCCATGGAGAGACTAATCGTATCAGACATTTATTATTCACTTTTATTACACTCACTGCTATGGTAACCCAGAGGCAGCTTGAATTAGACTGCATTAAATATCAACCTTCATTGAACTAACTTATATTTAGAACATCAACCTGAGTTCGATTCCCAGTGCCAGTAACTGAACTTCATCCGCTCAGACATTTGACCTCCCCCACATATAGTAACAAAGTACGGTCCAGAGCCACTTGCTATCGATTTTTTGATTGATCGATTGCATATTTCATCAGATCGTCACTCCACCTAGTGAGGGGTCGCCCAACTTAATAATAATGTGAAACATTGGCGACAGAAAAATAAAATAAGATTTATGAATTAACATGCCAATACGATTATGTAACATCATTAGTCTGTGTTAGATGACAAAGAATGTGGTAAAACTATGAATCGAAACATTCAAAATTCTATATAAGTCAGTTACGTAAATGTATTCTGTGAAGATTAGCCGCGGGCTTTAGAAAAACTGATACAAAGAAAATGTTTAATATATAATAGGATACAAATAAACAAGATAACCACGATTATTTGTGGTTATAATCTATGAATATCCGTAATAAGTGAATCAAATTATGTGAATACCCAGTTGAAATCATTCAAGGTTACATCCCTCTCTTATGGAAATAACCGTCCAAGTGCGAGTCGGACTCGCGCATAGAATGTTCCGTACCATCGTAATATACGTTTCTAGTAGGGGAGCCCCTTATAATTTTTAATTTATGATTATTTTTATTATTTGCTGTTATAGCGGCAACAGAAATACACATTCTGTGAAAATGTCAACTTTCTACCTATTACGGATCATGACATACAGCCCGCTGACGGACGGACGGACGGACGGACAGCGGAGCCTTAGTAATAGAGTCCCGTTGGTTACCCTTTGGGTACGGAACCCTAAAAAACCTGTCGTCACGAATTTTTCTAGTTCGTTAAATAACCCTTCAAAATAAAATTTTGTAATGATTGTTCGACTTTTAGAAATAATTATTAATTTTGTTTTTTAAAAGCAATACATTACGAGTATACATTATACATACCATTATACTAGGATTTCTCCTGTGTCGTGTACGCGTTTTAAGTACGTATATAATTTGCATAGACCTTCCTGAATTAGTGTTAGAGCATTTTGAAGAAGAGCCGACCACAAGTACGAGGCGAGCCGGAGCAAGATTCGGTATAAACCATGTTTCAGTTTGGCGAATTCTTCGTGACGACAATCGTCACCCTTATCACTATCGCCGTACACAAGAGCTGATACCCTCCGATTTTGCACCCAGGAGGAACTCTGCGAGTGGTACCTCAGGCAGTTAGAGGAAAACCCTAATTCCGTGAACTTTGTTCTTTGGACGGACGAGGTAAATGTAGGTACATTCTACGTAGTTTACTCTTTAATTTTACTGAAATAGGGTTTGCACATCAGTGAAAATAATAATATTTTTTTTATTTTTTTTGGGGTATGTTATACAGCGTTACTACGGTTCTTAAATATTGTGGATGCTATTACTAATTTTAAACGAGCGAGGCGGGTGCACAGAAGGTAAAGACAGTGTGAACTGGTAAAGCGGGAATTATAAAAAGCTCAATAATAAAATAAAATCAATAATAATCATTGCTCATGATTATTATTGATTTTACGATGTATTTATTAATAAAATATGATACTGGCGACGACGATATCAAATTTAGAAATAAAAGCACAAAAAAGGTTCAATCTTCATTCCGTCGCGTTAAAAGAACAAAAAATAATTTAAAAAGTAGAATTAGCTTAGTGTCGAAACCAGTTATTGCAAATGCGTTCACTCCTCGAGATATAGAGATATATAATATGTTATATCTAAACTTCTAAATATTTAATATCTAGACTTCAAAAAGAAATCGAAATAGAAACCGAAGAAAGCGAATTGGATTGTAAAATACAATACAGGTACTCCAAAAAAATCTATTGCCCTAAGGTGCAAAACGCCGGTCAGGTCATTAGAATGTTCGTGAACTCGACTGAGGAATTCCGCAGCGTTACAAATCACCTGCGCGCTCAGGAAACAAGCTTTCACACGTATACCCTCCCAGAGGAGCGCAACCTTCGCGTAGTCGTCCGCGGGCTTCCCAAGGAGCTCGAAACGGAACATATCTTAAACGGCCTCAAAGGTCAAAATCTCCCGGTCCGAGAGGTGCACAGAATGCACCATCAAACTGTTAAAAAACGCTTTCTTGACCTGTGCCTTGTCATTCTGGACCTGTCTTCAACATTCAAGGAGATTTTCAATGTTCGGCGTATCTGTAACCTAACGGGGATTGCAGTTGAAGCCCCCAGAAATAAGGGCATCGTTGGTCGTCATCGATCGATCGATCATCGTCGCCACCGATGCCAACTCTACGGCCACTTGGCCAGAAACTGCTACGCCAGGCATAGGTGCGTCAAGTGCCTAGGTGACCACAGCATCACTGACTGCCCCCGCATGCCCGAGACGGTTGAACCCCCAAGCTGCGTGAGTTGCCGCGAAGAGGAAAATCCAGCGAATTATCGCGGGTGTTCATAAGCGGCTCAAAGGAACAATCTTTGTAATGAACTAACCCACGCTCTCTAACTGTCGCGTTTTTGAACGCGAACGGCCTTAGAGACCAAAAAGACGAGATCGCGCTCTTCCTGCGTAAACACGATGTCGACGTCATGCTAGTGCAAGAGATCTTCTTGAAACCTAGCCATCGCGACCCTAAGATCGCAAATTACACCTTAGTTAGATATGATTTATTTATTTTCATCCAACTTATATCTAACATTACAGGTTTCTACCCAATGCGATAGATAAAGCACTATTTACAATCCTACATTACCTATATTACTATATTACCTTATAACTAATTATCCATAAAGCACGTTTTGCGAATTCGTTCAAAATACAAAAGAATAAATCTGTTTCTCTGTCGATCAGGTTTAATGTTCGAAAAGCTCGCGTCAGGGGTGCCTCTCGCGGTAATTTAGTGCGACATCTAGGGACGGCCAGTAGGTCTGGCTGACGCCGCCGCCATATATATCGGAACACAAGTATTAATCTTCTTCAACATATTCTCATTAATAATCCTACTCCTAAGGACCATAAAAATATATGAAACTAGTCTAAGTTCTCTCCTTACCCTGAGGTGATTGTATCCCACCATACCCAGAACAAATAATTTGGGGTATTGCAGTGGGTAAAAAGGGTACGCTCCATATAACTTGAGATACAAATACCTTACAAATTTGTTTTGTACCTTCTCCAGCATTAGATCGTACTTTTTCTCATGTGGAGCCCAAATTATTGAATTACACTCCAAATGACTCCGAACTAGTGTGTTGTACAAAGCTATAATAGCTTGCACATTTGTGAAACCGTTAACCGTTCGTAACGTAAAACCTAGAGTTCTAAAAGCCTTTTTACATGTATCAACAATATGATCCTTAAACGTTAAATCAGCAGAAAATTTCACTCCTAAATCCCTGGCTTGCATTACCCTAGACATAGTTGTCCTGTCAATGTAATATGTATACTCTATGGGCATATGTTTGCGCGTGAATGATATTGTTAAGCATTTAGCGGTATTAAATTGTAATTTGTTATCTTTGCTCCATTCAACTACTTTATTTATATCGTCTTGGAGACGATCACAGTCCTCCAAACTACCTATATCCATCGATAACTTAAGGTCGTCTGCAAATAACAAACATTTTGATTTCTTCACAACATTGGGTAAGTCATTTATCATGATTAAAAACTCCAAAGGTCCTAGAATCGACCCCTGACTCACACCCGACCAGGCAAAATATGTTTTTGTCTTATGACCCTCATATTCTACACACTGTTGCCTATCTGTAATGTAGCTAGCGAAAAATCTCAATAAGTGTGGGGTGAAACCAAATTTTGCCATTTTTTAGTAATATGTTATTATTTACCAAATCAAATGCTTTTTTGAAATCGAAATAAGCACTATCAGCTTGTCCCCCACTATCTACTACTGGTATTATATTGGTCATAAGCGCTAGAAGGTTACTCGCAGTGCTCCGAGCAGGTCTGAACTCGTGCTGCGCTTCCGACAGCTGTGTGTTTATCTGTTGATATAAGCTTTTGTATATAGCCGACTCAAATACCTTGGCTGGAGTAGATAGCACTGCTACCGGTCTAAAGTTCTCTACACTGGTCCCTGTATTTCCTTTTGGAACGGGAACCACCTTCGTTATTTTCCATTTTTCCGGAAATCTAGCTTAGTTTAAACAGTTATTGTAAATGTGAAGTAGTGGTTTTGCCAGCGCAGAATGGCAATCTTTAAAGATAAAAGGTGGTATTCCGTCTGGTCCTGCAGATTTCTATGGCTTAAGTTCTTTAAGTGTGGTCAGTATGTCCTTAAGTTGCAACTGGCTCAAGTGAATTCTCGCTGCCCCGTTATCCCCTTCGGCGTCAATGATAGCCATACTCACATTTAAGTCTGGTCTCTGTGTAGTATACACCGAATGAAAGTATTTTGCAAACTCAATAGCACAATGCTCGTTGGTCAAAACCTCCCCATTTTTTAAAAATTTTTTTGGATTTCGATTACCTCTTTTGGAATTAACAAAATTCCAAAAGGATTTTGGGTCTCTTTGGAGATTATTTTGCATGCAGTGCTTATACTAGTTATGTGCAGTTACTAGCATATTTTTAACTTTTGTTCGCAACTCAGCAAATTTTATATATTCAGTGGCTAACCGTGTCTTCTTATATTTTTTATGGGACGTAGCTTTATATTTTATTAAATTAATAATATCCCTAGTATACCATTCAGGCCGACCTGAGCTGACTGAGGTTGACCAGCCCTAAAGGCAGCACATTGATCTACTACGAAAGGTCCTTACACTGCGTACCAATCGACGTTCCTCCGCTAATCAACATAGAAGTTTCTATATGTAAGGTAGCTCTCACGGGCCATTCGCCACTCACCATCGTATCGGCTTACCTAACGCCACTCAAACGCATAGTTGAATCAGACCTTGCTGAATTACTTAACCTAGGCTCCAGTGTTATAATAGCTGGAGACCTCAACAGTAAGCATTCCTGCTGGAATTCGCGTACAAGCAATCCCAATGGTATGATATTGTTTGCTCTCACGGAGCGACTAACCTTCGATGTTATCGCGCCTGAGACTCCAACTCGCTACCCATTCGCAATCAACTACCAACCGGACGTCCTTGACGTAGCGATACTCAAAGATGTCCGTTTGTCGATATCAGCGATTGAAAAAATATTAGAACTCAACTCGGACCACAGACCAGTCCTAATGAAGCTGGGCTAGTCCACAGGTTAGGTCCTTCAGACTAAAAACATCGTAGACTGGCATAAGTTCGAGTTCAAACTCGAGTCTACTACCTCCCAGCACAAAATCTCCGACAAGATAAACTCGTCAGAGGAGGCCAATGAGGCGATTACCGCCCTATCGGCCCACCTCAACTCTACAGTTCAAGAATGCTCTCGTAAGGTTCGTGTGTCGAGCAATCGACACCTGAAACTTCCCAGTGACATTCGACAACTGATCAGAGCAAAGAACGCGATTCTTAGACAATACGATCACTATCGCACTATAGACAATAAATTTGGACTGCGCAACCTCCAAAATGAGGTGAAACAGCGCATTAAAGAGTTTAGACATGATAAGTGGGATAATCTGCTGACGACTATCGAGCCATCACAAACTGCCTTCTGGCAGTTGACCCGAGCTCTGAAAGCAGAACAATCCTCACCTATGCCGCCTCTCATTAGGCCAGGAAACCCCGATCTCGCCTTTGACGACTCTGAGAAGGCCGAATGCCTTGTAGACAGTTTAGAGCCAATGTACTCCCTCTAATAAACCTATAGATCCCGCTCATCTTGCAGAGGTTGAATCGGAGGTCGAAGGTAAGTCTGCACTACCACTTGCGGGCGACCCCTGAGAGCCTGTGACAGCCGACGAAGTCACAGAAGCAATAATAAACCTCAAAAAGAAATCAGCACCCGGCCACGATGGCATTAGCAACAGGGTGCTGAAATCTCTCTCCGCGCCTCTTGTACGCCTCCTAGTGGGCATATTCAACGCTCTTCTTTCCAGCTGCTCCTTTCCGGGCCGTCTGGAAAAAGGCAGATGTAATAGGAATCCCGAAACCATGGAAACCGCGCAACTTAGCCTCTAGTTACAGACCAATCAGTCTCCTTAGAACACTAGGGAAAGTTTACGAGCGACTCATATTGAATCGCCTTCGTAAATACATCATCGCTAATAAACTTCTTCCAGACGAGCAGATCTGCTTCAGACCCGAACACTCGTGTACTGAATACATTCTGAAAGGGTTCAACCTCCCAAGAAGAAGTCGTAGAATCACTTCGACCGGTGCCCTCTTGTCGCACTAGCGCATGTCGCAAAAGCGTTTGATAAAGTCTGGCACGATGGCTTGCTTTATAAGCTGTATAAACTCAACGTGCCTGATAATACAAAAATCCCAAGAAATCGTAAGGTACGATCACCCTGTACGCAACGGCCAAATACCTAGGGGTCACATTTGACCACGGTATGATATTCGCGAAACACATTCGCAATGTCCGCAATCGTGCCAAAATCTTCACTAGTCGCCTCTACCCGCTAGTTAACAGAAAAAGCATACTGTCCTTAAGACACAAGCTCCATCTTTACAAAGCATACGTAAGACCTATCATGTCTTACGCAAGCGTAGTTTTCGCGCACGCGGCCTTAAGACACTTTTACGACCTCCAAGTGGTCCAAAATAGATTCATTCGCATCGCCACCGGAGCTCGGTGGTACCAGCGAAATTCCGACTTACACAGAGACTGTCAACTTCCGACGATCTCTGAGTATTTCAAGGAAATGTCTCGGCGCTATTTTTAGAGGGCCGAGACACATCCCAACCCGCTAGTGGTAAACGCAGCCACATACACTCCGACTCCGAAAGTTACGGAAAGCCTCCAGAGGCCTCGTAACGTCCTAATCGAACCCCCCGTTCCGCTAGATGCCGACGACCGAAATGTCGCCAGCCAGTCACACATAAATACTACACACTCTAGGTGCTACAAACATTGTTAGGACAACAACGAATGGGACGTAGCGTGTCCGTAGACGGGCGCGCCGCACATCCATCCACACCGCGTACACACTATACACCCGCGTCCCTGGGCGGTTCTCACCGCCCAGAACATCGAACGATACGAGTTAGCCGTCAGAGCCGGGGTCCGCTACCCCCTACTCTGGCGGCCGTTAGATAACTCATCCACGTGCACTGTAAACTGTCCTAGGAGCCATCGTTACGCAAGTAACGATGCAGAATAATAAAAAATCACCCCTTTTTCAAGCCCTGAGTCCGATGAAGCTGTAAAAGCCATAAGGCTAACAGCACAAACATCATCAGAAACCAGAGAGACAATACAGGTATGATTTCAAAGAGCTTTTTTTTGTTCATTCAATACAGTCTATTAAAAGTCCACTGCTGGACTTAGGCCTTCTCCATAGACTGTCTTAGCAGGCGGGGTTGGCAACGCAATTTTTTTTTATTTTGCATAGTTATCAGAAAGACACTGCTGCCCATCTCCTGTATCAGTTGCCCTTTGTTGTCTCACACCAACGGGTTGATATGAGGTAGCGGATTTTTTACGCCGCTACTATACGACTTCGAAGAGTTTTATACAAAATTGAAGATTTTAGACATTAGTTTAATGTTAATTAGAAATTAACAATGTAGAGTATTTTCTGACCCTACACAAAACAAACTCTAAACCAGAAAATTACCCAAAAACGAATCAGAGCAAGAAAACTAAACATTCAAAGATTTTATGATTTTTACATTATGCTTGATGAAAATCTATTGAGAATTCAATAATTTTAAAACAGCAACGCTGCGCCGTATAAGCTAGCGCTTGTAGTGGTATCATTCCTCTAATATTGTGCACTGTACATTTGTTCCCAACCAGTTTGTGCAGAACACCAACAATGCACGTACTGTTGCAAATGCGTTATTCTCTATTTGCACTGGCAAAGCTGTGCATTGTTGTATTTAGTCGTTAAGACAAGCAAAGAAACGTGATATTTATGTGTGATATTTATGCCTTGTGATATTTATGTTATATTGGGTAGTCTCTCTTGTTAAATGTGGTCCAAACTGAAAACTCAGTGTACGCGAACATTGCGACAAAACTCACGCACATTTTGTGATTGTTAACTTGAATGAGTCACCATAAGAAAAATTTCTACTATACACTTTACAGTACAGTATCGCACAGTACCGCACACTAGTTGAATCGCTCCTTAACCACACGATCTTGTCAGATTCATTTGTATGGAAGAAATTAACATTTATTTTTTCGAAATTTATAAAGCTTTAAAACAGGTAGCAGAAGAAGAGTTATTAAAGAGTTAGTTAAGAATTTTCAAAGATAGAATTTACGGTCTGATGCTTTTTGGTACTTATAATAAAAAAATATATATAATAAAAGTCTACGTTTTTATGTTATGTTATATCATGTTACCGTTACAGCGTATTAGAGTCCACTGCTGAACATAGGCCTCCCACATAGATTGTCTCATAGGGGTATGTCGCCATAGTTGCCACTACACGGTAAATCATAAATATCAATAGTGGTTTAATGTAATTTACGATTCAAACTTCTTTAAAATAATATTTGATAATAAATGTTAAAAACAAATAGTTTTAAAAACTAGCTGACTTATAAGAATGCCTAAAATAGGTTTATAACGCATAAGGATACGTTACAGTCACTCGTGTATTAGGGGTGACTTAATTTTTGTAAAAATTTTAACAAAACACGGTATATATTTATTAATTCTCGACTGTTAAATTCATAGTGTAAAATTAAATTTGAAATTAAATTTTCGCTCATAGAATTTTACGTGACAATTTTACCAATGTTCAATAATTCTGGGAACTGCGCATAAAAGTAGAATTTTGTAACGAATGCAGGACATGCAGAATGCATATGGTTTTTGCGGAACTATTCTAATAATTATTTCGACTTAACGAGTATAATTGCGTTTTGCAGGACTGTTCCACCGAATTCAGGAACGCTGGCCGCCTTATTTATCTATATAATGCTAATTAACAAATTATAAAAAGCAATTAACAATTATATTGCTATTTGACGTTTTTAATACTATAGAATAACTATAGAAGATTTTTTTGTTGCGAGTACATATAAAACTATATAATAATACTTTTCTATTCTATACTCTACAGCTTATTTCAGGAAGCTTCATATTGATAGGTCTTAAATCTGAATCCGCTACCGTGAATATTCTCAAGTGAATTGTAAACGTTTTTCGTCTCCGCGCCATATTTTGTTCGATAGCCGAATCGCTTCTCGCTTGTGTGGCGTCTCGGGAGCATTTGAATTGGTTAGATCAACCGGAAGATACTTACGGGTATTGGAATCAAGAGAACCGGTGACGTCCAGTAAAATAAACTTAAGAAAAAAGTTTTATTTTTATCTCAAGTGCAAATACAACGAACCCATAGTTTTAATAGATAAAGCTTTATATTATTATTAGTAATGATGCTAATTTATTTACGTGTTACTTTACATCGCAGAGGCATGCTGCAACTAGCAACTATTTCAGCGATACCGGCACGAGATGCGAACTCGAAGATCATATTAGAAGCGACAGTAGCCTAATAGCCTAAAAACATTCCTGCCGTAAGCATTTTAAGTTTACTTGTAGGAGTTAACGGGAATATTAGTAATGTTGAGAACATGACATTTATTTTTATTAAACAAGTAGTAAAATTAAAAAATATGTACAACCGACTTCAATATAAATAAAATGAGAACATCATAAATGTGGTCGAAGTTAATTAAATACGCATTATTAAGGATAACTCAAAACTACTGGTCAAATCTGGATCAAATTTATATGGGAACACAACATGAGAAGCACCAGCTTTCAAATAAAAAAAGAATCATAGAAATCGGTTCATCTAGAAAAAAGTTCTGAGGTAACCATAGACTTAGGATATACTAGCGTATAGTATATCCTAAGTCTATGGAGGTAACACACATAAAAAAAACAGTCGAATTGAGAACTTCCTCCTTTTTTTGAAGTCGGTTGAAAAGACAGTGTTTCGCGTTATATAAGCGCCGTACTCCTGAGCTATCTCTACATCATAAAAGTGTTAGCATAAAATAACAAATCAGTCATCGTAGGCATCGTTTTGCGAGCGATCGAAGTACTACCTCACATCAAGCTCTCTTAGGTTGTATATTCCGTCATTTCTTTCTCATTAGTAAAGTTAACTCATTAGTAAGATAACAGTCTACTGTTGGACATGGACATTTCCATAGCATTGAGGATTTACTATAATCGTCAAGGTTGGGGAGCGGATTGACGATCCGGGTTACAGACGTTCCACACCTTTGACCTTTCTTCACGTCAAAGGCGATATTTTACCACGTTTTTATTAATTCACTTTCTTGTTTGTCTGTCTGTCTGTCGTTCCGGGTGGAATTTAGTAATTGATTTAAAACTAACTTCCCGATGAACTGGAAACTTGAAAATTTAAAAAGTGATATATTTAAAAAAAAATACAATCTTTTTTAAATATTTCACATGTTAAACTACTGATTTTCCGCCTTTCACGGTGATTTAGTAATTTACTCTCTTATACCGCCTCCTCACAGCGATTCAGAATTACGATATCTCTATTATATCATTAGACTTCTCCATGGTTTTCTCTTTTTTACTATTTTAAGCCAGTGCTTGACTACTATCTCAACTGATGATAAGGGGACATTCTTATGACACGACTGAGTTAAGGTAACGGGTCTAACACTGCGACCGCACCATACGGTGTTTAACTTTTTTTATTTAAGTAAGGTTGACATATGAGCACATAATCAACGTCATGGTAAGTGGATGCTGTGATCCATAGACAAATACAGCTACCATAGAATAAGTATTAAAATGTAAGAGTCACCCTTCAAAACTTAGATGAAATGTCTTGGTACCAATATACAGGTCTCTGACTGATTTTATAACAACAAATCGCAAAATTACTTAAAAAATAATTTTGCTGATGTATTATTTATATCTGGTTATAATTACGTTAATAGAAAACAATTATTTATTTCATCAGCTTCATTTAATTTGATTGATTTTGTATTTAATTACTATTTAATTTAAAAATAATAATGAGGAAATAACGGAGCACTTAGATAAAATGTTTTAAAGTGAATTATTATTGATGATGACTTTTCAAAACTCCCTGCTTAATCATACTTAAAAACCATTAAGCTTTATAAAGCAATATCTTTAGCACTTACAACCGAGGTTGAGGAAATTGAAAAGTAAGAATTAAAATTTACATGTACAGTTTTTTACTTCCCAATGGAATTTGTTGTTACGGGTTGGAACGGGTTTTAAAAAATTCAAATTTCGAAGATAGAGTATACAATATATATAATATTATTTTTGTTACCATTTATACACTTTTATGGTTATATTATTTTTAATTATCTGATTATTAATTAATAATGACGTATATCGTATAAGTACGTATCTACGGTAGCTAAAACAACACTTCAACAAAACTACGTCTGCATCTGGGTGTCACTATAGGTGAAAAAACAAAATTTAATATATAAAAATAAAATTTTGTTTTTTCGTATTTTATGCACTGCCATACCGTTCATCAGATTGCGTTAAAACTTTGTCAACTTATTGCTTGCACTTGCGCGAAGGTTATAGGCATAGTACAATTAACTTACAATAGGTTGCGCGCGTATCGTACCGACAAATTTATTTTAAAGTTATAGATTATTCAATTTCAATAAGTGTATTATCATTCGTAATTAAACAATATAACTATTCCACATTTAAAACTACATTTTCACAATTATTTCTTCTGCGGCAGCGAAGCGCCAGATAGCAGCTAGTACTTAATATAATTCATTGGGTACAAGCATTAATTAAATCGCAACTTACAGGCGTAGCGTATAGTATTTATTAACTCCTCAACAAACGTTTCCGTGCAGTGGCGTCGTAAGAGGCGACAGAGGGAAATGAAATAGGAGATGAGTAGCAGCATCTTCTTCATAACAATTCAAAATAATAAAAATGCGCCTGCTAAGCGTATCTACTATGGTAAAAATCTCCACTATGAGGTAATCTGTGGGGAACCCTATTTTCAGTAATGGACTTTCTATAGGCTGTAACATAACACAAACACTCACGCCTGTCACCCAGAGGGGTAGGCAGAGACTACGGACTTCCATTTGGCACGATCCTGACACACCTCTCTCATCTCCTTTACATCCATATATCTACGCATACACGCTCGTCGGTTAAGGATACTCCTAATCTGGCCCATTTTCAATATATCGCCAATTTGGTCGATAAACCTTCGTCTAGGGCGTCCCTTCTCGACTCTTCCGTTCACTTCTGCAACATAAATTTGCTTTGTCACGCTTTCCTCGTTCATTCTTTCTACATGACCAAACCACCGAAGCATTCCTTTCTTAATCCTGGTCACAAAGATTCAGCCCTAGCATACACTTTAATGACCGCATTTCTACAGCATTTATTCTACTCTCATGCTTCTTCTGCTAGACCCAACTTTCATTACCATACATTAAAGTAGGGACTAACACAGCATTATGAATTGCCATACGTGCTTTTTTTGACACATTCTGACTTTTCATAATAGCATGTAGAGCCCCATTCACTCTATTTCCTGCGTTCACTCGTCGTTCTATATCCTTATCATATCTACCATCCCTGCTAAATAAACATCCCAAATATACAAACTCATTCACTTGCTCAATCATCTCCCCTTCTATTCTTATTTCACATAACGTTTTACTTACTTCTCTTTCAAAACCATCACTTTCGTCTTACGTTCCTTTCATACCCCTTTCTTTTAATGACCAGTTCATTAAAATAACCATCATTGCAACTCGGCCGCCGACGATGCAAATATGACGATCATCGGCGTACAAAAGGCATTTGACGGTTAACTCACCCATTCTCAACCCACATTCTTCAACTTTCAAAGTTTGCAAACAACTGTCCATAAATAGGTTAAACAGCCACGGGGAAGCTACACAGCCCTGTCTGACACCTTTTTGAATGCCAAACCAGTCCGAGTAGACCTCATTGATCCTGACACAAGCACTAGAGTCCCTATAAAGAGACCTTAATGCCTGTATCAAACCAGCGCTCAAACCAAATGAGTTAAGTGTTTGCCATAACACATTCCTGTCCACTCTATCATAAGCCTTTTCCAAGTCCATGAACGCACAAAAATCTTTCTGGTTTTTGGCCAAAACCTTCTCCGCAATCATGCGCATGGAAAAGACTTGATCCGTATACCCCATCCCCTTTCGAACTCCAGCTTGCACATCCCAAATTTTTCCATCTTTTTCATTTCTTCCATAGCTCTTTCAATTAACACCTTAGCATACAGTTTACCCACAATGCTAAGCAAGCTAACGCCACGGTAGTTTTTACAGTCCTGCTGTGACCCTTTTCCCTTATATATTGGGACTATAATGGCTTTGCACCAGTCTTCCGGTACCCGCCTCAGTTCCCAACATAAATTAAACAAGGTGTACAGCAGGCCTGCCACCACTCCCTCTCCAGCCCTTAGCATTTCGAGTGATACTCTATCATATCCGGCTGCCTTACCTGCTTTCATGCTTTTCATTGCTTTCATTATTTCATCTACACTTATCTCCCTACCTCTCTCCACTTCTTTCGGAATTTCTATTTCACTTAATTCAGACGACTTTTCACTCATAAACACGCTTTCAAAGTATTCCTTCCATCTCTTTAAATTAGAAACTTCATCATTCAGCATACAGCCATTCTCGTTTCAACAACTTCTTTTACTTTCTTATTTATACGTCTAAAGTCTACCTTTTTTCTTTCAATCTCATCAATCATACCGTTAGAATTACCAGCTTTGGTTGCTAGTAAATCTAGCCACGCTCTCTTCTTTGCTTCAACTTCCATCCGTACCTCATCATCCCACCACAACGTATTATTTTTCCTTTCATTCGTTCTCTTACTTACACCACATACTTCAGTGGCTGCATCCACCAAACCTTTCTTGACATTATACCACACAGTCTCCAAGTCCAAATCATTCATACACAATTCATCCATACCACTTATATTTTCTCTCAGTCTACATTTGAACTTCTCTTTCAGACCTTCATCTTGTAACCTCTCTATTATTATACGCTGTAACGCAGTGGTGACACAGATGTCCGATGCCGCCAACGCTTGAATAGACCATTAATTCGGCATAAGACAAGTAATGATCCGTCCCTACGTTGGACTCCCGGTAAACCCTTGTATCTACCACTGCGCTCCTCATTCTTTCATCCACAATTATGAAATCTATAGGCTGTAATTAATGAATAATGCAATGAAAGTTGATCTAAAAAGAAAAGTGGACATAAAAGAAAAAAAAAACATCTACTACGGTATGTAATTACAAAATAATTTAAAATAATATACATAAATTTTTGAAATGAGGATAAGGTACAAATACAATTTTCTACATGAAAGTTTCATGATAAGACTAATGATCAAAAATATGAAGACATAATCCTAAAGGATACAATCGTATAAACTCTCTTTGTTTACTTAACGAGAATTCTGTGTTTACTTTATATCGGCTAAGCTCTTATCTGCGCAGCCCTTGTAAAAATAAACTTCTTTACATTTATAACAATTTCTTATCCGACGCCTCGTATTATTTTTTCAGAGCGTGCTAAAAATGTTATCGCCGCCAAATTGGGATTTTTTCCTCGTAATTTTACGTGACAAAAGCAATATTGTATGAACCGGAACGGAATGGTAAAAAAATACCGATCTACCGTTAACGTTGTTATTTGTTTCCAAATTATGATTATTCGTCGAAAGCTCATTTTAAATTTATGTAATTACTTCTTCTTTTTCTATTTCTTCAAAAGTCCATTGTTTTTTTTCTTCATATTAATCATTATGCTTGATAGGCGGATTAACGATCGCAGAACCAGACATTTCGCTCTTTTGACGATGTATCCTGACAATACCATTGTGGGTATTTCATGCTTAGCGTATGCTAGATGGTTAAAACGCCATCTACCGAAAACCTAAAGATATTTCTAACATATCTATCCCATAGTCGAGTCGTCTTCCGGAAAGGAAATGAGGTGATAGATAATCTTACGTCAATCACCACATGCCTACTCATAATGTTTGAACATTTTCAAATATAGAATTACGTTATTTCTGTGACACTGCAATGAACTTTATTTGCTGTTGTCTTAATCTTTGCATACATACAATTCTTGAACTGACAAATTTTACCCGGTTTCCCCATGACACAGTGCACAAGAGGATTTTAGTTGAAAACTTTATTAGCGGCAGGCCAAGATTGCAAATTTCCCAACGGACCCAAGTCAGTTTCGACTTGGATAACTATATCGATAACTTCTTCTAACAATACTAACATATTCATTTATCTAATTTACCTACTAAGAAAATAGATAATTAAACTTCACGATTATTAGATTTAAAACTAATTGTCCATGAATTGCGTTATAAATTTTAATTAATCTTAGACTTTTTCTGACCGAGACGCAGGTGTCCTCTCCGACTGATACTTCGTATCTCTCCTACCCGGGGTACAAATTGGAACACTCCTTTGTGACTCGGGCTGGTGTTTGCGTATACATCAGAGAGGACATCTGTTCTCGACGCCTCGGCAGTCTTGAAGGTTCGGACCTGTCCATTCTTTAGCTACGCGTAGACAGCGATGACCATCCGCGCGTCTACGGATGCCTATATAGGTCCCATAGCGGTAATGCCGAAACAGACCGACTCATCGACCACGTCCAAATGGCTACAGATTCCTTGCTACAACAGGTCCCATCTGCAGAGATCGTGATCCTTGTTTAACGTCCACCACGCCGAATGGCTAAATGGAAATGAAATGGTTCACGTTTAACTGATCATGCTGGGAGATCTGTTCATGATTTTGCCTTGGCATATGGTCTGACACAAGTGGTTACTTCGCCTACGCAGATTCCAGGTGTGGAGGATCATGCACCTTACCTGTTGGACCTTCAGCTGACCTCTCGTCCGGACAGATATCAGGTCTCCGTCGACGCCCTTGGCTCGCTTGGCTCCTCGGACCATTGTCTAGTCCGGAGTGTGGTGCCACTCACGCTGAAATCGCGGGTACTTTCTGCAGGTTGCCGCTATGTTTGGCACTATAGCTCGACCGAATGGGATGGTCTTTCTTTGCATCCTACCCGTGGGGGTTTGCTTCTCGCCGGACGATCCCAACGTTATTGCTAATTCTGTTGCTGATGTGGTACTTCAGGGTATGGAACTTTTTATTCCTTCCTCTGTGGTGCCCATAGGAGGCAAATTTCAGCCATGGTTTAGTCGCTCCTGTAAAATAGCATCACGCTACAAGCAGGAGTGCTACCGGGCCTGGACTGAGGCATCAACGTCCCGGGATGTAAATACCAGCGCCCTTAAAAAGAAGTATAATTCCGCCTCCAGTTCCTTCAAAAGAGTCATTGCCAAGGCAAAGTCAGAGCACATATGCAGAATTAGTGAAAAACAAGTTCGCCTTCCTTCGGAAACTCGTGCATTCTGGTCTCTCGCCAAGGCTGTCCAAGGGAACTTCTGTCAGCCATCTCTTCCATCTCTGCACAGGGAGGACGACTCACTGGCCCATGCCGCAAAGGAGAAAGCCGATTTACTAGGCTAGGTAGGCCTGACGGAATCCCCCCAATTGTGCTGAGGACGTGTGCTCCGGAGTTGGCACCGGTTCTAACGCGTCTTTTCCGGTACTCCTACTCCCTAGGCGTAGTCCCGAAATCATGGCAGACGGCTTTTGTCCACCTGATCCCTAAAAAAATATGCGACCGCTCAGACCCGTCTAACTACAGGCCCATCGCCATCACCTCCTTGTTTTCCAAAATAATGGAATCCATTATAAACTGCCAGCTCATGCGGTACCTTGATGATCACCAGCTGATTAGTGACCGCCAATACGGTTTTCGTCGGGGTCAATCAGCTGGTGATCTTCTGTTCTACCTGACTCATAGATGAGCGGAGGCAGTAGAGTCCAAGCGGGAGGCATTGGCCGTTAGTTTGGACATTGCGAAGGCCTTCGTTCGGGCTTGACACAAAGAGCTTCTTTCGAAGCTCCCTTCCTATGGGCTTCCCGAGAAATTGTGCAATTGGATCACCAGATTTCTTGCATATCGGAGCATCAAGTTCTTTGTAGACGGTGCATGCTCCGACTACAAATCTATTAATGCTGGTGTTCCACAAGGCTGCGTGCTATCACCAACGGTCGGCACGATCGGCTCGATTCACTTGCGCTGCGAAGAGATGTTGCATCCCTTTGCATTTTCTTTCGCATTTACCACGGGGAGCGCTCTGAGGAATTGTTCGGATTAGTCCCAGCTGCCTAATTTCACGAACGCACATCGCGGCAAATCTCCCGATTCCATCCACATCATCTGGATGCTTGGCGGTCCACCACTATACGTTTCTTCCGCGTTTTTTTCCGCGTACGACCTCTCTGTGGAATAATTTACCTCCGGCGATTTTTCCTGACCGATGTGACTTAGGGACCTTCAAGAAAAGTGCTTACTCCTTTTTAAAAGGTCGGCAACCCACCTGCAATTCCCCTGGTGTTGCAGTTGTTCATGGGCGGCGGTAGTCACTTACCATCAGGTGAGCCGTATGCTCGTTTGCCCCCCTTTCCTCTAAAAAAAAACTTAATTATCATAGACTTGTTTATAAAATGGCATAAGGTGTTGGTTAAATTTATTAAAATGTAATATTCATCTATTGGTCTAAATAATGTATCTATTTATATAAATATAGTTTTTTTTCATACTAAGCTGGAAAGACTCAGCTGTGTTAACTGTGGTTGCCTATAACTGGGTTTTTTGCATGTTTCTCACAATGCTTGTATCTTGTTTTTAGTTTTTGTGTATCATCTGTCGGTGACCCTTATAAATAATTTTTTATAGGATAAGGGTGACAAGCGAGCACACAGTCCACGCAGTACACAGTCCACGTCCAGTGATGGTAAGTGGTTGCTGTGGCCCATAGACTTCTACATCTATCCTCGTTTACGGTTCTCTACACTCACCATACGAAACACAGCATCGTTAAGCTGCTATTTTTCGCTGGTATTCTGTGAGAGCGTGGTCCTTCCCCGGTCGAGCCCATTCGTGGTTCAACTATACCAGTAATATAGCTGTAGCATGGCTCTACCACGTATAAATAAATAAATAAAAAATACTTTATTAAATATTAAAATATACCATAATATACACATAGCATTTGTCGTTTTTACCCCAAACTGTGAGATAAATTAGTAATTGTAGTACCAGTGCGTAAGCAAGATTTTGACAACTGTTCTTCAAATCCAACTTAACCTGGATTCTGTGATATACTAGATAGAAAATCCATCCATAAATGGTAACCTCAGATTTCACAGACTGGTGATTAAGAGCACCAAAACGAGAGTATCGGCATTTTTACGAAATTTCTTTATTCAATAGTGGATTTGTTAATATTATACTAAGCCCCGTGTACTTGTAAGAAAAATATGAAATCTACCAAAATATCACTAGATTTTTCAGAATAATGTAATGTGAAAAAGAAACTAAAAAAATTGTACTACGTTTCCCTTCAACTTCACCTCCAGATGATCCTCAATCATCTCTATAGCAAAGTAGTTGTTACAGTCTTTGGCATACCATCTTATTCATCAGGTGTGATTTAGTTTGGAGTTGACTGAAGAAAATGGACTACTGGAGGTAAGAACTAGTAAGTGTTATGCGAGCTCATGTATCAATTGAATGTCATACAAGTAAAACTAAATTAATCAATGTCATTAATGCACCTAAATAAGCGTCATGGGCGTCATATATCTAGTATCGGCGTGGAGGTATCCTTGAGTTGGGAAGTCGCTATTTTTTCTACTTAATATTTTGTAGCCCACTACTCAACATTGGTTAAAATTAGTAGTAAAAGAATATTATTAAAACAAGCTTTAGTTTAAATTTATTTTTATTTTCATCATCATGTTACCAATTGCTGCATGGTCGTTTGCCTGTTAATTAAGACTTTTAGGCCACGTATGCTTGGCCAGCAGCGAAGACCTTTGAGCCTAAATAGACAACGGCACGGCATGGTCGACAGTACTACCCTGCGTTATTCGAAATCCAACCTTGAGGGCAGTAGCCATATCATGGTGAATATTATATGAGTCCGCCATATTGAATTTAGAATAACGTCATTTTATTTTTTGTACTCTTCTCAGCAAACCATTTCATTTGATTTCCGTATCATGATGGTCGATTAGAAAATTTTGTCCGCTATCTTGGGGCGTTCGCATTATTAAATTTAGTGTGACGTCATTTTATTTTTTGCATTCATGTCAGCAAGCCCTCTTAATTGTAGGCATGGGCGTGCATAAAAAATAACTAGTCCGCAATCTTTGGATGTCCGTCATATTGGATTTAGAATAGAGTCACTTAGCTAATCATGCAATGTCAACCAAACTAAACGTGCATGCAAAATTTCAGCTCAATCGGTTGGAGATAACTGTTTTAAAATTCAGTTGCTAGATTTAGCCTACAGAAACTAAAATAGAAAAGATTATATACTCTTTGGGCAAAGGTATTACCTCTTTTTTAAGTCAAGATTTTTCTCTTTTTCCATACTTTATTGAGGCTAAATATTTGAGGAAAACCTAAATATTTTCCCTTTCGAGTCATAAATTCTACAAATCTATCCATTGATATTACATAAAGAGAATATTCATCTTCTTACTTCTTCGCTTGAAAAACTGCTTAATATTATCGTTATAAGATGATGATAATAAATAAATAAATAAAAATGTAGGTTTAAACTTTCCATAATTTGACATTGTATGGAAAGTTTAAACCTACGTAAGAGATAAATTTTTAATTCGTAATTTTTAATTATATGAAATAATAATAAAATCAATATAATGTATCATCAAAAGCTTCGCATTTCTGACATTGGCATTCAATTCATCACTTAGCTGCAAATATTTATTTCTTAACAAAATTCTCTTTTATGTCAAATTTTTTGAAATCCAACATACTTGAGCCATGCCTTATCTACGTATTTTCATATAGATTACAACTTTAATAAACATCATCATTACAGCCCTTCACAAGTGCTCAGCTAAACATTGACCTTTTTTTGAAATGCCTACGCATACCCACCTCGCCAAGGCAAGGATAGGTTATGTCGGACTCGCACCGACTAAAAACCCATGGTGTTCCACCTTCGCCTCATATTGGCAAGGGCCACGGGAATGATTTCGCACACATCCGCGGCCACATCAGCGCCGGGCGTCCTATGGCAGCCCCTCCTCGGGAGAGGACTACTCCTCCCCCTTCTTCTTTTTAGGTAAGGTGCACCAGAACTTATGGCGCCTCTTACTCCATAGCCTCCAAATTCAGTTGCGCAACGGACACCCCCGTTTCCGATGCGCGAAGGCCATGGAGCCATAACAAACAGGCACTCGGAAGCATTAGCCTTCCTGACCCCAGCGGTGGATCTGGTCTATGGCTCCTCCACTAGCCAAGATAGCCTGCCCCAAGGAACGCCACAAAGCACGTTTCTGAGTCACCTGCATCCATCGACTTCTTCCATCTCTTACTAGGTCATAACTCCATCTAGTGGGGGCTTGCCCAATACTTCGCTTACCGGTACGAGACTGCCACTCGAGAGCAATTTTCCCCCGTCGGTTGTCGATTTATTTATGTATAATATGTCGAGCTATTTGGCCAGCCCACTACCACTTAAGCTTACTCGTGTATATCCGTTGGGCTATATCCGTTGCTCTACTTCTAGTTCCAGTACACTCGTGTTTTCAAGTTTTGAGGTGTGTGTGATAAGAAGATGTGTCGTAATCTTCCGAACGCTGCCCAGCCTTGGATCCGTCGATTGACCTCTTGTTCGAAGTTTAAATTACTAACCGGCATAGGTGAGACATGGATATTACACATGACTTTGTTTTGACTATGTTCGTTTTAAGACCTGTCCATTGGGAGACTCTATTGAGGTCATTGAGCATACTGCTGAGGTTCTTGACGGAATCAAAAGCTTTCTCATAGTCCATATACGCAAGACAATGTGGCAGATATATAGAACTTCTCAGTCTTCTGTACAAATTGCCGAAGGGTATGTATGTGTTCTATAGCAGTAAATCCTTTTCAGAAACTGGCTTGTTCGTCGGTCTGAGAGTCCTAAAGTCTACGTGTGAGACGTTCCGCAATGACCCGCGAGAACAGCACACAGACGAGGCGTACCGACGTCCGTGGTATCATTGGAGTAGTGACGGATGAAAATAATAAAAAGCCCGCCTTGCAAAATCCTCCCTATGACGCAATATATGAGTTAAGCCTGTGTTAACTTTTGATAGTCTGTAATTAATGAATAAAATAGTATAACGCATACATAAATATAATTTCCATAACTTCATCGTACTTGCAACTCGCCTAAAATTTTTATTCGCAAAATATTAAGACTGGCGACGGAAACAAAACGAAGAACACAAAATAAAATTGTCTATTACAAGTGAATCACAGAATTCACTTCGGTAATTTAAACAAAACCGTGGATGCAGGGGCAGAGGACTTAATTTGGGAAGGAGACAGGGAAAAATGTTATGCAAATTTGTACAGCGTATTTTTTCTTCCATTAACCTTCCGGTCGGGAACATAGCCAGCTTCTCGCGGAAGGGACGATGAGTCGTAATAAAAAAAGGTTTTTTAATTTAGGAATTGTAATTAGAAAATTAACGACTTGAACTTTGTAGAAAAAAATGTTTTTTTTTCGGCATTTCACGTGGCTTCGTTGTTTTTGTGTCAACTTATAAACTAATAAATAAACAACAATAAAAATGGTAAAATGGTCAAAGTTAACGCTACATCTTTTGTTTGTTATCTATACATACTTACATATAATAAATCTGTAGAAAAGTCGTATCTGTAATTCTAAATACTCTTGAAAAAACAAGTCCAGGGGACTAAATAAAGGGTACTGAAGCCAAATTAGTGGTTTTTAGAATTTTTGTCTGTCTGTGTATTACCGATTCACGCAAAAACTGTGGGACTGATTTCCATAAAATTTTATATGTAGGTAGTTAATGACCCGGGGCAACTTAAAGACTACTTTTTATCCGGTTACGGAACTTAAAAAGTAAAGTATTTTCTTCCTTTAGATGTTAATTTTCTATTATATATGATTATATTAGTTAATAGGCGGGATGACGGGTGTTTTTCAAATAAATATCATATATGTAAATAAAGTTTAGAATTAGTTTAACCTTTGCATAACAATTTGAAACTCCGCTGACGATATACGTTTTAATTCCGCCATGAGTTATACTAAAGTCTTTTTGACGCAATACGCAATGTGCTTTTATTTTTTGGGACTGAGCTAATGAGCGAATAATTTATCGTCCAAACATCGGAAAAGCTGCATATTCGTCAAAAAGTCGGAGAAAAAGAATAACGAACATAGGTGCGGTTTTCTTTTTCGGCAAACCAGAACTTGTTGAACGATTAGTTATCATTGCAGACTATGAATTTTCTGAATGACTTATTTTAATGTTATTCTGAAAAAAGTAATAAATCTTATGAACTCACAACGCATGCACTTCAAAAACCCTCAATAACGACATCATACAATAAGAAAGCACACATTCATTTATTATCAAATAATAACCTCAAATGCCCAGATAAAATCCTTGCAAAAACAGTACCTACAACTGCTTGAAAAAATTGACTAGTGGAAGAACTCAAAAGTCTTTTGCATTTTACTAAATGTGCTTATCTAAACCGCAGCATGTCAGGTACTGTTGTAATTACTAGTAAAATAATTAAATATTAAATAATGGTTGAATTGACTACCGCGATGCATAGCGTGGTGGGGCGAGCGGCATCACTCGGCGAGAGAATAAGTGGTAAAATTAAAAAAATTGTACCACCGACTTCAACATAAATAAAATAAGAACATCATCAATGTAGTCGAAGTCAATTAAATACGCATTATTAAGGATAACTCAAAATCTACTGGTCAAATCTTGATCAAATTTATATGGAACCACATGAGAAGCACCAGCTTTCAAATAAAAATCATCATCAATCAGCAAAGAATCATCAAAATCGGTTCACCTAAAAAAGTTCTGAGGTAACATACAAAAAATTACAGTCGAATTGAGAACCTCCTCCTTTTTGAAGTCGGTTAAAAAACGCAACTGCATGAATGATATCTGTATCTCGCGATTGCTGATCATGAGGACCCTGGTTCGAATTCTGGGTCGGGCCAAAATCAGTTATTAGGTTTTTCTGTCAAGAAATTCTCAGTAGCAGCCCGGAGTTAGGAAGTTAACGGTGTTTCACCCCGTGCCTCGGATAGCTTATGGACTGTGCCGTTGGTCCTGCGCCTGACCTCTCTCTGGTCGTGTCGAATCACCGTGCCATCGGACTATGAGAATAAGGGAACAGAGAGTGCACCTGTGCTTGCGCATACACTTGGGCACTATAATCCTGTTCTGCGCAAATGGTAGGACTAGTCTCAGTTGAGACTGGGCGCCGTGGTAGAAATTTGGTGTGGAGGATTATTACATTATTAGTATTTATTATATTAAAAATTAGACATAATATTATGTAGAGAGTAATACAGGCCTGTAATGTTGGCCAACGTTGTTTTAGCGACGCAGTAGAATTTAGCTTTAGACGAAAATTAATTTTGCAGTGCCTTACCTTATATTGATAATGCTATTAATATATTTAGTCATATTTTAATAATATACTACGGCATATTATTATCATGACCATTTTTGTTCATTCCTTTCTCATGCTTGTTTGGTTGTCTATTTATTGTATTATGAGAAAGGTACCTTTAATATATTTATGACTGTGCTTATTTAATATGCTTTTGTTCGAGTATTTATTTGAGCCGGTGCTGAGAGATAATCTTGAGCTTAAACTCCAACTTCACGATGTCAAAATTTGAGTTATATGACTCTAGTAACTACACATTTTGCTATTGTGTTAATTAGATATCTGTGGTTCACGTAGGTTCCGGACGAAAACTAACTTCAGGCTTTAGAACCTGACTTTAAGCAGATCTGGAGGCCTTTTTGCTCAGTCATGAAACTCAAATGCCCAATGCAAAATGGGTTTGTATTCCCTTGTTTTAAAGACTTCATTAAGATATCCTTTTGCCTTTTGAAGATTTTACTTGTTACTTTGTATTTTACCAATTGTTGTGTACAAATAAATTCAAATCTATAAATTTCTAAGTAATTTGACAACACAAAAAGACTGGCATACAAATTGCTATAAATTTCAATGATGACATTATCTTACAATACATTAAAGTATTTAATAATAATTAAACTATTAGCTATTTAATAAAACTATAATATAAAAAAATATAATATTAAAATTCAAAAGTCTACTCCTCTTAAAACCCTGGTATCTAGAAATATAGCATATAGCAATCTCCTGTGTGACAAAAAGTTCAATGTGCCATATCAGATTCCGAGATATCCTACCAAAACTCTCCACCCTCCTGCGTTTATAAAATATGTACTCAATCAAATGTACATAATTTAAAATTAAAAACTTTGTACAACCGACTCCAATATAAATTATTAAGAATAACTTAAAAACTGTTGGTCAAACCTTGATCAAATTTATATGGGACCACATGAGAAGCACCAGCTTTCAAATAAAAATCATGGAATCATCGAAATCGGTTCACCCAGAAAAAAGTTATGAATTAAAAAAACACTAACACTAATTTAAAAAACATACAGTCGAATTGAGTACCGTCTCCTTTTTGAAGTCGGTTGAAAAATCTAAAAGCTTAAAATGTTACAAACGAAGCTCAAATATTTAATATTGATTTTCACTCTTTTCTTTTTTTTGCAATAGTTGTTATATTATGTGTGTAATGTATCTCATGCTAGCGAACGCTGTTCACGCCTGTTTATTCTATGTGAGACATATCAGAATAATTTAGTTTTAAATTTCATACTAAGCAACAATGTCAATGTAATGCTATTGGCGTGTCGTAATAAAAAAAAAAGTATTAACATTCTAAACTTAATTGCTTATGAATAAAAGAATATATTTGATGTAAGATGGCATCCGTAAATTGAATAAGAACAATCAGCAGTCTTATAACCGTTTTTTTCATACTTTATGAAGGGAAAATTGGTATCATAATTCGCGTCACATAGTTATCAACTTAGTACCGAGCGTGTCATTAAGAAAGTAAATAATAGGCAAAATCGTGTGTTGACTCGTATACACACGAGCGCACGTACCCTGTAGTTTTTGCCCATAAATCATATTCAATTTTGGATATTTTAAAATAAATGTGGAAACCTTATTTACGCGTATTTTTAAAAACTGCATAAAGTGTATATCGGTATTTATATTTTGAACTTAATTATTACATTTGGTTAGTATTAGAAAAATAACCCTGTATATTATAAAAAAAATATATTGCAATTTGTATGCCGTGTAGTGGTGGTTAAGAATATCCACTACCCCATATCTTCCCGTGGGTCTCCTAAGAGGCGACAGAGGAAAACAGGCAGAAGATGGGCAGCAGCATCTTTTTGATAACAGCAATAGTACAATAAAAAACTTCGGTTGCCAAGCGTGGCAACTATAGCAAACATCCCCCCCATGAGCAACGACACAAATAAACGGCCCCAAGTCCCCGGCGGCCCCGCTATTCCTGGCTACGGTGGCGGCCATGGTAAGGGCGGAGTAGGGGATACTAAGAATCTCCGGTGAAGGTTTGGTTGCCACCTAAGACGACTCGACCTGGCAACATTTAACGCACGCACTCTGAGGACTGACGAAAAGATCCTGGAGCTGGAAGAAGAGATAGACAAGTTTCGCTAGGATATTATAGGATTATCTGAGGTCCAAAGAGAGGGGTAGGACACGGTAATCCTCGAATCCGACAACTTTTTCTATCATCGGGAGGGCGACCATCTGTCCCAAGGAGGTGTCAATTTATCGTCCACAAGTCTCTCGTTAACAACGTTGTAAAGATTGTGAGTGTGTCGACGAGGGTTCCGTACCTTATACTCAGAATCACCAAAGGGTATTCGTTGATGGTCATACAGGTTTACGCCCCTACCTCGGCACATCTCGATGAGGAAGGGGAGGAAATGTATGAGGATATTTTAATAAAATTAAACAAATCAAAATTATATAATTGTTTGAAATCAAAACAAAAATGTTAAACAGTTTTTTTTGTTTAGTTGTTTATTACTACATAGTAATGTTTTTAATTAGTTCGATATTGCTGATCTTTTGTCTACTTAAATTGTTAAAATTTTCTTTATTTTTTAATAGTTTATATCTGTTCCTAGTATTCACAGAATGAAACTACTTTTATTATTGTGTGCTACATTACATTTTCATAAATGTGTTGAGAGGCCAAAGTTAATTTATAAATTTCCTTAAATTTTTGTCGCAGTGCGATTGAGAGGTTCTATGGACAGCTGTACAAATCATCGTTGGAGCCACACGCAAGTGTGAGTAACGATCCAAGAGCAAGTCTTATCCGACACTATTCCGATGATATCCCGGACGTCAGTCTGAGCGAGATTAGAATGGCTCTCCAGCACCTTAAAAACGGCAAGGCCCCAGGCGAGGATGGAATTAGAGCAGAATTTCTGAAAGCGGTTGGGAAACCGAGACTTGAAGTCCTTCAGAAGCTCTTTCATTCCGTCCTCCATGGTGTGACTACTCCAGAGGCGTGAAGCAGAAGTGCAGTTGTTTTGGTTTTCAAGAAAGGCGACAACGCTCTCTTGAAGAAATACTACTACTATTACTTCTGAGCCGCGTCTACGTGCTGTTTTCGAGAGTCATTACGAATCGTCTCGCACGCAGACTCGAAGACTTCCAGCCTCCCGAACAAGCCGGCTTCCGAAAAGACTTTAGTACCATAGACCACATACATACCCTTCGGCAAATTGTACACAAGAGCGAAGAGAACAATCTGCCATTTAGCCTTGCCTATGTGAACTATGAGATAGCCTTTGATTCCGTCGAAATTTGGGCGGTGCTACAGTCCCTTCAGTTGTTGCCTCTTACGACACCTACGAGACGATTTGGGGTATTAGATATTCTTACACCGCCACTACACGCTCCGTGCGTATTGTCTGTCTTGTCAAGCACGTGTTGGATCAGAATTTAATATTTTGATGAACATGTTCATCAGTGCCGGCTATGGGGATTTTTCCAGCATTTCCCATTGACATCCTTGATACAAGAAGGGGTAATCAATGCTCTTTACTCATATACTCATAATATTATTTTAACAGTTTTATTTTCTTTTCTACTTTTTAATTTTCCAAAATGTTTCTATCGAAGCATATTATAGAGGATTTTTTTAATTTTCAAGAATAAAAATACTTTCTTGCAAATTTAGCATTAGAGGCGTTTTATAAAAGCCCCTAAATTAAGTACCCTAAATAAGAATACTTGGAATCAAAAGAGCTATGGCCATCTGAAATGTAGGTGATAGAGAGGAATCAAGGCCAAACTCAATTGCCTTAAACCATCAAAACTATGGTCTTAAATAAAATTTAAAAAAAGCACAATTTTTATATATAAATCCTCAAAGGATGCCGCATACGATAATTAATCGTAGCTCATTAATGTTGACTTCATTCTTTCCCGATTATCATTTATTTTATCCCAACCGGAAAGGGCCCGGAAAAATACATTACCAGAGGTTCCAGCATTTGTCTTCGTCGCCTTCGGCTCCGACATTAATTAATATGGAATACCCTTTTGGTTTGTGCCTGTTTACCATTCCTTGATTTATGTCTTTATTCTTAATTTTTTTTTTCGTGTATTTTTATTTATGACCAGACTGAAAAGGGTTTTTGTGTATGTTAAAAACTGCCTATTACCAACTTTTCTTTCCTTAAATAAACGTTGTGGTGACTATTTACAAAGAAATAATATACTTTCTAAATAAACACGAGTAAAATGTATTTTTAGGGGACTTCAAAAAAGGGGGAGGTTCTGAATTCGACTATATGTTTGTTTTTTGGTTACGCGATAACATAGTCAAATGTAAAACAATTTTAATAATTATTTTTCCATTAAATAAGTCGTACTTAAGGGGCGGTCCCTATTTAGTAGTAATTCTAATTTGGAGAAAAACCCCTAAACCCCTAAGGGTGGGAAATTGGGGGATAAATTTTTAATGTAACTATTTAGACGATATTCTAGTTTATACCTTGAGAGCTTGTGATATTCCTTAGTCAATTCAAAAGGCTCAAAAAATTTACCACATAAGCTTCTGAAGTCGGGGTTTTATTTACACAGCCATTTTTAGGGTTCCGTACCCAAAGGGTTACAAACGGGACCCTATTACAAAGCCTCCGATGTCCGTCTGTCTGTCAGGGGGCTATATCTCATGATCCGTAAGAGGTAGACAGTTGAAATTTTCACAGAATGTGTATTTATATTGCCGCTTTAAAAATAAATTAAAGGGGGCTCCCCTACTAGAAAAGTGTTTTACGATGGTACGGCACCCTCCACGCGCGAGTCCGACTCGCGCTTGGCCGGCGTTTTATTGATTAATGAATCCTAGTAATAAAGGCAATGTAGTTTTGTTGTGAGAAAAATAAATACATTTTTGTTTTATTTCTAAAACTAATTAAATATCTTAAATGAAAAATGCATATAAATGAATATTTAAACAGCCATGGCTTAACCTGACAAAGACTTGAACTAAGGATATGAGTTCATCATACAAACGGAACGTCATCCAGGAAAACTTGCTCGCAGAATGGAACACTCAATTCGGCTATCTTGTTATCGTAGCATAATTGAATGAACTTTGAAATATAAAACTCTTTATCTGGGATCTATATTTTTTATATACGAAGTAGCTTAGGAAGCAACGCAACCTAAAAGGACTCCTAGGCAGAAAGTAACCCGTTATAGTTATGCAAAATCTAAATCTCTACAATCGCTAAACAATTTTTTTATTTAAAATATAAGAAGTAATAAAAAATTGCTTAGATTTTCATATTTTTACAATAGTGAAAATGTGTAGTTAAAACTAATAAATAAATATTTAACTAATTTCTATAATTATTTCATTGAAGCAAATGTTAGATATATGCTTTATTACATAAGGCTCTCAATCCACTCCAACAGAATATGGCTCACTTATGGCTAAGGAAATTCAGTACCAACAGCACCTAAGCCGCTTTGTGCGGACTGAATAATCACTGAAATGGGACACATTGTGTGAGGGTTGCACATTTGCATTGATCAATTCACTTGGGCCGTCTGTCGGTACAAGCCGTTTTGGATACGCTTAGGACGCCTCCCGCTATAAGTTTTTAATACTGGTTGATCAATATGTTTTCGGAGTAGGACACTTATCAATGAGTTATAGAAGTGCGTTCTATTTTTTAATCTTAAATTCGTTAGTAGCCAAGGCCAGAAAAATATAAACCCAATTTTTTTTCCAAACTTCACATGTGGTGGGGATTACATTCGTATGCAAAATGGAGAAACTCGAACTTCGTACGGTTATTAAATATTTCGGCTTCAGTTTTTTTTCTAAAAAAAGTGTTTTTGAAGAACTGTAGTCTACTTTGGCAGACAACGCTCTGTCTTATTCTACCGTGACATACTATTGCCATATGTGCTAGTGCGCTGAATTTAAACGCGGTAGAACCGCCTTCAATGACGACAGTCGCTCCTGGCGGCCATCAACGGCCGCTACGCAAGAAAACGTTAAAAAAATCGAAGAAATTGTTAAGGTAGATCGACGTGTGACCATCAGTTATTTAGCTGAGATTCTAAAACTTTCATTTAGGACAATTCAGTTTATTTTAACTTACACCTTAAAGTTCCTCAAATGTTAACAGTCTCCCAAAAAAAGCAAGAGTTGACATTTCAAAGCTAAATTTAGCAATAAAGAAGATCCAGATTCTTTTTGCGCTCGTTTCGTAAGCTTACATGAAACGTGGGTACACCATTTTGACAGGAGACGAAAAACCAAAGCAAGATGTGGAATAGACCTTCTTCCCCCGTCAGCCAAGAGATTCAATGTATCGGCGTCCGCTGGAAAAATAATGGCCTCTGTCTTCTGGGATGCGGAAGGTATAATAATGATCGACTATTTATGTAAAGGAAAGATAGTAACCGGAGATTATTACCCATCATTAATCAAAAAACTACGCGAAGAACTAAAATTGAAGCGAAGAGGAAAATTACGTGCCGGAGTGCTTTTTCATCATGATAATGCCCCTGCCCATCGATCTGATGTTGCAAGCGCTGCCATCCGAACTGCTGGGTTTCAGTTGATGCAGCACCCACCATATACTCCAGACGTAGCTCCGAGTGATTCTCATCTTATTACTCACCTGAAAAAGCGCATACGTGGTATAAAATTCGACGATGACGATGAGGTGATGTGTGCTGTGGATGCCTTTTTTTAAGTTCCAGGATGAAGCCTTTTTTTCTAAGGGAATTAACCAAGTTGCAAAACGCTATTCAAGGTGTATGAGCTTAAAAAGCAACATTGAAAAATAAATAAATTTTACATATATTATCCTAGAGTTTCATTGCGTTTCCAAAAACTTATTGATCAACAAATTATTGTAGGTATTGTGTAATAAGAGAGCGTACAAATATGCATGCTATTTTAAATTCAGTAAAGCCGGATAGTGCGAGTTGACTCGTACCCTGAGGATTCCTTATAAACTTAGGGTACCTTCTTTCGTAAAAATTATAGAGTTATTGAATTTCATAAATTATATATATTTTTCTACATCTACATCTATCCGCGATTAGGAATCAAAATACAGATGCGTTGTCACCCGAGAGGACTAAGATGGAATGCCTCGTTTCCAGTAAAAAGGGTATCCGGTTCTCTACACTCACCATACGAAACACAGCAGTGTTAAGCTGCTATTTTACGCTGGTATTCTGCGAGAGCGTGGTCCTTCCCCGGTCGAGCCGACCCATTAGTGCTACAACTATACAAGTAATATAGCTTTAGCATGGCTCTACCACGTAAAAAATTATGTAAGGTAAGCACCCCTCATTCCTGTGACATGAGTCGAATTTAATTGAAAACTTCCCTTCGCTATGGAAAAAATGTTCTCCGATACATCTCTTTACATCACGGTCGATCCAACTGTATATAATTGCGAAAAATTAACTTTTATTAAAATGTAACACCCGGCTTCAAAGAACTAAAGAATTTCAGCGTAAAATAGCAATTTTGGCACTCTTAAAGGTAGTCTCCAGAAGTATAAGCTCGGTATCGCGTAACATAGATAAAGAATATACAGTCAAATTGTAAGCCTCCTCCTTTTTTTAATTCAATTAAAAATATTTTTTAGGAATCCATACTTCAAAAGCAAAAACGTAACCCTTATAAGATCAATTTGTTGTCCATCTGTCCGTTTATCAAGACCTTTCCTCTCAGGAAAGGGTGGAGATATTCAGTTGAAATTGCTAAGAATCTAAATTTTATTGTCCCTTGGAGATGAAAAAGGTTCAAACTTTTACGCAATTAAATTAAAAGATTCTTTACGTCACATATTTTGATACTCGCAAACTTACTCGTCAAAACCTAAAGGGTACGCGTTTTACCTAGAATTACAAAATTTGATTTCCGGGATGAATGAATTATAAGTAATTAATTTTATTCGAAGCCATCAAGATGAGAGTCCTACTTGCTTTTCTTTGGTTTTTTAAGTGGTGTAATTACTAATTAACGATACTGGATTTTTTTCTTTACATGGGCTGTTGACCTTTGCTTCTTGCCAAATTTCATGATTTTAAGCCAACGGAAAGTACCCTACATTTTACCATAAAGCACAATTAAAATAAAACAAAAGACCGTAAAATAGTATATAGTATAATGATGCTGTGTTTCACTTACCTTACTGTGGGTGCACTATGTGCTCGTTTGTAAGTAGTGTACTTGTAAAGGTGAGATTATTTAGCGCGACGGAATCCACTCTGCTCCAAAAACCTTTTCAGAAATAAGAAGAGGCTCGAGGTAGTTTGAAAGTGTATATTTAGTTACTTTTTGCACTTTTACTTATTTTTTTATAGAATACGGGTGACAATCGAGCACACAGTCCACCATAGATACCTACATCTATCCTCGATTAAGAATCAAATACCAAATGCATTGTCACCCCTACTCTTTTTTATATTTCTATGCTAAAGACCAACATGGAAAGTCTAGTTTTCAGTAAAAAGGGTTTCTAATTCTCTACACTCACCAATATATTCTGTATTGGTAGAGAAACGGAGCAGCATCAAGCTGTTATTTTACGCTGGTATCCTATGAAAGAGTGATTCTTCTCTGGTCGAGCCGACTGATTTATACTACAATATATAGCTACTTAGCATAAAATAATACGAGTATAGCTGCAGCATGGCTCTACCACTAGAGCTAATATTGAAATGAAAACCATGCGCTCTTGCATGTATAATTATTATGCATCGTGTATTAATATCTCAGACATAAGCAGTTTATCATACACGAGTTATCCGAAGTCGAAGTATTTATATTAGTGTCATAAATTTATAAGAAATGGGGAATACCGTCACGCACAGCTCCCTTTCTCGAGAATAATTAATAAGGCGACGAATATTTGGAATTTCTAAACACCTCTTGCATTTTGACGACAAATAAACTTAGCGGAATGACAAAGTTATGTTCACCTAGTATATGTACTAGTCACTGATGCGAAAGTTAGGTCTAAGTTTCTAAGAACGTAATTATGTAAATATAAGAGCAATTTATGTGAAACATATATCACATGTAAACTTGTATAAAGGAGAAATTGTTAACAATTTTCATAACGAAACAAAGTTTAGCACAGCTCATTAATTTGTTTATTTATGGTTTCCAAAGTTTTCGTATGTTTCTTGTATGATGTTTTGATAAGCTAATTAGAAACTGTAAATTTTACATTAGAGTACTTGAGTTACGTCTTCAAAAATCAATTCACAATTTATATTAAGTCTATAATAATAACCAATTTTATAAATAAAATACAATTTTAAATATACACTACTAACTTAAAAAAGGGAAGGTGAATTTAAATATAGCGAATACTCAAGTATTCAAGTACTATATGATTTGTACTTACATTATATTCAAACGGGCTGCACTTCAGTTAATAAAAGAATAAGATGGCAGTGATAACAAGCGGCAGCTATTTGCCTAATTTAGAGCAATTGAAGACGACAATATTAAGACCGTTGCAGTTGACTCGTAGTTAGTTCGAGCACGCCCCGAGCCTGACCCATTTAATTTGATGCCGCTTCTAGTAGCGCCGTCTGTTGCCCGGACTCTGATTAACTTCCTGTTTCCAATTTCTATTAAGTGCTCTTTTGTTTGCTTGTTATCTACTGAATGTTAAATTTTAAACATTAATAAAAATAAGCGAGTCTTAAAATAAATTACGGTAAGCTTTTGAAATTTAATTAATATCTAAGATGGTGACGAACGAGTGCTAATCTTTAATGACAGTGTAAGAGGACCCATCATCTCGTTTTTTCTTTCTTTCAATTTATTTTTATAAAAATCCACTGCGGGCAAGCTCCCTGAGTAGGGAAAATTTACTATAGTAGCGACTCTCAACAGGCGGAATGGCGACCACTATACCGCAGGACTCGCACCTTCAACGCAGTTTGCCGTCGCCAATTTGTATATTTATCCATCCATTCATTACAGCCTATAAAAGTCCACTGCTGAATATGTGCCTTCCTCTTAGGGGGATTTACCTCAAAGGGGGATTTCGCCATAGTTACCACGCTTTTTTTTAGGATAAGGGTGACAAGCGAGCACATAGTCCACCTAATGGTAAGTGATTGCTGTGGCCCATAGACATCTACATCTATCCTCGTTTACGAATCAAAATGCAGGTGCGTTGTCAGGCCTGAGGACTAAGATATAATGCCTAGTTTCCAGTAAAAAGGGTCTCCGGTTCTCTACACTCACCATACGAAACACAGCTGCATTAAACTGCTATTTTACGCTGGTATTCTGTGAGAGCGTGGTTCTACCCCGGTTGAGCCGAGCCATTCGTGCTACAACTATACAATTAATATAGCTGCAGCATAGCTCTACCACGTTGAAATTTTTGCATTGCATTCGGTTTGGCAACCGCAGTTTTTATTCTTTTGACTTGTTATCAGCAAGATGCTGCTGCCCATCCCCTGTTTCAGTTTCCCTCTGTCGCCTCTTACGACACCCACATAATGAGATTTGATAATATATTCTCTTAAGTCGCAATCATGTGGACTGTCACCTCCTTTATTTTTATGCATTGAAATACAAACTCAAAGCCTTATTAGAGTATTACTGTCTGTAAAATATATACTTAGTGTTAGAGTGGATATTCAACTTGCTCTCTTGTTCACGCAATTCATCACACGACGACATACGATGCAATAAAACGACGTAACTTGCTACAACCATAGATTTAGTAACTAACTAACGTTAGAATAGATTGGCAATGCAAAAGAGAAAGAGCATAATTTACGCGTATGTTAGAGCGAGAAAGATAGACTAGACCATTCACGTACACGCTATCAGCCTGTATCAGCCTGGTGTCATTCGTGAACAAAACAAATCCCGCTTGTATTTGCAAAATCTCAGGTTTTAAAGTAAAAATCAGTGTTTAATAAACGTAGTTAATTATGACTAGGTGCGTAGTACCTAAATACAACTCACCTCAGAAAGAAAAACCACATTATTAGACATTTTACTCGTAGGTACGATTGAAATGTTTAGCTGTCTAAATGCTGTCTTTTAGAGCAGGTACAAACAATTTGTACTACAATGGATAGGAAATATTGTCACATTTTATAATAATAATCATCTGAATGCAAATGAAATTGTATTTAAAATAATTACAAATACATGAAATTCTGCTAATTTTAACCTCACTTTTGTAGAGATTGACATTATCGATAATATCTTATCGAAATGTTCTTAACAAGCAAAGGTATATACTTGCATGCAGCCTTATTCAACATAGTAATAAGTGTATATATTTTTTTATTTTTAGGTTATCGTAGCTAAATATTCTTCTAAACGTATGAAAAATTATTTTTTAATAGAATTAGGGTGACAGTTCATCTGATAGTAAGTGAATGTTGTGACAGATTTTCACAAAATATTGATATTCGACAAAAATGGTTGAAAATAATAAATAGAGAAGAATTGGTTCCCAAAAGAAAATAGTCGACTATATGCAGCAAGTACTTTGAAAGAAAAATGTTTTCTCATAGAGGTGCCCACTGTGTAGTGGCGGTGTAAGAATATATCCCCTACCCAATATCATCCCGTGGGTGTTGTAAGAGGCGACAGAGGGAAACAAATCAGGAGATGGGCAGCAGCGGCTTCCTTATAACGACTAAAAATACAAAAACTGCGGTTGCCAACCCGCTTGCCAAGCGTAGCAACTATGGGCAATCTATGGGGGAGGCCTATGTTCAGCAGTGGACTGTAGGCTGTAACAGTAACATAGAGGTGCATTAAGGGAAAAACTATAACACATCCAACCATAACCACTTATTAGTAAAATTACATATTATTGAAGCTTATTTTATTATTATAATATTATAATTTATTTATTATAGATATGTACCTGAATAGCAATAGGTATCTGAATATGTTTCGCAATATTATAAAAATTTACATCGTAGTCTTGTTTAATACCTTTTTAGCATACATTTTCTATCGCAATTTGGTTTTAGTTACATCATAACACGCATATAATTTTTTAAGAACAGCGTTTCTTTCAGTGAATTTATTTTAACAATTTTTAAAGTTCTGTCTGGGAGGTCGTCTGGGTAGGTAGCCTCTTACCTAGTACCGGTATAAATACAGGCTGTAAGGCATTTCATCTCATTCCGTAGAGGTGAGAACGAACTTCTTAGTATGAAGTTAGCTGCAAGTTTCCATGTGCTGCAGTAGCCACTTACCATCGTCAGGTGGACTGTAAGTGCGTTGGATACTTCAGTTTTATAAAAATAATTAACTAATAAATCCTAATAAATGTAACATATTTTATAACATTTATTTTCGGAATGTCGAGAATATTTTGAATAACACCTTTTATTGGATCGCAGACACGATATTTTAATATTTATTTAATTAGTGTAGCCATTCAGCGAGGAATCGCAGCCAGCGTTCTTGGCACATTACCACAAGGAGTAGGACTGTATGATAATTTAAGTTTTTAGTTTGTTTTTCATATATATAGTTTTTTTAAATATTAAAAAAATACATACAATAATATGTATTTCAATGTTTCATTATGTCCACAATAAGCCGCCATGTTAGTTTTTATGTGACTTCATGTAGCTTAAAACCCGCAAAAGGGCACAATGTTTTAAAGATATCTAATTTGTCAATATACGATGAGTAGTTTAGGAGATCTGAGGGAACAGATGAACATACATACATACATAGCGTTTTATAATTGTAACCATCCTTTTGGCTTCGCCGTAGTTGGGTAAAAATATTCAATTACATCATCTGCGTCAAATCAGAAGACACGAATATACTGCAATCGGTATCGATAATTATAGTTGAGGCAGTCAACGCATGGTGTAGCACTATTTGTCACTCACACATGCGCATTACACGCACACTTGTGTCTTTTGATTTTGGTCTCGATCTAATCACTACATTGCCAATCTATACTATACTATATCTATGGCTATAACCGTACTACTCCTAATACTTGCCCGTCACAATCACACATAACGTGATGCACACGTCAAATGATATATAAGTCAAAGTGTCAGGTGTCATCGGTCACAATGGGGTTATAGAGTACTACTTTTCACCGTCGTATTGGGAGACGTTTCCAAGCTACTGTGTTGAAAAGGATACGGTATTAACATCAATGGCGATTTCACCTTCAATTTGGATACCAACGATATAATCATTATAGCAGAATCCCTGGAAGAACTTAACAGCGAGTTATGAACAGGACAGAAATCATATCTAACATCCATGTTACACCTGTAGTCGTTGGATACTGTGCTCGAAGTTATTGGCGAATATGTGTACCAGGATCAAAATGTCCGTATAGATATGCCTAACTTCGACCAAGAGGTCAACTTCCAACTCGGTTAGGCCGCATTCGGAAAATTACGAGAAATGTTCTTGTCCTTTATATTTACCTCAGAGCATAAAAACAAAAGTGTATGACCAGTGCATTTTGTCAGTGATGACTTACGTGGCCCAAACGTGGATAACGTTTTCCATGTTTGAGCTTCGTTAAGCATCACTGAAAAGTGGTCAATGCTGCTCGTATGAAAAAACTTAAAGACACTCAGCGAGCGATGGAGATGGTTATGCTCGAAATTTCTCTGCGTGATAAAGCTGAAGTGGCAATAAGCCATATAGTCTTCAGAAGAAGCGTCATTCGATGAGGAAGAGAGGTCCCCGAATGGCAACCTAAATTTTGGACAATCACACACTAGATGGAGTGATAACATGCTGGTATTATAACCCATGGAACAATACTTCTTCAAAGTAGGCTAAAGATACGTTGTCACATTTAAGAACCAAAATGGAATGCCTCACAGCTTTTAATTATACTGGTTTGAAACAAAACAGTGCATTTACCATCAGGTAAGTAGGCGTAAGTTCGTTTTACACTTCAATATTATAAAAAAAATGAGTTGATCCACTGCGGACGAAGTGAAAATATATTTTTCGTACATGTGGTATGTGCATGTGGTAAACATGGTTGAATGAAAATAAATATGCTTATTTCTTCGGCGTAAGAAAATAAAATTTAGTTTTCAAATGAATTTTTTTTCAAATCTACTACCATATCGAAATGAGATTCCTCAGGCCGGAGAAGAAACGACGAAAGAAACTCCGCAGGTGTCCTCTTTCTTATCATTTTTTAAGTAAATATTACAATAGCATTGTTGTATATTCTTATATGATTATAATTTACAAGATGGTTATTTATGGTTCCTATCTACACATAAAATAGTCTTATCGGCAATGTAAGTGCCACTAGAATTCAAAAATGGTTCAAAGTAAGTTGTTAAACTATTGGAATCTAATAAAAAGCAAGGCTCTTATAACTTTGAATTTTATTCCGAGACACATTGTTACTGTAAGTTGTACAAAGAATATTGAGAATGGGCAAAAAGATGAAGTGAAAAGCGACGGAATTAGAAACTATACTATAGACAATACAATAATTTTTAATTATTGTTGCTGACTGTAACAACATGAGGGCCGGGGACACATATCCCGGAAACATAGTTTATATTAAGAATAATTGCAAATACATTCACAATTTTTTGCACTATTTCATTATTAGAGCAACTGAAAAACTAACAAAGATTTAAATAATCATAACTAACGTTTTTATTTTTATAAAGTACCTAAGGCTGACAAACGAGAACACAGCCCACCTGAGATCAGTCCTCCTAGGTTTGTTGCAACATTAAATTTTACATTTACAATGCAGCAAAACATTTATTTTCCAGGTTAAATTATGCTTTTGGTTCCCCCTTCACTTTCTTGATGAAATAGATTTTATATTTAAATTTTAAATAAATGTTAAATACTTTTATAAATTATTTTAGCTACTTATTTTTAATTAGTAGTAGTAGTAGTAGTTGTTGTTAGTTATTTTAACCGACGAGCGTGTATGCGTAGATATTAGGATGTAAAGGAGGTGAGAGAAGTGTGTCAGGATCGTGCTAAATGGAAGTCCGTAGTCTCTGCCTACCCCTCTTGGTGACTGGCGTTTATGTTATGTTATTTTTAATTAGAATAATTCATAGTACAACAATAATATATATAACTTTGTATACTTAGCTTTTGGACGTATTTCTGCGCCTAGAATGGCAAAACTACAGCTGACTCAACGTAAAGAGATCGTAAACCTGTTTCACTACAGATATTACGTTTACGTTTACGTAGAAAAGGCTATGTCGTAAAAAATGGAACAAGCTACGCGGATAGTTTACACATCGAGGAAGGCGATGGCTCCTATGAAGCGTGAGTGAATGATCTAAAAAGTTTTTACGCACACATATTGAGCGGGCGGGTCGTATTGCCGTTTGTTCGAGAACTCGGTAACGAGTTCAGCGTTTCTGATTGATGAGCATGGAAAGCGAGTATCGAAACATTACTCTAGCGTACGTCTGATAACATTGCCCATTAATTTTATATTGACCCTAGAGAACACCGTTTATATTTCCAATGAATTGTATCATTTATCTTATTTTACAAAAAATGTCATTTATAGTATAATCGTGTCTTCAGCAGTGTATTTATCACTGTCTGAGTGAATGTTGCTGTTGATTGTTGTTACTGTAGTGTAATGAAATCCGAGGTATTTGAAATAGAAGTGATTATATCTGATTGTAAAGTAAATTACGTATTTAGAGTTTTCAGTTTATAGAAAGTATCAACATAGGTACGTATTATCTTCATAATTACTTATACAGCCTATCAAAGTCCTATTCTGAACATAGGCCTCCTTCATAGATTACTTCATAGGAGGAAGTTTGCCATCGTTGCTACGCTTGGCAGGAGGGTTGGCAATAGCAGTTTTTTATTATTTTGTATTACAAGAAGGTGCTTCTGCCTATGTCCTGTTTTTGTTTGCCCTGTCGCCACTTACGATACCTAATGGATGTTATGGGGTATTGGATTTATTTACGCCGCCACTACCCGGCGATTTAAGTATAAATTTGCTTGTTATTCTATATATTGGATTTTCTACAAAACTAAGGAATATTTTTTTCTTATTCAACCTATTTCAGTCTACTGCTAGACTGGGTCTTTTCAATAAATTTCCGTCACCAGTCGGTAGCCAGAAAAGTATCTCTTATTTAGCAAGAGTGGTTAATATTTGAAGAAAAGATTGATATTTGCCCCTTGCACCCCTATTCACCCATTAGTTTGATACTAGCAAAGTATGTATAACTAGTATGTTATGCTAACAAAGAAAAAAATACTATGACTTCTCCTTTTATCCTTTGGTTCATAATAGACTAATGAAGTAAAAAGTAAAGTTATAACCTATATAAGTCCTACTCCTTGGCACAGGCCTCTTCTCATTTCTGAGAGGGCTTTGGCCAATAAAATGTTGGCCACGCTACCCCAATGCGTGTTGGTGGTTTTAAAAATATATTTATTTTAATTTTTCAGACTTGTTAGTTTCCTCGCGATTTTATCCTTCAGCATCCAGTAGGTGATAAATCAGTACTTCAAATTTAAAATATACGAATGAAACCGCCATTCGCGTACTGTGAAATTTGCAGCGAGTGCTTTTGCTCCTGAGTTACCACGGCTCTAGCCTAATGAGAGTTATTACATGTGCAAAATGAGATGTTTATCGATTCACTCATATAATATTTTACTAATTTTGGAAAACGATATTATATTCGATGCACTTGTATAATCTATTCTTGTTCTAATGTATATGGCGTTTTATTACATAATTACTTCAACTTCTTACCCCTTAATGTTAATTATACGTACAATAAAGTGTTCTTTGCTGTACATAACTCGAACCCGAGACTTTTTTCACTGGATACGAGGTATTCCATCTTAGTACTCAGGGGTGACAACGCATCTGTATTTTGATTCTTAATCGAGGATAGATGTAGATATCTATGGGCCAAAGCATCCATTTACCATCAGGTGGACTATGTGCTCGTTTATCACCCTCATTACAGCAAAAAATATACGCTTTGGGGCATTCCGTCTTAGTCCCTGAGGGTGACAACGCACCTGTATCCTTGTTTGTTATAAATTGGTTGCGGGTATCCATGGGCTGCAGTAGTCACTTATTATCTGATGACTGATTGTCTGTGTGTCACTATTATTGCAACACTTTAAATTGCACTTAAAAATTTCATTGGTTCTGGACGGTATCCAACCCGAGCTGCTCGCGTTCTGTGAAATTTACTTAGCCCCTGCGCTACCATGGCTCTGATAACATTTTAGAATGAATATCTACGCTATTAATATTGCCTAAACTCTCGTTAACCATTTTTCATCACCATTATTACAGCCTGGCAAGTGACTATCAGGTGAACGGTGTGCTCGCTTGTTACCCTTATTTACATGATGCTTTGTCTTTGAATCTAAGATAATTAACTTGATTATCACTCTTTTAATTGATAGATTTCAGCAAAGAATTTCACGATTACATTATCAATCAAACTTTAGCAAATTTTTAAAAAATACAGTCGACCTATCAACTAATTAATTCATACTGAAATAACGGCCGCTTTTTCTCACGCCATCCCCAATTTTCAATTTCTACGAAAAAAGATTAATGGCCTGTTACAGGTTCTTTGCCGAATTTTATCTGCACTCTCTAATTTTTTATTACAATGTAAATTTATGGTGTACCTGAATTATTTAAACTTAACTGCAACGGTGATATATTGCTCAATATCTTAGTACTATTCGCATTGATCCAAATACGATTAAAAATGTCTCTACGTAGAAAAAGGCCGTGTGCATAGAATGCATAAAAAATAGAATGTGGTTACTTTCCTTATAAAGTCTGGTATCTTCCCAGATGCATTTTAAATGATTAAATAGTGAAGAGAGGCTCAAAATCAGTTAAAAATATTATTAAAATTACGAAAATCTTATTCAAAAGGTGTTATTATTATTTCTTTACGAAGTAAAGTTGTTAATCAAAAGCATTATAGTAGAAGTTTGTATATTAAATTAAAAAGGTTATTTATCCAAACCGTTTTTATCTTCGGGCTCGTTTTGTTCTGTTTGCTTTATTCCTTAGATAAGGTTTTCCGATTATTTTCGTTATTCAGCTGGTTGTTCTCGAGATATCTCTTAGGTTTGGGTTTTACAATAGCGACAGCGATTAGTGATGTTCTTCGAGAACCGCTCTTCAAAACTTTTCAGCAGAAATTTAAAAAAATCTAAAGATTTATTACCGTAGCAAATAAAAATAAAGTAAACTTATAATGTGTAACATAACACGACAGTGAGAAAATTATAAAATAATATAATTTCCCCACTGTCGCTCTCGAAGGCGTACCACTGAAAAGAGTGACAATTTTTAAATACCTGGGGCACTGAGTTACTGAAAATATGTCGGATGATGCTGACATAGAGAGGGAACGCAGGGTTCTAGCTATGAGAGCGAATATGCTCGCCCGTAGATTTGCACGGTGTAATATAGAAGTTAAACAAACTCTCTTCAGAGCCTATTGTCAGTCTTTTTACACCTGCAGTCTATGGGTTGATTGTGCACAGAGGACGCTTGCAACGCTGCGCGTCCAATATAATAACGGCTTCAGGATGCTGATGGGGCTGCCTCGGTACTGCAGCGCGTTGGCAATGTTTACTGAGGCTCGCATAGACAGTTTCCCAGTTATCATGCGCAAACGGGTTGCCTCCGCGTGGCGCCGCGCCCGGGACAGCCTCCTGGCGGCGATAAGGAGTCGCTATTGTTGTCCTATCTTGAGGCACTGGAACAGCGTCTATATCGGCCCGAGACCTTCTCTGATTAATATAAAAATATAATAATAAAATTACAACACAATCAGATCAGAAAAATAAAAATATCTGGTTTCCCAAAAGTGTCGGCTCCAACTAAGATACGAAACCATAATCCTCTAACTGTCCACACTGCGCGATATATCATGACTGATCTACTACAATAAGATTTATTTTCTATACGAACTTCACCACAATTTTAATTTAATCTAATTTTGAGATTTTGAAACTGGCAAGTTATCATGAAAAAATTTTCAATTTTTTAAATTGTTTTAATTTTACCAACCAAATATAAAACCGATACAAAGATATAAAAACATTTGAATGATCGTTGAACATCCCTAACTGTGATCAGTTAGTGTATAAATCAACCGCCCCTAGCAGACTGATAACGGGAGCGAAATTCTACTGTAAATCATACATTTGTTTTAGTAGCGGGACATTATGAAGCGAATATTAAGTTATATGATGCAAACACACCACAAAAGTTGGTATCATATTTACTATGTAGTATTTTATTCGTTTATTCCTTTTTTTTTTAAAGAAAACTAAATATATAAATCTTGGTGTACTTATCTGTTAGTAATCGTTTAATTTCTGAATGACTTGGCCTATTAAAATCATATTCACACAATATCTTTATTTTATCTAGTGGTAGAGCCATGCTGCACTATGCTATGTTATGGTTATAGCACAAATGGATCGGCTCGACTGGGGCAGGACCACTCTCTCACAGAATACCAGCGTAAAATAGCAGCTTAATGCTTGATGAGTGCAGAGAACCGGAGACCCTTTGTACTGAAAACGAGGCTTTCGATATTAGTCCTCATTGTTTAAAACGCATCTGCATTTTGATTCTTAATCTAGGATAAATGTACAGGTGGACTGTTTGCTCGTTTGTTACTTTTATTCTATAAAAAATATAATAAAGTCGCAAAATATGTATTCCGATCGCATGGTCGATCTCAATACCGACTTATTGGATACCCTGATTTTTGTTAAGCTTAAATTTAAAATAACCCGTTATATATATCTACTGCGGCTCATTAAAATCCACTGATAAACATGGGCTTCCCTTTGAATGTTTAGCTATTAATTTCATATGGTTATTCTTTTGTTACAGCCTATCAAACACTGCTGAACATAAGGCTACCTCTTAGATTGCTTCATAGGGAGGATATTTGCCATAGTTGGCAACCGTAGTTTTTCATTACTTTTGAGTTATTATGGTTGTCGTTGCTGCTGCCCATCTCCTGTGTCATTTCCCTCTGTCGCCTCTTACAATACCCTCAGGATGATGTTGGGTAGTGGATTCTCTTACGCCGCCACTACACGGCGTCGGCGTACATTGTTATATTATTTCATTATGTTTGAAAAAATATAATTTTTTTAGGGATTTCACCTATCAAAAAACTTGTAAAGTAAAACATTATCCAAGTACAAATTTTCAATGTAAAGAAATCTTTGGTAGAAGTTTCAAATTAAGTACTTTATCATTATTTTAGTACAGCCACGTTGCAGCTACATTAGAGTATCATCACAAATAGGTCGGCTCGACTGCGGCAAGACTACACTCTCACAGAATACCAGCGTAAAATGACCGCTTAGTACTTCCGTGATTCGTTTGGTGAGTGTAGAGAACCTGAGACGCTTTTTATTGGTAACGAGGCATTATATCTTAGTCCTTATGGGGTGACAACGCATAACCATCTTGATTTCTTTCTTGATTCTTCATCGAGGAAAGATATGTCTATTGACTATAACATCCACTTACCATCAGGTGGACTGTGTGCTTATTCATCACCTTTATTTTTTTAAATATCCTATCAATTTTACTGACAAAACACCTAACTGTTTAGTGCTAAGTCATGACATAAACAAAATATGTATAACATGACTGTACTATGTGTTGTGGTGTTTACCCGAAGATTGGTAACTTTCTTATCGTTACGCAACTTATCAAATCAGACTTGTTGTTTTATTTGCACACTGCTGCTCCTAATTCCACTTTGCCTGGAGGATATAAATAATTTATTAGGACTGATGTACTAGTACCACATGCATTGTGTGTTTTCGTTTTAATATTAACGTTGAAGGAGTCGTGGTAGCTCAGGAGGGGCGAGTCTTATTTTTTAGAAATACATTTTGCATATTTTCATTTTAAATAGCATTAACTGCGTATAAGTAACATGAGAAATTATATACTATTTGTATAATTTTGTTCGAAGCTAGTGACACGCCCTGGCTTCGCCTGAGTAGGATCTATTAATGCGGCGTTATTTAGATTTAAGGTTATCTTTGTTATATTTTATAAATTATAAGTTTTTTCCAAAAAATATCCTATTTTTTTAGGATAAAATATAGCCTAGATCACTCCTGATATTGCCCTCTATGTGTTTGTGAAGTTTCATTACAATGAAAAGACAGACAGACCGACAAAAATTTTAAAATGGTTATTCATGTCTTGATTGCATGCAAATAACACCCTCAGCTATATAAAAGGCAGTTAATTCAATATTACAGACAGACACTTCAATTTTGTTATGTGTACATATATATTCGATTTGTTTTATCTGGTTTTATCTTAAATTAAGAAACTATACCAACTGAAATAATACGTCAATCTATATTATGCAAGTAATACGATATGACAAAATTTTAAAATCATGAAATATATACATTAATAATGCTATAACACCTTAGGTATCAAATTTAAATATTGAACTTCACGTCTGTGTTTTAGATAAAGCACCTAATAAATATGATTTTTTTTAAATTAAACTAAATTCACAGGTATAATCGCGTTTATTATTAATCCTCGACATTTAGAATGCTTTATGCTTTTGCTTTTTAGCCATAGTGCGGCTACTGCCTTAATCAAAGTTACTGACAACATACGGTGGGGTATGGATAATAAACAACTCACAGTCATGACCTTGCTGCATTTCAGTAATGCGTTCAATACTGTTGATTTCGGTATACTGTCGAGTCATATCTCCATCAGTAATTAACTGGTTTCAAAGTTATCTCTGTGACCGTCGGCAGTGTATTCGTGTCGATGAAACTCATTCATCTTGGTGTGATATTACTACAGGCGTGCCGCAGGGCGGCGTGTTGTCACCTTTACTCTTTTCCATTTTCATTAATTCAATCACTCATAAAATATCTTCTCTCTACCACATGTATGCGGATGATGTCCAGATTTACACCCAGTCAACTCTTGAGAATTTGCCGAATGCAATCGCTACATTGAATAACGATTTAAATATTATTCATGAATGGAGTAAATCATATGGCCTAAATGTCAATCCTAAAAGTCACAGGCTATCATAATTGGTAGCCAGAGCTTTATCTCAAGAATTGACTGGTTCTCCGTACCATCTATCATATTCGATAGAGTTGTAATCCTTTACTTTGACAATGTCAAAAATCTTGGTATTTATCTAGATAATTCCTTAAATTGGATACGCCAACTGAATGCGGTAAGTAAGAAAACCTTTGTCGCTCTTTGTTCACTGTGTCGCCTTCGATCATTTCTTCCCATTCCTACAAAAATTATGCTCGCACAGTCTCTTCTCTTTACGATTCTCGATTATGCTGACGCAAGCTATGTGGACAGAACTGAGGACCAGCTAAAGAAGCTTGAGAGACTTAAAAATACTAGTATTCGGTTCATATTTGGATTGCGCAAATTTGACCATATTTCCCAATTTCGCTCACGTCGCAAGTGGTTACCTATCCAACTTCGCCGTAACATGCATATTCTTTCTATTCTGTACTGTGTATTATTTCACCTTTCTACTCCTCCCTATCTAAAGGAGAAGTTTAATTTTGTAGGGCTTCCTGGGGAACCTCTACGCTCTTCAAGAAAATTCTTCATTTTAAGGGTGCCAACTCACAATACATCATTTTTTAATAAATCTTTTACTGTCCAGTCTATTAAGCTCTGGAATGCCCTACCTTTGCATATACGTGAAGCACAAACTATTGTAATCTTTAAACGACTACTTAAAGAGCATTACTTGCCTCAATCGTTCGGACACCGTTAGGATAAATTATGTGATTATGTATTTATCAGCTTTATATTATTGTTTGAGGAATTTTGTATATATATATTTTTGGGTGGATATGTGAGTTTGTTTATATATTTATATATATATATATGTAGGCGAAAGAGGATCATTCCAGATGCACTCATGATGGATGGCGCAAATATGCGTGCTTTACAACATAAAGCACAAGAAAATATAATGAACAGATCGTTAAAAATTCGTCGCAAATATATAGTACGCTTTTCCAATGACGTTAATTTCAAAAAATCCTATATAACAACAACGGTTGCTACGTTACTACAGATACGACGCTTTGCTAGTGTAAAACCTTTTCACCGTTTACCCTTGATCTGGCCAGTATTTTATAGTCGTGCCTACACGGCCAATCCTGACATACGACCGTCCTCGGGCAAGTCTCTGCATTAATCCCTGTAACAAACCGCTCCCTCCGCTCGTCTATCCTGACCAGACTTACTATGAGTGAGTGAATGACCAAATATAGGGACACTATATTTGGGCATTCACTCACTCATACGCAAGGCGATTACGTTTGACCACATGCAAACTAACACTAGCTAAGGTATCCTTTTGACCAGCCGTCATCTCATATGACAACATGGACCGGACAACTGGCTGTTTCCACTAAGCACACACAGGCTTCAGGCACAGGCACCTTCGACCACGCATGGACCGGACGGCACATTTCTCTCAAGCCACCACGTACAGCTGTAAACTAGTATGTCCCTACGATTAACCGCTCGGGTCTGGTCCGGACGATACTGTTATCTGTACTCTGTTTAATCAACCTGACTGGACCGGACGGGTGCGTGCCTTCGACCAGTGTAACTCCACAATTCACAAGCCTGGACCGGACGTATGTGTCCTTTCAACCAGCCGCGCGCGGTTTGGCCCGGTACGACATTGTCCTTATGACCAGCTTCATACAAAACCAACCCTCAACATCAAACACCAATTCTTTCGACCACACAATATTCATAGCAAAACTGATACACTCATCAACATATTAGAACATAAAAAGGCCACTCATTCTCTCAATTCATAGCATGTTAAAGTTAAACATTGCCCCGGTACATCGCTAAACATTTCGAACTTTAAAATGTACCCCCTGTAAATCATATTTCGCAATGAACATAAAACTCAGATAACAAATCCAGTAATAACTTCATCAGGCACGATTTTTTTAGGAATTTACTCGATGAGTGATCATAAGTGAAGACCACTTTCAGACGCTGTTTCTTTAACTCGGGTTTCTTTCTTAACGGATATGCCATTTTAGTAAACTTAAACTCGTTAAGACGATTAGCTGCATGATCTTTTAAAGCGATTGTAAATGCTATTATCAAATGAAATCATTTTCTATCTAAGCGTTTATACTCTATATCCGAGTTTCGATGGTCTGGATTAAAATGCAAAATTGCGTTGAATTTTTACTCACGGTTGACACATGCGGCATTACCAATACTCGTGATAAAACACCTACTTCACGTCCACATATGTACCTACGCATACATGGTCGTCGGTTAAGGTTACTTAAACATACTTTGTATAATAATAATTACGGAGTAATATCACATTTGGTCACTCTTTCCGCCAAGTTTTCCCGAAAAACTCATTATTTATAGTGTGCCAAGACACAGAGAAATCATTTAAGTTATCTATTTTTTACACACAGTGATCACATTGCCGCAATGACTAGCAACAAACTGTTACCCTATCTTCATCACTTCTTGTGATACGATCTACTGTAGAGACAACGACTATCAGGTCGTTCCAAGTCGACCAACAGTATCTCTACGAGACAAAGGCCTTCTACCACACCATCAGATGTTCATCGCTCCTCAATGGCTCACAAGTAAATCGCAGTTACAACTACGCACTAATTCGTGCAATGCGACCAAATAGTAATAACAAGTGACTAATAGTATGAACGTACTACTTCAAATAGGTATTGACCTATTTGAAGTAGTACGTTCATTATTTCAAAGGAAACTTTACATCACAAAATAAAATGTCCAAGAGCCATAACCTTTTCAATCATTTTCATAAAAATATATTGCGATGCCAAAGTTAATATGTTCATTTCTTAAAAATTTTCTCTAAGGGACTTTTTACAATTTAGGTTATAAATCTCCCGTACGGCTATCTTTTTCAAAACAAATATGGCTTCAATGTAAGTCGCATTACCCCGTAGCAAAATTTCATAAGACATCACGCTATGAAAGTAACTTGTTGCAGGGAAAACAATGTGCAGATAATATGAAAAATTGGCTTCGCAGAGGGAGTGACCCGTCAGTATCTGTTGCAACTTTCGAAGTTGATATTTAGTTAGAGGATGTTTCTCGCACTTTGCCCGATCAAGATTTTTCACAGTCTGATTTCACAGTGCAAACCTCACCATCTTTATAGATGTGCGAAGAGCAACCAGAACAACTTGAAAAAACAAAGCCAGATTACGAAGGATCTAAATCCCCGCACTCGGATTCGGATGAACTGGATTTGATTTGACGGACCCAGGCAATTGGCCAGGGGTGGAAAAATGACTGACCAACAACGGTCTTCCTTTAGCAATCAGGCTGTATTATTAGCAGAAAATCATCCCGATAACATTGAATTTAGATCTACTGAACGCAATGGCAGATATTTAACATCTTCTATGTGGTACAGGACATTAGCTAATTGCGAAGGGGTTAAAAGATCTTGGCTTATATATTCTAAGACAAATAATGCAATTTTTTGTGCGTGCTGCAAGATTTACCAGAAACCGTATTCTACCACCACATCTGCATTGTGTTCATTAATTGGAAAAAAGTTTCAGAGAGATTAACCCAACACGAGGCAACTCAAATGCACATCACGTGAACTTGCTTCTTGCCGAGGTTCATCAAGCGATTTTGTTGATCTTAACTGTTTGATAATGTATCTTAAATTTAAACAATGGTAGAGTTCGTCGAATTTAAAGCTGCACGCGCCTTCCTTGTATTTTGGTAGATTTTATTACTGCTGCTATATATCCAAATATAATAATCCTAAAATCTACGAACACATAATAAAAAGAGTGTGCAGATTTAGATTTTAAAATACTTAATACGGCAAATGTGACTAAATCTACCAAGACTGTAAGCAAGGCGCAGGCAGTAAATTAGACGATCCCTACCTTCATAATTTAAAGTAAACACAAAAATCGGTTTTATTTAATTTAATGATCAAATTATTTATGCAATCATTTTTGTATAGGTTATCTAAAAAAATGCTGTTGACCATGAGAAACCATTTGCCTAAGCGAACGGCGGCTCTTTGGAGAATCTTACTGAGAAATTTCTTGTTGTAGTGGGTGACGAAGAGTATCGTGTCATGGCGAATAGAACACTATATATACATATATGTATATGTATATTATATCTTTACTTTATCTTTTATTATGTATTAGTAATTTATATTATTACATGTATGTCTATATATCGCATGTATTGATATTATATTATGTATATTTATATTGCACCACCTATCTAGTATTCATTGTTTTATTCCTTTACACCTTCGGTTGCCTGGAAGAGATCGCTATGTAGCGATAAGGCAGCCACATTGTATATATAATCTGCTTTTTGTTATGTTATTTGTATATTTGTTTGTGGTGTACAATAAGTATATTCTTTCATTCATGCTTTACAGTACATATTGTCACGGGAGGAGGGGTGAATTTAAAGCATCTTCAAATCTTGAAAGTCAGGAATAATAAATAAAAAGTAAAAATAATTAATAGTATTCGCGTGGATATTACAAATCAATTTACTTGTTTTAATAATCGGAGTTTTTCTGCATAATAGAATTTGTAACAAAGATATCTTCAATAGAACCAAAGAAACTGACTTAGTCCAACGGATCAGTAATTTGAAGCAACCATGGGCCGGCCGTGTAGCTCGAAGAACTAACAACCAATGGGGAACAAAGGTCTTCGAGTGGCAGCTTCGTACCAGCAAGCAAAGTGTAGGCAGCCTCCCACTGGATGGAGCGACGACCTGGTAAGACATGCAGAAAGTTAATGGATACAGGTGGCTATTCACAATTTCGTTATCGAGTCGAGGGAACTCGCTCTTCGAAGCGCCTGCTTAGGGCTCGAGCTCGACCACACTCTATACGAGTGACATCCCGAAAGATCCAGTAATCAATACTGTTCTATTCGCCATGACACGATACTCTTCGTCACCCACTACAACAAGAAATTTCTCAGTAAGATTCTCCAAAGAGCCGCCGTTCGCTTAGGCAAATGGTTTCTCATGGTCAACAGCATTTTTGTAGATAACCTATACAAAAATGATTGCATAAATAATTTGATCATTAAATTAAATAAAACCGATTTTTGTGTTTACTTTAAATTATGAAGGTAGGGATCGTCTAATTTACTGCCTGCGCCTTGCTTGCAGTCTTGGTAGATTTAGTCACATTTGCCGTATTAAGTATTTTAAAATATAAATCTGCACACTCTTTTTATTATGTGTTCGTAGATTTTAGGATTATAATATTTGGATATATAGCAGCAGTAATAAAATCTACCAAAATACAATGAAGGCGCGTGCAGCTTTAAATTCGACGATCTCTACCATTGTTTAAATTTAAGATACATTATCAAACAGTTAAGATCAACAAAATCGCTTGATGAACCTCGGCAAGAAGCAAGTTCACGTGAAGACATTTTTAATACATTCTCTACTTATTACTAATTTTAATATATTCAGAAGAATTCGATAGTAAATAAGTACACGTCACGTTTAATTATAAAAAGCCTTACGCCTAATAAAAAATTAACAGCAAATAGCAATATGACAGAGAATTCTCCGTTAAATTTCGAATCGCGGGTGAGAAATTACAACCCTCTAATAATGTTATGCAGCCCCGGAACTTTAATTTTTTAAGGTGGGGCAAAAACTGAAAAATGCTGCCCCGCCCACTTATATTTACTTTTACATTTATCATCTTTATAATTTCATCTATCAGATGTCCACTAATTGATTGACATTTGGACATATAGGCCTTCCGGAAATAATGCATCCATCGCTGTTCTTTCTGTGTTAAGCCTATTTATTTACAGATATATAGACATGAACTTGTAGGATATATATTTTACACATACCACAGGATAGGATTTAAAATAAAAATTTGTATAATAAAAATAAAAATGAAATATATTATTGCATTTGTGAATTGAAATTCCAATTTTACTCTTCGAACTTTTTGTTCAGCAAATAAATCTATGGCCTTGTCATAATTTAACTTGTGTGTTCGATTTTCTATCGCTAAGATTTCAAAACTCGATAAGCGTTCCTGGCTCATAGAAGATCGCAAATAATTTTTAATTAATTTTAGTTTGCTAAATCTTCGTTCACAGCTTGCGGATGCAGTAGGAAGCGTAGAGTAAATTCGTAGGGCAATACAAATATGGGGAAAAGCATCCTGCAAATCATGCGCATAGATCTGTTGCAAGAGATAAAAACCGTTAGCTCTTTCTATATCACCAAGTAAAAGCGGAGCTTGCTCTTTAAAAACGTAGAGTTCCTGGCAGAAATCAACGGTGCTTAAATCTCGCTCGTATTTTCAAGCCAGATCTGCTCCATACTTTTGCAGTTCTTCAAACAGTTCTAAGTTGACATTTTCAAAATATTAGTACCATTAAGAAAAGCAAAATTCAAATTCAGCATGGTAGCACAATCAAACCTCTTTTTAGTTTCTGATACGATTCGATAAAATACCATCATTATTTCTTTAGAAAATAGTTGAACAGGTTGGAGTGTTTGTAATTCGTCTTCACACACCTCATCGAAATGTTTTTTACGTTTCGGAATTCGTTTGTTTTGCAAAATAGGGTCAACACCACTTTTTTCAGCAACTTCTTCAGCTTCTTTTATCCAATATTCCATTGGATTTTGTCTCATTTTTTGCAAAGTTTTGAGCAGACCATCCATTAGTGCGACGGAACGGTCAAGGATAATATCTTCTTTCTGAATTTCTATATTCACTCGATTGATTTCGCGGAGAATATTCGCCCCAATAGTTAAATTAAGAATAAATTTAAAATTCTTTATAGCAGTTAAGAGATGACCTGCCTCGTACTTAGCTTCTGGTGCATGAGAAGTTTACTTAACTTCTTCTAAGGCTTCTACTATTTCTGGCAAATTATTTAATAGGGTATTCACAGCAACACGTTTCGCCGACCATCTCGTCTTACTACTTCCTTTTAAATTTGTTTTAACGTATTTTTTCATAATGTCCCACCTAGTAGTGGAGCCAACAAAAAAGCAATATACTTTTTGAATCGGTCCAAACAGGTTAATAGGTTCCTGGCATGATGAGGCAGAATGAACACCTATAAGATATAAGGACTGAGCCAAGCACGGTACGAACTCGGCCAGCTCATTCCTTTCTGCAATCCTGGCTTTTACTCCTTTATGGATGCCGGCCATATTGGACCCATTATCATAAGATTGGCCACGACATTTTCCAATATCTAAATCATCAACTGCCAATTTTTCTCAAATCTGTTGACAAATATCCTCTCCTGTTTTTCCAGCAACTTCTATGAAATCAATGAAACTTTCTTTTATTTCACACACATCGCCAGGTCTTTTTACATATTGAATAACCTGGCTCATTTTTTCTGTATGGGATACATTTGGAGTGCAGTCGAACATTATCGTGTAGTATTTGGCTTCTTTGATGTCATTTAAAAAGCTATTTCTAACTGTTTTTGCCATTATGTCAATTATTTCTTTTGTAAATATATTCTGTATTGTCTTTGATAAATATGATACTTGTCCCTTTTTTAAGTGTTGTTATTGAAACTTAAGAGTTGAATTATGATTGGCGAGCAGGAAATTAAGTTCAAGAAGTTACCTTGACTAGGCTGAGGACATTGTGTGATGAGCTCGCTAGGAGTTTCGTGGGACCCGCGAAAAGGCAGAAAGGCAAAAGGCAGTTTGTGGATAGATCATCCACAAACTGCCTCATCATCATCATCCACAAACAATACAGCATCCACAATAATACGCAGGATCTGTCTCCATTTTACTTTCTCTGAGTGAATTACTCTCTCGATGTCTTGATCAATACCCTAGCATGATTTCATTTGTTGTACCCGTGTTTTCCACTTGATCATACACTCTATGTGCATTTGAGTTGCCTCGTGTTGGGTTAATCTCTCTGAAACTTTTTTCCAATTAATGAACACAATGCAGATGTGGTGGTAGAATACGGTTTCTGGTAAATCTTGCAGCACGCACAAAAAATTGCATTATTTGTCTTAGAATATATAAGCCAAGATCTTTTAACCCCTTCGCAATTAGCTAATGTCCTGTACCACATAGAAGATGTTAAATATCTGCCATTGCGTTCAGTAGATCTAAATTCAATGTTATCGGGATGATTTTCTGCTAATAATACAGCCTGATTGCTAAAGGAAGACCGTTGTTGGTCAGTCATTTTTCCACCCCTGGCCAATTGCCTGTTTCCGTCAAATCAAATCCAGTTCATCCGAATCCGAGTGCGGGGATTTAGATCCTTCGTATTCTGGCTTTGTTTTCAAGTTGTTCTGGTTGATAAAGATGGTGAAGTTTGTACTGTGAAATCAGACTGTAAAAATCTTGATCTGTTTGATCGGGCAAAGTGCGAAACATCCTCTAACTGAATATCAACTTCGGAAGTTGCAACAGATACTGACGGGTCACTTCCTCTGCGAAGCCAATTTTTCATATTATCTGCACATTGTTTTCCCTGCAACAAACTGCTGCATTGCATTGTACTAAATTAATAGCTGGAATAAAAAGGCTGTTTTACTTCTCAGTCATACAATGACTGCCTAGGTGTGATAAACAAAACACGACGTAAATTTTTTAAGTAATAGTTTAAATAACAACGAATTGACGACGTAAGTGATTGCACGTATTACATTGAATTTTAAAAATAAATATAGTAACTTAAAAAGCATAAGATAGTTATGATAAAATACTTACCTAGAAAGGCGATCGATGAGCTGTGATAGATTTATTGATGCGACAATCAGTATTTTACCTTCGGTTGATCGACAAGTACTAAATTTTAGTAAATAATAAACATAAACAAACAACACACATGTTTAAAACAAAACACTGTGGTGGAGAGAGATCGACGAGGGAGTTTTCGAATATAGCTTCATCCCTTTCGCTCGCACGGTAACAAAACTCGTGCTGCCGCGATCTGCGATTCCTGCGGGCGAGCGGGCGCGTATTTTGAACTATGCCTACGCGCCTCGCGAATAATAATGTTCGTGCAGCGCGTCTCACTCCGCGCTCTCGCCGCGCCCGGTCACGTGGTCCGTGTGCTGTACCCCTGGGTATCGGTCGAGTTGATATGGCCACAGTAAAACAAGAGTGAAATTTCTGTACTTGTACTATTGTTGTATTTATTCTGTGGTCAAAGTTAAGTAAATTCGTCTGTGAAGTGTGAATTTGGCCGCCTCTGAACTTCCGCCCGGGGCTAGGCCAACTTGCTCCCCTAGATCCGGGGCTGATGTTATGGACTATTTAAACATTAAAATACGTTTTACAAGTAGTTGAGCAATATATGTATAAATTATTTGACGCTTAGTAAATATTTAAAAAGAAAGAGTAAGTGTATAGAATAGAAGAGAATAGAATAATTTTATTTAGTATAGATTATTACATAATACTTATAGTCATTTTTTATTTACCACTGGTTCGGAAAATACCTCTGTCCTGGGACTTTTTTAAAACATATTTCACTTTACAAAATTTTGTTTGTACAAAATTTTAAATGAATTTAATAGAACCAACATGTTGGCGATCACCAAATTCCCAGGGTTTTTTTTCATTTACGTATTCTTTAATACTATAATAACCCTATTTGTACAATTTTTCTTTAATAAAATATTTAAACATTTTATTGACATATTTTGTATATTTTGTGGGATTTTGTTGTAAAAGCGTATACATTGACCCATTAATGAATTACTAATTCTGTGGAATCTAGTAACTGGTATTACAAGCTTATATTTGTTCCTAGTGTTTAAAGTATGAACATCTTTATTCTTATCAAAGCTATTAATGTTTTTATGTACATACGTTACATTTTCATAAATATATTGCGATGCCAAAGTTAATATGTTTATTTCTTTAAATTTTTCTCTAAGGGACTCTTTACAATTTAGGTTATAAATCTCCCGTACGGCTCTCTTTTTCAAAACAAATATGGCTTCAATGTCAGTCGCATTACCCCGTAGCAAAATTCCATAAGACATCACGCTATGAAAGTAACTAAAATAAACTAACCTAGCAGTCTCAACATTGGTGAAATTTCTAATCTATCTTGCAGCATATGCTGCAGAACTAAGTCTGCCTGCTAATTTAGATATATGAGGGCCCTATTAAAGCTTCGCGTCAATAGTAATACCAAGAAAAACAGTGGTATCCATAAGACTCAACTCTTCCCCATTTTTTTTTTTTTATAGGATAGGGTGACAAACGAGCACACAGTCCACCTGATGGTAAGTGGTTGCTGTGACCCATAGACATCTACATCTATCCTCAATAAAGAATCAAAATGCAGATGCGTTGTCACCCGGGAGGACTAAGATGGAATGCCTCTTTTCCAGTAAAAAGGGTCTCCGTTCTCTACACTCACCATACGAAATACAGCAGTGTTAAGCTGCTACTTTACGCTGGTATTCTGTGAGGCGTGGTCCTCCCGGTCGAGCCGACCCATTCGTGCTAACTATACTACTAATATAGCTGCAGCATGGCTCTACCACGTATAAAAAATTTAAGAGCACATTGGTATTTGAATGTTTAATATTAGGTATTGTAAACTTAATACATTTTGCCTTATTGCCGTTTAGGAGCAAATTGTTGGCGTTAAAACAATGTACAAACTTGGATAGAGCATTATTTAGATCGTCATAATTAATTGAATGCCGCTTGAGGTTGAAAATTAAAGAGGTATCATCAGCAAATAATACTACGAGTATATCGTGATTGTACCCAACAAGATTAGGTAACTCATTAATATACACTAAGAACAGGAGTGGGCTAAGAATCGAGTTCTGAGGAACGCCCATTGATATTACTGGATCCGGAGGAACCTTTACCATTGATAACGACTTTTTGAGTTCTGTTATTTAAATATGAAATAATAAGTATAAGTGCAATATTTTTGATACCGTAATGTTCTGCTTTCCTGATTAATATCTCATGATGAACACAATTGTAAGCCTTGGAAAGATCTCAAGGCATTTAAAATATATTTCATAAGCTCAACGCAGGTGGTGAGTTGCCGAGCGACCCCTTGTGAAACTAAATTGATTTTTATTGAGTAATTTATTTTTATTAAACAAAAATTAACAATTGATCTAAAATAATCTTTTAAAAAATTTTACTGACAGTTGGTAGTACAGAAATAGTTCTAAAATTAGCGGAGTCCAATGTATTAACAGATTTAAATATAGGTATTACTTTACTATGTTTCATTAAATCAGGAAATACACAGGGGGATGAGTCGCCCGCGTCCGTAGGCTTCGACCACCTAATCCTAGGCCCACCCTACACGTGTCCTCCGGGTGGTGCTAAACAAGCGACAAAGCCGAAAGAACAGACTTGGCTCCTCGCCGTGTGGTAACGGCGTAAAAATACCATCCTACTTTCGCGCCATGAGGCACAAAATAAAAGAAGTGGCCCCGAGTTCCCGGCGCCCCTTTAATGGGGCAGTGGTACGAAGAATCTCCGGGAGGAAAACTGGTGACGAAATTTGCCACCCGTCACGTTCTGTCTCGGAGGGGCGAAAAGTGGATTGCGGAAGCCCGTCTGGCTACGCTGAATGTATGTGGAGCAATGAATAATAAGATGGATGAAATATGCGATATTATATGATAGAGGAATAGATGTGTTATGTGTAAATGAGACGAAACGGAAGGAAAGGATGCCACTACACATGGCATGTATAGTACTGGTCTGGTGTGACGAGACCGAGCGGGCATGCCAGGGGTCGGTATCATCCTTTCAGAAAGAATGGGTGATTGTGTGAAAGAGTATGAATGTGTAAGCCGAGACTGCTATGGATACGAATGAAAGTGGGCTTAAAGAAATTGTTTGTTCTAGGGCCTGCACCCTTGAATATCTAAGCCAATTATATCCGAGAGCAGTTTTGGAAGTAATGAAAATATTGTTATACTAGCTGTTACCGCGGCTTCGCCCGCATGGTCACTGAAATGAACTATCCATTGCTTTTTGAATTGAAAGAAAACTGATTTTATAGATTTGTCAGAGATGCAGCCATTAAAAGAAACTGAGCAAAATTGATTCGTCAGCCTATTTAAATGTTTTGAAACGCAGCGTGAAATAAAACGGAAAGCATGAAAATAGCCTGTTTATTCCAAATGGAAATGGGATATTTTTAATTAAAGGAAACAGAGCATAATTATCCATCAGGGATGCAGACTTTGAAAAGAAACTGAGCTAAATTGATTCGTCAGAGATGCAGTTTTCTGAATTGAAAGGAAACTGAGCCAAATAAAAGATCCGTCAGAGATGCAGCCTTTGAGTTGAAAACTGAGCTTAAAGGTCCGTCAGAGTGCAGCATTTAGAATTGAAAAGAAACTGAGCTAAATAAAATTTTAAATTGAAAGGGAAGATCTGTAGGAATTCTGATTAATTGATTGTGGAATTTTGGAAAAAAACTTACTGAACACTATTTTAAGACGCTACTGTACACAATGTTATAAGTTTTTCTATTCGGGAAAGAATGTGGAATTCTGGGCATTTGACACACGCGAACATGCTACATACAGCTGACCATGAGAGAAGCACGGTTTTTCTAAGTTGACCCCCGCTACCTGTAACGTTTGCCCTTGCGCTTTATTAATTGTCATTGTAAAACTGAGCTTAATAGGGAACTGCAACCTTTTGAATTGAAAAGGAAGATCTGTGGGAATTATAGGGATCCGTGGTATAATAACATTTTCACCTTTTCCTACGCCTGTCAAAATTGTAGCACCGATTATGTTCCGTCCAAGATGTGTCACACGCAGCCTTGTCCGTTACATAACCGAGGAACATCTAAATTTCGCTACCTGCTACTGGGACGCCTAATTTTAATTGAAGCTTATGTGAGGCACACCTGACAACTCTAGAGAATTTAGAAACTATACGGGATATGAAGTGCTCTGTTCTGTGTCCATAACTGTGTCTACTGACAAATACTCTGTTATTTCTCCTGCTACTTCGCTTAATATATCTGAATTTATTTTGTTAACGCTCTCATTTTTTGGTGCAAGAATCGCCCTTTCACATAACCATTTGTCTTCATGCATGTTGTTCGTTAAATCTGAATAAACGCTCGCAATTAATTCGGAATGACTCTGTACTAAATTACAAAAATCTCTCGTCAATTTAACGCAGCCCTCAGCATCCGTTTCCAACCGCCCATCGCCAATTTTTAATAGTGTGTCAGCATAGTTTCCAGCATTGATATCATTATACAAATGCAGCATTGATCTCATATTCGTAGTTAAACTGAATTTTGTCACCTTGTTCCATAAAATAGACGACTTGAGGCATGCTTTAATTTTATCTGCAGGTGTGCTCTTTTGAATGACAGGTAAAGTTTGGCGAAAGTCACCAGCCAATAAAACCACCATTCCTCCCATTATATCGGTATTGCTGCGCAAATTCTGGAGCGTTCGATTTAGTGCTTCTACAGCTTTTTTATGCGACATTGTACTTTCGTCCCACACTAAAGTTTGCATTGTCGTAGCATTATACCTCGTGCACTATTTTTGCTAAAGTTGCAGATCGGCGATTCTTCCTGGGCTAGATTTAGAGGGAGTTTTAAAACAGAACGTGCAGTGCGGCCCCGCTTAGCAGCGTGGCGGCTATACCGGAGGAAGCTACAGCCACAGCAATGTTTTATCTTTCCGTACTTGCGCTAATAATAAATTTAACAAAATGTTTTCCAGTTCCTCCAGGGGCATCTAAAAGAAAAGTGCACCATTTCCAGATTCAATTTGTCCTAATACTTTGTCAAAACTCGTTTTTGTTCGGGAAACAAGCAGGTACAAATTCGGCTACTTGCTGCTGCAAAGCTGGTATATCGTAGTTTGTTTCGTATAATTTCATAACTTAGTTCATTTTCGGTTGTTCGCTGAGGCTTATCATTCAAAGTCGCTTAATTTTTGCCTACCATTGCCATTACTTTATCTTCAATTTTCCAAGTGCTTCATTATAAATGTGTTCATTGTATGTCATGTTCCCGTGTGTCTGCTGTAACCTTCGCAAAATATCTTCCGCCATGTACTCTTTATATTTGTCCCACAATTTATGTGCATTAGATAGCCCGCAAGATGATATGAGAGTTGCATAAAGATCCCTAATTTTGGCTGGTGACTGGCACTGCACAGCTTCCTCCATGGTTTCATCCCAGTGATTATCGTTTTCTAAAAGATGCAGAGCTTCACATGCTTCTCTATAAGTTGCGCATTCCTGACCGTTGACAATTTTAAGGTCTTTATATCCTGTAGGACCCCGAACATGGTGCAGCAGCAATCGTAAACAGAAACATTCAAAATTAGTTACATGGACGGTATACACGACCAAGGGCATCTGATGACTTTACACCGGGCCAATTTGCAACAGGCGCGCCTTGAATACGGCGTTTCCACTCCTACCTAGATGTGTTCCAAGTATAATAGCGGGGGACTTCAGAATATAACAACGTTTTGCAAAGGGTCAGTTTGACAAAGTTAAAAGAAGGCTGTTAGTGTAGTTTTGGCGGTGATGCAATTCTTTCTTGAAATTTCTTTCGGTGAAATATACACGCTCCATTTTCTAAGTGCACAGCAAGGTGAGTAACTGTTGGGTGCCTTTCGTGTAAAGGAAGCCAAGGAGACGCCACGCTGCCTCGTTACTGCTGACATAACGCCCTGCTTGAAAGGTATGTACTTCATTAACGGATTTGACTCACCTTCACTCCTGAGATTAAATATTGCTTGGTCGCTTCCTTTATTTATGTACTTACAGATATACTTGATTGCGCGGATAGAGCTACATGCTTCTACATTAATGTGGCATTAAACATTTTACATAGAATGGGCGAATACGGGACAATCCAGCTGTTATCTAAGGTTTCGAACGCTCCAGAGCGAGATTTGATTGTAACTTTCCTGCCACCATCTTCGGGAGCTCTGCGTCTGTATAAAGGTAGCCATTGTCATTGTGCACTGTTTCTTTTAATAGCTGTTTAGGAATTTCTTTGTACATTTTCCTTCTTTCATACATGGCGATATTGAATTTCGTGCTCCATGGACCGTGAATCATATTTCGGAAGATGGTATCATACAATTCTTTATCTTGCTCAGGATCCGGAATCTCGGCGCTTATTATGTCGTCTATTTGGCTGGGCCGCAACTTCTCTTTAAGCCATATTAGAATGTGGGCATGCGGTAATCCTCTTTTGCCATTCAATTGAATACATGAAGCACTGCACCTCTCCGAAAATTTTCCTTTGTTAATTACATACATTAATTTTGTACTTTTAATCTAAATACTCTAGCAACTAAATCGTGTCTGTCAGTACTTTTTGGCTCGGCATTAGCTCCTCAGTTATTTCTTTCCATGTGGGATTGCAAGTAAAAGTAACAAAAGATCAGGTCTTCCGTAAGTTCGTACATAGGCGAATCCGTCTTGTGTGTACTCATGTAGGTAGCGGGGACTGTTAACGAATGATGAGGGCAGAATTATCATTTTACCTAAATCTCTGGGGCTTACATTGGCGTCACTAGAAACTGCATCTTGTAAATGTATATAATTCTCAACGCAGCTTTTTGATTTAAAGATATATAACGGAGACGTTCACTTTCTACCTTCATACATGTCTACAAAAATTGATGAAATAATTGTCTACACCAGGCTAAGAGGTTAAAATCATTTTCTCGCAACATCATATGATACATAAAAATCCATACATAATACTTTTTGTTCGGAGTAGGCTCCTTTGTGACCAGGTTAATGAGTGGAATTTGAAAATGATAACCCTCTTGTCCTTTGCAATAAATCAATGGGTATTGCAGAGCGTCATAAAACTTGTGTGTATCAGCTACCCGTTGCAACGTATCATCACTTGCTCGCAAGACAATGTCTCGTGAAGAAAATTGAGCACCACTAATTACGGCTGCTATTTCGTTTATCAAGGTGCATTGTAGCGCCTTTCATGCTCTCCTCGAGGGTCCGATCTGCGTGAATGACGACTTTATAATCCTCTTCAGGTAGGTTTTCTAAAGCAGTTTTAAATGTTTTGACTAAAATGTTACGTTTATGCAAGAATCTTTGAATTTTGAACACTGTGTCTCTCTCAACTCCTGGATAAATTGGCAGCGACGGTCTACCTCAATTTCTTCGTCACCCATAAAATATACTTGTAAAATTTATGCTGTTCGTTTTCAGCTTGAAAAAGTGAACCTATTCTATGATAAATTTGCCCTTGCACCGTAAATGTAGGCGAAAATCCCGCATTATTATTTCCCGGTCAACTCGAAGGACGTCATTTGAAAGCATGAGTTATATTTCGGATCCTGTTTAAAAGCGCCGTGACTCATTAGCATCATATAAAAGAGAGTTTTCAAAGGTTCTTCTGGTTCCCCAAGTAACGGAAGAGACACTTTGCCATTGGAACAACACATGACTGCGGTCTCATCTTTCCATTTTAAAGCGCTGCAAAATCGACACGCCTTGTCCATCAGTCCGATAACAACTAACCTGTGATTTTTATAATCAATCAACGGATCATAATTGAATGCTGCGTCATTAAAACCGACCAATTGTTTCTTTGAAAATTTTGTCGACGTTCAGCTTGGAGCTGTGCATTTGCATCTCTTCGCACCTGTGTCTGTTCTGGTGTTTCAGATGCCCTTATAGTAGATTGACGTTCAGCTTGCTCAATGAGTTTGTGTTGAGTTTCATCAGGTGTTTCCGCGGCTCTTAAAGCGGCCTGACGTTCCGCTTGTTCGAATAGCCTTTGCTGACTTTGAGCAGGTGTTTCAGTAGCTCTTAAAGTAGATTGACGCTCTGCCTATTCAAGACGCCTTTGCTAACTTTGATCAGGTGTTTCAGTAGATCTTAAAGTAGCTTGACGCTCTGCCTGTTCAAGACGCCTTTGCTGATTTTGAGCAGGTGTTTCAGTAGCTCTTAAAGTAGCTTGACGCTCTGCCTGTTCAAGACGCCTTCTGACTTTGAGAAGGTGTTTCAGAAGCTCTTAAAGTAGCTTGACGCTCTGCCTGTTCAAAGCCTTTCTGACTTTGAGAAGGTGTTTCGGAGCTCTTAAAGCAGCCTGACGCTCTGTCTGTTCAAGGCGCCTTTGCTGACGTTGAGAAGGTGTCTCAGATGCTCTGAAAGCAGCCTGACGCTCTGCTTGTTCTTGCCTTCTCAGTTCAGCATCTTCTAAGATTCTAGCGATCGAGCTAATCTTTTCGCTTGTCTTTGAGAAGATACTCTTGAAAGCTGGACTTACGTTTGCGAGGCATTATGAAGTGAAAAACCTATTTGTAAAAAACGTTAAAATACCTAAAAGGAATTAAATTTCCTTTTAAATATTTTTTAAAAGCAAATCCAAAATATCTAAAAGGAATAAATATTCCTTTTAAATATTTTAAAATCAAAACAACAAAACCAATTCAAGACACAACACGAATCCGAAAACGATAGCCAAAAAAATCGAATCAACTTAAACAAATCACAAAACAAATCGCAGAAAACCGAAATCGAAAGCAGTAGTCAATATAAATATAACCAACGAAAAAGTAAGTGTATGGGTACCGTATACACTATCTATACTAATAATATTCCTTTGAAATATTGTTAAACAACCTAAAACAACGAAAACCAATTCACGATTCTAAATAAACAAAATCCAAAATCAAAGCCAGAGTCTAAATATATATAAAGGAATACCAACCAAATCAACAAAACCGATCCAAGAAAATACACAAATCCGAAAATGAAGCCAATATAAATTAATTCAACCTTAACAAATCACAAAGCAAATAACAAACAACCGAAATCAAAGCAGGTAGTCGAATAAGCTACGAAATAGAAACAATTTAAGCGTATAGGTACCGTATGCACTATAAGTTGACGCGCGGCTCAACGGCGGGAGTTAAGTACATGTCAGGAAACATTTCGTTACCGCGTTTTAAAAACCTAGTAACGACATCTAGCGGAATCAATTTAAACTATGTATACGTTAGTTAATAAGAACTCTCAAAAAATATTTTTCTTATAATTTTGCACAATTTTCTTATTGTAATACCGATTCATTCATAACCACATATAAGAACTGTATTCATTTCCGTTCAATAAATATTACTAAGGCTTATTAATAAGTCTTACTAAGAACTGTTTCTACCATTGTTAAGTAATAGTTAAGGGTGAAAGCGTGACAGGTGGTGATAGTATTTCTGATCCATACTTATAATCACGCCTGTAACCCTTGCGGGGTAGGCAGAGCATCAACGGATTACTTAATATCGTCTGCGAGGTTATCGCCTATTCTGTGAATTACGATGCACAAAACGTTCGAAGAAAATCAGCTGGTGAATTTTATGTTTTTATCGCTCTCTTCCGGTCCTGCGTGGAAAAATACAGATCCATACATTTTTATCTTAATTTTGGTAAAAGACATAATAATCAGATATTCTGACCTTCTGTGTTCGTCCATCGTACCGTCGTCCGTCTTGTAGAATCACGGTGGCGCCACCTAGCTGAATTTAATTTTGCAACATATTCGATTTTCCCACGGAATGATATGTTTTCCGCTGAAAAAGTAGCCTATGTCACTCTACAGCCACCGAACTATCCCCATACAAAAATCATGCCATGCCGACGCTCTGTTGCGACGTGAAGAAGGACAAACAAACAAACAAACAAACACACTTTCGCATTTATAATATTAGTATGGATTAGAGATTTTAATGGAAGGGTTGGCGTGAAGAGGCTTGGTTATGAAAGGATATTGGGAACGTTTGGTGATGAAAGTATAAATGAGAATGGTGAAAGCCTCCTCACCGTATGTGTGGAAAAGAATCTTTTGTGACGAACACTTTCTTTCGTCTATGAAGATTCACATGTATACATGGGAAAGAGGTGGTGATAGAGCATGATAGAGTGGATGAAAGAATGAGGAGCGCAGTGGTAGATACAATGGTTTACCAGGAGTCCAACGTATGAACGGATCATTTTTTGGTCTTATGCCGAATTAATGGTATATTCAAACGTTGGCCGCATCGGACATCTGTGTCTATCACTGCGTTACAGCGTATAAGAATAGAGAGGTCTCAAGATGAAGGTGCAAAAGAGAAGTTCAAATGTAGACTGAGAGAAAATATAAGTGGTATGGATGAATTGTGTATGAATGATTTAGACTTGGAGACTGTGTGGTATAATGCCAAGAAAGGTAAGGTGGATGCAGCTACCGAAGTATGTGGTATAAGTAAGAGAACGAATGAAAGGAATAATAACACTTTATGGTGGGATGATGAGGTACGAATGGAAGTTGAAGCAAAGGAGAGAGCATGGCTAGATTTACTAGCAACCAAGGCTAGTTAGTCTAACGGTATGAATGATGATATTGAAAGAAAAGGAAGTCTTTAGACATCTAAATAAGAGAGTAAAAGAAGTAGTTGAAAGGAAAAAGAAAGAAAGAACGGATAAAAATGATAAAAGAATATCGGATAACTTCCAGGCAAATATTAAAATGTTCTGGAAACTCGTCAGAACTGCCAGGGGACATTCAAACCAGCCTAGAATGAATGCTATACGAGACAAAAATGGCTGTATTTTGAATGACGAAGTTTCGAGTTTAAAGAGATGGAAGGAATACTTTGAAAGCGTGTATATGAGTGATGAGACGTTTGAATTAAATGAAATAGAAATTCCGAAAGAAGAGGAAAGAGATAGAGAGATAAGTATAGATGAAATAGTGAAAGCAAAGAAAAGTATGAAAGCAGTTAAGGCAGCCGGATATGATAGAGTATCACTCGAAATGCTAAGGGCTGGAGAGGAAGTGGTGGCAGACCTGCTACAACCTTGTTTAATTTATGTTGGGAACTTAAGCGGGTACCGGAGACTGGTGTAAAGCCGTGATAGTCCCAATATATAGAGGAAAAGGATCGCAGCAAGACTGTAAAAACTACCGTGGTATCAGCCTTCTTAGCATTGTGGGAAAACTGTATGCTAAGGTACAAATTAAAAGAGTTATGAAAGATACTGATGGAAAAATTTAGGATGTGCAAGCAGGATTGAGAAAAGGAATGGGATGTACGGATCAGGTTTTTTCCATGCCCATGATCGCGGAGAAGTTTTTGGCCCAAACCAAAAGGATTTTTGTGCGTTCGTGGACTTACAAAAGGCTTATGACAGAGTGGACAGGGATATGGCAAACACTGAACTCATTTGAGTTGAGCGCTGGGTTGATACAGGCATTGAAGTCTCTGTATAGGGACTCCAGTGCTTGTGTCAGGATCAACAGGAGCCTACTCGGACTGGTTTGGCATCCATAAAGATGAGTTTGTGTATTTGGGATGTGTTAATCCTGCTAATGCAGGAATGGTAGGTATGATAAGGATATAGAACGACAGTGAACGCAGGAAATAGAGTGATTGGGGCTCTACACTCTATTGTGGAAAGTCAGAATATGTCCAAAAGGCACGTATGGTAATTCACAATGCTGTGTTAGCCCTACTTTAATGTATGGTAGTGAAAGTTGGGTGTGTGAAGAAGTACGAGAGTAGAATAAATGCTGTAGAAATGCGGTCATTAAGGAGTATGTTAGGGCTGAATCTGAATGACAGGTGAGAAATAGTGTGATAAGAGACAGTGTGGTTTGCAAGATGATATTGTGACCAGGATTAAGAAAGGAATGCTTTGGTGGTTTGGTCATGTAGAAAGAATGAATGAGGAAAGAGTGACAAAGCAAATTTATGTTGCAGAGGTGAACGGCAGAGTCTGGAAGGGACGCCCTAGGCGAATGTTTATCGACCAAATTGGCGATATATTAAAAATGGGCCAAATTAAGAGTACCCTTAACCGACGAGCGTGTATGCGTAGGTATATGGATGTGGAGGAGGCGCGAGAGGTGTGTCAGGATCGTGCCAAATGGAAGTCCATAGTCTCTGCCTACCCCTTTGGGTGACAGGCGTGAGTGTTTATGTATGTATTATGTTTTAACAAATGTTTGCACTTTCCTAATATATCTATTGATTTTTATATATTTTCTTAATTTCCATCTGCTGCCAGTAATCCTTTCTGCTGTTCTTGATATGGCAGAATCATCAGTCAAATCTATTGTTGAGGAGGGTTGCAATGTTTTATGAGATTTACATTCTACGAGCTAATTGAACAGACTCTGAGTTTGAAATGCTTGCAAGTTATCATTGTATTGTTTAAATTGTGAAATCTGCTCATTAGCTTCAGTTAACTGTAATTGCAATGCATCAATTAATCTGAGGGCTTCCTCATATTCTTTGCTGCATCGGTCAAACTCATCGACTGTCCCCTGGAGCTGATCCCTTTCCTTTATTACTGTATACTCTCTATGCAACTTCACAAATCAAATTTTAGTTGTGTATTTTTAGTAATTATACTTATTATTCCCTTTTCAAACCAGGGATAATTATCACCTTATTTTCAGTCCCGAAAACTATTAATTAATGTGTGTACACAAATATTATTTAAAAAATTTCTCACTTTAAGTACTCCGACCAAAAGATCCATTGTACTCTTACTCTCTTAATAATCCGTAACAAGTTACAACTTACTATAATGTTGTATCAAAAATTCATTAGAATCCTTAAAAGGTCGTTTACTATAAACGATTGCTGGCGTGAGACGTAGGTACTAAAGAAATCCGCTTCGCACCATCTTCATTCATCATTCAAGCGCTTGTCTGCCGTCAGCCTCAAACCTTGATGTAAAAACACTTTTATACCGAGGGAAAATGCCACTTATTTTCTCTTTCATTACTCCATAATTCTTATAAGATGCTGAAAACGTTTCGTAATAACTTTGGCACGCATAAACATATATTTTTAAAGTAAAAAGAATATAATGAGTCATTAACAATAAAAATATGCACAGTATTAGTTTTTATTAGTCAACAATAAGATTTTTTACACAAATAAGTGTGACAGACAAGGAAATAGTTCACCAGACGGCAAGTATACTCTATGGTCCATAGACACGTACATCTATCCTAGCTTAAGAATCAGTTCAGAATGCATTACCAACAAATTTGTTGCCACTTACTATACAATACATAGAAATATGATTCTGCTATTTCAGGCTGGTATTCTGTAAGAGTGTAGTCAATCTCCAGTCGAGCCGAAACTTTTATGTTGCAACTATTATGCCGCAACATCGTATTTCAATCACGTAATCAGATTTAAAACATTAAAAAAGATACATATGTAATAATTAAGGACTATTACACATTCCAGTGCTTGTAAGATCTTTGCCTTTTGTTTTTCTAGCGTGTAGTAGCGGCGCGGCGTAAATGAAACCATCACCACATTTCGTCCCATGGATGCCGTAAGAGGCAACCATGGTTGCCTTCCATTTCCCATAGAAAATGCTAGAAATATCTTATGGCTTCCGACAAATAGCGATATAAACATCTTAAAAACGTCAGACGTAAAATATCATATATTCAGATACACGTGCGTATGAGCCTGGCAATTGAGGAAAATCCTACATACAGCTGCAGAAGCCATGCCTAGCAGTGGACTTTACGAGCCGCTAAAGTGAAGAAAGAAAAGTGACTGTAAGACAAAATCTATGACCACTATAAAATCTCTTATTTACACTAACTCTGTGAAAAATGGTATATAATAGAAGCTGTTATATTCAAGACTGGCGATCCGCACCGGCTTTACCTGGGTTAGGTCTATTAATTAGGCGTTCTTTAGATTTAAGGTAATTAAAGAACACTTATTTTACCAATATTTCGTTTTTTTTAATCTTAAATCTAAATGTAGCCAAGATCTCTCCTGGGTTTGCTCTTTATCTGTTCATAAATTTTTATCACAATCGGTTCAGTCATTGAAAAGATTAGCCCGGACAGGCAAGCGGAAAGAGAGACAGACAAAAATTATAAAAATGGTTGTTTATGTTTAAATAGCATGCAATAACCCCCTAATCTTAAGAAAAGCCATTTATTTCAATATCACAAACAAACACTTCAATTTATTTATAACTAGCGATCTGCCCCGGTTTCGCACGGGTGATTTCTGGATCTCGACAACAGCGTCACTGCCGGGTCCAAATGTGAATCTAAACCATTGAGAGACACATTCAAACACACACAAAAAATTTCATCAAAATCGGTCGAGCTGGTGAGTTTTGGTGAAACTAACGGACAGCATTTGCTATTATATATATAAAGATATATGAGTCACAAGGATAACAATAGCAATAAATTACGCGTTCATCACTAAGAAAGGCAAAATTACCTAATTTAATAATAAACAATCATCATTACCATTACATCCTATCAAAAGCCCACTGCTGAACATAGATATCTCCCATAGATTGGCTCATAGGGAGGATAGTTGCCAAAGTTGTAAAGTTAGACAGGCGGGTTGGCAGCCGCAGTTCTTTATTATACTTTGAACTTTGAAGATGCCGCTGCCCATGTCCTGTTTCATTTCCTCTGTTGCTTCAACCGACACCCACCGGTTGATATGGGGTAATGGATATTCTTATGCCGGTACTACACAACGAATTTAATTATGTAATATATTAAACACTAGCGAACCGCCCCGACTTCGCCTGGATAGGAGAGGAGCTATTTTGGCGTTATTTTTTTTTCTCTTTTTTTGGGATTTTCATCGAAACGACATGCCAATCCCATTATACCCTATACTAATTACTGCTAACACTATAGAAAAAAATATAATATTAAACGAGTAATGATAGGTAATTATGAGTCCTAATTAATTACTATTATACTAAAAACAGACTTTAAATTATACTGAAGATGTGGTGGCGTTATTAAGATTTAAGATAATCAAAAAGCATTTATTTTATGAATTTTTCATGTTTCCAAAAAAATCTTCATGTTTTTGGATAAAATATAGCCTTGATCCCTCCTGGCATTGCTCTCAATCTGTTCGTAAAGTTTCATTACAAGTCGCGGCAGGTAAGTCTAGCGCTGTACGAAACGTGGAGGATACGCGCACGAATTGAATTGCACGAATGTGACTGGAGAGCCAATCAGCGCGTGCAAACGATACGCACGAGCCAATCAGCGCGACTTATGCGCAATAAGCCACTCAGCGCGACTTATGCGCAATAACGGTCACCGCTAGACTTTCGTGCCGCTACTTAATATACAATCGGTTCAGCCATTCCAAATATTAGCCCGGACAGGCAGATAGAGCAAAAATTTTAAAAATGGTCGTTTATGTCTCAATAGCATGCAAATAATTCCCTGAGCTTAATAGAAGCCAGTTATTTCAATATTACAGACAGACACTTTAACTTTATTTCATTTCACATATTAAATAACTTAATTATAGTATCCTTGTTAACTGTAAATCGTGGCTTTTACGATAGCTTCAAGCGGAAAAAAATTACGTGAGAATTTATATTCGAACTTAAAAGAAAATAAAAAACTTTAAAAAAAGAAAATAGATTTAGAAAATATCAAACTCTGATAATAACTTTTATTTACTTACTTGTGGTTGGAAAAGGTTTAGCTCGAGTCTCCTTTACTTTCTTGGCAAATCGTGGAAGAGATCATGTGACAAAACACTTATGGATTTGGCCCCTGGCAACTTTGACTTGGAAAGTTTCGCCGGCTGTTCCGAGTCGCGGAACGATACAACATGTTTGAAAGCAAAGCGATGTTTCTACGATGCTAAGATGCGGATGTAAATGTTATTGCCGAAAGGTTCCAAGGTTTTGTATTTAGTAGTTGCTCGAACTCGCAACTATTTGAATAAAATTGTAATAAGCAGATTATAAATACAAAGAGCACTTACTTATTGCCTTTTATGGGATCGACTAACCTTATTGCTGTTAGGACGATAAATATTGCGATATGAGATAAATCTTTTCAATTCAGTTAAATTTTTACAATCTACGATGCCAAAATTATTTTTTGTATCGTAGATTATAAAAATTATAAATAAATTATAAATTATAATAAACGTGGCAGCGTATAAACGTCCCACAACTGGGCAAATGCATCCTCTCATTCCTAAGAGGGTTTCAGGGCAAGGAAGAATCCACCGTTATGCTCTTATGCGTGTTAGAAAACTTTCCGTGTGCTCGAAATTGTTTTAAACTTCTCAAAATATTTTCTTATATTTTTCCCTAGACAAAATATCTAGAGATATTTTTTACCGTGGAGCGAGTGGTAAACCATCGCTTAAAATTGCAATTAATAATTTCTAGTAGTCTGGACGGAAATCGAACTCAATTTGCAGGCGTACTGTGATATTTTAAGGTTACCACGGTACTAAGCCATATCTTATTTTTAAAGACTTGAATTTTTTATTTGAAACATAATATCTAGGAAAGAAGGTTATTTTTATTATTTAGTGCACAATAATTGTAAAACATTTAACAGTATTCGTTGGTTTCCATCTATGTAGATCTTCTGTAGTCTCTTATATTTTCATCTTAATTACATAGGCATCCAAACGAATCTTACAGACGAGTTTAAGTATCATTTGGAAAAAATGCTTATCTTGCGATATAAGAGAAGAGCGTTCAACGATAGCATTAAGGATAATAGGAAAAAGTTAAATTATGTCGAATTGGCATCATAACTGGGTCCGTACGTAGTTATAAAAGTTGAATTTATGGCTCGAATTATTTCACTCTCTTGCCTAATCTTTTTATTTTTCCGCTCCTTGTGTCCAGGTGCATAATATGAAGAACTTTTAAATGGAAAATGGAGGGTTAGCTGTACACAGTCATTTCCTTCGGTTACTTTCTTTTTATTGAGCTATTTCGCTTTGATTTGTCGACGGGGCAAGTTTTAATTCGCTTGAGTTTTACATTAGGAATTTTATAAACATGCCTTCTCTTTACAAACTTTTATTTAACTTCAGCTTTTGTATGTGTGAGTCAAACATATTTGTATGAGTGTTGGAAATTAATTTGAAACCAATTCTACATAACCCATTGAGCTGAAATCAAGCACACACTTTTAATTCAGGTGACAATATAATTGACTATACTCATTACGTACTTTTTTCAAAATGGCTTTCGCTCAGAGGTGGGAGGAAGAAATTATATTTTCTTTACAACCGATTCGATTTTAGATGGTTGGACTCGACGGTGGTCCCATATACATTTAAAGAAAAAATTAAATGGTTTAAAAATAAATATTTTTTTTTTTTACTATTTTAGTATTTATCTTGAGCTTGTAATATTCCTTATTCCAGTCAAAGTAACAAAAAGATAAATATCAAATGAAAAGTTAAAACTAAACTTTAAGCTTTAATTTCCATATTAAGCTTTAATATGGAAATTATTTTATTGTTTTTTATTTTTTTTAAAGTCGGTTATTACTTTTTATTTAAATTTATTTTTTATATTATAACTAATACATTTAAAAACGTATTGTTCTCATTTTCATTAATGTCATCTGCTGAAAAGGGCTTCCGCCAAACAGCTCTTGCTTCACTACCATTGCTTTCGGAGGAAATTTTCATAAAACAGCAGGCAGATTGTTGCTAGCATTACTATATGTTTCGCACCTTTTCCTGATTCTAGAGAAATAAATTGATATTGGATGTAGAAATACCACCAAAAAAGTAAAAACATGTTAGACTTCGCGACATACGAAAACGACTACATAAAATTCTACAGACTGAAGATTGGGACTTTGCAAGATGACGTTGTGACCAGGATTAAGAAAGGAATGCTTCGGTGGTTTGGTTATGTAGAAAGAATGAACGAAGAAAGAGTGACAAAGCAAATTTATGCTGCGAAGTGAACGGCAGAGTCGGAAAGGGACGCCCTGGACGAAGGTTTATCGACCAAATTGGCGATATATTGAAAATGGGCCAGATTAGGAGTACCCTTAACTGACGAGCGTGTATGCGTAGATATATGGATGTAAAGGAGGCGAGAGAGGTGTGAGAAGATCGTGCCAAATGGAAGTCCGTAGTCTCTGCCTACCCCTCTGGGTGTTTATGTATGTATGAAGATTGGGAACAGTACAATTAATGCGAGTTAATCACTCACCAACGGCCCTGAACTCACTAACTTGTCTGCCCTCGTGATGCTTATTATGCAAATCTCCTGAGTAAAATCGTGCCAACTGACACATTCTTGGATAAGCCTATGTCTAGCAGTGAATAAAACTATTTTTATCAATTTCCCGAAATTTCGGGTGCTTACAGCACCCAGTTCTCCCCGTGATTATGGGTGCTGTAAAGCACACGAAACGTCGGAAATTAAAAATAAATTAATTAAACGCGATAAAATCCGTAAAAATAGTTTAATTCAATGTTTAGTGTTCGCGTAAATATAAGAAATCATTCTAGCAGTGAATTTAAAAATATTGTTTATGAAACTTTGTCAATTATTGTGCACGTAATAATTATATACATAACTTTATAGCATACTAGCTGTCCCGACCGACGTTGTTCTGCCTTTTCGGTAGGTGGAGCGATGAGTTTTATCCGTATTCACTCGGGACTTTTTACAGAGTAAATATAAAATTTATTTACTATAACTCAACCACGCTACCACTAATTTTATATTTAGACTGTGATATTATATTGTGGATGTGAGTCATTTTGGTATATCTAATACAGCATATAAAAGTCCACTGCTGAATATAGGCCTCACAGACAGACGGACAGACAGAGAAAAATGAAAAAAAATGTTACTTATGTCTTAATAGCTTGTTATTTCAATATTACAGACAGATATATCAATTTTATTTATATCTAAGTATGTATAGATAACAAATCATATTCATTTTATAAGAGAGAAAACGTTGACGATATAGGCGATAAAAAATAGCAGTAATATTTAAAGCACAAAATTATGTTTTATGTTTTATTTTGGGGTATTTCCAGTAGTCTTACCAAGTAGTCTTACTTGTATTTATCTAGTAGTACTTTAATAGTAATTTGCTTTATAGAGTAAGACTACTGAGAATTTTCTTAAACAGTGGTTTTACCAGTAAGGCCTACTTGGCTAGGAAATTCCCCGTAATCTTACTTGTAAGACTATTTGCTAAGATTATTGGGAAAACAATTTCTCAGTTGTCTGTAAGACTAATAGTAAGAAAGTTGCCAGTAGTAAGACTACTTTCTTACTAGGAATACCCCATTATTTTATAAATGGTAGAAGGAGAATGACCACGCCCTCACAGAATACCAGCGTAAAATAGCAGCTTAATGCTGCTGTATTTTGTATGGTGAGTGTAGAGAACCGGAGTCATTTTTTACTGGAAACGAGGCATTCCATCTTAGTCCTCAGGGTGACGCATATGCATTTTGATTCTTAATCAAAGATAAATGTAGATGTCTATGGACCACAGCATCCACTTACCACCAGGTGGACTGTGGGCTCGTTTGTACCCTTATTCTATTAAAAAGAACACATTAGTAACCACATATACCTAACTACTAAAATAGGTAATAGCACATAATAAAGCTATTTTAATAAACACTAACAGATTTGTGTTATCTATTCAATTTGCGTACGTTAAGATCATGGATGAACGCTCCGTTAAGTTTAATTATATTGTTCATATAATTCGAAATTAGGTTCGTTTAGGTGTGGTTGGTTTTAAAATGATTTAGTACTGTAATTTACACGGATATATTAAAAATTTGGCGTTTGTTATAAATGCTATTATTTCAACAATATACCTAATTTGTTTATATTAAAAATTGTGCATTCACGATGATTTAGGTGAAACGTATATTTTCCAACCGTCTTCAAAAAAGGAGGAGATTCTCAATTCGATTGTTTTTTTATGTGTGCTATTATATCTATTATAGATAAAATAACTTTAACGGAAATCCCCCATAAGTCTGCCATTCTCTTAACATCAATAGTTTTAAAATATTTAACGATATCTTTTGGCAATACTCTATGGAATTTAAAAGTATTTGAACAAGCCTTTACATTTTGTTTAAGCAATGATTCGGCGACAGTAGGAGAATAATTTAATGATTTTGTTGTCAAAAAAGGAACATCAGTAAAATGTTTCTCAAAAGCCATAGCAACTTCTTGATCAGATCGAGTTAAATTATTGTTAATATTCAATTGAAAATCCTATTTGCGCGGTTTGACCTTGCCCGTTTCACTCAGAACTTTTTTCTAGGTGAACCGATTTTGATAATTCTTTTTTTATTTGAAAGCTGGTGCTTCTCATGTGGTCCCATATAAATTTGATCACCACTAGTTTTTGTGTTATCTTTAATAATGCGTATTTTATTGACTTTGACAACATTGATGATGTTCTCATTTTATTTACGTGGTAGAGCCATGCTGCAGCTATATTACTGGTATAGTTGTAGCACGAATGGGTCGGCTCGACCGGGAAAGGACCACGCTCTCACAGAATACCAGCGTAAAATAACAGCTTAACCCTGCTGTGTTTCGTATGGTGAGTGTAGAGAACCGGAGACCCTTTTTACTGGAAACGAGGCATTCCATCTTAGTCCTCACGGGTGACAACGCATCTGCATTTTGATTCGTAATCGAGGATAGATGTAGATGTCTATGCGCCACAGCAACCACTTACCATCAGGTGGACTGTGTGCTCGTTTGTTACCCTTATCCTATAAAAAAAATTATATTGAAGTCGGTTGTACAAAATTTTTAATTTTATCACTTGTGTTCATAATATATTATAGTGAGCCAAACACAAATATACTAAGCTCTCATTGTAAATTTTATAGTACGCAAGCAAACCGTTTCCATTGAAATTCTTGATTATAATTTTAAATACTAATTTACCACGTGCTCAGCGATCGAAGAAAACATCGTACAGGTAATTTGCTTGTTTGAGAAATCAAATTAATCAAAGGCATGTGAAGTCCAATAACACGCACTGTAGCAACCAGGCGAACCAACCGCTCCATACTCTCTCAGAAGTGGGACGGATATATACTATTACTTGAATTATCGCAATTAAATTAAGAATTTGTTAAATATATTGTCTATCATATATTATTTGTTAATTTTATTCAATTAGGTTCTGTGACCGCGGCTCGATACCCCACGGTGAATTTTATTTTCTCGTGATAAAAGTATCCAATAAATTTAAGATATCCGTGTATCTGTAAAATTCGTTGAGCCGCTAACGTGATTGATAAACAAACATCTCAATAACTGTCACATAATATTCAGTATGAATGATTCAAAATTTTCAGTCCAGTCAGATATTTTCTAAAATAATCTCACAACTTGGTAGAAAACTCTCGCGGCTTTTATAATAACTATATATAAATTGAAAGACCAGTCGAAATTGAATAAAATCCAAAAGTATTTCCTATTTTACTTAATTTCCATTCCAAAGAAAGTCATATCTCGGAGCCAGTAATCCGAACATGTGTCAGCTAATCCCAATGACTATCGGGCGACGATGAGCTGCGGAGCGCGCGGTCGCCACATTGACTGAAAACCCTGTGAGGATTAGTGTATCAACCCGGACTGACGTTAGCTTTTGAGGTATTTAAGTAGATAAATATTATGGATTATTGTAAAAAGATTTTTTATACAAACACTCTCAAGAAATCTAAAAATAATGAAAGTAAAATTTTTTTTTGATTTCATTTCAGAAACGTGCACAATGTAGTGACATGAGTGCAAATTATTGTAATTTAAAATTTTAATAACTTTTATTTATTTCTTCACCATTATTGCTGGTCCCTTGATAGGCCAAAAGTCACTGCTAAACATATTTCTCTTCAAAGTTGTCCATATTTTCTAACATTTTAATAAAAGCGTTATCAAATCATTGCCAACTCACACCATCTCCTTATCTTAGTCCCACTGTTATACTTTTCATATTTTTAAACGTATATTCTCTCCTCCGTCGACGTATTGTACATTCATAATCACTACAGCGCTACACAAGCCTCCTACAATGAATGTCAATAGCACCCTCCTGAACCACCTGCATCCATCGACTTTCTGCATCTTTGACCAGGTCATCACTCCATCCAGTGGAGGACTGCCCTAAAGTTCGCTTATCGATACTAAGCTACTACTCGAGAACCTTTCTTACTCATCGGTTGTCGGTTATTTAAGCTATATAACCGGCACATTGCCACTTAGCTTACTGTGCCATTGGGCTATGTCGGTTACTCAATTTGTAATGAGGTAAAGATTTTAAGCCGTTACAAGAAAAGTAACTGTAGTTAGCCTTTCCTATTTGTTTATAAAAAAATAATTCTGCGAAACCAAAAAACGGTCGGTACTGTCAGTTATACACTAACGGTTACATTATTTCTTTTTTATATTATTGTATCTTATTTATTTATTATAAATCACTGGAGATATTTAATATAGTTTTCACTGAAAGAATGAGGCGTTTAAACCTAAATTTATTATTTGTGAGATAAATAAATTCATTGAAGAGTCTTCGAACGAGGATCGTAGCGCGTTCTGAGCGCTAACCACATTATCCGGCGAATACTTAAATTCAAACATGTTTGTTAATCCTGAATAGGTCGCACATCGAAGGGCCTGACAGTGACGAAGTGTAGGTCGTGGCGGATTATTTTATCCGGTTATCCGGGCAGCACGTCGGTCACCGGACCACATGTTGTTTTATTAAGACAAATGCGAAGATACGTAGCCTTTCGTATTATCGGAAGTTATCAAAGGCGAAGGATGCACAAAGTAATTTTTCTTTTACAAAATTTATGTATAGGTACCTATTTAATTTTTGTTTATTCCCTTCCTTATATTCTTTATTTAAATTTCTTGTTAGAGTTCAAATCTCAGTATTGTAAAAATGTTAAATATCAACGTTCATATTATGTCGGCTGAGCAAAGGCCTACTCAAATTATTGAGAGACCATTCGGCGGGACGTAGTGCGTAGCGAGGCATTTAACGTACAACTTGTGCTGCCCCTACTTGAGATATTGTAACATTAGAGAATGGTTGTGGATTTTTCATGCAAGTCGAAATACCGCTCCACCCAACGCTCTTCACTGAGGTGTTATCCTAATGGCACATTATAACAGGCTAACTTTGTGAATTACTATAATGAAATAAAATGCGCACATTCAATTTCAATTGGTGTGTACTGTATTGGCAAAAGCAGTTTTTTTTAATATCAACCTCCTTCATCTTTTATTAAATGACTTAAGTATGTTACCGTGTAGTGGTGTAGGATCCATATAATATCCACTACCTCATATCATCCCGCGGGTGTCGTAAGAGGCGACAGAGGGAAACAAATCAGGAGATGGGCAGCAGCGTCTTCCTAACAACGACTAAAAATAAAAAAACTGCGGTGCCAACCCGCTTGCGAAACATGGCAACTATGGAAAATATCCCCCCTATGAGAAAATCTATGGGGGAGGCCTATGCCAGCAGTGGACTTTAATAGGCTGTAACGGTAACGGTAAGTATGTAAGAACACTGAACAAAATCGAATAAATGTATAAAATTAACCCGTACCTATAATAATACAGGGTAGTATTTATACCAAGTAAACAAAAGCCTAGATGTCTATTAAGCCCATTAAAGATTTCAGAGAGTTAATTAATATAATCATAATCCCTTAAGGAACTGTATTAGTCGAGTCAACTTGCGGTATCAAAGCTGCCAAGTTTTTGATAAAATTGTCTTATTTTGTACTCTTGTTAAACTCTTAATTACTTTCGTTGGTAGTCCGCAAACATTCATCTCGTTACGAGACGTAGGCTTCATTATTTACTTGTGCTCACACGTTGCTTCTCTCTTTGCAAATATTTACCTCTTAACGAGAAACCTGACTTTACCCGCGGGTACTGTAATAAACTTTTCTATTGTACGCTGCGGTTTGGATACATACTGCTGGTTAATCATTACATTGTTCTACTGCTTTTATTGGTTTTAATTAACGTTTGTAATACACATATGAAATCAGTCTACGCGTTATGCATTACAGAGAATCATAATATCAAAAACTTGATTTAATGTAGCCCAAAGAAGACAATTTCTTTTTGTATAGAGAATGGGCCCACCACCGTAACCAGGCGTAACTTAATGAAATACAATAATAATGATTTATTCCTTATAATCTATAGATTACAGAAGTAATATTAGCTTAACCGTATCTAACGGGAATACTGAGAAATTAACAATTAAAATATGAATATCACAATAACCTAAAAACAAACTAAAAGTGAATGTCTAGTAGTTTTCACCGGTATTTTAAGTTAAAATATGCACTGGTCAGTAATTAATAGTATAAAACAAAGTTGTAGGTACATTCAGCATTTATAGGTATTTTAAGGTTGATGGAAAATCTTTTTAGTAGTTCATTCTTCCTTACAAGCATTTTTTTTTTCATATTACATTAGCCAGAACACGAATATCAAAACAAATCTTTTTTCAGATTTCATGATTCCGGTTAAATTTTCATAAAATATTTAGGCCGTTTACTATAATAATTTGGTATCTTTTTTTATATGTAATAAAATTAAGTTACGTTAAAATTTCTAGTGGGCCCAAAAACGATTGTCTGCTTTACGTTTTAACATTTTCGAAATAAAGTGCCGTAAAATACACTATACACATAATAAATAATCTATGGACTCATTAACGTCATACATTATTAACATTTCCTTATTTATTTTTGTTATTTTTTATTATACCTCTATTATATTTGCCTTATAATATTATTATAAAATATTTTCATAGGCATATAATATTAAATAAGCAGCCAATTCATTATAACAGACCTTATTCATAAGAGGAAATCTTTAAATAAAAATTTCTTACATCAATTATTAGGAACACTAATATGTTATGTACTAAAATACGTTTTCGTTAATCATAAATATTCCATCTACATAAACATTCCGTTTCTAAGAATGGTAGAAAACATTTGGTAAAAGCCACAGTGGTAGGGGTTCGGTTTTCTACGAGGCTATGAGCGATGACCTTTAATGGAGGACTTTGACAAAGCGCTTAGTATTACCCATGAAAACGTTCAAATACATCATCGCTTATGACAGCGCCGTTCTGTGGACTTACGAATAGCCATATTTTATTTCTGCTACAATTTCTTGATATTTTATTAACGATATAAATAAAATAACATTTTTATTTTCTCACCAATCATGAAAAAGAAAACATTTTTGTTACAAACCATATAAAATGTATACGAGCTATAAGGATAAAGTTTCAATAACAATATTATTTTTAATTAAGGAGAGGAATAGAAAGTAAACATCATTCCACTTTACATTAAAAATGTTTTAAAAAATCCAATACTAAAAGGTTTTTGCACTTTAACTGTATAGCTCAATCGTCTAGAGACACTCGCTATGCGTTTTAAAAGTATAAACGCATAATAAAAGTCTGGAAGTTTGTTTTCAATCCGTGAAAATAGTCAGAAAAAAGTGAGATCTAAACAATGAGTAAGCGTAAACTTTTACGGCAAACCATCATTGCGTCTGCGTATACTCACTAACAATAGAAATTATCTCCCTCTAAGTATTGTAAGAATGCAAAAATACACGTCTAGCTGTGACGTTGAGTGATGCGTTCCCGCGCGTCTCACATTGTCTGGCGACTCAAAGAGATTGCAGAATATGAAATACTTCAGTTTGAACCGCAAGTGCCTCATTGAATACGGACGCGCGAAGCCTGTATCCCGAAACTAAAATATTCAAAACGGTTTCAGCGAACAACGGATGCATTTTAGCAAATGGAAGATTTATATTGACAACTTTTTTTAGATTTTTAAATTGAATTCATTTTCATGTTTATATATATTTTCAAAAACGCATTCAATATTGAATTTATTAGTCATCATTACGTCCTATCAAAACTCCACTGATTTATGAATAAAATTAAATAGAAAACTTTTTATTTTTCAGAAGAAATTTCGTTCGTCAATCGTTAACATATTTAAACGTCTACTAACCGACATAAGCCTCCCCAATAGGTTGCTTCACAAAATGCAGTTGCTAAGCCGCCTGACAGGCGGTTTGACAACTGCAATTTTTTATTATTTTGAATTGTTATCAGTAGATCCTGCTACTCATCGTCTGCTTCCACATCTACAGAATGATATGAGTTAGCAAATATTCTTACGCCGCCAGTACAGCGCGTACCTAATATATTTGTAGGATCATTTAATATTTCACTAATGATATTACAAAAATTACAGTTTTTACACGTCTCACAGCTGGGATTCTCTCCTCCTTTTCTTTCTGAAAGGGTTATGAAATATTAAGTCCACCAGGTCACTCCAATCAGGAGATGGGCAGAAGCGTTTGAGGGAGACCTATTTTCAGTAGTGAATTTGGACTTTAATAGAAAATTCAGATGCGTTATCGCCCCTGAGGACTAAGACGGAATGCCTCGCTTCCAGTGAAAAGGGTCTTCGGTTCTCTACACTCACCATACGAAACACAGCAGCATTGATATTCTGTGAGAGCGTAGTCCTTCCCCGGTCGAGCCGATCCAATTGTACTACAACTATAATATAGCTGCAGCGTGTTCAATAGGTATATTTGTCGGAACTAGCGGGAGGGAATACGTCAGAAAAGGTTAGTTAAAAAAATAAAAAAATAGTAAAAGTGTGGAGCGGATATTCAACTTGCTCTCTTGCTTACGCAGTTAAATATTAGTGGCAATAAAACAGCGTAACTGCAGTATACAATCAGTATAGGCAATTACATTTCGATCACACCGTATCATGACCTCGTTACAATTACTCACTGGTGTAATATGAAGGACTTAATTAAATGATAACACCCAAGTATGCAGACCAACAGCAACAACCACCCATCTCAATGTAACACAGGACAGCCTTTCAGTAACACCATCCTCCTTGCCTGCATCAGAAGACTCACCACAACGGACAGAACCACGACTTTATCTTAGCACGCGTAGAATGACTTCACTCGTAGAATGACTCAAGAGGCATTTCTCGCGTTCTACACCTACACTGAACTTTATACTGCACAAACGAGTGGGGGAGGGGCTACATATTTATAAGCGCATAAAAACCCACAAATATACAAAGACTCACACAAACAACAACAGAAACAAACAAAATCCCAGAAATATACAAAGACTATCTTTAGCCAAGTATAAAAAATATTAAAAAAGATAGTATAAAAGCCGTTATTATAGCAATCGCTACCAAGCAATTTCTATTTTTCTTTTCATAGAATAAGGGTGACAATCGAGCACACAGTCTACCTGATAGTAAGTGGATGCTGTGGCCCATATACTCCTATAAATATCCTCAATTAAGGATCAAATGTAGAAGCATCGTCACCTTCTAGGACTAACCCGTATTCACAAACATTACTATGAGATCACACAGTATGCTCGAACGCACAGGGTACAGAAAACTCAATCAAAAACAATACTTGAGGGACAAACGACACTATGCGTTCATAATGAACGCACAGTTAACGTAGCTCGCTACTTTACGCTGTGCATAGTGCTAAAAATTAATATAAATGCCAAAACCTCATTTGTTTTGTTGTTTGCCTCAGTGATTTGAATTCTTGTTATATTTTCTTATAATTTGTTTTGTTTAAAAATTTGTGATGAATCAAAGTAGCGAGGAAATGATAATTATATATTTGACTTGAGTGACTTTTAGAAAACTTTTCGATGATTACAGTAAAGATGAATTTGAAAGTCGCTATAGATTTTCAAACGACCGAATATCAGCATAGGGTATATGAAACACTGCACATAGATTATAATTAATTGATCAAAGTAACTTACCTGTAAGTGTCCTTCGATCAAAATTATATGAAGTTGACGCCTCCTCTGTTTGTATACTATGTAGTCATGAATTGACGGACCGAATCACACGAATTTTAACCCTCCATAGGAAAAAATAAGGTTTTTTACTGGTATCCCAACCTATAGCAGTTCCTACTGGCAACATTATACGCCTCATGTCATTGTGAATTTTTATCATCTAGAATTTGGAAATAATTAAAATGCGAGCAAGCACTAAGGGTGGGTAAGAATGTATAGCAGGGTAGGTTGTACACAGAGGAGGCGTCAACTTCATATAATTTTGATCGAAGGACACTTACAGGTAAGTTACTTTGATCAATTAATTATATTCGTTGACGCCTCCTCTGTTTGTATACTATGTAGATGTTGAAAGATTAGATTGCTTCATTTTAATTATTTATTGTATTAGTTACATCTCAATTAAACACATTTTTTACAATCAAACAAATAAAACTTATACATAAACATTTTAGTATACAATCATAAATCTTGACAAAATTGTTTGTTACATAAACATAAATTATTCTTTCCTATATTCTGTACTATCTAAAATGCTAAGGCCGAAGTTATTTTCATTTATTAGTGGCCTGTTATAAAAGTTGGCAAATGTTTTGGATGTACTAGTCCAACCAGCTGTTTTCCTAATATTGTCAATGCTAATACCACTTCTGAGCATGAGAGGTGGATGCATGTCTTGTGCTATGTGCAGTAAACATTGATGTATCTATGCCTGCTTCTGTTAACATATTTTTAATCCATCTAGCTAATGTCTGACTTGTAACAGCGGTATGAGGTTTCTGGTAAGTAATGAATAAATTTTCAGACATTCTTAAATTTTTGTGACACATATGTAATCTTTTAAGGTTGTAGCTGGACATATACAAATATTTGGTTTATAGTATAGTATAGTTAATAAAGGTTGAAAATTGTTTATTTTAGATGTTTTAATTGTATCAGAATTTTAATCTGAATGCTATCTTCATTATAACTTATATTACTTAATTTAATTAGTGACATAGTCTGAAGCCTATCGGCAGTTACTAAACTTAAAAGAATAATTAGCTTTTTGATAAAATATCTAGAAAGTTCCATATTTGGGTAAAATTTAACTATGTAATCTAAAACTTGTGCTGTATTCCAGGTTTGATCATATTTGGGTTTATTGGGCCTCATTTTATAAATACCCGAAAAGAACCGCTTAACGTCTCTATCTGAACCCAAATCATAATCTAATATGAGTGATAATGATGACCTGATAGAGTTGAGAGTTCCATAGGCAGAACCATTATTAAATTTTTCAGTTAGAAATGCTAAAACTTTAGGAATGTTCAATAAAAATGGATCAATTTCCTCACTCTTGCAGTAGCTCCACCATTGTTTTAGACATGAATCGTATTGTTTAATCGTGTTTTCAGACAATGAATTAATTATAACTTTTATGCTTTCATCAGTTATCCCTTTTCTTGTATATATTTTCCTGATAGCACTGCGGCAACCAGGGTAAGTTTTTTGTGCAATGGGTGAAAACTCCTGAAAGGAGATGTTAACAATTGTTTATCTGGGTAAAATTTTAATAAAACAGACTTTTTTAAAGACATAAAGTATGGGAACCAGGCTTGAGAAGGCCAAAAAGGTACCACCATTATCCCTTCTGCCCTATCAATTTCTATCTTTTTTAGACATTTTAAAATTAAGGAGAATGGTGGAAAGGCATAAAATTTTAGGTTGGTCCAAGAAATAGTAAAAGCATCTACAGACATACAGTTGGGTTCCATATACCAAGAAACAAATTTCTTACATTTAGCATTCTCTCTAGTAGCAAATAAATCAACTTTAGGGTATCCAAACTTAGTGACAATTTTCCAGTAAGCATAAAATTTAGTTCCCATTCTGTTTCTTCATTAACTTTTCTGGATTCTTTGTCAGCCAGGCAATTATCATTTGATGATATGTAAGAAGCAAATATGAATATATTTCTTTTTTCACAAAAACGCCAAATTTTTCGAGCTAAGTTACTTAGGTGTGGGTATTGTATGCCACCCATTCGGTTTATATACGATATAGCTGTAGTGTTATCACAACGGATTAGTATTTCACAGTCATGGGAGTATTTAGCAAAACATTGTAATCCGAAGTGTACCGCCTGTAACTCTAAAAATTTATGTGTTGTTTTTGTCTTTTTATTCCAAAACCCATGCAGTCTTTTGAGCCACATACAATACCCCATCCACTGCGTGAACTATCTGAAAATATTTCCATTTGATAAACCCTCTTTAATTGGATTACTTTAAATCAATATGTGATGTTTCCACTAAATAAGATCCTCAAATAGCTCTTTTTGATTTTCTAGATTTAATTTAGAATTGAAATTATTATTATTCTTCTTCAAAGATAAATACTTATAACGCTCTAAGCGTTTTGTATACATTAATCCATATGGGATAGCAGGACAAATTGATATTAATGTACCTATTAAGGAAGCAAAAGATCTAATTGTTGTGGATTTTAATTTAATAAATGACTCTAATTTATGCAAAATATTTATGCGTTTTTTATTCGGTATGGAAATGGTATAATTTTCACAATCTAACATGAAACCAAGAAACTCACAATGTTTTGAAGGTATCAGATTGCTTTTCTTTAAATTTATAATAAAACCTAGCGATTCTAGCACCTTGCGACTCGTATCTATATTTTTTTATAAGCAAAAAATCATCTAAATAATTAACCGACCTTAAGCCCTGTTCTCTAAGATAAAACATAATTGGTTTTATCAATTTTGTAAACACATACGGAGCAGAGGAAAGTCCAAAAGGTAAAACTTGAAACTCATAAGTTTTATCATCAAACATAAACCTTAAATATTTGCGACTGCTTGGATGAATGTTTAATAAAAAATATGCATCTTTCAAATCAATGGAACCTAAAAAGGACTGCCTACTTATTAATTTCAACGCTGTTCTTATATCCTCCATTTTAAAATGATAGGTTTGGACAAATTTATTAAATGATTTCAAATTTAGAATCAATCTTGAGGACCCATCTGATTTAGGAATTAAGAATATTCTAGATAAATATTGGCCAATAATCGGATCACATACTTTTATTGCCCCTATTTGTTCCAAGTCTGTAATACAAGTTTTAATGATAAGCTTTTCTGATTGACTAAAAATAATATTTTTGGGAGGATATGGTTGACACACACTCTGATGAACAGGAATTTTATAACCTAATTTGACCCACTGCAAAACTGTCTTATTTTTAATAATATCAACCCATTTAGAGTAAAATAAAGACAGTCGACCAGCAGTTCTTACCTCTACCTCTATTCTCTCCTCCTCAATGACTGCACACGGCGTCTGCCGCGAGCTGCTCGGTAATATCCCCACTGCTGGGCTATAGCAGGGGCTCGAGCTGGTATTGAGTTATCACTGATGGAGACGGGCGCCAATAATTTAAAGGGGTCAGTAAATCTTTTTTAGACCTTTCAAGGTCCTTTGATTTTTTAAGGACACGGCTTCTTTTATATTTTTATTTAAACCTGGTAGAATAACTGCTCTTCTTGTGATAGACTCCATGTTGTGTAAATCACATAGTAGTCTAATGCTGTCACTTATCACATCAATGTTCTCTTTATCTTTTTTCTTAATGAGGTCTGACAGTACAATGTTCAAATTTGAAATTACAAGGCCAATTTGGTCTTGCTTTTCACTTAGCTTTATATCTCTGGTTTTAGCATTACTACTTAAAGTAGCAATAATTTCATGGTTTAATTTTGGGGCATTCAAGGGACAATTTGTTATAAAAGGATTTTTTTTCCACAATACCTCTTTGATTCCTTGCCAGAAGCTTGAAGCCTTTGGTTTTAAGAGACTGCCATAGTTCTGCTAGTTTAGGATTGATTTCTAAGGAATATCTATATAATTTTCTTGGGTGTGCGGAACAGAATCCTGATCTTCCTCATCGCTCGAATATACAATATTGCGTTTCTTTTTGGTTCTGAAATTGAGCGAGATCAGTTGTAAAAGAAAAATATAACCTCGTGTACCCCCAGTGGTACCATGAGTAGAATATGCCCTGTATTGAAACATTTTTTGGTAATAAAATAAAATAAAATAAAATTTCGAATTTTATGCCTCGTGTACCCGCTCGTGGCACCGCAAGACAATCTTTAATATTACATGTCTCGTGCACCCCCTCGTGGCACCGCAAGACAATTAATTTTAATGGCAAAAAAGGTTGTAAAAATTTTCAAAATATGATAAAATTTATATTTATTAAGGTAAGTATGTACAGGCTCCCGTCCTGTCTCATACATATATATTTTATTACGTTTTTAGTTTCTACGCAGTTATGCCGTCTATGGCCGCCATTATGCATTATATAAAAATTATATACCTTCGTTGAATCGTCTAAAGACTAACCAAAGTTTCAAAGAGTTTCCTTTTTTACTCATGTTAGTATTCACTAATATAATCACTAATATTAAAGGAATATCACTTAAAAAAGCTACAAAAACAATTTAAGTTGGAGAGTTCGATTCGTATATTCGGCACGAAAAATTCACAATGACATGAGGCGTATAATGTTGCCAGTAGGAACTGCTATAGGTTGGGATACCAGTAAAAAACCTTATTTTTTCCTATGGAGGGTTAAAATTCGTGTGATTCGGTCCGTCAATTCATGACTACATAGTATACAAACAGAGGAGGCGTCAACGAATATAACTACGTTTAAACACGGGTTATGAAGAGAGAATTTGATTAATGACAACCTTGGTTTTGACCGTTTGACGTTTGTTTATCTGCTAAGTTTATCTGTCAGTCAACTCGAGTGAAATCGCATCAGAATGTTAACCCATCACAGCGCCCGATTCAAAGCTTACGCACAACAAAGAGTCCTTTGTATATTATTTATGAAATAAATGTCTTACCGTCAAAAGCTAAATCCCAAAATATCGAAAGGTACGATAACCCTATTCGGCCTTCAGATCCCCTGGCCCGGCAAAATACCTAGGAGTCACATTCAACCACGGTATGTGATCGAATGTGATCCCTAGGTATTTGACCACGGTATGGTCACGGTACCTTCGCGAAACACATTCGCAATGTCCGCAACCGTGCCAAATTCGTCACTGGTCGCCTCCACCCGCTAGTTAACAGCAAGAGCAAACTGTCTTTAAGACACAAGCTCCATCTTTACAAAGCGTGCATAAGACCTATCATATCTTATGCAAGCGTAGTTTTCCCGCACGCGGCCCGTAGAAATTTGCACGACCTCCAAGTCGTCCAAAATAGATTCATTCGCATAGCCACCGCAGCTCGGTGGTACCAGCGAAACTCCGACTTGCACAGAGACTGTCAACTTCCGAAGATCTGAATATTTCAAGGAAGTATCTCAGGGCTACTTCGAGAGGGCCGAGACACATCCCAACCCGCTAGTGGTAAACGCAGCCACCTACGCTCCGACTCCGAACGTTACAGAAAGCCTCCGGAGGCCCCGTAACATTCTAATCGAACCCCCAGTTCCGCTAGATTCTGACGACCCAAATGTCGCCAGCCAGTCACACACAAACATTACACCTAGTGCCACAAACACTGTTAGGACAACGGATGGGACGCGGCGAGTCCGACGACATGCGCGCTGCACACCCTCCACACCGCGTACACACCGTACAGCCGCGTCCCTGGGCAGGTCTCACCGCCCAGATCATCGAACGATGCGAGTTAGCCGTCAGAGCCAGAGTTCGCCACCCCTGTTCGGACGGCCGTTAGATAACTCATCTACGTGTACTGTACACCGTAGTAGGGGTCATCGTTACGCAAGTATCGATGCAGTGTAATATAAATTCACCCCTTTTACAGCCCCGAGACCAATGAAGCTGTAAAAGCCAAAAAGGCTAACAGCATTAACATCATCAGAAACCAGATTGAATGTCTTGCCATAACCGAACTTACTGAGAAACATCTTACTTATCATAGCGTTGCTCCTATACTTATCAATGTAACGTTTTTGGATAATGGTATAAGAGTTCTTGTAACTCGCAGTATTAAATATGGCAGCTTATACTGTTATTTCACGCTGATATTCTATGTATGCGAGCGAGGTTCTACCCGGTAGAGCCGATCTATTCATTATCATATATTATACCGGTGCAGATATAATACGCCGTTTGGCTCTACCAAAGGGCTCGACTATATACACTTAAATAATATTACCTTTTTTTGATTGATTATTATCAAATGTTGGCAGTGGTTTATTTACATTACATTCAAATATGTATACAATACTAAAAACCATAATAAAAAACTAAAAAATAAATTATCTTACAGTCCTACTCCCCGCGGTATAGTGCCAAGAACGTTGGCTGCGTTTCCTTGCTGAATGACTATACTTGGCCTTTGAACGAGAAAAGCACCAGCCTCCTTATCACCAGCAGCGACGACCAGTTGTGGATGCAATTCTTTTAAGAACTTCGTATGGATCATTTTCATATGTAGTCATCTCTCAGAGACTCATATTTGCGCAACTTACTTAGTTCAGCCGTCTCTGATGCATCCCCGGCTCAAAGTGTCTACGCAAGTAAACATTTTTTTACTTAAATTTAAATTATTAACGTGTTACGGTGTGGTCGGACTGTAATTGCTCTATACTGAATGTAAAGTGCATTACGCTGTCTTATTGCTGATAATGATTAATTGCGTAAGCAAGAGAGCAAGTTGAATATCTGCTCTCACACTTTTATAATTTTTAACAATTAACCTATCCAAACCACTCTGATCTCCACTTCTGATCTCAGAAAAACGAATTTATTTCCGAGATCAGAAGTGGGTTCTGATTTAGTATTTCGGACAGATATAATATATCTAAAATATCGTTTATTGTACAAAATAAACAAACAAAGAGACTATACCTAAAGAAAAACGGCACACCATGCTCTTCTTATTTGTACCTACTAATATTATTTTTACTCTGAAGTTCAATTTTAAAATAGGGTGATTGCGGACGTCCGTATATTTTTTTATTTATATCTACCCCACCTTCCACGCAATTAACCAATCATAGAATTTCTACACCTGAAATATTTTTGAGGTGATTATACCACATATGATTTATTTATTGCTTCAGTTTTAATGATCTTATAAGCTTTTGTGGCAAAAGTAACGTTTCGGTAATTCACATATCACTGCATCCACTCGACAATGAAAATATAGTCAAAAATTATAAGAAAATCCATAAAAAAGTATGACGGTACCTACCTTGAAGTGCGTGCTCGGCCTTCTATCTAAACTACTGTCCGTGCGCTAAATATGGCGGATGCAATCAAATTATGGGAATTGCGGGACGAGAAAAAGGCTAGCATACTAGAAGAAACTGCGTCCGGAATTATCCAGTATCCGCAATCACCCCTCTCTCCCCTATAAATGTCAAATGTCAAACATTTTATAGACTAACAATATTATAATAAAGATAATTAAAAAAAAATTAAAAAATTGAAAACAGTATCACAATTAAGAAGTATCGCATTCATGGCATAATATTTTAATAATTATTACCTATACTCTATTATTAATAAGTATCTATTACAGATGCTTGGATACTGATTTTTTAAATCTGAAAAATACTTTATAAAATTCTAGAATAATTTATGATGTGTTATCTATGTCGGCGGTGGCTAAGATTTCTCGCAGAGCATATTGGTTCAAGTGGAAATGATCTCGCTGTGGAGCAGTTTATTACGTTCGCAATATCGTGGCGGGGCGAGGCGAGATTCGATTGCCCGAGCACTGTACTGCCCAAAATTGATTTCTGAGTAATTTGTCTTTTTGAAAAGGCACGTTGCGCAACTTCAATCATTTTTAAAACGGTTACATGTTCTATTGCTTTACTGTTGTAGTATAATTAAAACAAAATGCTCGAATACATAGATATTTATACGTGGTAGAGCCATGCTGCAGCTATATAGGAAAAGAGGCATTCCATCTTATTCCTCACGGCTGACAACGCATCTGTATTTTGATACTTTATTGAGGATAGATGTAGATGTCTATGGGTTACAGCAACCACTTATCACAGGTGGACTGTATGCTCGTTTGTCACTCTATTCTAAATAAAAAAAAGAATATACTTCTTACATGACATTGAAATAATATTATAACAATTTCAATTCATCATAATCATCATCATCATTACTGCAGTCTACTGCTGAATATGGGTCTCCCGCAAGAAATACGTCCATCGACCTCCAGCACCTTATACCTGCTCATCACTACATCTAATGGGAAGGCAACCTAGACTTCACTTGCCGGTGCGAGGTTGCCACTCGAGAATCTTTGTTACCCATTGATTGTTGTTGGTTGTTCGAGCTATATGGCCGGCCCATGGCCACCTCAACTTACTAATCCGTTGGGCGATGTCAGTTACTCTGGTTTTACTACGGAAATCCTCATTTACAAATTTATATATTTTATTGAATTAATTAACCAATATATTATATATGTATAACCAACGTTAATGCGAACGGTAATCAAAGTGTGACAATTGTGGTAAATCCTCTCTATTATTGGAGCAATCCAAGTCCAGCAGCGCACTGCTACTCCTACTATACTACGATGATCTTACGATTTCCAAACATGGATACTATAAAATATAATATTGCTTTATAATCATGTCTGACCAATGAATATTCCCCAAAATGACGTGTTACTTATGACATGAACGAGCATGACCAGATAACTGGCAATTGTAACAACAATATCAGGTATAGGTAAGTTACGTCCGGTGCTTTGTCAGACGTGTGAACTATTATACGAAACTACGCCTACTACGCCTCGAATGTGCATGTTAATTACAGCCCGAATAATGTTTGGTAGTGTCACGAAACTCGTTACTGTCCCGGTTAATTGGTGACCAGACATATAACTATAACGATTAAAAATAAATTACCTGCTGCTACTTTATGATAATTATTGACACCTCCACTATTTTTATAAACAAAATTCCGGTGTGCATGAGTTAGTAATTCTTCTCCTCAAACGGCTTGATGGATCTTGATGAAATTTTTGTGAGAACCCGGTAGGCACTGTTGTCGAGTTCCAGAAATATACGATAACTAATGATCCTATCTTTAGTTACTTTAATAGACAAATAATTCATTGGTATTAAATTTGATTTCTGCAATTGTAGCTTTTGTTTCAATTTTCAGTTTTCAATTTCGTATTACAGCGTTTAGGCGTGAGTGTAAAAGTATGTAAAAAGGGTCTCCAGTTCTCTACACTCACCATACGAAACACAACAGATTAAGCTACTATATTTCGATGGTATTCTGTGAGAGCAAAGCTGACCCATTTACACTATAACCATAATATAGCTGCAGCATGGCTCTTCCACATTAATGTTTAATAATATCTGATATATAATATCTGCCTGACATATAATGCCTGCCAAGTGTGGAAAATATGACATATGCTGTTTATTTTAAATGTAGCCCAATCGAGACTAATATAAATTGAAATTTTTAAAAACCCATTCCATCCTAAAATTATTTGTGAAATTAAAGCCATGTCCCGGGCATGATATGTCATGTTCACATAACATTGATAAATGATAGTTTCAACAATGTAACGAAAAAAAGATTATGGTGACAAGAAAGAAGGTAAGTGAGAAGATAACCGATAACTGATGAACCACTAGTTTTAATCATGCATATCTATCGTGAAATATTGATTATGAGGTAAAATTTGCGCAGGAAAGTTTTTTAGGGCTTGCATTAATATGAGAACTTTCCTCTAGTTCTAAAATAGGCAATACAATAGTATAGATTTATTAATCTTGACATTAAAAGGGAAAAAAATATAAAATGTAGATACTGTTGTTTTTAATTTGTGACCAAGTAGCCACATATTGAGCTCTAACAACAAGTTTACACATAATTGAATGTTGACATCTCAACAGAGATAATTTTATTTTGTCTCTTGCGAAGATGTCTTTATGTATTTAACGTCTTATAATAATGGTGCTACTGAAGGCTACACAATACTTTGCGCAATGAACGTCACACTCTGCAGATAAATTCAACGTTGAAGCTCTTAGGACCAATGTAGGAATGTAATGAGACTTCTCAGCGCTTCGATTGACCGCCTCTTCCATCCTTGGGTCCAATTCACTTGATTTTATTCTTTTACTCTTCTCCTAAGTTATATGGAAAAAAAGGATAGAATTTGTAAAATATGTTACCCTAGTAAATAAGAAATATATGAGAGAAATATTCATTCAACAAAATGAAATAATGTATGTAACATTAAAGTACTAGCAAAATTATTTAATTTGAACGTCTCTCATTTAGCATTTAGCGAGTAACTCAAAAATGGAAATTCATTAATGCAGCAAATTGTCAGAGCAAAGGGCGAGGCCGCGTTGTTTACACCAAGTATGTACGAGTATACAGTGCGTACCTATCGCTTTGTGCCTGTGTGTAATTTTAATGAGTTTTGCAATAGACGACGTCGTGCATAGTGAGGAGAATAAGTATGCTATACCGTGACGACGCTGTCTTTTAAAAAACCGTGAAATGGAAACACTTATTAACGATTAATTTAAATTATAATTCAATAAGCCACGCAACTTTCAACACAACTATTTATTCGTTGAACATATGAACAAATGAGATTTATTATAATTTTATGTTTATTTGTATGTAATTTATTCAATCAAACAGATTTTTAATACAAAATTATATTATCTTACGAAAAGTGATAGGAACAATTAATTTAAATTTTAATGTAGCAGTAGAAGCAACCTTTCTTGTGCAAATTTCTCTTCCTCTTTCGAAATTAGGCGATTATATTAAAATTGAAGAAAATCCCCATTTCAAATTTCAATAGAGAAAAAGACTGGGTGCAAACACTGTTTGGGATCCTTTAAGTATAAAATGAAATCCCAACCCAAGCATATATCAACAAAAAAATGTAATTAAGGACTGAAGGTAACCAGGGTTTACTATAACAACATAATGTTAAATATGTAATCCCTCTCTGTGATAGTGAATGCCCGTGATAATGGATGATACGTCATTAATAAAATAATAGTAAATTAATTGAACACGATAAAGGTTTTCTTTAATAAAAAATATTTATCGCCTCTTTTAGCAACTAAAATATACTACAGATCAGTTTTATATTATCATTATTAATTTTTAATAATTGTTTATTTCTTTCAGCTTTTAGTAGACTACTATTCATATGAATTTTCAATAAAGGGCACGCAATGATAGCATTACCACTGCGAACATGTCTGCTTTGTGGTGTTAGGGTTCAATATTTTTAAGTGCGTTTATAATCACAGTCAGCGCAGATACGGTCGAAACATTCAAACATTAGAAACATTTAAAAAATATTCTCATGATAATCCTTTACATCACTTGAATAGTAAGTTTAGATGTTAAGACAAAATATTTAAAAAATATCCTTCAAGTTTTATATTATGTACTTACTGATACCATCGATATGAGCTAAATAAAAATGTACCCACCACTAGAGTCGTTATTAATTTCGACAGCAGTTATAAGCGAAGCAGTGAGCGTTATTAGCCTACCCTTTAATGTATAATTATTAACTGCAGTTTATATTAAACAAAACAGAATTAAAACTTTTCTAACTGTAGAGTTCCCCGCGTCTGGTAATGCTAGTACGGTAAACTTTTTCGTAATTAAAATAAGTGTAGGTTCTTTAAAATTATTTAAAACGACTATTCAATGAACATAGCTTTCTTATTTTAAAATGGTATTGACCGTTTATTCCTAACTTTTTTTGTTTCGTAATTCTCTCAATATAAAACTGTGAAATAGAAACCTAACCATACAAAATAAACCATCTATCGAATTAATTTCTGCATTATCACATAAAATTTACTTAATTGTATTTCTTAAGTATATAAAATTAGCACATGTAACCGCACTAGCACGTATTTAAAACTTAAAAAAAATTCAAGTTAAATCTAAGTACCAGAGTACCAATAACAAAGAAAATTCTTTCATACACAGTATGTGTAATAAAAATTTAAGCCCTCTCTAATATTATAAAAGTTTTATATTCTGTTAAAGAATATTTAAAACATCAAACAGTTAAAAAATTAAACCTATTCGATATTATTGAGATAGCAATAAAATAATTTAAAAATTAATTATTAATTATTTTATGTTGATTAATTAATGATTATTTATTATTCATCATAGATTATTAATTAGTCATTAAATTATTCATTATTGATTTATCAACATTGACTTATTAATACTAACGTTTAATTATGTAACAATTCATTGTCAATATTAATAGGTTTCATTCATTGTCAATATAAATAGTTGCACCTATGTAGATTTAACCACTCTAATAAACACTTGCGATTGCCTTATAGGACCCACTTCTCATCCTAGACAACAATTCTTCTCAAATCCTTTCTGTTACGCAAGCCTCTGGCCGTGCGTCTCTCAGTTCGTAAGGTATTTTTGAAACTTTTTATTTTATTAATTCGCCGCAAAGGATCTAAAATTGTTTTGACACTTACATCAAAAGTCGACGCTACCTCAGCGGAAGCTTGAGACAGATTCCCTTGCACTATCGACTTCATTTCATCATTATCAACCTTCTCCGAGCGACCACGAGGTTTATTCGTGAGGTGAAAATTTCATAAACGAAAGCGATTGAACCAATAAAGCACAGTTCGTTCGTGCACTACTAACTAGGTTCGTATTCGTCGTTGATATTGCGTGGCATTTGACACACACATTGTTTCCACGTATGAGTAGGAACTCATTTTAAAAATTTAAGCTTATAATAAACGTAAGGACCGAGTCCAAAAACTAAAAAGATGAAAAAATTATTTCCACACTAAAGCTATAGTCGTTACTAAGATATAGTGTATCGAAGAATTAAAGTCCCGACTTCAGAAGCTATATTGTGGAAATTAATAACAAAATGCTTATAATATTTTTTTTTTTTTGAATACAGTTTCGACTTTTAACTAAAAACTTAATTTTTTATCTACTATCAGTACTAAGTATAGCAAATAAAAAAAGAACCATAGAATTCCTTTCAAGCGTTTCTGAAAATCGGTAAACATACATAAAAAACATACTACAATATATTATAGCCATAATATTAGATATAACCTACTCGTTTTTGCAGCTCATTTAAATGTTAAACGAACTTTTTTATTTTGTATTAATATAGATGTCTATGGGCGACAGCATCCACTTACCATCAGGTGGACTACTGGTGTGCTCGTTTGTCGCCCTTTTTTTATAAAAAAAAAGATTACGTGGTAATAAATATAGCAATATGCAAAAAGAAACTAAATCTAAAGAAACAAATGAATAGCTATGTAGGTTATTGGTTAAATAAATAAAAAATAACTCACTTGAAAACGAATTAACATGCCTTAAATATAAAATTTATTTGGATTTTGGATTCTAAGTCAATAATTATTACAATAAAAATTAATAAAACCCATTCAATTTCTAAAGCTTTTTTATTTAGTTTCAAATATAATTTTCATATGTACCTCTATTGGACACATTGGACTCACAGAGTGGCTATGAAAGTGTATTTATACTTTTTTTATATTTTTTTATTATTTAAAAGCTTTGTATAGCCTTAATCGATATATTATTATGCATAAGAAAGGAAAAGTAAACAACCGTTTATATATTATTAGATCAATCTCTTCATAATTACGAATAATTTATCTTGCACACAGAAATTTAATGATTAATATATCATATTCATCTTTCATCGAACAAATGAATGAATATTTCTCTCATACATTTCTTATTCACTGGGGTAACATATTTTACAAATTCTATCCTTTTTTCCTTCATATAACTTGATAGAGAAGGGTAAAAGGATAAAATCAAGTGAATTGGTCCCAAGGATGGAAGAGGCGGTCAATCGAAGCGCTGAGAAGTCTCATTACATTCCTACACTGGTCCTAAGAGCTTCAACGTTGAATTTATCTGCAGAGTGTGACGTTCATTGTGGAAAGTATTGTATAGCCTTCAGTAGCATCATTATTATAAGACGTTAAAATATTGCACTACTAAGCAAAATGTCGATAAGAATGAGTTTGTGTGTTCTTTCTATATTTCTGATATCCCTTTAAAATATTTGTAGTTTAAAAAAGTGAATGGTCCCGGAAAACGTTTTTCTGACCTGATGTGTTTTCACCGCTGAGGACTAAGGTTGCCTTGTTATCACTAAAAAGTGTCTTCGGTTCTCTTAACACACCGTACAAAACACAGCACCATTATGCTGCCACTCATACTGGTGTTCTGTGAGGGTGTGGTCCCTCCCCGGTAAAGCCGACCCATTCGTGCTGTACCAACAATACAGCTGCAGCGTGATTCTACTACATATAAAGATATATAACCACTGTGCGATATTTAACACTGAAATGTTTTTAATTTACATTTAATATTAGCCTTACTACAATTATTCAAATAAGTTAAATGTAAATATCGATCTTCAGTATGATTTAACTTTAAATATTAATACTTAAAAAACCATCGGTTAAAGTTAAAAAGGAGTCGAATATTTGAAAACGTTAGTGTTACAGACAACTAATAATATCTCTGAGATTTTACAATCGGCAACACCCAAAGAAAATTCACGTTCGGACTACAAAGGCAAGAAAACTTTAATAAATGTTCACTGGATAGATATCATACTAGTTTCAAGTTTTCGATAAGGAGCCGCTTCAGCAGTATTCGACCACTTTTACTCAACTCTGCCTTATTCTTACGCTTCGCCGGCACTTTTAATGACTTATTCTCTTTTTTCTTACACAGAAAATAAAGAATCTCATTTAAAAAAGCCAACTACTTTCTATAGTCTTGTAAAACATTTTTTTTTACTTTGTCTACATTTTTACATTTTTAGAGCCATTTATTATGCAATTACGTCAAATTACAGATTGCGTAGAAGCTTTCAATAGGGTAATAACCGTTCACAAAATTTTTTGAAACAAACTCAATTCATAGCAGACGCGAACAACTCAATATTTGCAGACATTTATGAAATACTGTACAAAATGAATATAGGCATCGCGCACATTCAATTTCAAATGTTGCCCCAAATAAAAATCAAAAGGCAGTTTAACTCGTCCGCTTAAACAAACGTGTAAATAAAATCAGTTCACTAAAATCCAATCAGAATCACGGGCGATCTACTTTATGCTTCATTCTTCATATAGAACGCGATGAATTAATAACAGAGTCAAATAAAACAATCTATTCGTTCCCAAAAGGGTTTAGTACGCCGTGTGTTATTGTGTGAAATTGGCTGAGCCCGGCCGCGAGTGAAGGGAGCGTGCTTGATTAATTATGTCGTTGTATTTAATTTTGTTTCTTTTATCTTTGTCATTCCCTTTCATTGTTCTGATGAAGTAAGCTATTTCAAATCGAAAGTTTTATGTAACAATAAGATATATATAGATATATATATATATACATTTTAATTACGATTTTCTATTTCGCACAAACACCATATATCAAATACACAAATATGGATATTATTTAGTCTAATTTCAATTATTGACGTGACAACGTCTTATAAATTGGTTTGCCGGGTGACACTTCAAGAAACTGCGTTACGCTCCGCTCACGTTATGCGCTCACAATGAGAGCGAGTGAGAGGCACGCGTCCCTTCCACTCGGGCATGGTTAGCCCGCCTAAGAGCGAGAGAGACAGACATAAAAAGCGTTGTCACGTAAAACTTTCGCCCGTATACCGACTTTACAGGCAACCAATTTTTTTTTTTTTAAGCACCCACGGTCAATGGCGGAACTGAGGTATTTGACGTTGTGATGTCGTAGCCCGGGCCCGCTTCTTCAGCTTTTAATTATTTGCTAGTGATGGCCTAGTGGTTGAAATTCGAACGCAATTCATTATACTTTTATGTTTGTATATTAACCTTTTGGTCCAGAGAAATCTCTCCCTTTATCCTTCATCTACCCCATGCATTCCTCCATTTTTTCAAACAAAAACATTTTTAGTTCCTGGAGTCAAGCTGTAGAACTCTTTTCCGTTGTTCTATTAAACATGTGCAATCAATAGATTCCTTTAAAAACAACTTAAAATTTTCTTTCCCTCTAATTTCTTCTTTCTTTCTTTCACTTTTTCTTATTACGTTTATGGTCACTGGTCTTTATATATTGTCTTTAACCTTTAATTAGTGACATGAAATCTTGTCCACTGCTTTTCATCCACTGTTTTTCTCGGAATCACAGTTGACGCGAAGCTTCAAAGGGGCCCCCATATATTTAACTAGCTATCAAACTTAGTTTGCAGCGTATGCATACAAAGACCTGTACTGACCTGTTGTTGCCTGCTAGTAATAGGTTAAAGTATATATTTTAGGTTAAAATATTATTATAGTGACAATTTTTATTAACCTTTTTTATTTCCTTTTTTTAGATTGTTCAAAAGAAATTGCCGTGTAGTAATAAGAGCGCCTTTTGTTTTTGCTCTATGTATGTTTATTTTATGTATTTGCTCTTCTTTGGGATGCGTTAAAGCAGTGAGCTCTTAACCTCTGAGCTACCACGACACTGTATATCCGACGACTAGTTTATATAATATGTTATGCGCCGTACCAGCCAAAAACATTTCCTTTGTTTTGGGCTCCGCCGTAGTTAAGTAAAAAAAGTAAAGTTGTTTGACCTTATATTCTTACAAAACAAAGATATAAGAAAGAAAATAAGAAAATAATTTATTAACGGCATAATAAGTAAACATTATTATTTATGCAGTTTTCGATACTGTATTTATTGTACATGTAAGCAAATAACAGTATACCGATTTACTACGCAACTTTCGCCCTAGACTTACAAAATCTATATTTATGTTCAAAGCCCTTTCACGTGCTGCTGCCGCATTCAAGTCATCGATTTATGTATCATATTATGCAAAATTAATTTAAATAAAACACCATTAGTAATTAAGATAATAATAAATAGCTTCAATATTATGTAATATTTAGGCGGAATGAAATTAATTGACTTGGTAATATTATAATAAACAACATCTTAAAAACGATGCATTGCTTAGTATTACTTTATGTTACTGATACACTCTCGGACGCAATAATTGACTCAACTTGGAAAGTAAACATACTCAGACAATTATTTTGCACTTACTTTTTCTGTATTTTACGAAAGTTTATTAGGCAGTGAATTTCTGCTAACTAATTTTGATATTTATACATATTATGAAGAATATTATATATTTAATAGTTTTGGTCCGGTCATTAACTGTAACTATCCCATTATATTAGATATTGACACCCTGGTAGAAATTGGCATTATCATCATTTAGTATGTAGTGTTAAATGAAACTAATGTTATGGATTTTAATGGGTGATGTAAATCACCCATCGGGAATCAAAAAGTTTCAATTAAACGCGATAAAATCCGTAAAATTAGTTTTATTTAATATGTAGTGTTCGAGTAAATATAGGAAATTATTAATAAGCGGTTCTTTTTCGACAAGCCAAACTATTTATTGCGTGGTAAAGTTTGTTTTGTTGTATATAAAAAGAAGAGGTGACAAAAAATTACACTACATGCTCGGGCGCAAAGTAGGCAGCTATTCGGTATACTAGAGGGTATATTCTGAAAAGTGCGGGGGTAGGATTTACGCAAATGAGTAGTCTTCTTTGCGAGCATCGAGTTCGACTCAGAGTAGTCGGCTTCTCAATATTATAAGATATATGTTTAAGAGTGTAGGCAGGAAAGATTAATTAATTCTTCCATCTCCTTTCATCATAACATAACCAGATGTTTGGCAGATATCCACCCCTTGTTATTGACATACCACACATTTGAAACAAATGCTTTCTTTGTCTTTCTTAATGCGTGAATTGCTGTTTTATTTTAGTAATAAATGTTGTATATTTTATATATTTATGTTTTATAAATAAATTTCAAACTTAACATAAATAGAAAACACGTTATTTCTTTAATTAACTGTTCTTATTTTTTCAATAAAAACTGGGTAATTAAATTTACTTTGTATTAGTCGATAACTAATTTCTAATAAATATTAGTTGATAAATTGAAGCTCCTACTCCTCCTACCGAAGCTCAAAATATTTGACACACAAAAAAAAATAAATTAACAATCTTTACCTACTTTTATGCAATTAACAACATTGCTAAAAGGAGGAAAATATACTTTTCAACAAAAAAAGGAAAAGTAAATGATGTTGGAGTTAATTGAGTTTTCGAAAAATGAAGCGTCGACGATTGCTAAAATGTTTTTAAAATATGTGCGGCCAATTTCACGGACGCTGGGCACTGCCTCGCATTTAGATGCCAACAGGCCTGAAATGAATTATTACCTACTTGCCTTTACTTTATTCCATTTTTATCTAATATATATCCTTAGTAAACCGTCATTGAATATATAAAGACAAACATTAAAATTTAACAAATAAAAAAGAAAATAAACACAATTAGATGATAAGAGAAATTTAAATTTATAAAACCTTTTAGGAACAACAACTTACTGAATCATCTATATCTGTATATTATAATCCTTGGTGCTGCGTATATTATTAATCACTAGCTTGTACCCGGCGCGTTGTAACCGCAGAAGAAATAATTGCGGAAATATTGTTTTAAAATTGGAAGGATTATATTGTTTAATTGGGAATGATAATACATTTTTTATTGAAGTTGAATGATATATAACTTTCAAATAAAACTGTCGGTACGATACGCGCGCCACCTACTGTAAGTTAATTGTACTATGCCTATAATCTTCGCGGAAGTGCATGCAATATCTTGACAAAGTTTTACCGCAATCTGATGAACGGTATGGCAACGCATAAAATACGAACAAACAAAATTATTTTTATATATTAGAGTGGCACTGTAGTCAATATTTTTTTATTCATTAATTACAGTCTATAAAAAGCAACCGCAGTTTTTTGTTTGTGGTGTGCTGGTTGTGGAACACCACAACCAGCACACCACAAACAAGCACAACACAAACAGTGTCTTCCTTATAACAATAAGGAAGACACTGCTGTCCATTTTCTTTGTCGCTTTTTACAACACCCACGGTACGATATGGGGTAGTGGATATGTGGTAGTGGGACTACCCCAAATAATTTTCCATAGTTGCCACGCTTGGCATTCTGGTTGGCTAGCGCAGTTTTTTATTTTCTGGTCGTTTTTTTTTAGTAAGACACAGTTGCCTATCTCCTGGTTTGTTTTCCTCTGTCACTTACGAAACTCACGGGACGATATGGGCTAGTGGATATATTATTAATGAATTCTACATTTTTGAACCAAAATGACTCATTCATATTCTCAATATATTATTGTTGGTTTATTGCCGTAAAATAAATATTTACATTGTAGTATTATCATTAAGTCTCTGGGAAGAATGTTTGTGACAGACAGACTGACACAGTGACGGATAACGAGGTGATCCCGAATTTTGGCATGAAACACTAATGTTGTTGGTAAAGCATAGTCCGATCAAACGTGAGCAAACCGCGGGAAAAGCTTGATGTCTATTATATTTTCTATAAGGGCTTACATAGATTTTATTAATAATTAAACTTTCAAAAAGTAAAACCGTCTTCAATAACAAAAAAAATACACAAAATTGCTTCTGAAGTTTGTACTAAGATATGCTATTATGTAAATTTTTTTTTTTGATTCTGAAGTCGGTTTTTAAAAGTTTATTTATTTATTTTACCCTTTGAGTGGACTAAGTAATATTAGAAGTTCAAGTTAAACAACTAGAATGTTGTATAATAAGTTACATTAAAAATTTCTCTCTCTTCTCTCATTCTTTCTCATTCTTCTTCATCATTCATCTTAGGGGTGATTTTTTTTCTTAACATTTATATGGGAACGCCCATGAAGTATAACCTATATAAAAAAGATTTAAATCGGTTCAGACCTTCCCGACCAGACTATACATAAAAAATACATACGCGGAAAATATAGAACCCCGTTATATATCCCGTTTTTTTGAATTCGGTTAAAAAGGTTGTAGACAATTCATGAGCTAGAAAATAATAAATAAAAGAAATGCGTACTTATGTCAAATTGCTTTCCGTAAAAAATGGAGCATCGCGTTTCTTTCTATTTGCTTTGAAATTAGTTTCTGCGAAAGAAAGAGGAAAACATAAATATGCACTAGTCATTGTAGCAGAAAATAAAACTAGTTTGCTTCCACGGTGTTTAACAAGGGTTGTTAACCCCGTCTGCAGGGCGGGAAACGCCCTCTAAATTTACTCTCTATTATTAACGACATAACATAGCCCCGCCTTTCCTTGAATGTAATATAATTTTTTTAATTTTAATATATTTTCTTGGTTTATTAACAACAACATATCGAACAAACATATAAAGTAACTTTGACTAGCTTAGTTTTGTTCGTGATTTTACTTTTATATTTTTATCTTTATGTTTTATCTGGAGTAAGGAGGAAAGAGGCTGTTCACAATTCGAGTGTATATATTTTTTTATATAATATGTTACGTGATACCATCGCCAATTGAGTCCGATTTTAAATATTCTTTTTTATTCAATATGTTATGCTTCAGATCAGAGACGGTCTCATATAAATTGGGAGTGAAAATTCCATCCCTAAGTGAAGTGAAGTTTTAAGTCATTTTAGAATTTAGCGTTTATATATAATTTAATTTTATGTGTAAAGCTTCTTAAAGTAACTAAATGCCACCAATGGTACAGAGCAAAAACTCGGATTCGGTTGTGCCATTTCTGAACAGCATTTAAGCAATATTCGGTTGCCAGAGCGGGCCCATTCCTCTGGCAGCAGTTAGCATCACCAGCAAATTAATTTGGTATTTGGAGTATTGAAATTTTCTCAGCGCTGAACCACAAGGGAACAGAGTGAATATAAAAGTTTCATTCATCAGGCAATTCGCTATTTCATCACAGTTATTATATATTATATATCATGTTTCAGTTGGTGAACTCCTTGTTATTTTGCCCAGTGGGAAAATCAAAACAGTAGATACTTTATAAAATACTTTTATTTAATGTAGTGTCACTTACAATACATACATATTTTTATTAAGAACTTATTTATTTTCCTTCTCGTCACAACATAACCCCAATAATGCCTTACTACTAGAGTTCATTAATAGCTATATAACAAAAATGTCTGTGGATCGCTTTTGCCTACAGTATGTTTAAAACGGAGTTGAAGTCACCAAGTCTCCATCTAAATCGTATTTATACTTTATTTATGTTTAAATGGTATATACATATCTATGTAAAATAATGATGACATATACAAAATCTTTCAAAAGACCATCATCGTCATCATTATCATTACAAGCATTATATGTGTATACTATTGACAACTCGAGGCCATAAAACTGAAGGACACAACTGCAGTCGAAGCGTTTATGAGGACACAATCAGTTTTACGATTTAAGAGATAAGGATCCATCCATTATACGTAAATACCATTCTAGTAGGCGTCTCGTCACTAACATCAATTCATCTTTCATAATTTTTTTACATCTAAAATTGCAACTCGTTTGTACGTCCTATAAACAGTATTTGTCTACATGACCTTCCAGTATGTCTTATAATATGTAATCGATCCTGCGACAAATTTTGACCAGCTCATTGCCACTTCAGCTCACAATCAACCAATACAATCTTACATGCACCATTCTGATGTGAGTCGTATTATGAATTTAAAAAAATCTGGACAGTAAGTACATTATACTTCAATGGGACCTGAAGACGAAAAAAATACATGGAATTATATAAAGAAATTGAATTAGCTGTAACAGGCGTACTTTTACCATAAGACCGAATTGTATTTTAAAAACATACATACTTTCTGCCCCAATGCATTGAAGTGGTACTTGCATAATTATTAAAGCTCGTTTATAATATAGGTACAAGGCGTGTTGACTTTATAGCTGTTATTATTGCAAACATTTTTAATAACAATGAAGTGATTTACATACGTTGTTAATTTTAACGACTTAGATAGGAGTGAATAAATGTTCGTTATTAAATTTTACAAATCTTTTTAATAAAATTGCAAATCTCATTATAATTTTACAGAAATACATACCAGATGTCAATATTGTATTACATTTGATATTTATACCATTCCTAGAAATGATCCTTACAAACTTATGACTGCCGTGTACAAAAAAATATTTGTATGAAAGTAGTAACTTCTAATTAGCATTAAAAACTTTGTCATTTAATCATTATCTTAATGTTAATCAATGTTATCCTATTTTCTTCTTTACAGCGTATATAATATGTTTTATAATCGCTTACGTAAGTACAAGGCCTCATCTCAATAAAATAAAAAAATCTCATGACCCACGATGAATAACGCTAAAATGCTAAAAAAACTATACGCTCACAACTAGACTAGACACAGAAAATAGAATCTAAGGTTCAAATTCAAATTTAAATAGTTTATTGCGAATATAGGTTGATAAAGTTAGTGTTTACATAGTTTATCACTTATAGAACAAACATTTAGTACAGCTATATTCCGCTATTTGGCATGCAATATTCATCACATTTTATTACTTTTATATTAAATTACTTAAACATGCTATAGTTATAATTGGAGTTTACATGATACATAATCAAAAATAATACAGTTAAGTCAATTTAGTTAATATTATATAAGTCAAGTCAATTTAGTTATTCTGAGTCATGTAACAGCCAATTATTGAATTTCATATTTGTCTTCGAGATATTCTTTCACAAGAATTTAACAATTCTATTAATAAGAAATTGCTTCAATAGTATTTTAAACATATCTATGTTGGAGCATCTCAATATGTGTAATGGTAAATGGTTATAAATTCGAGGGGTCATACAAAATATACTTTTGCTAAATTGCGCTGCATTGTTTGATAGAAAACATATTTTGTGATTATTACGTTTACTGTGTAGGCACTCGAATAAAGAAATATGCATAATAACAAAGACGGCTACTTCATATATGTATATAAAGGCATGGAAGCGTCAACAGTTTCAGACTAATAAAAAATGGTTTACAACTATCCGTCTGTTTTAACTTCACAATGGCTTGGGCTCTAAATATCATATCATTGTCTACAGAGTTACCCTAAAAGATGACACCATACATTAGCACTGATTCTACATAACCGTGGTACGCAGTGATGACAGCAGATTGATTTACAATTGTTCCAAGTATATACAGTGCATAAGAGAACTGGTTGAGTTTAGTACAAATATCTTCCACTTGAGATTTCCATTTTAAATTTGAATCAAGATTGAGACCTAAAAATTTTGCATTTTCTACCATAATAATTTGTTGTCCGTTGTAGTAAATATTAAGATTTATTAAATTATTTTTCATGTTTCTGAATGTCATTAAATTATTTTATTCAGATTAATAATTCAATGGTTATCAAATAATAATAAATTATTATTTGATAACCATTGAATTATTATGTCCAGTGTTTGATTTATGTCAGATATCATTTGATTTTTGCTTGCACTTGTAAACATCACTGTGCTAGATTGCACGTTAGATTTTATTTTCTGACTAGGCATTCATTGGACTTTTAATAGTTGTACAAACAAAGTTTTCCTACTTTATCGGTTACTCGTTCAAGTCTACTGATTGACATGAGTACCTCCTGTTACACCCTCATTTGCCTTGATCGTCAAACATAGCAGGCAAATCCGCAATAGCAGTGCCTAACCGCCCACAACTTTAACGCTACTCCCCGTTGGCGATCAGGGTATTCTACTATTATTATCACATTATCATTATCATATCATATCACATTATACGAGGTATCACTATCATATCACATTATACGTGGTAGAGCCATGCTGCAGCTATATTAGTAGTATAGTTGTAGCACGAATGGGTCGGCTCGACCGGGGAAGGACCACGCTCACAGAATACCAGCGTAAAATAGCAGCTTAACACTGCTTTGTTTCGTATGGTGAGTGTAGAGAACCGGAGACCCTTTTTACTGGAAAAGAGGCATTCCATCTTAGTCCTCACGGGTGGCAACGCATCTGCATTTTGATTCGCAAACGAGGATAGATGTAGATGTCTATGAGCCCCAGCAACCACTTACCATCAGATGGACTGTGTGCTCGCTTGTCACCCTTATCCTATAAAAAAAATCATATATCGGGAACCGGAAGAATTTTCTGGCATTTTCTACAGTCGCCTCTTTGGTTAAACATGAAAAGAAATGGGGTGATCGATTCTCCTACGCCGCTACCACACGGTTAAATGTTTTATGTTACATAATCTATACTATAATAAAACTCTAACACGACGTCTGTCTGAACACGCATTACGCAAAAACCTGTGAACTGATTTGGATGGGACTTTCACTGGCAGATAGCTGATGTTATAAGGAGTAGCTTAGGCTACTTTTATTTTAGGAAAAGAATTATCCAATCGCAATAAATTCCACGCGGGCGAAGTCGCGGGCAACAGCTAGTTTATTATAAGTTTTCTGTGGTCTTGTGTTGTTTTGAAAACAATAAATATGACTAGCACAGTAAAGAAATAATAATTTTATAAACTGCAAAATGGCGAGTTTGTAATTCACGACATCGTAAAGCTGCAATTTCAAGTAAAAGAAAGTTGTGCCTACACTTCAATTCAAAATAATCCAAGAAGAAAATAACTCACTCTATAGCCGACCTCTATTTCTTTTTACATAAACGCAGCTTACGTCATATTCATTCATTTTCTCTTTTCGTTAACTGTCACTACATTAAGTTTTATATCATCATAATATACGTTTTAGAGCCATTCTGCAGCTACATTATGGTTTAGTATGAATGGGTCGGCTCGACCGGGGAAGGATCATGCTCTCACAGAATACCAACGTAAAATAGCAGCTCAATGCTGCTGTGTTTCGTATGGTGATACCCAGCGCGTTGCTGCCGCAGAAGAAATAATTGTGAAAACCTACCAGCACTTTTCTTACATAAATTAAAAAAAAACGATATCAACAAATATTCTTTATTTATTTATTTAAACTTTCTTAAAATCGTCACATAGGGCGGAATATTCCTTTATTGCAAAAGAAAAAGAGTAGTAAATCAAATAATATCTTTAGTACTGTCTTGGAAAACAGTATATTATTTTATAAATATATTTGAATTTGAAATTAATAACATTGGAGGCATAATATTCAATAAATAAAAGTATGTTAATATTCATCATCGTTCATTATTCCGCCCTTCATATCCGCAGTAGGCATAATCATCACCACCTTCTGCGAAGCAGTGATGCTAGCGAAGGAGGTGGCGGAGCGAGAAGGAAAGAGCAACAGCTTTCCTTCCCGGCCGCCGCGGAGACGCCCCGGGCGTCGGGGCTACGTCGTGGCCCCTGACCACCGTAGGCGCGGACCTGTGGACGGCGAGCAATGGTAGCTCGCCGTCCGTCCGTCTAACGACGACAGGCCGTGTCGACGGCGCGTTTTGTTCCACGCGCGCCTCAAAGAGCTGTCAGCAGCGTGAAGGGCCCGCAAGGGCCGACGCCTGCCGGGGCTGCGGGCTGTTCGAAAGAGATACCGCGGCTCCGGAACGTAAGGGCACTGAAGGAACACGGATGGTTTTAGTCAGTAAAGTCTGACACTCCTTCCGCTCCACCCACAGCGAAAGGCGTCATTAGATGATTTTCCATCCGCAAAAAAAAAAAAAGGCATAATCATATTAATATATCAAGGGGGAGTTCAAGTTAGCTTTAACTATTTAACTGTAGCTTAATAGGTGATGCTTTAACACTGCAAATACGCTCCGAAATTATTTCAATCATACGTAAATTGTGTCGTTTTAGCTTCATCGACTTAACGCCAGCGAATGGCATAATTTCCAGAAAACAGTAATATTAACAACTTTGACCTAAAGTACCCTAACTGGCGTCAGGGAGCAGCGCTATTTTTTTAGTTAAAATTACCTTTCTTCTTTTCCCCATTATCAACTTTCCATTTAAGATGATATAAGTTTGAAAATGCAAATGTGTTACAACGTTTTGTAATCCATAGAATCATTAAGTTGTAATATAATGAAATTAGTCACCAAATGGCAAGTGATAGATAGTATAGGAACACCGAATCGCATTTGCACCCATTATTATATTATTTTTATATACATTCTTCAAAAGATTTCTAAAATTTATTGATAGTTTAATGCCAGACAAGAGCACGATTGGTCCATTACTATCAAATATCTATAAGAATTTGTCATAGAGCACGCAATGAACACAAACGACCGTTCAACATGACGCTTCACCCCAAATAACGACCGGTCGAAGTTCTCTGCAATAGGATCGTATCATCTGCCGCGGTACTATTGAAAATGTAATAAAACCAGCCAATTGCAGTTGCAGCGAACTTGTCTCTAAAGAATTTGGTAAGTTATATTTTACGGGATTTTAATATAGGTACTCTAACTAAACTAAATTTTGTATTATATTTATTATGTTTCATTTATTTGATACTATAATACACAAATTAGTATATATATGGCGGTCTTATCTTGCAACAACTTTTGACATACTCACGGACTTTATTTGAAAAAAAAGTTTTTGGGAGCTTTTTAATGTCAAGAGATATATTCTTAGAGTAATTACATACAATTAAATGGAGATGAAGTGACGACCTGGTAAGACATGCAGGAAGTCGATGGATGCAGGTGGCTAAGCATCGTGCTTTGTGGCATTCCTTGGGAGAAACCTATGTTCAGCAGTGGACGTGTGAAGGGCTGTAATGATAATGATGATAATATTATATATGTTTTTAGTAAACTTCAGATAAGTTCTTAATGATTGTTTCTTATAATCGAACGTTATTTTTTATGTAAAGTAAGGTACAAATAAAGATTTACGAGATGTATGTCATATTAAATTTCTAAATTCTATGATTAACATGAAGAAAGATAATGGCATCTGAATGTCTTTTATTTCAAAATATCTTCGTAGATTTTGATTATTTTTCGGTTATAAGTAGAAGCTATTATTATACGTTGTGATATAGAAAATATAGTGAAGGGTGAAGGACTTTTTATATCTTCCAGTTACACAAGATCAGAATTTGTAAACTGCAAGTTATAACTCGGGAAAGAATGTAACACAGTGGACGGGGGTACAAAGGCCATCATGGAGTCCAGTGGCGTTGTTACTCGACTAAGTAGAATAATTCATGGATTCAGCACAAGCATTTAAGATCACTCTCTCATCCTTACCTTCCTACATGTAATCATAACGCCTTTGCGAAAGTTACATAGACATTGAAACAATACTGCGAGATTCTAAGTGATACCCTACTACTAAGATACTTCTAAGTGACCACCACCTTTTCTATTTCAGCCGCCAAATAGCAGTGCTTGCACTGTGTGGTTCCGGTCTGAAGGGTATAAAGAGCCAGTATAATTACAGGCTGTGAGGAATTCCACCTTAGTCCACAAAGGTGACACCGCATCTGTAGCAGTCTTTGTTTGAAGTTGATGCCGGTGTCCACGGGCTGCAGTAGCCAGACAGTAAGTACGTCATTAACATCAGTTTAAAAAATAATACGGAAAACATAAATTTGTTTTTACACATTATCTTCCGTTGGAATTCGAAACAAATATCAAAGCCAGTTAAGTGAGCTTAAAATAGCTGATATTATTTTGATTAATTTAACAGGCATGCGTTACTTGTAGGAGTTGTCATACTCACTACGGTGGACAGGGAAATTAATGTACGTAGAGTTTGTACACGCAGAGTTTCACATGGTATTGGATAACATCCATCATCATTACAATTCATCTTAATAGATAGTGATTATATTATATTCAAATCCCAAAAATCAGTGATCTGTGCGTAAATCAAATATTGAATCCAAAGAGAATTAACGCTGTATATTTGCCATTGCATTCATCTAACTTATTTATATGCTTCCGTAATGGTTAAGTAATCTAAAACGCCATTTAGATCACACGTTGCTGATATAAGCTTGCATTAATTTATAACCCGTTTCGCGAACTTGCTATTACGGCCGGCAGTAAATTTCCAAGATTACACCTTATTTCGGTAATAGCTTTATTTTGTTTAACGGTAGTGTTGCCACGTCTCTCTTGCATTCATCATGATTCATTAGATACGTAGTTTTTAGTAGACAAACAATAATATCGTTGCATATATAAACATAACAGCCGTTAGCTCTTAATTTATGCTGTCTAAATTCTAAAATTTTTTATATTACAAACACGAGTACACTTTGATATATAACAAATAGCATACCATAGATTTACAATTCTATAAATAAGTCAGCAGCTGGTCGAAGGTCTTAATCAAAACAGGAGTTTGTACTCTGGAATAACAATAAAAGTCGTTGAACGCGAAATGAAGCAGAAAGTGGCGGTTTTATTTCCCTATCAACAATACTGTCTTTACTATACGATATTAAAACTGTTCCCAGGCCAAATCTGTACCTTGAATTATTTTCGACTATATTGATTATACTTCTTTATCGATATAGAAGCAAAAACAATTTTATTTGCCTGCCTGACTTTTGGTCTGTCACTCTGTCTGTCTCTTTGAACACAATAGCCTCTGAAATACAGATTGGATTTTGACGAAACTTGGCATGGTTATATCTTATACACAGGAATAACATTAAGGATTTTTTTTAATAACGGCCATGTGCCGATTGAACGAAGCATAAAGGAAGGTGTCATTTTATAGAATTGTAACTAAAAAAATATTTACTATTCTATAATTATCATGAAAAATTACAAGGTTGTTAAAAGAATCCTAGCGGTGATTTGCAGGATTCTTTTGGACAGGGCGCTACACTTAAAGCCGCCAGCACACAAGGGGCTTCTCTTTGTAATCTACCTTTACTTTTTTAGCATGGTGGTAATTAAATACAATACATCAAATCACATCATTCCTTTCATGTATATTGAAAAGTGGGAACAAAATATTAACATCTGCCGACGCATACCACTGTTCATTATAATTCTTTGAATAAAAATCCTTTAAATCATTTTAATAGCTCTTTTTAATATTAATATTAGTGAAACTCAGTTTAACATTTTAGTTGGTTCTTAAAAGAACATAATAGGCGTAGAAATTGCCACCGGTTGAACGAGGTTTTTATCCAGAAATTTCTTATAATCGTCCGTTTTGGTAAAACAAATTAAAGGAGCCCAGGAGCTGGTATTTACTTTTCAATGATAATAAACAACCTTCAGTACATTAACCTTACAAGCTGCTTCAAACTTGGTCAAATTTCCAAGGTGTTTCGTTTCAGGGATGCTGCCGATTTAACTTTTTAGCTTCTCCAAACAAAATGTCCAATATTGTTTATGAAGTGGTTCTAGACTATTTTAAACGTGGTAGAGCCATGCTGCAGCTATATTAATTGTATAGTTGTAGCACGAATGGGTCGGTTCGACCGGGGAAATACCACGCTCTCACAGAATACCAGCGTAAAATAGCAGCTTAATGCTGCTGTGTTTCGTATGGTGAGTGTAGAGAACCGAAGACCCTTTTTACTAGATAAGAGGCATTCTATCTTAGTCCTCACGGCTGACAACGCATCTGCATTTTGATTCGCAAACGAGGATAGATGTAGATGTCTATGGGCCACAGCAACCACTGTGTGCTCGCTTTTCACCCTTATCCTATAAAAAAAAGTGGAAGATTGATAAAAAAATCCATTTTTATTTTGTTGAATTGGGTTTATTTTGTAAAAATTGCGCATTGGTCGTTGTCGTTGCTTGTTTGTTCGCATAAGAGTCACGGCTATTTTTTTCAGCGACAATCTGACGAGTGGCCATGGCTATTGACTTGAAATTCGTCATAATTTTAGAATTTATTTGCTGCAACTTAGTTATTTTAGGTAAAAGCATATCAATTTTATGGTTATCATATAAAATGGCTTGCTTTAAAGATTCAATATAACGCATTACCTTATTGGCTCACAATACCAATAGTTCGAGTCCATTTCGAGTCATCCACTACTTTTTATTATTTAATGGGTTCTCTAATAAAATTACACCTTATAAATATACAGTGGTGTAGTTCAAAAATTAAAATTAGGCAAAATTACTCAAATTTAAAACAAATGAAGAAAATGATTCTATGCAAACGAAGCCGCGGGCACAGCTAGCTATTATATAAGAAAACAGTCTGCATAAACACAAATAATATAGAAATTACTGTATTCAGTAAAAACTAAAGTTACAGCCTATAAACGACCCACAGCTGGGAACAAGCCTGCTCCCATTTCTGACAGGGTTATAAAACGATTTGTGCGCCACGCAGCTCCAATGCGTGTTGTGGCACAGATCAGGCATGGAGGTTTCCTCACGATGTTTTCCTTCACCGTAGAGCACGTGGTAAATCAGCATTTAATTCAATAGTGCCAGCTGGTACCGAGCCCAGGTTGCTCGCGTACTGTGAAATTTACGGCGAGCGCTTAGCCTTTGAAGTACCACGGCTGTGTTATCTTGAGTTTAAAAAAAAAATATTTATAATACGATACGCAAACAAAGCACTGAATACTACTTATTTATTTACCATATTAAGTAGCGTACTTTATAATACACTATCTTTATTAAATAATATTTTCCACAAGATAAGGATTGAACGCAGAATGAAAATTGAAGCAATTTTTCAATACTAGGCCCACTAGGCAAATTCTTTATAATATCTACATTTTGTTACCAAACAATTATTTTTATAATAATGATGATGATGAGAACAAATGTATTATTATTTGTTCTTATCGCTGATTTTCAACTTGGCAACAAGTTCCGAATATCCGCGGGACCAATTAGAACATAAATAACGTTACAAATTTAGTGCGCAAAATACTAAAAATACGACCTAACCACTCCCTGTGTCTGGCCGATGTAACGCGCTAATGCATAAAATCTGTTGAAAACGGTATTTCGTGTGACGGAGAGTATTATTATTCTATGCACAGAAACTGTCGATGACAAAACATCATGAACTGAAACTGAAAAAATTGCTCGTTTTTGCATAAATGTTGACTGCGGTACAGAATAAATAATAATACTAACGTAGCAAGCAAGCTGGTGATCGAATCCGGAGCACATAACTCGGAAACAGAAACAGAAACTTTTTTTATTCAATATAGATTATAAACAATACTTATTGAAAGTCACTACATACATAAACACTCACGCCTGTCACACAGAGGGTAGGCAGAGACTACGGACTTCCATTTGACACGATCCTGACACACCTCTCTCGCCTCCTTTACATCCATATATCTACGCATACACGCTCGTCGGTTAAGGGTACTCCCGATCTGGCCAATTTTCAATATATCGCCAATTTGGTCGATAAACCTTCGTCTAGGGCGTCCCTTCCCGACTCTGCCGTTCACTTCTGCAACATAAATTTGCTTTGTCACAAAAATAAATTAAAAAAACCATACGGTTTAAACAATGATCTAAATTTAATATTGGTGGAGGAAGCTTCTAGGAGATTGATATTAAAGTCTCCACATATTACAACAGATTTATTCTATTTATTAAGCATAGCAAAACCTTCCTCCATAATTTTTTCAAAAGTATCGTAAATAGAACATGGGGGTTTGTAGACGCTCACAACAATGAGGTGCTCAAAAAAGCTAATACTCCCACCACTAAAGCACATTTGTCAATTTATTTTGTTTTATTTAGCAAATTTTCTTCCATCATTCATCACAGCCTATAATACTCCACTGCTGAATAAAGGCCTCCTCCATAGATTGTCTCATATACATTGCTAATAATGGATTTTGCCATAGTTGCCACGCTTGGCAGGCGGGTTGGCACCATCAGATTTTTAAATATTTTAAGCAAATTTTCTTTTAAGTTAAATGTTATTCAATAAAAGTTATAAATAAATAATAGTTTTAAGAAAAACCTTAAAAAACACACTTTTGTAGATAACCGAACCAAAAAGTAGAAAATAACTTTCAATAAGTTTAAAATAAGAAAATAGTGATTGACATAAAAATAATTTTATTGTAAAAAAGCGTGGGGTGCTTTTTCAGATATTTTTATGATGACGCTAATTTTACAAATATCAACAAAAATATTTACAACAAATGACATCAAGCACCCCACGCTTTTTTACAATAAAATTATTATTTTTTATGTTAATCATATTTTCTTATTTTAAACTTATTGAAAATTATTTTCTACTTTTTAGTTCGTTTATCTACAAAAGAGTGTTTTTTAGTTTTTTTAAACTATTATTTATTTTCTATTTTTTAGTGCGACAAAAGCGTGTGTTTTTTTGGATCGAAGTTCTTTTACGCCGCTTACAGTAGATTGAACTGGCAGAAATCGTAGTTGTTTTATGAATTATTCGCAAATCTCGAGAATCCTGGCAAGGATAATGGGACAAACTATTAAAATTATTGCATTGTCATCGGTCCTTGATAAGAGTGCGAAATTTTGAAATCAATCCGACGTTTTGAAGGGGATGAAAATCACATTCAAAAATTCCGTAATATAGATACATGGATATATACCAAGCTAAAAAAAACGTGTTAAAAATTGGGGTAAACATATGGGTTTTCTTTGTCTCTTTTACACACGTAAAACATACTGAATATATAATATACCCTGCAATCGTAATAAACCATTTTGATATGAACAGACATCTGACAAGGTAATTTTGGTACCTACCTTTGGAAATACTGAGATCTGAGATAAAACAAAGACTTAGACTCCCAGTATCACTATATTATTCCTTTTTGAATTATTTATTCAAAAAGAAATATTACATTTGGATAGTCAACTTACTGAAACCTTTTAAATAAAAAAAAATAGGTAAAGTTATTAAAACCTTATTAAATTGCTATAATATGTTCATGAATTAAAAGACCTATTCTTAATTTTAAGTGTTCAAAAATACAGAATACATCAACGTGGTCAAGTTATAGTTTAAATGCCTTCGGTACAGGATTCTTTATAAACAGTAATTACCACCTACAGTAAGAAAGCATAACATACTTCACGCTAAATTCACATTAAAACATTTTGCGATAATAGCATGCCAGACTTTTGCGATAAAGTCTTAATTCCATTTTCAAATGGAAAGAATTGCAGACTATAGCATATTAATAGATGGAAGATCTCGTTTCTTTATATATGGAATGAATATATGCAATAAATATAGTTAAACAAAACCATAAAATCCAACGAGACGTAAGCTCTTAGCAGGGTAGATCTAAAGGCGGAGGGCCCGAGGGTTAAGGGAAAAGGGAATAAAACCGGCGGGCGATGCGAGCGGTATCGAGTACCAACTTCTGCATTTGAGCCCGGAGTAGACCATCCTGAAGACACAACCGCCTCAGGTGACCCGAGAGGCTGACCGGGATTAATCCATTCGCAGCAGCACGACTACAGGAATACTTTTGGTCGGCATGCCAATCTACATATGTCGGTCACCTCATGAGCCAGGTCCACTTATTTTGTTTTCTTATCTGTATTGGTAATCCTGAAGTTCCTGTCGTACGGAATGGTAATGCCGGCAAAAAGTATCCTTGACTGTGCCCGAAACACACACCATCAAGTTGATTCGCAGTATACGCATGCCAAAACAGAGCATGGCGCGCTCATTTACGTGCCTGGCTTCCGGGGAGTAATTATAATAAGGCAATTTCTGATCGACAAGACTGTATTTCAGAGCATTTCTGGTGTAGTAACCTGGCTACTAGTTTGTGTTTGTGCAAATACTCAGAGTTAGAAAGCGCCGAATAACTTAAGATGACATGACTAAGTGACTCACCAGGATGGCGACAAACTTGACAGATGTCGACAGTGCCATCTTTTGGAACGTATCTCCGATAATCAGTGGTTTTAATAACCTGTTTCCCCAAAAAGGTCACCAAAACGAAGCCAGTGGATTTGGGTAACTGTGTCTAAGAATGGCTCGTGTACAGCCTTGTAGAAATACCTTGGAGTTCTTTCTCCTTGCATAATGCCTCCAGGCCCTATCATTGTGCGTTGGCTAAGAATAGAGTGTTTATCCTTTATATAATATAATGACGTCCATGTAAATGGATTATCCAATCTCGTTGAGACCTAAATACGGAGGCTGCGGACTTGGCAATTATGCATTGTGAGGGCGCTTAAAAACCTACACACCTACACAACTTACAACCACGCTCGCAATGTTTCCGCGGCAAGTACAGAGCGTTAAGTTCTATTTGAGTCCCCCTGATTATGCCAAAGGTATACTAGAGGGCAGTCATGACCCAACCGTTACATGTGTGTATTTTATTCACGCCTGATAAAAAGCTCTTAAGCACTTTTCTCAAACGTGCAAAAAACACATCATGAACTGAATATTTCATGTACGCTTCATCGATACTTATCTTATATTTTGTGACATACCCAGGTATCGGTGTGTTTTAGTCTTATGGTCTTTATCTTGATGGGCATAGATATGTCTATTCCCCTTAAAATTAGATATCTTACCTCTTTCAATATGGATGACCGCGCACTTATCTGTGCCCACCGTAAGGCTCTAATGTAAAAACCCTAGCGCTCGAATCCGGCCGGCCGACCAAGGCAAGCCAAAAGTTGGCAATTGTAAGCTCCCCGGAATATCTCGCATTTGGCTCGTGGTGTCGCCATTCACAGACAGCTCACCACAAACTGGTCTGTTTTATTATTGTTATAGATTTAAACGTTTGTAAGTTACTTTTATGTTACTTAAGTACGCAGTATTCTTTCGCACATAATGTAATATAATAGATATCATTCATTACATATATATGTAAGTAATAATACGAACAGACGCAGCTATGAATAATACATAGATAACACAAGTCATAATCTCATAACGGTATGTTATACAGAATATATATGATTTTGTTTATCTAACGTCAAATTCTTCTAGGCATACTTCGACGCCCTCTTTATTACACGTCATTAATCAATCATGTCTACGATCATTATGTAGTTTTTACTGCTTTCAATATACTTTCGCAGGCTTTTATTTTAGTTTTTACACGTTTTTGTAAGCGCCAGTATTACTTTTTTATAGTATTAGGGTGACAAACGAGCACACAGTCTACCTAATAGTAAGTGTATAGAAAAGTTACAGCCTAAAGACGTCATACTGCTCGACATAGGCCTCCTCTTACTTCTGAGAGGGTTTCAGGGGTTTTACGGAAGGTTTTAGTAAGTATGTGCTGTGGCCCATATACATCCTCACCTATCCTCGATTAAGAATCAAAATGCTGGTGCGTTGTCACCCCTGAGGACTAAGATGGAATGCCTCCTTTCCAGTAAAAAAGTCTCCGGTTCTCTACTCTTCATACAACAACATGCTATTTTACGCTGGTATTTTGTGGTCCTTCCCCGGTTGAGCCGACCCATTCATTTTACTTGCCAATCTCATTTTATACTTTTTTCAATAAATTTCTGTTTATTTCAAATTTGAATTCTGGTTTTTAATGGGTGCAATTTTTTTTTTAAGTTGAAACCCTTGGTAGATCAGGAGCAGCGTGCTAAAGAGAACAGCTTGGCGTACGTTGATTATTTTATTTATTAGAGAATAATCCTTATAAATTATTAGAATTTTATTCTTTACACTGAGGTATTCCGACAAATGATTTACTTTTATATCATTTAAAAGTATAAAAAATAAATTTCAGCCTTAAAATGTCCCACAGTGGGGCAAGGTACTCCAGTCATTTCTGAAAGCAAATACTCCATGTATTGGACTAATTGTTTCAAAAGCATTTATTAATAAAAAAAACTACGAGCACAGCATATGCCCAATTCTTTCTTACCCTGAATGGAATAGAACTTAAGATATGACAAGAAAAAGTCTTAGTAGCTTACTGACTAGTACTAGAGCCCTCTAAATTTATACTTCACAGCAAATAACTGTCTTCACGCGCTTTTTTTATTAATATAATGCAAAAGCGAATTGCTAACATTACTTGTTAAATAAAAAAAATCATTTATGAAGTGAACATATCGTTCGCGTGTTATAATCGTGTCAATCCAGTTTCAGTTAGCGAGTGTGGAATCAGCGCCCCAGTCCGCGCTCAACCCTCGCTCGCTTCTGCATACGAGCGCGGAGGCGGTCGAACAGAGGCAATCGCGTGCATTCGCTACGCTTCTCGCCCTCTCTGGCTGGTATTGTATGGAGAGGATTTTTTTTATTAGCGAAAACGTTTTTATTCGTATAGGATTTAATAAATAAACATCTGTATAAAATTTATTAAAAAAAAAGAATATGTTGTAAACCGCCTAGATTTCAAATATCGCAGTAGTCCATTGCAAAATTAGCTGATTTATATACAAAGATCCTCGAAATACCCTTTTTTATACATGTGGGTCTTCTTATGTTGATTTCCTTCAACACCGAGCTGATAAACTAGCATTTAAAATTACAATCAACAGTTCAGTGTTACTAGCGGGATACAAACTCGAGCTTTTCGTAAACTATGACATTTATTGGACGTGCCTAGCCTTTGAGTTAACGTCAGGATGATTTTTATTAAATGTAATAACATAATAAATTAAATTACTTAGAGTATGTAAAATATCAGTGGCGCATATAATAAATCTCTCGTTTTTATATTTTGGCACTCGCGCAAACAGAGTTAGATCCCCCGCTTCTTAAGGTCACCTGTAAGTGTAAGATATTAAAAAAAATATTTTGAATACGTGAGAGATCCGCCGACAAGCACTGGGCCAGGGCTGCAGGCTTTTCCTGCTCAAAAAACCTCTCAGAAATGAGAAAAGGCCTGTGCCTAGTAGTGGAAGGGTAGAAACTGAGTGATGAGCGCGCTCTGCACGCTCGTCGAGACGTTCGGCGTGGATGACAAACACACGCTTTTGTAGTGTCCTGAGTGGCGGTCACTCAAAATGTTTCCAAAGCTTTTAATTTACTTTAACTCAGTACAAACCGTTCAATACCCTTCAATGGGAATAAATTAAATTAAAACAACCATCCTCTTCTTCTTCATAAAACAGTGAGACTAAACTGCTGGACATGGGTATTCCCCGTTGTAGGGAGCAGAAATCAGTATATTAAATACGCGTTTTCTCGGGAAGCATTAAATCGATTACAAATATGACAAAATTGTACAAAAACACATTCATATATGTATAACGCGCACGATCGAGTCAGTAGAAAACACTTTTTGTTGTTGCCGGGTTTATAAAAATTCTGCAAGTTTCACACATGGGAATTTAATAATCATAACGTTGGCGCGAATGAAACATAGAATATTAAAATATTTATGATGCTGCCGCTGCACCATTTATTAGCTCGGCAGTAAACCAACGATGTGTCACAAATGCAAGCCTGCAACGAGCATGCATCCAACACATTTCGCTTTGTTGATCGAAATCAAAAACAAACTGCGCTAACAATCGCTACTTTACAGGCCCGTTTGAATGAGCACACTAGTAACGTGTTATCGACATTCATCATATTAATAATAAAATAATTTCTCAGCAAAAATTCATTGCTGTTCTTAGGTTAGCGATGATTCTTTATGAAGTGTAGGGGAGTCTTGCTTAATAGGTTATTGTAATAAAAGACTTATAAACTCCAAATTATAGAAGATCTAAGACATAAGCAGATTTATGGCATATAAGTAGACACTACAAGTTTTAGACTTCCCTACTGGGAGAAAAGGCTGTATGTACAATAGCGGGCAGGTGGATAAGTAATCTCAATCGTCTTGCACGTCCAATAGTCGCACGTCAACGGTCTATATGTATGTATATATGTATGACGTGTATTGGAATGATTATTTCCGCCATCGCCGGATGTCTTAAATTTTATTTTCTTATCTAGTATTTTCCTTTCTTGCGTTTTATAACACGAAACCCAAACTTGAGATGTACGGCACAAAGTAGGATGATGAATTTTTTATGCTGACATATAAGTGTAGATAATAAGAGATAACTTCTGTTAAGAAATGTTTTTTGTTTTATTTTAGACATAAGAAAATAAAAATTTCGTACTGTTTCAAAATGAGGCTATTCTGACCGGAAAAGCGAACGAAACTTCCTATGCAAAAACAATTTCGTTCTTCATCCTTATCAGCCTTTCAAAACTTATTACCGAATACGAGGCTTTTCAAAAATAGGCCTTGCATTGCTTGCACCACGCTCGGTCAATAACCTTTGATGTAGTATTGATTTAACATCATCTTCATCGATCGCAAGACGAACTTAGCTAAACCATACAACCTCCGGGATTCATCCTTCTACACGTAGAATGTGGATGGTAAGTGGATGCTGTGGCTCATAGACATGTACATCTATCCTCCATTAAGAATCAAATTGCAGATGCGCTGTCACCCCTGAGGACTAAGATGGAATGCCTCGTTCCCAGTAGAAGGGTCTACGGTTCTCTACGCTCACCATACAAAACATAGCAGCATTGAGCTGCTATTTTACGCTGGTATTCTGCAAGAGCGTGGTCCTTCCACAGTCGAGCCATCCCATTCGTGCTACAACCATAAGATAGCTGCAGCATGACTCTACTACGTAAAAAATATTTAAGTATTTATTACAGTTGAGATTTAAACTCATCACTTAGCGACAAGAGCGTATTAACTAGACAGTTACCAATGAACGACGCAGTCGTTATAATCTAACATTAAATTTAAATATAATATCTACATTTAAATTTAATGTAAGATACATATTTTAGTTAAAAACAATTTAATGACTCCAGAAATAATTGAAATGTAAATCAGGTTCCTAATCCGGTAACGTTAAATAAAATTCCGCTATGCATTTAAGGTATAAAATTATACATAGCAAAGAAAACAAAAGTATAAAACAATCAAAAATATCAACAATACAAAAGCTTTAATGGTCGAGCCAACACATTATGCAATACGGCCGTAGCAATAAACACTCAACTACGGCTCACTTAAGGTGTCACAATAAAAAGTCCTCTTTGAATTAGTTTGAAAGAAAGGCCGAGTGTTGGCACGCAATTCGCTGGACACGGAATCAGAAACGAACCTGAAGTAACAATTAGCTGGTCATGCAAGCGCGCGATCCATCACCTATTTGCCTTGTGCCCCTAGCGCAGGCCAGTTGCTTTCCACTGCAAGGCAATTTCCGGAGCGCTTATCTACCTGGTCCGGTGAGCATTTACTTCGTACGATTTGCTCAACTGAATTAATCTCGACATCACGAATCTTTACCGACGAAAATGCGTCTATTCTATTAGTTAACATACTGGTAGTCCACAAAATTAGGTCTGTAAAAATATATTTCTTGAAAAAATTAATATTCACACTTACTTTTTTATAGAAATAGGGTGACAAACGAGCATACAGTCCACCTGATGGTAAGTGGTTGCTGTAGCCCATAGACATCTACATCTATCCTCGTTTGTGAATCAAAATGCAGATGCGCTGTCAGCCTTAAGGACTAAGATGGAATGCCTCTTTTCCAGTAAAAGGGTCTCCGGTTCTCTACACTCACCATACGAAACACAGCAGCATTATTTTTGTAATTTAATCCAAATCTAACAATGTTGGGTGAAAATTTATATAACGACTTAGTAAGCCTTTAAATGTACAGATACAGCCGCAATGTTTTGTGGCTTAAATTTTTTAACCCATGACTTTATTTTCCTTATTCCTTCTTAAAACTATGTTTGATCCTAAAAATAATATTATTTAGGAGTTAAAACACTTCATTGCTGAATATCGAACTCTAGGTTCATATTCCAGATAGAGTTAATTTGTGCAAAAACAAACATTGTTAGTTAAAAAGCCTGGATGTGCCGTCCCTGTCAAAGATTTTAAGCTATAATAATATGCAAAACTAATTCTGAGCTTATCGCATGAGCGTTTGATCAGCCAATGGGTAAAATAGGTTAAATTAATAAATGCCTGTATTATATTTACTACCTTTTGCAGGGAGGTCGGAAAACGAACAAAAACTCACAGCCAATGTGTTAGCCAATTACAGAAATATACTCCCGATCAATCCCGCAGAAACCGTAATTTTGTCCGGGATAACAGTAGCCTGTGCCCTCCAGCCCCTCAACTATCTCTATGAATAAAATCATATCGATCCTCTGCCCCGTTGATGCGTGAAAGAAGGACAAACCAACAAACACACTTTCTCATTTATAACATTAGTAGGTCAATATAAGTAGTATTAGTGTACAAAATAGCATACTAACTAATACCTAATACTAAACACAATAATAATGCATACTAGAACTATTCCACTGCTTCTGTCACGTTTATGCTCGCCTAGTATTATTCCTACTAATCATAAATAAGTAAACATCAGTCAGTCATTAGGCAAAAATTTTTACATAAAATGAATTTTTTTTACAAACATAGGTAGGTTGTGATGAAAAATTCTATCTATTTTATAGAGTAGGACTACTGAGAATTTTCTTCCCCAGTGGTCTTACCCGTTAGGTCTGCTTGGTATCCCAGTAATCTTACTTGTAAGACTATTTGATTAGACTACTGGGAAAACAATTTCTCAATAGTCTTAACAGTAAAAGTACTGGGAAGAAAAGTAGTCTTACTAGAAAGGCTACTATGTAAGACTACTGAGAATACCCCAAATTTAATTACCTTTGATTATTAAATTAAACAACTTTCTAAAAAAACGCAGACTGCACTTCATAAAATTCCAATCTGTTTACCCTTGCCACTGAACTTTAGTAATCGAAAACAATACCAAACGAAAACCACTTTATAACATTCATTGAAAAGAAAACTTTACACGCATAAAACTTACGACGGTACCATTGGGAAAGTAACATATGTATTCAAATAGTTTCCCCGAATTTTATTATTTGTTTCAAAATCTATATAAATATTCTGTTGAATAAATATATTACACGAATACTCCACGATTTTATTAAATTTATATAATGTATTTTTGTATGATATTCGATTCGCCATATTGTAAACAAAACTTTATGAATGTTTCAATATTTTTTTAATTAAAGTTATATACAAACATACATATCACATTTATATTGTACGCCTCATATAGGAATGGTTAGAACATAAATATGATGATAAAAAGAAATAACTTAAAAAAAATTATGTGATTTAACTTCTTAGCAAAAGTTGAGCGCTACGAAATGGCACATCTTAGTCGAAACGTAGAATATTATAAAATGTCGCAATAAAAGAAATAAATGTACCTATGTCGTATATGATATGTAGGATAATACAATTTGTGATAAAAATGTACCTATAAATATATTGTATGTGTAGTAAATACCATTTTAATACTTAAATAGAGCTTTACTAAGGTCGTTTATTGTTTAAGCGTTTCGAACACATAATGCTGATGCGTCGCTGTGAGAAATATTATGAAAACAAATTCGCGTTGAGCACGTTCACAGCGCAAGTAATAAATAAGAGAGCAAAAGTACCTACTAGACGGAGGAAGCGAGCCGCAAAATGGCATTGTTTGAAATTGTATTATGGAGTTAGCCAGCGAAATAACGTTCCGTGTGTTCTTTTGATTTAAAAGCAGATTAACTGATTAGGTCTCAGCCAGAGACGAATCCACTGCGATTTATGTTTTACTATATATATGTCTAAGAATATTAATCAATAAATTTTGGGTTGTTGCTTAAGCTTTGGCAAAACGTGAACATTGCTTATACAAGTATTTATTTAAAAAAATGTACTGTATTATTAAGTAAACTAATTGCCTACTAAAAACTGGATCTTTCTCCATCTATTAAGCAGAGCACGAATTCCCTAACAACTATGGTCACTTTGTGGACGCTTTTCCTTAATATTTTTAGCTAAATTCTGTAAATGTCCTGTATACAGTTTATCGTCTGATTTTTAGGCAGTAATTGCAACATAATAACTTCTTTTGCATCTCACCAAACACAACACAAGGATAGTTTTTTTAGCATTGCTATTGTCCACCCAGTAGCTTTTGCATATAACGTTATGGTAGAAGACCAACTTCCCATCATCCGTTACCAGATTAACCAACTAGTTTGTATTTCTGCAGCAAGAGAGAAATCGCATGCAGAATCTACGCGAAACTATCGGCGTTCTTTCAGTATTGCATACGGTAACCAAAAACTTAATTACCATACTTTTCGTCTAGTGTCTATTTAGGTATGAATTCCCTTCAACAAGCTAAAACAATCTGTCGTCATCTCATACCAAAGGACGACCGCACTACCTGACTCTTTTAAATCAGTCAAACGGCTTGATGGACTTTCAACAGCGAGGTTTTAAGGCACAAACAAGAGGCAACATAGAAACAGCCAAACATTTTTAAATACATACAAACTTACATACATAGGGTAAACAGTACTAATTTTGGCACTCCTCCAATGATTGGCACTTTGCTATTTTAATATGAATATTAAGAATGTTTTCTTTTTTCTATATCATAGCTACACAGATATTGTTAGATTATATAACTTCTTATACTAACAACACATATTTATATTTAAACCGTCAACTATCTTCCTATAACGGCTGTTTTAAAAATGTGTGTGGACAAGTCCGTTCAAAATTTAATAAAAATTTAATTTGTGGCTAGATTTTGAGACAAAAAAGTGATTTTTAGGTAAGTTTACACGTAAGTTTCTATTTTTAAACGTTATTTTATCGTTGTGAAAAAGAATCATCGGCTTTTTTTAATTGTGCCAATGACTATAATTTGTTTGACAACATAATGATTGGCATATATGTCGATCACTATACTTTCCTTCTTTTGTCCAAAATCTATTCTTGACACTGCCAATGACTGTATCCTTTGATTAGTGTCAATGATTATGACTTACCTTTTTCATATTTTAGATTAATAGAATAGAATAGAATCGAATAGAATCATTTTTATTCAATATAGATTACAGTACATCGTACTTATTGAAAGTCATTTCATCATCATCATCATCTTCATTCATCATCTTATTGATGAAGAATACCGATAGTTAAGAGCGGGCGCTTTGGAAGCTATGCAAATGGTATAGAAAAATAGCTGCCGCACAAACATTTAACATTCCACGCACGAATTTACAGTTCCGCTAAATAAGTAAAGTCCAAAATACTAAAAAGCTGAAAAGCTGACCTGGTTCTGACACAGTTTTCGATGTCATAAGAAATGTCAATGATATGGGGTTTTTGAATAAAAACCTCACACCAAACCGTTTTATAGAGGGAGAATAGAACGTCTATGAGGTGGATCATGCCTAATCGAAGTCTTGCATCACTGTCCTTTGGAGTAGACGGTAAAACCTATGACTATTTTCCCCCTATAAAAATTTGATCAGACGTTCAAAAGTTAGTGCCTAGAGAGAGGGGTATTTACTATCTTAAATACGGTAATTACTTATCAGAAAATAGATGGATAAAGGCAGAACTTTTTATCCATTACGAATAAAAGGATTTCATTATTCCTACAATAAAGAATGTAATTTTTTAGTGATGAACAAGTTAAAAAAATATGCATTTGTAGAATAAAGTCTGTTTACAGGTATTTCATTAACAAAACGTGTTTTTTCCGATTTTTTGCTCAGGAGCACATTGCAAACAGATCACGCATACATAGAGTCGTTACGCTAAAGGCAAACGAGACGAGGGAAAAATATGTTAAACAAGCAATTCACGCGAATCGGAAGCACCTGTCGAGGTACAAGGGGGCTTATACCTGTAACCAGACGTAAAAATCTTCGGTCCAATGATTCGTATAACTCGTGAAAAACAAAAGTCGCGTAAAACTCAAAACTGTATGTTTTCGTTTATAACGTATGTAGGGCTTAATTTAGTTTTAAAATTTAATATTTATTTAAGGGTTACGAATTCCCATCTTTTATAGCAACAACCAGTTTAAATTAAGCGAAATATTATTTTAGGTACAAATGTAACATTTTATTATTTTTGATAATATTTTAAATATATTGTTGTGAAAAATATATTTTTTTTCTACCGAAAAAGATTTTTACGTAAGTAACTCTTAACTAATTTTCACCACATTTTATTTTAATTTATTAATATTTCTTACTTTCAGTGCAAACAAAAAATATGAAAATAGCCCATCTGGTTTTAAGAATAACCCCCACAACCGTCATAACACGTTTACGTTATTTCTTCCTCTGTCTTCGCGAATTTCGTAGCATCACACTCGTGATAAGGATCAAAGCGACACATTTCGTAGCGACAAAATTCCTTACAATGACACTGTTGTAGGAGAATACAAAATGGAATGATGTGAAATGGAAACGTTAGAAAATATACGAAGATTAAACATTTGAATGGAAATAACTTCTTAGATTCCGTATAAATATATTTCAATACATGATGGATCACATTATTGAAAAACTTAATATTAACGTAACGTAATAAACTCTTTTGGAAAAAAAACGGGCACCTAAGCAAAGAACCAATTTTATTGTTACTATTAGATTGTTTGATAATTTTATACTCAGAATTTTGTAAATGAACTAGCAAGGAATAGTTTTCATCAGTTTTATCATAACATTTTGATTAAATTAATAAGAAATAATGTTAAAGTTCAAAGCGCTAGTAGTGTACCTGCTCGCTAAGTAAAAATGAAACACTTTTTTTTGGTTTTTCTTTAATAAAGTAAAAGCAGACAAAAGTTTAGTATGGAGTTTAGGGCCGCGGGCTGGGCGATCACTGCGTATTTTGGCAGCGCAAAGTCTCTTCCCGATCGTCCATAGATAATTTGCACATTTCTTACTTATCCGAGGTTGTTCTTGAGGTCCATATACGAAGATTTGGATTTCTCGACCCTTGACTCACCAGAAAACGATCATCCTGTGGTTGGGTACCTGGTTTTCTTCCAGAAACAGGCCTTCTCTTGACGGAACCGGTCTATTGATAGCGCTGACAGGTCCTTTTTGACTGTGAAACGACTCACACCTAGCCTCTGAGCCAAGAAGCATTGGCTGCAACCCTCTTCAAGCCGCGCATTATTTTGCTAGCTTTTATCACTAAACAGCAATAAAAATACCTTAAAATGTCAAGGAAATTAGACAATTCAATAAAAATGGACTAAAAGCTATTTAGAGTAGATTAACGTTTGGGAGTTCGCGTCACAAAATGTAGTAAAACGTTGTTTTCTTTAAAAACCAGCTTCAGGCAAAAATTTTAATTTGGAACGTACTTTTTTAAACTTTTATAACCAGCCGGTAACATGTTCAAATTAGTAAAACCTTTTTCATATTGTATTTTTTTCAAACAGGAGAAAAATCAAAACCGCTCGTTTTTTTTCCTCCTGTTCCTGTTGCATGATGACCGGAGAATTTTAATTAATAGTTCTATGAGTACGGACATGTTTTGGTCGTGACGGTAACAGCCTGTGTGCGTTCCCTACTAATAAGCATGTTTTTTATTAGTAATAGAAGATATGTATGGTACATACCTAGTTTTAATTTCATTTAATAATTTTTTAATATATAATACTCATTAATGGAAAGTTAACCGTGTAATGGCGGTGTAAGAATATTCTCTACCTCGTATCGTCCCATGGGGTCGTAAGAGGCGATAGAGGGAAATTGCAACAGGAAATGGGCAGCAGCATCTTCCTGATAACAACTCAAGCTTATAAAAACAGCGGTTGCCAGTCAGTCCTGCCAAGCGTGCCAACAATGGCGAAATGTGGGGATTATGAGACATCTATGAGGAAGGCCTATATTCAGCATTAGACTTTTATCAACTGTAATGGTAATGGTCAGTTCTTATATCGTATGTTAGAAAATATTGTGTTTACTGCCATCTTAAAATCATACCACCACAAGAATTGGGCCTCCGACCACCTGCACTCACCAGGCGAAATGCAGAAGTAAACTTGCCCCGGTTCGAGCCGGCCCATCCATGCGACAGCAAAAACTGCCGCGTGGCTCTACGACTGTTAGAAATTTTCTTCTTAAATGTGTATTTGCTGATGGGGTGTTTTAACCTTTGCTGATGGGATATCTTAAGGGACAGCCCATTCCAGAGGCTTGACCATAATAAAAAAAGTAGATTGTGATGTGTCTATTACCGTTACAACTCATCAAAGTCCACTGGGCCTCTCCCATCATGGGCCATGATTACCTCATAGGGGGATACTTGCCATAGTTGCCACGCTTGGAAGGCGGGTTAGCAACGGCAGTTTATTTTTATTTATTTTTGGTTGTCATTGAGATCCTGCTGCCCATCTCCTGGTTTGTTTCCTTCTGTCGCCTCTCGTGACACACACGGACGATATGTGATAGTGGATATTATTACACCGCCACCACTCCGATAATTGCGATGTGTCTATTGCGGACAAACGGCGTCCTCTTAGCGTTTGCAATTTATTGGTCGGTAATTGTAATATGATTGACTGCTATAAAAATGTAATACGTAAATTTCAATTATGATTCATTACGGTTCCACGCAATGATAATCTTTTTATTTGTTACTAACCTGGTTTGTTCAAAGGGGGAACGGAAATACTGCTTTGTGTTGTCATCTATTTAGAATTTATTTTAGGGGACGTTAGTACTAATTATTGGATATTTCAGTTAGATTATGGAGTGTCCCTCAAGTAAATTTTTTTTTATTTCAATTAAAGACTAAAATTTTTCAAAACTATATACAAAAAAAAATATTACAGCTAGTTATACATAAAAAAAGATTTCACGTGTATATACCTATATATTTTACTTTTCTATTTTTCATACCCTGTTGCTTGTTATTTATCGATGTTATGGTTCTGTTAATGAAAATTAAACATTAACAATGATTGTTAGTTTATTATGTTTTGTTACAGTTATTAAAAATGCATTACGTAGGTGAAGAAGCTAGCATGCTAATTGTTCTTCCAAATGAGATTAACGGGCTGAACAACGTGATAAAAAAAAACTAGCCGATGGCTATGATCTATTGGGCGAAGTGGACAAAATGTTCAACACTAAAGTACAGGTCACCATTCCCAAGTTCAAGGTTGAGACTGAGATTGATTTAGCGGATTTGCTTCCAAAGGTAATATAGGTTTATTTATTTATTATTATATATTTATAGAGTATAATATATTAATTATAATATATCTATAATAACTGTTCTTCTAATGTGCTAGTGGTAGACATATACTCTGGGAACCGGAAGCACGCGTGGATCAAGGTACGAATACTTAAATTTTTGGTGAATTTTCGATGTAACTGATAAAAGTAATTCGATGTAGCTTTATTGATGTAAATAGTGTAAATATAACGTTTACAGACTGAAATACTCACTAATTAACGATTCCAATGACAGTAATGCTAACGGCAAATGTAAACAACTCAAAATAATGTTTATCATTTTTGTATTTTCGATCCTGCGGGGCAACTTGGCAATCTCGAACGTTACCAAACACGACACGAATAACGATCGAACAAAAATTTCAAAAATATTAAAGCTTTTTATAATTCTGACCTCAAGAACAATGTTACTGCATTTTGTAATGAAACAGAAACAGAAACAGAAACAGAAACTTTTTATCCAATATAGATTATAAATAATACTTATTGAAAGTCACTCTTTGTCTAATTACCACTGGTTCGAAAAAACCTCTGTCCTGGGAAGAACCAGCGAGAAACCCAGCGGGACTTTTTTTTAAACAACAGCTTACAATCATGTATATTACACAATTAACCACACAAAACAAATTAGAAACAGCCTGGCAGCGAACACCTCATTCCCAGGATTATTATCATCCATAAATTCCTTAACATTATAATAACCCTTTTTATACAAACTATGTTTAATAAAGTTTTTGAATTTTGAGCAGGTCGAATTTTGTATATTTTCTGGAATTTTGTTGTAAAAGCGTATACATCGCCCCAAGAATGAATTACTGACTCGGTGGAGTCGAGTAACTGGTACTACTAGCTTGTGTTTGTTCCTAGTATTTACAGAATGAACATCACTTATTTTTGTATAACTACTTTTATTTTTGTGTACGTACATTACATTTTCATAAATGTATTGAGAGGCCAAAGTTAATATATTAATTTCCTTAAATTTTGTCTGAGCGACTTTAGGTTTTAAATCATAGATTGCTCTTATGGCCCTTTTCTGTAAAACAAATATAATTTCAGTGTCAGTTGCGTGTCCCCATAGCAAAATACCATACGACATTATGCTATGGAAATAGCTAAAGTAAACAAGTCTAGCTGTTTCCACACTGGTAAGATTTCTAATCTTTTACAGCATATGCTGCAGAACTAAGTCTGCTTGCTAACTTTGATATATGGGGCTCCATTGAAGCTTCGCGTCTAGTGTTATTCCAAGAAAATGGTGGTATCGACAAGACTCAGTTCCTCTCCATTTAAAATTACATTAGTATTTAATTGTCTGACATTTGGAGTCATGAACTTCATACATTTCGTTTTATTGCTATTTAAATTCAAGTTATTAACATTAAACCAATTTACTAATTTAGATATAGCATTATTTACTTCGTCATATTTTAATAATTGTCGTTTTAATTTGAAAATTAATGAAGTGTCATCAGCAAATAATACTATATTATGGTTATCCCCACTATGTAAGGTAAGTCATTAATATATACAAGAAACAGAAAGGGGCCGAGAACTGAGCCTTGAGGCACGCCCATTTGTACTATCGACCCGGAAGAGCTCATACTATTAATGACAACTTTTGAGTTCTGTTACTTAAATATGAAACAATTAATTTAAGAGCATTACTTCTTACACCGTAGTGTATGTAATGGTAAAGTATGTAATGGTAAAGTAAGTAATGGTAAAGCAAGTAATGGTAAAAATTTCAGTCTTCGACAATTAGTTGAAGACTCATTTATGTGATATATTGCACTCACGAGAAATGTAAAATGAACAATCAACATCGGCGGGTTACACGAGTGATCTTTGTCGTAATTGAAGACTGATTAAAGGGTAATTCATGTTTGTTCGTAATCACCGTACGTGATGTTTGGGTTTACCCGACGTTAGTCGAAGGTAACAAGTACAATTTTCAAACTAACTACAGTTTGAAAATTGTACTTGTTTAAAAAGAAAAAGAGTCTTACGTTAAATTTTCCCTTAGGCTTTTGGGTTTCTCCCACTTTCCGTTATACAATGTAACTAATTAGCAACATAATATTTGTAAATTAATTTAATTTGTAACTTTTCCACGCCAATAAATCTTTTGCGAGCGCAATAACGTTATATTATTAACAATTAATAAATGAATATTGTAATTACGTTATATTCCCTGTAAAAAGCAATAAATATTTTGTATTTTCAAGTACAGTCTAGTAATAAATTGGTAACAATTTTTCCTCTCATCTCAGTTTCGCTAGTAATAAATAAAAAATAAGAGCCGTGTCGTGATGGATTCTGCCCCCGGGTAATCTTCACTCAAGTGGAAATAAGTGTTCAGTTTTTATGCTATAAAATCAATTACCGTGTTACAGTAATTGAGTAGGTCCCTATCGTCAATTGACAATTTTTCTTTTGACAAAAGTCTATCGGTTAAAAGTATTTCAGGAAGTAATAAATTTAACAACTGTGTATGACATCTTACAATAATTATATTACAATCTTTCTTTTTAGGGTTTCGTGCCCAAAGGGTAACCAACGGGAGCCTATTATTAAGCCTCCTATGTCCGTCCGTCCGTCCGTCCGTCCGTCCGTCCGTCTGTCCGGCTGTATCTCAGCATCCGTAATAGGCAGACAGTTGAAATTTTCACAGAATGTGTATTTCTGTTGCCGCTATAACAACAAATAATAAAAATAACAATAATTTAAAAATTAAAGGAGGCTCCCCTATTAGAAACCTGTGTGATGGTACGGACCCCTTCATGTGCGAGTCCAACTCGCACTTGGCTGGTTTTTTATATCATTCATTGAATAAGACAGACAATCCGTGAGGTTCTTGAGATGAGTGGTTGTCTTTTTGAGAACGCATCTGTATTATTCTTAATCGAGGATAGATTTAGATGTTTATGGGCCACAGAATTCACTAAACATCAGGTGGACTGTATGCTTATTTGTCACCCTTACCCTTATTCTATAAAAAAAAGCATCTTCGACGCAAGGCCTCTGCTACTGCGATCGCCAATAGTCTTCCAAGTGTGGCAATCACGGCAAATTCGAATTATAAAACTGAAGTGACAAACGAACTTACAGTCCACCTGATGGTAAGTGGCTACTGCAGTTCATGGACACCTGCAGCCAACTTTTAACAAAGAGGGCTATAGCCTGTAATTTTATCGGCTCTCTGTTATACCCTTCAGACCGGAACACAGCAGAGCAAGCATTGCTATTAGGCGGTAGAAATATGTTAGAATGTGATACCTACCCTGACAGACTACTAGCATGAAAATTATATTTTTTTCTTTATTTTATGCACTTTTATTTACTATACTAACTGTTCCCCGCGACTTCACCCGCGTGGAATTTATTACGATTAGATTTCGTGGGTTTTATTTTTTATGCGCGGAACCCTTATAACATCAGCTATCTGCCAGTGAAAGTCCCGTCAAAATCGGTCCAGCCATTTCGGAGATTAGCCGGAACAAACAGACAGACAGACAGACAAAAATGTTAAAAATTGTTTTTTTCTTATTAGTACCGTATATATTTCTATATGCATTTAGTAAAAAGCTGTTATTTTGATATTACAAACAGACACTTCAATTTTATTTATTTGTATAGATTATACGTTTAGGATAAGGTTCTTTAAAATTTGAAGAAAGGAATTATTAAAAGAAATGCTAAAATTATATAGCGTGATACACAAAACCATTAATTGAACGTAAAGTTGGTTCATTTCATTTTACCCTTGTTCACCGAAACGACATCTGGCGCCTAACCCGTTTACTGCTTCCACCAAACTGTCCACCTTAATGTGCTATTAGGTATGTAACTGATGCAGGTTTCGACCCTTATCTCTGACGCACATATTTGCAAAGTTTGACGGAAAAACTTAAAATATAAACAATAGAGGTTAAAGGGACACCATCTGTATTGTAAGACCTGTCGCTCGCAGGCATGTTTTGTGGGAATATGGAAATGATCATTTTAGTTATTGTCCTTGACGCCAGGTTGTTGAAAATATCGTATTTTAGACACGGTTTTGAGAATTAAAACTTTTGAAATAGTATTAATTCTCAAAACCGAGTATATGCTCGGAAAAAATATGTGCATACATGAAATACTGAACTAAATTCTTAAAGAATGGATTTTTAAAATAATTTATATTATTTGAGATAAAAAACTATAATTTAATTGCCGGGAAAAAGCTTTGACGTTTATGTTATCGTTTTTTTATGCTATTTAGGATCTGTGACGGAAAACATCTGGCCGCCGAGCTTCAGAACGTCGAGCAAGTATTGCAATACAACAAGCTTCGGGTCCCGCGCCTACGTCACAGTGACCGAGTGAAGCCGGCCACAGTCGAGCATGTGCCTGCTGTACTACCCTATGCAGAGGAGTCACAGACAAGGTTGGCTACATTTTGAAGCGAGCTTCTATTAAAACATACTTCAAGCCGCTGAAGAAGATTAGTCAATTTTTACAATCCGTCAAGTGTCATATCCCTCTACAAGATGCAGGAGTGTACAACCTGGATTGTGAATGTGGTCTCTATTACATAGGACAAACAAAAAGATCTATAAAAACCCGCGTAAAAGAACATCTAGCTGACTTGAACCACCGACGTTCCGGGAAGTCTGAGGTCTGTGAACATGTTCAAGGTTGTCCCCGCCATTACATTAGAGTTGATAGACCACAAATCCTCGCAAAAAAACACCGATTCCTATCAAGGATGATTCGCGAGGCTATTGAAATTAAAAAACACCCTGCTGCCATCTGCTTGGGATCCTATAATTAATAAAATTAAATCCAAATAAAACCCAAGCATACCACTGCAAGACTTCAAGATACTATAAGCTCATTCTGCGTAGATTGGACCAAAAATTAATATTCAAAAAACTGAAGGCAACCGGGCTAACTATGACATCGGGACGTCAAATACCTCACCCCCCCCCCCCCGTGACCATGGGTTCTGTAAAGCACCCGAAACGTCGGGAATTATTAAAATTTTAAATTAAACGCGATAGAATCCGTAAAAATTAGTTTCATTTAATCTGTAGTGTTCGCGTAAATATAAGCAATCATTATATGAAATGCATGTTACTGAATTAGATTCATAATCGTAAACATACTTATTTAGATCCTTTATTACCTGATATTAAGTAACAACGTTTCAAATAAAGTAACTTTTTGTCCACCGAATATCACACACTTACTTTGTGCTAGACAAATAGGCTTGCAGCAAGGGAGCGCTAAAAGCCTTTTAACATCGGAAATAATCGTCTTAACATGATAGTTTTAGTATTACCACCAGGCCTGTCTCACTACGCGCTTTAGGCATGAAAATATACCTACGCTGCGTGGTCCCCTACAAGCGGCTAATTCCGTGAGGTTGTCAAGCGCGCGCTCGAGCTGAGGAGCGCCTTATGTTAACAAAAAAGTATTTTTCTCTTATAAGTAAGGCACTTATGATATTTATTTTTGAGTTTTTATTCAAGTATGGCCTCTCAAAAAGCCAAATGGTATTATTATTTATTTACTAGTTCTTGTAATATTATTTATTCTGTGGTATTATAGAGAGCATTTTAATTAAATAAAAAATGTACGAAGTTATAATATTAGAGTGGCAAACGAGCCTACAGTCGACCGGATGGTAAAAGGCTTTTCAGGCTCAGTTGGTGTCCATACCTGTAAGTAACTTCAGATAGACACGGCTGCAGTTGCGAATTAAGAGAACTAAGCAGAAATATCTCAGAGCCTGTCTCTGACCAACCCGTCTGCCAAGCTTGTATAGTTACAAGCTTGACAGACGGGTTGGCAACCGTAGTTTTAAATTATTTTCAGTTGTTATCATGAAGATGTTTCTGCCCATCTCCTGTTTCATTTCCTCTGTCGTCACTTACGACACCCACGAGATGCTATGGGGTAGTGGATATTCATACACAGCCTCTACACGGCCACATTATTTTACTTTAGATTTATTTAAATCCTGGCTTACTGTTAGATAACCAGGATAATTTAACGGTATTATTTAGCGGATTATTTAACCATGGATATTTAACGGTAAAGTATAGATTAAATGAAAAATCGGTTTCCTTCCATTTTAGTTACAACCTATTAATTAGACCTTACCGAGAACTCGTTTTAAGTTCGAGCTCTTGCTAGCGTTTAAACGTGATACGTAATTTAACAGCGCCGTTGACAAATCGCTGTAGATAGTGGGATGATTCCAGAAGCGATATATTGGAATTGCCAGCCGGTCGTTAGGGGACGGCCGCGGCACTGAGAGAATTCGAATGACCGTAAAGGTTAGCAATATAACGAAATGAAAACATCTAAATAGAAAACTCAACAGAAAATTCAATACTACTATTGCCATTGAATTAAACTAAGAGATCGTGATAATATAACAATATGAAAATAAATTTTTATGGGGCTTATAACATAATTTTCCTCGTAATCATAATACGCTGGGACAAGATAAAATATATAATTTCGATAAGAAACATTGTTTAAATAAACTGTTGTTATTGGCCGTGATTGGAAAAATATGTTTTTATTTATATAGTGACTTTTCGCCTCAAATTCAATACTAAGCGAGCAATCTATGCTCTGTCTCCGTTGGCACCATTGAATTTTTATCGCAGTACTTAAACTGATTTACCACTTACTCGGCGGTGAATGAAAATATCGAGCGAGAACCTGTATGTCTGAGAAGTTTGATATATTTCTAACACAAGATTTACTTATGAAGTCCGCCTACGCGTATTGATAAATCAGGGCATCCAAAACTCTCTCAGAAATGAGGGACGGCCCGTGTCCACCTGGAGGCTGGATATATATAAGTCGTATATAGGTACTTACCTTTTTATGATTTAACATCTTTATAATTAAAAAAGGAAATAATATAATTAAAAGAGTACAAAATTGTTGCCATGTAACACTGTGTTAATTTGACAAAGTAGTAATTGTTAGTTAATTAGATCGTAGGGACGATTATATTGTTTCGTACGTTGTGTGAACGTAGTAGCTTCGGCGTCTTCGCTTTGTTAAGATTATCTTAGTGTGGCTCCCACGAGGCGTCAACAAAGAAAATTGGATGGGCAGTGAGCCAATAGCTCTTAATCCTCTCCTCTTTTTGACCCTCCTTATCTGCTTGTACGTTAAATCACTATATTTGAGTAGCCTTAGTCCTCGCTCTATTTTCATTTTTTCCGATATCTTTACGTATACTCGAGACCTATGACGAATGTATAAACACATAAAATTATTTTTCCACATACAAGAATGATACATAAGCATACATCCCACCTGATGGTAAGTGGATGATATATTTTTTATAGAATAAAGGTGACAAACGAGCACACAGTCCACCTGATGGTAAGTGGTTACCGTGCTCCATAGATATATATCTTTCTGCGATTAAGAATTAAAATGCAGACGCATTGTCACTTCTGAGGAATAAAATGAAATGCTTTGTTCCCATAAAATGGATCTCCGGATCCGGCTTTATTAAGTAAGCATAGTGGCGTAAAATAGCAGCTTAATACTGCTGTATTAAGCTGCTATTTTACGCTACCTTCATGGGGCAATGTATACGCTTTTACAACAAAGTTCCAGAAAATATGCAGACCGTATCTATCAAAAGGTTTAAAATATATATTACGCAAAAAATGTTTAGTAAGGGTTATTATACTACTAAAGAGTACATGATTTATAATAACCCTGCGAAAGAGGTGATTGCTGCCATGCTGTTTCCAAATGTTTTCATAATAATTGAATACATATTATATTGTAAGTTATGCTTCTAAAAAAAAATTCATTTGGGTTTCCTGCTGGTTCTTCTCATGACAGGTATTCTGGACCACGCTCTTGGTTCTTCCCCAGTCGAGCCGACCTTATTAGACCATTCATGCCATTCTATGCCGACCATAATAATATAGCTGCAACACGGCTCTACCACGTAAAAGAATAAGGGGCCGTTCATATCCCTACAAAGATACCTACATTTTGTTTTAAATAAAAAATTATATATTTCACAATGTCGTAAGAACTAAAATGAAATGCTTCATTACAAGTACAATAGAAACACCGCAGCATCATTTTGATATTAAATTTAACACTAGTATTCTGTGCGAGCGTGGTATTGTATACTATTGCATCAGATTCAAACCTTCAAAATAAACATAGAGGACATAATGAAACCAAAGAAATGTATACTAACGCAAAAGGTTTATGAATTTATTTATTTCGTAGCAATAAACTATTCAAAGCTTAGTCTCTGACATCTTCCTGTACGTATTAAATCACATTTTCCTTATAACTAGAAAAATATGATACTACATGGCAGATTTATGAGCTTATTACACGGTAAGGAAATGTTGGTTTTCCCAAGTAGTTTCACATAATATATTTATGTATCAAGTAATTTTGAACAAATTATAAAATTTACATAAAAATACTATTACTGTGCTATTTTATTTGAAATCGGAAAGCATACATATTATATTATATTATAGGCTTAAATTATTCTGCATTTATGAGTAATAAAAACATTAGTACTACGTAATTAGTTTTAAAGGCTTTCTACTTAGATATAGTTTCTGGGTTGGTTACACAAGTTAAAACCTAATTAGCACTATTATTCGTGTAATGTTCGAGTTTCAGTAATTGAAATTTGTTCTTATTGTTATGATAATCCATATTATGATCCTCTAATATCACAGCATCTGCCTTGGGATGGCGGTGTTAGAAACTTCATTGTCACACCGCGAATTCCAGAAAAACCTTATGACTTCATTATAGATGGCCATATAACCGTCTTGTGTATAGCTGTATGATGTAGCTGTGTTGAAGTAAAATGCACAGATATTTAATGTGAATATGGAAATTTGAATTTTAAAAGCAAATTAAATACTAAATGGAGACTCTAATCTTAAACTATCTTATATGAATATTATTTTAAGCAAATATTTAAAAACAAGTGCAGGGTTAGCCAAGGTGACTTTATATAATCGTTAACGCGAATAGAAAACCTTAAAAAGCATGGGAATGATATGTTCCAACATTATGTCGTGATTGGCACTAATTTCATTCCTTTTTATAGTTTTCTATTAACTTAAAAGATTGTAGAAAGTCAACTTAGCTAAAGGGGTTATTGTAATTTGTAAAAAATTACAATAACCCCTTTAGCTTTAGTATTGAAATTTGTAAAAAATTTGAGATTAAATTACAGCAGTCTTAACGATTTCGGGTACGGTTTACGCTACCATGTGGTTAATTAAAATGTCCATTTGTCTATTATCGTGCAGGATAAGGGTTGTATGGTAGGAAACCATTCCTTAATCCTATATAACCTCCATAAAGCCAAGAGTAGAAAATAAAAGAAAATACTAAGATGTGAGGATAGAACTCTTAATCTCCTATTCGTTCTAACAGTGTAAAGTATGGTGCCAGCGACTAATAATATTGTAAATCGTTGTCGTCATTCTATCAATCGTGAATTTTTTTTTAGCATAAGCAAAGGAGGTCGTGTTGCTAAGAAGCTGTACAGTGTCAGATCGAGATGAGCAGTGTTGCTGTTGGTTTGCATACTTAATATATTGTGGTATTATCATGTAATTACGTCCATCACGTAAGACATGTGTGTGATTATGACCGGGACGTGTTACGATATGGTCGAATTGTAACCGCTCGTTACTTGATGTGTTGTACAGCACGCTGTTTTATTAATGATAAATCTCACACTATTATTATTTTTAAAATAATCTCTTAATATATTTCCAACATCAGAATAGGGATAATTTCCAATACAATTAGATATATAGGTTGTCCGGTAATGAACAGATGACATTGAAATAGTATATAATAGACCTTATGGCGGTTCTAAAGAAATTACAAAAAAAAATATTCCAAGTAGATTTTTAAGAACGATTTTTAAGAAAAAAAAATATTTTTTACTTATTTTACATTTTTCTTCACTTTGACTAGAAATGAATGAATTCCATCGGTTATTTGTTGCTATAATATTTTAAAGTACAAAGCCGACACGTGAATGGTGACAGAGAGGAAAAACACTTGAATTATTTATTTGGTGCAAAATATGCGGAAATTTTCTATTTTCATAATTTTAACAATCTTGGGTGTAGAAAATGCATAGAAACCTAAGTGACCAACTATTTTAAAAGAATGTGTATTTAAAGTAGATTTTAAAATGGTATATTTAATTATTATATCTAGTGCAAGCAGCGAATTGTTAGTTGTCTCTCTTTGTTGTTATTCTCTCTGTCGGCATAATCAAACTACAATATTATAACAATAACCGATGGAATTCATTCAGTTGAGGTCGTGGTGAAGAAGAATGTAAAATAGGTGTCCATGCACTGCAGTAGTCCCTTACCATCAGGTGTAAGTTCGTTTGTCACTTTTTTTCACATTTTTTTTAAAACTGCGTGTCTTAGTGATATAATTTTCTGGCTGGTAAACCATTAATGCAAAAACACGAATTCTTAATTTTCGAGTTTGAATATACCTATTTTAATTGTTACGATTTTATTTTCATAGTATGCGATGTAACAGATATATAAGCGTGTATTAAGCCTGACGCTACATTCAAAACTTCCAAAGAGCTTATTACTAGAATGTTTGGTCAAATTATCTTCTTCGCCAACATGTTTGTGAAAATTTTAAATATAAACATATTAGCATATGTATCATCATCGTCACCGTTAAATCATCGGCCCATAAAAGTCCCCTGCTGGACATTGGCCTCTCCCCTTGTAGGAAAGATTTGTTTTAATCGTCACGCTTGCCACACAGATTGACGATCGAAGTATCAAACCAAATATTATGTTATATGCATTATGAAAAAGCGATACACAGGAAGACATTTTAGAATTAAAATTAGGGTAAGCGTTGTACTGCAGTCATCGTATGCATATAAATTCGTTGGCACCGAACTAAATTCCTCGCTTTACTATGATCAGAAATTGAGGGGATTAATAAAACGTTTTGAACATTATTTTGGTCTTCAAATTTCATTTAATTCTGATTTATTATTAAAGTAGTTCAGTTTTTAAAGTGGTTCTGCTCTACTCTTAAGATATATCTTAAGAGTAGAGTAGAACCACTTAAAAAAATTGAACTACTTTTAATAATAAAAGGCGATTAAAATACAAAGTTTTAAACATGGTTATTCATTTCATACATTTCATACATCATCATCATCATCATACAGCCCTTCACAAGTCCACAGCTGAACACAGACCTCCCCCAAGGAATGCCACAAATGTCGTTTCATACGTTTTGCTAATAATGACTACATATTTACAAATAAATTGACAAATGAGCACACAGTCTACCTAATGGTAAGTGGCTGCTATGGCCCATATAGATACTTACAGCAGTATATCCTTGATTAAGAATTCAAGTGCAAATGTCTTGTCACTTCTGATGACTAAGACAGAATGTTACGAGTAGAAAATGTCTAGTTCTCGTCACCCACCATACGAAATACAGCAGCAAAATACTGCTGTTTTACTCTGGTATCCTGTGCGAACTTAGTTTCCTTCCTTGGTCGAGCCGACTTATTCTTGTGACAGTCGACATCGCCTAAACAACATAGGTATATTCGACCATAAATAATAATCATTGATTACCCCTTACTTACGTTAAGTACTAATTATCTCTATACCTATCTCTTTCTTTTCATTGCCATTTAGTGAAAGAAGAGAGAGAGGGAGAGATAGAAAACATCTTTAAGCATTTTTAAAAGGACGTCGAAGTTTATAACATCCATTAACTTACATCTAAAAATCTTTCTTGCTTTTTATATACATTAGATCTGTAATGATCCCGAAAGTATAAATGTAATGTTATGTTTAAAAATAATTGCCTGGGGGATGCTGCGCTCAAAGTTAACGAGTGTTATTTAACTGACGAGAGTCAGCTCGTTCCGCAGAAAAAATACTCGGCTTTGAAAAATTTCGCCCAAATGACTTAAAACTCATATGAGCAGACGAGCTGAAAATGAATACGCTCGGACCCCAGTTTTATTAAGCCCCGGCGTCAGTCTGCAATGCGAGGTAATTGCAACGCTTTAGCCGGTAAATGTTTTCTGGTAGATGTTTAGCGTGCCTGAATCTATTAAAACATTTAAGTGAATATACGCAAAGCACTTTTAGCCTGTAGCGAAAAGTGATTTTAGTAAGAGACAAATAAAATTATTAACCTGCGTACAACAAAGTCATACAAAGGAAAATATTACTGTTGTTATATTTATTTATTTATGATGATAATAATATATTTTAAGATGACATATGGATATCAGACGTGTTCGTTCACTGCAGAGTGTATGAGGAAGCTTAAGGTTGCTCAGCGAGCTTTTGAGAGGTCTATGCCCGGCGTGTCACTGCGTGAACCAGAGTAACACACATAGCCCAACGGATCAAAGGGCCGGCCATATAGCTCGTGGAACCGACGACCGATGGGGAAGAAATGTTCTCGAGTGGCCACTCGAGAACATTTACCTTATACTCAGAATCACCAAACATTGTACGGTAAACGCAGTGTAGAGCGACACCAACTAGATGGAGTGACGACCTGGTGAGAAATGTTGGAAGTCGATAGATGCAAATGTTGGATTCCTTAAGGAAGTTGGAGAAGGCTTACTTGTGATGGACTATAATTAAAATGATCATGATAGTAGATCAAGTTCAAAACTGAAAACAATTATGTCTAAGGATAATTCATTATCATTCTAAGTGTTTTAAGTTTTCAAATATATAAAGACAAGGGCTTTGTATATTTCCACGCTAATATTGCTGCCGTAATTCCCTACTGGGACACTAGTTACTCCTATAAAAGTGTGGATTTGGCGATTTTTCAGATGAGATGTTTAAGTGGGAATAATATTCGAATCTTTTATCCAAACGCAACCTGCTACCATAAAGACAAGAAGTATCACTTCTAATCTAGCGTGGGGGCAACTCTTTCAGGAAGTGAATACCTGGTGGCATATTCTCGGAAAAAGACTACCTATATGGATTCGGCTTAGATAGGATAAGAATCTGAAGAAAATCCTTGATGGAGATTTAAAACGCTTAAGACTTAGATGTAATCCCTCATATCACATCAACTGATTTTTTTTAAGTCCACTGCTGGATATGAGCCTTTTCAAGAATGTGCCAAATCAGAATGTAAAGAAAATTATAATCCATGCTTTTATTGAAACCGTTTCATTTCTAAAATTTATTTTGCTATTCAGAGGTCTTTATTTTGCGAATGATACATGAAAGTGATTGACTCTTATTTCACCTCCAAATGACGTCATAAAGCGGACCGGATGAAGTGAGGCTAATAGTGATTTAAAACCATATTGTCTCGCTTTTCAAGTTATGAAGTGTCTACGTCTAGGCTTGTCTGTTATTTATAAAATACGATTGCATAAGATAATATCTTTGTTTGATTTCTAATTTAATGAGTTCACAATAACCTCTGTGTTGACCATTGCTTTGCTACGAGGGACTGCCTTCCTAAAGTTTGGATTTGGTTTTAATTATTAATCAGTTTGTGCAAAATAACTCAGTCAATTTATACAAAGTAAAGAGCAGTTATTTACGCTACGGTACAAAGATTTTAAAACGACACGTTTTTCTCTAACTATTGGCTTTATTTTAAATTTGCTGGTAGCACGGTTATCACATATCCTTATTCTTGTTCACTAGTATTTTGTAAGAAGCGTATTATGTGATATGATTGACTTATATTTAGGCAGCAGAAAAATAAAACAAATGTAGTACGATTCGTTATATATGCTATTATTATGGCACAAGTTAATGATAAATAGGATGTAGCACGAATGGGTTGGATCGACCGGGGAAGACCACGCTCTCACAGAATACCAGTGTAAAATAGCAGCTTAATATTGTTATGTTTAGTATGACGAGTGTAGAGAACCGGAGACCTTTGTTACTGGAAATGAGGCATTCCATCTTAGTCCTCGAGGGTGACAACGCATCTGCATTTTGATTCTTAATTGAAGATAGATCTAGATGTTTATGGGCCACACAGGGTATTCACTTACCATCAAATGGACTTTGTGCTCGTTTGTCAACCATATTCTATAAAAAAAAGTTAATATAGGTACTTTAGGCTATCCTAATTCAAACACAGGAATAAAAACATAACGCATATCCGAACAATTAAACGAAAAATAACCTTATTTTTTGTTTTGTTTTTAATATAAGTTTTTCTTTTGATTCAGCTTTTGAAGTCCATTTCTGCAGATAAGGTAATGTCAGCAGTGATTCAATTCTTAAAGATTTGCCCATACATACCACATTAGCAAGCCGGGTTAATGAGCTGATGCTTTCACACTGGTAAAGAAAATTTTGAATAAATGTTTAGTGTAGTGGCGGTGTAAAATATCCACTACCCCATAATTATCATCCCGTGGGTCGTAAGAGGCGACAGAGGGAAACCAATCAGGAGATGGGCAGCAGCGTCTTCCTCATAACGACTAAAAGTAAAAAAACTACAATCGCCAACCGCCAAACTGCAAATATCATCCCTATGAGGTTATCTATGAAGAAGGCCTATGTTCAGCAGTGGACTTTAATAGGCTGTAACGGATAACGGTAACGGAACGGTTCAACCATCAGTCACCACAGCCCGCCCCGTCTACTGTTAATTAGTAGGCGTCATCTGCAATATTCCCTCGTTATGTGTTGAAATTATTTTATATTTTATAGGTATTATTCTATAAAACACATAAATACGTACGCATATATGCGCGTCTGTAGGTATATGCACGGTCACGCTCACGCTTTTGAACGTGGTAGAGCCATGCTGCAGCTATATTAGTAGTATAGTTGTAGCACGAATGGGTCGGCTCGACCGGGAAGGACCACGCTCTCACAGAATACCAGCGTAAAATGGCAGCTTGACACTGCTGTGTTTCGTATGGTGAGTGTAGAGAACCGGAGACCCATTTTACTGGAAAAGAGGCATTCCATCTTAGTCCTCACGGGTGACGACGCATCTGCATTTTGATTCTTTATTGAGGATAAATGTAGATGTCTATGGTCACAGCAACCACTTACCATCAGGTGGACTGTGCTCGTTTGTCAACCTATCCTATAAAAAAAAAACGCACACCAACACACACGTCTGAACAATATCTTTGTTGATTATGTTATGAAGCATTATTATTACTCATGTTATACTCCAGCTCTCACCTTCTCGACCTCTCACCTCACAGAGGTTCACAACCCGCGAGGCAAAACCGTTAACGAGAGGGGCTTCGTAGTCGAGGTTCCTTGACTTTTTTTCTAATTAGTCGAGGGTTGTTTGTTAGAATTTCAGGTAGTATTTAGGAAAAATACAAAAATTGTTATTTTTTGCGCCTATTTAATCGTTATACATAATTATACAAAAATAATGTGTGTGTTGCCACCATAACGAAATCAGTAAACAAAAACAGTGTCAGATAAAGCTTCAAAATTAATTGTGGAAAACACTTTGTGAAAAGGCTTTTGAAATGCTTTTGATATCAACCACACTCAGTGACGCTCTACGTTTGAAATTATCAAATGTAACCACTTCTTTAATTAACAAATCAAAACCATTCTTTCAGCGAATTAAAAATTTCAACTCATAGGGACATTTAAAAATCTTACACGGAGTTGGGATTTTTAAATCTTATATTACTTTTTAAAATATCAAATGGGGTCTATAAATAGTTCTAGGCAATAAAATGCGAAATGGAAAGCTCTACAAAGAATTGTAGCAACAAGGAGAGTATTATTCAGTGTCACCGACGGGACGCGTGGTAATATATGTTTTAATAAAAGAGTTTCAAGTCGCTCTCGAACGTACATCACGCAAAAAATAGCTATTGTAAGAAATAATTGGATAAGAATTACATTGACTTGATTTATTATTTAACATTCAACTGTACCTTATTATAATACACTTATAGTAAATACCTACTAGAAAAATCAGTTGTCGATATACATCATTTGTTTCTAATTTTAGGCACATTAAGCAATTAATAAAACTATTTTTACCGATTTTATCGCGTTTAATTTACTTATTTATAATTCCCGACGTTTCAGGTATTAAAATTTGATAAAAAGTAGGTAATAAGAATAACTCAATTTAAACAAATTTTTGAATCTTTGATTTTGGGCAAAATCCCCCTATGAGGCAATCTATGAGGAGTTTTATGTTCAGCAGTGGACTTTTATAGGCTGTAATGGATGGATGGATGGAATAAACGTGTAATATATAAAGGTGGTGGCTTAGAAGAATCTAACCCCACATCATCCCGTGGGTGTCATGAAAGGCGACAACAAGAAATTAAAACAGCTCAAAATAACAAAAAACTTCGGTTGCCGACCCGCCTGCCAAGCCTGGCAACAATAGCAAATATTCCTCCTATGAGGCAATTTATGGGGGGATGCCTATGTACAGTAGTAGACTTCAATTGGTTTTTATGATGATGATGAATAAATAAATATCATTTATATATTTTTTTATTATTTTTGTTGTTCAGTCTGAATTATTATTATTGAGTTGTATTTGATTCCCTGTCTCTGAAGCTACTCTAACGAGCCTATGATCTTATCACATAATATTTCATCAGGCGCGGATTAAATTTGCTTTATTTTACTTTATCATTATAACATATTACCAAAATGTGAGCATGATTTATATTTCACTTTATAGCTTATTTAATTGGAATTTTATGAACCATCTACGAATATGAACAATTTCACGAAAAATTTATTTTACAATATAAGAGTTACAACCGAGCTGACAGTCTAGTTGATGGTACACAAGTAATCTGGGAGACTGTAATCAACTTAAATAAAAATATTTACTTGATACATCAAGTTATTTAATTACGTGTACTAGGGGCATTCTGCCTCATACCTGTGCTTATACACTAATTTATGTAGACAGTGAAATTAGAAAATTCGAGACTCCGAGCGCCATCTAGAATATAACGATGCATTTATAGTCTAACGCCATCTAGCAATTCATCTTATAACAAATATTCACTTACATTTAATAAAGTTTATTCTGCGTCGTGTTGTGACAAATTTTATATCAAATGAATCTATCAAATAAACCGGCATTAAAAAGGGGGCGCATGCCTGTGTGTTTTGTTTTTTATATAACAGGATAAACGTAAAATACAATTTTGTTACTTATATATACGTATGCGTGGTAAATTTACCTACTAAAGTTTATGAATTTATATCCTTCATAATATTTAGATTTGTCATTACAAATAGGTATAACCTCATAGTAGTTCTCGTAATAATACGATAAAGGATACATGCATTTTCCTGGGGTGTTTTAGTTATTTTTAAAACACTAATTTATCAAGTATGCAGTTTTTACCTGTATTAAATCCGAAGCACAGTGGTTTTTACCTTTAGCCGCTATTTTTCAATGACATATAATAAAGTACGGGTTACATCATCCACGTATTACTACATGTTTTTTAAACAGATTTTTTTTAAATATTTTGTATATATTTTATTTATGACATTTTAAGGTATTTAAACAAGATATCTAGAAAAATACTAAATATAATAAAAGTTAAAACCAAACCATATTGCGTTTTTCTTTCATGGATTCATATTCACAACAACGTGTAGAATATTAAATATCATGAAGTCACGATGTGAACCACGTTTTGCAGTCTTTCTGGGTAGACAACGTGTTATGGCTATTTTTACAAGTGACACAAGTACATTGTAAAGGTTTTGTTCACTTTGTAAGCATTTTCGTTGTGTTAACTTTATATGATTGTTAGATGACGTGTGCCAACTTGGAATAAAAGAGTTTTACTAAATTATCGAGTAGTGGGTTAAAAACCGATAAAGAGCCATAAAGCCGTTCTCATAGAATGCAGCAGCATCATGTATACGTACATACGTAAAATAGCAGCGTAATGCTGCTGTGTTTCGTATGGTGAGTGTAGAGAAGTGGAGACCTTTTTACAATGAAACGAGGCATTCCATCTTAGTCTTCAGGTGTGACAACGCATCTACATTTTGATTCTTAATCGAGGATAGATATGGGTGTCTATGGGCACACCATTCACTTACGACTTACTTTAAAAAATGAAAAACGTCAAAGTATTGCAAAAGGCCGAAATGTATTTCAAATAGTGCACTAGTTAAAATATTTTAAAATTTTACTCCGAATCACATTATGCGTATTTCGTTATCCACTGCTGAAAATAAGTCTTTTTAAGTATCTGCATAGACAAGTACAACTTAATAGACTTGCTCATATATTAACACGTGAGGCTGGGTTGGTGTGTTAAGTAAAGCACCGACATGCTATTCTTGTACTGATTAATCACCAGCGACATAAGTATTCGGATAAGGATATATCGTCATTTCTCGGTTTCCAAGCCTCGTCAATTAGGTGTGCCACACGCAGGAGAGGTTAGTATCTGGAAAAAAAATGTTTCTTTGGTTCCATACCACAAAAGGAAAAATATGTTATCTGTCCGTCCATCCGTCAAGGACTTATCTCAGGATTTATCCCAGAAACGGGTCGAGGTATCAATATCAAGTTCAAATTAATATCAACTACTATGGACTACGCTCCCTTAATGGTGTAAAAATTCAAGATTCTAATTCAATTAAAGTTGGTAAAAATTACCTTGCATACATCCGCTCGATAAAATAAAATGATGTGTCTTACCTAGTTTGAGAACAACTGCTATTTATACAGCTGTATAAATAGCTGTGCAGTGTTGTTTTGGTTCACTGCGCCCCCTTTCCCTAAGTGGGGTCGCTTCCGATACGGCAGAAAGGCCATACAGGCCAAAGCCAGTCCCACAGGTAGTGTTTAGTGGGTAGGCACTTCATAGTGAGTCCCACATAACCACGCAACCGGCTGCGTGGTATGCTACGAGCATTCACCACCTCCCTCCCCCCTTCCGGAGGGTAGTCCTTGCTATGAGCGCAAAAAAAAAGCTCGCCGCTCACTTAGCGGTCAGTCACCGCAGAGTCTACATCATCTGAAGTTGCCTCGTGTAGAGGCGAAACTCGTGTCGTATTGTCGTCAGTGGTGTGTCTTTCCTAGTGTAGTGATGTTGGGAGTAGTGGTGCTGGGATTAGTGGAGACGGGGATAGTGCACGCAATTGAGAGAGCGCGGGAGGTGCTCTTCAAGCTAAGTAAGACACATCATTTTATTTTATCGAGCGGATGTACGCAAGGTAATTTTTACCAACTTTAATATAATGCATTTCCGCAAAGTAACGCCTGATTCTATTAATTATCTTCTAATTCAACGCCATCAAAAATGCGCCCATATACATGTACACATATTTTGATCTCTATTATTTTGTCTGGTATTTTGGTCCGACCCGGCATTTGAACCCGGATCCAGGTGATCAGCAGTTGGTCAGCAGGTTACGAATAAACCAAAGAGGCAGTCAAAACAAACTAAAGGATTTACGTTAAGAAAGTCTGTTTTCTCTCTTTCTTTTTTTATTTTTCTTTTTGAACACTAACATTTCCTCCTGTATTGTGGGGGCAGTTTACATACATAAATTTCATAAAGATAAGCATCCAAGACCTGAACAGTTATTTGTAGGCCATACAAATATTTGTTCCGTGTGAAATTTGAAACCGCGGCCCTTAGCGCTGCAATTCAATGCTAAGGCACTATGCCGGCAATTATACTCTGTATAATATATCTCATACTAATATGTTTAATCTATTACTTACATACAAATTACATTTACTGTGTTGATCATAATCCTTTATTTTATAAATCTTCTTGCACGTCATAAATAGTGATTTCTGTTGACTTATTGGTTTACAAGTGGTAAAGAACGCCATATGGCTTAAGTCCGCCTTTGTACTTTTTGTGCAACAAAGTTAAATAAATAAATATATCAATACTCAAGAGACACAGAGCTAAATATTTAATAAAGTTATAAACTATACGTTTTTAAAAGATAGCATCGAAACGTTGTACTTCCCAAACTTTAACGATAAGAAAAATAACAGCATACTTAAAGTTAGCTCCGTTCGTTCACTTGTTGCGAGCGAAATTTTGTAAAAGTTGTAATAGTTTTAGTAGAAATATTATAGTTGGGGAATTTTACTTGTAATTTTATGTAATTTTATTTGCATAGGATTGGTACATGCATTTGTTGCACTTTTAATGCAAATCAAAATATAAATGAAACAAGTACACGTGTGTCAATCCAATACCAACGTAGATGAAGTTTCAGCAAGTAACAAAAATCGCAATTATACAAAAAACATTAAAAAACTGTTTCTTTTATTGTTTTATTCTGCTTGGTACTTGATGAATTATATAGTTTTTGAAGACTTGAAGATATAAAATACCTAGACTTGCGGCGGGTAGCATTAAAGGTGGCAAACATATTGTAATAATGACCTCCAGACCGAATTTCAGTCACAGCGGCCAGCCTCAACGGAGACTAGCCATCAGCGCAGGACAGCACAGGTGCACTCTCTATTCCCTCCCTCTCATAGTCCGTTGGGACGGTAAACCGATACGACGGAAGAGAGATCAGGCGCAGGACAAACGGCTTTACGTGGTTTCCGAGGCACGGGGGTGAGACACCGCCTTCCTGACTTCCTGACTCCAGGCAGCTACTGAGAATTTCTTGATGAAAAAGCTCAATAACTGATTTTTTTTGGCCCGACCCGGGATACGAACCCGAAACCTCATGATCAGCAGTCGCACGCACTACTATAACCACTAGAACAACGAGGCAGTCAAGCGCCAAGCCAAGCGTCATATAACAGCAGATCCTCCCAATTGTGGGATAGGCTCAAGGAAAACCTGATTTAAAAACACAATTTGATCAGTTTTAATCCACGTTGATAAATTAATTTTGATAAATTAAACTAATTTTATTTGAATAAACTTCTCCTTTGTTTCATAACCTAAATCTTACGAACTAACGTGTTTAATAACAAAGGAAGTGATAATGTGAACCAAAATTGATTTTATCAAAAAAGTGTTGTAGTAAAATAACCATGAATTGAGTATATGTAATTCCAAATATTGTCGTCTAATGATCCGATAAATATTGGATGTTGAAGAGTGAAGTATATCGTCCTCAATAATTAAACATTTATGTTATATAAACTGCATTATTACCTACAAAAAGTGTTATATATTAAACAGTACATTTGTGGTGTGTAATATAGTGTTCAATATTGTTGTGATTATATAAATGAACAATAGTAAATAAGTAACCAACAAAATTAAATTACCCTACAAACACCATTCTGAGATTAACAAAGATTAAATAGTTTTTTTTCTTTATGTTAACTATAGATGTGTACGATAAATGAGTTATAAAATGTGTTCATAAACTTTGTGGAAGAAATATTAGTATAATAATCATAATTGACTATTTCAACAGCTACCAACTATTGTAATATGAAAATTTGCAATAATATTGATAACTACAATCCATGACTTAATAGAATATTGGTCCAACGGTTTACCTTAGTCTATTGTTCACTTTCTACAATTAGGTGTGGGATCGGGTCCAACCCACGAGTTTTAAAACTTCTTTTATTTTTTATATTTGTATATATTTTTATTTTTACGATTTTAATTCCTCTTCTATACTGTTTGACGTAACCGTGGCAAGCTTACCGAATACATCTCTAAGAAAAAATAACTAAGCTGTCGAGTAACTTATTAATCGCTCATCAAGAAATAGATAATCTCAATAGTGAAAATACTAGCTTAAAATTAGAAATTGAAAAATATTAAAAAAATTTAAAAACATTTTTTTTTAAAATACTACACATTCCTCGTGTAGTGCGACACCTGTATCAGTAAACAAGAGACGACAAACTTTGCGAATACCAGAACAAAATTTATTGTGTACACCTATAAACAGAATAGAAATATTACAACGTAGTATTAATGAAATCAAAGATTCTGAACAAGAACTAGTCAATAACAGAAAAAAACAGGTAGCTCTAATCATCTGCCTAACACATCATATCACTGTCATCTAGAGAAAGATGAATTTCACAAAGAACACACGGAAGTAATCGTAACAAACACAAATATTAATACATCTATTAATACTCCAAAGACTCAACTAGGAAACACTTTGCCATATTATATAAGAGGAAAAAAATGAAAATTACAAAAAAAAAAAAAAACAAAATATGTAAACTTACAAAAAATGATTATGTTGTTTTTCTTGGTGGCGTGAATGAGAAAAATCCATATGAATTTGAATTTTATATCAGGAACTGGCTTTATAATGTGACAAATACTAATGTAATATTTACAGAAATACCATATAATAGAAATTTAAACATCGGCAAACTTAACTATGTATTAAGATTTATATGTACAAATTTTACTAATGTTTCTTTTATAAATACAAATGGTTCTAAGCCTTTCTTTCATCAATATACTTTCACTCCATATATACCATGTCGTTTTCTGCTACGTGAAATTCTACGCCTTGATTACAAATTAAAATTTGAGCGTTACCAATATATAGTAATTTCCTCAAAATATACTTCACTTCAGACTTCGAGTACACAAACTGACAATATTACACAGAGTGACGATATATTGAAAGGCAATATCATAGAGGGAATTACTCCCAGGCATGATAATATAACACATTCTGGTAAAAATCTTTTTCGTATATAAAAAAAACTATACATATTACATCAAAAAATTAATGGATTAATTGCTAAATCTGATCTCCTAACGGTTAATTTAAATAACCTCGAATTAGATGGGTACTCGGCTGATGTTTTATGCATAACTGAACATAATATGACTTACAATATAAGAATTTATTCAAATTAGATAATTATACTCTTGCATCGTACCATGTTCGAGAAAATCGTCATGGAGGCTCCTGCATACTAGTTAACAAATGTCATAAAACCTCTTCCTGAAATAGAACAACTTAGTAAAATTAACATAATCGAATGTTGTGCAGTTGAACTTATAGAGCATAAACTTAAAATAATATGTACCTATATTTTTGTGAAGTTCCTATAGCAACTGTATGTGCGTCTGCTTGGTCATCGCTGCTGGCGATAAGATGGCTGGTTCTTTTCTCGCTCAAAGGCTAAATATAGTCATTAAGTGAGGAAACGCAGCCCGCGTTCTTGGCACGTTACCACGGGGAGTAGGACTAGACTTTATAATAATATAGAAATAGAATATAGTTTTAGTTTTTTTTAATATAGTTTTTTTATATTGTATACATATATTTCAATGTTATGTAAAAAAAAATATAAAAATGGTAGTGTCAACTACCCAATTTAAATATGTAGGGATTATGATACCTTAGCTATATATGCCCACGGCCATATAAAAAGTAACATATTTTTCATCTATGACAGATGATTTACTCGTAAGCGTAAAATATACTCGTCTGGTCGTAGGTTAACTTCTATCGCGTTTCGGACTACTTGAGTCAGCATTGTATTTAAGGACACTATAGTAGTCCATTTTCGTTAAGAAAATAGTGAGTCACCAGAGCAAATACATGGTAAAGGTGGAGTAAAAATTCAACAATTGATGTTTGAAAAGATTAAATTTTAAACTTAATCTACTTAGTTACATAAAAATTGCATATAATTGCATAAAAATCTACTTTGCCTCCAATTAAAATGATGTGATTAATATTATGTTTTCATCAGTATCAGTAGAGTATTCGTTCGTATTTTTTTCTGCGAGTTTCATTATGTCATTAAAATTCTTAATTTTAAAGTACTTAAAACTTTTTAAATTACTTTTTTTTTCTTTGCCTTCACTGGCCACTGTGAACTTAATTTTAATTCTTTTGCAACCTGTTTAGTCGGGGGGAGTGGCTAGGACGGCGGACAATAATGTCTCACTATTTTCATAACAAAAATGAATTATTATGCGTACACTCGCCCGTTTGGAAGCCGAAACTATTTATTTTAATTATTTATTTATTTAAAAACTTTATTGTTCTAAGCATAAAGGTTACAAAGGGCGGACTGAATGCCTTCTCTGCCAGTCTACCCATGGCGTGGTGAGAAATTAGTGGCAGGTGACTTAAATAACTAAATATAATAAATTTATATAGATATAACACACATATTAAAATAAGGCTTGTATATTACACAAATGCATATGAATACAAATAAATACATAATGATCCATATAACAATTATTCTTAATACATACATACACATAATACACACACATAAATACATATATACATACATACATAATATGTCTGGATAAGGTAGCAGTATTGACATTATGCTGACGACATTGTTTTCGAAAGACGTTCCCGGACCATTATTTTGAAGGCTATCTTATTTGGTGCTTTCCTAATGTATTCAGGAAGGAGTTCCAGAGTAGTGTAGCATGAACAGCAAAAGAATTGCCGATAAAGCAAGTAAAATGGAGTGGAACTGATATTTTCAGATTAGTTGAAGAGCGAAGTACCTTGTCGTGGTTGGAGGAAAGGTATTGAAATTTTTCTTTAAGGTAGGAAGGTGAGGACAAATCATGTAAAATGGAGTAGAGAACGGACAATATTCTGGAAGTGCGCCTTTCTCGGATAGTTAGCCATTTAAGGCGAATACGAAATTGAGAGATATGGTCATATTTTCGAAGGCTGAAAATAAACTTGATGCAGTTATTAAGAAGGCGCTCAACTTATTGAGAAGATTTTGGTTCAAGTCTGAGTAACAAACATCTGCATAGTCAATGACAGGCAAGATGAGTGTTTGAACAAGCATATGCTTAGTTTTGTATGGGAGAAAGTTTTTCAGACGGTAGAGCGAAACTATGCCTTATCGTAATCAGAGCACCATCCGAAAACATATTCCTATATTTAATATCATTGCTGGTAAAAGTCAATATAGCGTGTCGAATAAAATAGTGAAGTAGAAAAAAGTATAGCAACATTCTATATACGTCCCGAACAGACCTCTCATAGCGGGTTTTAGGGCAAGGAACAGTTCTCTGTCACTCCATATGTGTTGGTAGACTTCACACGACCTCGAATTATTTTTAATATCATAGACATTCAGGTTTCCTCACGATGGTTTTCTCAACAGCCGAGCACGACGTGCTAAATCAGCACTTAAAATTGCAATTATAAATGTCATTGGTGCCACCGCGAACTTGGTTTGCTTGCGTACTATAAAATTGTAAGGCAAATACTTACCTTCAGAGCTACTGTTACTACTTTCAGAACTCCATTAATTAATAAATAAATTAGGTACACAATATCTTTTACTTTTAATATAGTACGCCATAATCCAAGAGCTGCGGCAATTTTTATTTAACTGGATACACGCTTCGAGCCAAAACTTAATGAAAATAATAAATATCGCAAGTACTGCATGTACTGTTATTGTGTTCACAATTTCAAAAGGTTAGTTTAATCATAAGTTTAATACTTAAACTAAATATCCGTTATAACATAAGTGTTTACCGATTATTAGACTTTTTTCTTACATATTATGTATTTTTATATTTATATCCTTAGAGATATATATATATATATATTGTTATGAAAAAAACTGTGGCAAACAGGCATATTGTCTCCCTAAAGGTAAGTGCATAGGATCATAGATACTTACTTATATGGATCCTCGATGAAGAATTAAAATAAAGAGCCGCTGTCACGATTGAGCAGTGATATGGAATGCCCCGTTACCAGTAAGAAGAGTATCCATTTCTTTTTACTACCACACGAAACATCACCATAATGCTGAAGTCATAAAGTAAGTTTCTATGGCCGAAGTTTTTTTTTATAGAATAAGTGTGACAAACGAGCACACAGTCCACCTGATGGTAAATGGTTGCTGTGGCCCTGTGGCTATGGAGTCAATATCTTCTTTCTTTTTCCGTTGCACAACTCTTAAAACTTCTGACAGCATTACACCTGTGTTTATTTATGAACAGCGTTAAGAATTTCAGCATCCACCTTGCACTAATCTTTTTCATAAATCGATGAGATAAACTGATGTTATCGATAACCCTGGCCGTGCTGCAATTTCTTTTAATCAATCGACCAGAGGACCGTAATTTATGTATGTAAAATGCCCCTACGATAAAGGAGACAACCTAGTGGGAAGGTACTTTAAAAAAAAATATCTACGCTGTTGATAACTAAATTTCAAGGTTATCAAGTTATTAAAAAAATATTAATAGCAGTTTAATTGATGTATAAGTAATCTTAGGCGCTATCTCTCCACGTATCGAAAAGTCGACTTGACGATGTCAACGACAAAATATAATTATTTTGAAATATCACTACACAACACAATTAAATCTCGTTATAAACATCTATTTATATTTTCTACTAGCTTTTTAACCGCGGCTTTGCTCACGTGGGCTTCAACTTAGAAACATCATTAAATTTTATTCCGTGGCAAATTTAGGAAAATTTGATCACTTTTACAGTCACTTCGATGTCTGTGTCTCTATGTCAGTTTGTAAAAGAATTTTTTTGAATTTCTAAAGACTACTGGACCTAGATTATTGATATTTGGCACATATATAACATGTTACAGGAACACGTGAATAAATAAGTTTTTCAGAATTGCATCAATATCATATGTCTAGAAACAATATTATATATCTTCCGATATATCCATAAGAAAGATAAATTGTTATTTACTCTTTACATTCATTCATAATTAAAGTTAATTTAGTTTCAACAAAATAATGATGATTTCATGGTCTTATATGCGATATTTGATTCATATCATTGGTCCCATTTAATATTGATTGGCACTATATAATAGATTCTGATATTTTTTCTACGTTCGAGTAGACTTCAAAATTTCATAAATGCAGTTCTATAACGATGAATACTACACATGTAATAAAACAAATTTTAATAAATAACGTTATATTTTAACTTTTATTTAAGCGGGTTCTACAAACATATCTTTGGAAGAAAGTTCCATAAAAATTTGCGTAAAAGAACATATTGCTGATGTGAAGCACCGACGCTCCGGGAAGTCTGAAGTATGTCAACATTTTCAGTATCGTCACAACCATTATATCAGACAACAAATCCCCGCAATAGAACACCGATTCCTACCAAGGATGATTCGCGAGGCTATTGAAATTAAAAATATCCTAACTTCAATTGAGAAGATGACTGGGTGCTACCATCTACTTGGATCCCATAATTAATAAAATTAAATCCAAACCCAAGCATACTACTGATAGACTTCAAAGTACCGTAAGCTCGTCCTGCGTAGATCGGACCAAACATTATTACTTAAAAGTTGATTGTAGTCTTCGTAAACTAGGACATCAGGACGTCAAACAACTCAGCCCCGTCTTCATGGGTTCTTTAAAGTGCCTGAAACGTCAGGAATTAAAAAAGTTAAAATTAAACACGATAAAATTCTTAAGATTACTTTTATTGCAAATGAAGTTCTATTCGCAGTGAACGTGGGTAGAACTACACTCATGATCGTGCAGGTGGCCGTAGGCCCCATCCACATGGTAGTGGAATTAAATGAAAGACTACCCCAGGAGGGTACCAGCACCCCTGGAGAATCCCTCGCTGAGCATCCACGACCAAGGTACTCCACTCCTGAACGTGGGTGCTCAGGCTGCCCCGTATTCTGGGAGGGTAAAATTCCGCTCAAAACAATAACTTCGGGGCAAACTGAGCAACAAGACCAAGGAGACCCCTGCCACGCTATTCGTGAATTTCTGCAACATACGCCGTCCACTACCATCTCGAGACGGCGAAGCCAGCCTTCCTCTTTCTGACAGAGACGCAGGTGTCCTCTCCGGCTGATACTTGTATCTCTCCTACCCGGGTACAAATTGGAACACTCCTTTGTGCCTCAGGCTGGAGTTGCGTATATGTCAGAGAGTACATCTGTTCTCGACGCCTCAGGAGTCTTGAAATATCTACGCTGTTGATAACTAAATTTCAAGGTTATCAAGTTATTAAAAATTATGAATAGCAGTTTAATAGATGTATAAGTAATCTTGGCGCTATCTCTCCACGTATCGAAAAGTCGACTTGACGATGTCAACGACAAAATATAATTATTTTGAAATATCACTACACAACACAATTAAATCTCGTTATAAACATCTATTTATATTTTCTACTAGCTTTTTAACCGCGGCTTTGCTCGCGTGGTCTTCATTTAGAAACATCATTAAATGTTATTCCGAGGCAAATTTAGGAAAATTTGATCACTTTTACAATCACTTCGGTGTCTGAATCTTTGAATTTCTAAAGACTATAGGACCTAGATTATTGATATTTGGCACATATATAACATGTTACAGGAACACGTGAATAAATAAGTTTTCAAATTGCATCAATATCATATGTCTAGAAACAATATTATATATCTTCCGATATATCCATAAGAAAGATAAATTGTTATTTACTCTTTACATTCATTCATAATTAAAGTTAATTTAGTTTCAACAAAATAATGATGATTTCATGGTCTTATATGCGATATTTGATTCATATCATTGGTCCCATTTAATATTGATTGGCACTATATAATAGATTCTGATATTTTTTCTACGTTCGAGTAGACTTCAAAATTTCATAAATGCAGTTCTATAACGATGAATACTACACATGTAAAAAAACAAATTTTAATAAATAACGTTATATTTTAACTTTTATTTAAGCGGGTTCTACAAACATATCTTTGGAAGAAAGTTCCATAAAAATTTGCGTAAAAGAACATATTGCTGATGTGAAGCACCGACGCTCCGGGAAGTCTGAAGTATGTCAACATTTTCAGTATCGTCACAACCATTATATCAGACAACAAATCCCCGCAATAGAACACCGATTCCTACCAAGGATGATTCGCGAGGCTATTGAAATTAAAAATATCCTAACTTCAATTGAGAAGATGACTGGGTGCTACCATCTACTTGGATCCCATAATTAATAAAATTAAATCCAAACCCAAGCATACTACTAATAGACTTCAAGGTACTGTAAGCTCGTCCTGCGTAGATCGGACCAAACATTATTACTAAAAGTTGATTGTAGCCTTCGTTAACTATGACATCAGGACGTAAAACAACTCAGCTCCCCACCCCATCTCCATCGGTTCTTTAAAGTGCCTGAAAGGTCAGGAATTAAAAAGTTAAAATTAAACACGATAAAATTCTTAAGATTACTTTTATTGCAAATGAATTTCTATTCGCAGTGAACGTGGGTAGAACTACACTTATGATCGTGCAGGTGGCGGAGGCTAATCCCCATCAACATGGTAGCGGAATTAAATAAAAGACTACCCCAGGAGGGTACCAGCACCCTGGAGAATCCTCGCTGAGCATCCACGACCAAGCTACTCCACTCCTGAACGTGGGTGCTCAGGCTGCCCCGCGTATTCTGGGAGGGTAAATTCCGCTCAAAACAATAACTTCGGGGCAAACTGAGCAACAAGACCAAGGAGACCTCCCTGTTGGACCTTTTGCTGACCTCTCATCCGGACGGATATCAGGTTTCCGTCGGTGCCCCTCTCGGCTCTTCAGACCATTGTCTGATCCGGAGTGTGGTGCCACTCACGCTCCCCTCGCGGTTGCGTTTTGCAGGTTGCCGCCGTGTTTGGCATTACAGGTCGGCGGATTGGGACGGAATGCGGTCTTTTTTTGCATCCTACCCATGGAGGCGGGTTTGCTTCTCGCCGGATGATCCCAGCGCTGTTGCTGACTCTGTCACTGACGTGGTGCTACAGGAATGGAACTATTTATTCCATCATCTGTGGTACCCATCGGAGGCAGATCGCAGCCTTGGTTTGGTCGCTCCTGTAAGACTGCATTACGCAGTAAGCAGGAGTGCTATCAGGCCTGGGCTGAGGCTTCGGCGGCTCGGGATGTAAACACCAGCATGCTTAAAAGTATAACTTCGCCACCAGGTCCTTCAAAGTGTTATTGCCAAGGCAAAGTCTGAGCACATAGGCAGAATTGGCGAGAAACTAGTTCGCCTTCCTTCGGGAACCCGTGCATTCTGGTCTCTCGCCAAGGCTGTCCAAGGAATTTCTGTAAGCCATCACTACCATCTCTGCACAGGAGGACGACTCACTGGCCCACGCCGCAAAAGAAAAAGCCGACCTTTAGGCTCACTTTTGCGTCCAACTCGACTCTTGATGACGGGGAACACACCGCCGACCATCCCGCGGTATGAGTGCTCCATGCCGGATGTGCGGTTCTCACAGCGCTCGGTTCGCAAAGCACTCCTCTCCTGGACATTCACAAGTCGAGTGGGCCTGACGGAATCCCCAATTGTGCTGAGGACGTGTGCTCAGGTTGGCACCGGTTCTAACGCGTCTTTTCCGGTACTCCTACCCCAGGCGTAGTCCTGAAATCATGGAAGACAGCTTTTGTCCAACCGATCCTAAAAGGCGACCGCTCAGACCCGTCCAACTACAGGCCTATCGCCATCACCCCTTGTTCTCCAAAATAATGGAGTCCATTATAAACTGCCAGCTCATGCGGTACCTTGAGGATCACCAGCTGATTAGTGACCGCCAATACGGTTTTCGTCGGGGTCGATCAGCTGGTGATCTTCTGGTCTACCTGACTCATAGATGGGCGGAGGCAGTAGAGTCCAAGGGGGAGGCATTGGCCATTAGTTTGGACATTGCGAAGGCTTTCGATCGAGTTTGGCACAAAGCGCTTCTTTCGAAGCTCCTTCCTATGGGCTTCCTGAGAATTGTGCAATTGATCACCAGCTTTCTTGCAGATCGGAGCATCAAGGTCGTTGTAGACGGTGCATGCGCCGACTACAAGCCGATTAACGCTGGTGTTCCACAAGGCTGCGTGCTATCACCAACGCTGTTTCTTCTGCATATCAATGATATGTTGCAAACCGGTAGCATTCATTGCTAAGCGGATGATAGCACTGGTGATGCTCTATACGCCGGCCGTGCGAATATTTTCGGAAAACGTCGCCGAATACCGGAACAAACTTGTGTCTGAAGTCGAGTCTTTGCTGAACAAAGTCTCGGATTGGGGGCGACTAAATCTAGTCCAGTTTAATCCTCAGAAGGCACAAGTTTGCGCGTTTACCGCTAAAAAAAATTCCTTTGTCGTATCTCCTCAGTTTCAAGGCACTCCCCTTGCTGCCGCAGCCAGTATCGGAATCCTCGGCGTCGACATATCGAGTGGCGTGCAGTTTCGCGGTCACTTGGAAGAGAAGGCCAAATTGGCCTCAAAAAGCTTGGCGTGCTCAGCAGAGCAGGACAGTATTTCATGTCGGCACAACGCCTGCAACTTTACAAGGCGCAGGTTCGGCCTCACATGGAATACTGTTCCCATCTCTGGGCTGGGGCTCCCCAGTGCCAGCTCCTTCCACTTGACCGCATCCAGCGCAGAGCGGCTCGAATCGTCGACGACCCAGTCCTTTCCGATCGGCTCGATTCATTGGCGCTGCGAAGAGATGTTGCATCTCTTTGCATTTTCATCGAGTGCTCTGAGGAATTGTTCGGATTAATCCCAGCCGCCAAATTTCACGAACGCACATCGCGGCAGATCTCCCGATACCATCCACACCATCTGGATAATTGACGGTCCACCACTGTGCGATTTAGAAGATGTTTTCTTCCTCGCACAACTTCCTTGTGGAATAGTTTACCACCAGCGATTTTCCGGACCGATACGACTTAGGGACCTTCAAGAAAAGAGCCTACTCCTTTTAAAAGGCCGGCAACGCATCTGCAATTCCTCTGGTTCCCTGGTGTTGCAGTTGTTCATGGGCGGCGGTAGTCACTTACCATCAGGTGAGCCGCATGCTCGTTTGCCCTCTCCTATAAAAAAAAAAAAAAAACCTCTGCCACGCTATTCGTGAATTTCTGCAACATACGCCGTCCACTACCATCTCGAGACGGCGAAGCCGGCCTTCCTCTTTCTGACAGAGACGCAGGTGTCCTCTCCGGCTGATATTTCGTATCTCTCCTTACCGGGGTACAAATTGGAACACTCCTTTGTGCCTCAGGCTGGAGTTTGCGTATATGTCAGAGAGTACATCTGTTCTCGACGCCTCGGAGTCTTGAAGGTTCGGACCTGTCCATCCTTTGGCTACGCCACTGATAAGTGTAAGTTATTTATATTATTTAATTTATTAGTTATTAAAGGCAAATATAGGCTTTTTCATTTCACAATGGATGGTGCTATTTTGATAATTGAAACGTATATCGTCAGCGGAGTTTCAAATTGCTATGCAAAGGTTAAAACTAATTTTAAACTTTATTTACAAATATGATATTTATTTGAAAAAAACACCTGTCATCCCGCCTATTAACTAACATAATTATATATAATAGAAAATTAACATCTAAAGGAAAAAAAAATACTTAACCTTCTTTTTTAAGTTCCGTAATCGGATAAAAAGTAGCCTATAAGTTGCCCCGGGTTATTAACTACCTACATATCAAATTTAATGGAAATCGGTCCAGTAGTTTTTGCGTGAATCGGTAATACACAGACAGATAGACAAAAATTTCTAAAAACTACTAATTTGGCTTCAGTGCCCTTTATTTAGTCTCCTGGACTTGTTTTTTCAAGAGTATGTGAGAATTACAGACACGATTTTTCTACAGATTTATTATATGTATAGATTCTTAGCCAAATTTTATCGGGGCCTGGGAGTTCGTGCCTATTAAATTTCATAAGATTCAAACAGCTCAAGGACGAAACTATTACACTTCAAACTGTCATTTTAAAATTACAAGAGCTGTTTTATTTTAGCATATTATAGTTATCTACAAATAAAATATTTAAAGATATATAACTGGCGTGTAAAAATAAATGTAATGTTTCAAGGGTAAGTGAAATCTGTAAAAGCGTGGTTTTCGTGACTCTATGATCCTCTTCGATGATAATTCTTTGCCCAGCTCCTTAATAGACCGTATATTATAGGTACGTGATAAGTTTTTTCTTAATTTAATATATCTTTTAATAAATCATTTAAACGAACAGAATGCAAAAAATTATTTATTTTCTCGTCAGAGCAAAATTATTGCACTGCGCTAGTACGTGTATGTGTCCCATATTTTATTTTTATTACTCGATGTGCAGGAAACAATTTGCACAGAATTTCAAATTTCATTTAGGTCGCATCGAATTTTAGCTCTGCCAAGACAAAATATATTTTTTCTACGATTTTATTATACTTTATTTGCAATTATTTCTTCCATATCTGTCTTTCGTTCAATCTGTTTGGGAAGTCGGGGCTTCTACGGTTCCTACGGCGCCACGATTTGAATGCATTTATAATACATGTATGTAATGATAACTCAAAAATCGATTACTAAAACTGAATCAGCACGCCACGACTCTACGTATTCTTGTCTGCCCCTAGAGTGGTTTTGTAAAACCGTAGGCGCGGAGGGAGAGAAGCCCCACTCGCTATAGCAAATAGCAGGCACCTGTGCGAGCCGTAGCGGGTGAGGCTGGTCGCCGAAGGCCAATAAGCTAGAGCTGCGGAGGTGAGCAAGGGCGAAGGGGTGCACTTCCTTGCAGAACTAACTTTGTTTCAATATTCCTGTGTAAAAAGTAATTTTGAGTATCGATATCTCGGAAACTAAAACTAAAATTTTATTCTTACTTTTCGGCGTATCTCGTCAAGATCTATGCGAATCCTCCTTCAAATAAGTAAGAACCGTAGTCGTGCCAGAAAGTCTCTGTTCAGCAATGGACCTTGATAGGCTGTAACAGTAAATATATAACAATAAAATGTTATCTATGTATGTTATGTATGTCTGACACTGCGTTCAATAATTCACATACTAAGCGTGTAGATTGCGGCAGAATGCATTACTATAAGCTGGTAAATTAAAAATTAAATAAAACCGGCGTCCATTACTTGGTATTACGGTTACAAATAGTTTAGAGTATCTTCTGACTTTTAAATCGTGGGCTGGAACCTAAGCCGCAGTCAATACGTATGCAAAAACAGAAAATATTTGTTTTTGAATCCGTTGTTACTGTCCCCGTATCTGTGGCACTTCGTCGAGGTCTACCTGCGATTTAAAAAAAAACTCCTTCTCTATAGGTTGGAATAAATGTTTGCACGTGAACTTGTACCGCTAATTAAGTTTTCCACATAGCTATTAACATCCAACAGTTTTATAAATTATCATCATGGTCAAAAACAACCGAAAAACATTCGCCCTATTCCTAGAAGTTGACTGCGTTTTATTAGAAGTTGTAATGTATTTTCCGACTAGCAAATTTGGACACAAACATTAACTTTTCTACTTAAAATAAAATCAATGAAAAGTGTGTTTCTTTTTCAACGTAAGAAATTAAACGATTTTTCTTATTAATTTTCTTGTAAATCAAAACTGTTTAGTTGTCAAATGTTGGAGTTATCACTAGGTAATTGAAAAATTAAAAGTTGCAATATTTCGTGGACATGAGAAATTCTGCATTAGATTAGCGGGACATACTGTTTCGTAATCCGAAAAAGGTGTCAAAACTTTGATTTTATGTTTAAATTAAATGCTTTTAAAAGCAATGTTTTAAAGTTATATATAACGTAAGAGAGACAGACTTACGAAGTGGTTCTATTCTAAAAGGGAAATGCTGTACATTGGTCGCAAAATGTTTGAAGTTTAGTAAAGAACTTTACTCAACTAGACTTTGTTGAAAGAACACTTTGTTGTATATTGTTCAGACAACTTTTATTACAATTACACATTTAAATCAAAAATGTCTGTATATATTTTCTCTTATCATATCTGTGTAGAAGTGACAACCGTTGAAGTAAACGTCACATGAAGTGGAGACCGCGAACGTTCATTCATTCATTACAACCCTTTACAAGTTCTGCTGAGCAGAACCTCCCCCAAGGAATGCCACAAAGCACGGTCCTGAGCCACCTATGTACTAACTGCATCTCTTACCAGGTTGTCACTCCATGTAGTGGGGGGCCACCCTACACTTCACTTACCGGTACGAGGCTGACACTCTATAATCTTTCACCACCATCGCTTTTTGGTTCAGCGAGCTATATGGCCGGCCCATTGCAACTTCAAGTTACTGATCCGTTGGGCTATGTTAGTTACTCTGGTTATGAAGTGCGGTTATGAAGATAGGAAACATTCCCCTTATGAGGCAATCTATCAGGGGCCAACAGTGCACTTTTGATAAGATGTAATGAATAAATTAATGAATGTCTTTTACTTATGAATAACATGAATAACATAAGTTCTAACTAGTATTTGCTATGTATTAAGGTTGTTCTATTAATTTGCTATTTAAATTAAATTAATATTTTTTACGGATTTTATCGCGTTTAAAAACTTATTTTACATTCCCGACGTTTCATGGGGGGACTGAGGTGTTCGACGTCCTAATGTCATAGTTAACCACGGCTACCTTCAGTTTAAAATGATTAAAGTTTGTTTCGATCTACGCAGAATGATAGTATATTGAAGTCTTGCAGTTGTATGCTTGGTAGTTATTTAATTTTATTGATTATTGATCCCAAGCATATGGTAGCGCCCAACCATCTTCTCTATTGAAATTAGTAAATTAAATCTTCTTCGGTGGCTTGAAATATGTTTTAATTAAAGCCCGCTTCAAGACGTAGCCAATTTTGTCAGTGACACCTCTGACATAATATGGTACTACAGCAGGCACACGCTCGACTGTGGCCGGCTTCACTCGTTCACTGTGACGTAGGCTGCGCAGGACCCGAAGTTTGTTGTCGTGTTTGTTTGTTTGTTTTTTGTTGTATGCTTAACGTGTTATAGCTCGGCGACCAGGTGTTTACGATCACAGATCAATTGTGCTCTCTGAAACAAAGATGTTCCCACGATAGCTAACTGTGAAGAATGTTGGTGAGAATCCCCGTTTAAATATCTGTTAGTATAGGTCTTTTTTCTATACACAGTGTGGCTCAAGGTGTTATCAGGATCGCTAATTACTAATACTCCTAGAAAAGATAAAGAATTATTACGATATGTATATATTTGATATTTTATCATTGCCTCTAACTCCACAGTGAACTGAATTTTAGAATTTATGGAGTTAAGATTGTCTAAAAATGCATTTTTTTAAAGGATTGGGTGAGCACACAGTCCACCTGATGGTAAGTGGTTGCTGTGACCCATAGACCTCTACATTTATCCTCGATTAAGAATCAAAATGCAGATGCGTTGTCACCCGTGCGGACTAAGATGGAATGCCTCTTTTCCAGTAAAAAAGGGTCTCTGGTTCTCTACACTCACCATACAAAACACAGCAGTGTTAAGCTGCTATTTTACGCTGGTATTCTGTGAGAGCGTGGTCCATCCCCGGTCGAGAGGTCGGAGGAGACCCATTCGTGCTACAACTATACTAATAATATAGTTGCAACATGCCCCTACCACAATTAGGCATTATCTAAAGTTAGAATTGTGAACGTATCGTCTACGCGTTTGTAGAATCTTGAATTTACGGGATAAGGATTTCTCCTCAAAATCCTCCATGAATATATCGGCCCATTGCCACACCATCTACTGGCTTGTAATACTCTAGTAGTTAGTGTGTACCAGTTCTGGCTCACTGGGTCAGAACTGGTACAACTCACCATCCTCAGCCCTCATCTGCTGACGGTGGATCGACGGATCCCCAGAAAAATGTTTTGGCATGCTCTGATCACGAATCTGCGGTCCGTTTTGCGTAGGATGCGTGGTTCCAGAGATGTGCAGATCAATTAACTAATATCTAATTGATATCCGGTGGGTCTGCACCTCATTAACGTTCCATTGTTCAGCCTTTCCTCTTATCTATTGTTCCTTGAACATCGTCATTGCCGCTCTTATCTATTACTCGTACACCCTATTTATCAGTGCTATTATATTATACTTCTTTGTTCATAACTACCATGCTATTCTGAATCATCAATAAAACACATTCCTTAATTTTGTTATAATTTTTATTTCCAAAATGTTATTGCTTATTATCTATAAAATAGGAGCGAAATATCTCATCAACTAAAATATCGTTGTACAGTGTGTTCCCTGTAAATATGATCGTAAAACTATGCATTGAACATCCTCAAACTTATGTAGCAAATACATTAAGCAATATTCACCACAAAATGAAGTCCACTCATTCAGAATCCTATCAATATTCCAGTCCCATCTTTTACAATTCCTTTTAAAACTCTAGATGATATCGCAGGTGATCGTTCATATGTATAAAATATTGACCGATGCCATTCGTATCGATATATAAAGCTATCCAATGTGAGGTTTATCATCTGTATCCAAATTGCATATTATATACGTTGGTACGTGGGTATACATGGGTAGTCTATTAGTAGCAAAACATTATTTTCTAGACTGGAATGAACCTTTTCAGATGTTGTTATACATCTAGTATATCCATGATATTACTGCTATTAGTAGATTATTACAGTACCAATCTATTCAATGATCAATTATAGTGATTTGTAAATATTAAATCGCATTGTTTTGTGATGATTTGTAGGAGTCATCGGTGTATCGCAAGTCGCAACACGAAAGAATGCGAGATAAGCTTGTTGACTCATAAATTTACTATCAGTTTCACTGCGGAAATGCTTTAGATTAGATATAACTTACTGGTGCTATATAAGACCGAGCAGCTGCAATCATGGAGTCAATGTATGGTCGTTTGACCGCAGTGGATCTGCCAATACTACGTTTGTGTTACTTTAACGCATCAATGGTCAGGGACGTACGTGTTTATTCTATTGACAAACTTACTTTTCTTTTTGTTGTTTTCTTACGTGTGTGTGTGTGTGTAAACAAATTGATATTAAACTTCGATGAAAATACCTATAAACAGTATTACTACTCGCCCTTCTTCCTCAAGAAGAGTGTGATGACATCGTCATTAATAATAACACATGCGATGGTGGAAAGAGAAAATCGCAATCGATTGATCATTTTTGAAGCTGAATAAAAATAAAAATAGGAAGCTGTTATCGTCAACCGTAGCATGAGCCGCTAGAGATGGTGTATCATCATCATCATCATCATATCATCATATTTACAGGAACACACTGTACAACGATATTTTAGTGGATGAGATGTTTCGCCCTATTTTATAGATAATAAGCAATAACATTTTGGAAATAAAATTGTAAGAAAATTAAGGAATGTGTTTTATTGATGATTCAGAATAGCATGGTAGTTATGATCAAAGAAGTATAGTACAATAGCACTGATAAGCAGGCTGTACGAGTAATAGATAAGAGCGGCAATGACGGTGTTCGAGGAACAATAGATAAGAGGAAAGGCTGAACAATGGAACGTTAATGAGGGTGCAGGCCCACCGGATATCAATTAGATTTTTTTTTAGGATCCGTCGACCCACCGTCAGCCGATGAGGGCTGAGAATGGTGAGTTGTACCAGTTCTGACTCAGTGAGCCATAACTGGTACAAACTAACTACTTACCTCCTTCCAGATGTGAGGCAGTGTCCAAGTAATACTGCATATTCTACTGATAATACTGAAGTAAATTTCTAGAGCTATTGTGAAATAGATAGTATTTACATATACGAGTACGTGTGTTAAAACAAAATATGTAGCTCAACAAGTAGTTCTATTTGTAATATGATATCCACTAAAAGAGTTCTTGAAAAAGATATAATGTTACCCTCATCACTTTTGGACAGGTTATTTATCTGGCCACGTGAAAAACATTGTTTTCTTACGTATCAAAAACACCTTGTAATAGCGCCAACAAATCGGTTTTATACTTACATTATCGTATGTGCTTCTGACGTTTGCTTTTGCGATAGCTCTATCTTCAAGATATTATTTATTTTCACAGAATATTTCATTACTATTTGTGGGTTTTAAGACATTATGAGTTGATGTGTATTTTGAAAACGAATTTTATTCATGTATTTACTACATATTACATAACCAAAAGAATGGTTATAACTCCAGGATTAATAATCAAAATTATTCTACGACTATTTTGAAATGACTTGATTATACAAAGGTGAGTAAAAATTATTTTGTCCTTGACAATTAAAAGCAATGTGAGAACGTTTTATTTCTATCGGTAATATTCATATCGCAAGAATTACTATAATAATATCCACCGGTCACGGAGGCAAGTATATGAAAACTAGACATCTGTGCAGGACAGGATTACAGTGCATGAGTGTATGCGCAAACACGGGTGCACTCTCATAGTCCAAGAACGATAATCCAAGACGACCGGAGAGAGTTCAGGCGCAGAATCTACAGCTTTACGTGCTTTTCAACGTTCACGGGGTGAAACATTTCCTGACTCCACTATACGCTACAGAGAATTCCTTGACAGAAAAACCCAATAACTGATTTTTGACCCGTCCAGGGATTCGAACCCTGGACCACATCAGCAGTCATATTAACGACCACTAAACCAACGAAGCAATCAAAATTTGCTATCGTGTCTCAATGAGCGCTCACTCGTCATTCTTTTACTTGCTATTGGAATAGAGCTGAAGAAGATTTAGGTTATAAAATATTTACAAACCATGACTCAAGCACTAAAAATCAATAAATCACTTTTTTGCTGCCGTATGGCGAAACCAGTAAATTTTTACAGTTAGTAAATTAATAATTTAAAATAAATATTGTGAAACAAGTTAAGTGTATATCCAAATCACAAACAATAAATAATTATTTACGTAGTGATGACAGAGTGTGAACGACAGGCCACATTTCTATATACTATGTACACCTCGCAATCATTCCATTTATAGGCAACGGCAGAAATATTCCATTGTAAATATAAGCTAGAAAACTTCCTTTAAAAAATATTAAATATTAATTCCCATTTTCTTACTGCAGCAAGGGTGTAGCAACAGATAATTTAAATTTTAAGTAGCTAGCCACGAACGATTAATCTACAGCCAGGAAATTTCCTGACTAAATGAAAATTCTTGATTTGCTTCGTATTTTTACATTCCTGTTTAAAGAGTATGAGAACGTATAGAATGAAAACGCTTTTGTCTTTATAAATTGTCCATATTACAAGTATACCAAATATTTTTGTACGGTATGAACTAGAGGATAACAATAGTTTAGTAGACTGACTGAGACACCATAATTATATGAAAATTTTTTATCCGTATTTTTTTTATAAAACAAGAGTGACAAACGAGCTCACAGCTCACCTGATGGTAAGTGGATGCTGTGGCCCATAAACATCATGATTTATCTTCGATTAATAATCGAAATGCAGATGCGTTGTTACCGCTGAGGACTAAGATGGAATACCTTGTTTCCAGTAAAAAGGGTATTCGGTTCTCTACACTCACCATACGAAACACAGCAGCATTAAGCTGCTATTTTACGCATGTTTGGTATGATCCATGACCTGTTTCATTGCCCTCTGTCACCTATTGCGACACCCTCGGGATTACGGGGTATGGGGTAGTGATTTCTCTTACACCACCAATACACGGAAATGGGTGTTTCCAGTGGTTGTTGCCAAATGATGGAGAGAAATCGCTGAATTGCATACCGTATAGGTTCTAAGCCAATAAAAACTATTAAAAATATTTTCTACAAATCTGTATAACTATGATTTATCATATCTGCAAAGTTACAAGTTTTAAACAAATTTTATTTGCTAGAGTTCATGAAGAAACTTCCATTGAAATTTTCTTTCTTGTTAATCAAATGAATAATAATTATGTTATGCAATCGAGCAAAAACTTATCCTTCTTTTACCCTTCTTTTTTAAGTCATTTTATTAAAACGCTTCCATTAACATTCTATTAACCTAATCTCGATATTTAAATATTATGAACTATATTTTTATATGACTTGAAAACCTAGATTTTAAAGACGCCAATTTAGTACTTGAAGAACAAGGGTTGGCGTTGATTTCCAGACTAAAAGGAGAGCGCTATATGTCGTATAACGGAAGTTTGAACTGCTATTGAAAACTTTTAGTCTAAGGACTTACTCCACATTGGCGGTTTTATTTTCATGAGTCAATAAAACAGAACGTGAGAATGTGCTTATACTACTAAATGTACTTTATACCTACTATATTCTTGACTGTTATCTTAAAAGCTGTAATCATAGTCTTGCGTATATATTATATTTAAAACTCTAGTATCTTTGCAGAAAACAAAAATCATATTTAAATAGATTTGCAGAAAATATCTTTTAAATATTTTATTTGTTTGGTATACGGGATTCAATTAAGCGGTTTGACTCCGTCATTTGCCTACAAGCAACCGTGAAGCATTTCCGTGGTGGCGGTGGTTGAGCATTCACAATCCCATTTGAGCAACCTCAGCCTGGTAAGAAATCATAATAAATTTGCGGTTGCCAACCAGCTAAGCGTTGCAGCTATGGCAAATATCCCTTCAGAGGAGCGAATCTATGAAGAAGGTCTATGTTTAGCAGCGGACTTTTAATAGGTTAAAATAAAAAATTATAATTTATAGTTCGAATTAATTATACTCTATTATGTATCATGGTGTGACAGTACAAGCTTTACAGGACTTTTATTTATTTGTTAGTTCATTTTTCCTAAATGTAAACATATTACATAGATGGATTTAATACCATGTGTCATTCTATGCCAGTCAACTATAGAATAAGAAAAACTTATCGTAGGTACAAATAGGTACAATAGCAACTACATACATAATAAAAGTAAAATGCTTTTCAAATCTTCAATTGTATAGCTCACACGGATTGAAGATCACATTTTTTTTATGGAATAAGTGTGACAAGCGAGCATACAGCCCACCCGACATCTATCCTCGATTAAGAATCAAAATGCAGATGCGTTGTCACCCCTGAGGACCAAGATGGAATGCCTCGCATCCAGTAAAAAGAGTCTCCGGCTCTCTACACTCACCATATGAAACACAGCAGCATTAAGCTGCTATTTTACGCATAACTTGTATTTTGTGAGAGCGTGGCCCCTCCCCGGTCGAGCCGACCCATTCGCGCTACAACTATAATACAGCTGCAGCATGGCTCTACCACCTATAAAACATTATATATAACATACACATAACATTACCAGATATTTCGTACCTTCGACGCTGTGCCTGATGTGAACGAGATGGTTATAAAGCCTTCTATCGGAAGCCATAAGGTCGTTTTATAGAACCCATAGTTGCCTCTCACAACACCCACGTGATGAAATGGGGTGACGGATTCTCTTTCTTATTTCTTTCGTATAAATTAGAAAGTTATAGAATTAGAAAGTTCGCATAATAGTAAGTATTAAATTAATTTAAAAATATTTTTTGACGTGAGAAATAGAAATTTCGTTGATTATAATATCATTTATTTTAAATCTGCTTCCGTCCTGAAATGACGTTCCGGAAAAAACTCCGCGGGCGCTTTGCGCTCTGTCGCACCCTGCCGTAAGGCCCGTAAGTGCGGCAGAGAGTGCAACAAGCGGCGTCCTCTTTCCCATTTTATTGCACTGCGGGCAGCGAGTGTTTAACATTAGTATAGTCGATGTAATATATAAACAGACCACCACAAGGTGCACATGTCCACACGTACGATACATATGGCAGTCTTCCTGACCATATTAAACGGAAGTGTACTTACCGTCTCACGACGACGCTGCAAAGTCTGTCACAGACTGATATAAACAATATAATATGTTACGGCTAAAATAACGTGCATCCGATTGCGGTTGGTTAAACTTAGGTGTATCCTGTAATATAAATTTTAATAATAAATTAAAATTTATAGGATACACCTAAGTTTTAAATTTTTCTAATGGTCTGTGGTTTTAAGGTGACCCAAAGGCCTTAATTTAGCAGCACTTTAACCTACTGTCACTGATATTGCTTGATACGTGTTTTCGTATTTTGACAATTTTTTTATAGGATAAGGGTGACAAGCGAGCACACAGTCTATCTGATGGTAAGTGGTTGCTGTAGCCCATAGACATCTACATCTATCTTCGTTTGCGAATAAAATGCAGATGCGTTGTCAGCCGTGAGGACTAAGATGGAATGCGTCTTAATCACCTCTTAAATAAAAAAATATTGTAATCAATAAAATTAACACGTATTATGTAAAAATAATTGGTAGGTAGTTGTAATACATAAATTATTGTAATCGCCTTCAAGTAATGTTTTCGAAGATGTACCTTTATTTAGATTAAAATATTTGACATTCATCAAATATTGTTTAAATGTTATACTCCTTTAATATTTAAACAGAAACAATATTATGATCCTCGAAATCAGTCGTCAGCACCAAAATAAGCCCAATTAGGGACCATTCTAAATTAACATTACAACATCGGTTTGTTGTGTTGATATTTAAGTTTTCTTATCATCAAATTTGGTCCCACTCGAAATAATTAAGTATACTTAATATTGTTTTAACTTCTTCTTGCTCGAGTAGGTTACGTTTTAGTTATGTTATAGTGTATAAAAGCTGTTGTGAGACACAAACCCTTCTATTCGGTGTCACACAGAAATCCGAGCTCGATCAATGCAGGGACCAAGAGCCGTGGTAATTCAAGGGTAAGGCGTTTGCCGTAAATTTTAGAAAACGCGACAAACACGATTTCGATTACCGCAGACAACATTGAAGTTGTTAACCGCAATTTGCGAATTTACCACGTGCTCGGCCTTCAAGTAAAATATTTGGAAGAAGCTTGCACATTTGATAAATAAGAAATACATATTTGAAAAAGTCAATGACAATAATTGATACGAAGGACTGATACCGTTGTGGCACCTTTACTTAATTACTGACAATTTTTTGTTCGCCGTGGGCTGGCGGCTAAATAGAATCTTTCACCTTATTTCGTCTCGTAAGTAAGAGGCAACTATGAGAAATGTCAAATAGATCTCATAGAATAACCATCTTGTTTACTCCATTTGAAAAATACCCAGAGAGCAGTGGCAAAGATTCGGTACTTCTGGCACTGTAAAGGATTTTTTGATCAAATCAAATCAAATCAATCTTTATTTGCCAACCAACTTAGTAGCCTTTTTCAGGCATTGCAAATTTGAGAAAGAGAGATAAAATAAATTATTAAATACAAAAATTATAGAGTAATTAGATTAATGAATTAATAATATAAAATCGTGCAAAATACAAAGGCACTTATAACATTTTATATCAACACATAATTATTCTTCTACTAATATTGTCCATAATATTTTTGTGTATCAAAACCGCTTTTTCCTTTTTTATGTATTTTTGTAGACTTAATGTTTAAGTATATTAGTTCTGTTATTTGTGTAAAAGATATGTAATTTGTTATTTGTTCAATGTTTTGCTTCAATGTATTCTTTGAGTGAGTAGAAACATTTATCTATTAAGAATGCTTTTAGTTTTTTAATGAAAAGTGTAATCTTATTTTCAGTTTTTATGGTATATTTTTATAGCCATATAATAGGGACTCTGGTTTAGCATTTAAATTCTTGATGATGCGTATAGTCTGTCTTTGAGACGTGTGTTTAAATTGTGATTGTCTTTAACTTTTTTATAGGAGAGGGTCAAACGAGCATGCAGCTCACCTGATGATAAGTGACTACAGCCTCCCATGAACAACTACAACACCAGGAATTGCAGATGCGTTGCCGGCCTTTAAAAAGAAGTATGCTTTTTCTTGAAGGTCCCTAAGTCGTATCGGTCCGGAAAAATAGATGGAGGTAATCGATTCCACAAGGAAGTTGTGCGAGGAAGAAAACTTCTTCTAAATCGCACAGTGGTGGCCGCCAATCATCCAGATGGTATGGAAAGAACCTAGAAACAGGGCAACTAGTTATAGACCCATCAGTCTCCTCAATGCTATGGGGAAAATCTACGAGCGCATCATCCTCAGCCGTATGAAGGATGTTGCGCTAAGTAAAAAGTTAATTCCAGACGAGCAGTTTGGCTTTCGATATAGCGAGTTTTGTCGCGATGTGCAATGGTGAAATTGAGCGGCTGTAATTAGTCCGAACACCTCAGAGCACTCCCGTGCTAGATGCGATAAAATACGCAAGGAGACGCAACATCTCTACGCAGTGCCAGTGAGTCAAGCCGATCGGAAAGAACTCGGTCGTCGACGATTCGAACCGCTCTGCGCTGGATGCGGTCAAGTGGAAGGAGCTGGCACTGGGGAGCCCTGCTCAGAGATGGTAACAGTATTCCATGTGGGGCCGAACCTGCGCCTTGTAAAGTTGCAAGCGGTGTGCCGGCATGAAATACTGTCCCGCTCTGCTGAGCACGCCAAGCTTTTAGAGGCCAATTTGGCCTTCTCTTCCAAGTGACCACGAAACTGCACATCACTCGATATATTGACACCGAGGATTCCAATACTGGCTGAGGCAACAAGGGAGTGCCTTGAAACTGAGGAGATACGACAAAGGTTTTATTTAGCGATAAACGCGCAAACTTCCTCCTTCCTCCGGCCACCTGCACTCACCAGGCGAAATGCAGAAGTAAACTTCTACTTCACGCTGGTATTGGCTGGTATTCTGTGTGATCGTGGTTCGAGCCGGCCCATCCGTGCGACAGCAAAAGCTGCCGCGTGGCTCTACCACTTCCTAACTTTGTGAAATGTTGTGTGAAGGACTGATACTTTTGTTAACTGATTTATGTTCTTGAATACAAATATGCAAATGTCAAATATGTATAATGATGGTTGTTGTGGAAGGATGAAGATGTTATTTTTAATAAAGTAGGGTCTATAACCGTCAAGATTTTCAATTTGACCGATGATTCTAATACATTTCTTTTGCAGTATAAAGAGATCATGAAAGTGTACACTATTTGGGTAAATACAACAACAACATAATGCCGTATCTTAACGAGGAGTATGCATATGCGTAGTATGCTGGAATCATCCGGCGGGCAGTGCGGTTTTTCATTTGTGTTGCATTTAAGTTGGAATAGAGCGTGTGAATCGAGATAGTTTGTTTTTAATATGTTCGATGTGTGTTTTCCAGTTGATGTGCATGTCTATAGTTATACCAAGTAATTTGAATGTATCTACGGTTTCTAGTTGTGTGTTGTTGTATGTTGTGTCGATGTTTATGGGGGTGTTTTTGTTTTTTTATAGTTAATTTCTAAGTTATGGTCATTGAACCAGTAATTTACTGTGTCTAGAGTTTCCCGAAGTATTGGTGTTGGGTTTTTGGTTTTGTCATAAGTAATCAATATTGATATATCATCAGCGAATAAGACGGGCAATGTTTGTTCCTTATTTAGTACTTTTGGCAAGTCGTTAATGTATATCAGAAATAGCACACAACCCAACACGCTGCCCTGTGAGATTGAACATTTTATGCTCCTTTTTTTCAGATCTCACTATTTTAACCTCATTTGTGTTGGAGTCGAAATGGTCAATTTGAACTATTTGTGGTCTATTTTCTAAATATGGTTTAGACCATGTGTAAGCTGATTCCCTATAATGGGAGAGACTCATGTCCAGCAGTTGAATTTGACGGGCTGGTAAAGTAAAAGAATTACTTTGTTAGTAATACTAAATTCCATATAGATATTAAACAGATTTTGAGCCTTAATTTAACGTAATATATTTTTCCAAAGTAAAATCGTATTCATATATGAGACGCATATGATTTTGCAACATTAACCAGCACTAAGAAACGTTTAAACTCCTCGTATTGCAACTAATAGATGGTAACACCTGTTCAGATCGTTAGCAAGCGATCTGAGAATCGTCGTCGATTAAGCTAATGTAAGTGAGCAATATAAGATGCAAATATAAGACTTAAAACAATATATTAGGTCCTTACATACGAAATTAGCGTTTTGTACGGGAGGAATATAAAGTCATTTTTTTTTTGTAAACTATATTTAATTAATCAAAGTACGCACCGTTGCTATCTATGCACTTTTGCCATGTTATAGGTAGTTCATTGATCCCTTTACTAAAAAACATGGGGCGAGAATCAATAAACTCTTTAAAGGCGGTTTGGACTGCCGCATCGGAGTTGAATTTTTTCCTTGTAAGAAGTTGTCCAAATTCCGGAAAAATGGTAATCTGTTGGAGCAAGGTCCGGGGAGTACGGTGGATTGTTTGTTGTGCAGTGTGGTCTTGCGTTGTCGTGGAGCAGGAGTGGCCTAGAGCGATTGACCAATCTCGGTTGTTTAGCAGCTAGTTCTTCCTTCATGGTTTGCAGTTGCTGACAATAGATATCTACCTTAATCGTTTGGCCAGATTTTAAAAGCTGTAGTGAACGACACCGGCGCTAGTCCACCAAACACTCACAAGTAACTTTTCTGAGTCAATTTTCATTTAGGGCAGGATTTGGCTGGGTCTCCAGGGTTCAGCCATTGCGACGAGCGCTTCCGATTGTCGTAGAGTATCCATTTTCATCACATGTAATGATTTGATTTAAAATCCTTCATTATTGTGTCGGTTGAGCAAAGTAACACAGCAGTCGACGAGTGTTTGCAAGTTCGATTCACTCAATTCATGAGGTACCCATCGTTCAAGTTATTTTAATTTCCCGATTTGCTTCAAGCGGATTAATACAGTTTATCACTTACCCCGAAGCCTGCAGCTTCTCTGAAGTAGCCTTTAATTCTTCATTTTCACTTAGGTCTCCGGCCGTCCACGGGGTTGGTTCTGAAGGTCGAAATTTCCATAACGAAAACGTTGAAACCAAAAACGTACCGTGCTTTCTTTTGCGACACCAGCGCCGTACACATAATTAATCCTTCGAGCTGTTTCTGCAGCACTGGTGCCACGGTAGAACTCGTACTCGTAAATATACCGATATTTCATGTTTTCCATTGTTTTTTTTAATAGGATAGGGGCAAACGAGCATGCGGCTCACCTGATGGTAAGTGACTACCGCCGCCCATGAACAACTACAACACCAGAATTGTAGATGCGTTGCCGGCCTTCTAAGAAGGAGTAGGCTCTTTTCTTGAAGGTCCCTAAGTCGTATCGGTCCGGAAAAATCGCTGGTGGTAATCGATTCACACTCCACACTCTATGAATATTGAAGCCACACTAAATGACACTAAAGGTGTACGGATTGCAGTACAGTTCATTTGGACATAGTGAATGTTCGCAATGCCAAATCTAGTACGTAGTACATATATATCGATGATTGTTCACTTTCTACAATTAGGTGTGGGATCGGGTCCAACCCACGAGTTTTAAAACTTCTTTTATTTTATATTTGTATATATTTTTATTTTTCCGATTTCAATTCCTCTTCTATACTGTTTGACGCAACCGTGACAAGCTTACCGAATACATCTCTAAGAAAAAATAAATAAGCTGTCGAGTGACTTATTAATTGCTCATCAAGAAATAGATAATCTCAATAGTGAAAATACTAGCTAAAATTAGAAATTGAAAAATACCAAAAAATTATAAAAACATTTAAAAAAATACTACACATTCTTCATGTAGTGCGACACCTGTATCACAAAAAGTGTTAAACAAGAGACGACAAACTTTGCGAATACCAGAACAAAATTTATCGTGTACACCTATAAACAGAATAGAAATATCACAACGTAGTATTAATGAAATCAAAGATACTGAACAAGAACTAGTCAATAACATAGAAAAAACAGGTAGCTCTAATCATCTGCCTAACACATCATATCACAGTCATCTAGAGAAAGATGAATTTCACAAAGAACACACGGAAGTAATCGTAACAAACACAAATATTAATACATCTATTAATACTCCAAAGACTCAACTAGGAAACACTTTGCTTTTTATATTATATAAGAGGAAAAAAAATGACAATTACAAAGTAGCCACATTTAAGATGCGAAGGAAAATAGTTGTTATTGCTAACCAACAAGGGCGAAATATTTGCAAAACTCTTCAAAAATTAGTTGGCGATAATTTTCTTGTAACTTGTTAGTGGAAACCAGGAGCCAAAATACAGGAAGTCTTACAAACAGAAAAGAACGAAATATGTAAACTTACAAAAAATGATTTTGTTGTTGTTCTTGGTGGCGTGAATGAGAAAAATCCATATGAATTTGAATTCTATATCAGGAACTGGCTTTATATTGTGACAAATACTAATGTATTATTTACAGAAATACCATATAATAGAAATTTAAACATCGGCAAACTTAACTATATATTAAGATTTATATGTACAAATTTTACTAATCTTTCTTTTATAAATACAAATGGTTCCAAGCCTTTCTTTCATCAATATACTTTCACTCCATATATACCATGTCGTTTTCTGCTACGTGAAATTCTATCGCGCAAATTAAAATTTGAGCGTTACCAAAATATAGTAATTTCCTCAAAATATACTTCACTTCAGACTTCTAGTACACAAACTGACAATATTGAAATGGTAGACATATATACACAGAGTGACGATATATTGAAAGGCAATATCATAAAGGGAATTACTCCCAGGCATGATAATATAACACATTCTGGTAAAAATCTTTTTTTGTATATAAAAAACTATACATATTACATCAAAATATTAATGGATTAATTGCTAAATCTGATCTCCTAACTGTTAATTTAAATAACCTCGAATTAGATGGATACTCGGCTGATGTTTTTTATGCATAACTGAACATAATATGACTTACAATTATACGAATTTATTCAGATTGGATAATTATACTCTTGCATCGTACCATGTTCGAGAAAATCGTCATAGAGGCTCCTGCATACTAGTTAAGAAATGTCATAAATCCTCTTCCTGAAATAGCACAACTTGGTAAAATGAACATAATCGAATGTTGTGCAGTTGAACTTATAGAGCATAAACTTAAAATAATATGTACCTATATTTTTGTGAAGTTCCTATAGCAACTGTATGTGCGTCTGCCTGGTTATCGCTGCTGGCGATAAGATGGCTGGTTCTTTTCTAGCTCAAAGGCTAAATATAGTCATTCAGTGAGGAAACGCAGCCAGCGTTCTTGGCACGATACCACGGGGAGTAGGACTAGACTTTATAATAATATAGAAATAGAATATAGTTTTAGTTTTTTTTAATATAATTTTTTTTGAGAGATGTAATGAATGAGATTGACTTCATTATGATGACCAGGAGACAATTGTTCAGTGATGTCTCAGTGATCGCGAGGGTGAAAACCGGCAGCGATCACCGAATGGTGAGGGGCACACTGAACCTAAACGTAAAGTTGGAGAGGTCACGTCTAATGAAGTCAACGCTCCGTCCCCCTCGTGCTCTAATCCAAAGTCCCGAAACCTTTCAGCTCGAGCTACGAAACCGTTTTCAGTGCCTAGAAGATTGCAATGCAGTGGACGATATAAATGACAAGCTCGTGGAAACTGTCCATGCGGTCGGAGCTAAGTTTTGCAAGACCCGCCGCAGAAGAACACAAAAACTCTCCGATCACACTCTTAATCTCATGGCTGTTAGACGGGATATGAAGCTGCAAATCTCTCCAAATGCATGCGGCGGGACTTGCGCAACTTCAATACAGCTCGTATTGAAGAAGCGATCGAGCGGAACCAGGGCTCCAAAGTCTTTGCTAGAGATCTGTCTGCCAGAAAGAGCCAACTGTCGAAGCTGAAGACCGAGTGTGGCAGCGTCGTTTCCGGGACACCTGAGATTTTGAGTGATATTGAGAGGTTCTATGGGCAGCTGTACACATCATCGTTGGAGCCACACGCAAGTGTGAGTAACGATCCAAGAGCGAGTCTTATCCGACACTATTCCGATGATATACCGGACGTCAGTCTGAGCGAGATTAGAATGGCTCTCCAGCACCTTAAAAACGGCAAGGCCCCAGGCGAGGATGGAATTACAGCGGAGCTTCTGAAAGCGGGTGGAAAACCGGTACTTGAAGTCCTTCAGAAGCTCTTTAATTCCGTCCTACATGGTGGCATTACACCGGAGGCGTGGAGCAGAAGTGCGGTGGTCTTGTTCTTCAAGAAAGGCGACAACTGAAGAACTACAGACCGATTTCCCTTCTGAGCCGCGTCTACGTGCTGTTTTCGAGAGTCATTACGAATCGTCACGCACGCAGACTCGACGACTTCCAGCCTCCCGAACAAGCCGGTTTCCGAAAAGGCTTTAGCACCATAGACCACATACATACCCTTCGGCAAATTGTACAGAAGTCCGAGGAGTACAATTTGCCACTATGTCTGGCGTATGTGGACTATGAGAAAGCCTTTGATTCCGTCGAAATTTGGGCGGTGCTGCAGTCCCTTCAGCGGTGCCAAGTTGACTGTCGGTATATCGAAGTGCTGAAGTGCTTGTACAGTAGGGCTACGATGGCTATCCGAGTACAGAACAGGAGTACGAAACCTATCCAACTGCAGAGAGGTGTAAGACAGGGTGACGTTATATCCCCGAAACTCTTCACCGCTGCATTGGAAGACGCTTTCAAGCTTCTGGACTGGAAAGGATACGGTATTAACATCAATGGCGAGTACATCACTCACCTTCGATTTGCCGACGATATAGTCCTTATGGCAGAATCGCTGGAGGACCTAAGCACTATGCTCAATGACCTCAATAGTGCCTCCCAACGGATAGGTCTTAAGATGAACATGGACAAAACAAAGATCATGTTTAATGTCCATGTCACACCTATGCCGGTAGTTGTTGGGAGCACTAAGCTCGAAGTTGTTGACGAGTATGTTTACCTGGGACAAATAGTTCGACTAGGTAAGTCCAACTTCGACCGAGAGGTCAATCGACGGATTCAACTCGGCTGGGCAGCGTTCGGGAAATTACGGCACATCTTCTCGTCAGGTATACCTCAAAACTTGAAAACGAGGCTGTACAACCAGTGCGTGTTGCCAGTGATGACCTACGGAACTGAGACGTGGTCCTTCACTGCTGGCCGGATGAGGAAGCTCAAGGTCGCTCAGCGAGCTATGGAGAGGCTATGTTCGGAGTCTCACTGCGTGATAAACTTAGAAATGAGGATATCCGCAGTAGAACCAGAGTGACCGACATAGCCCAACGGATTAGTAAGCTGAAGTGGCAATGGGCCGGCCATATAGCTCGAAGAACCGACAACCGATGGGGAAAAAGGTTCGAGTGGCGACCTCGTACCGGCGGACGAAGTGTAGAGCGTCCCCACTAGATGGAGTGACGACCTGGTAAGACATGCAGGAAGTCGATGGATGCAGGTGGCTGAGGACCGTGCTTTGTGGCATTTTTTGGGGGAGGCCTATGTTCAGCAGTGGACTTGTGAAGGGCTGTAATGATGATGATGATGATGAGTTTTTTTTTATATTGTATACCTATATTTCAATGTTATGTAAAAAAAAATATAAAAATGGTAGTGTCAACTACCCAATTCAAATATGTAGGGATTATGATACCTTGCCTATATATGCCCACGGCCATATAAAAAGTAACATATTTTTCATCTATGACAGATGATTTACTCGTAAGCGTAAAATATACTCGTCTGGTCGTAGGTTAACTTCGATCGCGTTTCGGACTACTTGAGTCAGCATTGTATTTAAGGACACTATAGTAGTCCATTTCCGTTAAGAAAATAGTGAGTCACCAGAGCAAATACATGGTAAAGGTGTATCCACAATGGAGTAAAAATTCAACAATTGATGTTTGAAAAGATTAAATTTTAAACTTAATCTACTTAGTTACATAAAAATTGCATATAATTGCATAAAAATCTACATTGCCTCCAATTAAAATGATGTGATTAATATTATGTTTTCATCAGTATCAGTAGAGTATTCGTTCGTATTTTTTTTTTCTGCGAGTTTCATTATGTCATTAAAGTTCTTAATTTTAAAGTACTTAAAACTTTTTAAATTACTTTTTTTTTCTTTGCCTTCACTGGCCACTGTGAACTTGATTTTAATTCGTTTGCAACCTGTTTAGTCGGGGGGAGTGGCTAGGACGGCGGACAATAATGTCTCACTATTTTCATAACAAAAATGGTTTATTATTATGCGTACACTCGCGCGTTTGGAAGCCGACTATGTATTTTATTTATTTATTTAAAAACTTTATTGTTCTAAGCATAAAGGTTACAAAGGGCGGACCTAATGCTAGTTAATGCCAGCATTCTCTGCCAGTCAACCCATGGCGTGGTGAGAAATTAGTGGCAGGTGACTTAAATAACTAAATATAATAAATTTATATAGATATAACACATATTAAAATAAGGCTTGTAAATTACACAAATGCATATGAATACAAACAAATACATAATGATCCATATAACAATTATCCTTAATACATACATACACATAATATACACACATATATATACATATATAAATACATATATATACATACATACATAATATGTCTGGATAAAGGTAGCAGTATGTGCTCACGACATTGTTTTCGAAAGACGTTCCCGGACCATTCTTTTGAAGGCTATCTTATTTGATGCTTTCCTAATGTATTCAGGTAGGAGTTGCAGAGTAGTGTAGCCTGAACCGCAAAAGATTTGCCGATAAAGCCAGTAAAATGGAGTGGAACTGATATCTTCAGCTTCAGATTAGTTGAAGAGCGAAGTACCTTGTGGTGGTTGGAGGAAAGGTATTGAAATGTTTCTTTAAGGTAGGAAGGTGAGGACAAATCATTTAAAATGGAGTAGAGGACGGACAATATTCTGGAAGTGCGCCTTTCTAGGAAGTTAGCCATTTAAGGCGAATACGAAATTGAGAGATATGGTCATATTTTCGAAGGCCGTAAATAAACTTGATGCAGTTATTAAGAAGGCGCTCAACTTATTGAGAAGATTTTGGTTCAAGTCTGAGTAACAAACATCTGCATAGTCAATGACAGGCAAGATGAGTGTTTGAACAAGCATATGCTTAGTTTTGTATGGGAGAAAGTTTTTCAAACGGTAGAGCGAAACTATGCCTTATCGTAATCAGAGCACCATCCGAAAACATATTAATATCATTGCTGGTAAAAGTCAATATAGCGTATCGAATAAAATAGTACAGTAGAAAAAAATATAGCAACATTCTATATAAGTCCCGAACAGGCCTCTCATAGCGGGTTTTAGGGCAAGGAACAGTTTTCTGTCACACGATATGTGTTGGTAGACTTCACATGACCTTGAATTATTTTTAATATCATAGACATTCAGATTTCCTCACGATGGTTTTCTCAACAGCCGAGCACGACGTGCTACATCAGCACTTAAAATTGCAATTATAAATGTCATTGGTGCCACCGGGAATCGAACTTGGTTTGCTTGCGTACTATAAAATTTGAAGGTGAATGCTTACCTTCAGAGCTACTGTTACTACTTTCAGAACTCCATTAATTAATAAATAAATTAGGTACACAATATCTTTTACATTTTTTATATTAACTGGATACACGCTTCGAGCCAAAACTTAATGAAAATAATAAATATCGCAAGTACTGCATGTACTGTTATTGTGTTCACAATTTCAAAAGGTTAGTTTAATTATAAGTTTAATACTTAAACTAAATATCCGTTATAACATAAGTGTTTACCGATTATTTGACTTTTTTCTTACATATTATGTATTTTTATATTTATATCCTTAGAGATATATATATATATATATATATATATATATATATATATATATATATATATATATATATATATATTATAAAAACTGTGGCAAACAGGCATATTGTCGCCCTAAAGGTAAGTGCATAGGATCATAGATACTTACTTATATGGATCCTCGATGAAGAATTAAAATAAAGAGCCGCTGTCACGATTGAGCAGTGATATGGAATGCCCCGTTACCAGTAAGAAGAGTATCCATTTCTTTTTACTACCACACGAAACATCACCATAATGCTGAAGTCATAGAGTAAGTTTCTATGGTTGAAGTTTTTTTTATAGAATAAGTGTGACAGACGAGCACACAGTCCACCTAATGGTAAATGGTTGCTGTAGCCCTGTGGCTATGGAGTCAATATCTTCTTTCTTTTTTCCGTTGCACAACTCTTAAAACTTCTGACAGCATTACACCTGTGTTTATTTATGATCAGCGTTAAGAATTTCAGCACCCACCTTGCACTAATCTTTTTCATAAATCGATGAGATAAACTGATGTTATCGATAACCCTGGCCGTGCTGCAATTTCTTTTAATCAATCGACCAGAGGACCGTAATTTATGTATGTAAAATGCCCCTACGATAAAGGAGACCTTGTGGGAAGGTACTTTAAAAAAAAATCTACGCTGTTGATAACTAAATTTCAAGGTTATCAAGTTATTAAAAAATTATTAATAGCAGTTTAATTGCTGTATAAGTAATCTTAGGCGCTATCTCTCCACGTATCGAAAAAGTCGACTTGACGATGTCAACGACAAAATATAATTATTTTGAAATATCACTACACAACACAATTAAATCTCGTTATAAACATCTATTTATATTTTCTACTAGCTTTTTACCCGCGGCTTCGCTCGCGTGGTCTTCAATTTAGAAACATCATTAAATTTTATTCCGTGGCAAATTTAGGAAAATTTGATCACTTTTACAGTCACTTCGATGTCTGTGTCTCTATGTCAGTTTGTAAAAGAATTTTTTTGAATTTCTAAAGACTACTGGACCTAGATTATTGATATTTGGCACATATATAACATGTTACAGGAACACGTGAATAAATAAGTTTTTCAGAATTGCATCAATATCATATGTCTAGAAACAATATTATATATCTTCCGATATATCCATAAGAAAGATAAATTGTTATTTACTCTTTACATTCATTCATAATTAAAGTTAATTTAGTTTTAACAAAATAATGATGATTTCATGGTCTTATATGCGATATTTGATTCATATCATTGGTCCCATTTAATATTGATTGGCGCCATAAAATAGATTCTGATATTTTTCTACGTTCGAGTAGACTTCAAAATTTCATAAATGCAGTTCTATAACGATGAATACTACACATGTATAAAACAAATTTTAATAAATAACCTTATATTTTAACTTTTATTTAAGCGGGTTGTACAAACATATCTTTGGAAGAAATTTCCATAAAATTTGCGTAAAAGAACATATTGCTGATGTGAAGCACCGACGCTCCGGAAGTCTGAAGTATGTCAACATTTTCAGTATCGTCACAACCATTATATCAGATCTGATAGACAACAAATCCCGCAATAGAACACCGATTCCTACCAAGGATGATTCGCGAGGCTATTGAAATTAAAAATATCCTAACTTCAATTGAGAAGATGACTGGGTGCTACCATCTACTTGGATCCCATAATTAATAAAATTAAATCCAAACCCAAGCACACTACTGATAGACTTCAAAGTATTGTAAGCTCGTCCTGCGTAGATCGGACCAAACATTATTACTTAAAAGTTGATTGTAGTCTTCGTAAACTAGGACATCAGGACGTCAAACAACTCAGCCCCGTCTTCATGGGTTCTTTAAAGTGCCTGAAACGTCAGGAATTAAAAAAGTTAAAATTAAACACGATAAAATTCTTAAGATTACTTTTATTGCAAATGAAGTTCTATTCGCAGTGAACGTGGGTAGAACTACACTCATGATCGTGCAGGTGGCCGTAGGCCCCATCCACATGGTAGTGGAATTAAATGAAAGACTACCCCAGGAGGGTACCAGCACCCCTGGAGAATCCCTCGCTGAGCATCCACGACCAAGCTACTCCACTCCTGAACGTGGGTGCTAAGGCTGCCCCGCGTATTCTGGGGAGGGGTGGAGGGATAAAATTCCATTCAAAACAATAACTTCTCGGGGCAAACTGAGCAACAAGACCAAGGAGACCCCTGCCACGCTATTCGTGAATTTCTGCAACATACGCCGTCCACTACCATCTCGAGACGGCGAAGCCAGCCTTCCTCTTTCTGACAGAGACGCAGGTGTCCTCTCCGGCTGATACTTCGTATCTCTCCTACCCGGGGTACAAATTGGAACACTCCTTTGTGCCTCGGGCTGGAGTTTGCGTATATGTCAGAGAGTACATCTGTTCTCGACGCCTCGGCAGTCTTAAAGGTTCGGACCTGTCCATCCTTTGGCTACGCCACTGATAAGTGTAAGTTATTTATATTATTTAATTTATTAGTTATTAAAGGCAAATATAGGCTTTTTTCATTTGACAATAGATGGTGCTGTTTTGATAATTGAAACGTATATCGTCAGCGGAGTTTCAAATTGTTATGCAAAGGTTAAAACTAATTTTAAACTTTATTTACAAATATGATATTTATTTGAAAAAAACACCTGTCATCCCGCCTATTAACTAACATAATTATATATAATAGAAAATTAACATCTAAAGGAAAAAAAAATACTTAACCTTCTTTTTTAAGTTCCTTAATTGGATAATAAGTAGCCTATAAGTTGCCCCGGGTTATTAACTACCTACATATCAAATTTAATGGAAATCGGTCCAGTAGTTTTTGCGTGAATCGGTAATACACAGACAGATAGACAAAAATTTCTAAAAACTACTAATTTGGCTTCAGTGCCCTTTATTTAGTCTCCTGGACTTGTTTTTTCAAGAGTATGTGAGAATTACAGACACGACTTTTCTACAGATTTATTATATGTATAGATTCTTAGCCAAATTTTATCGGGACCTGGGAGTTCGTACCTATTAAATTTCATAAGATTCAAACAGCTCAAGGACGGAACTATTACACTTAAAACTGTCATTTTAAAATTACAAGAGCTGTTTTATTTTTAGCATATTATAGTTAACTACAAATAAAATATTTAAAGATATATAACTGGCATGTAAGAAATAGTATAATGTAATGTTTCGTGGGTAAGTGAAATCCGTTAGTCGCCATTCTGTAAAAGCGTGGTTGTCTTTTCGTGACTCTATGATCCTCTTAGATGATAATTCTTTGCCCAGCTCCTTAATAGACCGTATATTATAAGGTACGCGACAAGTTTTTTTTTAAATTTAATATATCTTTTAATAAATCATTTAAATGAACAGAATGCAAAAATTTTATTTATTTTCTCGTCAGAGCAAAATTATTGCACTGCGCTAGTACGTGTATGTGTCCCATATTTTATTTTTATTACTCGATGTGCAGGAAACAATTTGCACAGAATTTCAAATTTCATTTAGGTCGCATCGAATTTTAGCTCTGCCAAGACAAAATATATTTTTTCTACGATTTTATTATACTTTATTTGCAATTATTTCTTCCATATCTGTCTTTCGTTCAATCTGTTTGGGAAGTCGGGGCTTCTACGGTTCCTACGGCGCCACGATTTGAATGCATTTATAATACATGTATGTAATGATAACTCAAAAATCGATTACTAAAACTGAATCAGCACGCCACGACTCTACGTATTCTTGTCTGCCCCTAGAGTGGTTTTGTAAAACCGTAGGCGCGGAGGGAGAGAATCCCCCGCCCGCTGTAGCAAATAGCAGGCACCTGTGCGAGCCGTAGCGGGTGAGGCTGGTCGCCGAAGGCCAATAAGCTAGAGCTGCGGAGGTGAGCAAGGGCGAAGGGGGTGCACTTCCCTTGCAGAATTAACTTTGTTTCAATATTCCTGTGTAAAAAAAGTAATTTTTGAGTATTGATATCTCGGAAAGTAAAAACTAAAATTTTATTATTACTTTTCGGCGTATCTCGTCGAGATCTATGCGAATCCTCCTTCAAATAAGTAAGAACCGTAGTCGTGCCAGAAAGTCTCTGTTCAGCAATGGACCTTGATAGGCTGTAACAGTAAATATATAACAATAAAATGTTATCTATGTATGTTATGTATGTCTGACACTGCGTTCAATAATTCACATACTAAGCGTGTAGATTGCGACAGAATGCATTACTATAAGCTGGTAAATTAAAAATTAAATAAAACCGGCGTCCATTACTTGGTATTACGGTTACAAATAGTTTAGAGTATCTTCTGACTTTTAAATCGTGGGCTGGAACCTAAGCCGCAGTCAATACGTATGCAAAAACAGAAAATATTTGTTTTTGAATCCGTTGTTACTGTCCCCGTATCTGTGGCACTTCGTCGAGGTCTACCTGCGATTTAAAAAAAAACTCCTTCTCTATAGGTTGGAATAAATGTTTGCACGTGAACTTGTACCGCTAATTAAGTTTTCCACATAGCTATTAACATCCAACAGTTTTATAAATTATCATCATGGTCAAAAACTACCGAAAAACATTCCCCCTATTCCTAGAAGTTGACTGCGTTTTATTAGAAGTTGTAATGTATTTTCCGACTAGCAAATTTGGACACAAACATTAACTTTTCAACTTGAAATAAAATCAATGAAAAAGTGTGTTTGTTTTTCAACGTAAGAAATTAAACGATTTTTCTTATTAATTTTCTTGTAAATCAAAACTGTTTAGTTGTCAAATGTTGGAGTTATCACTAGGTAATTGAAAAATTAAAAGTTGCAATATTTCGTGGACATGAGAAATTCTGCATTAGATTAGCGGGACATACTGTTTCGTAATCCGAAAAAGATGTCAAAACTTTGATTTTATGTTTAAATTAAATGCTTTTAAAAGCAATGTTTTAAAGTTATATATAACGTAAGAGAGACAGACTTACGAAGTGGTTCTATTCTAAAAGGGAAATGCTGTACATTGGTCGCAAAATGTTTGAAGTTTAGTAAAGAACTTTACTCAACTAGACTTTGTTGAAAGAACACTTTGTTGTATATTGTTCAGACAACTTTTATTACAATTACACATTTAAATCAAAAAATGTCTGTATATATTTTCTCTTATCATATCTGTGTAGAAGTGACAACCGTTGAAGTAAACGTCACATGAAGTGGAGACCGCGAACGTTCATTCATTCATTACAACCCTTTACAAGTTCTGCTGAGCAGAACCTCCCCCAAGGAATGCCACAAAGCACGGTCCTGAGCCACCTATGTACTAACTGCATCTCTTACCAGGTTGTCACTCCATGTAGTGGGGGGCCACCCTACACTTCACTTACCGGTACGAGGCTGACACTCTATAATCTTTCACCACCATCGCTTTTTGGTTCAGCGAGCTATATGGCCGGCCCATTGCAACTTCAAGTTACTGATCCGTTGGGCTATGTTAGTTACTCTGGTTATGAAGTGCGGTTATGAAGATAGGAAACATTCCCCTTATGAGGCAATCTATCAGGGGCCAACAGTGCACTTTTGATAAGATGTAATGAATAAATTAATGAATGTCTTTTACTTATGAATAACATGAATAACATGAATAACATAAGTTCTAACTAGTATTTGCTATGTATTAAGGTTGTTCTATTAATTTGCTATTTAAATTAAATTAATATTTTTTACGGATTTTATCGCGTTTAAAAACTTATTTTACATTCCCGACGTTTCATGGGGGGACTGAGGTGTTCGACGTCCTAATGTCATAGTTAACCACGGCTACCTTCAGTTTAAAATGATTAAAGTTTGTTTCGATCTACGCAGAATGATAGTATATTGAAGTCTTGCAGTTGTATGCTTGGTAGTTATTTAATTTTATTGATTATTGATCCCAAGCATATGGTAGCGCCCAACCATCTTCTCTATTGAAATTAGTAAATTAAATCTTCTTCGGTGGCTTGAAATATGTTTTAATTAAAGCCCGCTTCAAGACGTAGCCAATTTTGTCAGTGACACCTCTGACATAATATGGTACTACAGCAGGCACACGCTCGACTGTGGCCGGCTTCACTCGTTCACTGTGACGTAGGCTGCGCAGGACCCGAAGTTTGTTGTCGTGTTTGTTTGTTTTTTGTTGTATGCTTAACGTGTTATAGCTCGGCGACCAGGTGTTTACGATCACAGATCAATTGTGCTCTCTGAAACAAAGATGTTCCCACGATAGCTAACTGTGAAGAATGTTGGTGAGAATCCCCGTTTAAATATCTGTTAGTATAGGTCTTTTTTCTATACACAGTGTGGCTCAAGGTGTTATCAGGATCGCTAATTACTAATACTCCTAGAAAAGATAAAGAATTATTACGATATGTATATATTTGATATTTTATCATTGCCTCTAACTCCACAGTGAACTGAATTTTAGAATTTATGGAGTTAAGATTGTCTAAAAATGCATTTTTTTAAAGGATTGGGTGAGCACACAGTCCACCTGATGGTAAGTGGTTGCTGTGACCCATAGACCTCTACATTTATCCTCGATTAAGAATCAAAATGCAGATGCGTTGTCACCCGTGCGGACTAAGATGGAATGCCTCTTTTCCAGTAAAAAGGGTCTCTGGTTCTCTACACTCACCATACAAAACACAGCAGTGTTAAGCTGCTATTTTACGCTGGTATTCTGTGAGAGCGTGGTCCATCCCCGGTCGAGAGGTCGGAGGAGACCCATTCGTGCTACAACTATACTAATAATATAGTTGCAACATGCCCCTACCACAATTAGGCATTATTTAAAGTTAGAATTGTGAAAGTATCGTCTACGCGCTTGTAGAATCTTGAATTTACGGAAGAAGACTTTCTCCTCCAAGTCTTCCATGAATATATCGGCCCATTGCCACACCATCTACTGGCTTGTAATACTCTAGTAGTTAGTGTGTACCAGTTCTGGCTCACTGGGTCAGAACTGGTACAACTCACCATGCTCAGCACTCATCGGCTGACGGTGGGTCGACGGATCCTCAAAAAAAACTTTTGGCATGCTCTGATCACGAATCTGTGGTCAGTTTTTGCGTAGGATGCGTGTTTCCGGAGATGTGCAGATCAATTTACTAATATCTAATTGATATCTGGTGGGTCTGCACCCTCATTAACGTTCCATTGTTCAGCCTTTCCTCTTATCTACTGTTCCTTGAACACCGTCATTGCTATTCTTATCTATTACTCGTACACCCTGCTTACCAGTGCTATTGTATTATACTTCTTTGTTCATAACCACCATGCTATTCTGAATCATCAATAAAACACATTCCTTAATTTTGTTACAATTTTTATTTGCAAAATGTTATTGCTTATTATCTATAAAATAGGAGCGAAACATCTCATCCACTAAAATATTGTTGTACAGTGTGTTCCCTGTAAATATGATCGTAAAACTATGCATTGAACATCCCTGAAACTTATAAAGCAAATATATTAAGCAATATTTCGCTGCTTTGCACGAATAACCGCACAATTCAAAACACACATTTTACAGGGTAGCTATTTGAAAATTAAACAAAATATTTACTGTCATAACTTTTCATGTTTTTAATCATTAGAAGAGTAGAATATATAAATCGAAAGTATATTAATCAAGGATTGATTATAATCTAAAATTCAGGTTTTGAGCTGCGAATACCTTAATTAATAATTAAAAACTATGACTTATTCGACTTGTTACAAAATGAGTTTTGGTATATTATCATGAATAGGAACATAAATCAAAATAATACATATGAATAGTTCTCAATTTTAGTTTTACAATGGCATAACTGGTAGTATGATCTGAAAGATATTAAAAAAATCTGTAATAATGACACAATTACGATAAAGATAATATTAATGAAAAGTGTGTTCAAACACAAATCAATTTATTTGTTTTATGCTGAAGCCTTCGGAACGATTTTTCTGTAGAGTAACACATTTCTGTTTATCATATTTAGAGATTAAACAAACCTGTAGATAAGTATTTTTATTATTATTTATTTATTATTATTATAGTCCACATTTTATAACAATTTGCAGTATGTCTATTACTGTCATCAAGCTACCAGTACGCAGATTAAAATGATCACGTTAACATTAAAATATTAGGAATCACAAACATAAAAGAAATCGAACCAACAATACCTATCTATTACGCTTCTTAAAAGTAATTAGGAAAAATAACATTATGAACCATGAACATAAATAAAATTCTAACAAAGTTTTGCTTTTTAAAAATATTTAGGAACATTATGAACCATAAACATAAAAAAAATCAACAAACTAAAAATAATTAGGAACATGATGAACCATGCTTAAACATAAAAAAAATTACAAACTTGTGCTTATTTTAAAAATAATTCGGTTAATTAAAAACAATACACAAAAAAATGTATCAAACACTGGACAACTACCGAATAATCAGTCTTCTTCAGGTACACTTAATAATAAAAATTAGAGATTCTCAAAAAACGGTTTATAAAATCTTGGTACAATATTTTTCCTAATAAGGTCTAGCAAACCCTTCTTCTTCTTCTCACATATTGGGATTTTTTCTGTGTATGCCTTTTTAACAGTGATATTATTGGCAGTGTTTCTTGTCTTACCAATTTTATCTATCATGACTGTTTTAAACTCTGTGTCCTCGTACGATGTTTTATAGGAAAAACAGTAATTAGAGTCATTAGATTCCACCTTTAAAATTTTGACGTCTCCTAGCTTTAACGTTTCTTTGTCCATATTCTTAAAAAAGTTTTTGCCTATCGATGAAGCCAACGCTTTTATATCAAAAAAATCTTCGTGTATTAATTCATTTACTTGATAAGCTTTACCAGATTTTTTAGCATTTCTTATAATGTGCACATACTGGTCAGGTGTATATATGGGTCCAGACTTTAGAGCTTTACCTACTCCTCTTTCAATAAGGAGTGAACATTATCACCCTCATTTTGAGTGTGCCCTTTATTAAGTATTTGTGGGTTATTGAATTAATAAAATCGAGATGGTAAACTGCATATACATAAAGAGCTATTATGTACTGGTTCTTTTGCTGGCCACAGCAATTGTCGGAATAAAAAACTATATCTAATTTTGAGTCTAGTTCTTCAGCTTTAAACTTTAAATTCTGTATGTATTTAAGCAAACAAGATCCTATTTCTATAGCACCGCGTTTAGCTTGACCTTCATACCAGACATAACATGCAGTGTCTTTAGATTTGATATCGCATATTGTGAAATTATACGTATTTAATTTTGATACGTAATAAAAGTTTGATGCATCTCCTCTAGGACAAGGCATTGCAGCCTGAAGATTATAAACTGCTACAATACAATTATCAGGAGTAAATTTTTGTCATCTTCTTTATTTTGCCTTGACAAATCCTTCTCTTTAAATGCCTATCAAACTTTTCTTTCAGTTCTACCTTATCGTTTTCTGTGGCATTACTGTATGATGTACAATCCTCACACTGATCTTTTTGGTTGGAAAAAGCTAATGTTGAACTCGTTGTTGAAGATCCTGTAATACATAAGGTAATTGGCGCTTGGTAGACTTTTGACTGACAGTCGAGTTCGTAATCCCTATGTAAGTCTGCTACAGTTTTCCCACCATCAATATAAAGCCTTTTGTGTCTGCACGACAGTAGTGACTTTCAATTTTGGAATTGAGTTGATGTGTTGAATTACACTTTCTTTAATAGCCGGATCTAAATGGAAATGTTGACTGTGTTTCCACGATTATCCAAATCTAACATGCCACATGAATTCTGCTTCTTTTGAATAACAGTTCGGATAAAGGCATCAGTTATATCTAGCGTAGCTTTAAAAATACTTTACACACTGAATTCTCTCATTATCAATGGTCAAATAAAAGCGTTGTTTTCCCCAGTTACTGTTATGCATCTTGTATGAGTAGCGTGGTTGAATGACGGAAAGATGGCGTAAAATAAACTCCTGTTGCCTTTGCAGATCTCCCATGCCCCAAAAGCTTTCAAAATTTCTTTGCGCTGTGATTCTGTAATGTTTTGTACATTTTGTTTGCATTTATCAGTACACGGTGTTTTGAGAGACTTTGCAGGCACAACGGTTTTTCCCTTTTTAGAATTGGATATATAGGACTTACCAGAGTTTCTTAGGATTTTTGCCTTGTTACGCAACCAGTTATTGGGTGTAGATTTTCTTTTCTGTCCTTTATTTGAGCTGATATTATCGTCACAACCAAGATGTGTAGAATTGGTATCAGCAGTAAGTTCTAAAGAAGCTGGAGGTGTAGAACATGAAGTTGAAGCTACTGGCTCAATCGAATCATTGCGAGAAATATCTTCTTCGATGCAGGTAGCTCTTGTAGAAAATATGTTATTGTCTACCCTAGACTGAACCACTGCTGTTAAACGTTCATTATTCAATTCATCGTCTGATGAACTCTCGGAATCTGAGGAACTAGATCCATCGCTTGAGCTGGATGAACCAGATCCATCGCTTGAGCTGCTACTAGATTCTGTTTGCATGGGGCTATCGGCATAGGTATAGGTGAACTTGTTTGGTTTATGGTGGAAACATCGTTACTGAAATTGTCATATTGTTTTCATTTAAATCTACTCCACTCAACAAATTTTAAAACTTCTCGGTTTTTCTTTTCAAAGAGACCTCTTTGTAGAGCAGGGTGTATCGATATCTACATAGTCAGGATCTTTCACACTATCATCTGAGCAAAAGTCTTCACTAACATTAGATAAATCTTTATTTTCAATATTATCGTTAGGCTTGGGAGATAAAATGAACTGTTTCTTTTCAGTGAATTATATGGAAGTTGAAGTCGTAGGTATTTCATTCTGTATAACAGATTTACTATCTTGTTTGAGATTCCGGATTATTTGTAGGGTACGGGATTTGGCACTGTAAATAATAAGAACATTTCATAAAATAACGAACCACGCCATACTATGCCATGGCATGTCATGCCAGAACAACATCACAATACAACACACCACACTACACCACTCCATACCAACCATGCCATGCCACACCACACCGTTCAATCCTGTCATACTACAACACAACACAACATAGCATCATGCCTGTAATACCTGAAGCCGGCTATGTCTTTTCTGCTGTTCATCGGCATAATTTCTAACGCCGAGTTGCTAAATTAAGAATGTTCTAAATAAGAAATGACGATTACCCCGTTTGCTGCTTGAACCAGGATTCGAACCCGGACATCGCGGTTAAACAAGCCACGCAAGAGGCAGCAAAAATACCAAAACACGTTATAATTACATTATATCGTTAAAAGTAACTGAACTTGCTTTCGGTTCTAAATTGTTTAGCTTTATTTTAAGCAATAATAACCTATTTCATAAACATGTTAAAAGATTTTGTTGTTTCTATCTTGAAGAAACAAATAAAACTTAATAAGTATTATTGTCTTACTTACTTTTTCGTGAAGAATGTTGTAGCACTAAATGCAGCACTTTTTAACAAAAAAAATGATCGAAAACAGTCACAATTTTAACTTAAATAATCAATCAACTCAAAATGAATGAATATTGCAGAAAATATTACTAAACTTTACAATTTAAACACACGATTATTTGGTAATGTGCTATTATTCCCGAAAGTTTTGATATGGACACGCGAAAACAATAATAGTAACTGGCGATCGTCGACTGTTGCACAAATATGGCGTGATAAATCAACCAATCACATAACGACATTTTTACGCGCCACTCCGTCAGTTTTGCCGTTATGAATGTGAGTCTTACTGACCATAAAATACGGACTATTTTGCAAGTGACTGTGTTATAAACCAGTATTTGCAATATTTTGGTTTGTGCGGTTATTCGTGCAAAGCAGCGATTTACCACAAAATGAAGTCCACTCATTCTGAATCCTATCAAAATTCCAGTCCCATCTTTTACAATTACTTTTCAAAAACTCTAGATGATATCGCAGGTGATCGTCCATATGAATCAAAATATTGACCGATCCCATTCGTATCGATTTATAAAGCTGTCCAATGTGAGCCTGGTTTATCATCTGTATCCAAATTGCATATTATATACGTTGGTACGTGGGTATACATGGGCAGTCTATTAGCAGCAAAAACATTATTTTCTAGACTGGAATGTATATTTTCAGATGTTGTTGTAATGGTTAACATAGGAATGATCAATTATAGTGATTTGTAAAAATTAAATCGCATTCTTTTGTGATGATTTGTAGGAGTCATCGGTGTATTGTAAGTCGCAACACGAAAGAATGCGAGATAAGCTTGTTGACTCATAAAGTTACTATCAGTTTCACTGCGAAAATGCTTTAGATTAGATATAACTTACTGGTGCTATATAAAACCGAGCAGCTGCAGTCATGGAGTCAGTGTATGGTCGTTTGACCGCAGTGGATCTGCCAATACGTAAGTGTTTATTCTATTGACAAACTTACTTTTTTTTCTGTTGTTTTCTTACGTATGTGTGTGTGTGTGTGATTAAGCGTAAACAAATTGATATTAACATGATAACTGTGTTGTTGCAGAAATCATTCAGCTTCGATGAAAATACCTATAAACAGTATTACTACTCGCCACTCTCCCTCAAGAAGCGAGTGATGACATCGTCATTAATAAACACATGCGATGGTGGAAAAGAAAGTCGCAATCGATTGATCATTTTTGAAGCTGAATAAAAATAAAATAGAGGAAGCTGTTATCGTCTACCGTAGTATGAGCCGCCAGAGATGGTGTATCATACATTTCTACTAATTCTGACGACGGAGACCAAGCGACGCATCTCATAAAAATTTAAATGTACGATATGAAGAAGCTATCCAAGATTTCAATTACTGATCATTGGAAACATGCTTCCAAGAGGATTAAATATTATGTTAAGACTAATAATGATAGCATCTACGACAACACAAACGCCCTCGTGTACAATATTACAAAGACAATAGCAGAAAGTGAAAAAGTTAAAAAATACTTTTTTTTAAATGACAGTCATTAGCTGATCATTAGTGAATGTGATCCTGTTAACTTAAATTACTTCTGTGTACCCATTAGATTCAACGAGCTGTCGTCTTGTGCTGCTGAGAGGAAGACAAGAGCAGAAGGAAGAGATGATTGTGGCATACGTGTATACGTCATTGAATAGCAAAACTACAACACTGAGTGGAGAAGAAAAAGAGAAGAATATGCAGTACTCAAGAGCTGAATATCCATTCTTCAGTTTAAAATCTAGCCAGTTGCTCAGTTTCAAAGACTGGCCTCTCGTTATGCGACAAAAGCCTGAAGATCTTGTAGAAGCTGGTTTCTTTTATACTGGCCATGCAGGCAGGGCCAAGTGTTTCTATTGTGGTGGTGGTTTAAAAGATTGGGAAGAAGATGATGATCCTTGGCAGCAACATGTTCAGTGGTTTAGTCAATGTGCTTATGTAAAGTTTATACTCAAACAGTGTTTTGTTAAAACCTAATGTCACTCACATTAGGTTTAAGCTATCATAATTAGCCATAAATTCATATGGATAAACCTTTCCGTTTTAAACGAATGAAATCTTCATCATTATTGTAATTTCTACGTAATTCTTGAAATTGATCATTACTGAGATTTTGGCTAATTCTTCTAATTAAAATGATAAATAAATCTACGAATCTCAATATAACTTCATGGTTATTCATTTTAAATTTTTGAAAAGGATATATATTTTTCTTTATTTTGAGGATAACTTCGACTTCACCATCACAAAAGTTTAATGCATGAACAATAAAATGAGCATCATAGTGACTAAGGTTGTGTAAAATATTGGTATATGATGTGGTGTTCTGAACTTCAGTTACATGATTCATGAGCATCACCTATAAAACTACCAGTGTACCAATCAAAATCATAAAAAGTTCTGCTAACTCTGTTTCACAAATAGTTGCATTTAAAATTTGGTTTTTGTCTTCATTTGTTAGCGGACCTGGATATTTTTGAAGTCTATTTATTTCTTTTAAATTGTTAGATAAACTTTCTATAAACACTTGTGCACAGTTGGGTCTGCAATATGTTACATATTTTGATAATTTATCATCATATGAACATTTTATATAATAACCAAAACTATGCACTTCATGTTTCTGAATATTATGTGTGAAAGTTTGGATGGATCGTTAGAACATGATTCTATTATTTTAAAAATGCTTCAAAATCAGCATAAACTACGAAAGGTATTTTTAACTTTCTTTCATAACTATCAAATTTAATTTTATCATTTGAAATGGGTTGACCAAACCAATTCTTTTTTAAAGTTTCACTGTTTGGTAATTCTGTACAAATGTGGACACAATCGTATTGTTCATGGTTATTTAACCGTTCCTGAGATGAAAAATGAAGTAGACATGCTTCGCAAATGTTCATGACGTGACCGTCTTTTGAAATTTGTTTACTAACTAACCACGATAAATTTTTATGTAACAATAATGATTTTCGTATCCTTGGGAAAAAAAAAATTGATATGTCTATCTTTACGACAGTTTGTTAAAAATAATGGACCAAATATAGAATTACATCGTTTTTCTTTATTATATTCTAACCCAAAAACATTAATACTAATATCACTTAATTTCTCTACTTTTGCTATATCAGAAATTTTAACTGGAAAATACCATCAAATTTAAGTTTATTTGCATGTTTAGCGTACGATGATACCCGATCCGCGTTTTTGTTTACGAGATATAACGCTGAGAGTAACGCCCATTTAAAACAAAAATAATCTTCGTTTTTTACATTTATAACAGCCTTTTTTAATTTTAAGTACCACGTAGGGTTAAATTTATTAACATTCATGTCTATAGATTTTATGTTTTTTAGACTCCATCCACTATCTTTTTTTTCGAATGCACTAATTTTGCTAGTAATTGTATCATTTAAAGATGAAAGAAAAATATTTAAGTCATCTCCTTGACAAATAATTTAGTTAAATGTTTGAAAATCGAACGTATCATGAATATCTTTAGTTTGTTGAACAAAATCAGCATGCAACATGAAATTTACTTTAAAATTTATGTGTTTATGAATACACTCTTGTATTAAAAATAAAATATCATCTTTCTCTTGATTTTATAAGTAAAAATCTTATTTCCAAAAGCAGATTCAATAACACTAACGTTTGATAAAGAATTATGTGAATTTAAAAGATTATTTTTGTGAACATTACTTTTAAAATGATTAGCTAAATACCTTTTTTTGATAAATATATGACACGTTAGACATTCCACTTGATCATCGTTATCGACACTATTCCCTGCAGAGGTAGACGCTTCTTCTTCCGTTCTTGGATTTTTGATGATCTTGGGTTCTTCGCTGCTCGTTCGCTTCATTCCTCTTCCAAGTTGTAGTGGTTGACTGTTAATATGTTTAAATTTATTAAAAACGATATAAGACAATGTAAATTATGATCGAAATTCATGTTTATTATACTTACTTAAACTGTGTTTCAACTATCGCACAGTGATTATACAACTCATCATCATATGATGAAAAACTTTAGACAATTCCTGTTTTAATTCGCTGTTGAATAGTTCAATATTGTCTTCCATGGGTGTGGAAAAGAAAGCACTGGTGCACACTTCACTGAAGTTTTCCATCTTTATAGTAAAGAAGAAAATAGGTAGCAGAGTAAGTAACAGTTCAGTGTTGATAGACCAACTGATACCCAATTTCAAATAATATCCGATATTTATAGTCTAGCAAAGGATTAGAAATAGAATATTATGAGTACACAGAAGTAATATAAGTAAACAGAATCACATTCACTAATGTCCACTGCGGTCAAACGACCATACACTGACATGACTGCAGCTGCTCGGTCTTATATAGCACCAGTAAGTTATATCTAATCTAAAGCATTTCCGCAGTGAAACTGCTAGCAAATCTATGAGTCAACAAGCTTATCTCGCATTCTTTCGTGTTGCGACTTACAATACACCAATGACTCCTACAAATCGTCACATAATAATGCGATTTAATATTTACAAATCACTATAATTGATCATTGAATAGATTGGTACTGTAATAATCTACTAATAGCAGTAATATCATGGATACACTAGATGTACAACAACATCTGAAAAAGATTCATCCCAGTCTAGAAAATAATGTTTTTGCTGCTAATAGACTGCGCATGTATACTCACGTACCAACGTAAACTTCATTTTGTGGTGAATATTGCTTAATGTATTTGCTATATAAGTTTCAGGGATGTTCAATGCATAGTTTTACGATTATATTTACAGGAATACACTGTACAACGATATTTTAGTGTATGAGATGTTTCGCCCTATTTTATAGAAAATAAGCAATAACATTTTGGAAATAAAATTGTAACAAAATTAAGGAATGTGTTTTATTGATGATTCAGAATAGCATGGTAGTTATGAACAAAGAAGTATAATATAGCACTGATATGCTTATCAATAGCACTGATAAGCAGGGTGTACAAGTAATAGATAAGAGCGGCAATGACGGTGTTCAAGGAACAATAGATAAGAGGAAAGGCTGAACAATGGAACGTTAATGAGGGTGCAGGCCCACCGGATATCAATTAGATTTTTTTTTAGGATCCGTCGACCCACCGTCAGCCGATGAGGGCTGAGGATGGTGAGTTGTACCAGTTCTGACTCAGTGAGCCAGAACTGGTACAAACTAACTACTTACTCCTCCTTCCAGATGTGAGGCAGTGTCCAAGTAATACTGCATATTCTACTGATAATACTGAAGTAAATTTCTAGAGCTATTGTGAAATAGATAGTATTTACATATACGAGTACGTGTGTTAAAACAAAATATGTAGCTCAACAAGTAGTTCTATTTGTAATATGATATCCACTAAAAGAGTTCTTGAAAAAGATATAATGTTACCCTCATCACTTTTGGACAGGTTATTTATCTGGCCACGTGAAAAACATTGTTTTCTTACGTATCAAAAACACCTTGTAATAGCGCCAACAAATCGGTTTTATACTTACATTATCGTATGTGCTTCTGACGTTTGCTTTTGCGATAGCTCTATCTTCAAGATATTATTTATTTTCACAGAATATTTCATTACTATTTGTGAGTTTTAAGATATTATGAGTTGATGTGTCTTTTGAAAACGAATTTTATTCATGTATTAGGTCCTTACATATGAAATTAGCGTTTTGTCGTACTGACCACTTTGATCTGAAATATCGCCTCTTTGGTTAAGAATTCCAAATTCAAATTTATAAATTCATTTAGCTGGTACATTTGAGTTTTGAAAACAGTCCTTCATTTGTTTTTTCCTCATTATTTTATTCTTTGGCGTCTCTTATTACCGCACAATGGAAAACATGAAATATCGGTATATTTACGAGTACAAGTTCTACCGTGGCACCAGTGCTGCAGAAGCAGCTCGAAGGATTAATGATGTGTACGGCGCTGGTGTCGCAAAAAAGCATTGTACGTTTTGGTTTCAACGTTTTCGTTCTGGAAATTTCGACCTTCAGAACCAACCCGTGGACGGCCGGAGACCAAAGTGGAAAATGAAGAATTAAAGGCTATTGTGGAAGCGGATCCATCACAAAGCACTTCAGAGATAGCTGCAGGCTTCGGGGTAAGTGATAAACCTGTATTAATCCACTTGAAGCAAATCGGGAAAGTAAAAACTTGAACGATGGGTATCTCATGAATTGAGTGAATCGAACTTGCAAACACGAGCGACTGCTGTGTTACTGCTCAACCGACACAATAATGAAAGGATTTTAAATCGAATCATTACTTGTGATGAAAAGTGGATACTGTACGATAATCGGAAGCGCTCGTTGCAATGGTTGAACCCTGGAGACCCAGCCAAATCCTGCCTAAACGAAAATTGACTCAGAAAAAGTTACTTGTGAGTGTTTGGTGCACTAGCGCCGGTGTTGTTCACTACAGCTTTAAAATCTGGCCAAACGATTACTGCAAATATCTTTTGTCAGCAACTGCAAACCATGAAGGAAGAACTAGCTGCTAAACAACCGAGATTGGTCAATCGCTCTAGGCCACTGCTGCTTCACGACAACGCAAGACCACACACTGCACAACAAACAATCCACCGTACTCCCGGACCTTGCTCCAACAGATTAACATTTTTCCGGAATTTGGACAACTTCTTACAAGAAAGGCAGTCAAACCGCCTTCAAAGAGTTTATTGATTCTCGCCCCATGGTTTTTTAGTAAAGGGATCAATGAACTACCTATGAGAGGGCAAAAGTGCATAGATAACAACGGTGCATACTTTGATTAATTAAATATATTTTACAAAAATAATTACTTTATATTCCTCCCGTACAAACCGCGAATTTACATATTACATAACCAACGTAATGGTTATAACTTCAGGATTAATAATCAAAATTATTCTACGACTATTTTGAAATGACTTGATTATACAAGGTGAGTAAAAATTATTTTGTCCCTGATGATTAAAAACAATGTGAGAACGTTTTATTTCTATCGGTAATATTCATATCGCAAGAATTACTATAATAATATCTACCGGTCATGGCGGCAAGACTATATGAAAACTAGACATTTGTGCAGGACAGGATTACAGTGCATGAGTGTATGCGCAAACACGGGTGCACTCTCATAGTCCGATAGAACGATAATCCAAGACGACCAGAGAGAGTTCAGGCGCAGAATCTACAGCTTTACGTGCTTTTCAACGTTCACGAGGTGAAACACTTCCTGACTCCACTATACGCTACCGAGAATTCCTTGACAGAAAAACCAAATAACTGATTTTGACCCTCCCAGGATTCTCACCCTGGACCACATCAGCAGTCATATTAACGACCACTAAACCAACGAAGCAATCAAAATTTGCTATCGTGTCTTAATGAGTTGAAGAAGATTTAGGTTATAAAATATTTACAAACCATGACTCAAGCACTAAAAATCAATAAATCATTTTTTCGCTGCCGTATGGTGAAACCAGTAAATTTTATAGTTAGTAAATTAATAATTTAAAATAAATATTGTGAAACAAGTTAAGTGTATATCCAAATCACAAACAATAAATAATTATTTACGTAGTGATGACAGAGTGTGAACGACAGGGCACATTTCTTTGTACACCTCGCCATCATTCCATTTACAGGCAACGGCAGAAATATTCCATTGTAAATGTAAGCTAGAAAACTTCCTTTAAAAATATTAAATATTAATTCCATTTCTTACTACAGCAAGGGTGTAGCAACAGATAATTTAAATTTTAAGTAGCTAGCCACGGACGATTAATCTACAGCCAGGAAATTTCCTGACTAAATGAAAATTCTTGATTTGCTTCGTATTTTTACGTTCCTGTTTAAATAGTATGAGAACGTATAGAATGAAAACGCTTTTGTCTTTATAAATTGTCCATATTACAAGTATACCAAATCTTTTGTACGGTATGAATTAGAAAATAACAATAGTTTAGTAGAGACTGAGACACCATAATTAGTGGATGCTGTGGCCCATAAACATCATAATTTATCTTCGATTAATAATCGAAATGCAGATGCGTTGTTACCGCTGAGGACTAAGATGGAATACCTTGTTTCCAGTAAAAAGGGTATTCGGTTCTCTACACTCACCATACGAAACACAGCAGCATTAAGCTGCTATTTTACGCATGTTTGGTATGATCCATGACCTGTTTCATTGCCCTCTGTCACCTATTGCGACACCCTCGGGATTACGGGGTATGGGGTAGTGATTTCTCTTACACCACCAATACACGGAAATGGGTGTTTCCAGTGGTTGTTGCCAAATGATGGAGAGAAATCGCTGAATTGCATACCGTATAGGTTCTAAGCCAATAAAAACTATTAAAAATATTTTCTACAAATCTGTATAACTATGATTTATCATATCTGCAAAGTTACAAGTTTTAAACAAATTTTATTTGCTAGAGTTCATGAAGAAACTTCCATTGAAATTTTCTTTCTTGTTAATCAAATGAATAATAATTATATTATGCAATCGAGCAAAAACTTATCCTTCTTTTTTAAGTCATTTTATTAAAAATGCTTCCATTAACATTCTATTAACCTAATCTCGATATTTAAATATTATGAACTATATTTTTATATGACTTGAAAACCTAGATTTTAAAGACGCCAATTTAGTACTTGAAGAACAAGGGTTGGCGTTGATTTCCAGACTAAAAGGAGAGCGCTATATGTCGTATAACGGAAGTTTGAACTGCTATTGAAAACTTTTAGTCTAAGGACTTACTCCATTGGCGGTTTTATTTTCATGAGTCAATAAAACAGAACGTGAGAATGTGCTTATACTACTAAATGTACTTTATACCTACTATATTCTTGACTGTTATCTTAAAAGCTGTAATCATAGTCTTGCATATATATTATATTTAAAACTCTAGTATCTTTGCAGAAAACAAAAATCATATTTAAATAGATTTGCAGAAAATATCTTTTAAATATTTTATTTGTTTGGTATACGGGATTCAATTAAGCGGTTTGACTCCGTCATTTGCCTACAAGCAACCGTGAAGCATTTCCGTGGTGGCGGTGGTTGAGCATTCACAATCCCATTTGAGCAACCTCAGCCTGGTAAGAAATCATAATAAATTTGCGGTTGCCAACCAGCTAAGCGTTGCAGCTATGGCAAATTTCCTTCAAAGGAACTATAAACCAAAAACTATAAAGGTCTATGTTTAGCAGCGGACTTTTAATAGGTTAAAATAAAAAATTATAATTTATAGTTCGAATTAATTATACTCTATTATGTATCATGGTGTGACAGTACAAGCTTTACAGGACTTTTATTTATTTGTTAGTTCATTTTTCCTAAATGTAAACATATTACATAGATGGATTTAATACCATGTGTCATTCTATGCCAGTCAACTATAGAATAAGAAAAACTTATCGTAGGTACAAATAGGTACAATAGCAACTACATACATAATAAAAGTAAAATTTAAAGTAGAGTAAAAATTAAGTGAAATTTAAGTAACTGATAATTAAATACTATCGGCCCACAAGTCTCGGAAAAATTGTTAGCTTTTCAAATCTTCAATTGTATAGCTCACACGGATTGAAGATCACATTTTTTTTATGGAATAAGTGTGACAAGCGAGCATACAGCCCACCCGACATCTATCCTCGATTAAGAATCAAAATGCAGATGCGTTGTCACCCCTGAGGACCAAGATGGAATGCCTCGCATCCAGTAAAAAGAGTCTCCGGCTCTCTACACTCACCATATGAAACACAGCAGCACTAAGCTACTATTTTACGCATAATTTGTATTTTGAGAGCGTGGCCCCTTCCCGGTCGAGCCGACCCATTCGCGCTACAACTATAATACAGCTGCAGCATGGCTCTACCACCTATAAAACATTATATATAACATACACATAACATTACCAGATATTTCGTACCTTCGACGCTGTGCCTGATGTGAACGAGATGGTTATAAAGCCTTCTATCGGAAGCCATAAGGTCGTTTTATAGAACCCATAGTTGCCTCTCACAACACCCACGTAATGAAATGGGTGACGGATTCTCTTTCTAATTTATACGATACAAAATAACATACATTGTATGTAATTTTGTATCGTATAAATTAGAAAGTGATAGAATTAGAAAGTTCGCATAATAGTAAGTATTAAATTAATTTAAAAATATTTTTTGACGTGAGAAATAGAAATTTCGTTGATTATAATATCATTTATTTTAAATCTGCTTCCGTCCTGAAATGACGTTCCGGAAAAATAGGGACAAAAGAAACTCCGCGGGCGCTTTGCGCTCTCTGTCGCACCCTGCCGTAAGGCCCGTAAGTTCGGCAGAGAGCGCAACAAGCAGCGTCCTCTTTTCCCATTTTATTGCACTGTGGGCAGCGAGTGTTTAACATTAGTATAGTCGTTGTAATATATAAACCGACCACCACAAAGTGCACATGTCCACACGTACGATACATATGGCAGTCTTCCTTGACCATATTAAACGGAAGTGTACTTACCGTCTCACGACGACGCTGCAAAGTCTGTCACAGACTGATATAAACAATATAATATGTTACGGCTAAAATAACGTGCATCCGATTGCGTTTGGTTAAACTTAGGTGTATCATATACCTAAGTTTTTAAATTTTTCTAATGGTCTGTGGTTTTAAGGTGACCCAAAGGCCTTAATTTAGCCGCACTTTAACCTACTGTCACTGATATTGCTTGATACGTGTTTTCGTATTTTTGACAATTTTTTTTATAGGATAAGGGTGACAAGCGAGCACACAGTCTATCTGACGGTAAGTGGTTGCTGTAGCCCATAGACATCTACATCTATCCTCATTTGCGAATAAAATGCAGATGCGTTGTCAGCCGTGAGGACTAAGATGGAATGCCTCTTAATCACCTTTTAAATAAAAAAATATTGTAATCAATAAAAATTAACACGTATTATGTAAAAATAATTGGTAGGTAGTTGTAATATATAAATTATTGTAATCGCCTTCAAGTAATGTTTTCGAAGATGTACCTTTATTTAGATTAAAAATATTTGACATTCATCTAATATTGTTTAAATGTTATACTCCTTTAATATTTAAACAGAAACAATATTATGATCCTCGAAATCAGTCGTCAGCACCAAAATAAGCCCAATTAGGGACCACTCTAAATTAACATTACAACATCGGTTTGTTGTTGTTGATATTTAAGGATTTTCTTATCATCAATTTTGGTCCCATTCGAAATAATTAAGTATACTTAATATTGTTTTAACTTATTCTTGCTTGAGTAGGTTACGTTTTAGTTACGTTATAGTGTATAAAAGCTGTTGTGAAACACAAACCCCTTCTATTCGGTGTCACACAGAAATCCGAGTTCGATCAATGCGGGGACCAAGAGCAGTGGTAACTCAAGGGTAAGGCGTTTGACGTAAATTTTAGAGAACGCGACAAACACGAGTTCGATTACCGCAGACACCACTGAAGTTGTTAACCGCAATTTTGCGAATTTACCACGTGCTCGGCCTTCAAGTAAAATATTTGGAAGAAGCTTGCACATTTGATAAATAAGAAATACATATTTGAAAAAGTCAATGACAATAATTGATACGAAGGACTGATACTGTTGTAGCACCTTTTACTTAATTACTGACAATTTTTTTGTTCGCCGTGGGGTGGTGGCTAAATAGAATCTTTCACCTTATTTCGTCCCGTGAGTAAGAGGCAACTATGAGAAATGTCAAATAGATCTTATAGAATAACCATCTTGTTTACGCCATTTGAAAAATACCCAGAGAGCAGTGGCAAAGATTCGGTACTTCTGGCACTGTAAAGGATTTTTTGATCAAATCAAATCAAATCAATCTTTATTTGCCAACCAACTTAGTAGCCTTTTTCAGGCATTGCAAATTTGAGAAAGAGAGATAAAATAAATTATTAAATACAAAAATTATAGAGTAATTAGATTAATGAATTAATAATATAAAATCGTGCAAAATACAAAGGCACTTATAACATTTTATATCAACACATAATTATTCTTCTATTGATATTGTCCATAATATTTTGTGTATCAAAACCGCTTTATTTTCCTTTTTATGTATTTTGTAGACTTAATGTTTAAGTATATTAGTTCTGTTATTTGTGTAAAAGATATGTAATTTGTTATTTGTTCAATGTTTTGCTTCAATGTATTCTTTGAGTGAGTAGAAACATTTTTCTATCAAGAATGCTTTTAGTTTTTTAAAGAAGAAAAAGTGTAATTTATTTTATTATTTTTATTTTCAGTTTTTATGTGGATAGGTAATTTATTGTATATTTTTATAGACATGTAGTAGGGACTCTGGTTTAGCATTTTAATTCCTGATGGTGGTAGGTATAGATTGTTTCTGTGGCGTGTGTTTAAATTGTGATTGTCTTTTTTGTAACTTTTTTTATAGGAGGGGGGGCAAACGAGCATGCGGCTCACCTGATGGTAAGTCACTACAGCCGCCCATGAACAACTGCAACACCAGGGGAATTGCAGATGCGTTGCTGGCCTTTTAAAAAGAAGAACGTTATTTCTTGAAGGTCCCTAAGTCGTATCGGTCCGGAAAAATTGCTGGAGGTAATCGATTCCACAAGGAAGTTGTGCGAGGAAGAAAACTTCTTCTAAATCGCACAGTGGTGGACCGCCAATCATCCAGATGGTATGGATGGTATCGCGAGTTTCGTCGCGATGTCCGAACAATTCCTCAGAGCACTCCGATGCGATAAAATACGCAAGGAGATGCAACATCTCCACGCAGTGCCAGTGAGTCAAGCCGATCGGAAAGAACTCGGTCGTCGACGATTCGAACCGCTCTGCAGTGGATGCGGTCAAGTGGAAGGAGCTGGCACTGGGGAGCCCCTGCCCAGAGATGGGAACAGTATTCCATGTTGGGCCGAACCTGCGCCTTGTAAAGTTGCTAGCGGTGTGCCGGCATGAAATACTGTCCCGCTCTGCTGAGCACGCCAAACTTTTTAGAGGCCAATTTGGCTTTCTCTTCGAAGTGACCACGAAACTGCACATCACTCGATATGTCGACACCGAGGATTCCGATACTGGCTGAGGCAACAAGGGGAGTGCCTTGAAACTGAGGAGATACGACGACAAAGGGGTTCTTTTTTGCGGTAAACGCGCAAACTTGTGTCTTCTGGGGATTGAACTGGACTAAATTTAGTCGCCCTCAGTCCGAGACTTTGTTCAACAAAGTCTCGACTTCAAACACAAGTTTGTTGGGGTACTCGGCGACGTTTTCCCGAGAAATATTGACACGGCCGGTGTATAAAGTATCACCAGTGCTGTCGTCTGCATAGCAATGAATGTTACCAGTTTGCAAAATATCAGTGATATGCAGAAGAAACAGCGTTGGTGATAGCACGCAGCCTTGTGGAACACCAGCGTTAATGGGCTTGTAATCGGAGCTTGCACCGTCTACTACGACCTTGATGTTCCGATCTGCAAGAAAACTAGTGATACAATTGCACAATTTCTCGGGAAGCCCATAGGATGGAAGGTTCGAAAGAAGCGCTTTGTGCCAAACCCGATCGAAGGCCTTCACTATGTCCAAACTAACGGCCAACGCCTCCCCCTTGGACTCCACTGCCTCCGCCCATCTATGAGTTAGGTAACCTAAAAGATCACCAGCCGAGCCACCTCAACGGAAACCGTACTGGCGGTCACTAATCAGCTGGTGATCCTCAAAGTACCGCATGAGCTGGCAGTTAATAATCGTTTCCATCACTTTGGAGAACAATAAGGTAATAGCGATAGGCCTGTAGTTGGACGGATCTGAGCGGTCGCCTTTTATAGGGATCGGGTGCACCAAGGCTGTCTTTCATGAGTTCGGGACTACGCCTAGGGAGTAGGAGTACCGGAAAAGACGCGTTAAATCCGGTGCCAACTCCGGAGCACACGTCTTCAGCACAATAGGTGGGAATTCATCAGGCCCACTCGACTTGTTGACGTCCAGAGAGCGGAGTGCTTTGCGCACCGAGCGCTGTGTAAACAGTACTTCCTGCATGGACCATTCACACCGCTGGATGGTCGGCGGTATGTTCCCCCCGTCATCGAGAGTCGAGTTGGAAGCAAAGAGAGAACCTATCAGATCGGCTTTCTCCTTTTTCGGCATGGGCCAGTGAGTCGTCCACCCTGTGCAATGATGGCAGAGATGGCTGACAGAAGTTCCCTTGGACAGCCTTGGCGAGAGACCAGAATGCACGTGTACCCGAAGGGAGGCGAACTAGTTTCTCGGCAATTCTGCCGATGTGCAATTATGACTTTGCCTTGGCAATGACACTTTTGAAGGATCTGGAGGCGGAATTATACTTCTTTTTAAGAGCACTGGTGTTTACATCCCAGGACGTTGATTCGTCAGCCCAGGCCCCGTAGCAATCCTGCTTATAGCGTGATGCAATTTTACAGGAGTGACCAAACCATGGCTGAGTTCTGCCTCCGATAGGCACCACAGATGATGGAATAAAACATTCCATTCCCTGAAATACCACATCAGCGACAGAATCAGCAACAACGTTGGGATCATCTGGCGGGAAGCAAAACCAGCAAAACCAAGGGTAGGATCTAAAAAAAGACCACATCCCGTCCCAATCGGCCGACCTATAGTGCCAAACGTGGCAGCGAGCTGCAGATCGCAACTGCGATGAGTGAGTGAGTGGCACCGTACTCCGGATCAGACAATGGTCCGAAGAGCCAAGAGGGGGATCGACGGAGACCTGATATCCGTCGGGATGAGAGGTCAGCATAAGTTCTAACAGGGAAGGTACATGATCCTCCACATCTGGGATCCACGTAGGCGAAGTAACAAGTTGTGTCAGACCATATGCCAAGGCAAAGTCATAAACAGATCTACCCGCATGATCGGTTAAACGGGAACCAAGCCATTCAGCGTGGTGGGCGTTAAAATCACCGAGCATCACGATCTCTGCGGATGGGACCTGTTGTAGCACGAAGTCTGCAGCCATTTGGACGAGGTCGATGAGTCGGTCTGTGTCGACATTACCGCTATGGGACCTATAAAGGCACCTGTAGATGCGGGGATGGTCGTCGCTGTCTACGCGCAGCCATAAAACCTTCAAGACTGCCGAGGCGTCGAAAACACCCACGCTCAGAAAAAGTAGGGTAGCTTGGGCGTGGATACTCAGCGAGGGATTCTCCGTCACCAGGGGTGCTGGTACCCTCCTGGGGTAGTGTTCTATTTAACTCCGCTATTATGTTAGGGGCCTCCGGCCACCTGCACTCACCAGGCGAAATGCAGAAGTAAACTTCTACTTCACGCTGGTCGTGGTACCCACCCCGGTTCGAACCGGCCCATCCGTGCGACAGCAAAAGCTGCCGCGTGGCTCTATCACTGCTAACTTTGTGAAGTGTTGTGTGAAGGACTGTTACTTTTGTTAACTGATTTATGTTCTTGGATACAAATATGCAAATGTCAAATATGTACAATGATGGTCGTTGTGGAAGGATGAAGATGTTATTTTTAATAAAGTAGGGTCTATAACCGTCAAGATTTTCAATTTGACCGATGATTCTAATACATTTCTTTTGCAGTATAAAGAGATCATGAAAGTGTACACTATTTGGGTAAATACAACAACAACATAATGCCGTATCTTAACCAGGAGTATGCATATGCGTAGTAAGCTGATAGTGCGGTTTTTTGTTTGTGTTGCATTTAAGTTGGAATAGAGCGTATGTGAATCGAGATAGTTTGTTTTTAATATGTTCGATGTGTGTTTTCCAGTTGATGTGCATGTCTATAGTTATACCAAGTAATTTGAATGTATCTACGGTTTCTAGTTGTGTGTTGTTGTATGTTGTGTCGATGTTTATGGGGGTGTTTTTGTTTTTTATAGTTAATTTCTAAGTTATGGTCATTGAACCAGTAATTTACTGTGTCTAGAGTTTCCCGAAGTATTGGTGTTGGGTTTTTAGTTTTGTCATATTGATATATCATCAGCGAATAAGACGGGCAATGTTTGTTCCTTATTTAGTACTTTTGGCAAGTCGTTAATGTATATCAGAAATAGCACACAACCCAACACGCTGCCCTGTGAGATTGAACATTTTATGCTCCTTTTTTTCAGATCTCACTATTTTAACCTCATTTGTGTTGGAGTCGAAATGGTCAATTTGAACTATTTGTGGTCTATTTTCTAAATATGGTTTAGACCATGTGTAAGCTGATTCCCTATAATGGGAGAGACTCATGTCCAGCAGTTGAATTTGACGGGCTGGTAAAGTAAAAGAATTACTTTGTTAGTAATACTAAATTCCATATAGATATTAAACAGATTTTGAGCCTTAATTTAACGTAATATATTTTTCCAAAGTAAAATCGTATTCATATATGAGACGCATATGATTTTGCAACATTAACCAGCACTAAGAAACGTTTAAACTCCTCGTATTGCAACTAATAGATGGTAACACCTGTTCAGATCGTTAGCAAGCGATCTGAGAATCGTCGTCGATTAAGCTAATGTAAGTGAGCAATATAAGATGCAAATATAAGACTTAAAACAATATATTAGGTACCTTAGGGAGGAATATAAAGTCAATTTTTTTTTGTAAAATATATTTAATTAATCAAAGTATGCACCGTTGTTATCTATGCACTTTTGCCATGTCATAGGTAGTTCATTGATCCCTTTACATAAAAAAACCATGGGGGCGAGAATCAATAAACTCTTTGAAGGCGGTTTGGACTGCTGCATCGGAGTTGAATTTTTTTCCTTGTAAGAATTTGTCCAAATTCCGGAAAAAATGGTAATCTGTTGGAGCAAGGTCCGGGGAGTACGGTGGATTGTTTGTTGTGCAGTGTGTGGTCTTGCGTTGTCGTGAAACAGCAGTGGCCTATAGCGATTGACCAGTCTCGGTTGTTTAGCAGCTAGTTCTTCCTTCATGGTTTGCAGTTGCTGACAATAGATATCTGCCGTAATCGTTTGGCCAGAATTTAGAAAGCTGTAGTGAACGACACCTGCGCTAGTCCACCAAACACTCACAAGTAACTTTTTCTGAGTCAATTTTCATTTAGGGCAGGATTTGGCTGGGTCTCCAGAGTTCAGCCATTGCGACGAGCGCTTCCGATTATCGTACAGTATCCACTTTTCATCACAAGTAATGTTTCGACTTAAAATCCCTTCATTATTGTGTCGGTTGAGCAAAGTAACACAGCAGTCGACGCGTGTTTGCAAGTTCGATTCACTCAATTTATGAGGTACCCATCGTTCAAGTTATTTTAATTTCCCGATTTGCTTCAATTGGATTAATACAGTTTTATCACTTACCCCGAAGCCTGCAGCTTCTCTAAAGTAGCCTTTAATTCTTCATTTTCCACTTAGGTCTCCGGCCGTCCACGGGGTTGGTTCTGAAGGTCGAAATTTCCAGAACGAAAACGTTGAAACCAAAAACGTACCGTGCTTTCTTTTGCGACACCAACGCCGTACACATCATTAATCCTTCGAGCTGTTTCTGCAGCACTGGTGCCATGGTAAAACTCGTACTCGTAAATATACCGATATTTCATGTTTTCCATTGTACGGTAATAAGCGACACCAAAGAAAAAAATAATGAGGAAAAAACAAATGAATGACTGTTTTCAAAACTCAACAGCTTAATGAATTTATAAATTTGAATTTGGAATTCTTCACCAAAGAGGAGATATTTCAGATCAAAGTGGTCAGTACGACAAAACGCTAATTTCATATGTAAGAACCTAATATATTGTTAATTTTCAGACTTATATCAGTAGATTGTGATTAGGGTTAAATATAAATCTGTTGTAAATTTTATTAGTCGCGAGTTTTCTCCAAAAACAGTTGATTTTATAGTGATATTGTGCATTGTAGTTTTGAAACAACTTATTCAGCGACAAATTTTTGTATCGAAGTACGTACTTATACTATACGAGTACTACCTACGTTAGTAATAGCACAGAATACGTAATAGTTAAAGTTTAAGTATTTTTTGTCATAACATAAAATGTTAAAATCGATTTTAGTTGTGATTATAACATATTTGTCAACATATATCATTGACAAATATGCTTACTTTTAACGTAAAAAAGTTAAAGTAGTAAAAAGTGATTTATATCATTTTCTTTAATATCATATGGTGTTGAGAGAAAGATAATATCAAAAAGGTAATGTGAAGGAAGATAAACGCTTCTGAATAATGGCTGTTCATGAAAATCGATAACGGTCAGCACCAAATAGAAATTACGCTTATGTTGCATAAAATGCTATAATGAGTTAGTTTAAAACATTCTTTCCCAAACTCCCAAAAAATATCACCCTAAATTGGGGGTGTTAAGAAGAAAAAAAAAGTAGCACATTTTTTTGTGTCCTATTTATTAAAATAATACTTGTAGTTACACAAAATTATAAACATTTATTATTACAAATAATCAACAATTGGCGAAAATCAACAATGAACTCTGAAATATAAATCAACAATAAAAAATAGTCAGACTTTTAATGAGACGGATGTACTTGATGAATTGACAGCAAATTATCAATATTTGGCTTCAGTTTTGTAAGAAGTAATCTCAAATCTCCCCGTTCTGTGATGTTTAATCTGGTCCTTTTTTTGTTAACAGGGTGGTAACGGCACTAAAACTTCTCTCGACAAGATATGACGAGGGAAACGCTATCAAAAAATTTCTCACAATTTCCCACAGCCCAGGATATTTTTTGGGGATTTCTGCCTACAGCCAAAATGTTTGATAGCCTTTTTTAAATTTCACTTTCAGTTCCTCGTTGGTGCGAGCTCAAGTAGCTCCTCTTGTAATACCACATTCGCCTCTAGCGGTTCATTAAATGGGGTATTTCCATCGTCAGAATATCTTCAAATCTATTTTTAAAGTCGTCTTGCAGGGTATTTAAATGTTAAGCGTATGTCTGAATATCCTCATCAAGACATTTTATCTGTGACAAGTGCGGAAACTGGGAGAATTCGCGCCGACTAATATTTTGCTTCATTAATTTCAATTTACCAAGAAAAGCCGAAATTACACCCTTTGTTTTTATTAAATTAAGGCTGTTTCCTTGTAACTGCAAGTTATCGTCATTGAATTTTTTTAACAAATCTGTTAAGTACGCAATGTCCGCTTTATATTTGATCAGATTTTCTTTTAAATCTGTTGCTTTAGTTTCCAGGAACTCTATCACTGATTCAAAAAGTGAGTAAAATCTCGATAAGCATGCACTTTTCGACAACCAGCATACTTCAGTATGTAAGAGCAGTCGTTGGAAATCTTCATCATTTTCATCGCAGAATAGTGCAAATAAATGGGTATTCAAAGCATTGCTTCTTATTTTATTAACTGCGTTAATCACAAATTGAAGCGATTGGTGCAATCTATCACTCAAAGGAGTCAATCGTTTTGGGCCCACTAGAAATTTTCGCGACCCTTAATGGTATTATATACAAAAAAGATACCAATTTATTATTGTAAATAGCATAAAGATTTTATGAAAATCTAAACGGAATTAAGAAATCTGAAAAAAGAGTTGTTTTGATATTTGTGTTCTTGTCATTGGTTCAGATAATGTAATATTAAAAAAATTGTAGTAGAGATGTGCCAACTCGGAAGAAACTCGACTCGAGTTAACTTGAGTTGAAATTCACGTAACTCGAGTTACGCAACTCGAATTAGCGGAACAAAGTTGTGTCAGTTTGTTACAAATTATTTTATATTTGTTCCTCCATCCAAGATAATTATTATTACTTAACTTAATAGGTATATTTTATTGGTTTGCGTATAGACAATTTTCATAAAATAATATCATTCTAACTTTATGACGTAGCGTATATAATAGTTAATGTTATTAATAATTTAACTATCACGTATTATACTTAATCAGCTTATTGATATTACATAATATATCAATAAATTGTTCGAATTAGTAAGTCGAGTTCATCACTAAATTGTAGACAGACACTGAATTGACCGTAAGATAAAGATGCGACTCGAGTAGAATTTTGTGACTCGAGTCACTCGGGTTTTATCATGTCACTGTAGTTGTACTCGAGTTTTTGAGTTATGCGAATTAACTATTTACAGTCCCTGCATCGATTGAAGTTTATCACTCGAGTTGATAATAGCGATTACCTTAGTTAAAGCATTTTTAAATAATAATAATACTGTTTGATAATTAAATTACTAGTTTAATTTTTTTTAAATTATAGTTTTTAATACAATATAAAGTGGAATTTCTATATTAATATACTTTTTAAATAGGTACCTTTATTAAATAAGTAATATGTGACAATATGAAATAAAATACAAATATTTATTATTTATTTATTTGTAGTATTTCCATGTCTTTTATTTACTACACACATGTGTAGCATTTCAAAATCTATAAACTGCTTTTCGCATATCTTAAAAATCGCTTCCATTTTTCACAATAAGCCACGCTGACGATTTTGTTTTGTTGTTTCATTGTTATCATTCATACTTTAAACAAACAAGTATATTTAAATCACCTTTTATGTTATGCACTACTTATACGAAGTAAAAAAAAATAACAATGATAGCACAATCACGATATTATAAATCAAACTAAGTTCATATTTGACTACAACATGCCAGATGCAAGTTTCACGCCCGCGGCGCCTTATACTATGTGAATTAGTTGATTAGATGATAGAATTAACGAATTAGTGAACTGACATCTATCTAGCGCTCTCCGAATCCACACGGTGCGTCGAGTTGACTCGGTAACTCGAGTGCAAGCGGACTCGAGTAAAATTTATTTTCACTCGAGTACCGAGTTACACAGATTCACTCGATTGAGTCGAGTGAAAACAGAGTTCGAGTTGCATCACTACTTTAAGAATAAAGTCTGTGATTAATTGTTATATACTTTAAAATAATTTTTAGTAGCAAACTAGCAAAATTAATTAATAGCTAAAAAGTTTATACGTGTTTGTTTACAAGACAATAAAATAAATATCGTCTCATCGATGCACAAGTGTTTAACATATAATGGATAATATCTATTTTTCCTTTTTATTTTTTTGTGGTCGCATGGTAAAATTGCCAATGACATTCGAAATTGAAAAATGAAAACTAATGAGTTTAGTTAATATAAGAGTATGTATCACAGAACACAATTACTCTCTAAGGTATGTATGTAGTACAAGAGTTTACTTTTATACCTAGAATTTTGGAAAATCTAAATAAGATCTATAATTTATGATGAATTACCTAAAAAATGACAAACACAAGTCTTAAAACCTTATTAGTATGTTAAAAGTGACAAAGTATTAAAGTTTTATGTTATTAGTAAAATCTAAATTAAATAATAGATGGAATAAATACATAAATGAAGTTTTTGTATGTTATAAGAAAATTAGAATCTATGGGTCGAGGGATTTAAAGATTTCTATTTGATGTAGCTTCATCGGCTTTGAAGAGCGATTCATTTAACTGCATTTAGGTATAAATACCTTATGTATTCAACAAGTTGCTCCATAAACTTGACAATACCAAATGGCATTAAACATGGATCCTGAATTTATGCCAGCCATAGTAGATAGACAATATAGATAGTACATATATTTACGTGTAAATAAGTACTTATTACTTGTACTAGAAGCAAATACACAGTTTGCATAAGTATTGTAACTTAGTTAAGCCATTTTTACTTGTGTAATGGTTATATCCTTGTTGATCAGATGCTTCTCTTATCCTTAGACTGATGTGTTGTTAACTCTGCAGACAGGAATATTATTTTGTCATCTACTATCAGATAATTAATATAAAATAATATCCTTTTCCCCTACATGAAACTAATGAAAATAAGAAAACAGACAACTTTTACATAGTCAAATATTGTTGATGTAAATCCATAACTACTATTTGTGTATTTGATCATATGGAGCTGATTAATGGTGTATATTTTATAATAATTTCTTATTTATTTAACATACAGGCAGAGACAACAAAATACTGACAGAAATATGGAAATGTCTTATACAATATTCATTAAATTTTTTCAGGTGGATCGCTTAGAATAAATGTGTATGTCTTGTAGGCTGAAATCTTGCAGAGCTGCTCGTAGGTAGAGACAAAAGTATATGGACATTGAATACAACAGTCTTATATGTATCATATCTCACAACATTGATAATATCCTTCTGATTCATGTTATTATCAAGTTATTTTGAAAATATCTTTAGAAATGATAATGATTGACAATAATAAATACAATTAAATTATACATGTGTTTTGTCATCCTTACACAACCAGTTTAAAACATCTTACTTCATATTTATCAGTGTGTAATAACATAGATAAACATGATATTACCTAGTCATTTTGGCATCAATGGTGTTTGGGGTATGATAACTAATCAGTTAATATATTTTAAAACAAAGTTTACACACTGCACCTTTACTATTCAACCAAAACATATTAAAACAAAGTCTTGACACTGCACCTGTCTGTCTGTCTGTTCCATTATTAGATTACACTATAGACTGCTTTGGAAATAATTACAACAATATATGCAGTGGCATTTTACTTTGTGTTTTATCCTTATACAACCAGTTCAAAACAGCTTTCTTACTATATAGCATTTTAAGGTAATATTATAAATAGACATATTATCCGTTATTCATCTTGGCTTTAATCATATTTATTTAATTACTGTAATAGTGTGTGTGATTTATATTCACTAATCAATTAATACCTGTAAAAATAGTCTCCACACCACGTTTGTTTGTCTGTGCACTGTTTTTCCGGAACTGCTAAAAGGATTTTCCATCTATCTTAAAATATCTATAATTGCTGAATGTACCTACAACTTTGTTTAATACTATTAATTATTAAGCTATTCTATTCTATATACACTATTCTAACTCATAATATCGGTGAAAACTACTAGAAAATCGCTTTTAGTTTGTTTTAAGGTTATTGCGATATTCATATTTTAATTTTTAATTTCTCAGAATTTCCGTTAGATGCGATAAAACTAATATTAATTTTGTAATCTATAGATTATAAGGAATAAATCAACATACATTTCATTGAGGTTCACTAAAATTCGTGGTGGGCCTATTCTCCATACAAAAGAAACTGTCTCCTTTTCGCTACAAGGTGTTGTCGGTGAATGACACAGTGAATTGCAATTATTCCTGGTATTATTCTTTTAAGATGGCTTATAAACCCACGATATCGCCCGAACATGGCAGGAGCTCCATCTGCTACCACCGAAATAATGTTTGTAAATGGAATAGATTTTTCTGTAAAAAAATCGCTCAGGACATTAAATATCGATTCGCCTTTAGTGTCCGACTTCAAAGTTTTTGCGAATCGAACATATGCCAATAATAATGCTTCATTACCAGGCAAAGTAGACTCGTCCAATTGAATAGAAAAATGAGTGGTTAGCAGATAATTACACAAGAAGCTTTCTTTATCAGAGCTCATTTCATCAATACGTCTTTGTACAGTGTTGTTACTTAAAGGAATTCTTTTGAGTACGTCAAATGGAGGTTTGTGTAGAACAGTTTTTAAAATCTCTTTAATAGCGGGTAAAATTAACTCTTCTCCGATGGTAAGCGGTTTTCCAGATTTCGCTACAAGCAACGAAATATTGTAAGATGCCCGCAAGCCATCATCATTACTTTGAGACGTTGTAGCAAACATATTATTTACGGTAGGTCTCTTTTCATATTTTTCCTTCAAAGTTTGAATGTATTTCAGATATTTACCTATTTTTCAGGATTACACCTTCTTAGATGGTCTTCGAGCTTCCATGGTTTCATAGAGTCATTGCTCAGAACTTTATTGCATAAAAGACACATAGGCATTCGTTTATCTGCCGTTGATGGAAGAAAACCAAATTTCAAATCAACACTGTACTGTTGACATTTCTTCTTAGATTCATCAGTAGTGATCTGTAAAAAAATGTTTGTTTTTGAGGCGATTTTACCAGAATATGGCTATTATAACACAACAGAATAGAATTATTGCAATAAAAAAAAAATGCCCGCGGAAACACCGCTCTTTTAATGAATCGCCGTCGTCGCGTAAATAAATATTTTTAAACAAAAAAGTACCTAGGTACCTAAAGTTTAATCTTCCCTGGCTTTTTGTTCTTTTCTAGAAGTTTTGAATAATCTCTAGTATTTAATTTTTACTACATAACTACTTACTACACTCAAATAGTAAAACAAATATAATATGATTGATAAATTACAATATACAATAAAAATATTTATAACAAATAGGCAGATACTTACTTTTTCCGGCACTGCAAACACTGACATCGATTCACTCAAAGTCACACTTTTATGTTCAAAATCCCGGAAACAAATGAGTAATTTTTTTATGGGCCCAAAGCAAGGGACTACCCTCCGGGAAGCGGGGAAGGGAGGTGGTGAATGCTCGTAGCATACCACGCAGCCTTCTGCGTGGTTATGTGGGACTCACTATGAAGTGCCTACACACTAAAAACCACCTGTGGGACTGGCTTTGGCCTGTATGGCCTTTCTGCCGAATCGGAAGAGACCCCTAATATCGAAAGCGACCCCTAATATCGGAAGCGACCCCCGTAACGTTTTGTTCGTATTTATACTAATGTAGATTGCAAGCACAGCGCAAGTCGCATTTCATCCCTTTGCAGGTCTAAACAAGCATCCCGGACGAGCGGGCGCACGGGCGGCACTTTGCAAGTCTCGACATGTGGTGTACACTTGTACTATTATCTATTGTTCTATTCAATTCTGTGTTTGAACTGAGTCTCGAATATTTTTGAGTACCTACCTGCCTACGTTGATAGGTAAATCCAAGCCAAGATTTTTGTTCTTTATTATGAAAATCAGAAAATTTTTCGTGGACCCCCACTTACAACTTGTGAACCCCTGTTTTCGTTTCACGTCTACTTGGACCCCCGTGTGGTCACCTATGGACCCCTGGGGGTCCACCTGGACCGCTTTGGGAACCTACAGTTTAAAACATAATTGGTTTCTTAAATAATAATTACCGTTGCGTTGATTTAAGTGTTTGTTCAGGGCCATGGAAACGCTTTAGCACATATCCGCAGCCCCACCAACACCGTCCGCCCCATGGCAGCCCCTCCTATGGAGAGCACAACTCCTATCCCTTTTCTTTCTCCATCTTGTAGAAACTAAATAAAGACTGTGTCCGCTCATACCTTCACAACAAATCTTATGACGAAACAGAAAAATACCTAAACTGATTATAAAATAACTAACCCGATTTACCTACTCTCTCTTACACATACACACACATGCACGCGCAAACACACACGCACACACACACGCACACACACACACACACATGCACATACACACACACACACACGCGCACACGCACACGCACACGCACACACACACACACACACACACACACACACACACACACACACACACACACACGCACACACACACGCACACACACACACACACACGCGCGCGCGTGCGCGCGCGCGCACATACACATGCATTCATTTCTCAATTTTATAATTAATAATTTGAATAACTAGAAATTGTTATAATTGTAGCACTTATAACTGTAAGCATGTACTTATTATATACCTACTATTATGGGGATTGAGACGTTTACTCCTTAATACGGGTTATTTTGTAACCTAGCTAGGAGTGCAGAGCTACATCCACTAGATTGAAGATAATTTTCGTTATCATCATTATTGTTAGTGCCTACCAAAGGCCACTGCTGAACGGGGGGGGGGATATTTGCCAAAGTGTCCCGCAAACCGCAGTTTTTTATTACTTTGGGTTGTTATCAGGAAGATGCTACTGCCCATCTCCTGTTTCAGTTTCCCTCTGTCGCCTCTTACGACGTCTAAGGGATGATAATGGGGTAGTGGATTTCCTTATACCGGCTTACAAGTTACGTTATTTATTACGGTGGATACTCAATATCTTTTACGTCCATTTATTTTTCATTTTTTTTTTGTACGGTGCACATTAAATTTAAACAATGGTTGTACGCACTTAGTAAATATATCGCATCAGCCGCTATTGACTCGCCGTCCATACTTGATAAACGACGCGAATATGTGGATAGCTGTTCAATTATTAACGTATGTCCGCCAAACATAGACGAATGTGCAGAGGGGCCGTTAGATGTCTAGCGGCAGTGAAGATTAAATCCTAATTAAACATATTAAAGTATGTAGCCACAAAACATTGACTAGCACAACAAGATTAATTACAGCGCAGACACGTGTCGAAACCAAGATAATGTTTATGCAGACATGTAACTGTTACGTCCGTGATTTAAGAAACATCCAACAATCCGACGACTCAGGCGTGTTTTGTATAGGGTAAAACACCCGGTAGTCAGCCCCGCACCAGTACTCAGCCTTTACAGACATTATTTCCATATAAATAGTGTTGAAATTTGTTTACACCTTTAAAATAACGTTTAATTGAATCTATATCTCCTTATTGACTAATACGCACACCTACGAACCAATATCATGTCAGGTTGACGAGCTACACTCGTTAATTTGCACTGCTGCCAAAGACATGACTAGATGCGTCGCTGTTGCAATTTTTTTCTTAAGGAAACGTGCTCGAGTTTTCGGTAAATTTTTGTGTGTATTTGTTGTAATTTGTGGTGGATAGTTATACTGTGTTACAATAAAATGTTTATTTTGTGATAAAATTAACTATTACATGCATTTTATTTGTTTAATATGTTGTAATTATTTATAATTTTTTAATTAAATTATTTATTTGTAATTTTTAAGGTAGATCCAGTACTCAGCCATAAGTGGCTGACTACTGGATTTTTCGTGATTTTCTTATATGTAGTTAAAATTAACGGAACGAATTGTACCAATTTTGCTCATTACTTTGGATTTAACTCTTATAAGGCGAAAAGTGTATTTTACCAGTAGTCAGCCGCGTACAAATGTAATTGCATGTCAGGGGCCGACCAATGGGTCTAAAAATCCAGTAGTCAGCCGTTAGTTTTGTTGCACAAAATAGTACCTTAAAACCTTTTTGATAAGGGTTAAATCTATGCACGGTTATTTTAGCATGAAAATCATTTGTTTTGGAATTCTATCATGTCAAAAATCCATCCATCAATACAAAGAAGAGCAATTAACACAAGCTATGGCGGCGATTAGAAATGGGATGAAAAGAATAGGAGCTATTTCTTCCAAAGAGTGGAGACAATTTCAGAAACAAAAAGAAGAAGTGATGCAACAGAAAAATAATGTTATATTGATTAAAAAAATAAGAGATTTGAAGCTAAAACAAAGAAAGGAGAAGAAAATCAAAAAAAGAAAGAAGAATTACAAAAAAGGAAAGCGGAAAAGCGGTTGAATTCCAAAAATAGCAAAAGGAGGAAGAAAAATACTATATGTACAATAAACAAAGTAAGATGCAAAAACTGTGAAAAGGAATTGACTAGCGACACAGAAATTATTGACTTAAAGAATATTGGATGTGACAATTGCCTTGCATGGTACATTTGAAATGTACTGAATTCGCTGGGGACATATATGAAAATTGGACATACCTAGTCGGACCATTTGTCCCAGGTAAACATATTCGTCAACAACTTCGAGCTTAGTGCTCCCAACAACTACCGGCATAGGTGTGACATGGACGTTAAACACGATTTTTATTTTGTCCATGTTCATCTTAAGACCTATCCGTTGGGAGACACTATTGAGGTCATTGAGCATAGTGCTTAGGTCCTCCAGCGATTCTGCCATAAGGACTATATCGTCAGCAAATCGAAGTCCAACTTCGACCGAGAGGTCAATCGACGGATTCAACTCTGCTGGGCAGCGTTCGGGAGATTACGACACATCTTCTCGTCAGACATACCTCAAAACCTCAAAATTAGATTGTACAACCAGTGCGTGTTGCCAGTGATGACCTATGGATCTGAGACGTGGTCCTTCACTGCTGGCCGTATGAGGAAGCTCAAAGTCGCTCAGCGAGCTATGGAGGGCTATGCTCGGCGTTTTCTGCGTGATAAACTTAGAAATGAGGATATCCGCAGTAGAACTGTCCGACATAGCTCAACGGATTGGTAAGATGAAGTGGCAAAAGGCTGGCCATATAGATCGAAGAACCGACAACTGATGACGAAGAAAGGTTCTCGAGTGGCAGCCTGTACCGGCAGGCGAAGTGTGGGCGTCCCTCACTAGATGGAGTGAGGACTTGGTAAGACATGCAAGAAGTAAATGGATGCAGGTGGCTCGGGACCGTGTTTTGTGGCATTCTTTCGGGGAGGCCTATGTTCAGCAGTGGACTTGTGAAGGGCTGTAATGATGATGATGATGATGATATTTGGAAATATACATAATAAAGAATTTGTATGCCAAATATGCAAGAATAAGTGAGAGGTTGACTACGGCGTAAGACATGGCTGACTTGTGGAGAATAAGGCATTAATCAGCCTTTAAATCCTCACTAAAAGGCTGACTACTGGGTGTTTTACCCTACCCGTGAGCTCAAACTCAAGCTCACAATTTGTTGCTGATTGCTGATGCTTATGTAAGTTTAGGTGTAACTTTAGTGCCCATGATACAGCATTAGGCACCCCCGGTCATAGCTGTTAGACGCGCCCAATAGTTTGTATTTAGCTTAACTATCATATATGCGCCATATGATGATCCTCGGTCATATGACAAAACTGAGATTCGTTTATACTCCGAGTTTTACTGTGTGTTAATATATGTAACGAGACTAAACAGAGTAACCGACAAAGTCCAACAAACAGTAGTAAACTGATCATACAATGTTTAAATGGCAACATTGTATCTGTAACAGCAGTGTAGAACGATCCACATTAAAATGGATTCATGACCTGACGGAATAGTGAATGCATTGAGAGGAGGGATTAATGGGCTAAAGGGAATTAAATGAATATTTCGTTAACATTAATAAATATTATTAATTAAATTGGATATAATAAAAAAGATAGGGTAAATATTATTTTGCGCTTTTATCTTCTTCAAAATTAAAGATTGTGGCTCAACGTCAATTTATGTATCTCATTAAGCCTTAGAGTCCCTGCCTTTCGTATAGCACACAATAGAGAGGAAATACCGTAATCCTTAATTCTTCCACTGATTGATTACGGTGATGTTTTTATACGTGGTAGAAAAAATAGCAACTTAATGCTGGTGTGTTTCGTATGGTGAGTGTAGAGAACCGAAGACACTTTTTACTGGAAAAGAAGCATTCCATCTTAGACCTTAGGGGGGCCAAACATTTGGATTTTGATTCTTAATCGAGGAAAAATCTAGAGGTCTGTGGGTCACAGCATCCACTTACCATCAAGTGGACTGTGTGTTCGTTTGTCACCCTTATTCTATAAAAAATGTGTTATTTTAACCTGAATTTAGATCTTCTTGATAAACAGGATCGTTTTCTTAATAACTCCATTCGATTAATTTTCAATCTTCGTAAATATGACCTTGTCTACTTATCGTTACCAACTTAAGTGGCTACCCATTCGTCAGCGACGAAGTATGCGCGCACTCACTACCCTATACTGCATTTTAATGACTCCTATTCCCCCCTCTTACTTAACTCCGCACTTTCAGTACCTTTGCTCCGGCCATTACAGAAACCTAGTATTAAAGTATTAAATAATTTTTGATATATGTATACATATAGTATTATTTTGTTTTGTATTAATTAACTTTAATTCATATTTCTCTCCTTTAACCTTTTACACACTTACTTCCTATTTTATCTCTGCATCAACCGATGGTTAACTGGTAGAGAATGCCTCAGGCATTAAGTCCTTTCATCATGCTGTATGGAGTTAAATAAATAAAATAAATAAATAATCGGTAGGTACCCTTGGAATTGTTGAATATTTAGAAATCTATTCTATGTGAATGAAATGATAACTCTTTATTTTTCGACGTAAAAAATTAAAATTACGTTAGTCTTCGTGTTTTTTAATCCACTACAGTTTCAAAATGGGGTCATCTGTCCGAAAAAGAAACGGCGAAATATACTCCGTAAGCAACCTCTTTTTGGTCACTTTTTTATGGTAAAATCACACATAAAGCAACACGAACCGCCGACGTACCGGACGGGAGTGGACATACGCTTGCGTATGGCCACTCTACACTACACTCCGGTATGGCCACACTACACTCCACACTACACATGGTATATAAAAGTTAATAAATACATAAGGAAAGTACAAAAATTAATAAAAAATAAGATTAATACCAAAAATTATGTTAATTTATGTAAAGAAAAGCAAGCATTGATATATGAACTTAAGTTGTATTCAATTGAGGTGGATAACATAAAAAAATGTTATGAGACTGACACAGAGTGCCTTAAATCAGAAATATTATCACTTACTAACTCCCTTCAAACTGTGTCCAATAAATATAAATCAGCCCAAAACGAAATAAAAGAACACATACTGGCTATGGATAATCTGGTAAAAACATGTAAATATAATGAGGAGCGTTTTGACTCCTTAGTTAAACATCAATGTGAGTGTCAGCATTCCATACCAGCTTCTTCAGAGTCGGTGTGTGCTGATTATATTATACCACCACCAAAACTCTATAACAGTGCCATAGCAGAGGAGCTTGAAATAAAAAATAACTCTAATATTAACAAAAATAATATAATTGTGTATAGCGGTGAAATGGGAAAAAATCTAGGCATAACTTTAAATAACTCTTTAAAGGGACAAAAAATTACAAATTGCTGCATGCCTGGAGCATCTTTTAGTGACATCCTAAATAAAATTATAGTTACTAAATTTTGCCCAAATAGTACAATAATAATTTTTGTTCGTAGAAGAGGCAGTGTAAACAACAAACAGTTATTAAGATATATTGAACAACTTAATAACTTAAATGTACACAAAATTGTCTTGTTCACACTGCCTTACATACAGGGATTGCCACAGGAAAATAATCTAAGACATAATTTAAATATTCAAATGAATAATTTAATATGTAACAATAATTTAAATTTGACATATAATTGTAATGATAATAATGACAAATTTCATTTAATTGACATAAATAATTTGATAAAAAAGTTTTGGACAAAAGATATGTATTACCTATCCAAATATAATTTAAGACAGGTAGCAAATGTGCTATCTTATTATTTACTTTTTAACTCAGCCAAGTTTTTGGCTACCAAGACTGCTTTTATGGAGCTTGATAATGATTTGACATTTCATTTGGAATCAGTTCCAACTAATTTAAATTAGTTAATGCGACAATAGAGGCAATCTCTAGCAATAATAAGAGTTTAATTATTTTTGAATGCAGCCCACAAATAAGTAATAAAAATTGTTTACACCTGGTGCATCAAAATATACAAGGCATGATGGGCAAAGAATTGGAAGTTGAATTGTTTTTAAATAGTAACAATATACATATCCTTTGTATTACTGAAATTGGCTAAAAGATTTCATGTTTAATTTCAGAAATCACCAGGTGGTCAGTTCCTTCAATAGAGGAAAAAGTTTACGTGGTGGCTCCTTAATATTAACAGATAAATCATTATTATATAAAGAACTTAAGGATATTGTGAGCCTCTCTGTTGAGCGAACTGTAGAAATGGCTTGTGTCGAGCTCGAGCACCTCAAGTGTTTACAGACACCCATGTGCTACTTATGACTATTTTGAAAGGATTGAGGAAGAAGTTCAAACTTAGTAGACAGAACAAGTCTGTTGTAATATGTGGAGACTTTAACATCAATCTCCTTGAAACTTCTTCCTTTAGTATTAAGTTTAGCTCATTGTTTAAATCGTATAATCTTGTTAATTTATTCTTCGAACCAACACGTATTGCTGGGCCTAGTGCGACCTGTATAGATAACATTTTTACAGATGTTAAGCCCTTGCATAAATCAATTATTCAAAATTTAAGTTCAGATCACTGTGGACAGTTGGTATCATTGCCTTACATACACAAAAAACAGAAAAATAAGAAAGTTGTGTTTGTTCCAATAAATGACCATCGCTTGGAGAGGTTTAGAAGTAATATAATAAAAAGACTTTCATTTAAAAATAGTGCAAATTATTTGTATGGTATGTTATTTAAAATTATAAATTGTGAATTTAGTAGAATATTTACTTCTAAAACTTTCTCTTTTAACAGTCGCAAATCATTTAATGAATGGGCGACAGTAGGAATTTATAAAAGTAGGCGAAAGTTATACGAGTTTTATAATGAAAGATCATATAATACTAGTGTTATATTTAGAGAATATGTAAAAACATATTCTAAAATATTTAAAAAAAGTATACCCCACAGCTAAGGCTTTACATTTAAGTAACAAAATTAAAACTGCATTTAACAAAATTAAAATGACCTGGCAAATAATAAATAGTGAAACGGGCAAGGTCAAACCGCGCAACTCGGATTTTCAATTAAATATTAACAATAATTTGACTCGATCTGATCAAGAAGTTGCTATGGCTTTTGAGAAACATTTTACTGATGTTCATTTTTTTGACAACAAAATTATTAAATTTTTCTCCTACTGTCGCTTGTGCTTAAACAAAATGTAAAGCCTTGTTCAAATACTTTTAAATTCCATAGAGTATTGCCAAAAGATATCGTTAAATATTTTAAAACTATTGATGTTAAGAAAACGGCAGACTTATGGAGGATTTCCGTTAAAGTTATTTTATCTATAATAGATATAATAGCACCTTATCTAGCCACTATATTTAATACAAGCGTCGAATCTGGTGTGTTTCCTGATTTAATGAAACATAGTAAAGTCATACCTTTATTTAAATCTGGTAGTACATTAGACCCCGCCAATTTTAGACGGATTTCTGTACTACCAACATTTAGTAAAATTTTTGAAAAAATAATTTTAGATCAGATCTTAGGTTTATTTAATATTAATAAATTGCTACATAAAAATCAATTCGGTTTTACAAGGGTCGCTCGACAACTGACGCTGGAGTTTTTTGTGCATGGGAGAATTCGGAGGATGCTTTGGGTATATTTTGTGACCTTTCCAATGCCTTCGACTGTGTTCACCATGAGACATTAATCAAGAAGCTACAGTACTATGGTGTCAAGAACACAGCGCTTAAACTTATTATTTCATATTTAAGTAATAGAATGCAGAAAGTTATTATCAATGGTAAACGTTCTTCCGGGTCACCTGTACTAATAATAATAATAAATATGTAACTATGGCGTCAGTAACTAGATACTTAATTATCTAGATCTACCAATAAATAATAATATCTTTCCTTTCGTTATCCTTAGGAACAGTAAAGTATGAAAAATCGACATTCCTATTGTTATTTAAGCACCCGCATGCTATGCAGTACCTTTTGGCTTTTTAAGAGGCCATAATTGAATAAAAACTGAAAAATAAATATCTAAAGTGCCAGTTATAAGAGAAAAATACTTTTTGTTAACGTAAGGCGCACGTCAGCTTGAGCGCGCGCGTTACAACCTCACGGAACTAGACCCTTGTAGGGGGCCGCGCAGCGTAGGTATATTTTCATGCCTAAAGCGCGGAGTGAGACAGGCCTGATAAGGGTAAGCACACTCTAAAAGCAAGAACCGTTATATACGTCCTAATGATGGGCACAGAACTCGTCTCAATTCTTTTATGTTATGGTTATGGAGCAATTTGCCCGTGTGATTATTTAAAAACCATCATTAATTCAATATAGCCTATCAAGACATAGGTTTCCTTCATATTTAAAATAAATAACAAGCTATTTTTCATAATACGCAACAGAGATTTACTTTTATACATAGTAGCATGTGTTCATCTATACATAAGTACAAGTTTTCGCGTATGAAATCGTGGGCATAGCTAGAACTAAATATGTATTGTATTATAGAATTCATACCTCAGTTAATAAGGTCATTACTTACTCTTTATAATTTATTTTAAATATAAAGAACTTTTTAAGTAAAACTTCTTTAGGCGCGACTCGAGGGTAACTCACATCTTTTTTCAGACGGAAGTAACTTTCAGTAAAATCTATAGTACATTACATTTAAATCTATTTCTATTCTGTTGTATATATGTAGTTCAATACTAATAATTATTATGATTATATTTTACATAAAAGGTCGGGGAAAAAGTTTCTTCATATTTTAAATACAAATTCAAGACATTTTTTTAAGATTTAATTACATTTAATTATAATATATATGTGCCATTTTGTTCGATAACTTGTTGCGATCTTGTAGGTAGTGACATAATCCCGTTGCTGTAGAAATCTTGGGATTTTTGATCTTTGATGTAAAAAATGCGACTAGTAGTTTTGACAGCCCTCTCTTGATGTTAAGCTAACACTACCCAAAGAATTCTGAAGAGACCGAAACAGGTGAAAATCTGAGGGTGCAAGGTCAGGACTATATGGTGGATTTTTTTTACACGGGGAAATGCCTACGCATACCCGCCTCGCGGGGCAAGGACGGGTTATGTCGGACTCGCACCGACTAAAACCCCATGGTGTTCCACCTTCGCCGCATATTAGCAGGGCCACGGGAACGCTTTCGCACACATCCGCGGTCCCACCAGCGCTGGCCAGCCCATGGCAGCCCCTTCTCGTTGGAGGACTTCTCCCCATTCTCCTTCTCAAGCAAGACGCATCACGAACACAAGACACGCCTTCCTCCACGGCCTACAACTCCACCTGCGTAACGGGCTCCCCCGAGTCCGATACGCGGAAGCCATGGGGCCAGGAAAATTAAGCGCTGGGTAGCACCCGGTTTCCCGATCCCAGCGGCGAATCTGGTCTTTGGCTCCGCCGCCAACCAAGTTTCAGCTGCGGAGGGTAGGAAGAGCGGCGCCTCGCAATACCGACACTCCTCTCCTCCCGCGGCCCCACCACCACCGCATCAACGGTGCGACCCCGTCAGAGTCACGGAGGATAGGGCGAGTGGCGCATCGCCATACCAACACTCCTCTTCCTCCGCGACTCCACCTCGGATGCAGCGGTAGGGGGAGAGGACACCCCTCTCGCCGCAGCCCACCGACACACATCCGAAGTGGGCTCGCCAAGCCCACTCGGAGTGGCCACCTCGGGCCGGCCCTACACCACGGGTCAGCCAAGGGGTTCCTCTTTGTTCACCGCGGGTGACCAAGCGCCCCGCCACTACAAGGCGGGAACCCGTTCGGGGGGGCTAAGACCCCCCGCCGCGACAAGCTTGACTACCCTTTGACCATGATCTTTTCCGCACGTTCTTGTCGTAGGTTATCCACTTTTCATCACCAGTGATCAATCTTTACAAAAATGGTTCGGTTTCATTACGTTTCAATAGAGAAATGTTTCTTTCAGTGAGGTCATGTGGTACCCAAATATCGAGCTTTTTTGTATAGCCAGACTTTTTCAAATGGGTCAAAACTGTTTTGTGGTCAATCTTCAATTCCTCGGCTATGTCGTAACTACTAATATGCCGATCTTGCTCCACTTTTTCAAAAATGGCATCGACTTTATCCGTATGAGAGCGACAAAACCGAGCTGCATCTTTGACATCAAAATTCCCGGACTGAAAACGCTTGAACCAACTTTGCGCTACTCTTACTGACACTGCATTAGGTCCATAAACGACACAATTTTTTTCGCATATTCCCTTTTTTGTAATAAAACTTCAGAATCTATCGAATTTCTTCGTTAGATTCACTCATTTTGACGGACAGAAAAACAATTGAAAAATGGCGGGAAAGTATGTTTAACTTTTTATTTTTATTTTTCTTAATGTCCTATATGTATTGATATTAAAACCAGCCAGATACAAAAAGTAAAACCAAAGAGATTTTTCTTCAATTTTATACAAACAAATACGAAGAAACTTTTTCCCCGACCTACATAGCTATATAAATTCTCACACTTGTCACCCGCAGTGTACGCAGAGATTACAGATATCCATTTGGCAAGTATAACGTATCAAGTGTCGAATCGATTAATCGTGTAGTGGCGGTGTAAGAATATCCACTACCCCATATCGTCCCGTGGGTGTCGTAAGAGGAAACTGAAACAAGAGATGGGCAGCAGCATCTTCCTGATAACAACTCAACGTGACAACTATGGAAAAATTCCCCCTATGAAGTTATCTATGGGGTAGGTAATAGTGTTTTATTATATAAATATGTAAAAAATTATGAATAAAACCAAAATAATAACAATAAAAGTTAAATATTTATTTGTTTTACTTCCTACCACCCATTTTTTTATTATGTAGCAACTAATCAAGTAATATGATGATAATAATAATAATAGATAATAGTTCGTTTAACAGTTTCGTTTAATAGAGAGGGCAATTATGGGAGTTTCTCTGTGAGATAGAAATTATAACGCCGTCAGAGCTAGGGCCCGCCACCCCTGTTCGGACGGCGGTTAGATAACTCATCTATGTGCACTGCAAACTGTCATAGGTGAACATCGTTACGTAAGTAACGTTGGGAATACTATATTATCATCCTTTTTACAGGCCTGCAAGACCGCGAGTCCCAAGTCCGATGAAACTGTAAAAGCCAAAAGCGCTAACAGCACTAACATCACAAATACTAGAGAGAGAGGATATCCGGAATAGAACCAGAGTAAAAGTGGCCGACATAGCCCAACAGATCAGTAAGTTCAAGTGGCAATGGCCCGGCCATATAGCTCAATGAACCGACAACCGATGGGGTAGAAAGATTCTGGAATAGCAGCGTCGTACCGGTAAGCAAAGTATAGGCTGCCCCTACTAAATGGTGTGAAGACCTGTAAGGGAAACAGAACTGTGCTTTGTGGCATTTTGTGGTTGAGGCCTATGTTCAGCAGCGCATTTGAGATGGGCTGTAATGATGATGATGATGTTAATAATAATATTCGTTTTCCGGAAGTACTTATACATACTTGAAATCCCCACATTATAAGTATATGTGGGAAGCGAAGCATGTGGAAAATTAACTCGATAATGTGGAATTAAAATGAATAAATAATAAGCTAACTGGATAGAATAACATAACAGGTTACATATTTTTCGCATATGATGACTTACATCTATTACATTTTGTATTACAGTAATTTTCTATTTATGTAACGAAATGATTATGCTATATTATGCATATGTAATAATTTCGTTTATAATATATTTCCATATCACAACGAACTTGTACGAATATCGTATAGGTCGAAGAAGACGCGGTATAATGCCTAGAACACTGGCTGACCCTCTTGTCACCAACGGCGGAAACAAGTCGCAGATACAGTTCCTTTAGGAACTTCACCGTATGTCACCCCACGGGCCAATAGTCAACTTCTTATTTGTACAGCAACTGACACAAATACGAAGTAATTTATAAGAGTGGCCTCTTATGCCGCACCGGCTCTAAACAAGGTACCGCTGAGATATCACTTAGGACTTAGCATCCTACACTAGGACTTTGCCTCCTCCTTGGCAGAAAAGGAGTCCTACCACCTTGCGTTATTATATAATAGTGGTCCTACAGCTATGCGCCAGCGGCGTACAAGGCCTGTATTACAACCGACAGCACGGACTGGGCGTGCCGAGCCTGCATATAATACTCCGCTAGAGTGATGCAACCTCTCGCTCACTCTCGATCCATCCTGTATTTAACAGATGCGCAGATATATCATTTATTATTATTAATAATCTTCTATTAATCTTATTTTTTATAATTACTTTTAATTTACTAATTATAGATCTGCGGTTACCAACCTGCCTGTTAAGCGTTGCAACTAACACAAATATAGGCAAATATACCTTATTATTAGGTTGCAACTATGGCAAAGTAGGGAATCTATGGCGAACTAAACAATTAATAAATTAAGTAATCACTTTATTTATTATTTGTTTAGTTATAAATACAATAAATATTTACACAAACACAAAATTATGAATTACACGGTAAAATCCGTTCCGTTCAGTTTTACGGATTTTATCGCGATTAATTAATTTATTTTTTAACTCCCGACGTTTTGAGTACCCTATTCCTGGACTGCGGTGTTTGACGCCTCGATGTCATAGTTATTCCGCTATACTTTTAGGTTTTAATTATTAACTTTCTACGAAGAATGAGCTTTGGTTTGGATATAAATTAAAAAAGAAGGAATAAAATATCGTATCGTAATCGATATCGATGTTTTTCGCGAGGATTTATGGTCTATCTAATCTGATATAATAACATGGGACATCTAGGGTATAATTACAAACTGCAAGCTTCCCGTAGCGTTGGTCTTTCACGTCAGCTATATTTATTCCATATAATAATATTTATTTCCATATATATCGGCTAACAACGAATCTATATATCATATACTACACAAACATTTTTTATCTGAATACATGAAAAATAGAATGCATTGCCGAACTCCTCACAAATATGTTCCTTTAACAGTTATTTTAGATGTATTTATTTACCCTATATAAGAGAGACTACATTCAAAATCAAGTTTTTCATACTTCTGTGTCTTGTAGAGGGATATTACACTTGACGGATGGTAGAAACTGACTACCTTATATTTTTCAGCGGGTCTTTATACTCCTCTGTCATATGGTAGTACAGCACACACAATCGACTATGGCCTGTTTCACCCAGTGCGGGACCCGAAGCTTGTTGTCTTGCAAAAGTTCGGGTACCAGGTGTTTATTGTCACAGATCTCTTGTGCTTTCTGAAACAAAGATTTTGTCACGTTATCTTACTATGAAGGATGACGATGAGGCGGTGGAGGTTTTCTAAACACAGTATAACTTATGATGTTTTAGGATTTCGAATGACTAGCACGTCTAGGAAAGTTAAACAATTATTTGCCCCTAGCCCTATAGAGAATTGAATTTTAGAGTTTTTGTCAGACAAAAAAAACTGTTACTGATTTTATTGTATATTAGCATTATATAATATACTTATCGATAGATTCTATTGTATAGTATTATTATATATAATTATCTGATAAACAACTTTACTTTAATATTAGTATACTAAAATATCACAGCTAGAAGTTTTAAACTAAAACTGAGAGTGAATTCCCGCCATATACTCAGGAATAAAGCATTATCAAAATAAAAGTACTTGAAATATTAAGTATTACATTTTCGAAAGTATAAAGAGACTTAGTTATTTTAACATGACTCTTGTACATATTAATAAGTTCCACTGCTAGACACAGGTCTCGAATCCCGATCACTCTCATTTATGAAAGCTGTGCGGTCGAATCTTTCGTCAAGTGGCCATTAAGCAAACTGTATTTCACTATCAACTGCACATTTTTATATAAAACAAAGGCATTTTATTAATATACATATACAATATAAAATAAACGCCTTTTGTCTTGGCATAAACTCCACAGGCTATTGAAAAGGAACATTTGAAATCACACAAAACTCACAGCTTATTCTAGAAATTATTTATTGGAAACATTGTAAAATTCTTTGGCGACAAATATATGTATGCTTTTACTCTAAGGGCGACTATGTCTACTTTTTGCGACTGTTTCACCACAGACTATTATGTGTTGACAATATGAACGTAAACAATTAATGTTTTATTTAATGTATTACTTTTTGCTTTCTGCACTCGTTCTCTATATAATATTTACATTTTAACATCTTAATACACTTATTTTTGACTAATAAACTTATTTTTTGTGTTCAAAGAGATCTTAAAATAACAAAAATCGAAAATGGTACAAATAGAAAATAGATGCATCATAATATATACGTAGGCAGTTTTAAAGAGAATATTATTTTTAATATATGTTTTTATTTGATTTTGTTCCAAGTTTGTTTCGTAAAAAATTTAAGGATTTGTATGAAGTGACTTATTAGACTTGTCCGAGTGTTGCTGTTTTTGGTAATCCAATTTTTTACGAATCGGAGAAAAAATATGTTAGGACTGTAGTAAAATACGACCGAAAATAACACTAAATCTAAATTTGGAAAGAAATGTGGGGAATAAATAATAAATACATGAGATTTTGTGCGTGACGCTCGTGCGTGACCCTTTATGTAGAATTTATTACAGGGGTGAAAAGAAAACCAATATTTCAGTGTGAAGTGCGCAATTGCATAACGATAGCGATTTCCTTATATGATTTGAAAAGTTAATCTTAAAGAACGTTTTCAAACGTGAAATTATTTATGTTAAAATAAGAACATCCCACCACGTACTCTGCGGTAAAAGGGAATTTCGTAAGGAAACCTCCATGTCAGAAATTAATTGTATGAAGTATGTTACCTCGCCTTCCGGACTCTTCTGTCCTAACCCTCATAAAAGAAAAATCTTTGCACCTAGCAGTTAGACGTGTGTAGCCGTTGCCTCAATTTAGTCTTATCTGTATGATATTTTTAATAATAAAATATCAAAACCTATAATTGCAATGCAAATAATTTTTAATTCTTCTATACACTATGGGTTAGAACCGACTTCAGAATGTGAAATTATTTTATTCTTTTAATTCTATGAAGTCGGCTTTTACTTTTTGTTAAAAGCAATTTTTTCTATAAGTGACTTCTTTATATTCTTATTATTTACATACATTTATGCGCGTACCCTACGCTACGTGACAATACATACAAAATTGAAACACAAAGAAATTTTTGAAGATTTTTCTCGAGGAGATATGTATCTGCAGCACAAATATAATATATTCATTTTCTAATACAGACCGTACGAGTTTAATCTAATACTCTATTTAGGACTAGAGCCTGGGTAGATATCACCCTCTTACCCTTTTCTGCCGGCAAATAGCAATTCCAGCACTGCTGTGTTCCATCTTAAAGGATATAGATAGCTAGTCAGCAAATAAAACAGATTCAGCATAATTACCGGCTGTGAGGCTGTAAAACTACAGATGCGTTGAAATACTTTTCAACGCATCTATAGCCTTCTTTGTTTAAAGTTGGTTGCATGTGTCTATGACATGCAGTAGCCACTTACTATCAGATAGACTGTAAGTTGGTGGTGTCAATATTTTTTTATAGAATAAGGGTGACAAACGAGCACACAGTCCGCCTGATTGTAAGTGGATGCAGTGGCCCATGGACATCTACATTTATCCTCGATTTAGAATCAAAATGCATATGCGTTGTCACCACTGAGGACCGTAATAAATCAGAAATTATTAATTTATATAAAACTGTTATTATTACTATAAGTAATAAGGATGCAATTATCACATTCGTAAAAACGGATTCTCATTCGAACTACCGTCTTTGCCGTAGACCAATTAAATTTCTTATAACTTGTCATAACAATATATATATATATATATATGTGTGTGTGTGTGTGTGTGTGTGTGTGAACTCAAATATAAGTAATCAAAGTTAGTAAAAGTAGTCAATAAACAAGAATCTTGTCTATATATAAACGCTATTTAAAATTATCATATGTAATAAATTGCGAATACGGTCGTACTTCCGTTTCAATTTGTGACTTTGCGTGCATTTCCGTTGCATTGTCATAATTTTAACGCCGCTAAAGAAATATAATTTCAAAAATTGTTTTGACTCTGACAAAACAATAAACATAATAAATTAATCACAAATTTAAATATAATACAATTAAAATAAACGATAAATAGGCGGCTACGTTATTACCATACATATATACATTTATATTATTTATGTTACGACACTAACAAATGCTTTGCATACGGTTACTTCAACTGTTTTATGTGAGGAAATCACATAGTAAGCACTAATCACAAAATTCATAGATTTCACACGTTTGCAGCTAATTGCGGTAACACCTGCTCAACTGAATCATTAAGAGTGAAGCAGGAATTGACGACGAGAATTAGAACTGTTAGCGAAATATGTCGTTAACGAGCGTGACGTGATATTAGAAGTTAGGAATTAATGCACGCAGTTACTGTAATTTAGTAGTTAGATCAAAAAATACAAGCGATACTGGTGTTTTAAGTCGAAGAGTTCTTGATAGTTTACATTTAGCAGGCCTGGTCTTTATTTGAGAGCGTCTTTAGCTTCCAGTGCAAGCAATCGATATTACAAGAGAACGTTTGCACGTTGGATACAAAAGTTTGATTCTTGTATTATTATCATCATCGTTTAAATCCACAATGAGTCGTGGTACTTAACTCCGCTATCATCAACAATGGGTTAACTGGTAGAGAACTCTAAAGAGCATTCAAAAGGGCAATCCTTCCTTTGTATTCTTTTATGGGAATGCAATGAAATTTAACCTTTGTTGCATAAATAAATAAAAAGATCGTTATAATCTGAAATGGCAATGAGAACATATAAGCGATGGTAAAGAATGGTTTTGTTTAGAACTTTTTCTACTCACTTTTCTACTTCTGCCTGCCGGTTCTTGCCGGCAAATAGAGAGAAAAGTGGCCTCCACTAAATGTACTGGCGAACTGGTAAAACATGCAGGAAGTTGAAGTATGCAGGTGTTTCAGGACTGTGCTTTGTGGCATTACTTAGGGAGGCCGGTGTTCAGTAATGGACTTGTGAAAGATTGTAATGATGATGATGATCATGACTACAAAATTTATAATAGTACCAAACCGTTTAGTACAAAAATATTTTTAATAAACCAAGTATTTGAAAACTTAAAATGCATAGACTACATAATATTATGCTCTCTGTTAATAGGTGCTAGTACCTGTTAGGTTGACTCATCAACAAGTGAACTGGGAATTGCTGTCTTTTAAAGAAAGTTTGGTAGAATATCACATTTTACTTTCGTATTAATTATAAAGCTATAATATAAATAGTATATTTTATATATTATTTTACCATTAACTTAATTGTCGAAGTTATTTGAAGTTTTTGCAAAATGATTCTAATGGTTTCAAAATGTCAGCCGATGTAAATATTCTTGCATAATATTTAAACACAGCGTGCCAAATAGATGGCTGTCTGGGCCAATTTTGTGCATTCCACGTCCACCGGACCTCAATCCACTGAATAATTTTATTTGTGCTGCATCAAATAAAAAGTGACCTGATCTGTCCATAGTATTTAGTAAATTTATCTGGTCCATAGTAGATGAGAGTAGAGAGTAGACATACGTGGCCGTGTTGCGGCAGCTGCATCTAAAATATAAGATAGACGCTATACGCGATGTATGGCCCGCTTTGGAACGGGTTTTTTTCTTTTTGCGCCCAATGTAAGGACACCCTCCGGAAGCGGGGGAGGGAGGTGGTGAATGCTCATAGCATACCACGCAGCCGGCTGCGTGGTTATGTGGGACTCACTTTGAAGAAGTGCTTACCCACTAAACACCACCGGTGGGAACGGTTTTAGCCTGTATGGCCTTTCCGCCGAATCGGAAGCGACCCCTCAGGGGGAGAACGGGTAACAAACGATTCTAACATATACTTAATTTATGTCAAATAAAGTGTTATTAAGTTTAAATGTTATTTTTTGTTAAGCCTCAATGTCCAGGTGCAATGTAAGGTAAAAATGTTTCAATATTGTTATGTAGCAAAATTTACTCCTTTTGGAAATTAGGTTTAGTTTGACAGGTTTTAGATTTGCATATAGGTTTCTAGATGATATGATTCCTGTTCACTAAGATAGTGTCGGTACACCCGGAGGCGCACTTAAGATTTTGCTTTTATTTTATTATTTTTATTGTGTTCGTTAAATAAATGTTTTTCTATTCTAAGAACAAAATAGAATACTATTTTATTCTTATGGTTATTGTAATAAAATACGAATATAAACAATAAACAAGCTAGTCTTCTGTATTCTAGATAAATGACTATACCATAGTACTACTCTACCATACGACTAGACCATAAATGACACTCATGAAACAAGATATGGGATGATCGATTCTCTTATACCTTACAACATCACTGCAACAAATTAAATACTTACATCTACAGGTTTCATTAATAGTATAAGTTGACAAATTTCTTTTTCTTCCTTTTTCTTCTAGGTTTGTAATAAAAAAGTATAGACCTTTTTCTATGTTAGTGAAGCTCCAATTTTAAGAAAATAGGCTTCCGTCCTGAACAGAACCTTGCTTTGAAAGATATCAAAGCGACGATCAATGAAACGAGATTGGTGAGTCTTCATGAAAAATGCATTGTATAAAATAAATCTGTATTCAACCGTACCAAAGCGATTAGTAAAAGAGTGCTTTTTGAGAAAAGACGCAAAATAAGGTCAAGGAAGTTAAAGAATCGAAATGAGTTTCGAGGAATTAATCTATGTGTATACATATAAATAAAATTGAAGTGTTTGTCTGTAATATAGTCATATAGTACTAGTTTCTATAAAGCTCAGGGGTTATTTGCATGCTATTGAAACTTAAACAACCATTTTTTTTTTATTTGTCAGTCTGCCTGTACGTGATAATCTTCGGAATGGCTGAACCGATTGTGATGAAACTTTACGAACAGATAGAGAGCAATGCAAGGAAGGATTTAGGCCATATTTTTTCCGACAATTTTGAAGTATTTTTTAAAAACAACAAATTGATAAAACAAATGGTCTTTGATTATCTTTAATCTTAATAACGCCACATTAATGAATTCTATCTAGACGAAACCAGGACTGGTCGCTAGTCTAAAATAAAAAAGCGATTTCGGAGACAACGTCGGGTACAGAATTTTTAATGTTTTTGTCTTCGACTACAATTTTGTACCCAGTCGCGCTCATGTTCGATTAAATATTTTGTTCCCAACTAAATGCAGTTTACAGTCTTTTCAACTTATACTACATACACACTTACGCATATTAAATGTGAGCCATCTGTCATTAAGTACTTAATGTCTTTATCTTATGAGGAAACTGAAAAATTATTAACTAAGCATAGGTGAAAACATAAACTGCTAAGCGAAATAAAAACATTCTTTCATTCACTCTCACAGGCACACATACATATACATACATACCTGTTAACTTTACTATTTGTAATCTAAAAGATGGTACATTCCATTCAAATGTTTACTATTCTTTTCGATTGTACGAATATATAATTTATCATGTTTAGTATTACAAATGGCAGAAAATATATTTAGAAAAAGAAAGTAAACAAGAAAATGTAAATATATATATATATATATATATATATATATATATATATATATATATATATATATATATATATATATATATATATATATATATATATAAATATATATATATACATATATATATATATTATTAGAAAAGAAAGTAAACAAGAAAAATGTAAACATATGTGTATATATATATATATATATATATATATATATATATATATATATATATATATATATATATATATATATATATATATATATATAGTAATCGAATCATAGACTTAGAATATAATGTACGGTCGAAGTGTGAAGTGGAAGGTCGAACATAAATGATCTAAACAAATATATATGTAACTTGTAATAACAGTTGACAATGCTAATAAAATAAAATAATATTAACCTACTTTTCGTTCACATAATGAGCGGTAAAACTGCGCATTTAATAATAATAATAGCTGCATAATATTTATCATTATGTTTTTAGACCCGGAAAATTAACGAGTTAAACCCCTAGTAGGATTATTTTTAAACAATAAAATAAATAAGTACTTAATGTTCGGACGAGTTTCTTAATTTGCTGCTGGATTTACTTCTTTATTACTTTTTCATTGTGTAATTAATGAAATAATTGTTAAACTTGCGTTATACTAAAACAGTAAAACTTAAAAACGAGATGCAACAAGTAAGTACTTGAGATTCCTAGTTAACTAAAGTAACTTATTTTGTATGCATTAACTGCCAAGAAGCGGTCATCAGTGTAATGGAACATAGATCTCTTATCGTATCGTGTAATGATTGGAGCTTGTACTTTTTCTTCTTATACTCGTTTGTAAATTTAAAACTACACGAAAAATAAGTTTTAAAATAACATATGGATGATTTCTCATATATATATATATATATATATATATATATATATATATATATATATATATGAAATATTATATACATATGATACATATAAGTATAAGTTCATATATATATTTACATCCCATGAGTAATGTCGCGTCCTACATGGGTGAAATTACCGATGATGTTGCGTCCAGTATACGGACGCAAGATTGACCCACCCTGATAATCAACAGACTTCATATTATCGGTAAACCATCTGGGCAAAAAATTGACATGGACGTTATTTCATCATTGCAATGAATTTCGGCGAATATTTTAGTTCAGCGACGTGTCGCACAACATTTGTAGGTCGCTACTTCTCGGCGTATGTCAGCGTTGTGTATGTATATTCGACTTTTTTCTCCATCTGTTACTCCGCGTATCTTGCTACCGTATATTGTAAAGAAGTTTTTATCAACTCAAATCAATGATTTAATTACTTCCTCAAAATGAGCTCCCGATATGTGCTGTACGGGGAAGTAAAAACGAATGGAGGCGGGAGGCACTTACGATTCGCGTTCGGGCACGTGGCGAATATTTGTTTATTAGATAATGGTCTCGTGGTCGGTCATTTGGAGTCCGTTTGGAGCGGTCGCTGCAAAATCTTAAAAGTGAAGTGAGAATTTTGAGATCGTCTTGTTTTCTCATAACATTTATTTGAATTGTAGATTTACTGATTGTACTGATTTTATTAAAAAAATTAAAACAACAATATTTGATTAATACAATGTTAAACATTTAATCGATCAGGCGGGTAGATTTGTTTATGACTTTGCCTTGGCAAATGGTCTGGCACAACTGGTTACTTCGCCCACACGAATCCTGAGCGAGATTAGAATGGCTCTCCAGCAGCTTAAAAACGGCAAGTCTCCGGGCGATGATGGAGTTACAGCGGAGCTTCTGAAAGCGGGTGGAAACCATGTCTCATGGCACTGCCCTTGTTGCCTCAGCCAGTATCGGAATCCTCGGCGTCGACATATCAATGCCGTGCAGTTTCGTGGTCACTTGGAAGAAAAAGTCAAATTAGCATCTAAAAAGCTTGGCGTGCTCAGCAGTGCGGGACAGTATTTCATGCCGACACACCGCCTGCAAGGTTCGGCCTCACATGGAATGCTGTTGCCATCTCAGGGCCGGGGCTCCCCATTGCCAGCTCCTTCCATTTGATCACATCTAGCGCAATGTGGTTTGAATCGTCGGTGATCGAGCTATTTCTGATCGGCTTGACTCACTGGCACTGCGAAGAGATGTTGCATCTCTTTGCGTATTTTATCGCAGCTCTGAGGATTCTTCGGACTAATTGCAGTCGCTCGATTTCACCATCGCACATTGCGACAAAACTCGCGATACTATCCATCCATACCATTTGGATGATTGGCGGTCCACCACTGTGCGATTTACAAGAAGAAGTTTTTTCTTCATCGCACAACTTCCTTGTGGAATCGACTACCAGCAGCGATTTTTCCGACCGATACGACTTAGGGACCTTCAAAAAAAGAGCCTACTCTCTTATTAAAAGTCCGGCAACACACCTGCGATTCCCTTAGTGTTGCATTTGTTTACGGGCGGCGGTCAACACTTACCATCAGGCGAGCCGCATACTCGTTTGCCCACTCTTATATAAAAATAACCAGGTATGTGCGACTCGGACTCACGCATGAAGGGTTCCGTACCACCGTTGTTTTAATTTTTATTATTTGTTGTTATAGCGGCAACAGAAATACACATTCTGTGAAAATTTCTATTGTCTACCTATTACGTATCATGAGATACAGCCCGCTGACTGACAGACGGACGGACAGACAGCGGAGGCTTAGTAATAGGGTCCCGTTGGTTATCCTTTGGGTACGGAACCCTAAAAATAACAAAGATTTCTCCGCAAGGAATCGTACGCCCGACAGCTCATCAAGTGTAACAGTTGCGCTACGAAAACCGCTATGATTTCATACGGAACAGGGACAGTCTTAAGGTCAACGCATTAAGTGAGCAAAATAAGCTAACCATATACGGAATATACAGAGTGCCACATTATTTTAATCATGAACGGACGCATGAAGTGAGTAAAACATACAAACCATATACGGAATGTACAGGGTGCCACATGATTTTAATCATGAACGAACGCATTAAGTGAGCAAAACATACAAACCATATACGGAATGTACAGAGTGCCACATGATTTTAATTATGAATGGACGCATGAAGTGAGCAAAACATACAAACTATATACGGAATATACAGAGTGCCACATGATTTTAATCATGAACGAACGCATGAAGTGAGCAAAACATACAAACCATATACGGAATGTACAGAGTGCCATGATTTTAATCATGAACGGACGCATAAGTGAACAAAACATACAAACTATATACGGAATATACAGAGTGCCACATGATTTTAATCATGAACTGACGCATAAGTGAGCAAAACATACAAACCATATACGGAATGTACAGAGTGCCACATGATTTTAATCATGAACGGATGCATGAAGTGAGCAAAACATATAATAATAATAATAATAAAACATATAATAATAAATATAATAAGGCGTAGGAAGTGACGACCCCATCGCCCGCTGACGTAACAGTTAAGTGACAAAACTGCTACGTCGGTGCAGTCAGTCAGCGCCTGCCAAAGGTGTGAGCGCCGTGCCTAGGCAAAATTGAGGGTGCAAAGGTCCGTTTGTGCATATGGCCGAACCATTAAACGGTGCCGGGCCTGGGCGTCTCCGTTAATTGACGCCCAAAATGGATGATGGAAAAAAGAGTGCGCAAGGGCCGCTGCCTGAGGTCGCCAGGGCGCGTCTGGAGCTGGCGCTGGACGCGACAGCATGCGGGTCGCCAGCCAAGCGCGGGGGCTGCAAGACCACCTAGTAGCCGCCCGCATCCATCATCCCCACCAGAGGCTTGGTGTCGGCTGGGTCTTCTCGGACTCGGCAAGCGGCACCCGCCGCTGGTGGAACACGTCATGCGTTGGACGAAAATTATGAACGCAAACGCATTGCGAGCGTATTTTAGGGCAAAAGGGGAAGAAACTGGAATGTTAGCGTATCGGGCTCGGATGCATCGCTTTTTCGCAGAGCTGGAGCCATCTGTCCATGTAACGGAGCAAAACCTGGCAGATCGAGTTCGGTACATCCTGCGCTCCAACATATTTGGTGACGCCGAACTCGAACGACTACGACGTGAGGCTGTTCCTCATCGGATGAAAATGCTTCAGCTGATAATGCGGTGCCACTAATTGCAGAGCAACCTGCGCACGTGGATACCGCCGTGGATATTCCGGTTGTGGTTAATTCAGACGATGATGAAATAGTCTCCCACAAGCTAGAGCTAATGAGGAGCATATTGGAAGAGGCTATTTTGGAAACGCGCAGTACGCCTCTCGAAAATCGACCGCGACTTCTTCGCATACCCTTAAGCAAGCGGAATCGGGCTGTCGTGAGAGCTCTCAACCCAATGCTGGTGACCTATTGGAAGTAGTTGGGACCTTTGCGAGACGGACTCAATTCTTTTGGCGCCGCACTGGCAGTTTGCCGTATTATTGGCGCCAAATTTCCCACGGCTGGACGCGCTACTAGACAAAGTAGCGCCATCCCAGCCTGGAGAAAAAGAATTGAGGACCGTATCGCAAGGGCAAGAGCCCTCATCAGCAGACTGACAAGCTTCAGGTCGGGTAATAATAGACCGAAGATTGTGCGCACCGTCAGGATGGCGTTTGCTGGGACAAATATCAGTTTGTCCCAGCCGGATATAACGCAAAACTGACGGAGCGCATAGACGACCTGAAGCAGAGAATCGCTGCTTGAAGCGGATTCGGCGATATACCGAGAGGTCGACACGGTTCAACCAGAATCGTCTCTTCCAGAGTGATCAGAAGAGGCTCTATGAATCATTGAGCGGCTGATGGTACGTGGAACGGGCTCAGCACCGAATCAGGCCGACACTATCGCATTCTGGCGCGGCCTGTGGTCAGAGCCCAAACCACAGCGAGGGCCCTTGACGGAAGTTGTGGCGAGTCAGTGTGCGAGTGTTACGCCCATGGACCCCGTCATCATAACGCCGGATGACGTAGCTGAGGCGGTCCGTAGGGCCCTGAACTGGAAAAGTCCGGGACCTCGACGGACTGCATCACTACTGGCTGAAGGGGTTCGTGGTGTGTCACGCTGTGCTCGCCCGACAGTTTCAAGAGGCTCGACCAAAAGTCACCCCAGCCTCTTCACTACTGGGATCACTCATTTGGTTCCTAAAGACCGGATTCCACAGACCTGGCAAATACCGCCCCATAACGTGTCTACCTACCATATACATTAACATCCATTTTGAGCGCGAGAATCACTCGTCACCTGAACGCAAATCAGGTGATGTCGCGCGCTCAAAATGGATGTCGCGGTGGTCGTGGAACCAAGGAACCACTCCTCATTGACGCGGTCATTGGCAAGGTGGTTAAACGCAACTGTCGGAACCTCTCCGCCGCCTGGATAGACTACAAAAAGGCATTCGACTCGGTGCCTCATACATGGCTGAAGAGGGTCCTCGAGCTGTACAAGGTTGACTGTACAGTTAGAGACTTCCTCGGGCAGTGTATGGGGCAGTGAGTATGATCCTTTGTCATCTAGGCGAGCGGATGACGGCTGCGGAGAACCACATAAGGATAAGAAGGGGTATCTTCCAGGGCGATTGTCTGAGTCCAATCTGGTTCTGCCTCTCTCTAAACCCTCTCAGTACCTTACTGGAGGGTTCTGGGAGGGGATTTCAGCTTCGGAAAGGAGGTACAAAAGTGACTCACCTTTTCTATATGGATGATCTCAAGTTATTCGCCTCCAGTCGCTCACATCTTGTGGAATTGCTAAACATCACTTGTGATTTTAGCAATTCTATTAGAATGGAGCTGGGGACGGATAAGTGTGCGGTCCTCCATGTCGAAAGGGGTAAGGTTGCTAACTCTGAGGGCATAGATTTATCTATGCCCATCAACATAAGGACCCTTTCCCAGGCTGAAACATACCGATACCTGGGTATGTCACAGAACATAGGTATCGATGAGGCGGATATGAAACAGTCAGTTTGCGATGTGTTTTATGCACGCTTGACAAAAGTGCTCAACAGTCTTTTGTCGGGTGTGAATAAGACACACGCATATAACGGTTGGGTCATGCCTGTCCTCATATATACCTTCGGCATGCTCAGGTGGACTCAGACCGAACTGAACGCTCTGGATAGAAAAGTCCGCACTGTTATGACGTCACACAGGATGCATCACCCGAGATCGTCAGTAATGAGGCTGTACTTGCCGCGGAAACATGGTGGGCGCGGTTTTGAGCGCTCTCACCATGCATAATCGCGAAGTGTGCAGCCTGTAATTACTTTCTGGCGAGATCGGATGATCCATTCTACAGGGACGTCATTTCGTGATAAAGGGCTTACTCCTCTATCCTTAGCCAACGAGCAATGGCAAGACCAGCAGTACAGTGCATTTCCGACCGGGAGACCGTATGGAAGGAGAAGGAGCTCCACGGGAGGTTCTAGGCGCCTCACATGAGCCTTTCGTAGACACAGTCGCCTCCTCCACTGGCTACGTTTCGGTGACCTCTTTGGGAAACCGAGGGTTTTGTCTGTGCGATACAGGATCAGGTTATTAAGACCAACAATTATCGGAGATACATCCTGCGATGGCGCCGTCGACATCTGTCGAGCTTGTCGCCATCCCGGCGAGTCACTTAGGCATGTCATCTCCGGTTGTTCGGCGCTTTCTAACACTGAGTATTTGCACAGACACAACCTAGTAGCCAGGATTCTACCCAGGAGCTCGCTCTGAAATACGGTCTCGTGGATAGGAAAATGCCATATTAAGTACTTGCCGGAAGCCGTGCTCGAAAATGACCGCGCCAGGCTCTACTGGACCGGGCCATCATCACGACAGGACTATTCTTGCGAATAAGCCTGATATTGTGCTGATGGACCGGGCACAGTCAAGATATTTTGGTCGATATTACCATTCCTTATGACGAGAACCTCGTGAAAGCCGAAACAGATAAGCTGACAAAATATCTAGACCTGGCTCACGAGGTGACCGACATGTGGGGGGTCTGCCGACCGAAATATTCCTGTGGTCGTTTCTGCGAACGGCTAATCCCGTCAGCCTCTCGGGTCATCTGAGGCGACTGGGACTCCGTGAAGGACCGCTCCGTGCTCAAATGCAGAAGGCGGTGCTCCTCGACACCGCCCGCATCGTCCGCCGGTTTCTTTCCCTTTCCCCTAACCCTCGGCCGTTTGGTCTCCCCTGCCGGTCTTCCATTTGTTGGGTTTTATTTATTTATGTATTATTTGTGTTAGTATATTTAATATATATACATTTATATTTATGTATATTTATTTACTATATTTCTTTTATATACATTTATTCAGCCCAACAAATGAGTATACTTCAAAATATCCCATAATAATAAGCCCCTAAACAACCACGTCCTGATTGACCATCTTATCACGTGGGGGCGGACACACGATTGAAAAATTACTGGCGTGGCTAACGTGGCTCTGGAAACCCATTAAACATGGAGACCCGTTTAAAAAGAAATTTAGGACCGCTGCCCGGGGCAATCGCCGGGGCACACCTGGAACTAGCGCTGGGTGTCTCAGCATGCGAACCGTCAGCGGTGAGGAGTTGAACAGGCGGGCCCTCACCGACAAAGATGCTACAGCCGAAACCAGTGACGGTGGTGACAGATTGACTGACCGAACAGACAGTCCTTTAGAACCAATCAGCCCAAGCACCATTTCATACACACCTTCCAGACCATCATCACCACCGATACCATCGTCACCTTCCATATCTTTATCACCTCCTATTACTAGTTCTCATACAGATTCATCCTTGCCAACCTTGAATGTTGCGCGGGGGGTAAATACCTTCCCGCGTCCACCAAGGCTGGGAAACCAAGAGTTCGCATGAGATGGAGTAAGGAAGTAAACATATTTATCATGCGAACCTACTTTCACATCACCAAATTAGAGACCGACATGACCACATACAGACAGCAATTGCATGAACGTTTTACAAGACAATACCCAGAAATTAGTGTAACAGAACAACGTATTTCCGATCAAAGAAGAACAATAGTAAGGAATAAACTTTTATCTCAAGAAGTAATAGATCAACTAAAAAGAAAAGTACGTGCACAGTTAGAAGATTTAAATCAAAATCCTATCCCAGAAACACATACACCATCAGAAACTACTCTACAAATACCACCACAATCACCCTCTCAAATGCAACATAACAAACAATCTCAATCTTACAATCAATCACAATCAAACTCACAAAGTATACATAGATCGCACATCCACACAACCGAGAGCATAACCATAATGCTAGAAAATGATATTGAGACTTTAGAAAATGTCGATCAAAATCAGTTATCAGAAACGCACATCCAAGAAATACGACAAACTGAAAACCGCTCTAACTCAATATTCAGGTATGGATCCAGCAGCTCGTCCAAAACAACCCAAACTTAAATACACCCCAAAACTGTCTCATCTAGTACATTTATTTAATCGTATCATACTAAACCAATATATATCCGAAGACACACAACTTGTAGATGTACACATTGATATATTGCACAGCGTTAGTCATTTCTGAAGAACTTAATTATAAAATAACAGAATACACAGACAGCACAAGACCAATAATCATAAACAAACCATCATGGCAACAGAGACTCGAAAGAGATATAGAAAAATTACGAGCTGACTGCGGTGACTAACACAATATATCAACAATAACAGATCTAACAAAGTAGTCAAAGAGTCGAGGCAATATTTAAGAACATGGCCAGGCACACGAGACATGAAACGACAACAGAAAACCTGAAGAATTCTTAGACACTTTAAAACAAGCTCGCTAAAGTCCATAGGCTGAGGAGATACAAGAAGGCACAAGAAAGCAAAATGATAACGCCATGTTTGCTAATAACGAAAAAACTTTTACAGAAATTTACAGAAACCACAAATAGACGTAACAACCGACATCAACACCGAACTACCAACATCGGAACAATGGAGACATTCTGGTCAAGCACATGGGAAGAGCAAGTGCAGCTTAATGATAAAGCTGGTTGGATAGCAGATGAAGAATCTAAGTGGAGCGCACTGGAAGAAATGGAATTCGTCGAGATATCTGAATCTGATATAAATAGTATTACAGCAAAACTACACAACTGGAAATCACCTGGCATTGATAAAGAACATAATTACTGGTATAAAAAACTAGACTCATTACACAAAATTATCGCTAAAACTTAACAGACATAATCTTAGGACAACAAAATATACCTGAATTTATTGCAACAGGAATAACACATGTTACCGAAGTCTCAACACTCCCCACAACCGTCCCAATACAGACCAATTACTTGCCTACCGACAATATACAAGATCCTAACTTCAGCAATCACAGCTAAAATCACATAGAACGCCACAACATAATAGCGGAAGAACAAAAAGGGTGCAGACGAGGCCATATGGGTGCAAAGAACAATTAATTATAGATTCAATAGTCCACAAACATGCCGCCACAAAAATAGAAACCTTCATTGTACCTACATAGACTACAAAAAGCTTTTGATAGTATTTCACACTCCTGGTTAATTCAAGTATTACGTATATACAAAATAAACCCAAAATAATAGACTTCTTACATCATATCATGTCCCGATGGAAAACTACACTCCAATTGAATTACCACGACATCATAAGAACTCGACAGATATTTATTAGGAAACGTATTTATCAAGGTGACTCCTGAGTCCTCTATGGTTCTGTCTTGCACTGAACCCCTGTCTCACCTACTGCATCAGTGCCAAGCCGGATATAGACTCAAACACACCACCGCAGAAGATATCACTATCTCACACCATATATATTATGGATGACATTAAATTATACTCAAAACAGAAAAAGAAATGAAAAATTAATAGACACTACAACAGATTTTAGTAAAGACATCAACATGCAGTTTGGACTAGATAAATGCAAACACTACACATAATAAGAGGCAAAATAAAACCAGGCGACTACACAATTAACACTACTGATACAATCACAGCTATGGAACCGACAGATCTATATTAATATTTAGGATACAGACAACTCAAAGGACTAGATCATACAGCAATTAAACACACACTGAATACAGAATACAAACGAAGAGTAAACGCAGTATGCAAAACACATCTCGCTGGAAAACATCTTATTAAAGCATTAAATACGTACGCGATCCCAATATTAACACTTATTCGTTTGGAGTTATTAAATGGTCTAAAACTGACATACAGCAAATAGAAAGAACCACACGCACCACACTTACCAAACACAATAATTTACACCTAAACGCAATAGAAAGACTCACAATCAAACGACAAAATGGAGGAGAGGCCTAATAGATAATCAACACCTTTGGCAGAAACAAATTAGTAACCTCAAAACATTCTTTCACAATAAATCTGCACTAGTGACATTCATAAAGCCGTAGCCCTAAATGATTTTAACTACACTCCACTTAACCTAAATGAACACACAGACACACAACACAATAACACTAATAACCCACAAAACAAAAGTTAGAGGACTGAAAAAGAAAGTCCTGCACGGACGACACCCATATGACCTGGAACAACCACATGTAGATACAGTAGCGTCAAATAAATGGCTTAAAATTAAACTATTCCTGGAAACTGAAGGGTTTATCATCGCAATACTAGACCAGATCATCAACACTAAGAACTACAGGAAATATGTCATTAAAGACCCCACAGTAACCAACGATAAATGCTGCAAGTGCTTCACCCAACCATAGACAATACAACATATAACAGGGGCATGTACAACTCTTACACATACAGACTACACTCACAGACACAACCAAGTAGCAAACATCATTCATCAAAACTAGCACTCAAACATAAACTTATACAAGACACAAACACGCCCTACTACAAATACACTCCACAAACTATTTTAGAAAATCCTACACAAACTTTACTACGACCGCGCCATACTTACCGACAGGGCCATTCACTATAATAGACCAGACATAACACTACAGGATAAATAATGATTTCTTATATTTACGCGAACACTACACATTGAATTAAACTACTTTTACGTATTATATCGCGTTTAATTAACTTATTTTATTAATTCCGACGTTTCGGGTGCTTTACAGCACCCATGGTCACGGGGACTGAGTGATTGACGTCCCAATGTCAAAGTTAATCCGGAGTACCTTCAGCTTTTTAATTATTAATTTTGGTCCGATCTACGCAGAATGGACTAACTGTGTCTTGAAGTCTTGCAGTGGTATGCTTGGGTTTAGTTTTAATTTTATTAATTATAGGATCCCAAGCAGGTGGCAGTACCCAGCCTCCTCTCTATTGAAATTAGGATGTTTTTCATTTCAATAGCCTCACGTATCATCCTTGGCAGGAATCGATGTCTTTCGCGAGAATCTGTGGTTTATCAAATCTAATGTAATGGCGGGGCCGTCTAGGATATGATCACAAACTGCAGACTTCCCGGAACGTTGGTGCTTCACGTCAGCTATGTGTTCTTTTACGCGGGTTTTAATAGATCGTTTTGTTTGCCCTATATATGAGACCACATTCACAATCAAGCTTGTACACTCCTGCATCTTGTAGAGGGATATTACACCTGACGGATGGTAAGAACTGACTAATCTTCTTCGGCGGCTTGAAGAATTTTCTAATAGAAGCTCGCGTCAAGATGTAGCCAATCTTGTCTGTGACACCTTTGACCTATGGTAGTACAGCAGGCACACGCTCGACTGTGGCCGGCTTCACTCGGTCATTGTGACGTAGGCGCGGACCCGAAGCTTGTTATCGTGCAGAACTTGCTTGACGTGCTGAAGCACGGCGGCCAGGTGTTTGCTGTCACAGATCCCTCGTGCTCTCTGTAACAAAGATTTGCCCACGGTAGCCAATGTGAAGGATGATGGTGATTCACCATTTAAATATCTGTTTGTATGGGTCTTTTTCTATACACGGGTGACCTATGGTGTTGTTAGGATTTCGAATGACTAATACATCTAGGAAAGCTAAAGAATTATTTGCCTCTAACTCCATAGTAAATTGAATTTTAGAGTTTATGGAATTAAGATGTTCTAAAATGCAGTTACTTTGTCTGATGGTAAAATTGTGAAAGTATCGTCTACGTACCGCTTGTAGAACCTTGGAGTTACTGGTGCAGTAAAGGCTTTTCCTCAAAGTCCTCCATGAAAATATCGGCGACAATGGGAGATACCGGTGAGCCCATTGCAACACCATCTACTTGCTTGTAAAACTCTTCCTTCCACAATAGATAGCCAGATGTAAGGCAATGTCTAAGCAATACTGCATATTCTGCTGGCATGTTGTTTTCCTCTAGTTTCCTAGTTACAATTGAGATGCAGTCTTCAACAGGTAGGCATGTAAATAGAGACTGAACATCAAACTGACCATAGTTTCATTCTCGGTAAGACATAGGTCTTTTATCTCACTAACAAAATGGTATGAACTTAGTGTGTGCTCTTGTGTGTCCTCTGAGTAGTGATAGTGTTTTTAAGAGTTGAGCCAACCTGTAAGTTGGCGAATCGATCTGACTCACTATTGGACGTAATGGAGCGTTCGGTTTGTATTTTTGGTAACCCATACAACTTCGGTGGTTTGGCACACGCAGGTATTATCGAATTGACGTCTACCTTAGCATTACCTTTATCTGCGCGGAGAATCGTTAAATCTGGTCTGTTGCGTAAGTTTTCAATGCATTAATTTCATCCTTCGGAAGAAATACACAAACCGAACGCTCCATTACGTCCAATAGTGAGTCAGATCGATTCGCCAACTTACAGATTGGCTCAACTCTTAGCAAAAACACTATCACCACTCAGAGGACACACAAGAGCACACACTAAGGATTCATACCATTTTGTTAGTGAGATAAAGACCTATGTCTTACTGACAATGAAACTATGGTCAGTTTTGATGTTCAGTCTCTATTTACATGCCTACCTGTTGAAGATTGCATCTCAATTGTAACTAGGAAACTAGAGGAAAACAACATGCCAGAAGAATATGCAGTACTGCTTAGACATTGCCTTACATCTGGCTATCTATTGTGGAAAGAAGAGTTTTACAAGCAAGTAGATGGTGTTGCAATGGGCTCACCGGTATCTCCCATTGTCGCCGATATTTTCATGGAGGACTTTGAGGAGAAAGCCCTGCTTACTGCACCAGTAACTCCAAGGTTCTACAAGCGGTACGTACACGATACTTTCACAATTTTACCATCAGACAAAGTAACTGCATTTTAGAACATCTTAATTCCATAAACTCTAAAATTCAATTTACTATGGAGTTAGAGGCAAATAATTCTTTAGCTTTCCTAGATGTATTAGTCATTCGAAATCCTAACAACACCATAGGTCACACCGTGTATAGAAAAAGACCCATACAAACAGATATTTAAATGGTGAATCCCACCATCATCCTTCGCAGTTAGCTACCGTGGCAAATCTTTGTTACAGAGCACGAGGGATCTGTGACAGCAAACACCTGGCCGCCGAGCTTCAGCACGTCAAGCAGGTTCTGCACGACAACAAGCTTCGTCCCGCGCCTACGTCATAGTGACCGAGTGAAGCCGGCCACAGTCGAGCGTGTGCCTGCTGTACTACCATATGTCAGAGGTGTCACAGACAAGATTGGCTACATCTTGAAGCGAGTCTATAAGAACATTCTTCAAGCCGCCGAAGAAGATTAGTCAGTTCTTACCATCCGTCAAGTGCAATATTCTCTACAAGATGCAGGAGGTACAAGCTTGATTGTGAATGTGGTCTCTCATATAGGGCAAACAAAACGATCTATTAAAACCCGCGTAAAAGAACACATAGCTGACGTGAAGCACCAACGTTCCGGGAAGTCTGCAGTTTGTGATCATATCCTAGACGGCCCCGCCATTACATTAGATTTGATAAACCACAGATTCTCGCGAAAGAACATCGATTCCTGCCAAGGATGATATGAGGCTATTGAAATGAAAAACATCCTAATTTCAATAGAGAGGAGGCTGGTATTGCCACCTGCTTGGGATCCTATAATTAATAAAATTAAAACTAAACCCAAGCATACCACTGCAAGACTTCAAGACACAGTTAGTCCATTCTGCGTAGATCGGACCAAAATTAATAATTAAAAGCTGAAGGTACTCCGATTAACTTTGACATTGGGACGTCAATCACCTCAGTCCCCGTGACCATGGGTGCTGTAAAGCACCCGAAACGTCGGGAATTAATAAAATAAGTTAATTAAACGCGATATAATCCGTAAAAGTAGTTTAATTCAACTACAGGATAAAGTAAGTAAAATCACCTACCTAATAGATATTGCAATACCCAACACACATAACTTACAAAAACAATAGGTGAGAAGATAAGCAAATATGCAGAGCTTAAAGAAGAAGTGACCAGAATCTGGAGACAAAATAAAGTTTATATAGTACCCATAGTCGTCTTCACCACGGGTGTCATACCCAACCATCTCCACCATAGCCTCAAACTAATAGACCTGAAAGACTCAACGTACATTATACTCCAAAAGCCGCAATTTTAAATACCTGTCGAATTGTCAGAAAATTCATGCAATTGGAAGAAAATGAAATAGCTACCCATAACACCCACCTGCATAAATACTCACTACACGCTGCATTTACTTGGCTTCGGCCCGTATATGCAGTCAGAACTAGCCAAAGAGCTAAGAAACAGAAATGTTTTCCTATTTATAATAATAACATCCATTTTGAGCGCGAGAATCATCCATTTTGAGCGCGAGAATCTCAAAATGGATGTCGGGGCGGTGGTCGTGGAACCAAGGAACCACTCCTCATTGACGCGGTCATTGGCAAGGTGGTTAAACGCAACCGTCGGAACCTCTCCGCCGCCTGGATAGACTACAAAAGGCATTCGACTCGGTGCCTCATACATGGCTGAAGAGGGTCCTCGAGCTGTACAAGGTTGACTGTACAGTTAGAGACTTCCTCGGGCAGTGTATGGAGCAGTGGAGTACGATCCTTTGTCATCTAGGCGAGCGGATGACGGCTGCGGAGAACCACATAAGGATAAGAAGGGTATCTTCCAGGGCGATTGTCTGAGTCCAATAAATTTCTAGGTTCTGCCTCTCTCTAAACCCTCTCAGTACCTTACTGGAGGATTCTGGGAGGATTTCAGCTTCGGAAAGGAGGTACAAAAGTGACCCACCTTTTCTATGGATGATCTCAAGTTATTCGCCTCCAGTCGCTCATCTTGTGGAATTGCTAAACATCACTTGTGATTTTAGCAATTCTATTAGAATGGAGCTGGGAACGGATAAGTGCGCGGTCCTCCATGTCGAAAGGGGTAGGGTTGTTAACTCTGAGGCATAGACTTATCTATGCCCATCAACATCAGGACCCTTTCCCAGGCTGAAACATACCGATACCTGGGTATGTCGCAGAACATAGGTATCGATGAGGCGGATATGAAACAGTCAGTTTGCGATGTGTTTTATGCACGCTTGACAAAAGTGCTCAACAGTCTTTTATCGGGTGTGAATAAGACACACGCATATAACGGTTGGTCATGCCTGTTCTCATATATACCTTCGGCATGCTCAGGTGGACTCAGACCGAACTGAACGCTCTGGATAGAAAAGTCCGCACTGTTATGACGTCACACAGGATGCATCGCCGAGATCGTCAGTAATGAGGCTGTACTTGCCGCGGAAACATGGTGGGCGCGGCTTTTCGAGCGCTCTCACCATGCATAATCGCGAAGTGTGCAGCCTCCGTATTTACTTTCTGGCGAGATCGGATGATCCATTCTACAGGGACGTCATTTCGTGTGATAAAGGGCTTACTCCTCTATCCTTAGCCAACGAGCTATGGCAAGACCCAGCAGTACAGTGCATTTCCGACCGGGAGACCGTATGGAAGGAGAAGGAGCTCCACGGGAGGTTCTACAAGGCTCTACATGAGCCTTTCGTAGACACAGTCGCCTCCCTCCACTGGCTACGTTTTGGTGACCTCTTTGGGGAAACCGAGGGTTTTGTCTGTGCGATACAGGATCAGGTTATTAAGACCAACAATTATCGGAGATACATCCTAAAGGATGGCGCCGTCGACATCTATCGAGCTTGTCGCCATCCCGGCGAGTCACTTAGGCATGTCATCTCCGGTTGTTCGGCGCTTTCTAACTCTGAGTATTTGCACAGACACAACCTAGTAGCCAGGATTCTACACCAGGAGCTCGCTCTGAAATACGGTCTCGTGGATAAGAAAATGCCATATTATAAGTACTTGCCGGAAGCCGTGCTCGAAAATGACCGCGCCAGGCTCTACTGGGACCGGGCCATCATCACAGACAGGACTATTCTTGCGAATAAGCCTGATATTGTGCTGATGGACCGGGCACAGTCAAGGATATTTTGGTCGATATTACCATTCCTTATGACGAGAACCTCGTGAAAGCCGAAACAGATAAGCTGACAAAATATCTAGACCTGGCTCACGGTGACCGACATGTGGGGTGGTCTGCCGACCGAAGTTATTCCTGTGGTCGTTTCTGCGAACGGGCTAATCCCGGTCAGCCTCTCGGTCATCTGAGGCGACTGGGACTCCGTGAAGGACCGCTCCGTGCTCAAATGCAGAAGGCGGTGCTCCTCGACACCGCCCGCATCGTCCGCCGGTTTCTTTCCTTTCCTCCTAACCCTCGGCCGTTTGGTTTCCTGCCGAGGGCTCCCATTTGGTTGGGTTTTTATTTATTTATGTATTATTTGTGTTAGTATATTTAATATATATACATTTATATTTATGTATATTTATTTACTATATTTCTTTTATATATTTATTCAGCCCAACCAAATGAGAATACTTCATAAATATCCCATAATAATAATAATAATAATAAGCCACTCACAAGTCTAACTTCGTGGCAGACACCCGCAACGAAGGTACTTTGCGGGTGACCAACGGGGCTCTAGCAAACCCATCAATATGGAGTTGAGAAATAGAAGTATTCGTAAAGGACCGCTTCCGAGGGCGATCGTCGGGCACGCCTAGAGCCGGCGCTGGGCGTTTCAGCATGCGAACCACCGGTGGCGAGGGTTTACCTGGACGGCCCTCTGCCGGGTCTCCCGAACAATGCGAGTCCAGCGCATCATCAGTACTAACATCGTCTGATGAATATAAGCGATAGTAGAGCAGTCTCCGGCCTCGGATGTTTCACGGGCGGCAAGAGCCACTCAGCCTGTGACCACCAAAGCTGGCAAACCTAGAGTACGCATGAAATGGGATGAAGAAATAAATACTTTCATTATGCACTTACTTTTACATTACCAAATTAGAAACCGATCGCACTATGTATGTTAAGAAATTATTTGACGAATTTAAATTAAAATATCCCCATTTAAATATCACATCTCAACGTATTGCAGACCAGAGACGAGTAATAATAAGAAATAAATTGTTATCTGATGAACAAATTAAAAGTATAAAGCAACAAGTAGCTAAAATAATTGAAAACGAGAAAGCTGGGAATAATATTTCGGGCTCACGTTCAGATACAAGAGACACCGACCATATAACAGCGGGTAATTCAAATTCGACCTTTTAGCCTTCGTCAGACATCTCCACCCCTTCCTTATTCGAAACTCAATCAACTACCTTAACGTCTAATTCTGCAACACAACTGTAGCAATGAGCTGCACGGCTCAAACTAGTATTTTAGCGTTTCACACCCAGCTGAAATAAATCTCACAGATAATGGTACAGTACAGAAGTTAACCGATGAACTGCAGACTAATCTTGCATTGTATAATGGTACTGACCCCAGCATAAGATCAAAAGTGCCGAGATTAAAAGAAAATAAGCGGCTATATAGTTTACTAAACGTTTTCAATAGTCATATTTTACCAAAATTCTATAGTATTGATACTGAGTTACTACATATTCATACCCTTATATATTGCTCAGCTTTAGTTATCTCAAAACAATTAGGATACAAAATTTCAAACGGCCCTTAAAAAGCGGATTTATTTAACAATAAACCGGCTTGGCAAATCAGATTAGAAATAGATATATCTATCTTGCGCGCAGATGTGGCTAGATTAACACAATTCATTAACAATAATAGACATCCTAGATTATTAAAGAAAATTGATTTAATATTTGATAAATATAAAGTTCATTCAACTTATGATAAAAATAATATTAGACCATATGAATTTTTAGACACTCTAAAACAAAAACTTGCAAAACCAAAGACTAGCCAGATACAAAAAGCCCTACAAAGAAAAGAAGACAATAGGCTATTTCAGAATAATGAAAAAGGATTTTATAGGTCACTCAAACATAATGTAAGTAATGTATCCAATGAGCCCAAGGAAGTTCCAACTGAAGAAGAGCTCAAAACTACTGGGCTGACATATGGAAGAAAGATAAAGAACATAATGAACAGGCAAGTTGGATCAAAGAAGAAGAAAACAAAGCAGAAACTATTGAATTGATGGAATTCACAGAAGTGAGGTTGAACATTTTACCAAAATGAAAAACTGGAAAGCTACTGGAAACGATAATGTTCACAACTTTTGGTATAAAAAGTTTACGGCACTGCACGATATTTTAGCGAAAATTATTACAGATATATTAAAAGGCGCATCAGAGATCCCATCATTTGCAACCGTAGGTACTACTTTCATGATTCCCAAAAGTGATAAAACAGCAGATCCCTCACAGTACCGACCGATTACGTGTCTCCCAACTATATACAAACTAATTACCTCTTGTATAACACTAAAAATTAATACGCATTTAACACATAACAAAATATTAGCGGAGGAACAAAAAGGATGCAGACAGAATCACAGAGGATGCAAAGAACAACTCATTATCGATTCGACAGTGATAAAACACGCTACCTCTCACAACCGTAATCTTAATCTAACATATATTGATTATAAAAAAGCATTCGACAGTGTACCTCACTCTTGGCTGATACGAGTTTTGCAAATTTATAAAATCAACCCGGATATTATTTCTTTCCTGGAAGGAGTTATGAGCAAGTGGAAAACTAAACTACACCTTAATGACGGCAATAAGACTATAGTCACAGAAGATATACCAATCGCTAATGGCATTTTCCAGGAGATTCATTGAGCCCACTGTGGTTTTGTCTGGCTCTTAATCCTTTATCTTCTTTGCTCAACAAAACAATCATGGGTATAAATTAACTAAAGACACCTATGTCAATCATTTAATGTACATGGATGATATAAAACTTTTTGCCAAATCAGAAAAAGAAATGAACACTCTCATAAAAATTACAGCTGAGTTTAGTAAAGATATAAACATGACCTTCGGTTTAGATAAATGCAAAACACTTAAACTTCATAAAGGTAGAGTCAATAGTAATACAGAAAGTCAATACGATATGTTTACATTGATGGACGAAAATGATACATATAAATATCTAGGTTTGCGTGAAGGAAGATGTATAGACCATACTGCTATTAAAAGGACCTTAGTAATGAATATTTCCGTAGGTTGAATCTTATTTGTAAAAGCAACTTAATTCTAGAAATTTATTCAAAGCTATTAACATATATATACCTATTCTTTCGAGTTATTAAATGGTCAGTCACAGATATACGAAATCTTGAAATCAAAACTAGGACTACAATAACTAAACACAAATATTTGCATCCTAAATCGGCAATTGAACGACTTACGATAAAGAGAGCCATAGGGGTAGGAGTCTGGTCGATCTTAAAGGTTATGGGAAGGACAAATCAAAACTTGCAATCTTTCTTTATGACAAAGCAGCTAATAGTCCGTTACATAAAGCAGTTATTGAATCCGATATCAATTATACCCTCTTAATTTAAGTAATAAAGGCAATATATCTACTACGGTAATTGATCATGAAAAGAAAAGCTATCAAATTGGCGTAGTAAAGAATTACATGGTAGACATGCACACGATTTAAAACAACCTCACGTAGACTTACTGGCTTCAAATAAATGGTTAAAACTAGGTTATCTTTTCCCGAAACCGAAGGTTTTCTTATTGCTATTCAGGATCAAGTAATCAATACAAGAATCTATAAAATATATATTAAAAGACGCAAACATGCAGAACGATAACTGTAGAAAATGTTACCGCCAACCTGAAACTATACAACATATCACCAGTGCGTGTCCCAGCCTAGTACAAACTGATTACACCCACCGGCATAATCAGGTTGCTAATTACGTTCATCAAAAGCTTGCAAATAAATACAATTTAATCCCGAACCAACTACTATTGTCGTACTATCAATACACCCTAAACCTGTTCTGGAGAGTGACAGTCACAGAATGTACTTTGATAGAGCTATTCTTACTGATAAAACAATTCATTACAATAGACCGGACTTTAATCGACAAATTAAATAAAATGGTATACCTAATTGATATAGCGATCCCAAATACCCATAATCTACAAAACCATTACTGAAAAAATTCATAAATACACAGAACTAAAAGAAGAAGAAACTAGAATCTGGAAAATGAACAAAGTATACATTGTGCCGCTGGTGCTCTCCAGTACTGGTGTGATCCCGAAATGTTTGTCCCACTCCCTTAAACTATTAGATCTTCCTGAAAATAGTTATATTACCATGCAAAAAGCAGCCATCCTCAACACGTGCCGTATTGTCCGAAAATTTTTGCAAGAAGACACCTCAAATTTTGATTCCCAAAGGGATGCGCACTTGGTTTAGGCCCGTGAGCATTTCTCAAAAACCAAGATCTTAGAAAATCTTGAGAAAAAAAAGAAAATAATAATAATAATTTATTTTCTCACCACAATACAGAATTATTGTACATAATATTAACATATACGGAATATACAGAGTGCCACATGATTTTAATCATGAATGGACGCAAAGTGAGCAAAACATACAAACCATATACGGAATGTACAGAGTGCCACATGATTTTAATTATGAATGGACGCATGAAGTGAGCAAAACATACAAACTATATACGGAATATACAGAGTGCCACATGATTTTAATCATGAACGGAATCATGAAGTGAGCAAAACATACAAACCATATACGGAATGTACAGAGTGCCACATGATTTTAATCATGAACGGACGCATGAAGTGAACAAAACATACAAACCATAAACGGAATATACAGAGTGCCACATGATTTTAATCATGAACTGACGCATGAAGTGAGCAAAACATACAAACCATATACGGAATGTACAGAGTGCCACATGATTTTAATCATGAACGGACGCATGAAGTGAGCAAAACATATGAAACATATACGGAATATACAGAGTGCCACATGATTTTAATCATGAACGGAATCATGAAGTGAGCAAAACATACAAACCATATACGGACTATACAGAGTGCCACATGATTTTAATCATGAACGGAATCATGAAGTGAGCAAAACATACAAACCATATACGGAATGTACAGAGTGCCACATGATTTTAATCATGAACGGACGCATGAAGTGAACAAAACATACAAACCATAAACGGAATATACAGAGTGCCACATGATTTTAATCATGAATGGACGTCCTAAATGAGCAAGAATTTTTCAAAATTGAATATCATCCTGTCCAATATAAATGAAATTCCTATTCTACTATGTTATTAGTTAACGGTTAAATTACCAATATTCACTCTCTAAACATTAGTAATTCTGCCGGAAATAGACGATAAGTATCTATCGTAAAAAGACGCAAGAAGTCGTCAGCGATTTGTTTAAATATATATATATACATATGGTTGAATGAGATACTTTAATACTAAACCGAGCGGTGTTTACGAAAAATTTACTTAACTGGCGATAATTATGAAAAAATACGTAAAATGAGCTACTAACAGTGGGACACACAAGCTAGCAACTAAAATTCCAAGTGTCCGAATTAAATACTAAATTGGGCGAAAAAAATACTGATGACTGACAGTAGGTTTAAAATGCAGCTGGGGTGGCCCTTGGGTCACCCTAATGCCGCGTACGTAATAATGATATAAAATTTAATATTGAAAGAATTTTACTTTTTAATTTAAAAAATTCAAAATGTATAAGTCAAAAGTAGTTTTGACTAACATTCTTATATACATATTTATATTACTAGACCGTTCTCATATCATCTCGATGAAATTTGTTCGCATAAGAATTATTACGAGGGTGACACTGAAAGTTCTTAGAAAATCAAAAACTGAACAAACTAGCAAGTTATTAGTTTTGTTATATCTTTTCAAAATAGTGTCCACTTACATCAATACATCGCTGCATTCGATGGAACCACTGAGAAAAGCACTTTGCCCACCCGTTCCTCGGCGTCCATAAAACGTTTTCCTTGAAGTTTTTATTTTTATTTTCGGAAATAAATCAAAATCGCAAGGTGCGAGGTCGGGGCTATAGGGCGGGTGATCCAGTAATTCCACGTCTGATGTCGCCAAGTAGTCGATTGTTTGCTTGGCAGTGTGCGACGAGCGAGGTCGTTTCTCCCGAACTTTTTCCAAGACAAGTGGCAAACAATTGTTAGTGTACCACTCTGCAGTAACTGTTTTTCGATCCTCTAAAACAATTGTTGCGTAATGACCTGTCCTTCCGAAGAACGAGGCCACCATCTTTTTTCCCACGCTTCGACCTCTCTTCACTTTAGTTGGCAACTCCTCGGAAGGAAACACCCAGACAGCAGACTGTCTCTTAGTTTCAGGATCATAAGAATAAATCCAGCTTTCGTCACCCGTAAGTATGTCGAACACAGCATTTGAGTCACCTCCGTTAAATCTTTGAACCATTTCACGACACCAATCAACACGACGGAGTTTTTGGGCCTCTGTCAAATTATGAGGTATCCACCAGGCACAAAGCTTCCTGACCGCTAAATGTCCATGGAGGATTTTATGCACTTGACTCATACCGATGCCTATGCTTGTCCAAATCTGCTGATAAGTCACTCTTTTGTCAATCTCTATCGTACGCCGCACAACACTGATATTATCTTCAATCGTCGCCGTAGAAGGCCGTCCCTCACACAGATCATCGGTGAGATTAGTGTGACCACGTTTAAACTCATTAAACCAGTTGCAAACAGTGGCACGAGATGGGGCTTCATCGTGAAAGGCCAATCGAAGTCTATCATAACTTTCTTGTTGACTTAAATGACATCGAAAGTCATAAAAAATCATTGTACGAAAATTTTCTCGCATTAAATTCATGCTGACGTGACACAGACAATTTTCAATTTGCCGCCAAATCGTAAACAAATAACAAATTAATAAAATACATACACAATAATATTGGCAAAGAGTTTCATTTTTAAAATTGGAACTTATTTTTTTATTATATCGTTTACAAGTGGCCAGTTATAAAAACTTTCAGTGTCGCCCTCGTTTACTGATCGTTCTGAATAACTCGTAACTCAAATTCATATTTTCAAGCCGCTTTTTTCAATATTTGTGTTAGCCCTCAGTCTTTCCCCCATTTAGTATTTCAGTGCGCCATAATCAGTATTTTTGACACCCTTAATTTGAATTTATATTCGGTCGTTTAAATACCACCCTAAAATTATTAAATACAGATTTACCATCACCATGCAACTACCGCTGCCAGTTAGCAGCTTTGGACTAAATGGAAAGCCTGAAAATGATAAAACCGATCTCGCCAGCAACGTGCACAGGCGTAAAAATGCCAGTATCTCAGTTTTTTTACATTTCAGAGTGAGCGCAGGAACTGCATGACGCTCAGCCAGTCCCCATCTCTTTTATTGATATAACATGCATTAGACCCAAACGGTTTGCTTTGACGTTCGGAATGTGGAATGAAGCGCAATAATTTGTCAACATCTGTTTTTCCATCAGCATACAATGTGTGGAGCGACTTGAAGGTAAAAGTGAGTAGGCTTTTATTAAGTAAAGTCAGTGATTCACCAACGAAAGTTAAGAACTGGCTTATAATAATTAAAAAATGTGAATGATGAATTATATTTGTAACAATTCCAGTGAGTCATCAGAGGTGACCTATAACCTTTTTTACTTAAATTGCACGTGGGCTGGAGTAGCCACTTACCATAACGTGGACTATTAGTTTTAATTTGAAGTTATATTTCTACTATAGCATAAACAATATTGATGAACTTATTTATTAAAGTTTTATATTTATAAATATAAAACTTCATTCTAAACGTTATAAATAAGTTCATCATCATCATCATCATCATTACATCTTGTCAATGTCCACTGCTAAACAGGCCTTTGCAAAATTACATCATAAGGGGATATTTGCCACAGTTGCCACTCTTAGCTGGAGAGCTGTTATTAGGAAGACACTGCTGCCCTTCTCCTGGTTTGTTTCCTTCTTTCGCCTATTACGATATCCCCGGACAATTGGGGTAGTGAATATTCTTACATCGCTACTATAAGGTGAAATAGGTCAATAAATAAATTAATTTTTAAGGCGAAATGAGTCCCAAAATCAAGCTTTCGACGTAAAAACCTTAGAAATTTACTTTGTTTTTAATGACAATTAAAAGTTAAAGGCACGAGTTAATGCATTATCGGAGTCGATACACGATTGACTTAACTCGATAGAAAAAAAACGCAGTTTGTTCAGAATATTCATTTGCATTTTTGTACACAAACAAGTGGTAAAATTAAAAACTTTGTACAACCGACTTCAATATAAATAAAATGAGAACATCATCAATGTAATAGAAGTCAATTAAATACGCAAAAACTACTGGTCAGATTTTGATCAAATTTATATGGGACCACATGAGAAGCACCAGCTTTCAAATAAAAAAGGAACATCAAAATCGGTTCATCTAGAAAAAATTTATGAGGTAACACACATAAAAAAAATAAAAAACACAGTCGAAATGAGAACCTCCTCCTTTTTGAAATCGGTTAAAACAGTTTTATTGATTGTTTTCACCTTGACCATCTTATTTCGATTGTTATTCGAGTAGATAAACTGTGATAGTTTGCGTACACAGGCCCACGTAACTTGCATAAGAAGGGAAGAATGAATTTAGGTCGGAAGTGATTGGGTAAAGAAGGATTAGGAATCTTAAGCAAAATAATAACGTAGGTTTTATGCCACAGGGTTGAAAGGTCTCCAGAATTTAGAGAAAAGTTGATTATATGTTATAAGTTCAACAGATTCGGAGTTAAAAGGGTGGGGAGGAAACTAGAACTTTAATATTATACAAAACTAAATCATTTAAAAAGGTAAAAACCAACTTCGAAAACAAAAAAGAATAATATAATTTTCACAATGTAGCTTCTGAAGTCTTTGATAAGATTTAATGTACTTAAGTGCTCGACTTGCGAAATTATTATGTGGAAATTATTTTATTCTTTTTGGTTTATAAGTCACTTATTACCTTATTCAAAAACTTAAAAACTTTTTTAACCTTTTGAGTGTACTAAGGACTAAGTTTGAATAGTTGTTACATTTAAAGCTTCATCTCAGCTTCATCATGTATATGAGACCAACCGTGAAGTATAAACTACTTTAAAATATTCTATAAAATATAGAAGTTATGCCCAAACCACACAAAAAATTATACCTTAGAACCTCCGCCTTTTTGAATACTAATTTTAATACATATAGTTATGTTTTAAGTTTTAATTTGTTCAATAAAAACAGTTTGTGTGTATTTTGTTACGTTCACTGTCTGTGTGTCCTGAGAGCTCTTCAGGGCAGCACTAATGAGCGCAACCATTTCCGGATATGTGCGTTGTACGTTAAACTTTCACAGGAAAGGGACGTGTTAGATGCATGTACGCATAAGTTTCAGGAAATAAGCAAAAGTACACCCATGAGACACATTTTTCATCCGATGTTGGGGAACTTAAGCTAAATAATATAATAAATATTACATTAACAAATCACAGTACAAGCCAAGGAGGTCGTGTTGTGAAGAGGCTTGCCCTGTGTCACATAGAGATATTTTGGTCTTATTATATAATTACTTGTTGTGTTATCATGTAATTAATTGTATTGTTATTGTTAGAAAGGTGCTTGTTGTAGATTGGGGACTGGAGCTGAATGGAATACATAAGGTTATAGGACATTCGTATAACATTATGCCCTGTTAGGGGAAAGCCGCGAAGAGATTGCAGAAGCCACCAGGATCTTGGAAGCGGAAGCAAGAAACATAGGAGTTAGAATCAGCGACGAAACTCGACACTCGCATTCAAAGCCAAGATATATGTGTGGGAGATACAAAGTATAAGGGTCAAATTTAAGTATCTGTTCAAATTTAAGTATCTAGGCTGGAAGATTACGGAAGTAACATCAAACTGCAGAATTTAATTACGCATACAGAATGCTTTAAGATGTACTGCAGCCCTGCATAAAGTGTCAGTGTCCAGGCCTCTCAGTAGATAAACGAAAATCCGCATTTACAAAACCGTCATAAGGCCTATTCTGACATACGGTTGTAAAGCCTGGACACTAACAAAGAAGGAAGAGGACAACCTCTTAGTAGCCGAAAAAAGCAAAAAAAGAAAAAGCTCTTAGCAGCTGAAGGATGCGGAAAAACTTCGAAACATAAAAACTTATGGCCGAGCTATACATCATTGGAGAAATAAAATCACATCGCCTCCGGTGGCTCGGTCCTGTGGAACAGATGGGAGAAGATTGAAGTGCAAACAGAGCATATTTGGGTCGACCGACTGACTGACGTCCAGTTGGCCGACCCAAATATCGCTGGAGCCATCGGGTGGAAGCTGACAACTGGCGAAAGCTTGCGCAGGACAGGGAGAAGTGGCGTGTTCTAGTGTCGGAGGCCAATACCCACTTCGGGGTCACTGCGCCACAGGAGTGAGTGAGTATATAATTACGTCTATGGCGTTACAATTTTATGATATTATAAGTGTAGTACCAGTTACTCGGCTTCACAGAGTTTAAAAACTTTATTAAAGAAAGATTGTATAAAAAGTGTTATTATAAATATTAAGGGATTTATAGGTGATAATAATCCCTGGAAAAGAGGTGATCGCTGCCATGATATTATTTATAATTTGTTTTGGGTTGTTAATTATTGTGTAACTTTAATGATACAATCAACTTTTCTTTCCTTAAAAACCCGCTGGGTTTCTTGGTGGTTCTTCTCAAGGCAGAGGTATATTGCGACCAGTGGCAAATTAAACATACAAGTAACTTTCATTAATCTATATTTAATAAAAAAAATCTCTTTCTATTTCTATGACTGATATGTGTTACGATATGGTCGAATTGTAGCTGCACTAACTGAATGTCTAGTGCAGTACGCAGTTTTATTGCTGTTGACTAATTGCGTAAGCAGGATAACAAGTTAAACATCCGCTCTCACACTATTATTTTAATAATAACCCTTTACTTTAGTTCCGACATTTATATAATGTTCTCTATGAAAAATGGTGTTATAATTTACTATTGTCTTTTAAACATTTTTTTTTGTAATGAAGCATATTAAAAATGAAAAAACTACTTGAGCAAATAATTAATACTTACAGTATAGCATTAAAATGAATAATCTATTAACTTTGCACGACATAAATACTCAATAGTAGGTTATAGAAAATTTTACCCCTCAGACGTTGATACAGACTTCGCGCAACTGCAATTTCCACACAGTTACGTGAAAGTGGCGATACATTGTATAACATGGCATTCAAGCATAATTCTGAGTGTTTTCGTAGTAACATTTTAGTTTGGAATTTTTTCGGAATATGGCCGCAAGAAAACTCAATCAAATATTACACTTTCCTTTCCGTTGTTTATACGATCCTTACACTTATTACATATAACGTGATTTTAACTGTAAATTTATTTTATACATATAATCAAATAGAAGAATTAATTTCAGAAGTCATTTTCTACTTCAACGAAGTAACGATTATGTCAAAAGCGTATATGGTTATATTCAAAAGAAAGCAAATTATAGACGTGTTGAAAATTCTAGATTGTGAAGAATTCAAGGGTACTGATGCTATAACTACTGAAATGATACAGAAAGATTTGTCAACATACAGAACTTGTTACAAAACATATAATTATTCTTGTAACATATCGTTTATGTTAAGAGTCGTCGTACCAATTTTCATACATTTTATTTGGGGTACTGATCTCGGGTTGCCCATATCTAACTATAGCTTACTTAATGATGAAGTTCGGGAAAAATACTTTGTTTTATGTTACTTATATCAAGGTCTTTGTATGTATGGCCACATGATGTACAACATCCACGTTGATACGTTTATAGCTGGTCTTATATTTTTAACGATTACTCAACTTAAGGTACTTAAATACAATCTAAATAATTTGAAAGTAAATGCGAATGAGCTGAGATATAGTAAAGAGCTTCAAGAAAATCTTCAAATGGTGAAACTTAAGCAATGCTTAGGACATTATGATAAAATAATAATGTATGTAATAAAAAAATATTGAATTAATATTTGTATTGTAGCAACTATAAGCACATTTTATTGCTTTTTCAGGTTTCAAGCAAGCGTTCAAGAAATATCAAGTATCACATTGTTCGTGATGTTTGGAATGGCATCAGCGATAATCTGCGTTATTCTATGTGGATTTTATTTAGTACTTGCCTTATTTAATACATTACTTTTATACTGTACTAGCGATCCGCCCGGCTTCGCACGGGTGATTTCTGGACCTCGACAACAGCGCCACCTACCGGGTCCAATTGTGAATCGTTTAGATCATCCGGGGATTCACTCAAACACACACAAAAAATTTCAACAAAATCGGTCCAGCCATTTACGAATTTTAGCGAGACTAACGGACAGCAATTGATTTTTATACAATATAGAGATTTTGTAATATTTTACGTGGTAGACCCTCGTTGCGGCTTTCTTATGAAATGGACGGCTCAACCGGAAGAGGAGCACACCCTTACAGAACATCAGTTCCTTTAGCTAGCAAAACAGCAGTATAACGCTGCTGTTTCGCATGATGGGTGAAAATGGGAAACTTTTTTTACTAGTAACGAGGCATTTCAACTCTATACTCAGAGGTGCCAACGCATCTGGAAATTGATTTTTAGTCGTAAATAAAGGTATGGTAGTCTGTGTGCCCGTTTGTCACCCTTACTTGTATAAAAATTATTTTCCCCAATGCTCCAGAAGAAGTGTACCGTTTTACAGGGTTCGAACTTGTTATGCTATTAATTCTACGAAAAAAACTAAATTGACACTTTTTTCCAATTAGATTTATCAACTGCTCAGTATAATAGATTTCAATATTCTAGTAATGGAATCCCATGCAGTTCTAATATTTATTTATTATTATTTAATTACCGAGTAAATATACAAAAAACTTTATTCGACGAATAACTACACGCAGATGCTGGTCCTTGAGAAATTGACATTGGTAACGTAAAAATTTTTCTACATTTTTAATACGCGATTTAATCCCAAATTTCAAAGGAATTCAATCCTGATCTCTATAATTTTAGAAATATGAAATATGTAGGAAATGCTACTGACATATACTAATCGTTCATTCGTTATTTTTAGCAAGAAACTTTTATGTCTATTGATGTCATTCACATTTCTTCATTTCGTTATTTTTTACAAGAAACTTTTATGTCTATTGATGTCATTCACATTTCTTCATTTCGTTATTTTTTACAAGAAACTTTTATGTTTATCGTTGTCATTCACATCTCTTTTATTCTATTGAATACCATTTGCTGATCACTACTAGAACTGCCTGAATATGCATTATTACTAGAAAAAAAAGTGTGTGTGTACTTATGTACGCACGTAGGAAGTTATACTTCTTTAGCGTTACAAAACAAAAACACTTGAGAGACAATTACCCACTGAAGTTGTCGCTTTTAGGTGTCAGTGTGTACGCGCATTGTAACAACTTCATGCTGTCGTTTTTAGGTAACGGTGTGCGCGCGCATCCTTAAAATTCACTCTCATAATTTTTCCCAAACGCCCCAAAAGAAGTATAACTTCAAAAATCCATTATAAAGCCAGAAACTTTTATGTTTATCGTTGTCATTCACATTTCTTATATTCTACTGAATACCATTTACTGATCACTAGTAGAACTGCGTGAATATGCATTATTACTAGAAAAAAATTCATTATAACATACTAAGAATAAGAACTAACGAGAAAACTATGTCGAAGAACTAATTATAGCATTAGTTGAACAAAGCCTTTTTAGGTGCATTATGTATGTGCATGTGTTGTCACCTGCCTTATGTGACAACACAATTTCTTCTTTGACTTTAACAGTTATTTAAAGTTAAAGTGTTAAAATGCCTTAACATAACTTTCTTTTTTTTAAGCCATCAACAACGGATAATTTGATATTTATGGTAACATATTTAATTACAATGGGTGCAGCTACATTTTTTACTCATGGCTGGGAAGTCAACTTATATACGAGGTAAAATGGCAAGTTCGTGAAGGCGTTTTACTCTTATTAAAAAGTTTACATTTATATTTTATACATTCATTACAGCCCATCACAAGCTCAGCTGAAATGAGGTCTCCCCATAAAATCCTCACATAAAGTATATTTGCCATAGTTGCCATGCTTGACAGATGAATTGACAACTGCAGTTTTTTATTATTGAGTTATTATCTGGAAGATGCTGCAGTACATCTCATGTTTCAATTTTTCTCTGTCGCCACCCAAGGAATAATATGAAGAAGTGGATTCTCTTAAGCAGCCACTTTACGGCAAACGCTTAATTCAAATCTCAAACAATCAATAGAATAGTAAAAATGTAAAGTTACAGCCTGTATTCATTCCTCTGCTGGGACTGCAAACCTTTGCCCAATTATTACTTATCTCTAAATTTATTAATTACGTTTCGATGTTTAGTAAAATGAGGTTACTTATATAAAATTTTTCAGAGTCAGGAATTAGTATTTGCAGCGTATAGTTGCGACTGGATAGATAGGTGCCAAGAATTCAAACGCAGCATCGTTATTTTAATGGAGCATGCAAAAATACCATTGGTAATGATAGGCATGAAAATGTTTTTATTATCACTGGATACATTTATTACGGTAAGAATATTGTAGCTAAGTTAAAATAATTGCTTATGTATTTCTTGTTAAAAAGTTGTTGTTTGTGTTTTATTTTTGATTTCAGATTGTTAAATCTGCTTTCTCTCTTGTAACATTAATAAGAAGTTTTCAAGACGAGGAAGATGGATCGTAAAAAAATTATTGGTGCCCGCGGAATACAATTTTTATTTTATACTCGTAAATCTAATGAAATATGCAGAATTATATGTGTTAGCTTTTTTACCCTGCTTTATTCTTGTAATTTAATTTAAAAAATTTGTAAAGCGTATGTAATATAATCTCTATCTCTATATTATGTTTTATAGATACCTAAAAATATGCAATTAAAATAATTTCTAGGACTAACTAACAAACGAGTGAGCTTTTTTAGAGCGTTTGCTTAGCTTTTATCAATTTTAATTCGATAACATATTCATGACTGGAATACTTCTATGCACTTCTGTAAATAGCAGAAATAGGTAAGTAAGTGTTGACACTTACTTACTATTTCTGTAGTGCACTGTGTGTTGTGATCGTTAGTTCACATTTTATTATACATATTATTTTAAATAAAACTTGCAATTCCACTTTTGTCTTTTATTTAGAACACAACCATTTAGTAAATAATTATAACTTTTCACAAAAAATAAAAACAGACTTCAAATTGCTAAAAAAGAAGTTATTTATTTGCTACCCTTACGGGTGAAGATTTTCTCCAAATTTGTATGGGACCACCCTTGAAGTATAACCTATTTAATAAAAAAGGAATATTCAAATGGGTTCACAGTCTGCGAAGATAACGCGTAACATACATACAAAAAAAACATACACTCGAATTATGAATCTCCTCCTTTTTGAAGTCGGTTAAAAATAACATTTTCATAATATTTCAGCAAGCTACATCACTTAGTATGTTCTTAGTATGAAGAGTCATAGACATCTTGACAATGCTGTAATATGATTGACTATAAATTTAATACCGAAAAGTTAATGATTTAACAGTGACGTGGTAGAGCCATGCTACTTATTATGGATACAGCACGAATGGGTCGGCTCGGCCGGAGTAAGGTCACGCTCTCACAGAATATCAGCCTGAAACAGCAGAGTAATATTGTGTTTTGTGTTGTAGTGAGTGTAGAGAACCGGAGACCCATTTTACTGGTAACGAGGCATTCCATCTTGGTATTCAGAGAAGAGGCATTTTGATTCTTAGTCGAGAATAGATGAAGATGTTTATGGGCCGCAGCATCCACCATCAGATGGACTATGTGCTCACTTGTCACCCTTATTCATTTTTCATTAAATTCAATTGGCCATTTAAAATTAAGTCTTAAGCATTAAGATTAAGAAGTATAGTATAATTGTACACATTACTTTCATAACATAACAAGAAGACCATACCTGCAGTATGGTCTTTATTCTTGTTACTGAAATACCCTGATTCCCTGATGATGTCGTAAGTAGAATCCGTAGGGTTGATGTATTAAATGAATTAAAATTATAAGTAATACTAGCAAATGAGTACCATCCTATATATAAATGAAAATGGAGTTTCACCAAGTTATAACAATTGCAATTATACATTTTCTAGTGTTCTCTATGACTTAAGTGGAAATTTTTAAATTCAGCAAGGAATATTTTCCTAAAGCTAGAGTCCTGCTCGTGATAGCCGCTCTGAGTGGGCTTGAGGAACCCACTTCGAAGTCGTGGAGAATAGGAGTTTCGCCACTCGCCCTATACTCCGCATCTCGACTCTGACTAGATCCAACCGCTAATGGGGGATTTGGAAGCCGTGAGGGGAGGATTAGTTGGTATTACGATACATCACTCTCCCTAAACTCCGTGGGCCACGGAAACGTGGTTTTTGAACCTATGGTCTCCGTGTTATGGGCTCAGGTTGGGGTCCGTTGCGCAGGTGGATTTTGAGGCTGTATAGCAAGGCCTGCTTTGTGTCCCTGTGCCTCTTTTCTAATGAGGAAGATGGGGGAATTGTCTTCTGTCAAGAGATCCCGCGAGGGCGATGGGACGAGTAATGACGAAGTACTTTGCAATGTATGCATTGAATTTTTCGATATACATTTTATCGATTTATTTTTTTACTTATTTTATGTGCGTATTTTTTAAAAAACTGTACTTAATTAGCTATTTAAACTGATACAATGAATTTTGATTATCTTTCTTTCAATAATAGTTGATTGTTCTTTAGAATTTTATTTATTACATAGCAACGGTCGACGAGCTACAGTAAGTAATGAATGAAATGATGAAACTCACCTGCAAACCTTAATGATGACTGCAGGCTACGCTATTGTTAAATACATAACATTCCAGACTGGAAAATCGTAGCCAAGCCTGATTTATTTAAAATTATTACGGATGATACATTAAACAAAAATAACGAAAAAATTTTACCTATGCGAACATTTTCTAAATGTATTCTCTCTCACCTGTACAACTCTGACGATTGACTAATAGCAAAAATCAATACGTTATTATCCCTGCAAACATTCCCTATTTAAATAGCACAGACGAGTGATGTAGATCAGCATTACCAATGATCGGACACCGGCTCCGCGCAACCAGGCAGGTTGGGGTCATTGGGTCAGCGTTGTGAGTATGGCCAACTCGGAAAATACCACTCCGTTCGGCGAATTTATGAATAACTATGTCCAGGCTTCTATGATTCTCCTCTTCTTTATTTTTCAATATTATTTTTTTTTAATAAATCGGAGTCATGTGACAGACACACAGATATGTAAAGTCTGTAGTCTCTCACAGAAGTAAGAGAGGCCTGTGCCCGGCAGTAAGGCGAATATAGGCTATAACTTTACTTTACTCTTCTAATTTCTATGAATGGAACACATAAGGTTCTATCATTGAACCGGTGCGATCATGACAACTTCTTGAATTATTACTACTATTAAGACTTCTGTTAATTAACTTAAGACCCACGTGTGCTACGACCACGCTTTCACATACCTAGTACTAGCGTGAAACAGCAGAATAATGGTGAGGAGTTTCGTAAGGTGAGTGTAGAGAATCGGAGGGGTGACAATGCATGGTCATTATGATTAAAGTTGGTAAAAATTACCTTGCGTACATCCGCTCGATAAAATAAAATGATGTGTCTTACCTAGTTTGAAGAGCACCTCCCGCCCTCCCTCAATTGCGTGCACTATCCTCGTCACCACTAATCCCAGCACCACTACTCCCAACACCACTACACTAGGAAAGACACACCACTGACGACAATACGACACGTGTTTCGCCTCTACTCGAGGCATCTTCATGTGATGTAGACTCTGCAGTGGCTGACTACTTAGCGGTAATTTTTAACAACTTTAATATAATGGATTTCCGCAAAGTAACGCCTGATTCTATTAATTGTCATTATGATTTTTAATCGATGATAGATTAAGATGTCTTTGGGTCATAAAATCCACTTACCATCAAGTGGGCTGTGTGGTCGTTTATTATCGTTATTCTATAAAAAAAAAACTGAGAACATATGACTAGTCTAATTAAATATTTGTTAAACAATTGTCTTGTGCCATTTTATGTTCTATTTTTCTTATTTCCTGGTCTCATGCTTGCGAATCTCATGTTTTTGATTAAATGTTTAAATTTTATTATATCATTTTTAGTGTAACTTTTAAAATGTTGTCAATTAAATAAATGAAAGATTATATTGTTAGTGACTAAAATCGGTATTCATTTATGCCCTTGATTGGATCACAGTGGCGGTGTAAAAGGGGGGGGGGGGGCACAGCCAGAGAATATTTACAGAAGAATTACTCCGCAAAGACATACCAATAAATAAATAGCTCTACCTGCATACAAATATTATATATTAATATGTATCGCAAATTTATTTTTATTTACTTTAGTACATAATTTAATATACTAAATAAATGAGTTCAGGTAAGGTAGCGCTTGGTCGAGTGAGTAAAGCGATTGAAGAAGGTAGCGCACGTAGCAACAAACAGTCTCAATCAGTGATTTGTTTATAACCGTCGCATATTCCCGTAGTACCGTTGGACTTCGTTTTGGAGATTCTCAGATTCATCGTAAAATGGGGCTATTCTGAGTCTGTTCCGAACCTAGCGCTGTGTCTAAGATTTTTTTTAACCATTTGTGTTTCGGTAGTTTCATGTGAAAGAAGCTTTTCAAAACTCAAGTTAATAAAATCTTACTCAAGGCACAATGAGCCAAGCGCGACTAATCAATCTTTCAATTTTATCTATCGAAAAGGACAAGAACGTAAATTTTGATAATGTAATAGAATATTTTACCTTAAATTTTACCCCAGTGTAGTGGCAGGTAAGAATATCCACTACCACATCCCGTGGGTGTCGTAAGAGGCGACAAAGGGAAACTGAGGCAGAAGATGGGCAGCAGTGTCTTTCTGATAACAGGTAAATACCAATAAGAAACTGCTGTTGCCAAACAGCTCGCCAAGCGTGGCAACTATGGCAATATGGGTGGAAACCCATGAAGAGAGTTACAAAAAGACGTCCCCCATTCCCCGGCGGTCCTGCTATTCCTGGCTACGGTGGCGCCCACGGTAACAGCGGGACGGGGGTGCTAAGAATCGGAAGTTCGGTTGCCACCTAAGACCACTCGACCTGGCAACATATAACGCACTTACCCTGATTACTGACGAGAAGATCGTGGAGCTGGACGGAGAGATAGACAAGTTGTGCTGGGATATTATAGGTTTATCTGAGATCAAAAGAGAGAGGGAGGACATGGTAATCCTCGTATCCGGCAACTTGTTCATTCACCGGGAGGGCGACCATCTGTCCCAAGGAGGTGTCGGATTTATCGTCCACAAGTCTCTCGTTAACAACGTTGTAAAGATTGGGAGTGTGTCGACGAGGGTTGCGTACCTCATACTCAGAATCACCAAATGGTATTCGCTGAAGGTCATACAGATTTACGCACCAACCTTGGCACATCTCGGTGAGGAGGTGGAGGAAATGTATGAGAATATCTCTAGAGCCACGCGTTCCTCCAAAACCCACTATACGGTGTTAATGGGAGACTTAAACGCAAAACTAGACACAAGAGAGAACGGTGAGCTGAAGGTAGGGAAATTCATAATAGGACAACGGAACCTAAGCAGTAAGCTGGAGAGGTTACGTCTATTGAAGTCAACGCTCCGTCCCCCTCGTGCTCTAATCGAAACCCCGAAAACTTTCAACTTGAGTTACAAAATCATTTTCAGTGCCTAGAAAACTGCAATACAATGGACGATATGAATAACAAGCTCGTGGAAACTTTCCATGCGGTCGGAGCTAAGTTTTGCAAGACCCGTTGCGGAAGAACACAAAAACTCTCTGATCACACTCTTAATCTCATGGCTGTTAGACGAGAAATGAAGCTGTAGTCTTCAGCAGTTTTAACAACACACAGGCAACTGAACAGACAGATTTACAAATGCATGCTACCTATGCAACTTCACTACAGCTCGTATTGATGAAGCGGTTCAGTGGAACCAGGGCTCCAAAGTCTTTGCCAGAGATCTGTCTGCCAGAAAGAGCCAACTGTCGAAGCTGAAGACCAAATGTAGCAGCATTGTTTCCTGGACACCTGAAATATTGAGTGAGAATGAAAGGTTCCATGTGCAGCTGTACAAGTCATCGTTGGAGACACACGCAAGTGTGAACAACGATCTAAGAACAGATATTATCCGACACTACTCCGATGATATCCCGGACGTCAGTCTGAGCGAAATTAGAATGGCTCTACAGCACCTTAAAAACGGCAAGTTCCCGGGTGAGGGTGGAATTACAACGGAGCTTCTAAAAGCGGGTAGAAAACCGCTACTTGAAGTCCTTCAGAAGCTCCTTGTGTCCAACGTGCGGTGGTCTTGTTCTTCAAGAAAGGTGACAACTCTCTCTTGAAGAACTACAGACCGGATTCCCTTCTGAGCCGCATTCTACGTACTGTTTTCGAAAGTTATTACGAATCGGCTCGCACGCAGACTCGTAGACTTCCAGCCTCCCGAACAAGCCAGTTTCAGAAAAGGCTTTAGCACAATGGACCAAATACCCTTCGGCAAATTATACAATTTGCCACTTTGTCTTGCGTATGTGGACTATGAGAAAGCCTTTGATTCCGTCGAAATTTGGGCGGTGCTGCAGTCCCTTCAGCGGTGCCAAGTTTACTGTCGGTATATCGAAGTGCTGAAGTGTATAGGGCTACGATGGCTATTCGAGTACAGAACCAGAGTACGAAACCTATTCAATTGCAGAGAGGTGTGAGACAGGGTGACGTTATATTCCCGAAACTCTTCACCGCTGCATTGGAAGACCTTTTCAAGGTACTGGACTGGAAAGGGTACGGTATTAAAAGCAATGGCAAGTACATCACTTATCTTCTATTTGCAGACGATATAGTCGCTGGAGGACCTAAGCACTATGCTCAATGACCTCAATAGTGCCTCCCAACAGATATGTCTTAAGATAAACCTGATAAACAAAACAAAGATCATGTTTAACTGCCATGTCACACCTATGCCGGCGGTTGTTGGGAGCACTAAGCTCGAAGTTGTTGACGAGTATGTTTACCTGAGGCCAATATTCCGACTAGGTAAGTCCAACTTCGACCGAGAGGTCAATCGACGGATTCAACTCGGCTGGACAGCGTTCAGGAGATTATGACACATCTTCTCGTCCGGTATACCTCAAAACTTGAAAACGAGATTATACAACCAGTGCATGTTGCCAGTGATGACTTATGGATCTGAGACGTGGTCCTTCACTGCTGGCTGTATGAGGAAGTTCAAGGTCGCTCATCAAGCTATGGAGAGTGCTATACTCAGGGTTTCTCTGCGTGATAAACTTATAAATGAGGATATACGCAGTAGAACCAGAGTAACCGTCATCGCCCAACGGATTAGTAAGCTGAAGTGACAATGGACATGCCATATAGCTTGACGAACCGACAACCGATTGGGAAGCAAGGTTCTTGAGTGGCAGCCTCGTACTGGTAGGCGAAGTGTACGGCGGCTCCCTCTAGATGGAGTGACGACCTGGTAAGACATTCAGAAAGTCGATGGATGCGGGTGGCTCAGGATCGTGCTTTGTGGCATTCTTTGGGGGAGGCCTTTGTCCAGCAGTTGACTTGTGAAAGGCTGTAATTATTAATAATCATTTATTTTCAGACTCAGGTCCATATATGTTAGTATTGGTAAAAATTTTCTTACATGCTAGGTTAATTTATTGTTAGGTTATGCTTAGGTTGGAGATAATGATGATGAATAGAATAATTTAACGAAATAGAGTCCGGTAAGCATGTTTAGCATTTTTTGTATTATTTGGGGGGTGCTTGATAGAAAACCGCCCTGGGTGCCAACCCACACAACGCTGCCACTGTTTGATCACTAGTAAAATTATTCTAAGTGACATGGCAATAATGGCAACTATGGCGGCGAGGGTCCAAAATTTCAACTGCCAAACAAATAGTTTACCTAAGAAGTAGAAGTAAGAGACAAGAAATTACAATCAATAAATTCCATTCATTCATTAGAGTCTATCAGAGTCAACAGCTGCACATAAAAGATATTCAAATTTTTGACTGGTTTTACTTATGAGAACGTGAGCCTAAGTGGTCCAATCATAGCAACCTACCCCTAATCCTTAGCCAACTCTCATTATATAAACGTAAAAGAAATATGTGTACAAAATATTGTGAAAGATTCAGCTTCTAAAACTTATATTCTTTAAAAAACAATTATTTTTACATGAAAGGTTTTTCATTTTGTTACTTCGTCCTTTTAAAAAAAACTAACACTTTATAATGAAAATCAGTAACTGTTTAATATTGAAGAATATTTTAAAAATTAATAGCGAAAATGTTTCATTATTACAGTTATAAAAGAGTAAAGATAAAAATATTCGTCCCGATGTATTTTCAAATAATCAAAAGCATTCTAGACGAACATTTTTATTTTTCATTTAGATACACAGAGGATTTAATTCACGAGTGATTTTCGCCTCCGTAACAAAATTAAATGAACTTTTTTTCTACAAATAATAACAATTAAAATCTATCTAATTTAAAAAATGTACATTCATAGAATTTATATTAATTTTGGTATTGTTAAAATCATACTTTGTGTTATAGCTCATTAAAAACTGCCAGCAGTATTTTATACCTACAGCGATTCTTCTTGACTGCGTCTCGTCTTTTAATTAAGTGAAAAGAAGAGTCCTTTTATAGCTGCGGCCAGCCTATGCTCACTAATTGCTCACCAGTCACCCGTTTGTCTTCAGCACCACCTTATTTTAATGTTAATGGAATATAATCTTGAGCGCAAATTTAAAATTACCTTTTATTTATCTGAGTTCTTATTATTCATAAATCAAACCTACAATATTAACGAAGCTAAGTTATTTTAACTTGAAAAAATCGTTTTGGGTGAGTTAATCGTTTTGATTTTTATGAACAATATTATATGCATACATTAATCTATACGTATAATAAATCTGTAGAAAAGTCGGACTAAATAAATGGCACTGAAGACAAATTAGTTATTTTTTGAATTTTCGTCTGTCTTTCTGTCTACCTTTCTGTCTGTCTGTCTGCCTGTCTGTCTGTGTATTCACGATTCGCGCAAAAACTACTAGACCGATTTCCATGTAACTTTGTATGTAGGTAGTTACAACCTAGGGCAACTTATAAAATACTTTTCATCCGATTACGGAACTTGAAAAAAAGAAGGATAAGTATTTTCCTTCCTTGAGATATTAATTTTATATTAATTTTATTTAATACAGAGTTATTTTGCAATATACAGAAAATTTTGCAGAAATGGCTCAGAATAAGTAATATAGGCGAATGGTAAATAAAATTAATAAAAAAAAATCTCAAACATTCTGTCCTTTATATCTTTTAAATTCAGAATGCGTGGTAATGCATTATTTTAACTGATTGTATATAAATATCTAACGCCTACTATATTTTACGCACGCATACATTCGTAACTGTCGCTCGGTAACCTTTTCGCGCATCTTTCCGCGCCCTCCTCTTCCGTTTACCGTTACACCATTATGTACCTACGTCCGCTCGCCCGGCCGACAGCTGACAGTGTTGACCGTGACGTTATTACTTACGCTTCGATACCAATGACGGAACGAAAATATTCAAACCGCGAATACTATGAAACTGTGCGATATTACGTTTTAAGCAATGAAAGTTTACGTGGTGCGCAAAGATTATACTAAAGTAAGTCTTTACCGCAGCAAGAAATTAACGTACGTGTACCTACCAATCGAAGAACAATTGACAGCTAATCAAACTATTCAAGTGCAGTGAGCGATAACTAAAATAGTGAATATGAAGAGAGGTGGATTGCGTACAGAGGCCCCACACTATGGTCAGCAAACTCGCCGCAACTTTCACCGTTAGTTTTTTATCTGTAGGGTGAAATAATGAGTCGTGTTTACGTCAAAGAAACCAAAGTTATGAAAACCGCCACAATAAAAATATTGCTGCGTTTACGGAAGTTAAAAGTGCTCAGGCATAGGTAATAAGCATAAAAAATAATTTAAGAAAACGTGCTCGTCTATGCATAAAGAGTGTGGCGGCACGGCCCTAACTATTCGACTGTTCGGCAATCTTCAGCTGCACGGGAGCAACCAGCTCAGTTTTCCTAGCCTCGCCAGTCAATCCGACCGTCTGACGCCGTGACGCCACCCGTTTGCGCTCCAATCCGCTACTTTGAATTTACATTGTAAACGTACGTTATTTAATATGTGGTGTGTTCGTTATTCACATCCCCACAAGAGAAACGGATTCCATTTTGAGGTACCAATATTAGATATTGGGGCTACTTGCGTAATTTAGTTGTAAGTAGTTTATTAAATATAAGGACATAATAACATAATAAGGACAGTCGTCAGTTACAAGCAAAAATATATTATTTAATTTTATTTACTTTGACGATCCTAAGCCCGTTAAATATGTGAAGGGAAAATTGAAATCATAATTCGAGTCATGTAGTTTTTAACTTAAGCATTAGTAGTAAGCGTGTTACTAAGAAAGTAAACAGTAGGCGAAAACTTGAAAAAAACCTTAATTGAATCACACACACAGGAGCGCGCGTAAGCGTAGTTGTTGCCCAAAAATCACATACAATATTAATATAAAATTTAGCTACTCTTTGAAAAATAACACAATCATATCGTCAAATAGTTTTTCACTGCTAGCGGCGCTGATAACAGCGCAAAATCAACATCACTTAATACCTTATTTTTTTTTTAGTTTTTCATTTCATAATTAAATTTATTAACAATTACAAACGTTTAAGTATTACACAATTTATAAAATAAAATAAAATATACACTAGAACAATGAACCTAAAACTAAAAACCTTAAATATATATATATATATATATATATTATAATAACTAAAATATATTATTAAAAAAGAGGCCCTTTAGGCGAGGTTCCGAAGATACTGGCAGCGTTCCCCCTTTGAATAGCTAGACTAATTCTCTGTCCGAATAATACTAAAAACTAATACCTTATTTATATAATAAATAAATGTTCGCGGCTTTGGGGTGGCTCTTGAGCCAGTTGTACCCCAACTTACGTAGTAACATTATTTAATCTTAGCCCCAACTTTCTATCACTGAATTTACTAGATAGTAGAGAATTAACTGATATAATTAAAATTTAGAATGCTACTGTATATTTATTTGTGCAGCATGAAACATTGTCACACTTAAATTATCCAGACCGGTGGCCATTATCGGGATGATTGACCGCAATTACCACGTTTGGCAAAATGACTAACGACACTGTAACACTGGATACTGTACACAGGACATGTGTTTTGTGTGCACAGTATCCAGTAATGTGTACACAAAACTGAGATTAAGAGAGAAGCGCTTTAGTTGAATACTAGCTTTTGCCCACGACTTCGTCCGCGTGGAGTTCGGTTATATCGCGCCCATGTGTGAAAAAGAGTCTGCTGGTACAAGCCACAATTATAACTGGATGTCTCGGGCAAAAGCTAGTAAACTACAAAACTTCTTTATACACCACATTTTTTGCTAATCTATTACTGTGTGCCAAAATTATCAGACTACTGGGCGAGCTTACGCGTGAGCAAGCCACATAGAATTGCCCATGTAAAAAACAATTTTTTCTTAAGTCTATACCCGCAAATTTTAATGTCTGCCCTTGTGATTTGTTTATGGTCATTGCAAAGCAGACTTTGAAGGGAAACTGTATTCGTTTGAATTCAAAGGGAAGATCATTCGGGATCAAGGAATTCTTGGTACAAATACAGTTTCCTTGCGCATATCCAGTTATAATTGTGGCTTCCACTACATTGCGATGTAACGCTTTTACTTTTAGTCTGGTTCCGTTGCACAGTTAAGGAGGTTTTAAATTTCGCAACAACATAACAGGAGTGCCCACGCAGACTAAGCTTATGATGTGGAAGACCCGATGGTTTCAGTGAATTAAGAAATTCGACAGGGTAGTTAATTGCGTCATCTATGTTGACCACAGAGTCTATTGACGTGTACACCATTTCTTCCCCCTCAAAAGACGTTAACAGTATATCGTTAATTGCCGCTTCTTGGTCGTTTTCAGGGTTAGTATGGCACGTTCACACAACCATTCCATTGGCTTATCGGGGATATGAGCAATATCTGGGTAAATTTTTAATATTAACTCCTGTAACGTAAATACAACTGTGCATAAATTATCAGGGATGGTTATCATTCCGTCATTTATCGGGCAATCACCGTTGCCGATTTCAAGTAGAAGTTTCGTAAATCCACCAGCAGACTCTTTTTCTCCTAAGTGTACCCGCATATTTTTCGAGAGCTTGAGGATTGTAATTAGAGGCCATAAAGTAGATCTCTTAAGACACGCCTTAACTTCATCTGCTCTAGTTCCTTTTGGCACTACTGGTAGAGTCTGTCTAAAATCTCCAGCCAGCAAAACCGTTACACCACCCATTAACTTCTTATTTCCTCTTATATCTTGTAGAGTTCTGTTTAAAGCCTCTACGCCACCCTAATGAGTCATGGTTATTTCATTCCACACTATCATTTTCGTATGATTTAATACTTCAGGAAAATTACTTTGTTTCGATATATTACAAATGGGAGTATTAGCTGTTGTTAAATTGAGTGGTAACTTGAAGGTAGCATGAGCAGTTCGTCTACCCTCAAGCAGTGATAGCTGCGATCTCAGAAGAAGCCACAGCCAAAGCAATTCCGCGAGTACTTCTAACTTTTGTTAATAGCAAATTTATGAGGAATGTTTTGCCTGTTCCACCGGGAGCATCTAAAAAGAATATTCCACCCTCATTTGATTCAATTTTTGTGTTAACTTGATTGTAAACTGCTTTTTGTTCGTCATTCAGTGATCCTTCATTATTTTTAACTGTGTTTTTTAATGATGCTAAGTCGTAACTTGTCTCTTTAAGAAACTCTCTATTTTCAAATTGTTGTTCTTTGCTTGGCTGAGGTAACCCATACTCTTTAAGTAGCTGACCACCCAACGCTAATACGGCATCTTCTATTACCGAAAGGCATTTGTTAAATACCACATCTGTTATGTGCTCTACATCCACATCTCCCTGTCTTTCTAATTGCCTTTTAAAGTCTTCAGATAGGTGTTCTTTGTATTTCTCCCAAAGGCTTAAAGGGTCTGATACTTGGCAGAACACTAAAATAATCGTAAAAATATTTGCGGTGATTGGCAAAGTGCTGCCTCTTCCATCGCTGCGAAAAAATGCTGATCATCTTAAAGCAAGCCGAGAGCTTTGCACGCTGATTGGAACGTGGAATATACATGACCATCCACAGTTTTTAACGCTTCAAACGAAGTTGGGCCCCGGATCTCATGAAGAATCATGCGAAGGTGATAGCATTCTGTATTGTTCGGATGCACAGTATAAACTTCTACACAGTATAAGTTCTTTTTTGACCCCTGTCACCCTTCAACGTTTGCTCCTCTCTTTCTCCTTTGGAACTTTCTTTTATCCCAAACGAAGTATGCAGGTACTTCTGGGTAGAGCAATGTTTTTGCCAAGTTATCCACTTTACACAAATCGAAAAAGGATAGGAGTGTGGTTGTTGGAGGACTATCCACTCTTTCACTCAGACTTTGCTCATTAAAATAAACCCATTGCCCATTTTCCAAATGAACAGCGAGGTGGACCACGGGAGGGAAACGCTCATGAATGGGAAATTCAAAGATTCACCATACTGCCTCTGATGAACTTATATATCTTCCACTTGTGTAGGTTTTAACTTCATCCTTCTCATTCTCTAAAGCAAACGATGCCTGGTCTGAACCTTTATTTACGTATTTACAGACGTATCTTATTGATTTCACCGAATGACAATATTACTCATTTAAGTGAGCGTTAAATGTTTTTAATAATACTGGATTATAAGGGACTACCCAGCGATTATCTATGGTTGTGCCTTTGATATCAACAGAGAACCCACCGTCATCTAGTAAACATCTCTTGTACTGCGGATAACCGTCTTCACCAGTTTGAGTTTCCCTTATGAGAGCCCTGGGGTATCGTTTACTGCACATGTTATCTTTCATACATGGTGACTTTCGATTTAAAGTTCCACATGGACCATGTATCATATTACATTTAACGATTCGTGAAGCTCTGGGTCACGTTTGGGATCCGGTATTTCAGCACAAATTATATTGTCGATTTGATCCGGAGTAATACGTTTGTGAAGCCATAAAAGAATATGAATATGTGGAAGACCTCTCTTTTGCCATTCCGTTGAGTACATATAGCATCGCACTTCACCAAATATTTTGCCCTTTGTCAATAAGTTCATGATCTTTTTCAGCTTTAGTCGAAACACCCTCGAAATTATATCGTGTCTATCATGAGATTGTTGTCCTTGAAGAAATTGCTCTTCTATCTCGTCCCTGCGAGGATTGCATGTGAAAGTGATAAAAAGATCAGGCCGGCCGTAATTCCTAACATAGGTCATAGCGTCCTGTGTTCTTTCGTGCATATACCAAGGTCCCCCCGTAAAAGATGATGGAAGGACAACCATTTGTCCTAGTTGGTTGGCTTCTGCGTCTTGTCATCCAATAGCATCTTTTAAATGGATGTAACTATCATAGACATAGACCTAGACATGCATTTATTCAGCAACTTACACTCATACAGTTTTGATACAGAAAATAAAATGATACATAAAAAAACATCAAAGATAAAAATAAATAAGAAAAAACAGACATAAAATTATCCGATCGCATGAGTGATGTGATGCCGAAAGGGCACTGACTCAACATAATGCTATCGCAGAATTGCGGTAGCGTTGGTTTTCAGCAATGCCCATTGAGGTTGGACTCGCCCGCGAGGATAGTGTGTTCGCTTTATTTCTATTTTCGAGAAAGATGTTATCAAAATAATAAAATAAAATAATGGAAATGAAAAAGGATGGGAACTTTATTTATGCTGTAGGTATATATAAATGTATATAATAAACAATATAATGAGTATTTACTATAAAACAATAGAGATATTTATATTATGCTATGAAAATAAAATGGAGCTATTTTATCCGCTCTAAAAGTTAAACTGACAAAAGTATTCTTTTACTTTTACCTTGAAAAGGCTGATGGTATTTAGTTGACGGATAGGTGGGGGCAAGTTGTTCCAGCATTTAGTAGCTGCATATCGGAAACTACCGCGGAATGCTGCCGTTGTGTGTTTTGGCTTTGAAAGGACATTTGATTTTGTTCGAATGTTCTTAAAATTACCGTCCTTGCGCCATTTTAGTTTTTCTAACAGATACCCGGGCTTTTTGTTTTGAAAGACACCGAACATTAGTGTTGTCAAATGTAGCGCTCTTAATTGGGACATTCTTAATAACTTTGATTTGTTTAAATAGGGACTGACGTGAGTTCGTGGGGGAATGTGGTGTATATATCTGGCACAAGCATTTTGGATCCTCTGAATAATTCGGTCAGTTTTCGAAAGTAGTCTTGGTCCATATACCGTATCGGCATGGTTTAGCCTGGAGAGTACAAGGGAGTTGCAAAGCTTAACGCGCAGATCTTCACTCAAAAAGTCACGTATTCGGTATAATACTTTTAGTCTGTAAAAGCAATTACGTGCGATCTCGAGCACGTGTGTCTCAAAACGAAGCGCGTCATCCATCAGCAACCCCAGATTCTTGGCTTCAGTCACACGATTAACCTTCTCCCCGAGGACACACAAATCAGGATTATTTGCAACTATTCGATTTATCTGTCGCTTTGATCCCAATACTATGTATTTTGATTTTGCTGGATTGAGTACAAGAGTGTTGGCTTCTGACCACTGGGCGATTTTCGTTAGATCTCTATTTAAATTATTAACAGCCCAGTTAGTTTGACTTGGTAAAAAGGAAAGATATACCTGCAAATCGTCTGCATACATATGATATTTACAGTTCTGAATGGCTGTACTAATCTAATCTGCTATGTACAGTATGAATAAAAGAGGGCCTAGTATGGATCCTTGGGGAACTCCTCTCGTTACAGGACAAGGATTTGATAGAGAATGTGTACCATCTTTTTTAATTATTTTAACCAACTGCATGCGTCATTTAGATAACTGGAGAACCACTTGATTGCGGTCGGATCGAATCCATAATAGGAAAGCTTGGACAATAATAATTCGATGTTAAGAGAATCGAAAGCCCGTGAGAAATCAAGGAGTGCTATAATTGTTCCTTCACCTTTATCTTGAGATGCTAAAATATTTTCCACTACGTCTAATAGTGCTGTTGTCGTGCTGTGATGCTTTCTAAAACCAGACTGCAGTTTCGGTAGTATGTGATTACTCTCCAAGTACGCTTCAAACTGTGTACATACTATTCTTTCCAGAATTTTCGACAAACAGGGTAAGATGCTGATAGGGCGCAGGTCTTTGAAATTTATAATGCTATTGGTTTTTGGAATTGGTGGAAACCAAAGCGGTTTTCCAGACGTCAGGGAATAAGACGTGGTTATCGATCTGTTTACTATCGCGGTGATTACTTTTAGCGTGTAAGGAAGTGTTAAAAGAACCATATCCAGGTGTATGCCGTCAGCACCCAAAGCGTTTTACTTAAATGAATTAATTATTTTGGTTATTGTGTTTTCGTCTGTAATACTTAACTTAAATGTTGAAGAGCAGAATCGATGGGAGTTAAAGAAAATATGTTCTGAATCGGGAGCTGAATCATTTCCAGGTACAGTGCAAAAGTGAGAATTAATCAAATCCGGATCATTTAGTTGGTCAGGAATTGCATCTAGAGACTTCTAGATTTTTCTGATATGTTTATTGTCCGTTTAAGATTGTTCCAAAGAGCTTTAGAATTAGTTAAGTTGCGATTTATATGTTGATTAAAATAGGCCTGTTTTTCGCGATATAAAGCTGAGTTTACAGCATGTTTAAGTTCTTTGTAATAACTTTTATGCTTCTCTAGTCTAGTAAAGCAGAAACGATCATGTGCTTCGTTCCGCAGTCTCATCATTTCGCGAATAGTAAAGGTAATCCATGGATATGTACGCTCCTTTATTTGCTTAAGCTTTAGTCGCGCGAATTGGTCGAACAGGCTTAACACTGTTAAATTGAATTGAGAAAACCGTATCATTTACATGAGGTAATTGAGCCATAGTTTCCCAGTCAGCACGTAATTTGGCTTGATTATTTTTGATATAATTCAATCTCACTGTTTCTATTTTGGCGTATTCATCCACCATATATTGACTAAAAAGGGCACTATAGTTGACTAAATAGTTATCTTCTCCTTCTTTAATCATTATTCTATACGAATAGAAACTTGCAGAGGAGACAGTTTTATTAAGCGACAACTTAGTTGTGGGATCGCGTTGTGGTATGTTGATTGAATACCCATCACCCCCCCAGCAAAACATCAATGGATACTGTAGCGCATCATATGCTCGATGTATCTCACTAATACGCTGAAGTGAATTTCTTCGGCTCTCGAGAATGATGTCCCTTCGATCAAATTGTTGATCCACTAACACTAAAGCCACTTCATTTATAGTTGGTGCATTGTACCTACCTCTATGTTCTTCTGGTGGTTTTTTATCAGCATGTATGACAACTTTGTATGACTCTGAAAGAGGGGCTTTATCAATGGCACTTTTCAGATCTTTTATATACTGGTTCACTTGATGCAGAATATTCTGCAATTGTTTGATTAAATTTGGCTTTAAGTTAGGAAATTTAAAACATCGAATCTTTGCTTTTCGATCATCTTCACCTACAAAATATATTTGAAGGTACTAAGCGTCACGTTCGGCTTCTGGTAATGTACTTCCAATTAAATGGTAGACCTGGCCTTGTACTTTAAAAGTCGGTGAAAAACCATCTGCTGTTACCTGTTTACCACCAAAGGAAGTCATCTGGAAACAGGTATTATATTTACGAATATTACCCATAAAATGGTCATGATCTGGGTGTAGATCATTAAACAAACTAAAGGGTGGTTTAGACAGTAGTTTCAACCGATCAAGTTGCACTTTTCCAGCGCTGCAACACATACCAGGTGTCTCATCTTTCCATTTCAGTGCATTGCACCACTGACACTTGTATGTCATAGAACCCAAGGATATGGACATTTGACGCCTACCTGCTCATGCAGGTAGGCGTCAAAATGTCCATTAGATAAATCATGGCTAAATCGTAATCGCCTTACTGGACAGATATCTGTTCCGCACTCTGTGTATAGCAGACCGTTGCGATATACTTCAAACCGAAACGGAAATATTAATCCTGCAGCTACCAATTCACAAAGTCCACCGTAAGTTTCATTTTTTAACATATTTAGCAGAGGCGAGCAGTAAGGCTCAGAGCCGTGCCGAACACTGTAGCGCAGAGAGTAGCTTGAAGGAACAGGAAGCATTATTATAGTGCTGCGATGAACCTTTGTAAAGCTAGATGGCTTGCAGGATGTGAAGACTGAATATTTGCTCGGGAGCGAATGAATGGGGTACTTGAGAACGATGACGAGGATTTGAAGTTGTAGTTTCCGAAGGTTCTTGGTTGCGTGTTATTATTGTATATATACTATTTTTAATTCGTAACTTTGATAGCGCGATTTATGCTTCGATGTATTTCGCTTGTGGCGCGACGACAGCGCCGCCACAATGTTTTTGTGCAATGAAAGTATATTCTATTATATTCTAATAAATTAAGTTTAAAATATTTATCAATATCATTTACGTTATTTACGACCCAAAAACCTTAAAAATGACACCCAAGTCACCCAACCTATGATGATTTTTACATACAAACATACATACATACATCCTTCCATCCATGTTGGTTTCAAACCATAATCGATGCCATTTTCGTAATTAACGTCCCAAAAAACCATAAAACGACACCCATATTGACATTTCAACCACATCGCACCCCCACAGGGGATGATGGTAGGTATTTCCCGTCAGCTACGTTGGATTTTGAAATTGTTGTTGTTTTCGTAATCAGCGACCCGATAAACCATAAAAACGATACCCATGTTGATTTTCAGAATTTGTCACCCCTTTTCCACCTTTTAGGCGTCGAACTCTGAAAGAGCCTGAAACAATTGTTTACTCATTTATTGATAGGAGTACTCCTGTGAAGTTTCGAATAAAATAGTTTAACTAATCTTGTTTCCCCATACAAACTTTCAACCCCTTTTTCACCCCCTTAGGGCTTGAAATTTCAAAAACCCTAGGACACGTAATTGTTTATTTCTAATCGTTAATCTAAAAACAAAGTTTCAGGCTTCTAGCTCTAAAAATGACGGACTTCCATTCACACTTTTAACCCCTTTTTTACCCCCTTAGGGGACGAATTTTAAAAATCCTTTCTTAGCGAATGCCTACGTCATTACAACTGCCTGTATGCCAAATTTCAGCGAAATCCGTTCAGTAGTTACGGCTGTGCGTTGATAGATGAGTCAGTCAGGCTTGCCTTTTATATATATAGATATTGGGTGCCTATCGGCATAGCTTTAACTTCATTTGTTAACTTCATTTGTTATCAAATTATCTGATGTATACATTTAAAAACAAGTTCACTGAGAGATTTTAACTATATTTGATGAAATAGTTTGAGCATGGTTGGATATCTAATTACTAGGTAGATGTGTAGCCGTGTAGCTCGCCGTGAGATTTCATCATGGCACGGAGCAAAACGTGTACGATTCCTTTGAGGGCAAATGAATCTGTTATGGGAAATTTTACGTGCTGACTTACCACCTGTCCGGTGAAGTGGTGAAGAATAACTTTGTGGGGAAACCTAGATGTCTGAGTAGTTAAAAAAAGTCGTGGAAATGTGAAAACCGTTAATACGCATTAAAGTTGATTTATTGATTGTTGTTGCAAAAAGTTGTATTTAATGTCAAAAATCTGAAGTTAATAGGCATACATTATCAGAATTTAATGAATTTCCCGTAGTCGGTCGTTTTGAGCACATTCATATAGACATCGTCGGACCCCTATTGATTACTGTACAAGGCTATAGATATTGCGTGACAGTAATAGATAGGAAAACTCGACAGAAGCTTTCCTTGTACAAAATATCACAGCAGAGAGCGTTGCCAGAGTAATATTTGAAGGTTGGTTAGCCCGTTATGGATGCCCAATTACATTGTCTAGTGATCAGGGTAGACAATTCGAGAGCAATTTGTTCGCAAGCTTATTAAAGATTTTCGGTGTAAAGAGACAAAGAACTACTGAATACCACCCGCAGAGTAATGGTATGGTAGAGCGCTGGCATCGTTCGTTGAAAGCTTCTCTTACAGCCAGGCTAAATGATTCTTCATGGGTTGATGAGTTTCCCACGATAATATTAGGACTTCGTACTGCACTGAGAAGCGATAATAGCGTCAGCGCAGTCAAAATGACTTTTGGACGTACATTACGGTTACCAGGTGATTTAAGTGACGATAACGTTTTATTAGACAAAATACGTCATACACTATCGAAATTGAAGCCTATTTTGAAATCTCATAGTAATTCACTATAATTTTTTGTTCATCCTGATTTAAAGTCTTGTACTCACGTTTTCGTTAGGGACGACACTGTAAAACGACCCTTGAAGCCTCCTTATGATGGTCCATAACTCTAAATGCATTTTTCTAAGGCATTTTTGGTACAGTTACAAGATCGTAAAGCTAGTATTTCGATTGATTGTTTAAAGCCCGCGTATCTGTTGAATGATAATGATGTTACCCCCCGTTGTCAACACTAAATATGTAACGGTAGAGCCAGTAAAGCCTTGTAAAGAACCTCGTAGAGAACCTGTTAAAGAAAAAGAGTCTGTTGTTTTCAAAACTAAGAGCGGTCGTATGGTTAAGCCGTCTGTCAGATTTGTAAAGTAAATTACCCGTAGGTCACGATGCTCACCAGTAAGTTTTCTGATCTGTTTGAGATGCCAAGGATTAATTTATACACTTTTCGTAGGACATTTGTAATTTTTTCGTTTGTAATCATATTAAAAGTATAACCAAACAAATATCTAAATGTACGGATTTATTGCAGTACCATAATGGTCTAAATACAAACTCGTACCTTTTATGTAAAGTAATGGTATTTTTATGGTTATTTTTAACAAATATATAGTAATTCCGTGTCAATTTCTTACGTGGCGTTCACTGTAAAGATGTCGCCGAGTCGGTGACTGTTTATTTTTATTGCAGGGCATGGTTCACAATGGACTACCTAGGTCTAGAATATTTTAAGTTTGTTCTCTCCTGAGACAAAGATGAGCCTAACAATAGGTTTTCGCAGTTTTAAAAGAGATCCATATGTATCCATATGCCTTAAGTTGTTGATTTGAAACGTAAGTGAAGTTGAAGTTGTGTCGAACCAACATACAATGTAATTTGTTTTTATCTAGGTCACAGAAATGTACGAAAATTGAATAGTTATGATACGTCATTTTTATTTGGTTCAGATTTAAATATAAAAGTAGAATCAGTTACAGATAATATTCATTTGCATCTTGTTTTTTGAAATTAGGAAAGTCTCATTTTGATTTATAATTATGGGTTGGGGACAAAGCAAATAGGAAAATCTAGCAGTCGCCCAAGTTCAAGCGATTAATAGCAATAATAGTACTGTGGAGTCGAAATTAATCCTCAGAAGACACAAGTTTGCGCGTTTACCGCTAAAAAGAACCCTTGTCGTATCTCCTCAGTTTCAAGGCACTCCTTGTTGCCTCAGCCAGTATCGGAATCCTCGGCGTCGACATATCGAGTGACGTGCAGTTTCGCGGTCACTTGGAAGAAGGCCAAATTGGCCTCTAAAAGCTTGGCGTGCTCAGCAGAGCGGGACAGTATTTCATGCCGGCATAACGCCTGCAACTTTACAAGGCGCAGGTTCGGCCTCACATGGAATACTGTTCCCATCTCTGGCTGGGGCTCCCCAGTGCCAGCTGCTTCCACTTGACCGCATCCAGCGCAGAGCGGCTCGAATCGTCGACGACCGAGTCCTTTCCGATCGGCTCGATTCATTGGCGCTGCGAAGAGATGTTGCATCTCTTTGCATTTTCTTTCGCATTTACCACGGGAGTGCTCTGAGGAATTGTTCGGATTAATCCCAGCCGCCACATTTCACGAACGCACATAGCGGCTGAACTCCCGATACCATCCACACCATCTGGATGATTGGCGGTCCACCACTGTGCGATTTAGAAGATGTTTTCTTCCTCGCACAACTTCCTTGTGGAATAGTTTACCACCTGCGATTTTTCCGGACCGATACGACTTAGGGACCTTCAAGAAAAGAGCCTACTCCTTTCTAAAAGGCTGGCAACGCATCTGCAATTCTTCTGGTTCCCTTGGTGTTGCAGTTGTTCATGGGCGGCGGTAGTCACTTACCATCAGGTGAGCCGCATGCTCGTTTACCCCCTCTCCTATGAAAAAAAAAAGAAATCAAATCATTTAGCAATCATAGCATTGATCGCAGTCATATTGTTAGGGTGCATAATGCTATGTGTATTAAAACGTCAGTGCCTAAAGTCTACAAGGACATGGCTGAGGAAGCCAGTTGTGGTTAGTGGAGGACTGGAACACCCAGTCATAAGGGTACAACAATCCGTTCCGTTGCAATCAACAGCGCAGCAATCAAGTGTATATTGAGAACGATTGCGTGTGTATCAATATTTTTAAAGGAAACAAAATTTTTGTTTTCACGAAACCTGCGTTTCTATTTTCGTACGTATAAAGTGTGTTATGTAATAGCAATAAGTGGGAATATTATGTGTATCGGAAAGATATATCTTTTAGTAGGTACTACCATATATTTACATTGATTTGGGATATGTATTTGGTAATTTATATATAGATGTTAAGATTCATATTGTCGTCACTATGGTTCCATAAGAGAAAACCATGTAATTTTTATTTTTAGACTTGATACTTAGTTTGTAATAAATACCAGTTGTCATTGTTCATCAGTATGACGCAATGAACACTACGTGTTACCGAGTATCACCGCCATAACAATCCCAAGTATAGAGTTTCATATGTGAGTGTAATGTTTTGACTTAGTAGTTTTACAATTTCATACAGAGTGTTTTAATGAAACAATTAGGTAAGTTTGAAATTTTTTAATAAATTTTAGGGGGGATGTTATGACTACTGTGTTAGGGACACAGTAGTTACATACATTTTGCTGAAATGACACTTTGCACTTGTGTCCGGAGTGCGCTCGGCGGCGAACGCCAGTCTTTCCTCACCACTGCCCACGCTAGGCCGCCACCAAATAGGAAACATTATTGTATCACCAATATCAATATCTTTATCTGTGAAATTGTGGATTCCGAATAGAAACATCAGTGACATTTGTGACTTTTATTATTGAACCCGATGGACACCTTCTGCACCTTCTGAGAGTCATAATACGAGACTGTTAGGCTTAAATAACTAGTACCAACGCGCACGCACATAACTAAGGATAACTTATTAATGCTGGTGTTCCACAAGGCTGCGTGCTATCAACAACGCTATTTCTTGATATGCAATCAATGCAGATGACAGCACTGGTGATGCTCTATACACCGGCCGTGCCAATATTTATCGGAAAAACGTCGCCGAGTACCGCAACAAACTTGTCTTTGAAATCGAGTCTTTGCTGAACAAAGTCTCGGATTAGGGGCGACTAAATCTAGTCCAGTTTAATCCTCAGAAGACACAAGTTTGCGCGTTTACCGCTAAAAAGATCCCTTTTGTCGTATCTCCTCAGTTTCAAGGCACCCCCCTTGCTGCCCAGCTGGCATCGGAATCTTCAGCGTCGACATATAGAATAGTGTGCAGTTTCATGGTCACTTGGAAGGGAAGGCCAATTTGGCCTCTGAAAAGCTTGGTGTGCTCAGCAGAGCGGGACAGTATTTCATGCCGGCACACCGCCTGCAACTTTACAAGGTGCAGGTTCGGCCTCACATGAAATACTGTTCCCATCTCTGGACTGGGGCTCCCCAGTGCCAGCTCCTTCCACTTGATCGCATCCAGCGCAGAGGGGCTCGAATCGTCAACGACCGAGTCCTTTCCGATCGGCTCGATTCACTGGCGCTGCGAAGAGATGTTGCATCCCTTTGCATTTTCTTTCGCATCTACCACGGGGAGTGCTCTAAGGAATTGTTCAGATTAATCCCAGCCGCCAAATTTCACGAACGCACATGGCGGCAAAACTCTAGATACCATCCACCATCTGGATGCTTGGCGGTCCACCACTGTACGTTTCACTAGGAGTTTTCTTCCGTACGACCTCTCTGTGCCTCTTTTGGAATATTTTACCGGCAATTTTTCGGGACCGATAAGACTTAGAGACCTTCAAGAAAAGAGCTTACTCCTTTCTAGGAGGCCGGCAACGCACTTGCATTTCCTGGTGTTGCAGTTGCTCATGGGCGGTGGCAGTCACTTACCATCAGGTGAGCCGTATGCTAGTTTGCCCCTCTCCTATATTTTTTTTTACTTTTTAATTCCTGACGTTTCGGGCACTTTAGAGAACCCATGGCCACGGGAGGGACTGAGGTGTTTGACGTCCTGATGTCATAGTTAACGAAGACTACCGTCAACTTTTATTTAATAATGTTTGGTCTAATCTACGCAGAACGAGATTTATCTTGAAGTCTTGCAATAGTATGCTTGGGTTTGGATTTAGTTTTATTAATTATGGGATCCCAAGCAGATGGTAGTTCTCTTTTGAAATTAGGATGTATCTTATTTTCCAAAGCCTCGCGAATCATCCTTGGTAGGAATCAATGTTCTATTGCGAAGATTTGTTGTCTATCAGATCTGATATAATAGTTGGGATGATACTGAACATGTTGACATACTTCAGACTTCCCGGAGCATTGGTGCTTCACATCAGCGATATGTTCTTTTACGCGGGTTTTTATGGAACTTTCATCCAAAGTTGCGTAAAAAACCCGCGTAAAAAATGTAAAATTAAACGTGATAAAATCCGTAAAATTAGTTTTATTCCATGTGTACTATTCATCATTATAAAACTGCATTTTTGAAATTTTGAAGTCTACTCGAACGTAAAAAAAATATCAGGATCTATTTTATGGTGCCAATCAATATTAAATGGGATCAATGATATGAATAAAATAACGCAAATAAACATTTGCAGTCACCACAAAGCAGAATTATTTTATTTTACGGCATCATTATTATTATATTATTGTCATTTTCAGTCTGAGTCTTTTACGTCTAGCGTAAACGAGATGTTATAGCGCTATCTATCGGAATCCATTAAACTTTTTCATTTACCAAAGTCGCCGGATGAAATGTTGTGGTGATAGAATCTCTTACGCCACAACCACACTGCATTTGCAGTAGCATTATTTATTCAAGTCATCATTATTATTGTCATTACCATTTATTGATCCGTTCAAATGCAGTGTTAATTTGAACAGCCTCTTTCCAATAAGAAGAATTTGATCACAGTCGTATCTTAGTACTGAATTACACGTTACATAATTTTTTGCCGAAACGATATAATCACGAAAATATTCGAACTTTAACTTTTAAATCATCTATTAAAAATGTCAAAATTATGTGGTTTAAGTTTTACAATCACCGACCACAGAGTATGTGATTATAATAATTTTAAAATAAGTCTAATTTAATATAATTTGACTTCAACTTAAACTATATAATCACGTTAAATAAGATATAAATTCCATTAAAATATTAATTTTCACGTGAATATTCAGTTATGAAAAGTCTGAACAAAAGTTTCATTTACCGAATTGCAAAAGTTGATGAACTGAGCTAGCGTGCACATCTAAATGATGTCTGCAGGCTATATAATATTGTATCATGGGGCAACCCATGGCCAACCAAAATTACGTTCAGCAACGAACTTTGAATTGGCTATAATAAATGAATAAATCAATGATGGCTCGGCAGCTGAGTAGCTAAGCGTTTTGCTGGGTTGCTTCGGGCTCCACGATAAAGAAAAAATAAATAATTTCACACCCACTAACTTTTAACATTTTTATAATTGTGTCCATTGCCTTAATCGAGTATTGATTTTTATATAAGCGACTTCGGGGAGTAAAATAAGAAGAAAGAAGAATCTAAATGACGTTTAGTAACTCTATTGTTGTACAGTTAGCTAAGTATTCTTACGAGTGCTATGTTTTTTAAATTTTTTACAGTATAGGGTAACAAACGAGCACACAGTTCACCTGATGGTAAGTGGATGCAGTGGCTCATAGACATCTACATTTATCCTCAATTAAGAATCTAAATGCAGATGCGTTGTCACACCTGAGGACTAAGATGGAATGCGTCGTTTCCAGTAAAAGGGTCTCCGGTTCTCTACACTCACCATACGAAACACAGCAGCATTAAGCTGCTATTTTACGCTGGTATTCTATGAGAGCGTGGTCCTTCCCTGATCGAGCCGACCCATTCGTGCTACAACCATAATATAGCTACAGTGTGGCTCTACCACGTAAAAGTAATTATAATAATTTATTATATATAATAATTAATTAATTTTAAATTAATAAATACTTATAGAATATACATATATGTATGTATATTCTATAAGTATTTATTACTAACTATCGAAAAACCACATATATTATATAATATTTATTGTAACAATTTTTCCTTATTTTTTGATGTGTAACATCTTTCCTCTCGCTTTCCAGCAATCTGTGGGAGTGATTTCGTGAAAAGGGACGGAAATTTGTAACAGGAAGCCGGGGAAGCGCGCGCTATTTGTTTTGAACAATGATCGCGCGCGGTGGTACAGTTGGCCGTCAGATGGTACCAAAGTAGTCCACAACAAGTCAAGGTATCGAGTCAGAAAGTTTTATTTGTTATTAATTAGGATGTAAAGAGATTTGATGGATGTTATGTTCATTTTACTCTAATTAGACTACTTGACTTAAATTTGCTATTGGATTTCCTATTATAATTTATTTAGACTCACTAAAGTAAATTTGAAGAGAATTTTGAACACAACAAGGAGTTGAAAACTGAGATTTTTTGTTTTTAGAGATATTTCAATAATTTTAGTCTGAAAAGATAGGTTTAGATCTAGAACTAATATTCCAATTGGAATTATTAAAAGCGGATAACCCGTTTAGAAGATATGAGCAAAATTGTATAAGAGAAATCTGAAAGCCCGTATTATTTAAAGTTTATGTTCTAGAAACTTTTTAGTTATTGTAGTTATATAAAATATTGTTGTTTTATATAAGCAAAGGGTACATAATAAAATACCTGATAGAAATATTAAGGTTTAGGGGTACAATTGTATTTATCAGAAGTATATTGTCTCCGCTCTCCCCCAAATTGAAAAAAAAAAACTATCTTCAACAAAAAATTCCATCACTCGTAGTGTTAATTAAATAAAATACAATTTTCATTAAAAAAAATTTCTTCGTTACGAAAAATAATTTCAAATAACACCTGAATCATTTTTTTCAGGATATAATGTTAATGTTGCTTATTACCAAGGTGAGCTGTCAGATGTTACACATCATATGCGACTACTGTAAGGCTCGCTCGTTTTTTTTTAAAGCCGTCCAAGTTTTTAGTTCTCTATTTGTTCGTGAAATTCCATTACAATCGATTCAGCCATTCCGAAGATTAGTCTTTACAGACAGACAAAAATTTTTAAAATGGTTATTCACGACTTAATGGCATGCAAAAAAATAAACCCCTCAGCTCTATTACAGACAAACACTTCAATTTTATTTACATGTATAGATAAAGCTTCCAGAAATACATAATATCTATTATGTCTACATTATTATGTGAACATGCAAAGAAATTTCAGTTTACTGCAGTCTACAAGCTCATTATTTTGGCCCTTTCCTGACTCCTCTACGCGTTAGTGCATTAATATCACATTAAGTTTATACAAGCGCACGCGTTGTGCACTTATGTCTACAATGAGTCTTGACAATATCTTCGTAATTACATCACAAGTGTTATTCTTAGTATATCGTACTGTACGAAATATACATTCACTTGTCGCACAACGCAAATGTCTATTTTATTAACTATAAAAATTGTAATTAAAAACTGTTAATTGCAAACACTGTCGGAAATCTGCATTTTCGATACAAATAATATTTTAAGAATGTGTTTTTGGCGATTGGCGACTTATTATACATAGAAACTACTCCTCGTCCCCTGTCTGAATTATTTTACGGGTGACGTATAGGGATGTTATACCTAATTTATCAGGGGTGGTAAGATATGATTGAGAGAAATAAGAAAATTCAAACGTAATGGCAAAAAGGTCAAATTGTGAAAGCATTGGTCTTATTTTAAGTTATAGTGCACAAAAGTACTCAATATAAGAAATAAAAATACAACATATAATTATTTATATATTTAAAACAACTATTTGCTGTGTATTGCTGTATAATGCTTGTATAGACTTAACAAAACGAGTAGTTTTCTCATAAAATTTTATAGTAATAAAATTTTGCTAAATAATATATCTCTATAACATACTAATACGCTCTACGAGCCTTAAAAGTAATTTATTTTCCCTTGGAAATATTTAGTGGTGTCCATTACTGTAGTTCACGACCGAACATTATTCACGGCATTCTACTTTTTCTCCAACGCTTTTATTGTCCTTTATATTAACTTTTTCATTCCCGCACGTTAAGATACTTTAGTATAATATATGTTTTTGCTTATAATACACATCCATATGACAAAATAAAATTAGGGTCTTAACATTCACACATAAAATAGAGACGAGTTTTCATATTGATATTGTCTGTATTTGCAAACAAATTTCATTAGTATGTATTGTTTACACTTATCAAATCTAAATCTAAATCTAAATAACAGTAGGGGTAGACTTTAAAAATAAGAGATTGTTTCCCGAAATTTGTAAATTTAATTTCTTTTTCAAAAAGAGATAAAACTAAAACGACAAAAACTGTGCCGTTTTTTGGGCTCAATGAAATGTCAGTAAACTGTATGTCACTGACATAGCATGTCAGTAAAGAGGGCACAAAGTTGATTGAAGCGTGTTGTATCTTAAAATTTAAAGAAAGTGTTTTGGATCTAAATCGAAAAAGCCCTTTGTAACCCCTAGTTGAAGTTTGCAATATAGGAACGCGACGCATTGGCGGTTGCGAAATCCGGCTGAACGTGGAAAAGGTCAGGAATTAGAAAGTTATATTTTATTATGAGCTACAGCCTATCAAAAGTCCACTGATGAGCATAGGCTTCACCATAGATTGCCTCATAGAGATATATTTGCCATAATCGCCAAGCTTGGAAAGCGGGTTTGCAACCGCAGTTTACTATTTTTGAGATATTATTAGAATGCCGCTGCTGCCCATCTCTTGACTTGTTTCCTTCTGTCACTTCTTACAACACCCACGGGACGATGTAGGGAAGTGGGTATTCTTACACCATTACGACGAGATTTATGATTTATGAGCTCTTACCCTGGACAAAACCATCAATTTTGACCTCATACGTGCATACGTCTATTTTTATGTGTGTAGTTAGTACTATAGTACTAAAATAAATACATTTTTGTGTGGAGGTAATATACAACTCCATTCATAACTATTTACTATCAACACTAAAATAAACGGCTTTGGAAAAAGTAACAGTCTATAAAGGTCCCACTGTTTCCCCTCATTTCTAATGTGATTATGGAGCAATTATTCCGCCGCTCTGCTCCAATACCTGTTGGCGGACTTCACATGTCCTCGAAATATTTTATTCCCCATACATACAGGTTTCCTCACGATGTTTTTCTTCGCCGTCGAACACGTGGTAAATCGATACTTTTTTTTATAGTCCACCTGATGGTAAGTGATTGCTGTGCCCCATAGACATCTACATCTATCCTCGTTTGCGAATCAAAATGCAGATGCGTTGTGACCCGTGAGGACTAAGATGGAATGCCTCTTTTCCAGTAATAAGGGTCTCCGGTTCTCTACACTCACCATACGAAACAGCAGTGTTAAGTTGGTATTTTATGCTGGTATTCTGTGAGAGCGTAGTCCTTCCCCGGTCGAGCCGACCCATTCGTGCTACAACTATACTACTAATATAGCTGCAGCATGGCTCTACCACGTATTAAAACTTACTTAAAATTGTAATTAACAATTTTATTGATGCCACCGGAGATCTAACCACAACTTGGTAACTCGCGTACTGTAAAATTCACGGTGAGCGTTTAGCCCCTGAGCTATCATGTATCACGGCTTTATAAAAGTTCAGTTGAATAATATATCTAATTTCTTATTATTTGATACAAAGGGAATAGCGAATACAGCTTTCAGCTGACTGACATGACAAATAAAATCTATCCTACGTATTACTAGGAAAAAGATATTTTTTATTTCCATCTTAATTGAATGGAGCGACAACGCATCTGTAACATTTTTTGTTTCAATTTAAATGCAAATGTAATCAACAATACTAGACTAAACTACTGGCTACTTCAGCTACTATATGGACTGTTAGCAAGTTTCTCACTCTATTACTCCAAAAAAAAAAGCATTTAATAGTAAAAAAATGGCTTTAACTGAAAATGTATAACAAATATAAAGTTATTATTAGTTTAGTATCGCAGAAATACCCTTGCTGTTAATGGTGGAAATGTAGTGAGATGCAAAAGCCTTTATTCAAAAAAAAAGTCTTTCTTCAAAAAAAAAATAAATGAACTAAAACAATTAAGCTATTTTAAAACCATGCTACCTTTTTCTGGAGCAATAATCCAGCACTCTCAGTATATACAAAGTTTTTTCCAGCACCAAACATATTCAGCCTCTATAACGTAATACGGTTTTATTTATTTTTTTGTTTTTATGGAATACATTGCGCAGTACCAGCCAACATTTGTAAGAATTCAGTCTGCATGAGTTCATAATTGTTTCTGTCCCGACCCTTGTTATTCAAATGCTCCGGAAGCGTTGCATCGCTTTCAAAATTGCAAGAACGTACTTTGTTATAATGAACACCCTCAGGGAAATTAATAAGCACAACAAGGGGTGATATGAACAGGCAACTGCGTTGATAGTATACGTTTAATTTGAAATTTAAGCTAAAGACATATTCCTGTTACGATGACACCAAAATTCAATGCAAGGAGAAATTTCTTGCTATCTGGAAATAAACGAATTTAATTAAAATATATTCATATGCCCCAAAAATTAAAATATCATTTCTCTATTTTTGATTACTTATGTGACTTCATCGACAGTCACAGGATCTAAAGGGTCGCCCGCAGGTAGTAGTGCAGACTTACGTTCAACCTCCGCTTCGATCTCTGCAAGGTGAGCAGGATCTATGCGATCGCTAAAAGGAGTGCATTGGCTCTCTAAACTGTCCGCGAGGCATTCGGCCTTTTCAGAATTTTCAAAGACAAGATCAGGGTTTCCTTGCCTAATTAGAGGCGGCATGGGTGAGGTCTGTTTTGATTTCAGAGTTCGAGTTAACTACCAGAAGGCAGCTTGAGATCGATATCCTCCAGTAGGTTATCCCACTTGTCCTGTCTAAATTCAACAATGCGCTATTTCACCTCGTTTTGTAGGTTGCGTAGTCGAAATTTGTTTTCTATTGTATGATAGTGATTGTATTACCTTAGGGTAGCGCTCTTCGCTCTGATCAGCTGTCGAATATCTCTCGAAAGATGCATGTATTGATTGCTCGACACACAAACCTTACGCGAGTATTCTTCGACCGCTGAGGTGAGGTGGGCCGATAGGGCGCTTATCGCCTTCTTGGCCTTCTCTGGCGGGTTTATTTCGTCGGGAATTGTGTCTAAATGCTGGGAGGCCATAGACTCGAGTTTGACCTCGAGCTTACCTCAAGTTCACGATGGTGTTGGTCTGAAGGACCTCACTTGCGGGCTGACCCAGCTGCAGCAAGACTGGCCTGTAGTCCGAGTCGAGTTCGAAGATTGTTTCGATCGAACATATGGACAAACAGACATCTTTGAGTATCACTATGTCAAGGATGTCCGGTAAATGACTGGTAGAGAATTAGATGCGGGTTAGAGTCGCAGGCGCGATGAAATCGTAGTTTAGACGCTCCGTGAGATCAAACAGTGCATTACCATTTGGATTATTTAAAAGTGAGTTCCAGGAGGAATGCTTGCTGTTGAGGTCCAGCTATTATGACACTGGGGCTTAGAGCAATTCTGTAATGTCTGATTCCAGTATACATTTGAGCGGCGTTTGGTACGCTGAAACAATGGCAATTGACGGATGGCCAGAGAGAACTACCTTACATATAGTAACTTCTATGGTAGATAACCGGAGAGCGTCGATCGGTAGAAGGGAATGATTGTTAGAGCAGTTTACACTATTCGACAGGCCTTAGTCTAACTTAAGTTCTGTTTTCATTATCACGCCGAAATATGAGAAAGTTTTTATGTGAAAACTTGAGCTCTCCGTATTATGCGATCTCATAATAAGCGTAGGTCATGACTGTCTAGATGTTTTGAGGCGGGTAACACCGCTTGGCAAAAAGTTAATTACCATTGTGCAAATATACGAAAAATTGCCTACCATTGACTTTACTTTGCGACGGTATTATTATAAATATTTAAAAAAATGTTGACACAGGATTTTGTCCGCTTATATAGTCTACGATAGAACAAAATTTATAAAATGCCAATTAGTTCTACTGCTCAATATGAAGAAATGGATTTCAATAAATCTAAAAAGAAAACATAATTTGTGCAGTTCAGATCGCAGTCGAAGTGAAACCACCAGAAAATTGCGAGTAAATTTGTATTTAAGAGCGCCATCTTCTTCGTTCTACAGATAAAGTATTTTTATCGAACAAAAATTGATTGACTCTTATGGTAGTACGTCAAATAGACGCTAGATGGCCTAAACACGTATAACACGGAAACACTGTATACTGTATTCTACCTCATTGATCTCGATGTATATGTTTGTCTCTTTTTAGTGTCGCTTTTTCATTTCATCGAGTTTTAAATCACAGCGATTCTAAATTTCAAAAAAAGCCTTCCATACACTAGTATGTTAGAAATATTGAAGTAGATCGTCGATCGTAGATCACCTCGTAGCATTATTTTTCATTTGACATTTTCATTATTTTGAAATGTTATACGGAATGCTGGTGGCCATCCTCTGTTTTATTTCCTTCTGTCGCCTCTTAACATATAAATACCCACGGGATGATTTATATGTTAATTTGTGATATTAAATTATGTAAATTATTTCAATTTTAATTTAACAAATTCGATTACGGCAGGAGCAGCAACAGAGGCGGCTAATCTGAGTAAATGGCTTAAATAATCTCTGAGAGACAGCTTCATATTTATTGTGTTATTTATTTATGTAAATGTAAATAAATTACATTTAAATTGCAATGCCTACCGGCCGTCACTTGATGTAAGTATAATGTATTTTTATGACATTGAAATTATAATAAATAAAATAAGTAAATATATTTAAAATTACATGTACACTCGTGGTATATAGGCAGACTTAATGCCTGAGGCATTCTCCACCCGACCTTAGTGTAATGCAGAGATAGAATGAAGTTGGTGTAAGAAAAACAGTTGATATAAGAATATGAAATCACAATAAATATAAAATTTGGAAGCGTATACATAGAACACTTATAGATAACATATTATACTCTTTAAATTTAATTAACTAATTTCACTAGTTTCGGACACAGGTGCAAAGCAGACAGCTTTTCGGTTTTATAGGATATCTTTTGGAGAATGTTCGCAGGAATTACATAACTTAATTCCTCCCCCTCTCTTCACCATCGGAATACCAAATGCTTGGCTAGTTCCACCGCTTTGTTTGTCTTGCTATAAATGTTCGTTGTGCGTATATCCAAGGATTGGTATAAGTATGTACATATTTATATATATATATATATATATATATATATATATATATATATATATATATATATATATATATATATATATATATATATATCTGTATATGTAAGTAATTTAGTAATAAATTTTAGTTAGTAATTTGGTCACATGAGCTGGTTTCTCGCCCATCGTAAACACTGGCTGTAAACGTGGCACGCGCTATTGTGTTAATATACTTTATGCGAGTATGCTGGGTATCAGTGCACGCAATGCTGCTTGGCGGCTAAAAATAGGTAAGAGGATAGTCCTATCCAAGTGGATCTACCTACCCAGATGGATTTCTAGAAGGAAAAAAATCTGACCGCCACTAAATCAGTGTATAGTACTGTGATCGCCAATCTGCCTATTAAGTATGAAGATATATCGAGAAGTCCAGCTGTGGACTCTGATAAAGAAAAGGATGAAACGTTGAATTGATTCAATTGTACTTAAAACCTTTAAAAATAAAAAGTGAACTAAGTAATTCACAATGCAATCCTATTTCTTTAGTTTATCATTAATTTTAATTTATGTGGTATGTATATATTCCGTATTACGAAATTTCAAAGCTTATCATGACGAAAATTCACATTCATATAGTGATTATGTACCACTAAATGCACATCTCATTTGCAATGCGACGCCTCGTCGCCAACGGGCATACGACGCGCAGTCTCGAGTGCTCGAGGCTTTAGGGTATAATTTCTATGCTCGAGACTATTTCCACGATTATAACAATGCAAATGTAACGTAATTTGACAGCCTTAATTATGAACAAAGCGTAAACTTTCGGTTTTATTATTATTACTTTTTATTTAGGGGTATTTATGTAGTTTTCTTATCTGGTTGGGCTGTATAAATATATAAAAGAAAATGGTAGGTATATTATATAAATAAAAATACATAAAATATAAAAACTCAACCAGATGGCAGCCCTCGGCATAGGAGACTAAACGGCCGAGGGTTAGGGCGAAAGGGAAAGAAACCGGCGGACGATGGAGATCGCGGAGCACCGCCTTCTGTATTTGAGCACGGAGCGGTCCGTCACGGAGTCCCAGTCGCCTAAGATTACTTGAGAAGCTGTCCGTGGTTAGCCCATTTGCAGAAATGACTACAGGAATAATTTCGGTCGGCAGACCACCCAACATGTCGGTCACCCCGTCCAGATATTTTGTTTGCCTATCTGTTTCGGCTTTCACGAGGTTCTCGTCATACGTAATGGTAATGTCGACAAAAAATATCCTTGACTGTGGCCGGCCCATCAGCACAATAAATATCAGGCTTATTCGTAAGAATAGTCTTCCATTTGATGATGGCCCGGTCCCAGTAGAGCCTGGCCTGGCTGAGCATGGTTTCCTGTAATTACTTGTAATAAGGCAGTTTCCGATCCACGAGACCGTATTTCAGAGCGAGCTCCTGGTGTAGAATATTGGCTACTCAAGTCTGTGCAAGTACTCAGAGTAAGAAAGCGCCGAACAACCAGAAATGAGATGCCTAAGTGACTAACATGGATGGCGACATGCTCGACAGTTGTCGACGGTGCCATTTTTTAAAATATATCTCCGATAATTGTTGATTCTAATAACCTGATCCTGTGTTGCACAGACGAAACCCTCGGTTTGCCCAAAGAGGTCACCAAACCGTAGCCAGTGGAGGGAGACCACCGTGTCTTTTAAAGGCTCATGTAGAGCCTTGTAGAACCTCCCATGGAACTCCTTCTTTTTTCATACGGTTTCCCTGTTTGAATTGCTCTATTCTGCCGGGTCTTACCACTGCTTGTTAGCTAAGGATAGAGGGGTAAGCCCTTTATCGCACGAAATGACGTCAGAGTAGAATGGATCATTCAAAAAGTACATACGGAGGCTGCACACTTCGCGATTGTGCATGGTGGGGGCGCAAAAGCCATAAGCACCATGTTACCGCGGCAAGTACAGCCTCATTGATGACCATCTCGGGTGATGCATCCTGTGAGACGTCATAACAGTGCGGACTTTTCTATCCAGGGCGCTAAGTTATGTCTGAGTCCACCTGAGTATGTCAAAGGTATGCATGGGAACGGGCAGAACCCAACAGTTATATGTGCCTGCTTCATTCACGTCTGACAAGAGCCTGTTAAGCACTTTTGTGAAGCATGCAAAAAAAACTGATCGCAAACTGGTTGTTTCATATCCGCCTCATTTATACTTATATTTTGTGACATACCCAGGTATCGGAATGTTTCAGCCTTGGAAAGGGTCCTTATGCTGATGGGCATAGATAATTATATGCCCTCATAGTTAGCGACCCTACACCTTTCAACATGGAGGAACGCACACTTATTCGTCCCCACCTCCATTCTAATAGAATTGCTAAAATCAAAAGTGATGTTTAGGATTCCATAAGATGGGAGCGGCTGGAGGCGAATAATTTGATATCATCCATATGCGTTTCTATAATCTGAGGAGTGATTCCTTGGTTCCACGACCGTCACCTCGACATCCATTTTGAGCAGGCGACATCACCTGATTTAATTCCAGGTGATGAGTAATTCTCGCGCTCAAAATGGATTTCAGTGTCTTATATATAGTGGGTAGACATGTGATGGGGCGGTATTAGCTCGGCTCTGTGCTATCCTGGTCTTTAGGAACCAAATGAGTGATCCCAGTAGTAAAGAGTGCTCGCAAACGTCGGGCGAGCACAGAATAACACACCACGAACCCTTTAGCCAGTAATGGTGGAGCCCGTCGAGTCCCGGACTTTTCCAGTTCAGGGCCCTACGGACTGCTTTAGCTACATCGTCCGTGTTATGAAGACGGGGTTCATGTGCGTAATACTTGCACATTCACTCGTCACAACTTCCGTCCAAAGGTTCCCCCGCTATGGTTAACGGACTCCGAGCACAGGCTTCACCAGAAGGCGACAGTATTAGTCTGATTTGGCTTTTGGCCCGTTCCACGTACCGACGGCCGCTCCAGTGATTTATAGAGCCTCTTCTGATCACTCTGAAAGAGTCGATTCTTGTTGAACCGCCTTGACCTCTCGGTATATCGCCGAATCCGCATCTCATCGCATCGCATTCTTTGCTTCAGGTCGTCTATGGGCTCAATTAGTTTCTGCGTGGTATCCGGCTGGGACAAACCGATATTAGTCCCAGCAAAACTATTTATAATAAGCGATAGATCAGGGCGATACGTAATATTTTGAAACCTGACGAAAGCATATACTCTTTTATCCCCCAATTTAAGGGTTTGAGGGATGATTTTTTTTAAAAACTGAAACACGTATTTTTTCATTTGTAATAAAAAGTCTGTGTACTTGTATAAGTTTCAGATCTCTCCAGAAAACCCATATACAAACTTCCATCCCCTCATTTAAAGGGTGGGGGGGTGATTTACTAAAAATCTTGAAATATGTATTTTATTATTATTATTTATAACGAGGAGTAACAAGGAGTCCCTATATCAATTTTCAGACCTCTAGCATCAAAATTTGCGGAAGTCTCACACAAAATCCCATCTCCTAGTTTAAGGCGTTGGGAGGTAAAAGTTCCAAGTTTTAGAATTTTTTTGTTTGTGTACTAATATTAGCTTACATATCAAATTTCAGCTTTATAGGATTTCAGGAAGTACCCTAAGTATTTTGATGATCATCAGTGAGTGAGTCAGTGACGAAATCGTTTTTTTTTAGATATCAATAAAATCTAAAGAATAAGGGCTATGCAATTGAAACTTTACATGTTTAATAATTTCACTATTGACATCATAGCTCGAGAATTTTATTTATGTGGTATAATCCAAACTCAATTCATGAGGGTTCAAAAACGACGAAGCGCTTCGAGAAAAGGTAGGTAGTGCTTCGTTTTGGTTTGGTTGGCTCGTCTTGGCGAGTGCACTACCGTGCACCCAGATAATTATATTGAACTGAAAATCTTTGAATTTGAAAAACTTTTATAAACATGCTAGCTGATACCCGCGACTTCATCCGCGTTGTTTGATATATTAACAAAGTTTTCGTATACGCGAAGGAAAATATATCAAAAAAATCGCAAGCAAAATATACTTTGCTTACAAAACTTCATTGCTTACAAAGAAATTTTGTAATCAAAGTAGTATTCGCTGCTCCGTTTGTAGCTAAAATATATATACAAGTACAGTTGACCGTATGAGAAACAGCTAAACATACATCACTGAACACAATACATAGTGCTTATAAAAATCGTTGTTTCATAAAAATTTAATAACTTTATATTAAATGAAGATATCGCAATATGTTTTAGATAAGGGCCAAGTGTCTAAGAAAGAAAACTTAGAAAACCTAATTTAAATCTATCCAGTAGTTTTTCCGCACAACTGCAAACCTTTATCTTTTTATTTATATAGATGAGCCGCTTTCTGGTATGACAATAAATAGTTTTTAGATTTATTTAAAGTTTTCACCAAGTTACGATACTTTAATTTTCCGGCTCGCTCTGTACTTTAAAGGTAGCCTCAAGCCATTGGTACCATGATATGGACGACTTTGCAGTTAGTACTTTTTTGCAAGACTTTTGTACGGGCATTATTAATATTATGTTTTATGAATATAGAAAAATATTGTATTAATTATTCTAAATAGCATTAATATTTTTTTCTCATTTGCTAGCATCTAAATATTCATAAATTTCTAAAAAATTAAATTTTGATGTATGAATTAAATTTTCAAGATATGTAACATTTGCTAAGTTTAAATAAAAACTAAAATCTGCCGATTGTCTTAGTTTAAAACCCTAACTATAAATAATCAAGCAGTAAACATTGTAATAACTTTATAGGCTCGAACTAAAGCAATGTTTCCAAATAAAAATAAAATTAACTCTTTCATATTTGAATCCATATCCTAAGAGGTCTGGAATACTACCCTAAATGTTTTATACTCGTATTATAGGATTAGCTTGACAAGCAAGCACGCAGTTCCCCTGATGGTATGTGCTCGCACCGGCAAAAAGTGATTAAAACATAGTGATCAAAAAACAATATTAAAAGTGTAATTAGGAAAAGTATTAGTAACAAACCTAAGTGAAAGGTGCAAAAGTGTAATTTTACAACATGTTTACAACCCTTAGTATTATAGTATAGAGCATCGTTTTGTAATAGTTATGAAAATAAACCTTATTTGTATGACACAAAGTTGGCTAATCAGAGCGCGACACGTTACAGAACAATCGGGCATTGCGTAATATTAAGACCCCAAAACAATGAAAATAATTTTTATGCTCTAAAAGAATTGTAAACATAATATTCAATTAGATTAAGGTTTTTGGATTAAGGAAATAAAAGAATATTTAGCGCGATGTAAGTTATTTCCCACTTATAGTAAAATTAAAAAATCAATGTACCCAAATATTGTGAAAATTTGGGATATTTTTGTTAATAACTTTTTACTTTGTATATTAATTATATAATGTTGTTATTTTTTATGATGTTCTAATAGACAACTAAATTACCGATCTAACCATGTATAGTACATTAGCGTAAGAATTAATCATATATAGAAAAATTGTAAATTATTATAATTCTATAGTGAAAATATTAGGACCACTTTGATCTGAAATATATCCTCTTTGGTTAAGAATTCCAAATTCAAATTTATAAATTCATTTAGCTGGTACATTTGAGTTTTGAAAACAGTCATTCATTTGTTTTTTCCTCATTATTTTTTTCTTTGGCGTCGCTTATTACCGCAAAATGGAAAACATGAAATATCGGTATATTTACGAGTACGAGTTCTACCGTGGCACCAGTACTGCAGAAACAGCTCGAAGGATTAATTATGTGTACGGTGCTGGTGTCGCAAAAGAAAGCACGGTACGTTTTTAGTTTCAACGTTTTCGTTCTGGAAATTTCGACTTTCAGAACCAACCCCGTGGACGGTCGGAGACCAAAGTGGAAAATGAAGAATTAAAGGCTATTGTGGAAGTGGATCCATCACAAAGTACTTCAGAGATAGCTGCAGGCTTCGGGGTAAGTGATAAAACTGTATTAATCCACTTGAAGCAAATCGGGAAAGTAAAAAAACTTGAACGATGGGTACCTCATGAATTGAGTGAATCGAACTTGCAAACACGCGTCGACTGCTGTGTTACTTTGCTCAACCGACACAATAATGAAGGGATTTTAAATCAAATCATTACTTGTGATGAAAAATGGATACTGTACGACAATCGGAAGCGCTCGTCGCAATGGCTGAACCCTAGAGACCCAGCCAAATCCTGCCCTAAACGAAAATTGACGCAGAAAAAGTTCCTTGTGAGTGTTTGGTGGACCAGCGCCGGTGTCGTTCACTACAGCTTTCTAAAATCTGGCCAAATGATTACGGCAGATATCTATTGTCAGCAACTGCAAACCATGAAGGAAGAACTAGCTGCTAAACAACCGAGATTGGTCAATCGCTCTAGGCCACTGCTGCTTCACGACAACGCAAGACCACACACTGCACAACAAACAACCACTAAGTTACATGACCACCGTACTCCCTGGACCTTGCTCCAACAGATTACCATTTTTTACGGAATTTGGACAACCTCTTACAAGGAAAAAATTCAACTCCGATGCGGCAGTCCAAACCGCCTTCAAAAGTTTATTGATTCTCGCCCCCATGGTTTTTTAGTAAAGGGATCAATGAACTACCTATGAGATGGCAAATGTGCATAGATAACAACGGTGCATACTTTGATTAATTAAATATATTTTACAAAAAAAAATATTGACTTTATATTCCTCCCGTACAAAACGCTAATTTCATATGTAAGGACCTAATATTAACAATAAAGAGGCAAAACAGACAATGGCAAGCGGCTCACTTTAAAGTAAAGCTCCAGTCTACCTTAGCGCCTCGGGGCCCGGTAACATTGTAGTAGCTGAATAGTAGCATAGTAGCATAGTAACTGATAGTAGCAGCTAGTAACCAGTTATAATAGAAGCAGATAGTACTAGTAGTAGTAAGTTACTACAGAACAACTTGAAGAGATAGTCAACTGAAGAAATCATCTGAAGAATATAGTGACCAATCGATAGTGAACAACCGATATAGAACAACCGTAGTTGACCAACCGTATTCAACAACCGTGGTCGATAACCAATAGTCAGATGATTTCCGCCGAACAGTTGAGCAGTCGAACCGCTGGCCACTTTGATTTGCCATTTGTATTCTACAGTTCGTGCATTTTGATTACACGTCCGTCCACAGTACCCCAGCCGCACCCACAATGACGACAGTAGAAGTATGCACCGGAACCTATAGGTGTAGGACGTGAGCGACTTGCAGAGTATCTTTGACAACATTTACTCCCGAGTTTCGCCCGTCCGGCACAGTATGTGTATGCTCAATAAAAAATCAAAATATAGATGCGTTGTCACCCCTGAGGACTAAGATAAAATACCTTGTCACCAGTAAAAAGGGTATCCTGTTATTTACATTTACCAAACGAAACACAGCAGCATTAAGCTGCTAACTAACGCTTGTACTCTGGTAGCGCGTGGTCCTTCTCCGGTTGATTCACAGTCATAACAGCTGCAGCGTGGCTCTACCACATTAAAAATATGTAATTTACCACGTAGTGTGTGTAAGAATATCCACTACCCCATATCGTATCGTGGCTGTCGGAAGAGTCGACAGAGGGAAACAAACCAGGATATGGACAACTTCCTCGTATCTTCCTAAAAACAACTAAAAATTAATAACTGTGGTTTTCAACTCGCTTCCCAACCGTGGCAACTTTGACAAATATCCCCTCTATGAGGCAATCTAGGGAGATCTATGATCAGCAGTGGACTTTGGGTTGGCTGTAAAAATTGCAGTATTTTTTGCAATCTACTGCTATTTACCAGCGTAAATAACAGCTTAATGCTGCTGTGTTTCGTATGGTGAGTGTAGAGAACCGGAGACCCTTTTACTGAAAACGAGGCATTCCATCTTATTCCTAAGGGGTCAGGACAAAGTATCTGAATTTGATTCTTAATTGAGGATAAATGTAGATGTCTATGGGCCACAGCATCCTCTTACTTAGGCGGACTGTGTGCTCGTTTGTCACCCAATAATATGAAAAAAAGATTTTGGTACATCATATCAACAGACTTTATAATTACATAGCTGAACATAAGCCAGTCGAAAAGTGCGCCAGCTGACGTGCATTTATTGAAATTTCATCCATACTCACCACGCTAGGGTTGGTGGTGGTAAAGCCGACACCCTCATACTACCACAATCATCATCAAGTTTTTTAAATTTAAGTTCAGCCAATATTAATAGATTTCCGCCATCAGTCGGTCGCCAAAACGTGTTTCGTCAATTAGTAGAGTACATCACAAGCAGGTGAGGTCGACACAGAAAAAAATTTTGCATATTTCCCCTTACACCCTTTTGCTTCACTAAGTAATTATAAAATATCTTCTGCCAAATATGAAATTTCTGAACAGTTTTTCAAATTTGTCTTAAAAATAACAAAGTACTAATTACTGGACTAGAATAAGGTAGGTGTTGTTAACACGAAGAAGACTTCGGGTGTCGTTTTTAATACAATACAATAATTTATTGTAACTATCCTAAAACTAACTTAAATCTAAAATGTAAATTTAAGAGCTTACTCTTATACTATGCATTGCCTGTATATTTTCCTTAAGGAATACATATTAAGCTCAAGAGACTTTTTGCTTGGTTCAAATGACGATCCCCAAATTCACAATTTATTACTGGGGTGAAAAGCAATATTTTAGTGGCGCGCGGGCAAATTTCTAATAAAAGCATTTTTTTCATTCAATCTGGAATCAGCGGTAAAAAGCTTTCAGATCATTTATTTATGTTTTGATCACTTATATTGAATTAATATTTATATATTAATATTAGTATATGAAGAACGAAATTACACATCCTCCATACTCGGCTGGTCTTACGCCAACAGACGGATGTTTTTACAATAAGTAATTCCAATATGTTCCAAATAGTATTTGCAATATTGTGTAACATATTAAATTATTGTAAACTGTTCTTTTTCAAAAAAAAATGTCCGGCTGGGTTTTTGCTGGTTCTTCCCAGGACAGACGTATTTTCCAAACCAGTATGTTGAATTGAATTAAAAAAAAAACATTTCTATTTCTGTTTCTAACAGTTTCAATTATTCTTTTCGAAAACATTCAATTTTTCAATGTTTCTACAGGTTTGGGACCGCCTTTATGTATTATTTTTAATTTTAACAAGTTGTTATTTTTGACCAATTTTTTCCCCCTCCTATTTAATCCCCCTCGTTAAAACACGTAGTGATTATATACTCTTTGTCCTTAGATATGAACAACCTTTTTTATATATCTTAATGCCGAATCGATAAATATCGATTGGTTTTGCGCAGTTTTTCTGGTAATGGCATATTATCATCCATTTTCTGATTGCAAGTAAAGTTTTGTTGCAACTCAGAATAAATGGAAATCAACGGTGCAATGTCGGGTGAGTGGTAGATAAAGCAGTACCGTGCCACTCACTCCAAATCATTATTTTTGTCTAAGGTTCGTCTTACACAGTTTTTATTGAGTTTCGCCACACACTTTTCAATGAAATAATGTTTTATTCCATCTAATTGTTAAAGTTAAAGTCATTCATAGTTTGTCCAGGTTTCGGCACCACGAAATGAAATATTTCATGAATACTCCACAATCGCGAATCCACATCGCGAAAATCGCGAATACACACACACACATTGCCTTATTGGGATGTAAGCCTAGCTTTAAGGTAAGTTACCTTAATAGCGATAAATTCCGTAGCGATTAATTCAGAGAGAACCACAGCCTTTCTTGTTTTGATTATTATATATACCAATTTTTTATCTCCAGTGATCAAGCGATCAAAAACGTGGATTGGTTAGCTTAATTTTCTTCAGACAGATTATGCGAAATCAAAACAGTTGGTCTATGGAAGTGTTTGACAGCATAGACTTAGGATATACTAGCGTATAGACCAACATAGGGTGCAAGGGAGAAGAAAATTCCTTATGGCAAAAATGCAAGATAGAAAAGGATACCAAATCTCATGACTCTGTAACCGATTTTGAATGACAGGTCAGCACAATTCGGCACGCAAGAAATAGCTCCGAGATATTTTGTAATTTTTTAAAGTATAATAGTGGTTATTTTTAGTAAGTAACTTTTTTCCAAAATGGTTAATTGTTCCGTGAGTGACTGTGCCGTTAATAATAGAAATAATCCTGATAATTTCACATATCACAGGTATTCTCAAGACGTCGTCAATGTTATGACGCGTTTATTTTGTTAAAATTTATGTTACATACTGTTTAAAATATAGAATATATTCAATTATTTTGTTAATTTTGATATTTTGCAAAGAAAAAGTCACGTTGTTGATAATTTGCATGAATTTGGTAAATACATTTTATACAAAATATTTTACATGTACGCTAGGATTGACTCAACTATATCAAAATTAATGTCGATATTTATCTTGAATGTTTATAATGAATCGATAGACTTGCCTACACAACAAGAAAATAACTCGGTTTGCGTTCTAAATGTAATTTTATTTTGCCGTTTTCAAACAGATTCCTACGGATTCTGTAATTAGAAAGTGCTTAAGGTTCATTGGACGGGTTGGTTGGAATGCAAAGAAGAACTCGCAAATTTTCAACAAACATTTTCTTGAGAAGTATAAAAGAAAAAGTAGAATAAAAACAATTTTATTAAAAGGAGTCATTTCTACATTATTTGTACCAGTAAGTAAAATATTGTTATAATAAGACTTCAAAAATATAACTTTCAAAACTTTAGATAAATATAGAGACAGATTTTTATACATTATAAAACTGTAGTACATTAAAGACAAAAAAAAATCTTGAGATTATCCTCTTTAAGCCATTATGAACCCAATTAAGTATCTATTTATCAACCAAAATAAATGTATAACCTTGCTTAACCAACCGCACAGCCTCACGGTCACACTAGTACAATATTCATAGCATCATGCTATTTTCCCCAAGGGGTTGAGTGGAGCTTCGGAACTTCGAATTATATTCCCAAATCATAACGATAAAACTTTTAGCGTAGTTAGGTATAGATATTTAGTAATGCTCCTCAAGCGCTACCAGACGACCGCGCATGAGACGTGATAGTATAAATTCCATAGTATTTGATACTCACAACGGTCAATGCCCGATTCATGCTTGATGGCCGACGACATTGTCGCGAGGGCTTAAATAGCGTGGTTCATCCCCACAGCGTTAGTCGTAGAGAAGAGGAACTCGTGGTTGGTAACGCGCAGATCAATAGATCTGCGAAATTAAGTTGCACTTGCTGCGGTCAGTCCATGAATGAGTGACCATTTTCTTAACATACCGAGATTGAGAGAATAGTGAGTGCATCTGTATCCTCAGACACTTAGTGCACTTTACTGTGTTAAGATCATTATGTTTTAAAATTCATGCAGCTAAAATGATAATAAGTTTATTATTACTTTATACTTTTCAGGACAGATGAAAGAATATAAACGTGAAGCATGATGAAGCCTCATAAACATATTGGCCTTTAAACAGAGCAATCTTATTTAACTGATTCCCACAAGTTTCCTTCCTTAAATTACTAAGTTTACGTTCATACTTAAGTCGAATGTGAAAATAAACTTCTATAATCTATTTAATTATTAATTATTAAATGTTTGTACAGGTTTGGGACCGCCTTTATGTATTATTTTTAATTTTAACAAGTTGTTATTTTTGACCAATTTTTTCCCCCTCCTATTTAATCCCCCTCGTTAAAACACGTAGTGATTATATACTCTTTGTCCTTAGTTATGAACAACCTTTTTTTTATATGTCTTAATGCCGGATCGATAAAAATCGATTGATTTTTGAGCAGTTTTTCTATTGGCATTTTGGTTTTTGCGCAGTTTTTCTGGTAATGGCATATTATCATCCAAATTTTCTAATTTTCTGATTGCAAGTAAAGTTTTGTTGCAATCAGAATAAATGGAAATCCAACGGTGCAATGTCGGGTGAGTGTGGTAGATAAAGCAGTACCGTGCCACTCACTCCAAATCATTATTTTTGTCCAAGGTTCGTCTTACGCAGTTTTTTATTGAGTTTCGCCACACACTTTTCAATGAAATAATGTTTTATTCCATCTAATTGTTAAAAGTTAAAGTCATTCACAGTTTGTCCAGGTTTCGGCACTACGAAATGAAATATTTCGCGAATACACACAATTTGCCTTATTGGGATGTAAGTCTAGCTTTAAGGTAAGTTACCTTAATAGCGATAAATTCCGTAGCGATTAACTCAGAGAGAACCACAGCCTTTCTTGTTTTGAATTATTATATATACCAATTTTTTTATCTCCAGTGATTAAGCGATCAAAAAACGTGGATTGGTTAGCTTAATCTTCTTCAGACAGATTATGCGAAATCAAAACACTTGGTCTATGGAAGTGTTTGACAGTTCCTCAACTATCTGACACGAACTTGTTTTCCTTTCCGCCTTTAACACTACATTGTCTAATTTTGGGTTTTCCTGATCGATACAAATCTTAATATATCAATATCGCAGGATTTGAGAGAAAATCATTTTTGACATTTACGAACGTCTAATGCACTTCAATAAACGTCGGAAAGGTCATTGGTAGCAACTGTTACTTACTTAATATGAAACTCAAATAATATACGAGTTTGAGTTTTTTTTACAGTTGACGCGAAGCTTCAATGGCACTCATATATCTAAACTAGCTAGTAAACTTAGTTCTGCAGCATATGCTGTAAAAAAGATTAGAATGTGTTGAAACAGCTAGATTACTTTATTTTAGTTATTCCCATAGCATAATGTCATATGGAATCTTGCTCTGGGGTAATGCGACTGACGACTGACTATTTTTGTTTTACAAAAGAGAGCCATAAGAGCAATTTATAACCTAGGTCCGAAGGAATCCCTTAGAGAAAAAATTAAAGAAATAAATATATTAATGTATGTACACAAAAACAAAAATAGTTTTATTAAAATAGTGATTCTGTGAATACTAGGAACAAGCACAAGTTAGTTATACCAGTTACTCGACTCCAAAGAGTCAGTAATTCCTTCATGGGGCATTTACAACAAAGCACGCTTTTACAACAAAGTCCCAGAAAATATGCAGACCTTTTCTATCAAAAGGTTTAAATTTATTTATTTATTTATATGTATGGATCTCCAACAGTTGTACATATTAAATTACTTCTAACACATGCCTTACATCTACAAATTACTATGTACTACCAATTATAGGAGAACACATCATTCTAAAACATTAGCAGTGTTTAAAATTTGCCTATTTTAATGGTAGTTGTAACAAAAATAAGTTTAAATTATTTATTAAGCAAAAATTGTCTAGTAAGGGTTATTATACTACTAAAGAGTACATGACTGATAATAACCCCTGGGAATGAGGTGATCACTACCATGCTCTTTCGAAATGTTTTCATAACAATTGTATAAAATATTATATTGTAAATTGTGCTTTTTTTTTAAAAAAAAGTCCCGATAGGTTTCTTGCTGGTTCTTCCCAGGACAGTGGTTTTTGCGAACCCGTGGTAAAAGTAAAAAATGACTTTCAATAAGTATTATATACTATAATTTATATTGAATAAAAATGATTCTATTCTATTCTATTCTAATGCCGGACATGTACTTCTTCCAGTATTTGGCTTAGCTATTTCACCTAAATTTGCAAATAAAATTAAAAATTTAATATTTACAAGTGATGTGTCCTTTTTACTTATTTACAAGTAAACAGCAGTCTTTGAAGTACACAATGAGATGATTACTGGTAAAGTAGGTAACTCGGCAACCGAGATTTGCTCAGTGTTAGAAAAAACAAAGATACCCAATATAATAACGAAATGTCAGATCTCCATCTTAATCCTCAGAGGTGTTTTAAGTTGGTGACTAGTGTCCATCTACTTGCCTGCAATCAATTGGACTGCTAGACTATTTGTCACGCTCGTAATTTAAAAAGCGTACACTTGCGACATTACAACTCGTCGTGCGTAGTTTATACTTCTTAGAATATTTTAATCTCATAGCTGTGGGCTAAAAGGTCTAACCACGCTCATCATCTTTACTATTCCACCATAATTAATTCCTTTCCTTCAGGCTCTTTATTCGCTTAATTATTTGCATAGTATTATAGTTACTACCTTAATTTAAAAAATTAAAAGGATATACTTATTGCCTTCTAGAATTTTCTACCAATCAACCTAAGCTCTTTAGCCACTCTACACGGCAAAATTCTTATTTTAATAAAATTAAATGAAAGAAAAAAACACATTTAAATGTTAGTTCTCTTTAAACGTAAAATACTTGAATTAACATCATGTATATATCATGTATGTAAATATATTTTAAATACTAGCCAGTTGTTTGAAAAGGCTGTTCAGTAAGAGCGTCCTGTTTGGTATGCATTAATCACGGGTGCGGTAAGCGGCGTGATTGAAACCTAATCCCACGGGACTTCTATTCACTACCGACTGATTGCAACCTCCGGTATTACATCTCCATGAATTGGGACGTTTATACGTCCACTAATGCCACATTTATTTAAAAAAAGACATGTAATTGCCTAACCTATTATATCATTACTTTGTGCAGATTAAAAATTTTGGAATATACAAGTGGCAGGCTCAAAAATATTCATACTTACTTACATTACGTCTTTTGTTTTATTAGGTGATGTTCTTAAGTCCTTTATATGTCCAATATTATACCGTAACCAATTTGATTAATAAACTTACGCCTAGGGCGTCCCTTCCCGACTCTTCCGTTCACTTCTGCAACATAAATTTGCTTTGTCATTCTTTTCTCGAATATATTAAAAATGGGCCAAATTAAGAGTATCCTTTTTTTTATAGGATAAGCGTGACAAGCGAGCACACAGTCCATCTGATGTTAGGTGGTTGCTGTGGCCCATAGACATCTACACCTATCCTCGTTTGCGAATCAAAATGCAGATGCGTTGTCAGCCTTTAGGACTAAGATGGAATGCCTCTTTTCCAGTAAAAAGTTTCTCCGGTTCTCTACACTCGCCATACGAAACACAGCAGCATTAAGCTGCTATTTCACGCTGGTATTCTGTGAGAGCGTGGTCCTTCCCCGGTCGAGCCGACCCATTCGTGCTACAACTATACAATTAATATAGCTGCAGCATGGCTCTACCACGTTTAAATACACCTTAACCGACGAGCGTGTATGCGTAGGTACATGGATGTAAAGGAGGCAAGAGAGGTGTGTCAGGATCGTGCCAAATGGAAGTCCGTAGTCTCTACCTACCTCTCTGGGTGGCAGGAGTGAGTGTTTATGTATGTATACCACATATATATGTATGTATACCACAAACTCTTCTCAAGAGAAGCTATTATTGCTTTATTAATCCAATCAAATGAAGAGGGTTTTGAATTTTGGTTTTGGTTACCTTGCAAAGCTCGATGACTTGACTACTTTCGTCTCAAATTGTTCATACCTCATTTCATTGATGTGAGTTAAAAATAATTGCACAATAATTCTGTAAAATGTCTTAATCTATAGCTTAGTAAGTAGTCCTTTTTCTGGCTTATATTTTTGAATCTCTAGATTAATCTATTTATGATCCGACATTACTGATTCAATTACAACTTAATTAGAAACTAACATGGTCTAGCATTGTTTTGATATTAGATGTATTACGAGTGCTATTGTTGGTTTTATTTTTGGTTAAGTGCCTATAATATATTGGTTTTCCTGTAGCATTCCTGTTCGTAATTTTTGTAGTTTTTCCTGTTCGTATTTGGTGGTTGATTGATTATTTCATAACAAAACGCCTTTTTCCTTTCAGTAAGTATTACAATCTGAATTATTTTGGGCATCGAATGGATTATGCATTTTCATCTAATTTCCAGGTCATACTTATAATCATTCCAATATGTTACAGTATTAAATTAGATAAAGAGAATTACGATATATAGAAGATGGATCAAATTAAGAGTACCCTTAACCGACGAGCACGTATGTGTACTCGTAAGTATATTCATGTTCTGCTTTGGCTGAGATTTATTAATGCTGTAATTTTCCTAATCTGAAGAATTTTATGGTCCAAAACATTCGGGGTCTGTCAGTGTCAGTTTTCCTACTTAATTTTTGTGTAATACCACTTATGCAAATGTTTTTTTTTTCTCTTTGTGGCTGTACCAGGATTTCCGATAACATATTTAAATAATATGGTAAAAAAATTGTTACTTATCCGGTGGCAGAAGATATTCATCCATTAGCGTTAGGTTTAGTAAAAATTAATTTCAGGTTTCCGATGTCTTTAGTAAAATGTTGAAAGTTTATCCCGTAAATACAGAGGCTGAAATATCATCAAATACCAAATGAGTTAATATGTAAGTACCTACCAGATGTGACACGTTTAGTGTGGCGTTAACCTTATATGACTGAATCTAACGTAAACGCATCGCTATGCTGTACAACGAACCACTACGCTATGCCGTCAAGTCTTCTAAGATCTTAGAATGCTTACTTTAGAAGGCTAATGTCGAGAGCTACCAGAGGAGAGTAGCTGCTCAGCGCTTTTAAAAAAAGAGCGTATGTTTGCAATGAACGTCATATACAACGCTCCGCTGCACGCTTGCACTCAGAAGAAGTCCAATAAAATATTAATAAACTATTGATATATTATGCTACTATTTTGAAAACACTAATCTTATGTTCAAGCTCAAGTGTTTAATCATATAAGCATAAAACAAGTTCTCGTATTATATATTTTGTTGCGCTGCGTAAAACATAACGTTAGCACTACTGACTGCCTTATATTGCTTTTAGAATTTTATAGTATACGTGACTAGTTATTGCTACTATGCTAGGGAATAAAGTTTGCAATCACGTAGTAAAATGGAAATAACGCGGAAAAAGCTTGTTAACCTACAAACAGTGAAATCAAATGCTGACCGCAAACATAAGTTACAGGTAATTTCTGTTTAAGATTTCTTTTGATAAGTAATAAATTCAAAATTTATTTGAGATTTGATACCATCTATAGTTTTTATGATTTGATTGGCTTGACTGGGAAATAAGAATGTTCTCGTGTCTTCTTCTAATTAAAACTCAGCCCGTTTATCCACTATTGGAAATGGGTTTGTTCTATTGTAGTAAAGATCTGCCATAATCGCACTGCTTAGCTGGCGGATTAACGACTGTGATAGGTAATCAATCATATAATAATAATAATGTCCTCTAGACCGAATTTCGGTCACGGCGGCTAGTCTCGAAGGAGACTACTACAAACTACGACTAGCGACAAAAAAATTGTTTAATATTTTTCCGCAAGTTGTACAAAATAATGATTTATTACAAAAAAGTCCAATATTCATAAGATTATTTTACATACATTTACCTTTTTTGTACAAGGTGGGGCACGATCAGGCGTTGTCCTTTGGCTTAATGAAAATATAAATATCTTATTATTTGCATACTATTTATTTTATAGTTTTATAATTTATATATACTTAATGATTACAATAATCGAAGAGCTAATTAAAAAATATTTTGATTTTGTAAAATACTTTTAATGAACGATGTTTCACAATACCTTAAAAACCGTAAAACAACAATGGATGCACTGCTTCTTAGTACTAGAAATAAATAAGAAAGAGGGTGCTACCTACCTGGACGGATCCAGTACAGAAAGCTAGACATTATCACCTAGACTTTCTATACGGTCTATATAATATAAAACGTATATTATGAGGTTTATGTCATAAGCCCCTTATGCTTAAGGTGTCTATTGTCTGTAGTGTTAGTGTTGTAGTTGTAATACAATTGACATCAGGAGAACAGAAAGCTCGTTTGCCACAGATATTTTATAAAATGAAATTGTTGAAACTAACCGTGACTTAACCATGCCCTGCTTACATTTACACATTAATATTTGAAATACCTTTTTTATTATAATTATAATGTTTAAAAATAACGATTCACTCTTAGAATGAATGGTTCCTTTTTAAACATTATATTTTAAATCTCTTAGAGTGAATGTTCACTGTCAAGTTAGTTATCTCTTGTAAGTATGAAGTGTTCTTGGGGATAGTGCTAATGAGTATGGTCATTACCGTCGCGAACGTGTCTGGGATACAAAGTTGTAACAAAACAAGAATAACAACACTTTCAACTCGCAAAATTACTCGTGTACTCTCCGAAGACCGAGTTAGCAAAAACTCCCCGTTGACAAGGAAAGATGGAATATAATTGGATATTTATAATAAAAATCGGATAATGGATAAATCATAATTTCATTATGCTGATAATGGACTCGAGGTTCAATAGCCAATGCCTAGTAATTCACGAGATCTGGATTCAAATATTTGTTACAAACAAATTCTTGGTTGCCTGTTCCAATTATAGACGAGTGAGTAACCGACATAGCCCAACGGATTAGTAAGCTGAAGTGGCAATGGACCGGCCATATAGCTAAAAGAACCGACAACCGATGGGGAAAACAGGTTCTCGAGTGGCAGCCTCGTACCGGTAGGCGAAGTGTAGGGCGACCCCCCACTAGATGGAGTGACGACATGGTAAAACATGCAGGAAGTCGATGGATGCAGGTGACTCAGGACCGTGCTTTGTGACATTCCTTGGGGGAGGCCTATGTTCAGCAGTGGACTTGTGAAGGGCTGTAATTATGATGATGATGAGTGGTCTCCCTAAACGCTTAGAAGCCGTGGTTTTATCACAGTGAAGTGAAGGGCCGGTCCAAGTACCTACTCCGAATATGTTTGGTAAGCCAAACCAGAATACGAGTTGGTAGATGTGGGGCATAGGTGTCCCCTCCCTGGGGCTTCGCAGGCGAGTTAAATTCGTGTAGGAAGATGAGTGACGTTATGGCGATGCGCCACAAGACTCATGCTTTCTGGTACTCGCTTTCTTGGCTTTGGATTTTTTAAACTATTACATGTATTATACGCCAGTGCTATCGCACTACATGGTAAATAGTGATGTAGCCGAAGTTTTTAACATCTTAATGGCTTATCAAAAGCTAATTCACACTTGCGTTGAGGATACCAACATTGTAATCAGAATAGAATAGATTAGAATTTTTTTATTCAATATAGATTATAACATAATACTTATTGAAACTGGTTTGGAAAATATCTCTGTCCTGGGAAGAACAAGCAAGAAACCCAGCGGGGTTTTTTCGGACATAAAATTTTACAATAATTTTGTGAAATTTTACATCTACATAAATAAAAATCAATTGACGTATGTATAAAAGATCATTATCGCTTGAAAACGGCTGGACCGATTTTAATAATTTTTTTTGAGTGAGTCCCTGGATATTTAAGATTCACAATTGGATCCGGTAGGTGGTGCTGTAGTCAAGATTCAGAAATCACCCGTGCGAAGGTGGGGCGAATCGCTAGTTTGAAATCAATTAGCAACAGTATGGTAGCGAAAACTTTATTCCCAGAGATCAGATGTTAAGACAGATGTTGGCAAATTATTCCACACGAATTTTTTGTGTTAAAACCAAACCATTTGGTTTTAACGAGGGTATGTCGATAGCAACGAGCCCAGCTGAGCTTATGATGGTCCGATGATGGAACGGAGAGGAGAAATTAAGTCATGTAATTCCGCCGCTCACTCTCCGAAATGTATCCCGTAAAAACACCGGAAGACTTTTCGCCTTTTGACTGGTGAGATCGGTGCCATATTGGTGTAGAATCTTATGACCACTAACATCGGGTGAAGTCTAGAATCTTTTGAACCGACTTCAAAAAGGAGGAGGTACTCAATTCGACTGTATTTTTTTTGTGTGTTACCTCATAACATTTTTCTAGATGAACGGATTTTGATGATTCTTTTTTATTTGAAAGCTGGTGCTTCTTACGTGGTCCCATATAAATTGATCAAGGTCTGACCAGTAATTTTTGAGTTATCCTTAATAATTTATATTGAAGTCGGTTGTACAAAATTTTTAATTTTACCACTTGTTAATCTTATTAATACTCTCAATAATCTACAATTAACATTCACCTAACAAGAAACTACAATCAAAACGGTACACATGTTTTTTTTACTCTCGGCAGTGTATTGACAAAATAATGATAAAAGTTTTCCTTAATTCTTAATTTAATTATGATTTTCAAATTAACTTTTGACTTTGAAAAGGAAGACTTATCCAATTTAAATTATTCTTCTTTTATTAATTTATGATAGTACATAAATTTAATCTATATTTTTAATTCCCCTTTCTAGTAATCTTCCTTCAAAAGTATTGCACAACCATAAATGCCTGTTTGGTATGCATTAATAACAAGAGCGGTCAGGGACCAGATTGAAAATTAATCCCGCAACTACTATCTGTTCACTAATTGTAATCTACAGCGTTAACTCTCGTTACGTCGGGATAATTAAATGTAAATCAAGGATTTCGGGGACCAAACCGTATAGAAGTAAATAAACAAAATTAGTTTAGTAAAGAAAACTATTGTAGTAAGAAAGGAAATGAATTTACCTTTATACTTAGCACTATGAAATGAACTTTAAGTATACATTTACTCGGTACGTGGTAATACTACGTGTATTGTGGCAAATACCAAATTCTCAGAGAATAATATTACTCAGGATGCTAATATTAAGATAAATTTATTTAAATTTTTTCAAAGTGAAAACTTCTTTAGACACATTGGGTACTTTTGGGATGGGGAAAAAGCACTGAACTCGCGTGACCGTCTCGCTAAAATTGATGAAAATAATGTTGAAAATAATAGTCATCCTTTTTCATGTAAAACAGCGCAATAAATGAAAATTTTATTACTATATTATTACGTTGATAAAAATAATTTGTAATAAAAAATACTTCTTAAAAATGTCTTAACAACTCAAAAATAATGTTTACAAGTTTGTGAAGCTAAAAGTGTTCACTTCGTGCAGTACTACGACTGACAGTTTTTAAAAGAGAATAAAATATATACATTCTTCATTTATCATTAGCCTAGTTGGTCTACTGTTCACTTCTAGTCCTGTCTTCTTCATGATGACCATTATTTTACGAGGCTATCACTCAAAGGGTACGCTGGTCTACACCAATTTCTTTGTTTCTGTTGATATACTTTCTGGATACGTGCATTAGTCTAGTCAATAGTCAAACGTGTTAATTCTTGTTCCCGCTCTTAAAAATAAGTGCGATAGCTCATTCGATTCGGAATCACGTCTAGAAAAATGTATCTCGAGGATTTATTATCACAATAAAATGCAATTGTTATTAACAAAATAAGATGAAAAAAACAGATATTCAGTTATTCTTTAATAACTCAAAACCTATTAATATTTAAGCACTTTTGAAAAAAGATCCTTAAAGAGGGGAAAATTTCCAATAACAAAATTTCAACTCCCGGAATTCTATCTCCATTATTTATCATTTTATTTAACGCCGAAAATAGGACTCTACGCGACCGTTATGGCTAGAGCGCATCGCCGCTGAAGACAGTATATCACATAAAATATTTTTTAGAGCATTAAATATTAATTTAAAAATTTGAAAAAATTATGGTATCATCAGAACACTTATCATAATTAAAGCACCGTTGGAAAAAAATGTCGATTTTCAAAAAGTTATACGATTGTTAATTAACAAAATTTTTTCCAATCTCTGTTTTTACAAGAGTCTACATAAAAGTTTAAATAATTGACCTATAATTTTTTTACTTCTTCCAGTCCTTCTTATATACATACTTAACAAGATCACGTGACAAAAGTTTATTAAAGTTATATATTCTGTTGTTTATAATTTTTTTAAATGAACAAAAAGTGAAATATTTAAAAAATGTTGTTAATTTTTTGACAAATGTAATTATATTGCTATTTTTGCATCTAACAATGACATTAATAAACGCAGGAAAAAATTTTAACGTCATTTTTCAAGAAATTGTTTATAAACAAATAGACAAGTTTAATATTTTTTAAATTATTTTTTTTACCATTTTACTGTCGTGGCAAAATAATCCTGAAATATATTTTTTATTGTTTATAATTGTCTTTTTCATATTTCGATTAAATAATAAAGTAAGATTTTTTTTCTTTATAACTCATAATAGTCATTTCTCTATAGGTTAACAAAAACAAATATAAATAATTTCATTGTTTATTAAGTTAACAATTTGTTACAAACAATTTTAACATCCGGTTTATTTTTTCCTGAAAGCAAAAAATTATAAACAACAGAATATATAACTTTAATAAACTTTTGTCACGTGATCTTTTTCAGTGCCGGATTAACCACATAGCAAGAGTAGCAATTGCTACGGGCCCCACGCAAAAGGGGACCCGCGTATAACTTACTAAGACATGGTGTATTTAATTTTTGTTGCTGTCACAAAAACTTAAAACGTTACACCTTATTCGACTAAGTGAATCCACGTCAGACAATCGGTAACTGATTATTTCGTTGGCGAAAATAAAACACAGAATTTCATACGGTAAACGCACAAGTTTCATCGCCCACCATGCCGAATGGTTCGGTTCTCGTACTACCGATCCGACCGGGAAGATCTGTTTACGCCTTGGCATATAATCTGACAGAACTGGTCACTTCGCCCACGCGGATTCCAGATTTGAAGGATCATACACCTTTTCTGTTAAATCTTCTGCTGACCTCTCATCCGGACGGCTATCAGGTCTCCGTCGATGCCCATCTTGGCACTTCGGATCACTGCCTGATCCGAAGTACAGTGCCCATCACTTGCTCATTGCAGGCATGAGGCTGCCGCCATGTGTGGCACTATAAGTCAGCGGATTGGGATTGGATGCGGGCTTTTTTGCATCCTACCCATGGTGGCCGATGGCTTTATGCTGGATGATCCCAAAAAAATTGTTGCTGAGTCTGTCGCCGATATAGTGTTTCCGGGGATGGAAATTTTCATCTCGTCATCTGTAGTACCTATCGGTGGCAGATCCCAGGCTTGGTTTGGACGCTCTGCAAAATTGCGTCGCGGCAAAAGCAGGAGTGTTACAAGGCTTGGGCTGACACATCGGTGTCCCGGAATGCAAACATTAGCGCACTCAAAAAGAAGTACAACTCTGCCTCCAGGTCCTTCAAAAGAGTTATCGCTAGGACAAAGTTGGAGCATATTGTAGTAGTTTGCCTTCCTTCTGGAACTCGTACGTTCTGATCCCTCGCCAAGGCTGTCCAAGGAAATTTCTTTAAGCCATCATTACCATCTATGCGCAGGGAGGATGACTCGTTGACCCGCGCCGCAAAGTTGACAATACGAAAAACGAATCTCTGGAAATTTCAATATTATAAATTCCTAATGGGTAATTGATTAGAATTATGTTTCCTCAATTTAGAAACTGCTTTGCGCATGTAATGTCCCTCATGATCAATAACGGCAGTGGTGAACGTTCATTTTTGACATTAAGCCGTTTAAAAAATAAATAAATTAACACTTTGAGTCAAACACGGAATAATTATCTCTCTGATGAATATAGAATATGATTTGCTTAGAGAAATTGATACGGATAGTATTATTTCTAAATTTACCCACATGAAATCTAGAAAAGTTACTTTGTAAAAGTTTAAAAAGTAATAAAAGAAACAGATAAATAAATATAAAATATATAACTACATAATTTAAAGTACATCATTGATAAAATATAACATACATAAATAAAATATACCTATTCCTAAAATATAATATATTTTGTAATAAATATAAACTTTAAAATATGGACTAAAAAAGATTTTTTTGTGCATATTTTTTGATAAGATTTACAATTATTTGTGTAGTATCGTCCAACAGAGCCTATAGTAATCTTCTTTACTATTAAACACCAACAAAATTGTTACTTATGGATGGCAAGTAAATGTATTAAGTATTGAAATGTATTTTACCACTTTAGACATAAGAACCCATCGCAGATCAAGGGCCCCTCGATAGAATTTGCTACGGGCCCCGCGCTTGCTTAATCCGGCACTGATCTTGTTAAGTATGTATATAAGAAGGACTGGAAGAAGTAAAAAAATTATAGGTCAATTATTTAAACTTTTATGTAGACTCTTGTAAAACAGAGATTGGAAAAAAATTGTTAATTAACAATCGTATAACTTTTTGAAAAATCGACAATTTTTTTCCAACGGTGCTTTAATTATGGTAAGTATTCTGATGATACCATAATTTTTTCAAATTTTTAAATTAATATTTAATACAGCGGCGATGCGCTCTAACCGTAACGGTCGCGTAGAGTCCTATTTTCGGCGTTAAATAAAAATAATAAATATTGGAGATAAAATTCCGGGAGTTGAAACTTTTTTATTGGAAATTTCCCCCTCTTTAAGGATCTTTTTTCAAAAAATCTTAAATATTAATATTTTTTGAGTTATTCAAGGAAAACTAAATATCTTTTTTTTTCATCTTATTTTGTTAATAACAATTGCAATTTTTTATGTGCTAATAAATCCTCGAGATACATTTTTCTAGACGTCATTCCGAATCGAATGAGCTATCGCACATATTTTTAAGAGAGGAACAAGAATTAACACGTTTTTGAACTTGTTGACTATACTATATGAAAAGTTTGCCGTCGTCGTCGCCACACTGGGCAGATAGAACGGTTATTGCAGTACCAAACAATTCAAAATTTGTCGGCTGTCTGGGTATGTAAGGTCACTTAAATTATCTTTATGCCGACTCTGTCGGCCACAAACTACAATGGGCCTATATCTCTCGATCAAATTTTACAGTACTAAAAGTACAAGAGGTGTCGCTACCATCTCACCGTCCTGCGGTCTAGTAATAATTATGAACACGACGGTAGGAGTTTAGGTGTAATATTATATATAATTAGCAAGCAATGTATTAAATTTGACCCAACCCAACCTGGTATATGTAATTATGAGAAGCCGATTTTGATAATATTGAAATCCTTAGGGAATGAAATTACCAGTTGTTAAAAATCACCTTTCATGTTATCTATCCTAGACTCCGTTTATTGGAATATATAGAATGTCATATGTTCATAGTCTAGTTGATATCTATGATACAGATTATATCACGCACAGAAACTCCTAGCTATGTTTCTCCTCCATAGCTCGCTTAGCAACTTTAAACTTCCTTATACGGCCAGCAGTAAAGGACGACGCTAAGTTCCGTATACGATCGATACTAACATGCACTGATTGCACACTTTTGTTTTAAGATTTTGAGGAATACGTGACCAGAAGATATCGTCATCTCCTAAAAGATGCCCAGACGATTTAGATTCCTCGATTGACCTCCTGCCCGAATTGCACTTACTTTGTTTGGCTATTTGTCCTTGATAAAAATAAACTCCAATCGTGTTTTCAAAAGTGTTCATGATTCTTGTCTTGTCCATGTTCATCTTAAGACCCATCCGTCGGGGACACTATTGCATTCATTGAGCATATTAGTGTTTCGGTGCTTCAGCTATTCTGACATAAAACTATATAATTGACAGCGAAGGTGAATGATGTATTCGCCATTGACATTGATATGGCTATGGCTACCTTTTCCATACTAGTAGCTTGAAAACGTCTGCTGCGGAATCTTCTACGAAAAAAATATGCAGGTATATAGTCACTCATAAGAACAAGAATGAAATGCCTCATCGCGTGTAATAGTAATAATTTAAAAGCCCTCATCCGCATATTCCATATTAAAAAATATCGTCAACTTTTCAATTAGGTAGTAATAATGTTAATGTAGGTGTGATTCATATTCTTCTTCATCATCAGCACATAGATCGTAGAAGGCCTAGTAAGAATAATTTTACAGTTTTTTTTTTTTTTAATCGGTACATAAAAGATTCTGCATGTCTTTGACTAGCGCGTCTTTTGCAGATGTCAATACGTAAAATCAACATATCCAGTTTTCACGTACTCCACCGTCACGAGTGACATTACGGAATATTTGCGGTGTTGAAAGCGTAAAATGTTGTCTCGGCAAACTACGCGACGAACGTCCGCCGGCGTCGCATTGCTAATGCGAGTTGCACTTAGCTGTACTTAGCTCATCAACACTCAAATGCAATTCTTCGATGTGACAAAACTTGCTAGGGAAATATAAGTTTTTAATATGCGATTAGTTCATATTATATAATTACTTGTGGTAGAGCCATGCTGCAGCTATATTAGTAGTATAGTTGTAGTACGAATGGGTCGGCTCGACCGGGGAAGAACCACGCTCTCACAGAATACCAGCGTAAAATAGCAGCTTAACACTGCTGTGTTTCGTATGGTGAGTGTAGAGAACCGGAGACCCTTTTAACTGGAAAAGAGGCATTCCATCTTAGTCCTCACGGGTGACAACGCATCTGCATTTTGATTCTTTATTGAAGATAGATGTAGATGTCTATGGGTCACAGCAACCACTTACCATCAGGTGGACTGTGTGCTCGTTTGTCACCCTATCCTATAAAAAAAAAAACTATACTTATATTAAATTACTATACATATAACAAAATTAATGTTGGTTTGTTCGTATTTTATGCGCTGCCATACCGTTCATCAGATTGCGGTAAAACTTTGTCAAAATATTGCATGCATTTGCGCGAAGGTTATAGGCATAGTACAATTAACGTACAGTAGAGGGCGCGTGTATCGTACCGACAAATTTATTTCATAGTTATAATATATCATTAAATTTCAATGAATATATTATCATTCCTAATTAAACAATATAACTCTTCCAAATTTAAAACGATATTTCCACTATTATTTCTTCTGCGGCAGCAACACGGCGGGTAACCGCTAGTTATAAATAAAAATTTGAATAATCACTTTTTTGCACTAGTGGTACTACTATTTGTAAATTGATAGCATCTAAGTTCAGTAACAATATACACTTGAATTCTTAAATCTAATTAACATCAACATACAACTTATATTACTAATATATATTGTATATATTTACCTAAACCGATTAACCATTTGTGAAAACTTTTAATAGGCTTACCTTGTAAATTACTGTTAAAAACAAAGAAATAAATAGCATCGGTTCTTTTTAAACTTAAGGTCTTACTTTAGTTACTATTATGTCTTAGGCCCGTATTAATAAACGTTACTCAACGACGAACTCAAGTGCGTAATCATTTGATACGCCCTCATTACGAAATCAGCATCTCAAGATCGTTGCTAATTAATAAACACATAAAACAGTATCTCAAAACGCTGTACTTAGGAATACTGTTCTGTGACTTGCACTCAAGTATACACACTTGAGAGTCGAGTTGCTTTTATTAATCAGTGTGGCACTCAGCTGATATCGTAAACCTAAACCGCATCTTGAGATATGTTTACTAATAAGATCATAACCTCAAGATTGTACTCAAGTGCGTGTACTGAGTAATGTTTATTAATACGGGCCTTAGTGCCTTGTTAGTCTCAAGGTCATAAGCGCGGCTGCTCATTATATCACAGGTCCTAGTCCCGGTTCTGGATTAGAATTGCGGGTCGGCGGGCCAAAATATGTTATTGAATTTTTCTGTCAAGAAATTCTCAGTAACAGATCGGTGGCAGTGTTTTACACTCGTGCTTCGGAAAGCATGTAAAGCCGTTGATGCTGCGCTTAATCTCTCTCCGGTCGTGTCAGATTGCTCTCCCATCAGACTATGAGGTTGAGGAAATAGATAGTGCACCTTTTTTATGGAATAAGGGTGACAAACGTGCTCACAGTCCACCTGATGGTAAATGGATACTGCGACCTATAGACAGCTACATTTATTCTCGATTAAGAATCGAAATGCAGATGCGTTGTCACCCCTGAGGACTAAGATGAAATGCCTCGTTTCCAGTAAAAAGGACCTCCGGTTCTCTACAGTCACCATACAAAACAAAGCAGCACTAAGCTGCTGTTTTACGCTCGTATTATGTGAGAGCATGGTCCTACCCCGGTCGAGCCTACCCATGTTACAATCGTAATGTAGCTGCAGCGTGGCTCTACCACGTATAAACCTGTTCTTACGCACGTACTCATGCCCTAAAATCATGTCCTATACAGATGTCTCGCTGTGTTGAGACCACCGCCGTGACCAAGTTTACATTATTAATATTAAATGACTTATTTTAATTATATTTCTAAGCATTTTTTACCAAGAGCACCTGTCAATGAAAGCAAGTAAAATAAAATTTGCTCTTCTTACTCAGGGTAAGGACTAAGCACTAAGAAGAGGAGGATCCTCCGTCACCCCATACCGATTCATAAAGCTGAATATTCATCAAGAACAAGACAAAGGAAATTATTTATTTACTTTCTCCGTTAAAATTTTAACAAAGTTCGATACGCTGAATGACATATAGACAGACTTCACTGTAATAAAATAATTTGCTGTTTTAAATTCAAGTTATATACTGTTAAGTATTATGTCTTAATAGTATTATCAAAGTAATGTAGTAAGTATTAGAAACTTTTACTTTACGAACAGATAGAGATGATTACCAATAGGGATGTAGGCTATATTTTATCCGAAAAATTTGAAAATTCTTTTTGAAAAAATCTTTTTACATAGCTAAAACACCAATAAAAGAAAACATAGTTGATGCAAATAATCGACGCTCCGGGAAGTCTGCAGTCTGTGAACACGTACAGGATCGCCCCCGTCACTACATCAAATTTTATAGACCACAAATCCTCGCTAAAGAACACCGATTCCTTCCAAGGATGTTTCGCGAGGCCATTGAAATAAAAAACATCCTAATTTCAATAGAGAAGATGGCTGGGTGCTACGATCTGCTTGGGTTCCTATAATTAATAAAATTAAAGTAAAATAGTCGAAACGTCTCGAATATAAAATAAGTTAATATACGTGATAAAATCAGTAAAAACTATTTTCATTTAAAGGTGTAGTGATCGCGTAAACATAATAAATCATAATGATAGTCAATTAACCATCTAAACTTAAAATAAATAAATATCTATTGAATACAAATTAAATAGTTTTTATTTTTATATTCCGCTATGAAGCTTTGTAATATAGAACTATAAAACATGATACTAATTTTTTGTCTTGTTTTTCAATAGTCTTCAGTAAGGAACTTCTAATCGGTATTCATTAATCACGAGCACGGTCAGCAACTTGATTGAAACTTAATCCACGAGAATACGCTTCATTGCCGACTGATTACAGCTTAAACTATTGGTTCCTTGTTAATTTGGATATCCAATGCAAGTAAAGAATATTACGGATTGAATGCCTCGTTTCCAATTAAAAGGGTCGCCGTTTCTCTGCATTTCCCCGGTCGTGTCGACCTATTTATGCTATAAGCTAATGTAGCTGCAGCGATATTGAACAATAAACAATAATTATAACTTTTAATAAAAAGTAAAAACAGACTTCAAATTGCTAAAAAAGAAGTTATTTATTTGCTACCCTTGGAGGTGGCATTTTTTCTCTAAATTTATATGGAACCACCCTTAAAGTAAAACCTATGAATGAAAGAAGAATCATCAAAATTGGCTCTCAACCTGCGAAGATATCGCGTAAATACATACAAAAAAAACATATACTCGAATTGAAAACCTCCTCCTTTTTGAAGTTGTTTAATAATTATATCTTCAGTTGGAAGAATTTGCTACAGTTTGCAAGTCATTTTACAGTTTGAGCAGAACATACTTGTCATATGACTATACTGAAATTTGTAATTTACTACAGATTCATTATAACTTATATTTTAAAAGCAAAAGCAACTCTAAACTGAACTCTTGATATAAAGGTACTAGCATTGTTACTCACTGTTATAGTAAATTTACTAGTTTTAATGGTCTTGCTCATTAGCACTATCCCAAAGACCCCTTTATAATACAAACAGTTAATAACAAAGGGCATTATACTCAGTATCAACGCGTAACAACCTTACATTCTCGTGTTTGCCACTCAGTGTAATATACCTTATTTATTTTTACATCTTTTTGTTGTTTTGGAATTTCGTTATTTCTATCTAATAATATGTTACTTTTTAGCATCAGTCTGCTATATAGCCTAAAGACCGTTATATCCTATTAGAACCTAGAAGCCCATGACCTTTATTATTATAAGCAAATAAAATTAACATAGCACTCGCCTTAAAATTAGCTAATTTACCACATGCTTAGCGACAAAGAAAAATATCATATGAATACAAGTTACATGTCTGAGAAATTAAAGAAATATTTCGATGATATTATGTGAAGTCCACCATAATGTATTTGGGCCGTGCGGCAATCTCTTCCTTACCCTAAAAACATCTCGGTATGTGTGGAACTACCTGTGGAACATATTATGTATGTAGACTGTAACTTTATTTTTACTTATACAATAGTAATAATGATAATGCCATTATTATTATTGTTAGTTATAAGTAAATAATGTTCTCCAGACCGAATTTCTAGCCATTTGCGCAAGACAGGATTATACTGCACGGATGTGTGCGTAAGTACAGGAGCATTCTCTATTTTCTCAATTTATTAGTTTGATAAGACGGCAATCCAACACGACTGGAGAGAAATCCGGCGCAGGATCAACGGCGCATATGCTTTCTTACTTACGTGCTTAACTTACGTGCTTTCGAGGCACGGAGTCAAAACACTGCCAATATCCTGATTCCGGGTTGCTATTGAGAAAAACCCAAAAACTTAAATCAACTTCTACCAATCGAGGGATCTAGCTCGGTTGGGCAGCAATTGTCACAGATTCTTGAACATCCAGAATCCTAAAACAAAACTTGTGAAACTGAAACGTGGTTCTATACAAAGCAAACCATGGAGAGGACTATGCTTGGAGTTTCTCTGCGTGACTAAATCCGTAGTGAAGATTTGTGCAGTAGAGCCACAGATAAGCTGAAGTGGTAATGGGCCGGCTACGTAGCTTGAAGAACTGGCAACGGATAAAGAAGAAAGGTTCTTGAAAGGTAATAGAATAAAAGAAAGGAGTGACGACCTAGTACCGGTAAGGGGCTTGTAGAGGTTTTTCAGCAAGAGGTTGCACCAAATATTATCAGTAGTTTATTGCATTGTTACATTGTTGTTCTGCCATTTGATACAGAACAGCTGTTTCCATTTATTTTTATCTATGTATTATCACAATTATATTGCTATCTCGTATTGCTTCTTTTAATTCTATATAGCTAAAAGCAATCATCTTTTTTAAATGTTTTTATTCCTTAATTTGAATTTTAAAGTTATTTATATTACAACGGTATATATATTTATATACAGTAATTAAATATATTTACAATGACTAGTATACTTAATTTTGTTGTCGCTTTGGTTTATCAGGAATTAACGGTTGGATTAAATTTCATTATATTTATTACTTACCATGCTATTGATGTAGTTTAAGACTGAAAGGATAATTTCAGAGTGAAAGGTTAACCCCCACTAAATGGAGTAACGACCGAGTAAGACATGTGCGTCTTGGATTTATTAATATATAGAGCTACAATAAAAAGCTTTAATCCCACTTCTTATGTCAGATTTATTGAAATGTAGAGTCACAAGAAAAAGCTTTAATTATATAATTCATAAAGGCATTAGAATAGAATAGTATCAATATAGTACTTCTACCACTGGTTCGGATAAAACCTCTGTCTTGAGAAGAACCAGCAAGAAACCCAGCGGGACTTTTCTTTTAAATAAAATTTATTTACAATATTTTATTTTATACAATTTTAAATACACAGCTTACAACATGGCATTAACATTTAAAAGATATTGTATGGTAACAAATTAAACAGGTTACTTAGCTTAAGTATTTCGGTCCAATAAAATAGGTTACAAAGCTTAAAAGCCTTTCGGCCCTTACATGAGACTAACATTAAATTACCCCTTTTTACTTGTTAACTTGTTGGCGTTTATAAGACAACTAACTGATCTATTTATCACGGCGGCCTTTTATACAGTTATCATGATTTCAAGCATTAACCCAAGATTTAACATAATTGTACATAATAATATAAATATTGCATCATAAATCATAAAATAACTTTAATCAATAATTCAACGAGTAATCATCATCATCATTACAGCCCTTCACAAGTCCAGTGCTGAACATAGGCCTCCCCCAAGGAATGCCACAAAGCACGGTCCTGAGCCACTTGCATCCATCGACTTCCTGCATGTCTTACCAGGTCGACACTCCATCAAGTGGTGGGATACCCTACACTTCGTCAGCCGGTACAAGGCCGCCACACGAGAACCTTTTTCCCCATCGGTGTTCGGTTCTTCGAGCTATATGGCCGGCCCATTGCCACTTCAGCTTACTAATCCGTTGGGCTATGTCGGTCATTCTGGTTCTACTGCGGATAACCTCATTTCTAACTTTATCACGCAGAGAAACCCCGAGTATAGACCTCTCCATAGCTCGCTGAGCGACCTTGAATTTCCTCATACGGCGAGCAGTGAAGGACCACGTCTCAGAACCATAGGTCATCACTGGCAACACGCACTGGTTGTACAATCTCGTTTTCAAGTTTTGAGGTATACCTGACGAGAAGATGTGCCATAATTTCCCGAACGCTGCCCAGCCGAGTTGAATCAATCGATTGACCTCTCGGTCGAAGTTGGACTTACCTAGTCGAACTATTTGTCCAAGGTAAACATACTCGTCAACAACTTCGAACTTAGTGCTCCCAACAACTACCGGCATAGGTGTGACATGGACGTTATACATGATTTTTGTTGTTCTTCTTAAGACCTATCCATTGGGAGGCACTATTGAAGTCATTGAGCATATTGCTTAAGTCCTCCAGCGATTCTGCCATAAGGACTATATAGTCGGCAAATCGAAGGTTAGTGATCTACTCGCCGCTGATGTTAATACCGTATCGTTTCCAGTTCAGTAGCTTAAAAACGTCTTCCAATGCAGCGGTGAAGAGTTTCGGGGATATAATGTCACCCTGTCTTACACCTCTCTGCAGGTGGATAGGTTTCGTACTCTGGTTCTTTATCCGGATAGCCATCGTAGTCCTACTGTACAAACACTTCAGCACTTCGATATACCGCTGATGGGACTGCAGCACCGCCCAAATTTCGACGGAATCCAAGGCTTTCTCATAGTCCACATACGCCACACATAGTGGCAAATTGTACTCCTCGGACTTCTGTACAATTTGCCAAAGGGTACGTATGTGGTCTATGGTGCTAAAGCCTTTTCGGAAACCGCCTTGTTCGGAAGGCTGGAAGTCGTCGAGTATGCATGCGAAACGAATCGTAATGACTCTCGAAAACAGCACGTAGACGCGGCTCAGAAGAGAAATCGGTCTATAGTTCTTCAAGAGAGCGTTGTCGCCTTTCTTGAAGAACAAGACCACCGCACTTCTGCTCCTTTGCTTTTAGTTCATTTTGATAATACTGCCTTTTTAACGATTTGATAATGTTTGTACATGTATTCCTATATTTTTTATATACTCCTCTTATTTCATCATTTTCAGGTAATTTTTAAGTCGTTTATGAAGCCTATCTCTCTTCGTAATTGATCTTATTACTCCTGGGGTAATCCATGGTTTTAGTGGCTGGTTTTTTTTTTTGAAATATTGACAACTTTACTGTTAGTATTGATAACTTTCCTTAGAGTATTACTTAAAATATTTGTCGCTAAATTCACGTTAAATTACTTATAATATACTTACACGTTATATAAATCTACCCAATTTAACTGCGTTAAATCTTTGTTTATGTTACCTATCAAAATCTAATAATACTTTTTTGTTATATAAGCTTCATTTTTCGAATTTCGCTTGTTCTATGTATAGAAGTATAGGACAATGATCGATTAATTCATCAAAAACAATCGTTTTAATTGCCTTCATGCTTTTAACCATAAAGTGATCTAAGCACGTGTTTTTCCTCGTGGGTAAAATAACATATTGCAATAGACCATAAGATAAGAGTATACTTATGTATTCAGATGAGTCAGGTAAAATATCCAAATTAATATCACCTGTGAGAATAATATTTGTACAATCAATGTTACATAATATACCATTTAGAACATCCAAATACATAATTTGCAGGATTATTGAAACAGGGAGGTCTATACGAACAAACTATAGTGTATTCTACGTTCTAGTATAAACTATAGTTATTAAAGTGAGGTCTGTGTGCCTAGTGCGAGTTCCACAAAATCATTCGAATGACTTCACCATCGCGTTAACCGAGTTAACGTCATAGGTTTCGACAAGCGAAGACAAGCGAGTGTGAGTTACAATCGAAGCTAACCCTTCGATCCGCGTTTGCTCTTTGTGAATGGTGTTAGTTCATTCTCTTACGTTGGCAGCGCGTTCCCGTCGTAAGATAAACTAACCAAATTGAGAACGACATTTTTATTTAGTGGTCTTAATATTAGCATCTATCTATCAAAGTTGTGGTTATTATAGCAATCTCTATTACCTATTTGTTTATGTTTCGTTTCGTTGTTTAGGTTTCGACAGTTTGTAGTAGTATTATGAGATTATGAATTAGCCATTTAATTTTTAATTATTGAAAGTATTAAATTGAAAGCAAAAAACATGAAGATGTTTTCGTTATAATATGATTTTATGGTGACATTTATGTAGCAGTAAATGGAATTTAGTTACTTTGTGTTAAGTGAACTTATGATGCGTGTGTTTTAACTTATGAGGTTTCACAGACTAAAATTTATTAGATTTTCGTCATGGAGGCCTTAACAAAGCATCCTCTAATACAAGCGATAGGATGGCCTGTATGAAGAATTGGGAGGAATTGACTTAATTATTGAATAGTGATGGTAGGAACTTGGCTTTATCAAACGCTATTTACACAAAAACATGAATACTTTCTTGGAAAAGGCGATATCTATCCTTAAATTGCCTGTCATCGCGGTGTAACAACGGACTAAAATATGCACGAGCTCTTGCATCAACACTGGCGTTATAATAGCAGTCATCTATTATTATTAGTTATTAATGCCTTTGCGGCTGCAAACATCCTCCAAACGAAAAAAAACGTCCTGCTAAAATTATATATCGTTCTCACAAAACGAAATAAAATTAACTCTTCAACAATTATTCTCATTCTTCTATCACATTGTAAAAATATAGGTGAAAACTTTTTCGATATCTATGGCATAAAGTTTACATAAGTTACGTCTCGAACGATCGAAATTACCGCTCACACTCGCTTGAAATAACCAATCACATGCGTAAACGTGAGAACGTTTACCCACGTGATTGCGAATGCGAGTCAATGCTCGATGGTCGATATCGACGACTTAATAAACTCGCACTCATGAATTGTGATTTCGATTATTGCCACTAGTTGGCGCTGATTTTATTCCATACTTGTGTCATCTCAGTTATGCGCTCCTATTATTGCAAGTGGATTTTTAACATTACTAAATTGAATAAAATTAACACATAAATTTCTTAACACGTTGGCACATCTCGGAGGTCCTGGGGATAGGGATCAAATAACTACCCATCTTATTAACTTCTACTTAACAACTTAAGGCCGTCTATGTGCTATGTTTAGCAGTGGACTTATAAGGGCTTAATATTGCTGATAATGATGAATACGAATTAGTATAGAAACTGTAAAACAATGCGCCGTGCAGCAGGGCGGGGTGTTCGGCTTGCATGACAAGCACAATTTGTGGCGTACTATGAAGTTTTTAGGCAAGCGTTTAAGCCATGAGCTATCACGGTTTCTATTAATGCCATCCATTCAAAACAGCCTTTAAAGTCCGCTGTTGAACATAGACTTCCCCCATAAATAGCCAATTACGAGGATTTGCCATAGTTGCCACGTTTTGCTGGCTGAATTTTTATTATTTTAAGTTGTTATCAGCAAGATGCTGCTGCCCATCTTCTGTTTAAGTTTTCCTCTGTCGCCTCTTACGACATCCACGGGACGATATGGGATAGTAAATATTCTTAAACGCTTCTATTACTTAAAATCCATTATATCTTCTTAAGACATAATTATAGTTTATTTTACCACGTTTTTATTAAGTCGCTTTCTTGTTTGTCTGTCTGTCTGTCTGTCGAGTGCTTCCCGATGAGCTAGAGACTTGAAATTTTGAACATAGCTCAGAATCGGATGACAATGTAGGAATTGAAAAAGACGTGGTATATTAAATTTTTTTAGTATAAAATTTAAAAATATCGCTTTTACGTTCTTTTAATTTAGAATTTTCAAGAATATTACACACCTTACAAAATATCTTATTTTGGTGTGTGATCACCTGTGATCACATGTGAAAAAGTGGTCACATACTTATAATTTATAAATAATTTACTGCCACTTAGACTCCTTAACAATACGTGTAGCGAGATGTTTTGAACGCATTTACATCTGGGATAAATTAATGAGTGTGATAAGTTACAGAAAAATAAAAAAGACATTATATTATATGTTTTTACACTAGCTACAACTCTTCGCTGGTTCGCCATTGCCTTGCGTAATGCGATACATTAAGAATTCCTTATCGTTATCTTAAGCAGTTAGCATCCTTCTTTACCTATTTTCTTCTCAGTAAAAACTATTCTGTAATTATATTTAAAGTAAGCCATTTAAAACGTTAGCTATGAAATAAATTAAACTCATAAAATAATTAAATCAAATCCCAACTTGTCCCTGTAATCGAGCTGAAGAAATCACTATAATAAAAGACATTCAAAAAATTTTACAAAGCAAAATCATGAGCATGTATAATTTCGTAGATAATTTAAATGCATGCTCGGACTGCGGCTATCTAAAATTTAGCAACAGCCTTTATTCAGAGTCTTTTATAAAGTCGACATATCATCCATTGTATTAAAATATATTCAGAATCGGGCAGTTGACTAGCATAAATCCAAAAAGCTTCACTGAAATAATTCAAAATAAAATCACTTCATTTTAAACAAATTTATTTTTAATAATACGAACGTCAATAAGTTTTAAAACAGAATATGAAGCTTTTCTAAAATCTTAATATTATTTCTAATGCCGGGGCTAACGAGAAACGTCAATGCCCATAAACGCAACAATTATTGCCTTAATTTTAACGCGATAAAGTGAGTGGCCACACTTGGGACGGTCAACGTCATTTCAATTTCAATGCCGTTGAACGGCATTAAGGTTGGCGTTAATGTAAACTGACCATTTATTTTTTAACTCAAAACGGGACATGGGTTTATTTATACTCCCCAGTTAGCAGGTTAACAATAAAAAAATTATTATGTTATTTATTTAAAAACTGTAACTTTATACAATTAGTGTTCACTATAATTATAATCACATTAATTATAATTATTTTTATTATAACAAATTGTGAAAAATAAAAATTAATCACTAGTTCACCAGCTTCATTAAAGCAAAGTTCCTCAAACAGTAATTATTAAATGCAACATATTTTTTAATTATATTTATATTTGTCAGTGGAACAAATTTGCTTTAATAAAGTTGGTGATGATTTTAAATAAGAATAAAATTCTGGGCAAGTTTTTTTACATCGACCTTTGTTATCAACATCGCCTTTAGAACTGGAACCTGTAAGTGATTTTTTTCAGACGTCCACAATTTATTCATAATAGAAAAATAGTTTTTCTACTGGAGCATTTGTACCAGGTAGACATAAAATATATTCGATTAAAATGCAAAAGAATTTATGTTGAAGATTGTTGGTGCGAAAGTGTTTGAATACTTCCACCGAACGAGTTTCTGCGAAAACTTTTAAATTATCCCATTCGGTTATTTTTTGGTCGGTCCCGCTCTCGCACCGTTCGTGTCTGACGAACTTCATAGTTTAAAATTTTCGCACGGTTGAGGAAAACGGGACTATTTTGCGTCCCGGAGCTTTGTTTGGAGACAACGGGACAGGTGACCGAGAAAAGGGACAGTTCCGTTGAAAACGGGACGTATGGTCACTTTACTTTAATATTCCTTGAATTTCAAGCAAGATGAACGTTGACGCTAATACTCTATATTTGAGCTAATACTCTATGTTTATTATATGAATATATTTTGTCATTGTCTATGCATGACTCTGTTTGCATAATCTCAAGAAACGTAATAACTTTTTCATTATTCCACTCCATCATAGTCATACGTGCGACCTCGTTGCGCTCACCGTGCGCAATGAGACAAACGTAGTGTGGCCGCTTCAACGCGTTAATTCGTGCGTTAATCTTTTTGATGTACCGCCACTCGAGTTATCGCCCAACGGCAAACGGCATTGTTAATGCCGTTGTAAAATTATCGCGTTAAGTGGTGGCCACACCTACATTCAACGCCCATCAACGCGATAATTAACGGCATTTCTCGTTAGTGTAGTCCCAGCATAAAAAACCAAAAGCGATATAGGAAATTATTATATATATATATTTAATATATTTTCTTTGCTACAACTACAAAAGTAATTTACAACAATAAATTACTTTTAGGTCATTACATATTCATTGCAAAACATGACAATATTCGTAGCATATTGTCAAATACACATTTTAGCTATCTTAAAAGTATTAAAAATTATGATAAATGTACTATTCGCCTAGTTTCTTATTTTATTCTTATTAAGTTAAATAGATTTTTTTGTGGGATAGCCTTGTATCAGCATAGTTAAGTTAAGAAATATCCACGTAAAACAATTTTAAGTCTTTATTGGTTCGAGACATTTTATTTCCGATACGATAACAATCAGTGTTACAATTCCATAACATGTGTCACTATAAATATAAGTTGAAAATGCTTACTTGATGATTTTGCAGTGTAAAGTTCAGTGTAGGTGCAGAGCGCGAGAGATTCCTCTTGAGTCATTCTACGAATGAAGTCATTCTACGCGTGCTAAGGTAGAGTCGTGGTTCTGTCCGTTGTGGTGATTCTTCTGGTGCAGGCAAGGAGGATGGTGTTGCTGAGAGGCTGTGCTGTGTTACATTGGGATGCGTAGTTGTTGCTGTTGGTTTGCATACTTTGGGTTAACATGTAATTATGTCCTTCACGATACACCAGTGAGTAATTGTGACGAGGTCATAATACGGTATGATCGAAATGTAATTACCTATACTGATTGTATGCTGCAGTTACGCTGTTTTATTACCACTAATATTTAACTGCGTAAGCAAGCGAGCAAGTTGAACATCCGCTCTCACACTTTTACTATTTTTATCAACTAACCTTTCCTGACGTATTCCCGCTAGTTCCGATAAAGCTATTTCTATTTCTGATGAAAAAGTTAATTTTTTATAGCTTTTACTGGAAAAGTGAGTTACAGCCTATATACGTCCCACTGCTGAGCACAGGCCTCCTCTCATTTCTGAGAGGTTTTTAGGGCAAGGAAGTGTCCGCCGCACTGCCCCAATACGTGTTGGCGAACTTCACATGTCTTCGAAATATTTTTTTTTTCTCAGACATGCAGGTTTCCTCACGATGTTTTCCTTCACCGCCGAGCACGTGGTAAATCAGCACTTAAAATTGCAATTAACAATTTCATTGGTGCTGGCGGGGATCGAACCCGGGTTGCTCGCGTACTGTTAAAATTAACAGTGAGCGCTAACCATCTGAGCTACCACGGCTCAGCTTTTACTGGAAACGTATTACAACATTTTATTTTGCTTATTTTAGTAACCGAATAAGCGCTCCTAGTCGTTAATAATAATAATAATAATAAATCTTTATTTCGGATAACAAATGAGATCCATATCTGAGAAGTTAGAAAAATCACAAAATATTAATAATAATAATACACACACACACACACACAGGTAAGTCAGCCTTACAGGACCTTAATAATTTGCCTTATTATAGGACAGTCATGTTTTTGTGCTATAACCCCAAGGATACTGTTGGCGCTGTTCCTTGTTCTGCTTAGTAGCGATGAGGCTTTTTTGCGCATTATCGCTTCAAACCCGTCGGTGCGGGCCTCACAGAACATGCCTGAAGCACTGCAGAAGCGGGGCAGCCCCAAAAGAGCTCTAAATGCATTGTTATATTGCACCTTTAATGCTTTATACGCCCTTTGTGTGTAGTTGACCCAGAGGGAGCACGAATAGAAAGATTGGCAGTATGCCTTAAAAAGAGTTATTTCAACGGCACTACTGCATCGTGCAAGCCTACGGACCAACATATTACTCCGGGTCGCTAAAGCCCTACGCTCCCTCTCCATGTCCATTTCATCACGCAAATCCTCGGTCACGTAGTGTCCCAAGTTAAGCATTTTTTTCCCATTAGTTAGCGTTTATAACTGATTTTATTTTAAACATATTACTTAAAGTTCGTCAGTAAAGGTTCATAATTTATGCGCCTGTGGGAATATAAATACCAAAATTAAATAATAAGGTAGAAACATCTGTCATATAAGAAACATTAGAGCGGTTGCTTTCATTGATAAGTTAGAGCAGATACTTCAATAGCTTGCTGACTTCATAGAAGGAGGGACTCTTTACTATGAACTCTTTCTTCCAAAGCAGTCTCACAGAAAGTGGACTTGGCTTAGCCCCGACGGTTTTAACGAAAAATGGGATTGATTTCATTAAGACGACTAGACTACAACTATTCAGCGACTTCTCAGTGAAAACTATATAGTAGCGATTACCGAATGATGAAAAACACACTGAACCTTAACGTTAATTTTGAAAGGCCATGTCAAATGAAATCAACGCTCCGTCCCCTCGAGCACTAATCCAAAGCCCCGAAAACTTTGACCACGAATTACAAAATCGTTTTCAGTATCCGGGAGATTTAAATGTGACTTACAGTGGACTATATAAATGCAAGACCCGTCGCAATATAACCCAAAAACTCTCCTATCGTACTCTTAATCTGATGACTGTTAGATGGGAAATGAATCTGCAGTTTCAACAGGTATGACAGCATACAGGCAACTGAATAGAGAGATCTCGAAATGCATGCGGCGAGACTTACGCAACTTCAATACAACTCATATTGAAAGAACGATTGAGCGGAACTACCAAGACTTTGTCGAGTAGCCGATGAGAAAGCTGAAGGTCACTCAGAGACCCATAGAGAGGACTATGTTCGGACTAGTTTCTCTGCATGATAGATTGGGTAATGTAGATAACGGATAAGTAAGCTGGAGTAATTGCTTACACTTTTATTACTGGAGTATTTTACAGCTTATTATTTCTTGGCCTATGTTCAACAGTGGAACTGTGAAGGGCTGTGATGATTATGATGATGATATTGATGATAATGATGATGATGATACAAGGGGCTACGGGCTTGAAGTAAAGGCTCCATCAACGACTAATGGAAAGAAATAAAAACAATTAATTAATCAAGTAATTTTGATTTAAGAAGTTGTAAGTTGTACTGATATCTAGGTCTTGTTACTGTGACAAAAAGAGATAATATCTTGTAAAGCTTTGCAAACAAGGAATCATTTCTGATGAAGTGCATGCATAGATAGAAGGTTTTCCAACCGATAACCAATTTTGTGGAGGACTTGCAATGCATGTTAAAGCTGCTAATACGTGCACTATTGTTTTAGTCTGATTACAGTTTGTGTCTAGCTACTCACACTTTTCAGGCAAAATCAGTTATGTTTTTATTATTAATTTCATTTGTAAATTAATTAACTAGATTTTGTGAGTAAATAATTGTTGGTAATTAATTATACATGTTTCACAGATTGTGTGTTGTAAGAGAATATTCAAGAAAGTCCTTTAAGCACGAGAAAAACAGAATTTTAAGATGCACATGTAAAACCAATTAACTGCCTGATCTTTCGAACTTTTTTTTATAATTTTCTGTTAAATTTGTTATAATTTCGCCTTATTTTCTTTCAAATAGCTATACCAAATATTCAACTTATCATTAAACTATATTATCAACGTTGCACGAAGTGTCTACAATTAATTAGGTACATATTACCAAACTTTTAAAAGCAGTTTCCTTGATTTGGCAAAATTGATAAAATAACTGGTTTGACTAGGAAACCCTCTATGTACGTATATCAAGTTATGTTATTGTATTCGGTATGTTGTTTAATACAAACGTATTATTTAACGCAAAAGGAACAAAATTTTCTTCGACATAATTAAAACAAAGAGCTAGAATTCAAATATAATGAATATTTTAATTGCTTAAGTTAACTGTTACTTTTTAATTAAATTACGAAACCAACTGTTCATTATTAACATTCACAACATAGCATTCAAAATGAAAGGGTCCAAACATCTAAGGTAAATTAAATTTGCTCAAAATTTTAACTTCTAATGTATTGCGGCCATTCTACTATTATTCGTTAGTCTTCTTGTAATGATACAGCAATTGAAAATTTTTGAGAAGTATTTTTGAGGTATTACTAAAGGACTAAGGTAGAAAATATTTTTAAAGAATTATATCAACTCAATGTTAGATATGTGAAATTGGAATGAATAAAGCTTAGAGCAAAGAGAATTGTTGTTTTTCTCTCATTTAATTCAATATAACTTTAATGTGTATATATACATGTACATAAAATTAAAGTGCCTGTCCATAAAATAGATAAATAAACATAGAAATAGATGCCTTATATTCTAAGCGGGTTATTTGCATGCTATTAAGTCATTAATAACCATTTATAAAAAAAGTCTATCTGTCCGGGCTAATCTTTAAAGAGGATTATATTTTCTCTCTCATTTTATTTAATGTAAGGTTTATAATATACATGTAAATAAAATTGATGTGTCTGTCTGTAATATCGAAATAGCTGTCTTAAATTTTGAGCGGGTTATATGCACACCATTAAGTCATGAATAACCATTAATAAAAATTTAATCTGTCTGTCTGTCCGCTCTAGGATATTTTATTCGAAAAACTTCTTTAAAAAAAAAAAAAAAACATTTATAAAAAAACAAAATTGATAAAATAAATGTATTTTTTTATTATCATAAATCTAAATAACGCCACACATAATATTAGAATTTTACTTGAATCTAAATTTGCTTTTCCTTTATTATTTTTAAATTTTTAAAAGAGGAGGAGCTGGGCTTTGTTGAATCAACTATTTTTCTCGGAATTACAGTTGACGCGAAGCTTCAATGGGACCCTCATATTATATCTAAAGTAGCTAGCAAACTTAGTTCTCCAGCATATGCTGCAAAAAAGATTAGATGCCACACATGTGTTGAAACAACTAGATTAATTTATTTTAGTTATTTCCATAGCATAATGTCATATGGGATCTTGCTATGGGGTAATGCGACTAACATTGAAACTATTTTTGATTTGCAAAAGAGAGCCTTATGACCAATGAGCAATTGATAACCTAGGTCCGAAGGAATCCCTAAGAGAAAAATTTAAAGAAATAAATATATTAACTTCTTCTCAATATATTTACGAGAATTTAATGTATGTACACAAAAACAAAAATAGTTTTATTAAAAATAGTGGTGTAAATTCTGTAAATACTAGGAACAAGCACAAGTTAGTTATACCGGTTACTCGACTCCATCGAGTCAGTAATTCATTCTTGGGGCAATGTATACGCTTTTACAACAAAGTCCCAGAAAATATACAGACCTTATATATCAAAAAGTTTAAATTATTTATTAAGCAAAAATTGTCTAGTAAAGGTTATTATTACACAATTTTCTGCTTTTTGTAATCCTGTCCACCCAAAGGTTGTCTGTAAGAAATTGGCGATAAGACCGCCCTTTGTGTCACAATTCTTTTCTTTTTCTTTCGTTTATGCATCGATTTGGTGTATAATAAAGAATTATCTATCTATCTATCTATTATACTACTAAAGAGTACATCACTGATAATAACCCCCGGTAATGAGGTGATCGCTACCATGCTGTTTCTAAATGTTTTCATAACAATTGTATAAAATATTATATTGTAAATTGTGCTTTTTTTAAAGTCCCGCTGGGTTTCTTGCTCGTTCATCCCAGGACAGAGGTTTTTTGCGAACCAGTGGTAAAAGTAAAAAAATGACTTTCAATAAGTATTATCTACTGTAATCTATATTGAATAAAAATTATTCTATTCTATTTTATTCTATTCTATTATTATATCTCTATCTATGTGCAAATTTCAGCTCAGTTTTCATCCAGGACGCTCAACGCAGTAGTCAGGTATGTAAATACTTAAATAGTATCATTTGCTTTAGAATCATGGTCTGATTCATTCAACGTATGTACTTAAAAGTATTTTTTAAATCAATATTATTTTATATTGCAGTAGATTATTCTAATTTATTTACGAGTAGATCATAACACTCATTACAAAAGGTACTTCTTTATATTGCCGTTCTGTTGCTCTGAGCCGTGCTAAAATGTAATATTTAAAATTTACTGCTTAAGACTTGCGATTAAGCAGGCGCCGAGGAAAGAAACAATAGAGAAGTAAGAAATGAGAAGCAACAATGAACAATGTAACGAGGTCCCGAAGGCATGCTCTGTCTGCAGAATTTAAGAATCGTCTACATAAACAATTCATGCTAAACTGCACTTAGTAACAACGACCTGCACCGAAGTGGACCGGAGTCAAATACTTATCTATGAAATGAAAATGGAACTACCTTTAATATTAAAACATAAAAATTGAGCTGTTCACTCTACAATCTAACAAAGATGTAGCGACATCTTGAAACAATTCTTATTCTTATTATTATTACTGTTATTATATTATATAATTAAAATGATCCTAAATGATAAAAAATTTAAACTTGTAAACCATTAAAACATTCTTAACGTACAAAACTTACAATAATATAATTTAGAACTTTTATAATATTAAAGCATTCAGTAATAATTAGCAAAAATTCATTTTATAACGATTTAAAAATCAACTTGCAAATAACTGTCTCAAATTAATATACGCAATAATTTTAAGTAAAAAACATTGAAAGGGAAATTACAAGCAAACTTAATATCAAAAAGCTAAGGCATGTTATAAAAAATACTGAAATGAGTCAACTTACTTAAATCGCTAAATTCCACTTTAATTGTCTCATAAATTTAAACCAACCCTTACATTATTAGCATTCACAGCGTTACAACCTTACAACACCGAAATTAAACAGTCCAAATGTTCTAAATCAACTTACTCGTAATTTGCAAAGAACTGCAAAATATAATTTCTCTCAGCCATTTCATTTATTTTCCGCGATCTACTTTACTTTAACAATTATTTAAGAAATAAAATTATTAAGGCACAACGATAATTGCTTTAATAAAAATGTCAAAATAGAGCCTTGTATTTTTGATATAACCGTTTAATGTTAAATTTTCAGCCAATCTGAACTTTCGAGTTTATTTAATGTGTATTCCATTTATGTTTTCTTTTGCTTAATATAATTTTAAATTATTCTAAGCCAGTGCTTGACTACTGGTGGAATAACCTGTATGGTAAGTGGCGATGTAGCCGAAGATGTCTTCATTCTTTCTAATTTCAGTAAAATCTAAGATTGTATTCTTGCAAATATGTGGCGATTACTAACGTCGGGACAGCTTCTGATATTATATTAAGCAAATCTCCGGTCAAATGGAATGAGTAAAAAATATTAATTCAAATTTTTCGACAAACGAAATTATAATTTCTTACGTCAAACTGATTTTCCGCTGTTCCCTGAAGAAACGGCAAAGGAAATCACGCAGGACCCCTATATATAGATAGTATGTTAAATCAATTTTTTATTTTTAAGGTTAATCAGGCATGAACATAGCCTTGCCAATAATAACAATAGTCTGATTTTAAAAGGAACTGCAAGTTTTAAAAGCTATATGTCATATATTTTGTTATTACTAATAAACTCGCAAGTTCTACAAAGATACTTACATGGTCATTTAAGATGATTATTGATTACGTTTCTCAATTTTTGTAGTCAGAGTTCATAAGATTGAAGAGACACTAAGTGGAAATATAACACAATTAAAAAAATACATTTTCTTTCATTAAATATTTAAGTGGTACCACTTAAAATGCTCACACTAAACAAATATATTTTCATTAGTTTACAAAATGTAACGATGACATAATTGATGACAATAAATGGAATAATGATGTCTGTTTATGTGTTTAATGTGTATATACATTATACACTGGTGTTAATATACATAATGCTGTAGTGTGCTGTGGGTATGATAAGGAATTTGTTGAACGAATGTGGAATACAAAACTAATGTACAACAAAGCGCATTTTCTTTTTCAGAATTTAGAACAGGAACAACATATTCTTTTCAGAAATATGCGTGATAATTGGTGATTTTGAAGCAGATTTAATAACAGGGGAAATAAACTGCTTACACCCTAATTTTGATGGAAATCTGATCTGTCTGTAATGTGAACTTAAAACAGACAAACTTGTGAAAATCACACAACATTTGGTTTTTTATGAGTATTGTTATTTATTTATTTATAAGTTTGGACTTGACCCAAGATATTAAAATAACAGACACAAACTTTCAAAATATTCAGCTATGTATGTTCTTACTAGAATTCAGTATATTAACAGATAACAAACAATGTAGCAATAATATTCTGTTATTAAAACAACGCTAAAGCATTAATACATTTTAAATGGTAATCGAGAATCTTGCTAAGGGCGATGAAACAGTAGTACTACGGTTAAATTATAAAGGGAGATTGCGTAATTAACGGACCGAAATATTAATTAAGGCTTGGAATATTTTAACAGCCCATTAATCAATATATTTCAATTTCTTTGATTACCTATTTTAATGAAAATTCTTTATTTTTCTCTCCAGCCTTCTATACTGCTGGACTCTCCATAAATAGGAATATTTTACCGTAACCGTTACGATTGGCAGGTGGGTTCGCGATTTCAATACTAAACGTCTAAAGGAACTGGAGAAGCATAATAATTATTATTATGGATGCCTCGAGGTTGCCATGGCGCGTCTAGAACTGGTTGAACGTGACAACAAAAGTGGCGCCAGCCGATCATAAGGTGCTGCAAGACTGAACAGCAGCCCTTCGCATCTATCAATCTCAACAGAAGGCTTCGTATCGGCAGGGTGCTCTCAAACTCGTCAAGCAGCAACCGCCGCTAGTTAAGTGTTAGTCTAATCTTTTCCGTAGATCCAATAAAACAATCAACAATATTGTAAATATAATATAAATAATAGTATTCGAAATAATTAATAATTAATTATTAAAAAACAATCTGACTCTGTAACAAAATATTTTATTGTTTTCGTTCAATTATGACGCTGGGTAAGGGAATAAAGTCGTGACACCACTCTCTAAATTGTTTACGAGATCCTGATGTGTCCGTTCGATTGTAATAACTGATATGCAAAGCAAAAAAAGTAGTAATTTTTGTATAATATATTTATTCGTGTTAATCTGTAGGCCATTTTGAGCCTGTCCTTTCCTTGTCCTTGTCCTTTCTTTTTGTTAATTTAATCTTCTATTTTTTCTCCAAAATTTTAATTTTTCAATTTTAAATAACTAAGATTTTCATTACATAAAATTTTTGATTATTATATTTTTAAACCTTCTTTAATAATTTGTGGAAGCCCACGGTCCTACGTGGCTTCTTATGACATCCACGTGATAAAATATGGTGATGGTATTCTTATAAGCTCCACGATGAAATATGATAATTTTGTGTCAAAGATATTTCTCACGTTAAATTTATTTACGATTTCATTTTAAAAAACTTATATTGAACTACTCAGCTAGCAACAAATATTCTACATAAATCGAGTAGACCGGGGTTTTCCTGGAAATCTTCTGGGACTGAAACATTAGTAGACAATAACAAATTGGATTTTATATTATAATAATCAATAACTTAAATTAAAAATTTAAAAACCCCCGAAACAAAAAATCTTTAAACGGCTGAACAGATTTTCTTGGAACATAGTTCATAGTAAGAGCACTCGCGATTAAGAGACCTTTCTAACGAAAAAAACTTAATCAAAATCGATTCATCCGTTTAGGAGCTATGATGCCACAGATAGACACACAGACACAGAATACACACTACATACACCCCTCTGTTTTCATCGGGGGTTAAACAAAGTAATCTATTTCAAATATTTATCATTAAAAACAGGGCATACATCGGCAAAATATAATACTAATGAGGGAATTAAGTCTAAATAAATACATTTAGACTTAATTCCCTCAACGAACTTTCTTCATATCAGGGTCTAAAAACGCTAAATATTGCGTTTAGCAATACACAAGCAATAATAAAGCAAGCGTCAAACCACCTGCCAAGCGTTGCGATTATGGTTAATCCTTCCAATAATGAGGGAAGCCTGTTTTACAGACTGATGATGAATACACACGCAAACACTGCTTGTTTGGTATTAAATATATATTGATGTCCCTTTATTATATTGGATTAATATTTAAATTGTATTACCTTATATCTGACACTACTCGAGCACCGGCAATAAAGAGTAATAAATGGGTGCAGAACAATGAACAGGGTAACGAAGTCTGGCAGCCCCATTTTATCTGCCCTATTTAATAGCTTGCATATAAAAATAATTTATATTAATATGCACTCTCCGCCTAAATCAGCATTCGAATATTTTATAACAGTATAGAAGAGAGTTTGTATTGACATCTCAAAATCAAAATATTAATAATATTAGCTTTTTGTTTTATAAATAGCTTCTGCAACCCATGGAAACTTGCAAGCTAGGAACAAACTTTAAGCAAAGAAGGCCGTAGACGCTTCACGAACTGTGGGTGTTAAAAAGACATTTCTTAGAGCTAATAATTGTACTGCATATTTTATCCTTTCACCGAAACAGTCGAAGACGTACTTCTGGCGACAATAAAAAGTAAGATAAGAGGATATTACCAACCCACAGAATAAATACAGAAATACAGAAGACAGACGTCTACGCAGGCCTAACCATCCTTATAAATTTTTGAAAATTTTGTAATTTACAACTATTTCTTTTTTCTTAATATAAAACTAAAAATTATACATATTTATTATATACATACTCGTATACGTTACGCAAGCTATGCACGCCAGCTAAGGCATCATTGAAAATGCCTAGATATTGGATTTTAAAAAACTTGACCAAAATTATAAAGTCCAGGTATATTATAGTAAAACTTTTTTTAAATTGTTCGGAAAATGTGTTGAAATTTTGCTGGCAGATACGTAAAATCATTGATTTACATTTCAATGTACTAATACAAGGATAACAAAAGCTGTTGGCTGCAATCAGATTCAGCCGGTAGTGTGGCAGAGTCCGGAGGGATTAAGTTTCAATCGCGTCGCTGACCGCGCCCGTGGCTAATGCATACCAAACAGGGCATTCGCTTGCAAACATTACCGAAACTACTGACTAGATTCTTTAAATACCTTCTGTCTGGTTTTGATATCAATTAAAATTATTTTTGAATCTTACGTATATATTTTAATAATCTATAAAATAATAAAAGGCTATTGTGTTGCTTTTAGAATCTTAGCCAACCTTTGTTTACACACGAGCACGAGTAACCGGAGCTTGATACTCGCAAACAACACTGAAATTGTTACTCGCATTTTAAGAGCTTATTTACCCCTAGTCAGCGGTAAATGATAGATGGTGAGGAAACCTGCATGTTTAAAAAAACCAAAATATTTAAAAGAAACGCGGAGACGCTCAAGAACACTTTACTACCTAAAACACTCCCAGAAATGAGAAAGATCTGGTACCTATGGGGTTTTTGTACGCTATTACTTTACTACGCTAGGCAAGCTTGGTTTATATGCTTCGTACTGGTAAAGCACCTTCTTTCTCCAACCTGTGGTAAACAAAACATAGATATTCGGGTTTTATTTACTCCTCTTCTTTTCTTTATCTTCTTCAGCCCGTAGAAGATCACTACTGGACATGAACTTTGGATTAATGATCGCAGTACTAGACGTCTCGCGCTTTTCGCGCTTTTAAGTAAACATTTAAAGGCAGTTTCATCTTAAAAAGAAGTTAACTTAAATGTTTGGTCAGTGTCACTGGCAATAGAAAAAATAAAATTCGATAAATTGTTTCTGTTAATCATACTGTCAAATCTTCTAGACTGTAGAAGATTTGACATCCAAATAATGTAAATAAATTAATAGTATTTTTTTTGTAAAAACAAGCTTTTATTGAAATGTTCCACAGTAAGAAGATAAACTTGAAATTAAATCAAACCCATCAATGTTACATTACACAATTTATATTATATAAAAGCTTTTCGCGAGATTTATCTGTTTTATAAAACAATTATTTTTTTCTTAGAATTACCTACTTATGTCAATATCAAGTTACATGTACACAAGTTAATCTCACGACAAGCTTTTATATCATATAAATTGTGTAATGTAATAAATTGATGGGTTTGATTTAATTTAAAGTTTATTTTCTTATTTTTAAAGCATTTCAATAAAAGATTGTTTAAAAAATACTATTTATTTATTTTTTAATTTTAGTTATTGCTTTTGTTAATGTTAGGTTTTTAAGTCTGTTAATTTCATATAATGCGTCATTGTTGGTTTTTGATCGGCACCTTAGATCCACCATTTTGAATTTTTTTATCGCCAGCAGTTGACCCTTGTTGGTCCCTACAACATTTGTTCGAGCACCACCAAACTATTCCTTACCTTTGCCGAGTTATAATTCTTTAAAATTGGTATAGCAACTATCTTGTTTTCCACCATTTTGAATTTTTTTATCGCCAGCAGTTGACCCTTGTTGGTCCCTACAACATTTGTTCAAGCACCACCAAACTATTCCTTACCTTTGCCGAGTTATAATTCTTTAAAATTGGTATAGCAACTATCTTGTTTTCCGCCATTTTGAATTTTTTTTCACCACTCTACACCCTGGGAAAATTCTAGCCCAGGGTGCAGGCCGTTATTAGTTAAGGCCCGACCCCGCTAAGTCTTACAGTTTAGTCGGTAGTAGTACACCATCTCCTCGAAGAGATGAAAGCGAACGTCATTTTATTCGTATTCTCCTCAGCGAACTCTTTCATTTGATATCCATATTATGGGGGTGAATAAAAAACATTGTCCGCCATCTTTGGAAGTCCACCATATTGTATATTTTATTTTTGTATTTTTCTCAGCAAACCCTTTCATTTGATATCCATATCATGGGGTGCATAAAAATAACTAGACCGCCATCTTGAGTCGTCCGCCATATTGGATATAGTATGACGTCACTTAGCAAATCATGCATTGTCATCAAAACTAAACATGTATGCAAAATTTCAGCTCAATCAGTTTAGGGCAACAGGATAAGTAACAAACAAACATTGCTAGGTAGTTATATTTAACTAGTTAAGCTTTTAAAAAGACTTACTATTCGATAAAAGTTCTGTTACTATTCGATTAAAAGCCAGTCCCAAAATAAAAACTAATTTGTAAAATGTGTTCATAACACGACTTAAAAATAATAAGCTTTTTCATTTGATATAAGCCTTACATGATTTCATTACGGAATCTCTGCATCGTACACGTTTAAATAGCGATTAAGTGTCTATCTATCTTTATGATTGCTTTATCAAGCTAATTACTACAATTCACGTTTGTGCCTTCACGTAACCCTTTGTATAAAATGGATTTGTTTTTGCTATAATTAATTAAGATACATTTAGATTTACATTAGTTCCAAAAGGCAAAAAGTTATGTCACGTTGCCTTAACCATGTGACTACACGGCTGTATCAAACATTTATTTGCATGTAATTTATATAAATACCGATAATTGTTTGATTACTGGAATAGTTAATGATAGCCACTTCTTATAATTAATAAATATGAAATACAAAGGATTCAATTAAGAACCTAACAGACAGAATTTAAAATGAATATAATAAGTAAAGAGAACGATAAAACACAAATAAATAGAGATACTCGACACTCAATTAATACTTTGCTTTGTTCAGTACTCGTTTCAATTGTGTTAAATAATTCTATTCAAAAATATTATTTCAATTCAGAAAATAATTACTAAACTACCTAAAGGATTTATAAAAAAAACTAACTAAAAAGTGAAATTTCTGCATTAATTTAAGTATTCTAATGAATAAATCTTTAACCTCTAATTATACATAAAGTGAGGGAAAACTGACTTGACTTCTTAAACAGTCAAAGGAAAAGAAAATGCAGTTAATTTTACAACCTTCGACTTCAAATCAACTTGTCCTTTATGGATCATGTCTTTAATTGAATTTAAGTGTTTAGCTAATTACAAGTCAGAGGTGTTCTTTCAACTCTCGCTTTATAAGAAAAGGTTTTGTCTTTCACGTTGAAAATATAAATATTTCTTATAAGTGTAAACGTTTCGCCTTGAAATATAAAGTTAAGCCTGAAGAACTAGCCGTGATAATGGTTGTATATAAGCAAATAGACTGCTTCAATATTAACATAAAATTTTGGAAATTCCTTGGCATCTATCCTTATAACAAAATATCTCCTAATTACAATGTCTATTCCAAAATGTTCATCTTTATTTTTGTCTTCATATACAACGTACTTTTAACGCTCAATTTTTTTTTCTTACCAAATAATTTGGATGCTTTCATCGGAGAAATGTTATTTTATTTTACTGTGTTATCGGTTAATTCAAAAGTACTGACCTTTTTGTTTATGCGAAAAAAAATTGTGAAGCTTTTAGAGATTTTGGAAAGCAAAATTTTACAACCGGTAACTGACAACGGATTAACAATATTAAGAAAAGCTAAAAGGCTTAACATAAGATACTGGAAAATCTTAGCAGCTATTTCGATAACTTGTAATTTAACACATGTTCTCTCTTCACTTATAAAACATTTACTCTTATCAATTCCATTAGAGTTGCCAGTAAGCAGTTATTCTTTTTTATCGGATGAAATTAGAGAAAGACTTATTTATCTATTCTATTTCTATCAAGGTGTTGGTATGCATTTTCATATGCTTTACAACCTCAATATTGATTCATTTTTACCGGGAATAATGATATTGCTGATAGCTCAGTTAGAAATTCTTAAAGATATACTGACAAATGTTTCTAATAGCTTGAACTTCGACCACAAATATGACGAAGCAGGCGATTTAAAAAATGATGCGGAAAATAAATTTATTATGAAACTCAATCAAACTATTGCGCATCATGATGAAGTTGCCAAGTAAGTATGAAATTAATTTTATATAAATCATTTATCGTGGCACATTTGGTAACATAAGTATTTTATTTACGGCTCCGTGGCGCAGTGGCTTAGCAATGAGTTGCAACGCTAAGGGCCGCGGGTTCGAATCCCGCACGGAACAAGTATTTGCATGGCCTACAAATAATTGTTTCGGGTCTGAATGTTTGTCCTTGTGCAATTTATGTTTGTAAACTGCCTCCACGAAACAGGAGATAATCCTAGTGTGGGGGTAACGTTTTTTAAACAAAAAAAATGTTATTTATATATGTAATTAACTACATATACAATACATATATCGTGTATAAAGTAAGAAGTATAGGCTCACTTAATATCTGAGACATTCGTTACCAGTCAACTTTTGGATAATTTGGAGATTAATTAAAGTGTGTTTAAAAGACTTAGATATAAAAGAATACAAAGATTAAAGTAAATATAAATAAATCAAAGGAATACCAGGCTTACTAAACATATTGTATTTTATTGCAATATGTTAAATATGTAAAAAATGCAAATATTTAAATATTAATTTAAAATACTAATAACTTATTGATGAAAAGATTCCGCCAGTTAACCTAAAAATATTCTCGAACCTTCCTCTCTTAACTTTTTTAATTGCATGAACTCTAAAAGTTAAAAAGACAAAGCAAGGCATCAGAATCATAAATATTTATTACTAATAAATAAATAAAAAATCAATAATAATTATTACTCTACACACTTCTAACAATACACATATTATGTCTGTGTGTTTTGCTGTAAATATCCGGAATAAGTACATACCGTCGTCATACTGCTATACATCCGACTAAACACGCCCTTGGTAATTTAATAGTTATTGATATTTTCATCTGGAATATAATTAAATATGCAGTTATATGTTTATATGCTATGTAGAGTGTAGTAACTTCCATTTTATTAGAGAAAATCATGACGTTTTCGTTTCAGATTTTGTTATCTTACTCAACAAATTTTCAGCGTGACCTTGTTTGTTCAATTTAGTGCGGCATCATGTATAATTTGTGTATGTTTGTTCAGATTTACTCTGGTAAGTAATTTTATTTAATTTTGTAAGTAATTTAAATGACTAAAGTGCTTTAATTTTTCATACTATATTACATTAAGCGACATTTTTTACTCACAAACATTCTAAAAGTCCATTAGATGATACTACTCCAACAAACTTCAGACAAAGAAGGCTATAGATACGTTGTCACTTGTCACTCGCGAAGAATGAAACGCCTCACAACCTGTAATTATACTAGCTCTCTTATCCTCCACATCGTAATACAACAGTACACTACTGCTTGGCGAAAGAAATAGATAAGAGAGTGTGTAGCCCCGGCAAACTTCTACTTAGAAAAGAAGTCCCGCCACTTAACACAATATTAAACAATGCAGCACTACGTTTTTAATATTTTATTTAAAAAAAATATGTTATCTTTTTTGATTAATCGGCCAAGCCTAAATGCATTAACCATCCGGCCCTTTTGATTATTTATTATAAGGGTTATAGGAGTAATATGTATAGTAGGAATGTATTTAGAAACTAATTAAATAAATATATTTGGTTGTTATAACTTTTTAACAATTTTGTTGATGCCGGCGGGGATTGAACCCGGCTTGCGCGAGCAATCGTTGTGAAATTTAGAGCGAGCACTTAGCCCCTGAGCTATAGTAATAATTACTAACGAAAATATAGTGAATAGTCCATTTATACATCGAAAGATTGATCTTAATGGAAACTAATGATATTTCACGCATTCGAAATAAACGGTTCCTTGTTTTTTCCTTTGCAATGCGTACGGCCAGAGAGTGGAATAATGTGCCAGCGTCTTTTTATCCGATTACAATCTCAGTGACTTTAAAGCAATAGTAAATGGGCTTTGTAAGTGCGATTTACGATCTAGGGCTTCATTACCGCTTACTACCAGATGGAATCCTAGTTAAGCAATAACTAATAATAAGTAACAAGCCCAATAGTTAAAATAGTAAGTCAAAAAACACGACTTACTAAAAAGAGAAAAAATTTATACCCTATCTCACTTTCACAACTAAAACGAATCTAACGATACTCTAATGTTAAATTACATCAAGCCGTTTAGGCTACAGAGCGTGCCCAAGAATACATATACACGAAAAAAACATTAACCTCTTTCTGGGGCAGTCGCGTATAAAAAACGAAAAACAACTAATCGTAATCGCTGCTCTAACTTTTCTTCGCATTGCCCTAAAACAACATTTATTTATAATATATATTAATTAATTTAAATTTGACATTTAATAACACAATATACAATATTTTATTATATACAATATTAAAAACTATAATTAAAAAAAAACTAAAACTAGTAATTTAATTATCAAACAGTCCTACTCCACGCGGTATCGTGCCAAGAACGCTGGCTGCGTTTCCCCGCTGAATAGCTATACTTCGCCTTTGAGCGAGAAAAGAGCCAGCCCTCTTATCACCAGCAGCAAAAACCAGCCGCGGATGGAGTTCCTTTAAGAACTTCATCGCACGTGGACCCCACGGACCGATAGTCTCTACAGCAAATGGCACAAATATGTAGTCATCTCTCAGAGACTCATATTTGCGCCACTTACTCAGTTCAGCTGCCTCTGATGCCGCTCCGGCTCTGAACGAGGTATTAATTTAAATATGTTCTTAATATTAGCATTACTTGAAAGTTTTGCATATACTCACCACTCCGCTGGGCAAGGGGGTTGATGAGCGAAAACCCTATAGCTAAGTTCACACTGGTAATGCTGCAACCTATCACCAGTCAGTTATTTTTACTTACAGTGGTCGGCAGTGGAGCCATAGGCCGCATCCGCCGCTAGGGCCGGTAAGGTGCTTCCAGACGCACGTTTTTTTTTACCCCCACGGCCTTTTCGTAGCGGACTCAAGGAGGAAATTGAAGACCGAGTAGTAGAGCGCACCTTGTGCTCCGGCGCGTCATTCCTGAGGAAGAAGAGGGAAGATTGTCTTCTCCCGGGAAGAGGCTACCAAGATGGGACTGGTAGCCTCGCCTGCGGATGTGACCAAAGTGTTTCCGTGATCCTGCCGATATATGTTGATGGTGTACACCATGGGGTTTTAGTCGGTGCAAGTCCGACAAAACTCATCCCTGCCTTCGTGATTTTGGCATAATATGCAGACATTTTTTTCATGAAATTAAAGACCTTACATCTTCATGTAACTACAACAACACTGTTAATTTTAAATTTGTTTTAGCCCGCTACTAGTGAATATTATGTTTTTCTTGCTACATACATGTTCATTATGGTTATTCAAATCTTGGTGCCATGCTGGATTGGAACACAAATAATGGATAAGGTAAATTAAAAATAAATGCTACAGAACAAATCACATTTAGTAATAGTTTTCAAATATAGCGAAATCTTTTTAAATACTTTGCAGAGCTGTCTTCTGTCCCAAGCTATATACAACTGTGACTGGATACCTAGGTCACGTGAGTTCAAAAGTAGTTTACGTCTGTTTGTGGTGAGAGCCAACCGGCCACTATCAATAACGGGATGGAAAATGTTTCCGCTGTCACTCGCCACTTTTACATCGGTGTGTTTTACTGAAAAGTATAATATTTCTGAGTCTATGCTCAATTGATTTGTTTTTTTATCGCTAAATATTAAAGTAATTATTATTTTGTTTATTTTTCAGATAATTAATACTGCCTATTCATTTTTTACGCTACTAAGACACATGCAAGCAAAAGAAAATTAGATTTGACTCTATCACGTTTTTATTAAGTCACTTTCTTGTTTGTCTTTCTGTCTGTCTGTCGTTCCGGGAGGGATCTTGCTACTGAAATTTCAAGTACTTCGCGATTAGCTAATGACTTGAAATTTTGATCATAGCTCAGAATCGGATGACAATGTAGGAATATGAAAACAAGAAAAAAAACGTGGTATATTAAATTTTTTACTCCAAAATTTAAAAAAAAGTCTTGAAAAGAATTGAAAATTAAGATCAACTAAATGATTGCTACTTTTGAACTTTAAGTAAATTTTTACTTATATGTTCATCCATAGATTATTAGTCGGTATATTTTTGGAAAAAAATATAAAAAACAACAGCTTACCTAAACTAATCTTCATAAGATCATACTATATCTTGAATATTATGTATCTTGATTTAGGGCACACAGAATAAAATAAGAAAAATATTAAGTAATGTTTGTTTAACATTTTTACACTGTATAATATTCGCTTACGAAGAACTTTAGTATAATTTACACATATCAGTTAAATATTAATCGTGTAGACACAATTAGTAGCCAAAATAATCTTCATATTCATAATGATCATTTACACATCATAAATAGGGTTTCTTCTAATAAATTAGTGTCGTCGCCTAACTATCTTCAATGAGGAGTATTTAATTTTTGAAAACATATCACATAATAATTTACTGATAAAATGTGTGCGGAACAAAAGCAGAACAGAGCAGAGCAAATTTAGAGTTGTAACGCTTGTGCTCCTGAATAACATTTTTTCCTTTCCCATATCGGATAAGACTAAAAAGTTGTATGGGTGGGCAGGTGTATATTTATAAGTACAAATAAATGGGAAAAATATTTAAAAAAAGTTCATTTTTTATTTTAATAATCGTGTTTTCGTTTTATGTGCTATTTGATTCAGAATCCAATTTGTGCTATCTTAAATGGAAGATAATACCAATCATACAATGGGACTATTCACATTTTTGGAGCCTTGAAGTTATGGAAGGATTTGTTGTGATCAGTCAAGAGAACATCATTATCATCATATTAATTAGAATTCAGATGAATTACTTCCTTTCTTTTCATCCCCGTCACTTTCTTTTCCCGTCTCCTTTTTTCACATGATTGTGGCGGTGTAAGAGAATCCACGACCCCATAACAACTCAAAATAATAAAAAACTGCGGTCGACAACCTGCTCTTTGGGCCAATCTATGGGAAGACCAATTTTCAGCAATGAACTTTGATGATAATGATGATGATGATGATATTCCTTTTAAGATTATAAAAAGCAGACGGATACAATTTATCTAATATATTTCTTGTATGAGTCCAAACTATATAAATATATTTAAGCGTGTTGTATTAAATCAATTACAATCATGTCATAACTCGGTTGTAATTTAAAGATTACTATAACAATATTATTGTTTATTCAAACTTATAAAATTAACTACACATGGAAATATTGTGAATACCTTGCGCTTTCCTCTTTAGATTATTTCATAATGTGAACCGCGAACACTATACATTGAATAAAACTAATTTTTATCATTAATTTTATCATTGAATAAAACTATTTTGTGTAATAAATAATAGAAAATGGGACTGAATTTTTTTTCCTTTTAGAAGTTTGGGCGTGAAAGGAAAAGAGGAAGATATCTCCCGCTTGGCAAGGTGTTTAGCCCGGGAACGACAAATGCTCCGTGTGGTGGTAGTACGAAGCTTGTATGTATTATATTCAGAGCTTGTATGCTTGTATATTATATTCAGAGTCGTTCAGAAACTTCGGTAGCGTGATTTTATGCTTATAATATCTTTTAATTGCGTTGACTTGGAAGCTTAAATTTTTAGACCTCCCAGGGACCGTAGACTTTAGTATTTGATATTAATTTCAACGTGATACCTTTACCTGTTCCCGAGGGAAAGGGTCTCAACAGACGCACAGACGCCTAAACAAGAAATTGTATAAAGCTTCCGTTTTTATTTTTTGAGGTACGGAACCCTAAAACTCGTGGAAAAAACCACGACATTCTAGAGTCCACATTTTATAACCTAACAAACTACGCTGAAAAATCATAATGCTACGTGCGCCTCCAACATAATAATGCCTGTAAGCATGTTCATTGTAAGCACACACAGCAGCCGGAATATAAAATCAAGTAAATTTGTGGAACGTATGTGTAGTTCGTTTATTATTCCGACTTGTTTAAACCAAACGAAAGCAGCTGAATATTATAAGGTTAACAAAAAAATAATATGATTCCTCCCTTTATTATTAAAGACTTTGGTCTTTGTCCTTTAGGAGGCGCTTATAGGAAAAAAGTACTTATCAACCTTTCATGTGATACCATAATATTCGATATTTCCTTTTTTTTAGTTTAATGTTGAGTTTATTTTCGTCAAATATATTTTATGCTAAATCGATTGAGATACCATAGACATACATAAATGCCAGCCATACTATAGTACTCTCACTACTACTATAGTATAAACAATGGTTTGAAATGAATTCTGATACGTGAAAGTGGTGCGATTTTGTTAAATGCACATGAACTATTAGCGGAAACAATGATTATATTATGTACTCCAATTGTAAATTACTTTATATATTTTGACGCCTTAACCAGAATAATAGGCAGGTACTTTCTCTATCGGCTTCATCTAAACCCTGAAACTGCCTTCAATCTACGTACACTTCTAGATTCTTGATCACACAAGACACAATCACAAATTCTAACACAAAAAGCTTTTTATTTTTACACATCTGAGCAGTAACAACCACCTTAAAACTAACGTTCGATCATAAAATCGGGATAACGCCATTTTGAGACAATTGTAAAAACGTATTTGTGTCACAATAATATACGTATTTGTGAACATGAACATAAAGTGTGTACATGTACAATGTATATTATTAATACATCAACGCGTAGGCGAGTCAAGAAAGACTTATATATAATGAGCTGCAGCCTTTGTGGAGAACTGAAATATTTTTCTTTTGTGCAAAAAAAACGCAATGCAGAATACGCGCTGAATCACGGAAAATAGTTTCTAGCTGTAAATAATCTAGCTTTATGCGAACGCACACAAATTACGCTTTTGTTTTTTTTATGTTTTTATGCGACAGTAAGCTGTAATTGTGAAAACAGCACCAATATTTATATCCTAGTCTGTGTTCTCCATTTATTTATTCTCCTTGATATAAGAGTGAAACTTGCAAAATGATTATAAATGCTGCTCACCACTGCAAGCAAATTATGTTACTATAATATTTTTATTTTTATTTGTAACATTTTAGTCATTGTATTACGCGCAAAAACGTGATTCATAAATCAGTTGATTGTTATTTACAGGATTATTACGGATACAACATTTTGTAGCTGGATACGGATAGGGATATTATATAGTATATTACTATTAATATTGGATCCATGAAGGCAACGGGTATTCAACTGTTTCAGACATAGCAGCAGAAGTACTCGCCTTTTTAGCACATAACAATCCACTGTTGGGAATGAAACTCTTGTAGGAGTGGAGTCTTGTAGTTTTTTTTGAAGAATGTGCTGTCAATCCTACACTTGGCAGGCTCCTTTCTGACGCTGACGCCATTATTTTCCTTGACGCTACTCCCTATCGTCTGTTGTAGCGCGATGATCATACCGCCATCTATCGGAGGCCATAAGGTATCTCTAAGGTATTTTCAAAACTTGCTTCTTAAGACACCCACGTGAAAAATGAGGTGATGAATTTTTATGCGCCGCCATGTCCAGCAGTGTGTGATTGTCACTGGCCGATGAGAAAAAACATAAAGTATCTATAGGTCATGCACCTTACATAAAATGTATATTATACATCTTGGGAGATAACGCGATATAGCGATCTTGATTAAAAAGAATCGTGGTAGCTCATGCGCTAAGCGCTCGTTGTAAATTTCATAGTACCTAACGTAACGCGTCGATCCCCGCCGGCACCAATGAAATTGTTAATTGCAATTTTAAGTTCTGATTTACAACGTGCTCGGCGGTGAAGGAAAACATCGTGAGGAAACTTACATGTCTGAGAAATAGAAAAAAATTTTTCGAAGACATGTGAAGTTCGCCAACACCCATTGGGGCAGCGCGGCGGACATTTCCTTGCCCTACAACCCTGTCAGAAATGGGAGGAGGCCTGCGCCCAGCAGTGTGACGTATATAGGCTGTAACTTTACATCTTGGGCGTACTTAGTGATACTAGCTTGAACTTAAAGTCTTTACAATTATAATGGATATATAGGATAGACCATGTGAGATTGTCGATGATAAGGCTATACTTGCCGCGAAGACAGTAAGCGTGGCGTTGCGACGTGTGCAACCTCCGTAATTACTTCCGGATGAAATCATACTACCGAATTCTACGCGAACGTTATTATATGTGATAAAGAGTTTACCCCGTTATCCTTTGCTAATGAGCAGTGTTGAGTCAGTAGTCGCCAGTATAGAATGAGAAAGAGACTTTCCTAGACACAGTCGCTTCCCTCACTGGCTGCGTTTTAGTGACCTTTTTTGCGGGTGTTTTCTATGTGCGCCTCATCATTAAAACTAACAGTCATTTGAGAGACATCTCAAATAAAGCATAGAGTAAGGCATCGTCGACTTTTCTGTTGAACTTACTTGCCAGAGGCGGTCTTCGAAAATGACCGCACCAAGTTCTAGTGGGAACGGTAATGTTAACACGGAAAAGATTATGCATGTCGGTCGAAATTATTCCAATATTTGATTTTGCTAATAGAGTAATCTGGAACAGTTTTTGGAACATCTTTGGCGATTGGCACTCTGTAGCAGACCACTACGGACACAAATAGAGAAAGTAACGCCGCTCTATGCTGCCTGTTTCCTCCCTGCTCTCTCTATAATATATAATATTTAATTGTATATTGCCAATTTAAAGTGTGAATTATTGTGCATTTTATAAAATTCGTCATCATCATTCATCATCATTACAGCCCTTCACAAGTCCACTGCTGAACATAGGCCTACCCAAAGGAATGCCACAAAGCACGGTCCTGAGCCACCTGCATCCATCGACTTCCTGCATGTCTTACCAGGTCCAGGTCCATCTAGTGGGGGGACACCCTATATTTCGCCTACCGGTACGAGGCTACCACTCGAGAACCTTTTTTCCCCACTGGTTGTCGGTTCTTCGAGCTATATGGCTGGCCCATTGCCACTTCAGCTTACCAATCCGTTGAGCTATGTCGGACAGTTCTACTGCGGATATCCTCATTTCTAAGTTTATCACGCAGAGAAACCCCGAGCATATCCCTCTCCATAGCTTGCTGAGCGACCTTGAGCGTCCTCATATGACCAGCAGTGAAGGACCACGTCTCAGATCCATAAGTCATCACTGGCAACACGCACTGGTTGTACAATTTAGGTATACCTGACGAGAAGATGTGTCGTAATTTACCGAACGCTGCCCAGCCGAGTTGAATCCGTCGATTGAACTCTCGGTCGAGGTTGGACTTACCTAGTCGGACTATTTGTCCCAGGTAAACATACTCGTCAACAACTTCGAACTTAGTGCTCCCAACAACTACCGGCATTGGGCATAGGTGTGACATGGACATTAAACGTCGACACACTACCAATCTTTACAACCTTGTTAACGAGAGACTTTTGGACGATAAATCCGACACCTCCTTGGGACAGATGGTTGCCCTCCCGGTGATAGAACAAGTTGCGGGATTCGAGGATTACCGTGTCCTCCCCCTCTCTTCGGATCTCGGATAATCCTATAATATGGCAGCGTAACTTGGATCCAGGATCTTCTCGTCAGTCCTCAGGGTGCGTGTGTTGTATGTTGCTAAGTTGAGTCGTCTTAGATAGCAACCGAATCTCCACGGGAAATTCTTAGGAGCTCCTGCCCCGCCGTTACCATAGTCGCCACCGTAGCCAGGAATAGCGTGGCCGCCGGGGACTGGGGGCCGTCTCTTCGTAACTTTCATTTCATGGGGGGATATTTGCCATAGTTGCCACGGTTGGTGAGCGGGTTGGCAACCGCAGTTTTTTTTATTGTAATCTTGCTGTTATCAGGAAGATGCTGCTGCCCATCTCCTGCCTGTTCCCACTGTCGCCTCTTACGACACCCACGGGAAGGTATGGGGTAGTGGATATTCTTTACCGCCACTACACGGCATACCGCCACTACACGGCATATTTTATAAAATTAATTTATTGCATTTCATGGTTTTTTTTTATATATCTTTTCGTAATTTTTGATCTTGACTATTATATGGTGGTTACTGGTAACATGTATGATTACATATGGGGAAAGAGGGAGAATGTTTATCAGCTACAAAGCTTTGAATGTCGGGGCCTTGACAAATCGAAATATAAACTGCTTTTTGAATCAGATTGTTTAAAATACAAAAAATCCTTTAATAGTGTACAATATTAAAGGATTTTTTGACCGTTATCGACCAAGTACTCATCGAATTTAAAATTGCGAAAAGGTGTTTCTTTATAGGTGCAGTTTACATTCTGCCAAAACAATGCCATGAGGTTTATTACTTAAATATGTTACAAAATAAGTAGCTTGGTACAAGAATACTAGTGTAACAGATTATTTTATTGTTGGTGACTTTAATTTACCTGACTTAGTTTGGATGAATAATGAATCTCACATACAAATAAATAATTTTATGGCGGCATTAAATTGCTATCAATTAAACTCTTTAAGAAATGAGAAAGACCGTATTTTGGATCTTTTTTTTTCACTAATAAAACAGACTGTGAGTTGTCACCGATATCAAATGCATTAGTTCATCACCCACCTTTTTATGTGTCGGTTGCATATGATGCAAATCATGGATACATCCGGCTTAAACGATGTCTCAACTACTGTTACAGAAACGCGGACTATGATGAAATTATGCAAAAATTATCGAATATTGATTGGGATGCCTTATTTTTAAATAAAGGTGTTGAGAAAGCGGTTTCATTATTTTATGAAAAAACTTACAGTATTATTGATTTACATGTACCCAAAAAATATATTAGGTCTTCTTCGTTTCCTGCCTTGTTTACTCATGAATTAATAAATCTATGCAATAAAAAAATCGAGCTTGGGTTGGAATAAAATAATATAACAATAATTCAAATTATAATATATTTTCAATATATAGAAAGAAGTTTAAAACATTATCAGAAAAATGCTACAAAATATACATGGCGAAGGTTGAAAATAGCATAAAATATAACATTAAATACTTTTGGAAGTTTATATCTCAACGCCGTAACATTTCAGAGATCCCAAGTAGTGTGCAATATAAAGGTTCTATTGCTCATAGTCCAAAAGAGTCTTGCGATCTATTTAGCAAGTTATTTCATTCTGCGTTTCAACGATCATCTGTATCAGATGATTTCGATATTGATGATATTTGCATACCATTCGAAAATACATCTGACTTTACTATTCATAACATCAAAGTGACTAGATTTCAGGTACATAAAGCTCTGCAAATGTTAGATATATTGAAGGGCGTTGGAATGGATAACATAACAGGTGTTTTCTTCAAGGAAACTGCATCTGTAATCGATCTTCCTTTATGTTATCTTTACAATAAATGCTTATCCGATGGAATATATCCTGACATTTGGAAAAGTGCAAGAATAGTCCCAGTTTTCAAGGATGGATCATAAAGTGACATACATAACATAAACTCTCACGCCTGTCACCCAGAGGGGTAGGCAGAGACTACGGACTTCCACTTGGCACGATCCTGGCACACCTCTCTCGCCTCCTTTACATCCATATATCTACGCATACACGCTCGTCGGTTAAGGGTACTCCCTAATCTGGCCCATTTCCCAATATATCGCCAATTTGGTCGATAAACCTTCGTCTAGGGCGCCCCTTTCCGACTCTGCCGTTCACTTCTGCAGCATAAATTTGCTTTGTCACTCTTTCTTCGTTCATTCTTTCTACATGACCAAACCACCGAAGCATTCCTTTCTTAATCCTGGTCACAACGTTATCTTGCAAACCACACTTTTCTCTTATCACACTATTTCTCACCCTGTCATTCAGATTCAGCCCTAGCATACTCCTTAATGACCGCATTTCTACAGCATTTATTCTACTCTCATGCTTCTTCTGCCAGACCCAACTTTCACTACCATACATTAAAGTAGGGACTAACACAGCATTGTGAATTGCCAAACGTGCCTTTTTTGACACATTTTGACTCTTCACAATAGCGTGTAGAGCCCCATTCACTCTATTTCCTGCGTTCACTCGTCGTTCTATATCCTTATCACATCTACCATCCCTACTAAATAAACATCCCAAATATACAAACTCATCCACTTGCTCAATCAACTCCTTCTATTCTTATTTCACATAACGTTTTACTTTCTTCTCTTTCAAAACCATCACTTTCGTCTTACTTGCGTTCACTTTCATACCTCTTTCTTTTAATGATCGGTTCATTAAAGTAACCATCATTGCAACTCGGCCGCCGACGATGCAAATATGACTTGATCATCGGCGTACAAAAGGCATTTGACGGTTAACTCACCCATTCTCAACCCACATTCTTCAACTTTCAAAGTTTGCAAACAACTGTCCATAAATAGGTTAAACAGCCAGGGGAAGCTACAGCCCTGTCTGACACCTTTTGGATGCCAAACCAGTCCGAGTAGACCCGTTGATCCTGACACAAGCACTAGAGTCCCTATAAAGAGACTTCAATGCCTGTATCAAACCAGCGCTCAAACCAAATGAGTTAAGTGTTTGCCATAACATTCCTGTCCACTCTGTCATAAGCCTTTTCCAAGTCCATGAAAGCACAAAAACTTTCTGGTTTTGGCCAAAACTTCTCCGCAATCATGCGCATGGAAAATACTTGATCCGTACACCCCATTCCTTTCTAAATCCAGCTTGCATCCCAAATTTTTCCATCAGTTTCTTCCATAACTCTTTCAATTAACACCTTAGCATACAGTTTACCCACAATGCTAAGCAAGCTGATACTACGGTAGTTTTACAGTCCCTGTGACCCTTTTCCTTTATATATTGGGACTATAACGGCTTTGCACCAGTCTTCCGGTACCCGCTTCAGTTCCCAACATAAATTAAACAAGGTGTACAGTAGGCCTGCCACCACTCCCTCTCCAGCCCTTAGCATTTCGAGTGATACTCTATCATATCCGGCTGCCTTACCTGCTTTCATGCTTTTCATTGCTTTCATTATTTCATCTACACTTATCTCCCTACCTCTCTCCACTTCTTTCGGAATTTCTTTTTCACTTAATTCAGACGACCCTTCACTCATAAACACGCTTTCAAAGTATTCCTTCCATCTCTTTAAATTCGAAATTTCATCATTCAGCATACAGCCATTCTCGTCTCGTATAGCATTCATTCTAGGCTGTTTAGAATTTCCTAGCAGTTCTTACGAGTTTCAGAACATTTTAATATTTGCCTGGAAGTTATCAGATATCCTTCTATCATTCTTATCCGTTCTTTCTTGCTTTTTCCTTTCAACAACTTCTTTTACTCTCTTATTTATAAGTCTAAAGTCTGCCTTTTTTCTTTCAATCTCATCATTCATACCGCCAGAATTACCAGCTTTGGTTGCCAGTAAATCTAGCCATGCTCTCTTCTTTGCTTCAACTTCCATCCGAATCTCATCATCCCACCACAACGTATTATGTTTCCTTTCATTCGTTCTCTTACTTACACCACATACTTCGGTGGCTGCATCCACCAAAACTTTCTTAACATTATTCCATACAGTCTTCAGGTCTAAATCATTCATACATATTTCATTCAAACCATTTATATTCTCCTCAGTCTACATTTATACGTCTCTTTCACACCTTCATCTTGTAACCTCTCTGTTCTTATACGCTGTAACGCAGTGGTAGACACAGATGTCCGATGCCGCCAACGCCTGAATAGACCATTAATTCGGCATAAGACCAGGTAATGATCCGTCCCTACGTTGGATCCCCGGTAAACTCTTGTATCTACCACTGCGCTCCGCATTCTTTCATCCACAATTATGAAATCTATCATGCTTCTATCATTACCTCTTTCCCATGTATACATGTGAATCCTCTTATGGCGAAAGAAAGTATTCGTCACAAAAAGATTCTTTTCCTCACATACGGCGAGGAGGTCTTCACCATTCTCATTTACACTTTCATCGCCAAACATTCCTAATATTCTTTCATAACCAGACCTCTTCACCCCAACCCTTCCATTAAAATCTCCTAACATAATGATATTTTCATTTCCCTTACATTTCATTAACACCATCCTTACCATGTCCCAAAACTGCTCTCGGATATAAGTGGGCTTAGACATGTCTGGGGCGTACACCCCTATCACAAACAACTTCTTTAAGCCCACTTTCATTCGTATCCACAGCAGCCTTGGGCTTACACATTCATACTCTTTCACACATTGACCCATTCTTTCTGAAAGGATGACACCGACTCCCTGGCATGCCCGCTCGGTCTCGTCTACACCAGACCAGTAAGCGGTATACATGCCATGTGCAGTGGCATCCTTTCCCTTTCGTTTCGTCTCATTTACACATAACACATCTATTCCTCTATCATTCATCATTTCGCATATTTCATCCATCTTATCATTCATTGCTCCACATACATTCAGCGTAGCCAGACGGGCCTCCGCAATCCACTTTTCGCCCCTCCGGGAGACAGAACGTGACGGGTGGCGAACCTCATCGCCGTAAAGTGACGTTATGAATTATCGACCAATATCTATACTGCCCATTCTTTCTAAAGTCTTTTAGTGCATGATGCTATTTGAGCGTTTAGTGCATGATGCTATTTACCCCCTCTTGCATAATGTTATTAGATGAACACACGGTTTTGTCAAACGACGATCTACTATGACTAATCTTTTCACTTACACATCAGATTTGTTTAACGCGCTTGACAACAATACACAAACTGACAGTATTTATACTGATTTCCGGAAAGCATTTGACACTGTTGATCATAAAATACTATTGGAGATGATTGCTTTCAATGGTATACGCCGAAATCTCTGGCGGTGGTTTAAGTTGTACGTCTAATAGAACGCAGAGGGTTGTTATTAAAGGTTCGGAGTCCGATGTTGCTAATGACTAATGAAAACTTCTGGCATCCCACAAAGCTCCATTTTGGGTCTTCTCTTGTTTATGATCTTCATAAATGATGTTAAAAATTGCTTTAAAAATAGTACCAGTGCATCGATAGGATGGAGGATCACTATTTGCTTCAAGAAGACCTTGACAGATTTAACAATTACTGTGCTCTTAATAATTTACGACTTAATTTAAATAAATGTAAAGTAATCACTTTCACAAAAAAACGGAATACAAGGTACTTTAACTATTCTCTTAACGGTACATATATTGTAAGGGTGAATAATATAAGGGATTTGGGAGTGACTCTTGATAGCAAATTACATTTTGATATTCATATACAAAACATAATTAGTAAAGCTTTTAAAATGTACGGACTTGTTATGCGTTCTTCTATTGAATTTAGAGACCCCATCACTTTAATTTATCTTTTTAAATCCCTGGTCAGTCCTCAATTAGAGTACGGAGTGCCTGTATGGAACCCACTTTATAAAAAATATAATCTAAGCATTGAAATGGTACAAAAAAAGTTCTTGCGTCGCGTTAATTACAAATGTTACCTTTCAATGTCAATCCTTTTAACAAAATTTAAACTCTTAGACTTACGCACTCAACTTGAGGCAAGATTACTTTATGATCTGTGCAATTACATGTATGATTGCACAGATATAATTAATCGTATTAGTTACTCCGTACCACCTCGCGCACGTATGCGTTCTTTGCGTCCTCACTCACTCTTTGCTGTGCCAAGATCTCGGACAAACGCCGATATCCGATCGCGCCTTCATCGTATACAACAAAAATTTTAATTCGGTAGATTTATTTTCTTGCAGTACCAGATCATACAATAGACAGCTAGTTAACTTGCTGTTAAACACTTAATATCTCTTTTACAGTCTTGAACACATTATCTACTAACACTAACTATAAATTATCTAACCAATGACTATATATGTACATGCATACACACACGCGCGCGCGCGCGCACACACACATGCTGACACACAAACACACAAAACTTTAACCTCTAATACATGTTAAAATAATATTTTGGAAATTAAGGTATTTTTTTTTACAAAATTTGGTCCCTCACATAATTTATTCTATGTTTTATACTCTAAGTGTGACCATCGTCGTTGAGTTTATGATAAGTAAGAAATTGTAATAGAACATAAGCTTTAGCATAAGATATATTGTAAACTTGTTTGAAGTTCTCTAAATAAATTAAAAAATATATATGGTGCGTTTTAAATTTCCAATTTATCATGTCTACCTATTTCACAAAACACAATTACTCTCTACCGAGAGACCTATTTCATTTTGCAAACAAATTTAATAAGGGTAATAATATTATCTATTTATTATTTTTATAAAATATCATAAAGTAGTCATACATAATAGTAATTCGACTATTTTATTTTATTTTTATATTTCTAACCCAGTTGTTTAAAAACATAATTATTAAAAATAGATGAAGACATCTACCGATGACACGTTTCAAAGGTAACTACGTCATTATAACGTACCCAGTATTGTTGAATTCACAATTCTCATTTATTAAAACACATAATTAAAACTGAAGCAACTTAGTGCAATAACGAAAAAAATTAAATGCAAACGATACAGTTTTTTTATTAAGCATAAAAATGTCTTCTATTTTAACAGTTTTTTCATAATGCGGAAGAAAATTTACATTTCAAATTATTTATTATAGTTCACCCTCGTGAATTGCTAATTTTTCGACCCGAGGCTGTAAAAGTTACCCCTTTCAAAGTGCAGTGCTTGGTAATGTCATGAAAATTAATAATGGTGGAAAGGCCCTAAGGAATTTAGTCCAAAATGAACGTATTAGGGTTCGTACTACAATTGCGTTAAAATAAATGGTGTAGTTCACTGCGCCCTTTGTGTACCATTTGTTTTAAAATTTTAGTTATTACGCCATTTAAAATTAATAAAATCTTTTGTCATAGTATTAGAGCTGTATTTATTTATTTGCGGTATTAAATGTTATGAAAAAATAATAATTTACACTGATTTTAAATAATCAAATACTTGCATAATAGCAATGTTAGTATTTACTCTGATTTTTCCCTAAATAAAAAATATGAGTAGAATGATACACGCCTTATAGGCCAAGGAATATACTACTCTCTGACATAGGCTCGCTCTACGGACGCTACACATTAAAAATTCGGTAAAAAAAACTGATGCCCGCATTCACAAACATTACTTTTGTAAGTATAGGAACAACGCTTTGATAAGTAAGATGTTTCTCAATACGTTCGATATGATAAGCGATTAATTTCAAGGACATTAATCAAATAACTCTTTCTTGTAACTTCGTGAACGCATAGGTTTAGAATTCTTATGAGAGATGTTCTTTACTCAAGTTGACTGACGGATAAGGAAATGCCAAATGGTTAAAACCGAGGTTGTCATTGCTACATTGAAGTTTTTCTTCATAGCCTGTTTAAGTGTAGTAATATATAAAAATTGTGCGTGTAATTGTGTACACACGTAGGAAGTGAAACTTCTTTTATTTTATATTTTACATAAATAAGTTAAATATTAGTATACACGTGTAGCCCCGGCGAGGAAACGTTACAAGAAAACGTGACGGTACGTCGATAAAGAAGTTTCACTTCAATAATATTCTACATATAGTGATTTATATACTCTATGTCCGTGTTCGTAACAATATCTTTTAAAAATCTATAGTGACTTTCTAAATCATCGGAACTATAATAATCGAAAGTATTTTAAAAGCTATATATCACTTGTAATTGTTGTTCCTTGTAGAGTATTTTCTCTAAAGAATATAATTTTCATAATATTCTTCGCTACTATAATCCATCGCTAAAAATATAACAAGAACTCAATTCGAATCATCGAGGCAACCAACAAAAAAAACTACTAATAGTAAGACATTTGTGTTGATTTGTCGGACTATGCGTAGCGTTAAGTTGATAGCAAGCAACTTTAGGGGAGGTTATCCCAGACTTGTAGGCAATTATAACGCTTTCCCAGCTCACACCATTTAGCGCGACGCACGACGTATTTATTCACGATGAGGCGCTAACCATAGGTACTCTATGCGAACTCCGTGCGGTAAATACACGCCACAGTATAAATATTTGCAGTAGATCAACTGAATTGAATACCTACTATAATAATTGAATTGATACTTTTCTTCTTTGGTAGGATTTCTTTATTTCGTCAGATTTATATATATTGAATACAGCTCGTATTGAAGAAGCGATCGAGCGGAACCAGGGCTCCAAAGTCTTTGCCAGAGATCTGTCTGCCAGAAAGAGCCAACTGTGGAAGCTGAAGACCGATTGTGGCAGCATCGTTTCCGGGACACCTGAGATTTTGAGTGAGATTGAGAGGTTCTATGGGCAGCTGTACACGTCATCGTTGGAGCCACACGCAAGTGTGAGTAACGATCCAAGAGCAAGTCTTATCCGACACTATTCCGATGATATCCCGGACGTCAGTCTGAGCGAGATTAGAATGGCTCTCCAGCACCTTAAAAACGACAAGGCCCCAGGCGAGGATGGAATTACAGCGGAGCTTCTGAAGGCGGGTGGAAAACCGGTACTTGGAGTCCTTCAGAAGCTCTTTAATTCCGTCCTCCATGGTGGCATTACCCCGGAGGCGTGGAGCAGAAGTGCGGTGGTCTTGTTCTTCAAGAAGGGCGACAACGCTCTCTTGAAGAACTACAGACCGATTTCCCTTCTGAGCCGCGTCTACGTGCTGTTTTCGAGAGTCATTACGAATCGTCTCGCATGCAGACTCGACGACTTCCAGCCTCCCGAACAAGCCTGTTTCCGAAAAGGCTTTAGCACCATAGACCACATACATACCCTTCGGCAAATTGTACAGAAAACCGACCAGTACAATCTGCCACTTTGCCTTGCGTATGTGGACTATGAGAAAGCCTTTGATTCCGTCGAAATTTGGGCGGTGCTGCAGTCCCTTCAGCGGTGCCAAGTAGACTGTCGGTATATCGAGGTGAGGAAGTTTTTGTACAGTAGGGCTACGATGGCTATCCGAGTACAGAACCAGAGTACGAAACCTATCCAACTGCAGAGAGGTGTAAGACAGGGTGACGTAATATCCCCGAAACTCTTCACCGCTGCATTGGAAGACGTTTTCAAGCTACTGGACTGGAAATGATACGGTATTAACATCAATGGCGAGTACATCACTCACCTTCGATTTGCCGACGATATAGTCCTTATGGCAGAATCGCTGGAGGACCTAAGCACTATGCTCAATGACCTCAATAGTGCCTCCCAATGGAGGCACTATTGAGGTCATTGAGCATAGTGCTAAAGTTAAAAGGATCCTGAGCGCAATACTGATACTTGGACCAAATCTTAAATCTGTTACAAATTTCAAAACATTACTATTTAAAAACATACAAAAGACTGACAACTCCTCACAAAGTTCTAATCCATTTATATCACTTGAGTTCTCATGAGTTAAAATAGCCTCGAGTTTCTTACAATGTTCTAACAATTCATCTTTTGGGAGTTCTCTTAAGACATATATGTTATACAAAAAAGCAAAATGTTTACTGTGCTCAGAAATCTGGGAAAATCTTAATTCTAAGGAGTTTATGGCTGTATCCATAATGTGAAAAAATACTTAAATTTTATATTTTTGACGAGGCTCAATAATTGGTTCGTCAACACACTCATAAGTAAATTGCTTTTCCTTGGATCATGCACGAGGTCTAGCCACATTTTCAAAGTCTAACACCTCGGAATCAAGTTCAGAAGCTAAGGCTTTGGCGTCTTCAAGAACTTGAGTAAAATACTCATCTGAACGTGAGTTTTCAAAGAAATCTTTTGTATTTCTAAGTAATTTAATGACGGAATCTAAGTCAAAATCTTTACTTTGCATTAATTTACTAACAGGGTTTATGCGATTCAAAGTTTCGTACCAAATTATAATAGATTATAAATTTTTATTTAAATGTTTAATTTGGTTCAACAAACTTTTTTTTTATAGAAGAGGGACAAAGAAGTTGTTATGGCTTACCTGATGGTAAGTGTCCACAATCGCCCATAAACTTCCGCAACAAAGTGGAAATATACTCTCATTCATTACAAGTTTCTTAGTTGCATTTGGTTAGCTTACTATGTTGGCTATAGTCATTACCACCTATTATATTATGAAGGAAAGTTATAAATAGTTCGTTGCTAAATTTGGTCCTTTTTCATGTGAGAGAATTTGGCGTAATTGCCATGCTTAGATGGAAGTTTGGCGGTTGTATTACTAGACGTCTCGCAAATTTTCCGTTGCTCTTTATTATTCATCCATTTGATGTCTTAGTGGTTTTATTGCTTCGATTCGACTTTCCCATCTCCAAAGGTATTACTCTAAAAACCACTTAGTGAGTTTTTAGAGTAATACCTTTTACATCCTTCAAAAGAATTGACCACCTTAATGTTGAAGTGGAAAAAAAACATATATATTTTTTGCTCAGTATAAAAAAAATTGTAGCTTCCTTTTTTTATACATTCATTTACTATATAATATTTTATCCAATAAAGTATGAAAACATTTAGAAACAGCATGGTAGCGATCACCTCATTCCCAGGGGTTATTATCAATCGTGGACTTTTTAAGTAGTATAGTAAAAAAATCTGCTTGATAAAAAAATTATATTTTTTGATAGATAAATCCTGCATATTTTCTGCAACTTTGTGATAAAAGCATGTCTTTTTGGCACACATTGCCCCATGAAGGAATTACTGATGCTGTAACTTTTTGAAAGAAGCTCTTAACCTAAGTCCTGTTTGGAAATCGTTCGGCGGAGGATGCGAAATACGTATGTATGCGAAATATGTGTGTTTGGTAATACATTTTGAGCCAACTCTACTCACGACTCTACAATACAAGAGCGAGTATTTATCATGAACGCTGAACGCCCCGCTGGCTTTTGTTACGCTGAGACAGTGCGATTTACCATCTAAGGCTTCATCACCACTTACCACCAGGTTGGATTGTGGTTAAGCACTGGCTTATAAAAAGTAAAAAAGAATTCATAGAATAAATAAAATGGTTCAATTGTTTCACTTTTATATTCATATAAATATATACAAATAAATAAAATTGGAGTGTCTGCTTGTAATGTCAAAATAACAGCACTACATATATGAAAGTATATACGGTACTTATAACAAAAACACCATTTTTAAAACTTTTCTCTGTCTGTCTGTTTGTTCCGGCTAATCTCCGAAACGGCTGGATCGATTTTGATAGAACTTTCACTGGCAGATCAGTGAGGATTTTGCCATGTCGTTTACCACTAAGTTTAAAGAATAACTACTGCAAGGAACGTAAAATGCCCGTGGATTGATGTTTTTAATCCTGGCTTGGACGTCACTTTGAATACCTTTCATATTAGATCCATTATCGTACCCTTGCCCTCTTATGTTTTCTAAAGACAATCCAAGTGCTGATAATTGTTCCACGATAATTTCTGTTAGTGCCAGACCTGTAGATTTCTCTATTGGTATAAATCCTAAAAAAACTTTCATTTATTACAATCTCTGACGTTCTTGAATGGTCTTGGGATTGAATAATAGAAATATACCTAATTATCATGGTCATCTGCTCAGATTTGCTAGCGTCTGGAGTACAATCTAAAATAATAGAATAATATTTCGATGTAATGATAGCTTCCATAATATGTTTTTTTATGCCGTCTGAATTTGTACTAATGAACTCATTTTGAATTGTTTTCCTTAAGTAGGTTGCTTGTTTCTCCTCTTTTTTTAAAACTCTGCGTACATGTTCCTGCATAACGGGATCAAATTCGACTAACAACTCTACTAGTTTAAAAAAAAATACCATTGTTATGTTGATACAGATTAACAGAATTACCTTGAAAAGCCAAGCAAGCCAAAATTTTGATGATTGTGGCATTTCGTAACAATACTCTATTCCAGTGTTCTATTTCTGATTTAATTATTCTCTGTGACTCGGCATCTGTCGTACGACACGATTTGAGCCTACGTGAAAGTTCTGCCCAAAATTTTACAGCTTCTGAGAGATTTAAGCATATCACCTACATGCTTCCAATTTTTGTAGCCATCTTCAGATAAACCGGAAGTTGTAGTTGTATTGAAGATTTTACAGCAAAAGCAATACAACGAATTTTTGCCACAGAATATACAAGCCAATCTCTCAAAATTTCTTCACCGTTATTAAGCTTTCTCTTATAGTATCTCGAAGTAAACCTCCGACCATTGATATCTAGTGGAAATTCAAATTCATATAGTGGGTCTGGAGAACCTCTATTTACCAAATATATTCTTTCTGCATCTGTTAATCTATCGGGCCACGTGGCTGGGTCGACATCTAAAATAGATGTTGATTCTGTAGAAACACTTGGAGTTGCAATAACACCATCAATTTGGATAAATTTTGGTATGTAGATATAAATTGAAGTTTGGAAAAGGACATTGACATAGGCTTCTTTTTACCTCAGAAAAGTTACTCATTCCCACGAGAATAATAATTATGGTGGGCGCGTGAACGAAGCCGCAAGTGACTGCTAGTAAGCTGTCACAGATGAGAATTAACAAGCCGAAAGAGGAGCAATGTTAATTTTCACACGATTAACATACCACTTAAAACATTTGTAACATACCTTGCGGTCAATATTAAATTAAGGGCCGGTTTCACCACCTGTTATTATAGTCCCGAATAGCCTATTTGTCAAATAAGAACTGTCAAACTCATACAACAACTGTCAAAAAACTGAAAATTTAATTGACGAATAGGCTAACCGGAGATGTTGAAATCGGCACTAAAACTATTTTGCTATTTACCTTAAGGAACAAAAAGTAAGTACACTTTTTAGCAAGGTGTGTTCAATATTACGTATTTTTTACTTTATAAAACCGATAGACGTAGTAAATTCACACGCGCGCTTCAATATTTATATGATTAATCTGCCCCGCTAAAAATCACGTCACTTTTAAATTTAAGAATAGAACCAACTTGTAGACTTACATGTATTTCTCATAAATAGATAAAACATTTTAATTCTCTATCACTTATTAACCGCTACATTATTCACGAATATGACGAAAATTTGTCTCTAGGGCAGATTGACATTTTTACTAGGAGTCTTCTAAATAAGTAATGAAAAAATAGTACAACTACAATCTTTTGCTTATATATGATATTTAAGGGATTCCCCTAAAATGTCGCGTTGTACGTATGTAGCTAAAGGGTATTCCTCCGAAAGTTTGAGGGAAATCCCCATCAAACATAAACAGACTGAAAGGGTTGCCAGTTCAGATATGTAAAATCGGCAGAAAATTCGTATGAATTTTTTCGGATTCTAGTTTTCTAAGTTCTAGTCTAGTTAGTTCCTTATTTCCTATTTAGGTATTTCTTCATCTTAGTGTTCTACAAATTTTCAAAAGTATCGATACTTTACCACTTTACTTTACCAGTATCGTATCAGATTTATCGATACCGAGAAACGTATCGAAACAAAATTATCGATATTGTTAGGTATCGAGTACTTTTCAATTTATTTTAAAACATCCGATTGAGTAATATCAAATATTATCCAAGAAATTTCGGAACTTGGAGTTCGGAACTTATCACCAATGAGACACTTAATAATGGTATCAAACTAACTAAATTTAAATTTCGACGTATTAAATTGTCGGTACAAAAATAAATTAGAGCAACAGTAAAAAAGTAAATCAGGATTAAACTGTATTAAATCATTTTTTACTTAATTGATAAAAATAAATCTACTAAATAGGTACCAATCACGAGAAACTGGCAACACACGCTCTAAACATAAGCTATTGTCTATAGAAGGGTAATCCCTACTCCTACGACCCAAATCTAATGATGTAACTCAAATTTTGTTAAAAGTATGGAGTACATATAAAAGTATCGATACCTCAAAAATATCGGAACAAAAGTATCGTGGCCAAATATAGTTAGTATCGAAATGAAAGTATCGATACTACTCAAGTATCGGTACTTTTTGCGGATCCCTACTTCTTCTTTCTTTCTTTCGAACTAAATTAATTCAGTTCAGTAAAATACTTAAATATTTCCACTATCCAACCTGAAGTAAGTTGGAAGGTGGCACATAAAATTCTCAACCTGCCAACTTGGGTGGTGGATGGCTAATGGATAGGTTAGAAGATAGGAATAAGTCAATTTTGCCGCCCCTCATTTTTTGCCGCTCTGGACAAATGCCCGGCTTGCCCCCGCTTAGATCGGGCCCTGAAGACTTCCATCACTTTCATTTGAAAATAGTGCTGATTATTTGTATGGTGCGTTATTTAACAGTCGCAAATCATTTAATGAATGGGCGACAGTAGGAATTTATAAAAGTAGGCGAAGGTTTTAGGTTTAGGTAGGAGCTTTATAATGAAAGATCATGTAATCGTAGTGTTTATTTAGAGAGTATGTAAAAACATATTCTAAAATATTTCAAACAAAATGTGCTCCGCAGCTAAGGCTTTACATTTAGGAAACAAAATTAAAACTGCATCCAATAAAATTAAAATGACGTGGAGAATAATTAATAGTGAAACGGGCAAGGTCAAACCACGCAACTCGGATTTTCAATGGAATATTAACAATAATTTAACTCAATATGATCAAGAAGTTGCTATGGCTTTCGAGAAACATTTTACTGATGTTCCTTTTTTGACAACAAAATCATTAAATTCTTCTCCTACTGGCGCTGAATCATTGCTTAAACAAAATGTAAAGGCTTGTTCAAATACTTTTAAATACCACAGAGTATTGCCAAAAGATATCGTTAAATATTTTAAAACTACTGACGTTAAGAAAACGGCAGACTTATGGGGATTTCCGTTAAAGTTATTTCATCTATAATAGATACAACAGCACCTTATCTAGCCATTATATTTAATACAAGTGTGTTTCCTGATTTAATGAAACATAGTAAAGTCATACCTTTACTTAAATCTGGTAGTACATTATACCCCGCCAATCTTAACGATATCATACGCCGGTCAAGTGCCAAGTCTACTTGAGCCGTCTGGTATTGCAAGAGACGATGGCAAGAGACCGGACGGTATGAGTTTGATTCCATGGATGATGGGCCGGGTGCTGGTATGGGATGCAACCTGTTCAGACACACTTGCCCCTTCCCATCTACATGGAACCAACAACAGAGCTGGTGCGGCTTGTGAAGCGGTTGAAAAAGCTAAAGCATGAAAATACAGGGGTCTAGGCTCCGAATATGTTTTTGTCCCATTCGGTGTCGAGACCCTTAGTCCGTGGGGTCCTAGCGCTATAAGGCTTTTTAAGGAAATAAAAAAAAGTTTAGTCGACGTCACTGGGGACCGAAGAGCTGGCAGCTACCTCGGACAAAGAATTAGTCTAGCTATTCAAAGGGGGAACGCTGCCAGTATCTTCGGAACCTTGCCAAAAGGGACTCTTTTTAATAATGTATTTTAGTTATTACAATATTTTTTTTAAGGTTTTTAGTTTTAGGTTCATTATTCTAGTATATATTTTATTTTATAAATTGTGTAAGGGATAAATAGATTTTAAATTATTTAATGTATGTTTCTCCCTATACATATTGTACCATTTTAGACCAATTTCCTTACTACCAACATTTAGTAAAATTTTTGAAAAAATAATTTTAGATTAGATGTTAAGATTTTTTAATATTGATAAATTGCTTCATAAAAATAAATTTGGTTTTACAAGGGGCGCTCGACAACTGACGCTGGAGTTGAGCTAATTAAACATATTTTTGTGCATGGGAGAATTCAGAGGATGCTTTGTGTACATTTTTTTACCTTTCCAAGGCCTTCGACTGTGTTCACTATGAGACATTAATCAGGAAGCTACAGTACTATGGTGTCAAGAACACAGCGCTTAAACTTATTACTTAATATTTTAGTAATAGAATGCAGAAAGTTATTATCAATGGTAAAAGTTCTTTCGGGTCACCTGTAGTAATGGGTGTCCCTCAAGGCTCAATTCTCGCCCCATTCCTATTTCTAGTGCATATTAATGACTTACCTTCCCTTTTAGGGGGTAATCATGATATAGTATTATTTGCTGATGATACTTCCTTGATTATTGAACTTAAACGTCAATCATTTAAATGAGTTAACGTTAATAATCTACATTTAAACGGAAATAAAACTAAATGTATTAAATTTACAACACGGAATGTTGATAATCGTTACCAATACCAATAATAATAATAATAATAATAATAAGGCGTAGGGAAGTGACGACCACATCGCGCGCTGACGTAACGGTTATGTGACAAAACTACTACGTCAACGCAGTCAGTCAGCGCCTTCCCATGAGGTGTTAGCGCCATGCCTTGGCAAAACTGAAGGTACAAAGGCCCGCTTGTGCACATGGCCTCACCATGAAACGGTGCCGGGTCTGGGCGTCTCCCGTTAACTGACACCCATAAAATGGATGATGGAATTGAGGAATACGCGCAAAGGGCCGCTGCCGAGCACGAGGAGCTGTACGACCACCCAGCAGCAACTCGCTTCCATCATCCCCACCAGCTGGCTTGGTGTCGGCAGGGTCTTTGCGGGCCCAGCAATCGGCACCCGCCACTGGTGGAGTACGCCACATGCGATGGACAATGCAAATGAACAGCAACGCATTGCGGGCGTATTTTAGGGCGAAAGGGGGAGAAGTTGGAGGTTTTGCATACCGGGCTAGGATGCATCGACTTTTTGCTGAGCTGGAGCCATCTATAACCGTCACCGAGCAAAACCTGGCAGACCGAGTTCGGTATATCTTGCGTTCAAACATATTTGATAGCACCGAACTCGAACGGCTACGACGTGAGACTGTTTCCTCATCGGCTGAAAATACTACGGCTGAGAATGCGGCGCCACAAGTTGCAGAGCAACCCGCACACGTGGATGCCGCCGTGAATCCCCCAGTTGTGGTTGATTCAGACGATGATGAAACAGTCGCCCAGGAACTAGAACTAGAGCAAATGAGGAGTACATTGGAAGAGACGATTGTGGAAACGCGCAGTACGCCTCTCGATAATCGACCGCGACTTCCCCGCATAACCCTAATCAAACGGAATCAGGCTGTCGTGAGGGCTTTAAACCCAATGCTGGTGACCTATTTGGAAGCCAGCCGGGACCTTTGCGAGACGGACTCAATTCTTTTTGGCGCCGCACTGGCAGTAGCTCCAGTTGCTCCCATCTTATGGAATTGCTAAACATCACATGTGATTTTAGTAATTCTATTAGAATGGAGCTGGGGAAGGATAAGTGTGCGGTCCTCTATGTTGAGAGGGGAAGGGTTGCTAACTCTGAGGGCATAGACTTATCTATGCCCATCAACTTAAGGACTCTTTCCGAGGCTGAAACATACCGATACCTGGGTATGTCACAGAACATCGGTATCGATGAGGCGGATATGAAACAGTCAGTTTGCGATGTGTTTTATGCGCGCTTGACCAAAGTGCTTAACAGCCTTTTGTCCGGTGTGAATAAGACACACGCATATAACGGTTGGGTTATGCCTGTTCTCATGTATACCTTTGGCATACTTAGGTGGACTCAAACTGAACTTAACGCCCTGGATAGAAAAGTCCGCATTACTATAACGTCCCATAGGATGCATCACCCGAGATCGTCGATTATGAGACTGTACTTGCCGCGGAAACATGGTGGGCGTGGCTTATTGAACGCGCTTACCATGTATAATCGCGAAGTGTGCAGCCTCCGTAATTACTTTCTGACGAGATCGGATGATCCATTCTATAGGGACGTCATCTCTTGTGATAAAGGGCTTACTCCTCTATCCTTAGCCAACGAGCAATGGCAAGACCCGGCAGTACAGAGCATTTCCGACCGGGAGACGGTATGGAAGGAGAAGGAGCTCCACGGGAGGTTCTACAAGGCTCTACATGAGCCTTTCGTAGACACAGTTGCCTCCCTCCACTGGCTACGTTTTGGTGACCTCTTTGGGGAAACCGAGGGTTTTGATTGTGCGATACAGGATCAGGTTACTAAGACCAACAACTATCGGAGATACATCTTAAAGGATGGCACCGTCGACATCTGTCGAGCTTGTTGCCATCCCGGAGAGTCACTTAGGCATGTCATCTCCGGTTCTTCGGCACTTTCTAACTCTGAGTACTTGCATAGGCACAACCTAGTAGCCAGAATTCTACATCAGGAGCTCGCTCTCAAATACGGTCTCGTGGACCGGAAATTTCCTTATTACAAGTACTTGCCGGAAGCCGTGCTCGAAAATGACCGCGCTAGGCTCTACTGGGACCGGGCCATCATCACACGCAGGACTATTCTTGTGAATAAGCCTGATATTGTGCTGATGGACCGGGCACAGTCAAGGATATTTTGGTCGACATTACCATTCCGTATGACGAGAACCTCATGAAAGCCGAAACAAATAAGCGAACAAAATATCTGGACCTGGCTCACGAGGTGACCGACATGTGGGGTGGACTGCCAACCGAAATTATACCTGTAGTCGTTTCTGCGAACGGGTTAATCCCAGTCAGCCTCTCGGGTCATCTGAGGCGACTGGGACTTCGTGACGGACCGCACCAAGCTCAAATGCAGAAGGCGGTGCTCTTCGATACCGCCCGCATCGTCCGCCGGTTTCTTTCCCTTTCCCCCTAACCCTAGGTTGGGATTTTATTATTTATGTATTTTTTTATGTATTTATTTTATTTTATTGATATTTATGTATGTTTATCATTTTCATTTACAATTATATATTTATACAGACCAACCAGATGAGAAAACTTTATAGATACCCTGGAAATAATAATAATATTAGTCATTTATTTCAGGATTTTTTACACCTATTTCAAATATCGCTAAATGTTAAAAACCAAATGAAAATATAATTATAAGGATACAATAAATAAAATAAATAAATAAAAGACAATTCAACTGAAATCATAAGTTAATACTAAAATTGCCCCCAAAAGGGGGTTCGTACTATCTATTTACAGTTATTGTCGTGATGCACGGCACGCCAATATTTTAGTATGGGATACTGTGGGCACTCGTAGCACACCCTGAGGATCTCGTTCTTGGAATCACGGATGCGGGATCAAAAAGCTGCAAGCCGAGATCTAATAACGGCGAAGTAATCAGGCACCCCGGCGTCGGCAAACATGCTCGACGCACTGCAGTATTTATGCAGTTTCATCAGAATGCGGTATGCATTATTATACTGCACTCTAATGCTGGTACGTGCATTTTTGGTGCTGTCCAACCAAAGCTGACAAGTATAGAAGCATTGACAATATGCTCTAAACAGGGTCAGCCTTGCCTTAGGACTGCACCGCGCAAACCGGCGTGCGAGCATATTACACCGAACAGCCAGAGCCCTCCTTTCACGTTCTATATCGAGGTTATCACGCAAATCCTCAGTCAGGATATGTCCCAGGTACCTGAATAGATCCACTCTTGCAATAGCTTCACCGTCCAGAAATACTAACGGAATCCTCTCCGGGCCTCTGCCCGAGCAGAACACCATCATCTGCGTTTTATTAACATTATACTTCAGGCCATAATCCCGCGCATAATGCTTGCATATGGCTAATAACCTTCTAAGTCCCCTGATTGAGGGACTCAGTAGCACCATGTCGTTAGCATAGCTGGGATTATTCAGACAAATGGTACCTATGTGACAACCAATTTTGGTACTTCTAAGTTCCTCAATCAGGTCGTTTACGTATAAGCTAAAGAGATCCGGAGAGGTCAGCCCACCTTGAAGTACGCCACACTGTAATAAATAATAATGCCCGTACCAGTATCTCAACAGATCCACAGTCTTTCTGGGTACATTTGATGATATTAGTTTTTGCCATAGTCGCTGATAGTTAACTAGATCAAAGGCACGACTAAGGTCTAAAAAGCAAGCATACACAGATATACCTCTGTTTATGTAGTAGTTAACTGTGGATTTTAGACTGAAGATTGCAGAATCCGTTGAAAGTCCGGGACGAAAACCAAACTGCGCGTCGTCAATCCTAATGTTGTTGCTTATACTCAAGTGTAATAGACTTTTCAAAATTTTACCTAAAATGGTCCCTAAAGAAATCGGCCGGTAGTTTTTAAGACTAGAAAGGTCACCGATGTTTTTTGTCAAGGATTTATTTTTAGGGATTGGGGCCACCACCGTTCGCATGAGCATTTTCGGCAAATATCCAGAATTGACACAAAACGTAAAAATTCTACCAAAATACTATAAATGTTCAAACCTGCAAATAAAATATGTTCTAAACTCAGCCCATAAAAACCTGGCGCTTTATCCTTTTTTATTTTTTGAACCACTTTTTCTACAACGGCCGGTGTGAATAAAGAGGTAGCTTCCTCGGTGCTATTAATATCAACGGGCATAGCAACATACTGCTGTGCATTTCTAGTTGGCAAGGGATCAACTTTGAAGTGGTGCGAAAACAAGTCGGTAATTGACTTTGGTTCGTGCACACCATTTATACTCGCAGGTAAGTTAGGTTTATAGTCAAGACGTTTTGTAGCTTTCCAAAATTTTACAAATTTTTTATCTGCATGATGTGAAGCCAATATGTCCATTTTTATCTGGTCGTCGTTGTTCTGGCACCACCTTAACTTACTTTTAAAAACTCTGTGACTCACCACCATGTTTTTATAAATCTCACCAGAGTCAGGTTTCCCATACCACAGCCAAGATTTAAAATCATACCTCGCTCTTTGGTGACTCTCACGGACGTGGTGATCCCAACCCCGCACTAAATCTAAATAAGGAGGATTTAGAGGCCATACGTCAAGACATTTCGTCCTTGTTACGTCGAAGTTCAGCGCCGAAACTAAATCTTCCCAAAGACGAGCTTAAAGCGTTGTACAACTTACGCAACAGACCAGAGCTCACGATTCTCCGCGCGGATAAAGGAAATGCTACGGTAGTAATGGACACGTCAGAGTATAATTTCAAAATACAACAACTTTTATCGGACGAAAGTACATACAAAAAGGTCAAAATAGACCTTACAACTAATACACTTAAAACAACCACTGATTTAATAAAGAAATACTCCGAAAAATTAGATCTCGACGTGAATTCGACAATACCATCATGTGCCAAACCACCGAAGTTGTATGGGTTACCGAAATACACAAACCAAACGCTCCACTACGTCCCATAGTGAGCCAGATCGATTCACCAACTTATAAGTTGGCTCAACACTTGGCAAAAATACTATCACCACTGAGAGGACATACCAGAGCACACACAAAGGATTCATACCATTTTGTTAGTGAGATAAAAGACCTACATCTCGCTAACGATGAAACTATGGTCAGTTTTGATGTTCAGTCACTACTCACATGCTTACCTATTGAAGACTGCATCTCAATTGTAACTAGGAAGCTAGAAGATAACAACATGCCCATAGAATATGCAGTATTACTTGAAACACTGCCTCACATCTGGCTATCTATTGTGGAAGGAAGAGTTCTACAAGCAAGTAGACGGTGTGGCGATGGGCTCACCTGTATCTCCCGTAGTCGCCGACATATTCATGGAGGACTTGGAGGAGAAAGCCCTTCTTACTGCTCCTATAAATCCAAGATTCTATAAGCGGTATGTAGATGATACTTTCACAATTTTACCATCTGACAAAGTAACTGTATTTTTAAACCACCTTTATTCCATAAACTCTAAAATACAATTCACAATGGAGTTAGAGGCAAACAATTCTTTAGCTTTCCTAGATGTTTTAGTCATCCGAAATCCTGATAACACTATTGGTCACACTGTGTATAGGAAAAAGACTCATACCAACCAATATTTAAATGGTGAATCGCACCATCATCCATCACAGTTAGCTACCGTGGGAAAATCTTTGTTTCAGAGAGCACGAGGGATCTGTGACAGAAAACATCTGGCCGCCATGCTTCAGCACGTCGAGCAAGTACTGCAAGACAACAAGCTTCGGGTCCCGCGCCTACGTCACAGTGACTGAGTGAAGCCGGCCACAGTCGAGCGTGTGCCTGCTGTACTACCCTATGTCAGAGGAGTAACAGACAAGGTTGGCTACTTCTTAAAGCGAGCTTCCATTAAAACATACTTCAAGCCGCCGAAGAAGATTAGTCAATTTTTACCATCCGTCAAGTGTCATATCACAAGATGCAGGAGTGTACAAGCTGGATTGTGAATGTGGTCTCTCTTACATACAAACAAAAAGATCTATAAAAACCCGCGTAAAAGAACATATAGCTGACTTGAAGCACCGACGTATCGGGAAGTCTGCAGTTTGTGAACATGTTCAAGATCGTCCCCGCCATTACATTAGATTTGATAGACCACAAATCCTCGCAAAAGAACACCAATTCCTACCTAGGATGATTCGCGAGGCTATTGAAATTAAAAAACATCTTAATTTCAATAGAGAAGATGGATGGGTGCTGCCATCTGCTTGGGATCCTATAAATAATAAAATTAAATCCAAACCCAAGTATACCACTGCTAGACTTCAAGATACTGTGAGCTCATTCTGCGTAGATCGAACCAAAAATTAATATTAAAAAACTGAAGGTAGCCGGGCTAACTATGACATTGGGACGTCAAACACCTCAGTCCCCCCCGTGACCATGGGTGCTGTAAAGCACCCGAAACGTCGGAAATTAAAAAGTAAAATTAAACGCGATATAATCCGTAAAAATTAGTTTCATTTAATGGATAGTAATTTTTTTTAGAATCATATTTACTTCACACGTTATTAGGAGGGGATAATGTGTTTTTAAATGGGGAAGAACTGAGCCCTGTTGAATCCTCTGTTTTTCTTGGCATCACTCTCGACGCAAAGCTTCAGTGGGGTTGGTCCTCATATATCCAAACTAGCAAGCAGACTAAGTTCTGCAGCTTACGCTGTAAAAAGGATTAGAGGTCTCACTAGCGTCGAGACACCTAGATTAGTTTATTTCAGTTATTTCCATAGCATAATGTCTTATGGGATTTTGCTATGGGGAAATGCGGCTGATTTAGATCTATTTACAACCTAAAACCGAGAGAGTCTCTTAGAGAAAAATTTAATGAAATAAATATATTAACTTTGGCCTCTCAGTATATTTACGAAAAGTTAATGTATGTTCACAAAAACAAAGGCAGTTTTAGTAAAAAAAGTAATATACACTCTGTAAATACTAGGAACAAACACAAGCTAGTGATACCAGTTTCTCGACTCCACAGAGTCGGCAATTCATTCTTGGGGCAATGTACACGCTATTACTACAAAGTCCCAGAAAATATACAAGGTCTCTCTATTACAAAGTTTAAATATTTAATTAAACAAAAACTTAATAAAAAGGGTGATTATAATATAAATGAATACATGGTTGATAATAAGCCCTGGGAATGAGGTGTTCGCTACTAAGCCGATTCTAAAATAAATTTTGTAAATAGTTTATCCAACCTTTCATGTAAAATTTACTTTTAAAAAAAGTCTTATAATTTTTTTATGATGTAAGCATCCACTAAGATGGGATTTTGGAAAATTCAACCCCTAACATGTTTAAAATAGGGTGTTAGAGTTCATATGAAACTTTTTATTTTACGGAGCGATTGACTCGCAAAGTATTTTGCGATATTTTATTTTATTTTTTATTTCATTTTTACTCTTTTAATATGTAAGCAGACTCACACATTCAAAATAAACCATAATTGTTTGTATAAACGTGTATATACGATTGAAATAAATGATAATAAATAAATCCCCTAACATAACACGAGAAAGGATAGTTGTCCCAACGCACCAAAGAGTTAGAAAATATAGCTAATAGTACATAAAGAAATATTAACCTTTACATTTTTGTGGCAGAAAAAGTCGTGGATGCCCTCATTAGACAATCAATTGTACCCTAACGCAATTTTAAAATCCCCGCGTTTTCCTCGCATAATACCAATCCCCATAAAATCCCCAACCAACTTTAAATTCCCCGCAATTTGGGGAATTCCCCACATGTTGGCAACGCTGACATGTGTAAATTTCACAGCGCGAGGCGACACGAATCAGCCGGGCAGCGGCAGCGCGTGTGTGAAAGGGAAGAGTAGAGTGAGTAGTAATACCTAATGCATTGTTTCGTACCGAGCTAGATAAGAGTTCGGCGTCCGCAAGAATATTGACCCTATTGTCAGCTGATTTTATTTTAAGTTTCACTGCTGGTTTTATGTTTAAGTATTTTTTTTATGAAATTATCGTTTCATTTAGCTGTACTAACATGATGGAGCGTGAACAAAGCTAATAAAACGTTGCGAAATGATGATTTTTTTTCCTCGGGATCGGTTTTCTTTCTGACCCATCATCAAAGGTATCGTTAGTACTATCGTCTGTCTTCGTTTTCGGGAGCGATTCACAAACACCCGGTATTTCATGTTGAGCACTTAAGCGAGGGCCGAGAGACTAGTGCAAAGCTATTATGGTCCTACTGTAGGGAAAAGGGTCACAGTACGACCGTAAAAACTACCGTGGAATCAGCCTGCTTAGTATTGTCAGAATCTGTGTGCTAAAACGTTGATTGAAAGAGTTATGAAATAAACTGACGGAAAAATTTGGATGTAATGTGTAAGCTGGATTTAGAAAGAGAATAGGATGTACGGACCAGGTGCTTTCTTTGTACATAATCAAGGAGCTTATCTACAAAGAAAAGAAAATAGAGGAGGTGTGCCGACTCGGAAAAACTGAAAGTTGAAATTCACGCAACTCGAATTAAACTCGAGTTACGTAACTCGAGTTAGCAGGGCAAAACAGAGTAAACGATTTTTTTTTATTTTTTTTTTTATAGAAATAGGGTGACAAACGAGCACACAGTCCACCTGATGGTAAGTGGTTGCTGTGGCCCATAGACATCTACATCTATCCTCGCTTGTGAATCAAAATGCAGATGCGTTGTCAGCCTTGAGGACTAAGATGGAATGCCTCTTTTCCAGTAAAAAGGGTCTCCGGTTCTCTACACTCACCATACGAAACACAGCAGCATTAAGCTGCTATTTTACGCTGGTATTCTGTGAGAGCGTGGTCCTTCCCCGGTCGAGCCGACCCATTCGTGCCACAACTATACCATAAATATAGCTGTAGCTTGGCTCTACCACGTACAATATAACTATAACTTCTAAATTCCATATGAAGACTAGTCGTAGGGATCACTAAACTTATAAAATAAAAGTTGGCAATGTCGTAACGATTTAACGATCTGTGAAATGATCAAAGTGCTTACCGCAAGGACGTTAGGACGCACGCACTTAGCGGTAGGCATCAGTTTTGGCGGGATTCATTATTAATTTTAGTTTTTGAGACAGTTCCATGTTGACTGTTGACTATCGCGTGTGCGCGAGCGACAGTTCAATCGTTTTGTTTATTAAATTCTTGTTGTTATTACTTGTTGTTGTTATTCTTGTTGTTATTATTCTTGTTGTTACGTTTTGTTTTTCTTGTTTTGTATTAATAATGCCTAACGCGTACGTTTATAGTGCTCGTGAATACGGCAATATGTTAATGTGCCTTGGAGAATCTCATAAGGCCACGGAGGATTTAGATCGGTAAGCTATTTCATACCTATTTTTTTTAAATATCTTAGTACTGAACTGATCTGAATAGGTACATAGCTGAATACATCAAAATAATAAACATACCTACACGACGGATAAAAAAGCATGACTCAATCGATGTAAAAATTTCATTTTTTCATCAGCGGGTCATCGGACCAGGTAATTGGTTTATTTAACCTGTGAATTCGAAATAAGGTGGCTAGGTGGAGACTAGCACAGTGGCAAAATAGTAGGTTAAGTAGATAAGTTAGGTATTTAGACAAGTTTTGTAAATAATTAGGTATTGGTACGATCGCTAGCTGCGGGCCGCGCGGATTCAGCGTCAATGAGGGCATCCAGCATCCACGACTTTTTCTGCCACCAGGGCGGCGCCACTTAAAAGTGAGGTATAATATTTGACAGATATCATAGCGGGGAGGTTAATTTGTTCGGAAAATGTAAAGGTTAATGTTTCTTTCTGTGGTATTAGCTATATTTTATATTAATAAGATTAAAAATAAATAAACCAAACCACAGATATTCATAAAAAAAGAAAAATTTAAAAAAAGATAAAAAAAAGTGCAAAAAATTAAAGAGCAAACCACTGAGGCCTTGTTTTGTGTATTAATGTAATACTATTGAAACTGATAAACTTTTATTAAAAACTAACTTCTCAATTAAATTACATTGTGTAACAATAAACTTTACCTCAGTGTCAACTAGCGACATCTGGTGAGCAGAAAATTATTAGCCCTCTTTCCGCGCGAATATTGACCCTATTTAATAATATCTATTAAAAAAAACCTTACCTCCACACTAGGATTTTCTCCTGTATCGTGGGGCAGTTTACAAACATAAATTGCACAAGGACAAACATCCAGACCCGGAACAATTATTTGTAGGCCATACAAATACTTGTTCCGTGCGGGATTCGAACCCGCGGCCCTTAGCGCAGCAACTCAATTGCTAAGTCACTACGTCACGGAGCCGTCGCTATTGTCAGCTGATTTCATTTTAAGTTCCACTGCAGGTTTTATGTTAAGTATTTTTATGATTTTTTTAATGATATTATCGTTTCATTTAGCTGTACTAACATGATAAAGCGTGAATAAAACTAATAAAACGTTGTGAAAAGATGATTTTTTTTCCTCGGGATCAATTTTTTTTTGTGACCCATCATCAAAGGTATCGTTAGTACCATAGATTTAGTATATACTTACGTTAGATTGGCAATGTAAAAGAGAAAGGGCATAGCATATGCTTACGTCAGAACGAGATAGAATGGCTAGACCATACACGTACACGCTATAAGCCTATATCAGGCTGACATCAATCGTTAACGAACAAATCCCGCTTATTTTCGCGATATCTTTGATTTTGAAGTATTAATAAGTGTTTAAAAGGTGTGATTAAATATGGTGACGTGTGCAATACCTGAATGTAGTTCGTCGAGAAAATAAAATCCACAAAATTATACATTTCACACGTAAGTACACTTAAAATATTTAGCACTCTAAATGCAATATTTTAGAACTGGTACAAATGTTTTATACACAAACGGATAGGGGAAAATATCGCATTTTATTACGATAATGCTCTAAATGCGTAAAAATTATATTAAAAATAATAACAAATACGTGAATTCCCGCTATTTCTGATCTAATTTTTGTAGAGATTGACAATATCAATATCATCTTATCGATATGTTTCTAACAGGCAAAAGCATATCTTTGGATGCAGCCTCTTTACCTTCGTAATTTTTTTAATTTTCTATTTTTAATTTTTAGGATTTCGTAGCCAAATGGCATTATAGTAAATACTTTAATGAGATAATTTAAACTCTTATAATGTTTCAGATTTGCAAAAAATATTGAGGTTAAACTAAAATGGTTAAAAATAATAAATAGAAAAGACTGGGTTCACAAAAAATATTCAACTATATGTAGCAAGCACTTAGTAAAGCTGCGTTCTGGTTCAACAACCGCATTATCTATGCCCGTGCGTAGTTCCTTGTTATATATTTTACTGTACATATGTTTATTTCGTTTACGCATGTTCAAATGTATACAACTTGTTGTCGTCATCCTTGATGTATATTTTTTAATGTAACGAAAGTAACAAAGGAACTTACAGTATCACTTGATGGTAAAAAGCTACTGCAGTACATGGTCACCACAGTCAGCTTCAAACAAAGAAAGCTACAAATGTGTTTTCACTCCTGAGGACTAAGCTAAAATGCCTTACAGTTAATAATTATACAGGTTCTCTATACACAACAGGCCGGAACGCAGCCGTGTAAGCACTGCTGTTTATTTCTGTTTATCCCTCTCAAGACGTTTATGAGATAGGTATTCGTTCTGAACGAGTTTTCCGAAAACATATGAAAGGAAAAATTGTAAACGAAAATATGTTTCGAAAATTAGTAAACAAATACCTTGTGTCCTACAAAAAAAATTTTTAACATACTTATCATACATATACAGGGTATTTTTGAAACGCTCCCGAAAACGAAGACAGACGACAGTACTAACTATATCTTAGATGATGGGTGAAATATAAAATCGATCCTGATGAAAAAAAAATCATCTTTTCACAACGTTTTATTAGCTTTATTCACGCTCCATCGTGTTAGTATAAATCATCGTGTTAAATAAAACGTTAATTTCATTAAAATAAAACATGAAAATACTTAAACATAAAAGCAGCAGTGGAATTACTGAATTACAATCAGCTGACTAGGGGTCAATGTACGCGCGAACGCCGAATTCGCGCGGCCCGTAACTAGCGATGGTACCACAATACCTAATAATTTACAACACTTGTCTAAATACCTAACTTATCTACTTAACCTACTAATTTGCCACTGTGCTTGTCTCCACGTAGCCACTTTAATTCGAATTCACAGGTTAAATAAACCAAATAACTGGTTCGATTCCCCGCTAATGAAAAAATACTTAAATAAAATGTTAACAAGGTTAGAGTCATGCTTTTTATCCATTGTGTAGGTATATTTTTATTCTGATGTATTCAGTTATGTACCTATTCAGATCAGTTCAGTACTAAGTTATTTAAAAAATAGGTTAAATAAACCAAATAACTGGTTCGATTCCCCGCTAATGAAAAAATACTTAAATAAAATGTTAAAAGGTTAGAGTCATGCTTTTTATCCATTATGTAGGTATGTTTATTATTCTGATGTATTCAGTTATGTACCTTTTCAGATCAGTTCAGTACTAAGTAATTTAAAAAAAATAGGTATGAAACGGCTTACCGATCCTCCGTGGCCTTATGAGATTCTCCAAGGCACATTAATATGTTGCCGTATTCACGAGCACTATAAACGTACGCGTTAGGCATTATTAAAATAAAAAAGAAACACAAAACGTAACAACAAGAATAACACGTAATAACAAGTACGTAATACCAAGTAATAACAATAAGAATTTAATAAACAAAACCAATGAACTGTCGCTCGCGCATGCGTGTCCAAAGTCAGCGCGGAACTGTCTCAAAACTAAAATTAATAGTGAATCCTGCCAAAACTGAAGCCTACTGCGTCCTAACTAACGTCCTTGCGGTAAACACTTTGAACATTCCACAGACCGTCAAATGTTATGACATTGCCAACTTTTATTTTATAAGTTTAGTTTCCATATGATCCCTACGACTAGTCTTTCATATGGAATTTAGAAGTTATAGTTGTAATTTTTTAATACAATTAGACAATCAATTGTACCCTGACGAAACAAGCAGTTCGTTACTACAAAAATGATATTGAAATTAATAAACGTACTTACTTGGGTTTGGTTATCTTTGATTTTGTACAAGAAAATAGAAATAAAATGGTATTGAATAATTTAATAGTTAAAATCAATTGCAATTATGATCGACAGTTAATTAATCTAAAAATAATTATTTTACTTTACTTTTATTGACTTTCCGTTTTAATCCTTCCAATACTTTGATTTGAAAACAGGTACGTCAAAACTATTACAAATTACTTGCAAGTTTTATTGTAATTGCCGCCTCTAATTTTATGTCGCTTGCAAACAAATCTTAGTAGGTAAATTTGGGGAATTCCCATATGTTGGCGCTGACGCGAGGTGACAAACAGTCGGCCGGGTGGCGGCAGCGCGTGGTACGAAAGGGGCGCGACGGGGGAATGCTCGCCAGTATTGTTGTGCGCGCACGCTATTGGTTCCTCATTCTTGCCGCGCTTTGAAAAGCGATGTTTCCAATATACAGTCGCACACACAGCTTTCTATGCACGACGCGCGACGATGTTTTTAAAAAGGAAGGAAAGAAAAATTATTTATATCTATTGTTTTATGACTGAACTAGTGAACGAAAAGGTAAATAGAAGGTGAATGGGGAAAATTGTGCAGTAAAGTTAAATGTATTGAGGAAGAATACCGAAAAAATTACCATGTGGTCAACCTGATGACGGAAACATTTATCATTCGCATTGATGATGATGATTCTGATGAAGTAGCATCCAGTAACACCAACACACCATCGACATCCGGCTTCCATGTTCCATGTTCTAACGGTATAATGGACGGCGTGTCACCCTTAGCTTAAGTTTTCTTGTTACAAACTACTTTATTTTACGATTGAAATAAAAATAATGCTCAAGCATACATTATCCATTTTTAATTTCAACCTCTTCCAAAGTTCTAAGAAGCTAGTAAAGTAACTATTATGATTCTACAATAAAACCATTAATTACTATTATAATATTATAAAACAACAGCCTAGTACCATGTAGTACTTTAGAACGCGACTGTACCCATGCGCAGACACACCCCTCCACTGTCGCTCAGCGTCGTGACGGGACCTGTACGGAGCTAGATAAAGAGTTTGGCTTCGACGCGGATATTGACCCTAGTCAGCTGATTTTATGATTTATTTATTTTAAATTCCACTGCTGGTTTAATATTTAAGTATTTTCATGATTCTTTTTAATGAAATTAATGTTTTATTTAACTATATCAACACGATGGAGCGTGAATGAAGCTAATAAAACGTTGTGAAAAGATGATTTTTTTTTCATCAGGATCGATTTTATATTTCACCCATCATCTAAGATATAGTTAGTACTGTCGTCTGTCTTCGTTTTCGGGAGCGTTTCAAAAATACCCTGTATATGATTCGCCAGCAATATCAAACCATAAACACTTAAGTATTAAATTAATAATCGAAATTTATTTCATTATTAGATTGAAGTATGAAGCAAAATTGCAAAATACCTCTAAGGAGAGCTTACGACATTTTTACAATAAATTAATTATTTTTCGTGGAAAATAAAAATCACAAACTTTTTGTTTGTAGTTTTATTTTTATGTCCTCAAACATAAAAATGTTCATATTATGACACGGACACAGCACTTTGTATCGATAAATTGAAGTTGATGCATGGCGCAGCACTATTCGTCTCGCACACATGCACATTTTACTCACACCGGTACATTTCGTTTTTGGTCTCGCCCTAATCGCTCTATCGCCAATCTAATGTATACTATATCTATGGTTAGTACTATCGTCTGTCTTTGTTTTCGGGAGCGTTTAACAAACACCCTTTCAAAAACCCCCACCCACCAATCCCTCTCCAGTTCGCAGCTTTTCTAATGATACTTTAACATATTCAGCTGCTTTACCTGCTTTCATGCTTACTATCTTGCTTTACATACATACTCTAAGGTCTTGGGATTGACAACGATATGACCACATACCACAACCAAAGAGAATTATATATTTTTTTTAGTTTAATTACGATTATAAAAAATATTGATTACATAGGATTTACGACTGACGAGCTGACGACTGAGCGACTGACATCTGAGCATCTGAGTGCTGAGATCTGAGAGATGACAGAACAGACATTCTCTTTTCTCTTTGATTCATAGTTTGATTACAACATGTCGTGATCGTTAGCACGCCTCCAATTAAAATCCTATTTAAAAATTGTTATCAAGAAAAATTTAAAATGCGATTTATTACTAAAAAAATAAGCTCGGGTAGTGAACGAGTTGGATCTATGACTGGATTTTTTAAAATGCCATCAGCCGTGGTAGAAACACCGACTGCGGCTCTATTAACGCAGGTTAGTTTTCATTTTATTTCCTTCAAAGTATGTATTTTTCTGTGTAAAACGTGAGTAATCAACGTTAAAAAAATATAAACATAACACAATTGGTACATATTTGAATTGCCTACTATATTCATTTATTTATGACTTACACATTACACATGGACTAAAATAAAGAGCGAGAGGGTGTTCATATTTGTGTGGATTTTTTTTATTAATGACCGCATTTCTAAAGCAGCATTAATTTTACTTTCATGTATTATAATGTCCTATATTAAAATGAACATTTTCTAAAAAAATGGTCTAGATTATAATCTACCTGTGCCGAAGTAACTTACTCTAAGTCTACTTTATTTTTCATTTTATTTATTTATTTTTTTACTCTTGTAAGCAAAATCACACATTCAAAAACTAATTTATATTCTCAGAATTTTTTAAAACGTTATATCATATTGTGTAATTATATCCATTACTTCTTAGTCCAGTAGCTGTCGTAAGAAGTGACAGAGGGAAACAAACCAGGAGATGAACAGCAGCGTTTTCCTAATAACAACTAAAAATTAAAAGCTGCGGATGCCAGACCGCCTGCCAAGCATGGCAAATATTCCCCCTTTTAGACAAAAGAAGAGACGAAACCTATGTTCAGCAGTGTACTTAGAATACATTTTAGGTCTCTGCCTAGAGGCAAGTTTTGGTAGTTTAGAAAATAAGTCTATGGGATTTGTTTTCTGAAATCTATCCTTATCTAATATATCTTTCATTTTATCTGGTGCTTTTTTCACAAAAAATATAAAGTACCTAATCCTAGTAAACAAAGTAGCAGTAGAAAACCATTTCCTGCATTGAGCTGCCTGTTACTTACAAAACATCTATGGTACTCATCAGCATAGCATCAGCTAGCATGGGCAGGAGACATTTATCCCCACGCTTAGTTTTATCCACCCTTCGAGCATGGCACACCGGTGGATATAATATCCACATTAAATAAAATCGGACATAGACTTAGATAGATTTTTTGTATGAATATAAACTTAAACGCACATCCAATGAACTAGGATAAAATTGTCCCTTTCAAATGTCAAAAAAGCATAATTTTTTTATCTTTCATTTGGCTCCATGCTACGGACAGGGTATATATGTATACTCGTTACGTCAAACGGAAATATACTTCCCCCTGTTGCCGTGCTTTGGCATAAGGACAAGATAATTTTATCTCTTGTAAGTGGATATAATCAGGGGATAAAATTTTTGTCCCCAGCCCATGCTAGCCGTGCAAAGAGAGTGATAGCTTCAGATAGCTTGATATATACTTTCCGAGGACCCACTTCTATTTCCATTTTCTAGAATTAGAAGTGTTTATTATAGTGTTCAATTTCTAGAAATATAAAATATGTATAAATGTATTTTATGAACATACTAACTATGAATATGTAAACATTTCTTACGAAATTAAATATTTTTTTAAACATGAGTCACATGAATTTCTAAACAGGAGAAAGAAAAGAAAACATAATATGTCAATGGCACTTTCCACAAAATTACACAACAGCAAGCTACAGGGGCCATATTATGGTATCAGAAACTTTTCACATGCTATCTTAGTATGAAAACAAAAAATAAAATTATAACTGAAATAATATGTAGTAATAAGAAATCTATAGATAGATAAATATTAAAAATAAAGGGCATGGACAACTTACTTACTTGAAATGTATATCCATTTTTTGATATCTATCTGCCGAAACCTGAGAGCTAATAATTTTTTTAAATGTTATACTAGGGTTTTTCTCCTGTATTGTGGAGGCAGTTTACATATATAAATTACACATGGACAAACATCCAGACTCGGAACAATTATTTGTATGGCATAAAAATACTTGTTCAATGTGGGAATGGAACCTGCGGCTCACAACTCAATGATGATTGAATTGATAAAAAAATAAGTCTACTATTTTATTTATTAGTACCTAGCAGTGCCGGTGGCTTTATTAGCTTAGAATCTTTTTCGAACATGGAATTATTAATTATTTCAGGGTGGCAGTGTTGTTCATTTAACAGCAGATGTTTTGTCTAGAGTTTTCTCTGACTCAAAACTCCTGTGGGTGCCCCTTTCTAATTCAGCACATTTAGAAAATGGTTTAAAAGCACAGGGGAAAGGTGTAGCTCAATTTGCAGGCTTACAAGAACATTTTACATGTGTCACTCTCCATAACATGAATGAAGTTACGCCATCTGGTCATTTTGAAGCAGATAAAGTACCATTATGGACAAAGCATGGAAAAAAAATGATATCAGCTGACAGGTGACCTAGACATATTTATATATATATAACACACATTTTTAATTAGTTCTAACCAAAATAAGTAAAGTTTATTAAAATTTGCATTTAAATTAGAAATTCGCATATTTCATGTTCCATGTCCAGACTTATGAGAATCCACTACCCCATAATAACATCCCATGGTTGTTGAAATAGCGAAAAAGAGAAACCAAAATAGCAGATGGGCAGCAGCATTCCTGATAACAACTCAATGACAATACAAAAAACTGCAGTTACCAACCTACCTGCCAAGTGTTGCAAATATGGCAAATAATCACTCCCCCACCCTATAAGGCAATCTATGGGGAAGGCCTATTTTTAGCAGTAGTCTTGTAAGAGCTGTAATGAGAAAAATTATTTCCATATTCCATTTTGAATAATACATTAAACATGATATTGATATATATATATAATATGATAGAGGTCATCTAAATCTCTAAATAGTTGTTACCTCTGTTTTTATAATGAATTTGTATTACTTTCAAGGACAGAGATCTTGTTTTTCTTAAATCATTTTCTAAATTGATTTAATGTTCTTCATTTTACTTTAAACAATATTAGGCCTATGTTCAGCAGTGGACTTTAATAGGCTGTAACTGTAAAAAATATTGATGGGAAAATAATTAGATCAAAAAAAAAATCTTCAAAATATTATGAAATTGTCCTTTTCTGAAACTGTAAACAGTAACATTTTCAATAAACATTTGAGGGCCTAGTTGTTTGAATTTTAAAACATTTTGACTGTCCATTGTTTTTTAAATTTAGTTTAATTACAAAAACTTACAGATATATGGATCTAATGGAAGTGTTCAAACCCGACATTATTTTGGCGATTGCAGATAGCCGTATGTCTCTTGAAGAGGGCTACAAGAGAATTGCAAAATCAGTTCACAGAACCACCAACATGTTAAACACATGTATTGAGAGATACAAAGTATCGAACGAGCTGCAGAATAGTTGCCTTGTAGGTATGTACTATCTTAATCATTTAAAAAAAAACTATAGGTCTGCTGCTCTACTATGTGCTGATAATTCTGGTTTCAAGTCCCAATCTACTTAACTGATCTTATTACATAAGCATTACATTAGATATGGACAGGTTAGGTTAAGCGTGTGCCCCCTCCCCCTCATCGCCCGAACGGTTTTCCACCTTGTCGTGGCAGGGGGGAGGGCTTAGTAGCAGTGGTTTGGTCACCCATGGTGAACAAAGAGGAACCCACATGGCTAACCCGAGGTAGCCACTCCGACTGTGCTTGGCAAGATGGTGTTGGTGAGCTGAGGTTAAAGGGGTGTACTCTCCACCTACCGCTGCAGCCGAAGTGGAGTTGCGGAAAAGAGGAGTGTTGGTATGTTGTTGCGCCGCTCTCCCTACCCTCCACGGCTGAAACTCGGTTGGCGGCGGAACCAGAGACCAAATCCGCCGTTGGAGTCAGGAAAATTGGTGCCTCCGAGTGCCCATTTTTTCCTGGCCCAATGGCCTGTGCGTATAGGACTTGGGAGGAGGGGGTCTGTTACACTACACTTATACCATCTATTTCTTTAACATTATCAATAATTTCAGTTCGCAAATAACAACAAATTTTCTTGTCACATGTTCCTCAAAATCCTGAAACAAATTTGCCAGTGAATATATATGAAATTGAGATGTGTTTCACCACTGCTGGCTGTATTAGGAAGCTTAAGGTCACTCAGCGAGTTATTGATAGTACTATGCACGGAGCAAATACAAAGAGGAGGTATTGGAATTAGATTTCACTATGTAACGACGCGTGACAATTTGCGGGGTGAGGGGATGTTAAGCCCCGCCCACTTTACTATTTTCCATCTACCGATAAATAGTAAAACTACTCGCATCGTTCCATATCGATGTTGCAATGTAGTTTAGCTACCTTGACGATAGATGGCGGCCTGTTCACAAAATGATTATAAAAACTATAAAAATAATATTTTGGCGATTAAAAATTCTTTAGGACTGAATTCAAAACTAATTTCAGCACCTTCGTATGATTATTTTACCAATACTGAGCTCTACGTACCTTTATATTTTTAGTTCCCATGACACAAAGTGTCGCCATCTAGTGTCGAATATATTTTATAATATTTGAAAGCCGACGCAGAGATTTTTCTAGAACTATTGTAATAAATTAGGTATAAAATTACTTACAAATGAAATGTGATGCCATCCATAGCATCAGAGGGTCTATCTGAGTAGTTTTTACATGATAAAACACAACACTTCATCCTTTTCTTCTTAATACTACGAAAATACACCGATTTGCGATTTTTATTTTAAACGCACAGGACGAACGCTGACAGTATACTAACTAAAGCCACGCCCACTGTGATGACGTCAGGACCTAGTTAGAACCACAGTGCACAGTTGCTTAGGCCGTCTCTTCTTTGTATTTGCTCCGTGGTACTATGCTTGTAGTATCTCCGCGTGATATAATCGCAATGATGAGATATTTGCAGCAAAACTAGTGTAACTGACAGCCCAAAGAAAGGATCAGTAAGCTGAAGTGACAATGTGCTGGCCATATAGCTTGAGAGACTACCAACCGATGGTAGAGGAAAGGATTTAGAGTGGCACCTTGGCAAGCAGAGTGTAGGTTAACCCCACTAGATGTAGTAGAGACTCAGTAAGACATACAGGAATTTTATGGATGCAAGTGACTCAGCATCATACTTTGTGGCATTACTTGGGGGATGCCCATGTTCAGCAGTGGGCTTATGGAGTGTGTTTATGATTATGATGGTGAAAATACTTTAAAACCACACTTATTTAATCATAATGTGTTAAGGAGAAAAAACTGTCCATCCACAACTACTCTAATACCAACAGTGTAATATATATATATATATATATATATATATATATATATATATATATATATATATATATCTATATATATATATCTATATTAACTTTTAGGCAGCTATAGCTGTAAAATCATGACTAAGCGGTAGAAAGTGTTTATAAATGCCAATATATTTTTTCAGGAGTTGTTGTTGGTTGTGCACAATCTAGCAAGTTGGAGGAAAGTGTACAACATTTTTTAAGACATAAGGATATCCTTGGTGGTGTAGCTCTTTCTGGATTAACAGATGGAACAGAAGAATCTAATGATGTACCTTTAGATAAATTAGAAGCAATTTTTGAGAAAGTTTCGGTATGTAATGAATTTGAAGTCAACTGTCATTTGTGCGTTTAGTGATATAAGTGGAATTTAGAAAATAACAACCTCACCAGCATGTGCACTGACAAATGGTGATAATGTTAATTCTTCAGTGTGATGGCACTAACTTGTCTATACCAATAATGGATGAATTACATACCTTTGTGACCATTCTTAAAAGAGGCTAAAATGATTTTTGTGTATGAGATTTAATAAATAATAAAATAATAAGTGCGCCTCCGGGTGTACCGACACCACGGTCTATATGTTCTTCTTAGGCTGTGCCGACACTATCTTATTATATATAGTCATTTTTCGACAAAATTTCATCTAATTGGAAACTTGTAAAAAAAAATTCGAAAGTAGTTGTCTTGAGGTTCAGACAGCTGCCAACTGTTGTTTGCTGAACATAAATATGATTTCTATAAAATAAAATAAATAATATTCAGTGAGTCTCAGATATTATTGTCATTTCAAAGCTTGATAAATAATATTGAGTGAGTCTCAATATTATTTAGTAGCTTCAAAATTACAATAATATATCATAGCTTCTCGAGTAATAGTGTTAATAGATTTGATATCAAAGTAGTTGTCTCATGTTCTTTAAATAAGCGTCGCATCCAATATATTAGTAAATAATTATATTAAGAATATTGTAAGTATATCTTTTTATAAATTTTTTTTTGCCTACTTTTGTAAATAAATTCTATATTCTAGAATATAGGAAGAAAATCTTGTTGAATGCTACAGACCACAGAATTATATTTAAAAAAACGATACTGCTACGTTAGGATTTTCCGACCCGAGAAAGTTATTTGTAGATCATACAAATTCTTGTTTGTTTATATATCTTTCTCTCATATCTTTTAATAATATTAATACTAATATTTCAGAATGCCTTACCTAAAGATATATTGCATGTTGTTGAAGGATGCTGGAATCCAGCTGTCATTTTAACCGCTATAAGTTATGGCTGGGATGTCTTTGATGGATCGTATGCAGTGAAACTGTCAAACTTGGGCCACGCATTAATACTAAACTTTGATGTAACAAGGAATATTGAAACTTCCTATTTATTGAATCTGAATGATGAATGGTACGTAAATATTGGCATAATTATTAGTATAGTTGTAGTACGAATTTAGTATAGTTATAGCACGAATGGATCGGCTCGACCAGGGAAGGACCATGCTCTCACAGAATACCAGCGTAAAATAGCAGCTTAACACTACTGTGTTTCGTATGGTGAGTGTAGAGAACCACAGACCCTTTTTCTGGAAAAGACGTATTCCATCTTAGTCTCATGGGTGACAACGCATCTGCATTTTGATTCGCAAACGAGGATAGATGTAGATGTCTATGGCCCACAGCAACCACTTACCATCAGGTGGACTGTGTGCTCGTTTGTCACCCTATCTTATAAAAAAATAAAAATGATTCATCTTTTCATCATCATCATGAGCCTCTCACAGTGTAGGGAGGATTTGCTTCACAGACGGATTGACGGTCGCAGTACCAGATTTTTCTCGCATTTTTGACGCCGCTGCCTGTCACCAGTCTGAGTATATTTCATTTGACGTAAACAAGATGATAGAACCATGGTGAATCAGGTGCTAAACGGCCGCTGTAAATTTCACCGTACGCGAGCAATCCGGGTTCGAACCCCGCTGGAACTAATGAAATTATTAACTTCAATTTTAAACTTTGTAAGGAACCCTGCATGTCAAATATGTGACGAAGACATGTGAAGCCCGCCAACATGCATTGGGAAAGCGTGGAGAACATTCCCTTGCCCTAAAACCCTCATAGAAATGAGAGCCCATATGCCTCCCAGAGCCCTGTGCCCAGCTTTTGGAGGCATATAGGCTTTACTTTTTGAGAGATGGTATACCGTCAACTATCGGAAGCCGAAGTTCTTTTGGCTGTTCCCATAGTATATTTAAAATGACTAATGACAAATAACAGTATGATAATAATTACACTGAACAAATTGACAAATAACAGTATGGTATGGGATTATTCAAAGTGATCATTTTTTTTATTATTCCTAAATTTCATGGCGGCGTAAGAGAAGACTATGGGAAATGCCAGAAAAATCTTATAACTTTTTAAAATTGGTTTTTGATAGACAAATTATTACATTTAGAATCTGAAAAAAATATATTTCTCCTTACGATGTACCCGGTCGATACACGATACAATATAATTTTCTCGATAGAAAAAATTACCGAACTACGTTCGATTTACAGTTTTTTTACAAACCAAATTTCATTTTAAACAAGTACTAATACTCTTTTTTTCTATAAATAATATCAATTTATAGGTAATTCATTTTGGAATCGATTCTACCCTATCGTTTTTTTTTTCATTACCTTAAATTTATTAAAAAGAATATCGATTTTTCACTAAATAATATTTTTTTGACTAAATAGTTATAAGTTATAATACATTTTCTTTACAATAATTATTGATGAATTTTAGTTTACAAATATAAATAAAAATTTCCAATTAATAATAAAATAAATGTCAAAAGAATAATTACGAAAAACAATATCACACAATCGTTTACAAAATGTCAAAATATAAATGTTCATATGTAAAAACAGTAAAAATAACCAACTAATAATTATTCTATTGAAGTCTTATTTTATTTACTCACAGTAAGTAAGAGCCATTCATGAAGTTTGTTTTTTAACTTTGTCATTGGGAAATTTTTAAACTCGTCGGGTAAAGAATTAAAGATTTTAATCGCCATTATGTACGAATTTTTTTAAAAGAACATCAATTTGCATTTTGGAAAGTATATTCTGTTATTAGATTTTTCTCCTAAACTTCTTTCTCTTAAAAAGTTATTACTTGGGAAGTATTCAGTGAATTGCTTGACAAAAATCGCGGCTTGTTTTATATACATACATGCGAGTGGTAGCACTTTCATTTCTTTAAATAATGGCTTGCACGATGCCATGGAATGTGCTCCACAGATTGCTCGAAACATTTTTTTTTTGGATGCTAAATACACGTTCTATTTCAGAACAGTTTCCCCATATCAGAAGTCCGTACTGCAATATCGAACGCTGCTTTGGCAGATGCTGTCTCTCTAAGTCGGCGAAGCGCAAATACAAATCTGTTCAATTTGTCACATATCGATTGAACATGCATTTTCCAATTACAATTATTGTCAATAGTGATACCAAGAAACTTATAATAACCAACTTCTTGTAGCACTTTTTCATTATTTACTTAATATTTAAATTAATTTGCTTACTCCTAATCGTGTGAAATTGCATTATTTTAGTTTTATTTTTATATTTACAGTCATATTGTGAGAATTCAACCAATCAATTATATTTTTTAGTGTACTATTGATATCAAATTCAAAAAGCTTTTTGTTCGTACATTTGAGAATGATCGTTGCGTCATCAGCGAAAAGAATCGTTTTATGAGGAGTTGTTGTTGGTAGCTCATTAATATATATTAGAAAGAGTAGTGGACCCAGAATGCTTCCTTGCGGTACCATAATTGTTTAACCTATATTCAGACCGGGTACACCGGTCGCAGCGGTGTTTGAGAAATATTTCACTGATATCCCTCAGTGGCGAAGCTAGGGCTCCAAACTAGGGCAAGTCCAAGATATGGTTTTGTTGTTTATAGCAGTTTTATAAAAATGTACCTTTTCTCTTTTTCGATTTTACCTTTTCCTCGCCGATTAGCACTTTAACACACTTCAATTCATCACAAGTCAAACACTATTATCCTCCATTTTCACTAAAAATCTATAAAAAAGCATAAATTTTCAACTCGCAATATTTATTCGCTCAAGTAAACACACAGAGTAAACATTGAAATGTGAACTGAACTTGCAAAGGTATCGCCCGCGCTTGGCTAATGACTAACTTCACACTAAAAGCCGGGCTTTTCGCTCCGTACAAATTTCTATATAAACAATCGTAGTTATATTTCATTATAGAACATTTTACCACAGGTTAGAAAGGGAGCGATCGTCTTCTCGAAAGTCCGGTAAAAGCCCACGCGTGCGAGAGAGACGACTAATTTTTATGACAACCTAATCGTGCAGTTTTGCCGCGTGTTGATGTTATAAGGCTATGACCTGTGTAGAAGCGCGCGGGAAATTTGATATAGTTTGAAACAGTTTACGAGTTATTTTATTAGTTGATATTATTGATTGAGCAGTTTGATAGGGCAAGCCCGGCTTCTCGGCTTCTATGGAGGCTTGGCTACCGATATCCCTATTTTGACAAGAGAGTCATTGAATACTTCTCCAACTGTCGCCGAGTCATTACTCAAACAGAATGTTAATACCTGTTTAAAAGAATTTAGATTTGAAAAAGTATTACCACAGGATATTATAAAATATTTCAAAACCCTTGATGTAAAGAAAACCGTAGATTTATAGGGGATTTTCATTACAGTTATTGCATCCATAATATATTTAATTGCACCTCATCTTGCTATTATTTTTAATACTAGTATCAAATCTGATATGTTTCCTGATTTAATGAAAAATAGTAAAGTAATACATTTATTTAAATCTGGTAGTATATTGAACCTCGCTAATTTAGACCTATTTCTGTACTATCAATTTTTGAAAAATAATTTTAGATTAAATGTTTTTTTTTTTTAATGAAAATAAATTACTCCATAAAAATCAATTTAGTTTCACAAGGGGTCGCTTGACGACTGACGAAGGTGTTGAGCTTATGAAATATATTTTCAATGCCTGAGGAATTCACAAGATGCCTTAGGTATTTTATTAGGTGATCTTTCCAAGGCTTTCGATTGTGTTCATCGTGAGATATTAATCAGGAAACTACAACATTTTATTTCATATTTAATTAACAGAACTCAAAAAGTCGGTATCAATGGTAAAGGTTCCTCCGGATCGGTAATATCAATGGGCGTTCCTCAGGGCTCGATTCTTGGTCCATTCCTGTTCTTAAATCTTTATTAATGACTTACCTTATCTTGTAGAGGACAATCACGATATAGTATTATTTGCTGATGATACCTCTTTAATTATCAAACTCAAACGACAGTCAATTAATTTTGACAATTTAAATAATGCTCTATCGAAATTAGTACATTGGTTTAACGCCAACAATTTGCTCTTAAACAGCAATAAGACAAAATGTATTAAATTTACAATACCTAATGTTAAACATTCAAATACCAATGTACTCTTAAATGCGGAGGAGTTGAGTCTTGTGGATATCACTGTTTTTCGTGGTATTACTATTGACGCGGAGCTTCACTGGGCGCCCCATATATCTAAATTAGCAGGCAGGCTTAGTTCTGCAGCATATACTGTAAGAAAGATTAGAAGTTTAGACTTTTTTTTTTGGTGAGCCAATGTTGAGACAGCTAGATTAGTTTATTTTAGTTACTTTCATAGTGACATCTTATGGAATTTTGCCATGGGGTAATGCGACTGACATTGAAAGGATATTTGTTTTGCAAAAAAGAGCCGCACCGGCGATTTATAACTTAAATTGTAAAGAGTCTCTTAGAGAAAAAATTAAAGAAATAAGTATATTAACTTTGGCATCGCAATATATTTATGAAAATGTAATGTATGTACATAAAAACACAAATAGCTTTGATAAGAATAAACATGTTCATACCTTAAACACTAGGCAAAAACATAAGCTTGTAATAACAGTTACTAGACTCCACAGAATTAGTAATTCATTTATGGGGCAATGTATACGCTTTTACAACAAAATCCCAGAAAATGTACAAAATAAGCAAGTTTAAATGTTTTATTAAAGAAAAATTGTACAAAAAGCATTATTATAATATCAAAGAATACATAAATGAAAATAACCCCTGGGAATGAGGTGATGGTTCTATTAAAATTCATTTAAAAATTGTACAAACAAAATTATTGTAAAGTGAAATATGTTTAAAAAAAGTCCCGTGTGTTTTATTGTTATTCCCAGGACAGAGGTATTTTCCGGGCCAGTGGTAAATGGAAAAAATGACTTTCAATAAGTATTATGTAATAATCTATATTGAATAAAAAAATATATATTGTATCTTATATTTCTTATCAAACACAAATTGTTTGGTAAGAAATATAAGATACAATCAAAATAAAAATAAATTCTTATCGTACTTGGCTTGTAAGATAAGTATTTTGGTGTAAATTCTATCGATTATACCTGTATGAGAGACTACTTCTACTCCAAAGATTTAGGGTCTTGAGTATAATGGCAGTTAAAGTCGCTTCTTGTTGTATATGTAGGTGAAGCGGGGTTAGCTCCAGCATAGCCTCTAAGGCTGCTATTGGTGTAGTCATTTTATTGTTTTAATCTGTATTAACCTTTATTTTGACGTGACAACGTCTTATAAATTGGTTTGCCGGGTGACACTTCAACGTTAGGCGTTACGCTCCGCTCACGTTATGCGCTCACAATGAGAGCGAGTGAGAGGCACGCGTCCCTTCCACTCGGGCATGGTTAGCCCGCCTAAGAGCGAGAGAGACAGACATAATAAAATTATTTTACCACTCAAAGTCGTTGTCACGTAAAACTTTCGCCCGTATACCGACTTTACAGGCAACCAATTTTTTTTTTTAATAAAAGCTCATCAATGAAACCCACATTTTCCATACCACACGAAACATTGATAATATTTTAAATTACTTCATAAAAAATAAATAAAAAAGAATAGTTAACATAACACCTAGAAAGTGTACACTGTGACCCCACCCTTGCCGCCGGCTATTCACTACGGGCCCGCGGACTTCGCTATGCGACAAGCCAATGGCTACATACAATGCGTGTTTCATGTGACATTCATAAACATCCTACGAAGACGAACGAGTGATGATTATGTAACTTGTGCAAAGCACAGCAAGTAATTTATTTATATCCAGGGTGCGTATACTAACACTGCGCAATGCGTCTGTGTGACTAGAAAATGTCAATGTGGGTGTTCTATAACAAGTTCCCACGCTTATGGACTACGGTCTTAATATTAAAATTAAAATAAATTACATTCGATCGACTACCAGAAATTTGTTATTATTCTAAAGAAAACGTGATTGTGAATAAACAAAAAGTTATGATGTCACTATATTACATATACCTCAGAATTAAGAAATTAGCATCAGTTGCATTAATAACTAACAAATTGCAATAATCATACCAAAGGAATGTCACATAGATAAATAATTTTGTTACGAGTACTTAATGCTTAAAATTTAATGTTTCAACACTATATTATTAATAATACTGGGATTACAATCTAACTCTAAACTGTACCGCTAAAACACTATTTTATACATTATTGCTATTGGTTGCGTTAATTTATATTTTTTTAGAGTAAATTTATAATTTTTCTTCGTACCTTTATGTACATAAGTCCGTTAAAGCACTAACGTGGCATAACCATTCAGTCTAAATTATTTAATTTAGCCAATTAATTTAAATACTGAGTAGCGCAGTAATATGACAAATTGATAAATTGCATCTGATCGACTGATATTAACATGTTAATCATTTTCAGTTATAAAGATCAATTTGTGCCAATTCTGGAGAGCTGCGAGTGTCTCGCCTGTAAAAAGCATACCCGTGCGTACATTCGTCATTTACTAAATACAAGAGAAATGTTGGCATCAGTATTATTAAGCATGTAAGTGAAAACAATATTTTATTTATTATTCTCTAATCTAAGGGACTTTTATAAAATAATATATTTCTGTTTTTTTTTACTATTCTAAGCCAGTGCTTAACTACAATCCTACCTGATGGTAAGTGGTGATGTAGCCTAAGATAGTGAAGTGCACTGACATAACAAATGCCTATTCACTCTTGCCTTGAAGACACCCACATTGTGATCGGGTGGAAAGACAGATGCTGGCAACTTATTCCACTCCTTTGCTGGACGCATGACGAACGGTGTAGCAAACCGTTTGGTTCGAAAGGGTGGAGACTGGCCGAACGTCTGGTTGTCTGATGGTGGAAGGGAGAGGGAGGAATTAAATTATGCAATTCCTGCGCACACTCTCCGAAATGCATCCTGTAGAAAACCGAAAGGCTTGCTATTTGGCGCCTGTATTCGAGGCTGGTAAGATTGGTTTTAACCAGATTCGGGTCACCAATAAGCCTCTTAGCACGCCTTTCCATTGAGTCCAAAGCCGCTAGGTGGCATTTTGCAGCACCAGCCCATATATGGCAGCAGTACTCAATGCACGTCCGTTGCGCTTTATATAAAGTAAGCAGCTGTCCCGGCGTGAAGTACCGCCGCATCCTTGCAAGGACTCCTAGCTTCCTTGCAGCTGCTCTGGCCTTGGACTCAATGAACCGCCCGAAGTTCAGGTTTGAGGATATCTCAACCCCCAACAACTGAAGACGGTCGGTGTATTCCAGTGATACGTTTCGGAAAGAAGTAGCCAAGGTGAGCTGGCTCCTTTTTGCAGTGAAGAGACACAATTGTGTTTTGAAGGCGTTGAATTTCACAAGATTGGTATCGCCCCATTCGGAGACTGCCTGTAGTGTGAGATTCACACGCTCAACCATAGCTTCTCTTTCGGACTGGATTTGATCCCGACTGGCCCGAGGACTTGGTTGGTATCTCTCCACGACTGTGCTGTGGTCTGCGTACCCATAGATACCGGGCATAAGCAGCAGGAAGAGAGTTGCGGAGAGAACGGACCCCTGAGGAACACCGGCGTTAGTCGCCACAGCCTTACACACCTTTACCCAGTCAATCAGACCAGGGGATAAGTCGTACGCTGGAAGCTTACTCAAAAGGCTAGCGTGCCAAAATCTGTCAAAGGCCTTCGAGACATCAAGGGAAACAGCTAGTGCTTTCCCACTGTTCTCGAGTGCCTCGCCCCATATGTGCGTACCATACGCTAGAAGGTCCCCAGCTGACCGAGCAAAATGTTATATGAAACTAGCGATCCGCCCCGGCTTCGCCCAGGTGATTTCTGTATCTCGACAACAGCGCCACCTATCAGATTAAATTGTAAATCTAAACCATTCTTGAATCAACATAATCATACACACAAAATTTCATCAAAATCGGTCCAGCCCTTTAAGAGTTCAGTTACATATGCACGGACAGAAGAATTATGTATATACATTGAACTATTATGTACTAAAGTACTAGAACAGACACGTACAACAAAAACCGTGCGTCAGTGGAAGGACGCGTTGTCATTAGAGTAGTGGTTGGCATAAAAGTGTTAATAATACCTATTTAATATTGTAGATTGTCATTATTACGTAAATTTAGGTATATGGAAAATAAAACTACACAGATAATTCAAATTATTAATACTAACAATACAAATTATTATTAATTTCCTTTAAATAATATAAGTTTTGTGAGCTTTTGCCATTTGCTCGTATAATCATTCGTTATCTTTGCCTCGTGGTGCAACCTTACAGTTGTATATTTATTTATTATAGCACGAATCAGATGAACTCCATGATTTAATGTAGAAAGTTGATCAAAATAATGATCAAGTAAACAAGTGAATACGTCTTCCTCAACGAAACATTGTAATGTTTTAGTTGTAATATAGTTGTAGTCGTATTTAGATGGCAGGCCTTTCTCGCCACTGCATCGAATTTAACGACATCATCCATCGTTAGTGGAGTAGCATAAACCACCCATATCTTTTATACATATGAGTTTATGAGTGATGTTGAAGGCTGAAAATAAAATAAAATATTTATTTTTCATTGAATTTAATATAACTGGTTTAATCTTATGCGTTAATAATTATAAATTTACTACTATGGCATCGGCGAAGCCTCTATAGAAGCCGAGAAGCCGGGCTTGCCCTATCAAACTGCTCAATCAATAATATCAACTAATAAAATAACTCGTAAACTGTTTCAAACTATTTCAAATTTCCCGCGCGCTTCTCTGTCGCTGTCGCTGACCTGTTCTACACAGGCCATAGATTACTGTATATACACAGGCCTTATATCGTCAACACGCGGCAAAACTGCGCGATTAGGTTGTCATAAAAATTAGTCGTCTCTCTCGCACGCGTGGGCTTTTACCGGGCTGTCGAGAAGACGATCGCTTCCTTTCTAACCTGTGGTAAAATGTTCTATAATGAAATATAACTACGATTGTTTATATAACAATTTGTACGTAGCGAAAAGCCCGGCTTTTAGTGTGAAGTTAGTCATTAGTCAAGCGCGGGCGATACCTTTGCAAGTTCACTTCAATGTTTACTATGTGTGTTTACTTGAGCGAATAAATATTGCGAGTAGAAAATTTATGCTTTTTTATAGATTTTTAGTGAAAATGGAGGATAATAGTGTTCCTTGTGATAAATTGAAGTGTGTTAAAGTGCTAATCGGCGAGGAAAAGGTAAAATCGAAAAAGAGAAAAGGTAAATTTTTATAAAACTGCTAAAAACAACAAAACCATATCTTGGGATTGCCCATGTGAGATACGCGTAGAACTTGTCAAGGCCTTTCATGAGGCGCTAATTTAATAGAAATAGAGGTGAATATACTATAAAGTTTAAAAATATTTCGCGTCGAATTAGCTACTCTTCGACGTCAGTATGAATTGAGCCTAAGATTTAGTAGAAACTACTTAAAAACGACTTACCGATAATAACACGGTGTTTTTATCATATGGTATAGCAGTTTTCTTAAGATAAACTCGTCCTGTTTTTGTATAATGCTTATCCTCCTCCTTAAATTGCAATGAACATAATATATATGTATGAGAAGTCGGAAGCCATGTTTTTTCATTCTGATTATTTTGGACAAATTTAATCCACGCTTCTCTTTTCTCATGTCCCGGCCGTAGAAACCTTCAAAAACAAGTCTTTATTTTAATAAAAGTCACTATTTATTTAATCTATTCTACACAATATTCTTTCCATCCGTTGAGGTGTTGTCAAACGCATTCAAATTAGTACCTAATAAAAAAAAACATCACATACTGTATGGTACATAGATAAAATTATTTTACGAAGTAAAATAGTTAATCATAAATAGTATCTCTTCGTAAACTACACTTGTACTATTGAAATCTATGAATAAAGTGATAATGATAACTGAACAACAAAATAAAAGTATTGCGTATCTGCGTCTTCTATTTTCATTACTCTATAATTTGTACTGCAAAATGGCGTCCGCGGGAACTTGCTACTCGTAGGCGTTGTTAAATTGCGAAAAATATTATATCAAAGAGTTTTAAACGTATTAATATCTACTTACCGATGAAATGTTAAACCATCAATTTTTTGATGTTCTCGTGTGTTTAGAACAGTCTTTAAGCACACAACCAGGCATTTTTACGACAGTACAAAATACGACTCGTCGCTACGAGCGTTGGATACTCACTGGAAAGTTGCGGTACAGGGTACCGCAACGCGTTGCGCAAAGTCATGCTTTGCGGTGTCCTCTCTAGTACGTTAGTACATAATATCTCAATGTGTATATAAAGATTATCTTTAACCTTTATCTTACTTGTTTATCTGAATGATCCTTCGTATATTTATACAAATTATACGCCTTTAAAAGGAATTATAACTAAAACATTACAATATTCCAGTTGTACATGATTATATTACTTTTTGTTTCAGACATAACCTTTATCACTTTGATCAAATGTTCTACCATGCTCGCCAACATATACTCACGAACACTTTCGAAGTTTATAAAAAACATATCATCAAACAATATGAATCGCACAGATCCTTAAAACTGAAAATGGACATAGCTGAAACTGAACCAGACCATTCTCTGCAAGTGAAGAAAAAAAGTAAATTGGTTGAAGAAGTAACCAATAATAATTATAAGGTTAATTGTAATAGTATTTAATTTACCAACAAGCGGTAGCAGTATTATGTTTTAGTATTGTAATGAAAACGCTTTGATATGCTTTAAAAAGCAACCACTTAATAATTGATTTATTGATCGATTAATGCCAGGTTTCTATACTTAAAAAAACTTTTTGTTTCACCACACACAAATGCATGAAAACCCCTTTTATAAAACAAAACACTCGTTCAACAACTTACAAATTGCTTAAAGTTGTTTCATTTCGAGTCAAGTTTAGTTAGCGAACGAATAGTTTGTAATATAAACTTCTTACATGCACTTCGCCTCGTATGTAAAACGAAACGGTTTTAAAATATACGAGGTGGACGTATGTGGTAACAACTTGGCAAGCTTATAGCCAATTTAAAAATGTAGCGTGCTAGTAAATGTGTCCAACACATTATCCAGTGAGAATAGTTAGTATAAAAAGTACAACTTACAAACATTTCCATTTTTAATTTATTATGCTATTTAATAATTTTTAAAATTAATTTATTTAGTTTAATATAACAAGTTCAATGTATAGTTTTATGTTAAAAATAATTGTATGTTAATCAATAATTAACAGGAACCATGTGATAATTATGAAAGTTTTGTGTTATTGTACCAAATATTGCAAATTAGCCAATTTTTGTTTTATGCATCACTTTTACTCAGTAGCTTAGTACTGTAGTAGTATACTGTGGTAGTAATGTAGCACAAGGTGCACTATTTGTTTGTGTATTATTAAGTATTGTGGTGGTATAACTCCAAGACCTTTGTCACTTTCTGTATATAATTGGAGGAAAAAAAACAAGTGTATGTTTTTACAAAACCTTTCCATGTGAGTGGTACGAAATAACTGTATCATAACACCTTATACAAATCTACTACCTCATAATATTATCCCGTAGGTGTAAAAGGCCAATAGAACTAAATAAAACAGAAGATGGGTGGCATCTTCCTGATAACTCAAAAAAAACTGGAGTTGCTAAGCCAAGCGTGGCAGAGCTGTGATAAGCTTCCCCTCTATGAGGCAATCTATGGGGGTGGCCTATGTTCTGCAGTGAACTTTTAATAGGCTGTAATGAAATGAAATGAAACATCTTGTTGACTGGTACGAGTAGGATTGTCTTGTTGTTAGAAAAATTTATTATTCTTAGTAACGCGTGGCATTAAAGAATAGATTGCGGAAAGTACTTACAGTATGGGTATGGACAGCATAAAAATATTTATTTGCGGTCATACTCACTATTAAAATAATATTTTATTAATTAATAACTTAAGAGAAGATTTTAAGTAATTACTGTGTTAACTTTTATTATTAACAATAATAAAACAAATAACAATACCAAATAAAAAAAAGAACAATCGGACAGCGAAGACCGACTTCAAATTCAAATTTCAAACCATTCAAACTGATTTTGATTTTCCAACCGTTTTTCTCGTCGTAGGGTGAAACAGAGATGCAAATAATGTTCGAGTGAGATAGCAGGAGATCGGACGCCATTTATGATTCTACTCTTTATTGGCACGCGTTTCGAAAATTCTATGTTTTAAATGTGATGAAAATATTAAAATATGTAAGCTTTTGCACAAGCAGATAAATTAAGAAAAGTACGATTTCTGTTACACAAGCACAGACTGCAATTATTCTGTTAATGTAGTATAGGACACAAGAGAACTCTGTTTAGTTGAGGATATGTGCATATTCTATAACAATTTTTGTTTTTAACCGACTTCAAAACAAGGAGGTACTCATTTCGACTTTTTTTTTATGTGTGTTACTTCAGAATCTTTTTCTAGGTGAACCGATTTTAATGATTATTTTTTTTTATTTCAAAGCTGGTGCTTTTCATGTGGTCTCATATAAATATGATCAAGATCTGACCAGTAGTTTTTGAATTAACCGTAATAATGCGTATTCAATTGACTTCGACTACATTGATGATATCCTCTTTTTATTTATATTGAAGTATTTTAACACTTTTCTAAGTATATGTATCTTACAATCTTATATTCTCTTTAAAGGATGCTATACTTATTTGCAATGGCTACTATAACGTGTAAAATTTTCACATTTCTGATAAATATTTTTTAAATACTAGCAACGCGAATAACATTATTAATATTCCCGTTAAGCATTCGAAGTTAGCTATAAGTGCTTGTGCAGTTCACTTCACCCACGACTTTAGTTTGCAGTCCGTACCTTTTTACTATTAGACTAAGAGAACTGAATTTGAAGAAGAAAAATAGTTTTCCATGGAAAGGGTTAAATTGTAATTGTATTGCTATTGATTAATTTACCTCGCTTTAGGATTTTGTCTTTTTGACACTTTTTTGTTTTTATATTAAAATATTGATGACTACATTTTGTTTTTCAAAGAAACGTTAAACAAATTCAGTGTTGTTATTTTCTCTCTGACCTGTAAATACTGACCTGTAATCTTTGCCATATTGCAACGATATCGTCTGGGATTTTTTTTTCAATTTCCCAGGTGAGTCTAAAATGAAAGGGTAACATACTTTATATGTTTATATGTTGACATACAGTAAACTAAGAAAGTTGCTAATAGCCCTCCTCCATTTAGTCCAGTCCATCAGTATTTTAGGCACCCACTCTGTAAGTATAAAGTTGTGATCAAGGAATTCTTAGCTACTTGGCTTCAGGTTGCCTTGGCCTACAAAAAAAAACCGGTGCAAAAATAATGTTGCTACGTAACTATTGCACAAACTAATAACAAGCGTTGCTTAGTGTGGTCCACGCGCTTCGACGTTATTAAAGAAACTCCGTCGCTAATGAAAATAGGGTTATCTTCTCTTATTCGTCCAGAACCGATTCATTGTGTCATTCATGTTATTTTTTCTGTGTGGCCTTTAAAAATCGTTATAACTCGCTCGCTTTTCGGAAGATTTATTCAGAACAAAATATTCATTATTTTGCAAGTAATTCACGCCTACAGCCTTCGTTTCTGAATATTTTGTGAATTTAAATTTTTTAGGGGTTGACACAACCTTTTTCAACTTGTGGATGGCACGCTTTTTCACTGTGTGGGTTTTTAAATCATGTTGTGGAAAAATATTCCCTAATAAGTAACAAATAATAGCACTCATCGCGATCGCCCAAGAGCTCAAGTTGTAAACAAGTTTCTGGAACGTCTCCTGTTAAAAAACATAATGCGTTTGTCTTATGGTTTAATTTTGCTTAAAATGGTTAAACTGCCGTCTTATTATTATCAGTTATCATGTGGTCCAATGGACCTACGAAGTATCATGTGCTCTTGTGGTATGGTATAAGGTTTATTTTTGCTTGAAACAATTCGAACGCATAAAAAAGTTCGCAAAAAAAATGGAGCCTATTGTTCGTCCGCCGGCCGGCCGGCACAGCGCCGGCTCATCTAGCTATTGTTTTTTTCCTTTTGAAAACACTTTTGTTTTGCTATCCTTACTAATCAGACGTCCTGACATTAAGTTTTGTCGTCATCAATCTCCGTCTCAGGAATATACTTGCAGTTTCGATTTAATTCTAAAAAAATGAAAAATCATTGCTATGTTACATACAATAATATTATTATTATAAGACGTAAATTTCCCATAGAACACGCAGCACAGCTAAGCCATATTGAGAAGTCTCCGCGGTAACTTCAGTATCGTAGAATAGTCACATTTTCGCCAAATAATAACATTTGTAAATATCAATGAATAATAAACTTTATTTTTTCCAAATGAAAGTTCTTGATTCTTTGATATTTACAAACGTTATTATACAGTGAAAATTTAATTTAATAAAAACCAAGGTTTTTCAGGGTGATTTAGATGTACCTACTTATTTAAAAGAAAAAAAATTAAAACAAAAATAGTACAAAAGGTTTGTAACATCTCTCATCGATTTCAAGGAAAACATCTAGAAAAACATGTAGTTAGCCATTTAAAACAAGTATCCTACCGTTTGCAACTGATGTTTGATGTCAACTAAACTTTATCGGGTCTAAACAAGTAAAAAAAGCATAAAAAGGATTTCTTTTACACATGGCTGATGACTCAATAGGCGTGTCATCAACGTCTATGGCGCTTGATACGAGAGGCGTGTCAAGAAATATTTGTTCGCCGCCACAGCTAGAAGTTTTCGAAAATTGATGTCGCAACGTATCGGTTAAGTATACCTAGCCATTTAGCAAAGAAGCACAGGCGGTGTTATTGGCACTATACCAAACATTATTTAATCTGTGACTATACCCACTGCCCATTCGGGAGTCGGGAGGAGAGGTGCCTCCTGCCACTCCTGCCTGCTTGCTAGCTTAACATTTTCAGTCCTACTTAATATTTGTCTTATTTTTTTACTAAATTTGGTTTTTACCATAGTTATTGTAGGCATGTTTATTTCATCACCATTATTATTATTATTTGGTATAATTGACTTACTCGAAGCGTTCGACGTAATTTTAAGCAAAATTAAAAATATTGGCGACCGTCCCAGGTCAGGACATAGAGGAATATCAAGTGATAGGCTTTCAGGGGACTGAGTTTATTATTATAAGAAAATAAATCATAATCAAATTACTTTTATGCTCCACTGTATTTTCTATTTGTTTTGTAATCAGGATTGCCCATTTTGGCCACTCGCTGATCTAAAGGTTGTATCCCACCTTTTTTTAGAAAAATTATATTAGGAACAGTGAATATTGTACGTGGTAGAGCCATGCTGCAGCTATATTACTGGTATAGTTGTAGCACGAATGTGTCGTCTCGACCGGGGAAGCTCTCACAGAATACCAGCGTAAAATAGCAGCTTAACGCTGCTGTGTTTTGTATGGTGAGTGTAGAGAACCGGAGACCATTTTTACTGGAAACATTCCATAGCATTCCATCTTAGTCCTCACGGGTGACAACGCATCTGCATTTTGATTCTTAATCGAGGATAGATGTAGATGTCTATGGGCCACAGTAACCATTTACCATCAGATGGACTGTGTGCTCGTTTGTCCCCCTTATGTTATAAAAAAAAGGAATTATAGAATGTAACATAGTAGAGAAAGAGTAGAAGTAAAGAGAAAAATAAATACAGTTTCCACAATGTCAGCTTTTCGCCAAATAGCAGTGCATGCATTACTCACCGCTGTATTCCGGTCTGAATGGCATTGAGAGCCAATATAATTGCTTACAGACTGTGAGGCATTACATCAAGTCCTCAGAGGTGACAACGCATCTGTAGCTTTTGTTTGAAGTTGGATGCAAATGTCCAGACTTCATTAGGCACCTAGCATCATGTAGACCAGGGATTCCCAAACTTTTAAGATACTCACCAAATCTCTTTTATTTTATGGAACCCCACATCAAATTATTTAATATCATAGCAGTGTTCTCGCTAACTACCCCGTACCTTACATAAGTTTTTATATAAGAGTAAAGGGTTCTTCTCATCACATACTTTGCGCTATTTCAAAATAATATTTGTACTACGTATGAAAATATTTAACAAGCAAAAATAAATAATTTGGTGACTTTTCCACGGAACCAAAGTTTAAAATCTCTGAGGTAGACTGTAAGTTCGTTTGTAACTTCAGTTTTATAAAACAAAACTACAAGGTGATTTGAAGGCGGATTTTTCCAACCACAATTTTGGAAAAATTTAGTCTTGGAATAATCTGAAAATGTAGTTCGCAGAAGATCGGACGGCCTGGTTAAGCTAAGCTGGCTAAGCGTTTGGCTGTAACGCTACGCTCCGTGGCTTCGAATCCCACAGGACAAATGTTTGTATGACCTACGACTTACAAATAATTGTTTCTGTTAAACGTTTTTTGATATGTAGGGGCGCTATTCATTTCTCACGCATGACAGTGTAACATTATTTTTAATAGGGATTTCGGGATTAGTCTCGTAATCCTCTTTAGGCCAGATATTCATTTAACTAGGTATCAATACCAATCGAGGAATATTTAAAGTTATAATAAACTATGTTGAGCAGGTGATGATTTGAGTCCATTGAGGGCTTAGCTATGTGTTTGCTGGTCAATTATAATGATGAAAATAGAAGTTATTAATTTTAGTTGCTATACAGGGTTATTTTACAATAACCGACCAAATTTGCAGAGAAGTTTCAGAATAAGTAATGTAGGCAAATGGATAAGTAATGTAGGCAAATGGTGAAGCAAAATTAATAAAAAAATCTAACATTGTCCTTTTTATCTTATTAATTTAAAATGCTCTGATTTTACTGCGCACGCACACATTCGTAAGGGTCGATCGGTAGGCAAAAACTTTGTTGCCCATAAATCACATTCAATTAGAAATAATTTCAAATACAGGTAGAAACCTTACTCGTATTTTCAAAAACTGCAATAACGGTATATCGTTATTTATATATTTAAACAGTTAAAAATTAGGCTACTCTTTGAAAAATAACCCTGTATATAGCTATACACTAATACTAACATATTTAGTCTAGTGTGGCACCAATGACTGGTCTGAAATAATCCTTTGAAATAAATATTAAAAGAAAAAATGTTCTCGTTGCATAAAACATCTAGTTTTTGGGGTAAGTAAAAAAAAATCCCATAACACATTTTACATTATATTTTACTGACAATATTATTTACACAATAGTTTGGTGACCACTCTTACTGAGCTATATCGTATGAAATGTGCATCAAGTATTAAAATGTTTGTAATTGCATTACATTACCGAATACATTTATAATTAAAGTAGAATAAGAGGATTTGGCAGGATTTTCTTTGATTGAATCACATTTCCGATTTAAAAGCGACTGCTACTAATAAAATACATAGTTAAATATATTGGATCGAAAAACACAACCTTCACATAAAATATATAAAAATTGCAAACTGTATTAATGATATAACACTCTCCATATAGTATATTGAAATAAATACAATTGCTCGTTAACCTCCATCACTTATTTCTACCACAAATTTCTACAAGAACATTTCAAAAGACATCAATTTCTTGGCGGAAGTACTTTAAAATTTGGCACAGTTATTACAGCTTTGCAAATAGTCTACTTGTCTATATGTAAAACATCGATAAGCAAATTTTAAAACACTAATTTTAAATTTTTATAAATAATAAATAAGTACAAAGATAATGTGCAGATAAAGAAATAAAAAAAAAAAAAAATATACTTTTTAAAGCATAATTTTAACATTTTTATATAAAAATACAACGTAAAATTAATATTGTGTGCATCTTGTTAATTTCTCTAATAAGTACCTTTATCTACAAGATGTAAAATTTGAATATCATATTCGAATTTTAAATTATTTTGATCAACAGATCTTATATTATATTACAACATATTCCCTAACTAAATCTGATTACAAAATGTATATTTGATTTAAATAATGATAATGAGCTGGATATTTATCGCTTTTTACAACAATCGATTGATGATTTTATACAATTCATATTATAATAAAAAATTAGAATATAAAACGTATACTTTATTCTATTAATTTGCGATACGAAAGCAAGATCTCAGTTTAAACAGAAGAATATTAATTTCAACTCATACCTTTTGACATTAATGCATACAAATAATATGATCGAAATTTTGAGATCCTTTTTAGCATAAGACGCGGCAAACACAACTTGGCATTGTTGCACCAGTATTCTTTGCACTTATAATGGTAGCAATTTATCCGATTCACTACGAAAACATTTACTATGTACCGTTCACTGGTTTAATACACTACTTTCGAGTACCACACGTCCTTCTTTTTCTTTTCACATTTAATGATATAATAACATATTTAGTGCCAGCTCTAGCACTATACATAGTCATTAGTACCGGGTGTGTTAAGTGGTTCTTGTGCCTGAAAATAAAAGTTGCAATTGGTCAATAATATTCATTACATTAAATGTCATTAAAGCATTCAATGATGGACAGTCTACCCTAAGTTTTAGGACTTGTCGTGATCGTCACGCTGGGCAGGTAAATGGCGATCGTAATAGTGAAGGCAATTTTATTTTTGAAGTTTCTCGCCATAATGTAAATATTTTAAGCTAAGGAATGGCTAAGAAACGTGTTCCCTAAGAAATATACATTAAGAATTTTGCTCTATGGTATTCCAGATAGATGTTAAAATTCCTTCGGGGACTTTAATGACAAACAATCGGACGACATCCGTAACGAAGATATTGTAGAATCACATTAACCAACACATTAAGCCCAACAGATCAGTAAATTGAAATGAAAATAGTCGGGCCCTTTAACACATTCACTGTTCGGTTTCCAGACACAATAGTAAGGACAAGAGCAATGTACCATAATATGTGGCTCTTGGGACAGGAGATTTTGGTTAAAACCGATGTACAATATACTGAAACCCTTTATAATAGTAACGAGACATATCAGTTCCCAAGTATGATAGTTATATCTTTTTACCGCGCTTTTACTAGCTTGGTATGTATTTCGTTTCATCCCATTCAAAAGGTCGGATTGATTTGAAACTTCGCACACTTATCAAGGACCGTTTACAATGCAATCATTTCAATAGTTTGTCCCATTATCCTTGCCAGGATCCTCAGGATTTGCAATTAATTAGGTAAATGGATAATAGAGCGTCCCATTACTATAGACGAGCGTGGCGACCTGGTAAGACATGCAAGGGAGGTTGATGTGTGGCTTAGAACCGTGTTTTGTGGCATAGTAAGGAAGTCAATGTTCAGCAGTGGATTTGTCTTCCTAAGACTTCAGTGGAGAGTATGTGAGCATTTGGCGTAGCAGAGCTCTACTCTCTCTCGTTTCTATCGATGTCTGCTTCTTGTCTATAAAAACTACATGTTACTGTAGCGTGGACCTCAGTAGGCTATCAGTTGCCTGGATCGGCCAATCCTTGGTTTCTCTTTATTTCTTCTCTTTTTTCTTACACTGTTTTACTGACTGACCTATTATTTGACTCAATTATTCATTGATGATGTTACTTTACTGCTAGCTTGATGTAAAGATAGCAGAGTAACTTGTTTTTTGTAAAACCGGTTATACACCTACAAGTCCCAGATAAATGTCAATTTTTTGCTGAATTTCACTGCTAGCTTGATAGAGCTGTGCGCGTATTTTTTTTGTATTGGCGCGTTCGGCTGACATTTTAAATACAAGAGATTGTGCGTCATGCTCGCCGAACGACGTGCCTCTGCAAACGCTCTCCACTGATGTCTCACCCTTATGAATGAAATGTAAGTGTTAAATGGAAACTACTTCCGACTTCTACATAATCGACATACTTACCAATAAAACATTCTCGCATGGCATTGCATGAAAAGTAAAATTGCTCAGCAGTAAATCATTTTCAAAATGACCACATTACAATTGACAAAATTAACAGCTATTCAAAGGGAATATTTACAACATTAATCTAGATTTAAATACTTAATCAATTTGGCATCTATCGTGTAATACTGATACGGTAAAAATGTTGGCACATCCATTCTGCCATAATTCTTAACACTAAACGAAAATATTCTCTATAAATTCCTTAAAATGATATCTAATACATATAACTCTAAATACATCGAATTTAAAATGTCTTAGGCAGACTTTGCATACGTTTAATGTATTTTTATCCTATAGAGTTGCTATGTACAATACATTCTGGCCAAAAACTTTCGGGGTCTTGTATTCATTGTACGTAAACATCGGTAGAGGTGTTTGATAGTTTATAACTAATATTTTAGTAGTTTAAAAATATAAGAAAATCAATGCAGATTCGGCGATCTAAAACACTGACTTAGTAATCGTCTCCATAAAGGAGGGTAGAGTTAAGTTTGCGCGACTTATCTAAGACTATTTTGTATATTGAGCGTGCATTCCATAGCGGTAAGCGCTCTCACCTCTTCACCGACGGTGCTCGGGTACAACTTGCTTCCTGGCGCGTACCCATTCTGTTCCAATGCGAATTGATTCTCCGTCGTCTTCCTGTACACTGGATTGTCGAAATTCATAGATGTAACGTTACGGTGCACGTAGTGACGGTACATAACAACTGCGATCTGCGAAAATAAACAATAATTTTGCTAAAGTTCTTTTAGCGTAAATGTCAGTTTTCGAATAACTATCATTAGGGCCATAGCCCGTAGCTAGAGCAGAATTTATAGTAAGGCGATAAAAGGCCTTAAGTATATTTGATTTGTCAAAGTAAACCTGTTAAACGAAATTGCTGAATTTAAGCGGAAAAATATGACATCATGTAATGTTTCAAAGTGAAAATCAAAATGTTAAACTACAATTAAATATTAATTTGAATACTGCGGTTATCCCAGTTAGCCCAGTAGAGTAGCATGGGTTGCTGCTATCCGGGGCAGTCAAAGCCAAAATTTCAGGTACTATATCACAGGAAGTAAGGATTTATGATTTCAATTTTTAGATTTAAAATATAGTTATAAATCTTAGAATAGTTACGCATACTCAAACTTATAAACATTGTATGGTATTTATTATATTATGCAAATAAATAAATATGTGAATAGTTAAGACGAACTTAAATTATCATCTTCAACTATATTTGGTTTATCTTTCTTTCAAATACGAGAGATCGTCAAAGAACGTCAAATACATTAAGTACATTAGCAAGCTATAGGTATTAGAAGTTATGGGCAAATTAAATTAGAAGATGCTAGCTGAGGTAAAATAATTTAAACGTTGCAAAAGTTTTAAATTCGGAATCTATTTTCTTATTTTCCCCAAGCCCTCGCCTAGCTAAGGCCCTGCAATCGATCGGTTATATTAATTAAAAATGTTTATCGTGTTATATAAGTGACTATATTTTAGGAGTACCCACATTATTTTTAACTTAATGTGTGTGTATCTTTTTTCTAAGGTGTATAAAATGTATTAATGTATTGAAATTATTTTCTGTATATCTGTTCAACAGAATTTAACCCGGAGCTAAAGACGTAAAGTAGAATGTCCTTACGGAAAAAACACCATCTTCTTCCTTTTTTTGCCCTTTTGTTTGCGAAAACAAAACCAATTATAATATACTTAGTCTCACTTTTGTTTCACGGCTTCATTCTTTCCGATTTATTGTTAACGTATTGTAGTAGCACCTCCATGTACTAGGCTTCCCGTGCGTAGATACGTACACGTCGAATGAAGCCGTTGACATAATTGTCGTCGAACTTCACTTGGTAAGTTCGTTTGATATTCAATTATTATTATAAACGAGGAAACTTCAACCTTGTGAACCATAATAGCTTAGCTTTCTTAAGATTTCAAGAATTACCATTAAAGAGTCACCATGAAGGCTCCGTTTGTTCTTTTCTAGATATATCCATTGTTTGTAATTAATGACAATAAATTAATATAAAATGCATATGCTATAAATGTTTTTTATCAAAATTACCTAAAGACTATTTTGGCTTTGTCTCGCTTCATAAGAACCACGATGACAAATTGCGAAAATTGATGTCAATTAGTCCTCAATTACAGTATTTAAAGCAATTGATCGATCAATTATTGCTCTGATGCGATATCAGTTGCGTGTGCGCCGCACTGCACAGATGGGCTTTTGAAAGGTAATCAATTATAAACTGCCATACTGACGATGAGATGAATATTTAATTATCATTGTTATTGTTTTTATGCAATGGTGGGACTTGAAGAAATAGCTTGTTATGAATAATCGGTTTTGAAACGATTAATAAAGACTGATTGAACAGTGTTCATTGATGCAATACTATGTTTTCTTTATGAACAAAATGGACGATTGTTAATAAATAAATAAAATAAAGCAGTATGATTTACGTTAATGTCAACAATTAACCTATGAACAGTGGATGTAGTAATTCTGTGAGGCATTCATCAAGCTTACATTAAATTAAAGCGTTGTGAGCAAGGACACGAAAGCAAACGCAACTGACTGCGTGCGTAGAATATTTTTGTTTGTCATTGGATGGTGATATGTTCTATGAGTTCGACATACTTTCTATTTTCAAAAATTTACATCAGTTAATCTAAACTCAAAAGCCTATTACCTACGTAAACAGTAACTTGTTTAAAATTATTTTAAGACAAGTACGCTACATGAGAATTATATTTCACATTGTTGTCATTACTTAAAAATATGTACTTAAAATATCAGTCTTTTTTTATATTGAATTCGATCTTAACTAAAAGTTATTTGTATAAAGGATAAATAAATTATATCAATATCAGAAGGATTTTTGAAGTTCTTGAAGTATCTAGCTGACAAAATCAATCATATTTTCATAAAAGCATAGGAATAGGTAGTTAGTGACGTATTTTTTGAGATATTGAGGAATAATGGTTGCAACAAATGGTCATGGGGTCGTCTTTATATAATTTTTTAATAACACCGTTATAATTTTATTTTTTAATAAAATTAACTCGATTCTTAAAATCAAGAAAAACTGATGTCGTAGGTACGTTTATTTTTTTATGTCTCAATTGTTTTAAAGATTACCATACAATTCAAAATGTCTAATTATTATGTTTAACTTATTTTTAAAGAAATGTTTAGCATTTGAAAACTTGTTTATTCGTTACCTACTTGATTTTTTAAGAAGTTATTTAATTTGATTTTGTTTTGTAGAAGTTGTAGTTCTTTTGTTAAATATTTTATTTTATAAGTAATCTTAAACACACAAATATCTTAAACATCACTTTGTGCACGTAAAATATGTATTTTCCCATTTTTTCTATTCCCGTCTTATCATTTTATTATTTACCAAAATTTTTACCACGTTACGCGAACTCGGCACATGAGCGGTTAAGAATCAAAATGTGGATGCGTTGTTACCCCTAAGGACTAAGATGGAATGCCTCGTATCCAGTAAAAAGTGTCTCCGGTTCTCTACTCTCACCATATGAAACACAGCAGCACCCCGGTCAAGCTGACCCATTCGTACTACAACCATAATATAGCTGTAACATGGCTCTACCACATACAGGTGCAACAACAGGACAACCTTTCTGCAATGTAAGTAGTTGCAGTACCAGCCGAAGCAATTTGTCCAGCTAGTATACCTAAATGAAAAAGATATATCATAATTTAGATGCAAGACTAAGTATTAATAAGGCAGTGGATAGTTACCAATGCGGCTAGTATGACAACTCCTGTGATGACTGCAATCACGATGCCTGCAACGACGCCCGCATCACGGCCGCTGCTTGAGATTCCGGTGCCAGCTTTAGGAGTTTCTGGAACACCTAATAAAAATCCCAAATTACAAGCAAATTCATAATACTAGATAGAATACAAAATTAAAAACTTTATTTTCTTTGATATATGACTAAAACAAAAGTTTTATCTAATAAATTATTAAGATTTAATTTTTCAACACACAGGTATTTTAGTTGCAAGATAAACATGTTAAAACACACATTCTTAATTGTTAGACAAAACCACCACCAAGACGGATAATGTTAGCATAGATAATACAAATTTTATAGAATATAGACGTATAGTACCTACTTATGGAAAATACTTTTCTTTGGAGTTTTTACACAACGATAATATGTAAAATTGAAATAAAATTAAGTTTATCATGATAGTCTTTAAGTGGTTACATTTATTTATAACCAAGAACATTTTTAACTTTTAATTCAAAGAGATTTACTTAATAATGTGCAAGATTAGGCATAGTTACATATGTATATAGACAAGTATTAGCATTGTAGCATATTGTCTTAAGCAGGTTTTGTGACTTATCTACTTTTTAACATACTGATATATTATTTTTCAAAGAAAGTAATTTAGATGCTTATTTATAAATAATTTATGTCGTAAGGAAAGGTAATATAAAATTAACATACATAGGTACATGATTTTTAAATACAAAATTCTATGCTGTGCTAATATATGCTAATATGTGCTAGTACAAGGTCAAATTTCAACCAGAGCAATAGTAGTCTTTTTTATCCTATCAACAAATTTAAACATTAGTGATGATATTTTTAACTGTTTTAATATTGAGGCCATATTTATGCTTCTTATTTAATTTTAAAAATTCAATTGTTTTTGCTTATTTGCTCCTTAATTTTTTATTTGTGACAAAAAAGTGATATTTTTGCGAGATAGGATTGTAGAGGAAGGAAGTTTCAAACAAATGATAATAAAACACAATACCAGGAATACACAACAATTGCATGACAATTAAATGATGACTTAAAGCGTGAAGATCTTTATCCCACAGCCCCACACACATGACAAAGCCTAAATGTTGTATGTTACGGAGTTGTTTGATTTTAATTTAATTTCATAGAAGAATAGACTGTGTCATGTTTCAAATAGTTATAAAATTAAAGAAAAACTATAAAAGACTATGATTTGTTATTATACAAATTGAAAGTGGAAGTTAGATATAATTAAATATTATATAATAACATGATTCAAGCGCACAATTTTACACTGAATCTGTGTGTCTTCTCTATAAATATTTTGATAGAATAGTAATTTTATGTAATAATATTATATACTTTACCCTTAGTATTATATGTTATGGCATCTGGCAAAAATTGCCTCAGTCTTTCCAAATTGTAATGAGACTCTTTGGTGGGCTCTTCGGTTGCATCTGGTATCCTCTCCAGTGCAGCCCCCTTCAGAAATAGATCTATGAAAGGCTGATTTTTATGATCTAATTGTTTCTTGTCACTTTCCCAATACGCCTTCATTGGCTCAGTTTCTGTATTATGCGTGGGCGTAGGTTTTACCGCTTCCGGGTCTTCCGTCGCGTCTATTAAATCTCCAACAGCACGTCCCAACTTCAAGAGAAGGTCTAACCCTTCTCTTTTTAAATTTACCATATGTGTTGAAGGTATTTATTAATAATCCTGTTTCAAGAGCGTAAATCATCAGATTGTAAAGTAGAAACTTGGTATGCCCTGCAAATCATCAATGATTCCCAAGTTGAAGACACACAGATATTGGATGCACATTCACTGAACCACGATGTTAGTAGATATTGAGAGTTATTTATTACCAATCACCAAATTATAAGGAAAGTCGACTAGGGGTACCATATCAGAAAAAATGTACCAATGGATCTATTTAGTAAAGCTAACTTAGTTCAAAGTTGTAGTGTAGTGAAACCTTTATAACTTGTTTTTATTATGAATTGGGATGGGAAACGGGTATTAACAAAATAAATGGATAAGGTTTACTGAATACTCACTGCTTACAGGTTTTTTCTGAATTACAACAGGTTCATTTGAACCATTACTCGATTTATGCACCTCCACATCTGGTTTTATTGCATCTGTAGATTTTATTATAAAATAATTTTTATAATGTGTCCTTGAACTTCAGTAATATATATTTACAAATATATAGGAAGCGTGAATGTGAATGGTCGATCACTTTAATGTAAATATACGTGATTACTATACGTTTGTACTTGGGCACGATCACGAAACGAAACTGAATGTCAGACAGAATCAGGATGTAGTCTACACTGCGCTGCGCTATTCGCGAATGAGGAATGAGCGAATGGGGCAATGAGTCAATGACGTGACGTCCCCATCTCTCCAACTCGAACCATTCCCTGCTCTGTCTGTCAATTTAACCGTGCGCGATACGGCACGGACTTCACGACGCATATTACATATTATTTATACGCAATTTTCAACTATATTAAATCAAGCAATTTGCATGGAATATTTCAAACTGTATACCATTACATTAAAAGAAGCCTAAAAAGATCATGAGAACAATTTTATACATTTTATAATAGAAATTAACGATTTTACATGAGTGCTATACTTTTACATACAACATGTGTGAGAGCAAACATATGCATCAGTAATTAATCGTCGATTAAGGTGTATTATAATATTATGCATTGTCATTCGTAATATTTTAATATGGTTAGCAAAGCGAGGTCACGCCTACTCCATGTTGAGAGCGGCGAGCCGGATCGCGCGCCTATTGACTAACAAAAGGTGGCGTGATGTGACGTCACGTCACCTTATACACTAAAATGCACCTTATTGGTTCGGTGTAACGTGGTTAAAATTACTTTTTTGTAATTCCTAATTCCACGTATTTTAGAGCATCTAAGGGTAGGTAGGCAAAGTTATAATTGATAAGACAGTTAACTAATCAGACTTAGACACTGCACTCAGAGACTGCTAAATGAAAATAAATGACTGTAGTAAAAAGTGCTCTGTGGAATGTAATCTAAATCGGTTTAGATTTAGAAAGTAGGCGTAAATATTTGTTATAGTTGCAAAATATGAGGTATAGGTAATAGATATAAACACCGTCTACTAAACGTCTGAAGCATGGCGATAAGTGCAATAAAATGTTATGATGTATGTAATATTTTAAGTAGGTATCATTATTGTCCGATATCACAGAATAAATAATAGTACTACGTACCGATATGTTTTAAATATGTAGTCCAGGATTTAAAGGTAGAAATTCAGGACATTTCGATTTAAAAACAGGACGCAATAAAACCATTTTATTATACATTGCTTGTTGAGTTTTTTCGGTTTAATTAGTAAGTATAAAATACGAAAAATATTAATTTGGCAATGGCAGTAATTTAATATTAAATAATAACTACTGTTTTGTTTATCAAAAATATTGTCACCATTACCATCATCATACCCAAATGTTATTGGAGGAGGCCTTTGCTCATTTGGGGGATATTTGCCATAGTTGCACACTTGGCATTCGGGTTCACATGAGATTGGCAACCGCAAGTTTTTTTTAAAATTATTTTGAGTTTTTAACAGGAAGATGCTGCTGCCAATCTCCTGTTTGCCTCTGTCGCTTCTGACGACATCCACGTAATGGGGAAGAAAAAATTATACTTTGTTTAGGTATAATATTTTTCAGCTCCACCAATTTCCTTCAACGCTTTAAAAACCCATGAAGCTACTTAACATCTGCCCTGTTCGCTAAAAAGACATAATATTCGCATTGTTCATATATATGACTCACGAGTAGGGTTATCAGATGGAAAATTAAAAAGTCCTGACGAATAATCTGATTTCCATTGAAAAGTAGGTACTGACATTTTGTTGCAAACGTACCTACTTAACAAACGTGAAATAAAAAACAAATCAAAAATTGGATTTGTGCACTTTCGTGATCAACCCACGTCGCAGATTCGAAAAGTTAGTACAAATCTTGACATAAGGTATCTCTGCTCACGGGGCAGTGAAATGGTTAAATATTTCAGGACACTCCGAAAAACCGGAATTGTCCTAAAAAAATATGACGATTGGCAACTCTAATATCTACTCGCTACAATCACATGGTCGGTTTCTTTACTCATGTGCTACGATGTCGCGTTACCATTAATGAATTATTAAAATGTTTACTATACCGGCATTCTTGTAATTTGTGATAAATACAGTAAACGTAAGTAGCGTAAGCGCCTCAAGATAATGATTACTACTCCAACATAATGATTGATAAGTAAGTATAAGAAATAGAATATGGATTTATACCAAAGAAAATAATTATTGTTATAATTTGTGGGTATCTACGCAGTGCACATAGATCGCGCGAGTAATTATGACGATTAAAAACATCGTACGATATGGCGTCACCGGATGACGTGTATCTTACGCAGCAGCTGACTGTTCAACGCGAGGTATTTTTGTGAATTCTCGCAATTAAACGGTGAAATAAAAACTTCTAATCGATTTTCTTTTAAGGTTAATTGAGCTACATAGTTTTTCTTTTCCATGTTTTTCATCACCTATTCATTAATTCATTACAGTCAACAACTGAACCAATGATATATTATATTGATTTATATAAATATAAAAGAGATGCTAAACGCAGGCTTCCTCCATAGATATTGCCAGATGGGATATTTGAAATAGTTGCTACGCTTGGCAGTACGGGTTGGCAACAGCAGTTTTCTATTATTGGGTACCTATTAAGTTGTTATCAAAAAGATGCTGTTGTCCATCCCCTGTTTCAATTTGCCGGTTTGCCCCTGTCTATACATATGTTATGGGATAGTAGATTCTCTTACGGCGCCACTAGGGACAAACGGCACATCTAAGTAGCAACATTACTCCTTCTTAATCAGCATAAAAATTATTTACTACGTGCTCGGGGGTGAAGGGAATTAATGACAAATAGTTCGAACTTATGTGAAGTCCGCCAACACGCATTGGGGCACACTTTTGCCCTAAAACCCCTCTCAGGTATAAGAGAAAGCCTATGCCCAGCAGTGTGATGTGTATAGGATGTAACTTTAACTTTTAACTTCATATTAGTATTTGAGTTGTCAGCACATTAGGTATAATACTACGAGTGTTGTCTTCAAATCCTAGGCATATTTTCTACATATTCTGTATGCGTTCTAACTGCTACGTACTCTTTCAATATCACTCAGCCTACCTATTTCTCAATTGTAGGTATAGGTACGTAGTAAGTACTAAGGTACGTGAGGGTATATGGTCACGTTAAGCTTTGCCGTCCTATTAAAACCAAAACTACGAGGAGGATAGAGACAAATACACAATGTCGTATCCTATAACTAATATATTAAGAAAAAAATCACAAACAAGACTTGGTAATGATTAGGAACACTTCGAAAAATCAACTTTAAAAAAACTAACTACACTACGCAATAGTAAAATCGACTAAAATATTTACTATAATACCAACTGTCAAAATGGCGTCAATAAAGCGGCGCCCTTTTGACCCCTTATTGTTTGAATGACTGATGAAGAGCTATCGTAACACAAAGACACTATGCAAACAAGGCTTTAGTTTTGGAGTTATAAGAAAGTGACCATATTAACCGGATGACCATATTACCCTCACGTACTATATTATTTATTCTGTGGTATAGGTAATAAGCTATTATGTGAGTACCTGAATTGATATTGTTCGGAAATCATATTAAAATCGTCATTCCAAGGGCCTTCTAAAGCTTTCTTATACGTATAATCAGTACGAGGTAGTCGTTGCCATAGTTTACAAAAAAGGAGGGTATAAGAAATAAAATGTGTTAGATTTCACTTATAACACTTAGGTATAAAATATACTTAATAAAAATTAATTATCGGAATTTAGCTACAAGTTAAAATATAATAAGGAGACTAACGAACGCATTCGCCGCTATTCAGTCATTGAGTTTTTACTTAAGCACTAAGTGTAAAAAATGCTACACAAATTGTAGTGCGTAGTTTATTGAATTCAGTACCTATGTGCGTTGTACACATGTATGTGTATTTTATCAATGTACTTCAATGAATTCGTGTAAAAGTTTGAGGTCACGTTCGGCTTGATAAATTGATACTTAGGTAGGACTTTATAAAGTTTCAACAAGAGTAACAGTTTAAAATCATTGCGAAATAGTATTGGAGTATTAAATACAACAACTTTCATGCTTCTTCTGGCATACCCAATTTTCACTACTATACATTTTGAATTGCCATACCTACGTGCCATTTGTGACACATTCTGACTGCCCACAATAGAGTGAAGAGATCCATTCACTCTGCTCCTTCATTTACTCTTCGTTCTATATCCATGTCATGTCTTACCACTACCATCTCTGCTAAACGCACATCCTAAATACGCAAACTCTCTTTAATAAATTAATAATATGATATTTACCCGACTGCTACAGAGGGAACGTAATGTTTTTCGAGTGTATATAAATGTATGTATGATGTGTATTTCTAAGGCGTGCTCTAAATGGCTTGATGTACATTAACATAATATGGGGTGTCGTTAATTATTAGTCTTTCTAGTTGTGGAAGTGATATTTTTAAGGTATAATTTTTCTTTTCATCAGCATTCGGATTATTTTTCATTACTGTTTTAACAATTAGGCCTTTTTTTAACCGACTTCAAAAAAGGAGGAGGTTCACAATTCGTCGAATTTTTTTTATGTAAGTTCACCGATTACTCGAAGATGCCAAAACTGATTTGGAAAATTCTATTCTACCCAGGTGGTCCCAATAAAAATTTATCGAAATCGGTCGAGCGGTTTAAAAAATCAACAATAAATTATTTATATTGAAGTCGGTTGTACAAAAATTTTAATTTTACCACTTGTTCAACTCAATTTTAAAACTGAACTTAAGGTAAATCAGGTGAAGGAAAAATTTAGTTGTCTCTCCTTCTGCACAGCAATTTAATTCAATTTAAAATTAATAATTGAATTAATATGAAATCTATACATATAATAAATCTGTAGAAAAGTCGTGTCGGTAATTCTAATATATTCTTGAAAAAACAAGTCCAGGGGACTAATTAAAGGGTTCTGAAGACAAATTAGTGGTTTTTAGAATTTTTGTCTGTCTGTCTGTCTGTCTTTATGTCTATCTGTCTGTCTATTCCGGATTCACGCAAAAACTACTGGACCGATTTACATGAAATTTTGTATGTAAGTAGTTAGTAACCCGGGGCAACTTATAGGCTACTTTTTATCCGATTACGAAACTTCGAAAAAAGAAGGTTAAGTATTTTCCTTACATTAGATGTTAATTTTCTATTATATCTTAGTTATAGGCGGTATGACTGGTGTTTTTCAAATAAATACCATATTTATAAATAAAGATTAAAATATAGTTATAGCCTTGGTAAAATAATTTGAAACTACACTGATTTATTATCAAAACAGCGCCATCTGTCATCAAATGAATATACGATGTAAATAATTGAAAATTCGTTCGTGGCATCGTTGGATGTGTAATTACTAGGTAGGTAGATGTGGTCAACAATCATGCAAAAGCTTAGTTTCAGTTTTTATGAATTTTATTTAACGAGGGCCGTGTAGTTCGCCATGAGATTTCATCATGGCACGGGAGCAAAACGTGTATCATATGTATGTAAGCTGCTATGTTTTTACTTTTCATGGGGCAATATATGCAGTTTATATTTCATTCATATTTTCGGGTATGTTCTTTTTGTTTTTACTCTACCGTAAATATTAAGGGTTGCAAAGATGAGTAGAACTCATTATCGTCAGCCTATCAAAAGTCCACTAAAATTAACATAGGCCTCCCCCATAAATTGTCAAGTGGCTGGATATTTGCTATAGTTGCCACGCTTGGTAGGCGGGTTGGCCACCGCAGCTATTATTATTTTGATCTGTTGTCAGGAAGATATTATGCTGCCCATCTCCTGTTTATTTTCCTATGTCGCCTCTTACGATGGGACGGTATGAGGTGGCAGATTCTCTTTCACCGCCACAACAAGGCGAACATTTTTCTACTCCCGTTCATGAGTTTAGTGCTTCCCACGTTCACTGTGAATAAAATTTATAAGGAATAAAACAAATTTTAAGGATTTTTTGCGTTTAATTTAAACTTTTTTAATTTCCGATGTTTTGGGCACTTTACAGCACCCATGGTAACGGGAGGACTGAGGTGTTTGACCACCTGATGTCATAGTAAGAATATAATATAATATAATAGAATAGAATAGAATAGAATAGATGCAGTAGTATTAAAGTTGGTAAAAATTACTGCAGTAGTATGCTTGGGTTTGAATTTAATTTTATTAATTATGGGGTCCTTAGCAGATGGTAGCACTCAGCCATCTTCCCTATTTAAATTAGGATGTTTTTGAATTTCAATAGCCTCGCGAATCATAATTGGTAGGAATCGGTGTTCTAATGCAAAAATTTGTTGTCTATCAGATCCGATATAATGGTTGGGACGATACTAAACATATCACTGATATATGACATGACATACTTTAGACTTCCCGGAGCATCGGTGCTTCACATTAACGATATGTTCCTTTACGCGGGTTTTTATGGTACTTTCATCCAAAGATGCGTAAAAAACCCCCTCGTAAAAAGTTAAAATTAAACGTGATAAAATCCGTGATATTAGTTTTATTCCATGTGTAGTATGTATGTACCTACATTATTATTGAATTGCATTTATGAAATTTTGAAGTCTACTCGAACGTAAAAAAATATCTATATCTATTTTATGGTACTAATCTATATTAAATAGGACCAATGATATGAATAAAATATTTCAAATAAACATTATACCGTAAATTGATAGAAGACCATGAAATTCATCATTATTTTGTTAAAACTAAATTGACTTTAATTATGAATTAAAAATTAATTTAATTATGAATGTAAAGAGTAAAATGTAAATACCTAATAATAATACATTTTGATTCCAAGACAATTTACCTTTCTTCTGGATACATCGGAAGACACGCCCGATATAAAAAAATTGTAGGTGTTTCTAGACATATACATATATGCACGTGTTCCTGTAACATATTATATCTGTGCCAAATACAAATCATCTACGTCTAATAGTCTTTTAGAATTCAAAAAAATCTTTGACAGACATAGAGACACAGACACTGAGGTGACTCTAAAAGTAATCGAATTTTGCTAAATTTGGCACGGCATAGCATTTAATGATGTTTCTAAATTCAAGTTGACGCGAGCGAAGCCGCGGGTAAAATGCTAGTATATAATATAATAATTGACACGAGTCTAAATATTATAGCCCGATGCACATTTTATAAGAACTGTTACCTAATTTCTAATATTTGTGTTTAGGTAAGTACTCACAGATCGTAATATTACAAAGGAATGCAAGCGGCACATCCCATGTAGGACAAATATTGAAACTTCGGCGCTTAAATAAGTATTACAGCTGTGCGATGCCAATGACAATTGATGTCTTTTTGATTGACCCTACTCAATTGTACTCGTACCCGTAGATATGCCTGTTAACACAGTAAAGCGTTTGCATCCGGATGCTGCCATAGTTTCTAACTTATTGTATTGTATTGTATTAACTATATTAATTTTGACGAGTAAGGTAGAGAACTATTAGCTGACAAACAATATTATAGAATTATTGTTTAACGTAAAACCGTATACCTAGATTTAGTACCCGACATGACATTGGCAGAATTCTATTATCTGGGGCTACAATGTAAAGAAGAATTGTTGGCAGCATAGAAATATTTCTTTCACACTCTTTATTACTTACTTATTTTATAGTATTATATCTATTATCGCAGATGCAGTACTCAATGCTGTAAAATTTATCAGTGCGAATAAGATTTAGGGAGGCTTTAAGTTCTCAAAGCTATTGATTTATTTGGTAATATTTAAGTTAAAATTGGAAGTTGCTGCATCGGGTATAGATTTTTAAGTCTATAATTAAACATAATATTATATCGAGGTCCCGAGAGTCCTTTTCTACTATTTACAAATGGGTGCGTGTGCATACGTTCGCATGTGAGTACGTTTATGAAATAGTTCTTCGTCTCGCTTATCTCATGCAGGGAAAAGTAAGCAACTTCATATGGACAACAGCCACGTCGCTTAAGGGCCACGAGGTCTTAGCAGTAAGCATTTTTAAGTGATACTGGTAGAGTGGTAGACATTTGAAAAAAGGAGAGGGGCCCGACACTTGCTTTGCCTAGGAACCTCTACATCACCTTAATTTTTCCCAAGATATTTCCTCTGGTAGAAACCACAAAACATCTATCATAAGCGCGTCCGTCGAAGACCCGGGTCTGTCCAAAACATGAAGTACCTATTATGTTTGAGTATGAATTTGCCGTTGTGAAAGGAAAATAAAAAAGTAAGGAAAGAAAGGTGTTTTGGCAAATTTGATTTTAACATGTCTAGATTCCGCGTCGCCTTGTAATGAACGCTTTTGTAGAGAAAGCACTGTCTTCCACTAGCGTTCGCGCGTTATTTGAGTGTGTGTAGGGTGGCCAATTCAAAAATCCTCCCGAAAAATAGGGATATTTGAACTCATGGTGCCTTTTGTATATAAATTTAATAATCATTCCCTTCGTTTAATAATACACATAACATTTGCTTTTCCATAAAAAAAACATATGAGGCAATATCCCTTTTAAGTTTAAAAGTTATACAAATAAATACCGTATAATATCGGTGTAAGAATATCCACTACCTCATATCATCCCGTGGGTGTCGTAAGAGGCGACAGAGGGAAACAAATCAGGAGATGGACGCTGCTGCGTCTTCCTAATAACGACTAAAAAAAAACTGCGGTTGCCAACCCGCTTGCTGCAACAATGGCAAATATCCCCCTATGAGCCAATCCATGGAGTAGGCCTATGTTCAGCAGTGGACTTTACCTAATAGGCTGTATCAGTATCGGTATCGGTAAATAAATACTTAGCGTTGTTTGCACATAATTGCATTGAACTTAAGTACATTATACTGCAATGCAAAATTGGTCGAACTACACAGGCAATACTAGTTATTATTACCCGACAACCGCATAACCAATGTGTTTGGCTGTATTATAAAGGTTCAAAGCTTAACACAGTCAAAGTCCAAGCCGACCTCAATAATTAATGGAGAGATGAGTGAATGGGTGCGTTTATGAGTGTGATCTTCTGTTTGTTTAGCACTATCATACTCTCGACAGCCACCAGGCAATTGCGTGTTGCATCACGACATGTTGCGTTGGATTGTTACCGAAGAACAGAATATACAACGATTTATGGAAATCAGTCTTTACGTCCTAATAATAAGGGGCAATATCATGTGTGAAGTTAATAATATAATGTGTAGGCGCAAGTATATACAACGCTCAAACTAACTGATGCAAGCAAGACGCAACCTTATGTTTAACCCTATAAATAGGGTTGCCATACGTCTCGTATATACGGGACTCTCACCGTATTTATTTTGACGATCTCGTCCCGTATTGCTACATGTCCTGTATTTGTCTCTTTTTTCCGACAATTTCGTCAAAATACAGAAATGGCCCGAACTGAGCGGTGCGGGTGACCGGCGGGACTTGCTGGGGCGCGCGCTTGTGAGAGGCAGTAGAGGCCGTTCGGCGCTCATGTATATCTCGCTCCTCACTGCTTGTCTTGCTAATCTGAACAATTCCCGCCCACAACGCAAATATAGAAAGAATATTTTCGTTGATGACACATGATGAAACAGGTTGTCGGTAGAGACCATTGAATCCATATTGGTTTGTCATTATAATATGCGGCCAGTTCTATGATTATGTTAAAAAAGAAAACGAGAACATTACAAAACTAAAATCAACCTCAAAATATGATTGGGCGAAAAAATAATCTAATGTTAATTTAAATTAAAAATTATTACTACGATTTACTTCGAATAAAAACTTTGATTTGGATTTTTTTTTCTTAGTTTTATTTTATACTTTTTATGCCCACTACGGTTGAGATAGATGCTTTGGTGTAGTTGAAACACTGAGTTTCGGCGTAAAGTATGTTAATGTGATTTGGGCATCGAACGTGCTGACCGTCCCGTATTGGTTCCTGGAAGTTATGGCTACCTATAAAGCCATTTCGTCTTAGGTATATTGTTAATCGCGAGTGTTCTAGTCAAGTTCTAGTAATTTCCCATTGAAAGAGGGGAATGTGCGAATCAACCAGATTAACCTAGAATATTCGATGTTTCTCTTATTGGGTATAAATGCGTGAGCCGGCGATCGGAGAATGGAGAGAATTAATTATTTAGGGAACTCGATATTGAGCTCTACTCCGGAAAGCGACTACGAAGCAATCAAGCTACGGAGCGATTTTTAAGGACCTCACCGAAGAAGCGTAACGATTCTGGACGACGTGATGTGTTTTTTTTAAATAGAATATGGGTGACAAACGAGCACATAGTCCACTTGATCGTAAGTGGTTGTTGAGGACCGTAGACTTCTAAATTTATCCTCGATTAAGATTCAAAATGCAGATGCGTTGTCACCCCTTAGGACTTAGACGGAATGCCTCGTTTTCACGTGTATGGAAGAATACATCCATGTCTCATCCTAATCGGCATTTTACTCATCTCGCACGTTACAATATTGTCCTATGCGCAAATGTCACCAGGATGAAAATTTTACAAATAAGTAAGTAATGAGGGCTAATAATATTCCGCTCACCAGATGTCGCTAGTTGACACTGAAGTAAAGTTTTTTGTTACACAATGTCATTTAATTGAGTAGTTAGTTTTTAATAAAAGTTTATCAGTTTCTAGAGGATTGTATTAATACACAAAACAATGCCTCAGTGGTTTGCTCTTTAATTTTTTCCACATTTTTAACTTTTTTAAATTTTTCTACTAATACTATATAATCTTATTAATATAAAATATAGCTAATAGTACAGAAAAAAACATTAAATTTGACATTATTCGTACAAATTAACTTCCCCGCTATGAAATCTGTCAAATGTTAGACCTCACTTTTAAGTGGCGCCGCCCTGGTGGCAGAAAAAGTCGTGGATGCCCCCATTGTATCTTTATTGTTTTTTCACAAGATAGTTATACAGTCTGGATGAAGCCGTAATATCATAACAACCTGTTGATCCCAAATTGTCCTGACTAACCTTTTGATATTAGATTACTCAAACATGTTATGAAGTATAACGTTACAGAAGACGCCGACTCTACTGTATAATTGTTATTGCTGGTCAAACCAAGGTGTCATACTTTCAGTAATCAGACTTGTTTTGACCACTCTAGTATAGTAAATGTTCATCAAAGTACTAATCGTAGTAATGTAATCACCTAGCTAAGGAAGTCAGTATTACACTGAACTAGTTTTAATTCATTATGAAATAGTTAATTAATGTTGAGACATATTTGTTGTTTTTAAAAGCTTCAGCACCGCACCCGAAACTTAACTAGATATTACAATAGACAATGCAATGTTTTGAAAAAAAAACCTAAATAAATGAATGAATGTTTTGTTTGTGTTAAGAAAAATCAAAAGTTATTGAAATTTGAACTAAACATTAAAATAAAATATTTATTATTGTTTTATGCGTAATTCCTATTATTTAAGCAATGGTAAAGTTTATAACTAAAAATTTACAATGGGCACATAAGTACCACAAGTATTTTGGTGTCTTGAACCCGTCTTTCCACCCGTCGGAATGTGGAAAACTGACGCCTATGCAACTTCTGTCGTCATCAGAACACGTCTTACCCAAAGGGTTTAACCGGATTTAGTCCTTATAAGAACGACTTTGGCTGTTTAAAACTTATTATGTAGGTCTGTAGCTACAACGAAATGAAAACTAATGTCCTTTATATTTTTAATGGTAATTTTTTGAAGTAAAATTAATTTAGTATGTAACAATTTAGTCTTATAATTAGTCTAAGCCTAAACTCAAAAAATAGTGCTATACTTTTTCTATTTTTAATTTAATAAAAGAATGCTAGTTACGCTATGAACAATATTCGCGTTAAACCTAGTACCTCTCGTACTGTAGAAGCTGACCGTTACTATAATATGTGATATGTGATGAAAGTAAATATTTGATAACTATACTGATTTTCTTCCCTTGATGATACAATATCTTTTAAATAATGATCGAAGGCTTCTTGTCTTGCAGATTGCAATGAAAACTTTAGATAGATAAAGTTGCGAGCAACCCGATTTCATCCCCTTCTGCATCAATGAAAATGTTAATCGCATGTCTGAGAAATTAAACGTGTAAAATTTTCTTCAGTTTTCTCAACAGCAATCAATCGTCCTTTCGCTCAAGGTTGTTCCGGTAGATGGCTGGCTTAACGTAAGAGTGGGTGGCAAAAATTTGTTTCGGAATCTTCACTAACAATGGTAGTGAAGATGTTATACAACGTCATAAAATGCCCAGTCCCTTATTTCTCACACCCTTCAAACATTTCCTCCCCCCTCCCCCCTTTATAAAGAATAGATTTCTTGCCAAGAATTTGTTAAAAAGTCCTGGAAATTTTTGCTTATCTACTAGGGCACCTTTTCTGCCAACGTTGATGTCATTCTTACTTCATTTTTTTTACATTTCTGCCGTTAAGCTAGTGCACCCAATGCTGTGTTCCAGTTTGAAGTTTAAGAATTCCAATATAATTACAGATTGCGAGAAATTCATATTGATGACAACGCTTCTATGGCCTTCTTAGTTTGAAGTTGGTTGCAGATATCCACGTGCTGCACTAGTCACCATCTCGAGTACTGTTTGCTATTTTGTCGTTTTATTATTTATAAAAAAAGATAACGCGGCTCGCTGCATTAGCTATAGCCAAACGTTTTGCCACTGTACCGAACCGATACTATCATTTTTAGATTCTTTTTAGTTGAAAGAAAATCTCAATTATTTATTATATACTTTGCTTTCGAGCAGCATCTAATGTTTGTCGGTTTTTCACGACAAAGTCATAAAAGTTTTTACTTGAAAAATCGAAGTTTGTTAATACTTGTAACTCTGCTTTTACTAAAGAAATACTCATTCTGTTTCTTTTCTTGCTCCATCCTTGTTCCATCATGCTGAATACGCGTTCGCAAGAAGCATTAGAGACAGGAATGGAAAGAACAAATGTGACAATTTTTTTCAATTCAGGACAGAGATTTCTGTCTTTCGATTTCGTAAAGAAGTCAACCCAGCGTAAATCCACTCGATTTTTTTCAACGAGCTGTGTTCAACCACAGCAAAAGTCTAACCTCATCGTACAGTTTGTCACTATCTAAGTCAATATTTAATAATTCCTGGAGTCTAGTAATGCCTGTTCATGTGATTGGTTCTTTTAGAGATACAATTTTCATTGCTTGGTATTCCGGATCTTTACGGAACCGGACAGACACCGTCGAATCGACATCTTCGACGGTGAGACGAACAGATTTACGGTAGCGGCGCGCGATGTTGTGTGTGACCGCAAAGCAAGTGAGTAGCGATACGTGCGAGCGAGGGATGCGTATAATTTTTAGAAAAACCGGAGAAATTATTGCACCCCGGGAGATCGGGAGATTAACCATTATTACCGGAGTCTCCCGGGCAATCCGGGAGGGTTGGGAACCCTAATGACAACCCTTTATTGCACGCAAACATACACTGCCGCCATTGCAGTGCATTAGTTCTTTCATAACAAAATTCAGTCCGCATTTTCATATATGCCCATTTCCAAAGTTGTTTTTCATTGTAGGATTCTTAGACAATAAGCAATAAGTTCTTAACTGCATCACAATCATGACACACTATAGTTTTAAGAATAATATTTTTTTAAACTAATTAAAATATAACAAAATGCGGTCATGAGATAAAATTAAAATACAACATAATTTAAAAAAAATATAACGTCAACACAATGCACTTGAAGTTAGTGTACAATGAGAAGCGAAATGTAAGTTTGGCCAGACATTTGTAACACTGCGCTGCGCCGCGCAACTTTCTGGCCACAGGGTTCTATTTTGACAGAAGGCCGAGTTGAATAACTGTATGTAAAATATGTTGCGCCATGACGCAATTTTGAGTAAACGCAATGAGCCGGCGCAGTAAACTGCGTCTGAGTTACGCGAGGAATTTCGAGTTACCTATGCCTAAGTTTGACAGTTTTCATAGCGTGCGCGCTCGTAGCTCCTACGCGCAAAGTTGTTGTTGTTACAGATGTTACGATTTCAATTTAAGCAAAGGTTTTAGACCATACAGCCAAGTCTGATATGTTTTTTATCATTAACTGATTAATATGGAATGCCTCACAACCTGTAATCATGGTACGTTTTTTTAAAACGTAATCTTTACATTAGGATTTTCTCCTGTATTTTGGGGTCAGTTCACATACATAAATTTCACAACATCCCGGCCCGGAACAATTATTTGTAGGCCGTACAAATACTTGTTCCGTGCGGGACTCGAAACCGCGGCCTTTAGCGCCCCAATTAATCGCTAAAAGTCATTTGAGCAGATGACTCTGCTTGGCTCTGCTATTCAACCGCAGAAATTGGTAAGAGGATGGTACCATCCCAGACGGATTTATAAGAAGAAAAGTTGTATCAGGCGTTTGCAATAAAAACAGAATAGCCCTAGCGATGGCTCCACGCCTCCCCTCTATATCTCTTTGAGTGAAACGTTTGTGTAAAGATGAAGATCGACTTACTGTCCTCGACGCACATCTGGTTGTCGGGCAGCAGGCGCAGGCCGGTGGGGCAGGCGCAGGCGACGCGCGGCGCGGCGGGCGCGAGGCGCGGCGCGGGCAGGCACAGGTGCGAGCAGTGCCCGTTCACCGCCGCGCAGTGGTTCACGCCGTCCGGCTGCCGGTACGGGTGGTACACGTGGATCACCATCGGGTTCTGCAGCTGCAATGCCAACCGGACGTTAGTGCCTTGACATGGTGTACTGGCGGCGTAACAATATTTCGTACGGTGAGTGTAAACGAGGCATTCCATCTTAGTCCTCAGGGTGTCAACACATCTGCATTTTGGAGGATAGATGTAGATGTCTATACGCAACAACATGCTTTTACCATCAGGCAGACTGTGTGCTCGTTTGTCACCCTTATTCTATGAAAAAAATCTACTGCTCCATATCTTCTTGTGGGTGTCGTAAGAGGCGACAAAGGGAAATTGAAACAGATGATGGACAGCAGCATTAAAAATAATAAAAATCAACTCAAAATAATAAAAAAACTGCGGTTGCTAACCCGCCTGTCAAGCGTGGCAACTATGGCAAAATCCCCACTATGAAGAGATCTATGGGGGAGGCCTATGCTCAGCAGTGGACTTTTACGGGCTGTAATGAATAGATGATGGATGGAAGACGCAGTAGAGCCACGCTGCCGTTAATTAAAGTTGCAGCACGAATGGATGAGCTCGACCGGGGGACTACGCTCTCATAGAATACAAGCATGGAATAGTAGCTTAATGTTGCTGTGTTTTGTATGATCGGTATAGAGAACCGGATACCTTTTTTACTAGAAAGGAGGCATTCTATGTACCTAAGTCTTTAGAGGTGACAACGCATCTGTATTTTGATTCTTAACCGAGGATAGATGCAGATGTTCTATGAGCCACAGCATTGTGATGACAACTTAAACATAAAAAGATCGCGGTTGCCAAATACCTAAGCTTGGCAACTATGACAAATATTGTTATGTTCAGCATTGAACTTTGGATAGACTGTAAATAATGAATGATGAATGATTTTTATTATTATAAACAAAAAAATTGTAACAGTAAGTATAGGTACTACCGTATGAGTTGACGTTATAGCCTCGACATCCTTTCCGTTGAATTTGTTAGCGCGGAAGACGGCGGTTTTGTCCCAATCGGTCCAGTACACATAGTCCTCGAACGTGGTGATGGAGAAGGGGTGGCGCAACACGTCGGTCGAGTACAGAATCAAACGGCGTGCCGTACCGTCGTAGTTGCACGATGATATTGTGTTCATTTTGGCATCAACCTGCAGACAAATTGTTCATTGCTTTACATTTCGGAAACATAGTACTTATGCCCAATTACACTACAACATATAGGGTAAAACATCCGGTAGTCTGCCCCGCACCAATACTCAGCCTTTACAGACATTATTTCCATATAAATAGTGTTGAAATTTGTTTACACCTTTAAAATAACGTTTAACTGAATCTGTGTCTCCTTATATCATAATATCATTTTCAGGTTACGACACAAAAGTTGGTAACTTTTCTTTGGCGGAGACGCGGCATTAGCTACACTCGTTAATTTGCACTTGCTGCATATTTGATGAAATTAAGAACAGGAGATAGTGACGAATGCCTGTCGGCATTATTGCAAGTACCAAGAAGCACATTAGAGGCTTTTATGAATATGGCCCATGAAATATTAAATCAGGATTTTGTTCCTATAAATGTAGGCATAAATCATATATCCCGAGCAGAAATAGCTCAAAGAAATCTCCTTATTCCAAATGGACTTTATGGGGGAGAAGATAGGAGGCCCGTCATAATTGCCGATGGTACATATATTTACATAGAAAAGAGTTCCAATTATTTGTAACAGAAAAAAACTTACTCATTACATAAATATCGCAATCTTATAAAGCCTTTCCTTTTTGTGTGTAGTGATGGTTACATCATAGATATTCTGGGCCCTTATCCTGCAACAACCTCAGATGCGGATTTTATAAATAATGAATTTGGTGATGAATCCCGTTCATTAAGGCAATATTTTGAATCTGGAGATGTATTTATCCTAGATAGAGGCTTTAGGGATTCATTGCCCCTTTAAGAACGTTGTGGTTATCAGGTTCATGTACCTTTGTCTCCAGCAGATGGTGAATCTCAGTTAACGACAAGAGATGCTAATAAGTCCAGAGCCATGACTATGTGTCGATGGGTAGTAGAGGTGGTGAATGGCATTTTTAAAAGTGAATTTAAATTATTTCACCAAAATTATTTTAACAGGGCTTCTACACATTTGATGATAGACTTTGCTGTGGCTGCTGCTCTAATTAATAAATTCCACACAAAAATAAGGGACAGGGATGATGCAGCTCAAATACTAGAAATAGTTCATAAAAATATGGAGACAAATAATGATTTATCTGAGTATGTTAGGGAACACAATCTAAATAAAGCTAGGGCAGACTTACGAAATATAAATGTAGACTGTGAAAATCTTAGGGAATTTCCTGTTTTAACTTACAGCGACTTAATAATATTAATTGCTTGTGGCACATACCAATTAAAGCAAGCTCGCTCCTATTATGGTGAGCATATAAGATTTAATGGTTGCTACCGGATCGAAGTATGTAATGACCACAGGAGCAGCATTATGGAAGGAATAAACTTGAGTCCTAGCTGCTCTTTACTTAGGGCTAGAATTGCAAGTCGATACATCAGTCGTAAAATATATTTTATATATATTTGAATTAGTGGCAATGATTCTGGTAGGAGTGCAATTAAAAAGTATTGTTGCAATTGTATTGTCGGCTGTCGAATGGTAGGATGCTGTGCCCATGTTATGACAGTAATATGGTATTTGGGTTGGACACGGCATCAGACTAATATTTTGCCTCCTGCTCAATTTCTGGATGACATACTGATCGTCTATGATACAAATGATGTATAAGATCATAAAATATGTTACAGATCTGATCAAAACTTGATTATGTATATATATGTATTACAGTAAAATTATTGTTAAAAAACTGTATTTGTGAAAATAAAAACCTTTATATCTTAAAAATCCGGACTTTTTTTAAATCAATTCTTTACCCAGTTCATTCTAATAATTGCATATTATCATTTCTATATGCTTTTATATGTGGGCACCCATGGCCGAAGTGTCTATGAACGGTGGGCATTCCCCTTTGCACTGCTGCCAAAGACATGAATAGATGCGTCGCTGTTGCAAATTTTTTCTTAAGGAAACGTGCTCGAGTTTTCGGTAAGTTTTTGTGTGTATTTGCTGTAATTTGTGGTAAATTGTTATACTGTGTTACAATAAAATGTTTATTTTGTGATAAAATTAACTATTACATACATTTTATTTGTTTAATATGTTGTAATTTAGGTGGGCGACTAGTGGGTTTCGAATTTTTAAGGTAGATCCAGTGCTCAGCCATAAGTGGCTGACTACTGGTTTTTTAGTTGAAATTAACGCAAAGAATAGTAACAATTTTGCTCATTACTTTGGGTTTAACTCTTATAAGGCGAAAAGTGTATTTTTCCAGTATTCAGCCGCGTACAAATGTAATTGCATGTCAGGGGCCGACCAATGGGTCTACAAATCCAGTAGTCAGCCGTTAGTCCTGTAGCACAAAGTACCTTAAAGCCTTTTCATTTCGATAAGGGTTAAATTTATGCACGGTTATTTTAGCATGAAAATCATTTATTTTAGAATTCCATCATGTCAAAAATTCATCCATCAGTACAAAGAAGAGCAATTAACACAAGCTATGGGGGCGATTAGAAATGGGATGGAAAGAATAGGAGCTATTTCTTCCAAAGAGTGAAGACAATTTCAGAAACAAAAAGAAGAAGTGAAGCAACAGAAAAAGAACGATATATTAATTAAAAAAATTAAGAGATTTGAAGCTAAAATAAAGAAAGAAGAAGAAAGTCAAAAAAAAGAAAGAAGATTTACAAAAAAGACAAGCGGAAAAGTTGTTGAATTCCAAAAATAGCAAAAGGAGGAGGAAAAATATAAAATGTACAATAAACAAAGTAAGATGCAAAAACTGTGAAGAGAAATTGACTTGCGACACAGAAATTATTGACTTAAAGAATATTGGATGTGACAATTGCCTTGCATGGTACATTTGAAATGTACTGAATTCGCTGGGGACATATATGAAAATTGGACATACCTAGTCGGACTATTTGTCCCAGGTGAACATATTCGTCAACAACTTCGAGCTTAGTGCTCCCAACAACTACCGGCATAGGTGTGACATGGACGTTAAACACGATTTTTATTTTATCCATGTTCATCTTAAGACCTATCCGTTGGGAGACACTATTGAGGTCATTGAGCATAGTGCTTAGGTCCTCCAGCGATTCTGCCATAAGGACTATATCGTCGGCAAATCGAAGTCGAACTTCGACCGAGAGGTCAATCGATGGATTCAACTCTGCTGGGCAGCGTTCGGGAGATTACGACACATCTTGTCGTCAGGCATACCTCAAAACCTCAAAACTAGATTGTAAAACCAGGGCGTGTTGCCAGTGATGACCTATGGATCTGAGACGTGGTCCTTCACTGATGGCCGTATGAGGAAGTTCAAAATCGCTCAGCGAGCTATGGAGAGGGAGTTTATGAAACAGTCTATGGAACGTTTTTCTGCGTGATAGACTTAAAAACGAGGATATCCGCAGTAGAAACAGAGTAACCGACATATCCCAATGGATTAGTAAGCTGAAGTGGCAATGGGCCGGACATATAGCTCGAAGAACCGAAAATCGATGGGGAGAAAGGTTCTCGAGTGGCAGCCTCGTACCGGCAGGCGAAGTGTAGGGCGTCCCCACTAGATGGAGTGATGACCTGGTAAGACATGTAGGAAGTCAATGGATGCAGGTGGCTCGGGACCGTGCTTTGTGGCATTCCTTGGGGAGGCCTATGTTCAGCAGTTGACTTGTGAAGGGCTGTAATGATGATGACGATGATGATATTTGAAAATATACATAATAAAGAATTTGTATGCCAAATATGCAAGAATAAGTGAGAGGCTGACTATGGGGTAAGACATGGCTAACTTGTGGAGAAATTAGGCTGACTACTGGTGAAAAGTGCCATAATTTGTTTAATGTTGATTTTTTATATACATAATTCTATTATAAATATAATGTTTTGTTGATTTCTTTAGTAAATTTAATAAACAACCTTTCTGAGAATAATGATTGTTTTTATTCATAATGTATAATATTTAAAATACTATTGAATCAAATTTTCGTCCTCACTAAAAGGCTGACTACTGGGTGTTTTACCTAGTTCCGCAATTTATTTTTACGAAAAGTACAAAGTACATGGAAATAAAAATTGGTTTCCTTTTATCAGATGTACATACGTTAATGTAGGAAAGTAGTAAAGATTATTCTAGTATATAGGTAAACAAGTACAAGTATGATTAAAAATAGCATTAAACATTATTAACCTAAAAACCTACCGTAAAGTACCGCACCGTACCGTAAAGAACTTCAATGAACCCATCATTGATTTTTTTAAAATAAAACATTCATCTAGAAATATGTTTATTTAATAATAGTAATATCATTTCACTTTAACTAAGTAAACTTTAGTAACTTTTTAGTAACTTTTTACTTAACTAAGTAAACTTTAACTAACTAAACACTTAAAATAAGGCCACAGCATCTACTTGGACTTGCCATTATGTGGAATGTGTGCTCGTTTGTTAGGTACCCTTTTATATAAAACAAATGTCTGCGTAAACAAATGTACGTGATTAAGTACCTACAATCTATATCATAATACAGAATTTGTGCCCCGGCGATGGCTCCTAACTCTCTCTCTTTCTCTTTCACTGAAATCTTTCTCTAAATATCTAGATATGAAGAAAATCCTTATGTAACTGGTTGTATTAACGTAGTAATTACAGATAACGTACCCAATAAACACGTTTCCTGACGAGATCTAATGTGAGACCGTTGGGCCACTTCACGTCGTAAGAAACTATTGTCTGGCGATGCGAGCCATCCATGCCAGCGCGCTCGATCTTCGGGTTCTGACCCCAGTCAGTCCAATACATCCATCTGAAATGATAAATTGGTAAAAAAAACCCTTAAGAGGCGGCTATAAAAAAAATCCATTAACGTCGCAAAAGAAAAATGTTAAAAATATTTTTTGTTTTCATTGTCAACAGATTCATCTCATTACAATCATACATTATGCAGATGGTTGCATCATTGTGCAATGTTTGAAGTAATTCTTAAGGTAATATTTTGCCTCTTAACCGGTACATCAATTTCGTTTTATATGAGTAAAATTATTTTTTCAATAATGAATTTAGTAAGCAGGCAAGCAACTACATTGAATGAATGGTCACTACAACTAATTAAAATTAAGAAGGTAGCCACTGAAATTATTACAGTATTTCACAGTTTCAATCAAAGTGTAATCAATCAATTTGTAATAAAAGTAACTTATGTATAAAGTATCTAATATAGTATATGATTTCATTGTATAAAAATATTCAACTATAAGACGGTATTCTATTTTTATTTCGATAAACATTGATGGCCTCCAAGCCGCTTTCGACCAGTGTGTCGTATTTATATCCAAAATCGCCGACTGCCTTAGATGTAATATATTTTGGCGCTAAAGGAAAACAAACATGCAGGTTTATACGTGGTAGAGCCGTGCTGCAGCTATATTAATAGTATAGTTGTAGCACGAATGGGTCGGCTCCACCGGGGAAGGACCACGCTCTCACAGAATACAAGCGTAAATCAGCTTAACGCTGCTGTGTGAGTGTAGAGAACCGGAGACCCCTTTTACTGGAAACGGGGCAATCCATCTTAGTTCTCACGGGTGACAACGCATCTGCATTTGATTCGTAGTCGAGGATATATGTAGATGTCTCTATGGGCCACAGTAACTACTTACCGTGGGTCAGGTGGGCTGTGTGCTCGTTTGTCAACCTTGTCCTTTTAAAAAAGAAGGTTTCTGAGAAGGATTTATTTAAAAACACTCAAAACAGATTTCAATAACACGATGGTTGAATATCGACGGTAAGGTCGGCCTAATACAGTGTCAGAAACGGACACAAACATTTTAGGAATGGTACATGGATATCAGTAATCAACACTGACAAAAAAGCTTTGCATCTGACCCTCATTGCAAAAAAAAAAAATTAAATGTAAGCAATTTTTTTTTAAATTTTATTTAAGTAATAAGGAACAAACAGGCGACAAGGTCAAACTTAAGAATAAACAACGATACTAGCGATGGGACGTTAATAATTAATTCGTTAAAGGCTCCATGTCGGTATCAACCTTTTCCATCAATCAAATATTTTTAGACAAGGCATGTGACATGTTTGAGAATCTAATTATATTGTTTATCGGTTTCAGTACTTTTCCGTTTGTGATCACATAATTTCTACAGTCAACACTATATTTCTGTAGACGTTAACGCGTTTTTTGTTTTGTTGTTTAAAAATTTTCCTATTTACAGGTACAGGCTGTTTAAGAATGTATTTTTTACCCAACTGTCGCATAAGGAAGGTAAAGTTTTTCGAGTGTACGTACGTATGTATATATGTGTGTATGTACGCATGTATGTATGTATATATGTATGGATAATATATGTATGTATGTCTATTTCTTTGCACGCTCTGTACCTGTCTGATGGATTTTAACATAAGGAGTATCGTTAGACTCATCTTAGTTGTTGAAGTGACATCGAGTATAATATTTTCTTTTTTTTCTTTTCAGTATACTTTTCAGTTTTATCCATGGGGCTTGTTTAATATATATATATATATATATATATATATATATATATATATATATATATATATATATATATATATATATATATATATATATTTTATTAGGATACAATGAAATATATCAGAAATATACCTATATACCCTTTATACATTATATCCTTATATGACGGCTCCGTGGCGCAGTGGCTTAGCAATGAGTTGTAACGCTGGGGGCCGCGGGCTCGAATCCCGCACGGAACAAGTATTTGTACGGCCTGCATATAATTGTTCCGGGTCTGGATATTTGTACTTGTGCAATTTATGTTTGTTAGCTGCCTCCACGATACAAGAAAAATCCTGGTGTAGGGGTAACATTTAAAAAAAAAAGAAAATGCTATTAATAATGATGATAATTATGGAACAAGAATCACTAAAAAATTTAAGTAATGCGATGATTTGCGTAAAAGAATAGTAGCGGGCCGCGGTTCCTGCATTTGAAAGCTAACCGAGGCTAACATTTAACAGTAACAGTTCGTTTCTCAAGTCTCAGTCTCCCTCAATCAAAAAGTGTGTGTTCTTTTAATAGAATTAGGGTGACAAGCTAGTACACAACCTGATGGTAAACGGATGCTGTGGCCCATAGAAATCTACATCTATCCTCGATTAAGAATCAAAATGTAGATCCTACCCCTGAAGACTAAGATGGAATGCCTCGTATCCAGTAAAAAGGAGTCTCCGATTCCACCCACCACACAAAACACAGCAGCATTGAGCTGCTGTTACGCTGTTATTCTGTGAGTGTTTGGATCACAGAATACCAGCTTAACAGCAGCTCGACGTAACAGCAGGACGAATTGGTAATCGCAGAATCCACCCACAAGATGATTTGGGGTGGTGGATGCTCTTACGCCGCCATTATTTACTGTATACAGAATCCGGCAACTGACTTTAAAGAATAAAGCTATTTTCGAAAAAAATGTTTACCCGACCTTCATCAAAAGGTTTAAAATATTTATTAAGCAAAAATTGTCTAGTAAGGGTTAATATACTACTAAAGAGTACATGATTGATAATAACCCCTGGGAATGAGGTGAACGCTACCTTGCTGTTTCTGATGTCTTCATAGCAATTACACAAAATAACATATTGTAAACTGATTTTATAAAAAAAAAATCCCGTTGGATTTCTTGTTGGTTCTTCCCAGGACAGAGATTTTTTCCGAACTAGTGGTAAAAGTAAATAATGACTTTCAATAAGAATAAAAATGATTCTATTGTATTCTATTATTGTTTTGTCACCGAGGACTAAGATGGAATACATTTAATCCCAATATTTAGTAGCATACCCTGCATATCGGAATACAACAGTGGATGTACTGCGCCATGGCAACAGAAGTCGATAAGAGGGCGGTGTAGAATATGTACCAAAAACTTAACCCTCCAAATAAATATAATATTAAATTGTATATAATTTGTTGCATTAAAAAGTTCTGATAGTCCTTTGCAATTATCGCCACGAAAGAAACCGGGCAAGGATGCATCATAGTCATGACAGAAAATTTACCTCTGAATCTTAATTCTTAATACAAAAGTGTTACGGAACCGAGACGTGATTATTTAGTTCTGTCAGTTTGAAAAAGCTCAAGTCACTCATTAAGCTATGGAAAGGACAACGCTCGGAGTTTCTCTTAGACGAGTCACCATTAGGTAAAGAGATAACCCGATGGAACATGTAGAGCCGATAGGTGCAGTTAGCTCATAATTGTGCTTTGTGGCCTTTGTTCAGATGTTGTGATGGGCTATAATAATTATAATGATGATATCGTCTGCTGTACAAGGGCCTTCCTGACATATGTCATGCCCTTGATCGCATAAGCAATGCCGGCGGAAAGAGCTAGGCTTATTTTCACTCAAAAACTTATTAATAAAAAAGAAATATTTCATAAAAATATAGATCAAGTCGAGGCTATTAAAACGACGGTTTATCTTAAATGACATAAACATCGCATATAAATAAAAATTGTAAATAACAACGTTTTCATGTTTTCATGGGGTTTAGGAACATTTTCTGTTATTTTATTTAAGATGGAAAATATTGTATTGAAAATATCTTTCAACATGAATACTCAAAAGAGGAGCGGGGCGATCTATTTTTATGTAAAATATGCTTCATTTTCAACGTCACGTACTAAAAAGTCCGTGACTATTATATATGTCTATTCAAAGGGCGGATAATATGGTCCAACTCAAGCCCGATATGCGTAACGACTGTAATATTTTATTAGAATCTGAGAACCAGCTCTTGTTTTATTAAGGAACATAATGTTTATTACATGCCCACTACATCTCTCTTCTTTTAAACAAACATAAACTTAGCTTAGTTATAAAACAAAAGTTATTATGTATAAACAGCATGCCACTTACAAAAACGTTACCCATACACTAGGTTATTCTTTCTGGCCGTGGAGCCGTTTTACGCACATAAACTGTACATAGTCAAACATCAGTAATGCAATACATAAGTAATACATGCCATTTATACTTGCGATGGTCTTGGACGAACGATGGGGTCAGCAATTTTAAAATGTATAAAAAGGGAACTGCCTCACCATCCGATGGTTTAAATAAAATTAACTTGCAATTTTTTCCTTTCCAAGATTAACAACTTTATTAAATATTCTTTATTATTGCACTTTAAAAAAAATGTTCAATAAGCGTATAAGCAAAAAATCGAATTTAGACCGTATTTTATGACTATGCCGAATTTCAAGCATTTTTGTAGCGTTAGAAGAGTAAGATACTCGTAGTCACTGAGAAAAACTACTATAACGTAGAAAAAGACAGACAAGCATACGCCGATAAATTCAATAAATGTTCCGTTTAGCTAATTTTGTTACGAAAAAATAATATAGAGACTCATGCTTGCCTGCAACGAATGCTGTTCAACTTGTAAGATTATTCAATCGCGCTGCAATATAAACTGGGAAATGCACGTTTATTTATAGATGCGGATATATTTCATTGTTCCAAATAAATACAATGTATTTCCGGGTTTCATAGCAGGCGGCGAAAGCAGTGTATTAGTTTTCTGATACCAGCCAACCTAGAACCTCTGACCTACAACTTCTGACGCCGTTCCCGACGCTGTTCTCGTCTTACCGTATAGAGTACAGGAGTTTGCGTTAACTAATACCGCTTGATAACATTTTGTTTTATTTGCAATATGTGCCAACATTTTTTTTTGCTCAAATATCGGCATAAACAATAATGTCACAATTCGTTCACTGGTGTACGTTGTATAATTTTGAAAGAGATCTTACATAGAAGATAAGAATAAGAAAATAAAAATATGACATAACTTACCCGTCCAGCGGATTGAGTGCGATAGCTCTCGGCTCCTCCAAGCGGTCCCTGATGAGGATCTTCCTCATGTTGCCCTGCAGGTCGGACAGCTCGATGTGATTCTTGCCAGTGTCGGTCCAGTACAGGTGATTGTAGATCCAGTCTATCGCCAAACCATCGGACGTAATCAGTTGGTCTCCGATCACAACGGTGCGTTGGCTGCCTTCATCGATTGGTGCTCTGAAAAAGACATTTTTAAATATTTTTTGCCAGAACAAATAAAATGACGCCTTAAGAAATATCCAACAGGCGCCTGGAATCGAAAAAAAATCTAAGTAAAGAATCGGAGAACCAATTAATAGAATCCGGCGTTACTTTGGCGGAAATCCATTATATTAAAGATGTTAAGATTATTTAGCTAAGTAGAGGTGTTGGGATTGATGGTGACAGGGACAGTGCACGCAATTGAGGGAGGACTTTTTAAACTAGGTAAGATTCATCATTTTTTTACCTGGATCTTAGATAAATAATTTAAGATCTTAAATCTGAGAACCAACAAAGACAAATATTTGTGGAAATTATTGCATGAATGAATAATAATAATAATATCTATATATAATATTTGAAAATGAATGAATAATACTTGTACTATTATTTATTCTGTGATAATACGTTAAGTTTTTAGATAACCGAACATAAAACATAGCGATTATGAAAAAAGCTTATAATTTAGCAATAAATTATTTACAGGCTTGTATATACTTTAAGTTATTAATTTTGTTAAAAGAAAAATGTGTGACATAAAATCTCAAGGCTTTTAACTAAGCTTCTATTATTATTATCTTCATCAGGTAGGTTTGAGGATTTATTCTAATATATTAAGTACAAATTAACATCATGATCATCGTCGATAATTAATTTAAATGATACAGTCACTTGGGCATTAAGTTACCCATAGTAATTTTTTTTACTATGGGTAACTTAATGTTGTTGTTACACACAAATTCTAAAAAGCGCGAACTTACTTATAGATCTTCTCATCGGTAACGTCGCTCCAGTATATCATTCCGGTGCGGAAGACGTAGTCGAGCGCGGTGGCGGACTTGGTGTCGTTGACGATCGCGACCATCTCGTGGTGGTCGAGGCTGATCTTGCGGATGTCGAAGCGGCGCGCGAACAGCAGCGAGGGGTGGCCCTCGGTCGCCTTGCAGCGCGTGCGGTCGCGCGGGTCGCGCGCGTAGCCCGCGTGACACTCGCACTTGAACGTGCCCTTCTCGTTGATGCACATTTGCGAGCACGCACCCGGGTCCGCGCACTCATCCACGTCTGTACGTAAATTAATAGTGTTTCTTTTTTATAGAATAAGGGTGACAAGCGAGCAAACAGTCCACCTGATGGTATGTGGATGCTGTGGCCTATAAACATCCACATCTATCCTCGATTAAGAATCAAAATGCAGATGCGTTGTCACCCCTGATGACAAAAAGGGTCTCCGGTTCTCTACACTCACCATACGAAACACAGCAGCATTGAGCTGCTATTTTACGCTTGTTTTCTGTGAGAGCGTGGTCCTTCCCCGGTCAAGCCGACCAATTTGTGCTACAACCATAATATAGCTGCAACATGGCTCTATCACGTTTTTTTAGCTTCAAGGAACAGGTTGCCCTCCACGCTACTCTAGTGCCTGTCGACGGACTTGCAGTCTCCAATAAATGACATATAACATCTCGTATTATGTCAAGGTATAAAGTATCTACACCGGGTGGGTTTTATCGTTGATAGACATTTGTTAGAATGTAGCATAGCACATAAAATATTGCTAAAGTGAAGCGACAGTAGCCTAATGGCAGGTTGCGGACCGCGAACTCAGAAGATCGTGGGTTCGAATCCACATTCGACTACTGTCGTGAACTACTCTAACACAAGCATTTTATGCTTACCAGGAGTGGTTAAAGGGAATATTAGCAATGTTCATAGCATTGCTAGTATTTTTTATAAAAAAAATATGTAAAATATTGTTTAATGTGTGACGCTGACTAAAGTCAAGACTAAAGAAAGTCTGAAGATCTTACGTCCCCGATACATCGCTGACGTTCTGTATGTGATGAAGAAATTCTGATTTAACGATGCCCCTTGCCGTGTTGTGGCGGTCCAAGAGAATACGGCAGTTCATTGCGCCCCGGAAATATCGTAAGAGCCAACTAAGCTATGATTAGGTCTGGATAGATAGTGATTGACATCGTTTTTATGAAATTAGAAGAGAGGGAAATCGAATTTTAATTTTAATGTAATAATAATAAATATAAATAAAATTAAGTGTTGTGGGTTTATCTGTAATATCGAAATAACTGCCTTATCATATTGAACTAAGGGGTTTATTTGCATGCCATTAAGACATGAATAATCATTTTAAAATTTTTGTCTTTCTATCTTTCCGGACAGCAGACAGACAAACGTTTTGAAAATCTAAGACGGACAATCGGTTCAGCCATTCCGAAGATGACTTCGGCTAATGATAATGGCTGAACTGATTGTAATGTAGATTAACAAACAGATAGAGAGCGATGTCAGGAGTGATCTAGGCTATATGTTATCAGAAAATAGAAGATATTTAAAAAAATGGTGTTTGATTACCTTAAATCTAAATAACGCCACATTAAAATTCTACCCGTGTAGTGGCGGTGTAAGAATAACCACTACCCCATATCATCCCGTGGGTGGCGTAAGAGGCGACAGAGGGAAACAAATCAGGAGATGGGCAGCAGTCTTCCTAATAACGACAAAAAAACTGCGGTTGCCAATGCGCTTGCCAAGCGTGGCAGCTATGATAAATATCCCCCCTATGAGGCAATCTAGGGGGAAGCCTATGTTCAGCAGTGGATTTTAATAGGCTGTAACGGTAACGGTAAGATCCTACCCAGGCGATGCAAAGGCGGCGGGTCGCTACTCAGAAATAAAAAAGGACAAACGAACTAACAGTCCACCAGATTTTAATTTGCTACTGCAGCCCATGGACACCTGTAACCAACTAAATGCTACAGATACGTTGTCACTTTTAAGTCTCAATACGGAATGTCTTGCAGCCGAATACACAGCAGAACAGACACTCCTGCTTTAATAATTTACAAAGGTAACAACACACAATATATCTCATAGTCGCATTCCAATCGGACTATGAGAGTGAGAGAATAGAGAGTGCACCTGTGCTTGAGCACACTCGTGCACTATATTTCTGTACCGCGCAGGTTACCTTTGAGACTGGTCGCCTTGACCGAATTTTGATCTGGAGGATATTATTTATTATAACATGGGAAAAATTGGGCTCGGCGAACCATACGCTAGTTAACTCACCTTCACATGTACGATTGTCGACGAGCTTGTATCCCTTTTCGCAGTCGCAGTAATAGCCTACTGGTGTGTCCACGCAGCGTTGCGTACATTCGCCGTTGTTTCTCGCGCACTCATCCTCCCCGCATCTGTCGTGCGGCTCGTCTTCAAAGTTGGGACAGTCTGGTTTCTTGTCGCATACTTTAGATAGAGGTATGCACATGCCGCCGCCACAGTCGAATTCCGTCTTCTTGTCGCATATCGGCTTCGGCCGTGCTGCAAATCATTACCCAATTGTATGCATCAAAATATATATGTATGTTATTTATACGAGTATTGCTATAATATATTATATGGTGAAATTGAAAACATTTGCAATTGAATCTCTTAATATTGCAATTAATTAATAATATTGAAAATGAATGCTACACGCATTCTTTTTGAACTTTTACTGCATGTGTGCATATTATGAATCATTTTTCATGTGAACATAGCGAATATGAAAAAAGTTATTACAAACTTAAAATGTTGCAAACACATTTTAACTGTTAGAGGTTAGGGGAAAGGCAAATTCAAAGTGGTATGTATATGGAATAAATGAAACAAAGATAGGTATAAGCGCCTACAAAGCAACACTCATCAGAGATCGCGACATCTCTTGGTGCATTGCTTATTTCTAAGTTTTTCTTGTTACTTATTTGCGTCGTTACTAATTAAATTTTCTTTAAAATATCCCTCAATATGAGGAGAATGTTAGGTTTAGCTTTATTTTCACTATGTATATGGACATAATGTAGTTACGGGTAATCCAATTTATTTCTTGCAATTTATATCGGTAAAAAGTAATTAATATCCCGTTGATGAGAATTTAAACCAATGAATAATAAAGGGTTTCGAATGGCAGCTTAGTAACGCCAAGCGTAGTGTATTAAGCCTGTTATGACGGTCGTTGCAATTTTATCCAAAGATAAATTTCTACAAAATGTTTTTAAAACGAGGAAACAGACAAACGGAACAAAGGACCCAGCAACATCAGGGGAATTGCAGATGTGTTGCCGGCATTTTAAAAAGGAGTAACCTCTTTTCTTAAAAGCTCCTAAGTCGTATCAGTCCATATCAATAATAAATTAAGAACAAAAGGAAAGAAGACTGAATAATAAATTCAATTTCGTAGCCAATTGCTCAATTTTACCCCTAATTTAGTTCGAACGGATTTAATCGTATTGTTTTCGCCAAACTAAGCGGGAAGCACTTGATACCGAAGTTAATATCGACTGTAGTCGCTACCGGAGACAAAACAACTACGGAACTGAAATTAACTGCTGAAATTAACCGAACGTCGAACAGAAATTTATCTGACGTAACAAACTGTTCTTGAACTTACTGCAATTTAGCTCGTCGCTTCCGTCCGGACAGTCCTTCTCCCCGTTGCAGTATAAAGCGCCGGGTATGCAGCTGTGATCCTTGCACTGGAACTGGTCTATGCGACAGGTGATATTGCCCCGACACAGTTCTGGGGCTTCGTCTCCTCCATCAGGGCAGTCACGGTCTCCATCGCACACCCAAGTTTTGTGCACACACGTCATCCGATCGTGGCATTGAAACTCAGTGGAAATGCATGGCGAGATTACTTTTGGCGATGTTGGACAACCCTGTAAGATGATAACAATAAAATTGAAAGAGCACGTAAATCAGAACGTTCTATGTATGTTACTTTATCACTTTAAAATTTCGCTTAATCCCAAGTTACATAATGTAGTTGCGTGTACAAAACATAGCATAGCAGTTGTCTTTACAAAACTAGGCAATAGTAATATTTTGTATTAAAATAAGGAAAAGAAAAAAATATTCTTGTATCTTTTTATAGAAGTAAGGGTGACAAACGAGCAACATCTATCATCAATTGAGAATCAAAATGCAAATGCGTTGTTGTCCCAGAGGACTAAGATGAAATGCCTCGTTACCAGTAAAATGGTTTTCTACATTCACCATAGGAAATACAGCAGCATTATTCTGCTATAATGCTGGTATTCTGTGTGAGTGTGGTCCTCCCCGGTCGAGTTGATGCTGCAGCCATGATACAGCTGCAGCGTGGCTAACTTAACAGCGTAATTAACTAAACAATGATAGTATAAAACTATAAACTAATATTTGTATAAGAGTCTTATTTAATTCTTATAATAAAGAGTCTGACAATTGAAGCCATACTAAACTATGGTGTTGTAAACTAATTGAAGACAAATAGTAATCTGCGCTTAATTGAGCAAGCTTTATACATAATAGCTAATTGATAAGGCATGTTCAATCACTACGCACTTGTACATAGCAGTGATAGAAGTAAATAACGCGTATAACGCAATTATGACGAACTACGGATATTGTTACATTAACGAATGTTACATAGTTTTGAGCGCAAAGGAAATTATAGACTGGGAGCTTTGTTTATTCAACACAATAATTGGACCTAATGGCGTATTTGTACGTTCATACATAAACCATATAGATTTCAGGGAATAACTCTCTTCATTTTCTGTTACAAATAATATTTATCTCCATTTGAAAATATTCCTTTGCCCAGTAGTACCAGTAGAATATAGCAACCAATATAGTGTCTTCAACGTATGGAGGAACAATCTAGTGACGGAAAACGTATAATATTTCGATTGGTAGTCTCCTACCTACAAAGGATATTACTTCACGACTAAGAACCAATATGTTCCGTTATTTTGTAGTGAAACTGAAGAAAATACGAAAAGTGGAAATATATCTTTATGTTTCTACATAGGTGGTATATTTTGTAAGAAAATAAGTTTTTTAGGCCTCTGTAAATATAATATCTAGTAGAGAAGAGGATGTATTAGAAACAAATATGAAGTGTTTTCTGAAATATTAAATTAAACAATTGGAATAGTGCGTAAATAAAAAAATACGTACCATCTCATCGCTTCCATCAGGGCAGTCGATGTCGCGATCACAACGCCATCTAGCCGAGATGCAGTGACCATCGTCGCAGGAGAAGTGCGTGTGCGGTTGACAAGTTGGCGCCGGACATTTTACTTCATCACTGCCGTCGCCGCAATCGTCATCACCGTCGCAGACCCACCGCTGCTGAATACACTTGCCGTTCCCACAAGTGAACTCGTCCGATCGACACGTTTCATCTATGTATATATTGATATGTTATTATCTGAATACTAACGTTTCGAAGAAGTTAACTGTGGTTACAATACAGGGTTCATAGTATACGGCTGAAAATAATTATTAAACTGTGCAGTGTACTGGTGAAAATAACAGTATGAGTTCAAATATTTTTTTCTTAATGCAGGTGAATGCAGCTGCCAAAAACAAAGCAAAGTTACCTACTTTTCGAACTCCTATCTCTTGGTAAGAAGTGATCAAAAAGTTCTGAAAAAAAAAACGGAAATTTTGGCCTGTCTCTTCATTATCAACGTTTATTTAATTTATAGCTAATAAACTTTTGCAGGATAAAATGATAACTATCGATTTATTACATTTATTAAGTTATTTCTAGAAAACGGCTTATGTGAATTACGTAATTGACTAACAAGTCTGTAGGGGTTCCATTGTACTTTACAGAGTAAGTTGTATTTTTGAATCCATTACATTCTTATGAATGAAATTCAATTATAATTATTGATTTTGCGTCTCCCGGCTCCATGCGCGGGTGCAGACGGTACTAAAGAGCATTAACGTTCAAGTTCATTGACAGCTGTATTCGCCTTAAGTTGAATCGTTGCCTTAAAAGGTGAACTTTGAGATGAAGTTTTTAGTTGATAAATTCTGGTCTCGTTTCATTAGTTTTTTTCTATTTGATTGAAAGCGAACTTAAACCAATTTATTTTGGTTACTTTCTTTGTCGTTGTGCTGAATATAGATAGGTAATACACCAATGCTAAAGAAACTTTAATTCACTACATAAACGCTGGTTGTTGTTGGAAGAAGATTGAATAATGGTTTGATCCAATAAAATTTTCTACGAATATACTAAAAATAATTCAATGTTGAAATTCTTAAAATAACAAAATGAATGGTATTTTGCATAAAACATTGTATTATAAATTAGTTTGGAATAGTTTGACTGTTATGATATTAGTTTGAAAGTTACTAAGCATGATCACATTTGTGGAAAATTGGGCTGAAACAAAGTGTAGATATTATTCTAATTACATCCGGAAATTAACTATGAAGTGGTATATATACAGGGTGCCACTGCAAATGAAACAATTTGTAAATATTACTAGGATTGGAATATCAATAATTCATATCATTAAAATTTTAGTTGTGGTTCTCCGACTAGAGTTTAAGCCTGATAGTAGATTTAGCAACTATGGCAACTACACTTACCAATTATATTTTTTGATTTAAGTACCTAAGTTTATTTTTAAAGAAAACAAAAAAAGTCAGAAACTTACTAACAATGTGTACATGATTTAAAAATTTTAACGGCTGCGGACTCAGTTTCCCAAGAGGATTTCGTTTTCAGACATTTACACATATAAAGGGTAGGTATGCGAGTGTTTTCTGCAGTGTATTTCGAAACGCAGAATAAAACGCTACACGTTAAAACTGAATACAAAGAGCACAATTATATGAATGAAAAAAAAACTTCGAATTTTGTTGAAAATTCTCTTGGGTGTTAATAGAGCTTCGGTAAAATATAAGCACTTAAAATAATTTATGAGTATACCAGAATGATTTAAGGGGAAAGCGGAATGAATTATTCAGAATTATAGTAATTTGAAACCATTATCATTATCATTACAGCCTATAAAAAGTCCACTGCTGAACATGAACAGGCCTTTCCAAATGATTGCCTCAATGGGCGGATTTTATATATTTTTAATTGTTATTAGAAATATGCAGCTGTTGATCTCCTGGTTTATTCCTTTCTGTCGCCTCCCAACCCCGCCTACCAACAAATTTATTTGAAAGTTATACATCACTCAACTTGAATGAATTTATTATCATTACAATTAATTTTTCTGTGGCAGCAACGCGCCGGGGACCAGCTTGTATGAAATAAAATATATAAATTACAAAATAACGCTGTTAATATTACCAACTAGTATTCCCGTAATCTTCCAAAATAAACTTTCGTAATGAATGGCAGTAATCAAAAAGCTCATTCACCCACGACCTTAACTTTTACACTAAAAAAAGCTACGATCTAACGGTTAGCAAATTTACTTAGATTATCAAGTTTGTTTTATATTTTCCGAATATTGCAAGATATTTAATTATAACAAAAATCTCATAGTTACAAATGTCTAAGCGTATTCCTCCAAGAGTATCCCTGTGTTTAATAAAATTCCCTTACAGAAAAGACAAACACATTAAATAAGAGTAGTTATCATTGCCCCGAGTTAATTTCTATTTTGTACTTGGATTCTTCTTTGAGTAAAAATAACTGTAATTTATATTAGGCAAATTGTTGATTTCTTTTGTTTGAGAATTATTTTAGACACAAATTAAATGTTGTTTAAATAGTATCAAGCATGTAAGTTTTGTTTTATTTTTATTTTCAAAATTCTGAGGAAAGTGTATCTAGATTTAATGCAAGTTTCAATAAAATGGTTTTCCTTATTCTCGTACATGTCATTTCATCCTACCGCACCTTTATTGCATGGTATCATTTGAGTACACCATGGGGAATGCTAGGTAGTTCTCGATACACGTCACGTGTATTTCCCGGACCGACAGCAGGGAGTATTAAGTTCAGGTATCTAAGTTCTTGCTACCCCATATCATCCCGTGAGTGTCGTAAGTGGCGACAGAGGGGAATGAAACAGGATATAAGTAAAATATCGGCAATCTATGAGGAAGGTCTACTATGTTCAGCTGTGGACTTTTGATAGACTGTAATGATGATGATTATTACCTAATTTCTTATTTAAAAAGGAAATTGTTTATATTCATGTTCCGCTATTAGCCTCCTCCTTTAATAACATTACACATAATATATTATGTTGTTTTAGTAGTAAAGTTTCAATTGACATTTCATATAGTCTTGATTTTTTCATATATTCAAGTAATATCCCATAATCTCTTCTGAAATTGACCAAACAGAATCCATTTCAAATTTATATAATTCATCAGACTGTCTTTTATAAAGGTGGTCCATAAGTCCTTTGAAATGTAAAAATAATTTAAAAACTAATGACATTATGAAAAGGTTTTTATTTTTTCATAATCCTTATAAAATGGGAATTATTTTTGAAAATTACATCATCTAAATGTAATCCGTTACGATCGCGGCACTGTAAGCGATGTTTAAAATTATCCATCACTGCGCGGCAAGTAAGCTCTGTAATGTTTGCCATTTCTCTTTGGATATTTTCTTTCAGGACGTCAATTGACCGCGGTTGGTTTCGTACACTTTAGTCTTAAGATAACCCCATAAGAAAAGTCCATTGGGGTCAGATCTGACTACGTGGTGGCCAAGGAATATCTCTCTTCGAGAGATCACTTTATTAGGAAAAGTTGACGGACGACCGGCATAGCGACGTTAGAGGTATGGGCAGTTGCTCCATCTTGTTGAAACCAGGTCCGCGTATTGAAGCCTGGAAAATTCTGCAACTCTGGTGTAAAAGTCCTGGATCATAGCTACATACCGTTGTGAAGTAACAGTAAGCGCGCGGCCTCTGCCGTCCTCAAAAAGTAAGGGCCTATAATGCCATGCGCTGACATAGCCGCCCAAACTGTCACTTTAGGGCTATGTAAGGGCTTTGATGTTTGCGATTTGATTTTGCAACCCAGTAGCGACAATTTTGCTTATTGACATGGCTGTTGATGTAAAGTGAGCCTCATCAGAGAATAACACGTTATTAAACGAAGTAAAGCGGTTCAACATTTCATTTGCGAAATTTAGTCTGTGGATAGTGTCAGTATCTTTTAATTCCTGTACTATCTGAATCTTGTAAGGGTGAAGATGTAAATCTTTCTTTAAAATTCGCTGTAACGATGTTCTGGGTAGGTTTAATGCACTGGAACGCTTACGAGTAGACTGGGTAGGATTTTCACGAATTGAGTGTTTCACTACATCGATGTTTTCTTCCGTCCGTGATGTCCTTGGTCGACCTGACCGTTGTTTATTCAACGTTGAACCACTCTTCGAACTTAATAACAGTTCTTAATCGTTTGAACACTTGGAATGTCTTTAAAGTTGCGTAAATTCTGATATTCTCGAAATTTACGCCGCGCAATGGTAGCCGAATCATTGTTTCGATAAAACTCGCGCACACAAAATGCACGGTCCGCACCGGTGAAACACTCCATGGCGACTGAATTCCAGAAACCATCGGTACTCCCCGCACCGCGCGCCACTCATGCGCGCCTTTTGTATTTTATTCGAAATTTACATTTCTAACGACTTATGGGCCACCTTGTATTATATCAAACATTTAGGCTGAAGGAATTCCTGTGATAAAACCGAGGATCGAACGAACACAAAAGAACAGAATAACACATCAGTGTTCCCTTTTGTATATTTTAGGAAGCATAACGCTAACAAGCAGAGTTATATTGACTTAATAAAACTACCATAGTACAAAATGCGTGTAAAAAAACTACTCATAATAGAGATTGATACGTGCCGAAATTATAACAATGCCACTTTTTGTGCCGAGGCTTTGAAAAATGGGTGACGACGTCTCCGTATCGGACCTTTCATCGTTAAGAAAGTTTGTGGATATTGAAGAATACGCAGAAAAACATTCTTCATAGTTTAGGGCGGGTCCGATGCGGGAGATAAGAAATTTATCGATGGATGGGGCAGACGTTTACAGAATGAGAATTACCCGGAGGTTATTCCTTAGGTGATTGATTGATAGTGATATTCATTGAGTAGTTAAACATGGTTTTGAAAACTAAGCAATGGACATTGAATCAACTTAGTGTTGTATTTTAAAATAAAAATGTAACAAAAATAATTAAGAAGTAATTTATTATTATTGCGGACCACGTTATGAAATAAACGATTATTATATTATATTATTCATACATTTAATTGGAATTAAATACTCTGTCAGTATATTATTTACAAAACTTTGAGTATTTAAAAAAAACTGTTATTAAAATTGTGATAATCACTAATAAAATTCAATTAGGCTCCTTGTATAGAACTACATATATATTGTGAAAAAACAACATAAAAAATATTGTGAAATAATGTCGAGCATGCATAATGCATGATGCATTTCAATTAACCTGCAATCCTATATTCTAATTAAATGCTAATAATTATCAATCAAATTTAGCATAATGTCATAGCAAGCACATAGTAAAATACATATATATTATGTAAAAAAAGTTTTATCAAAACAGACAAAGAATAAGAAAACCCTTACTGCATGCTTTCTCATCAGAACCGTCAGAGCAGTCGGGATTGTCGTCGCACATCCAGGTGAGGGGCACGCATTCTCCATGTTTTCCTCTGCATGTAAATTCTTCGGGCCCGCACGCCTCCACTTCTGCCAACCCAAGTCATGCTCATGCTAAGTAGAATGCAAATGAATCTCTACACAAAACATTAAACGAAAAATTCCGTCGCTGCATATTGTCTACCGTAGTAATTTATCCTGTATTTAGACGAAAGCGGATATTTAACAACTGATCTCAAAAGATTTAGTACTTAAAAAGTCATGTTTTAGCTGTCTTATATTTCCTTCTTACTTCTTTGTGTGCTATTTTCTGAAATCCCTAATATGAGGATAAAAAATTTAGATTACAATAAAGATTCAAATCACTTTTTAACATGCTGCTATTCGTAGCAGGTAGTGATTTCCCCAATGATTTTAAACATGCCAATTGATTGATTTGATTCATGCCTATGGTGCTTTTTTGCCCTGATCATGCCCTTACCACACTGATGTTCGTCGGAGCCGTCTGGACAATCAGCGGCATCGTCACAATGCCAAGCAGCGGGTATACAGTGACCACTTGTGCACACAAACTTGTGTTCCGGACAACTGCTGCGCTGTGACACTGTTTGTGAAAGCTTTATTGATTTTTGATTTACTAATTTGTTTTACATAGTTCTAAATTTACCTGATACCTGATATATTTAATGTGATAAAGATATCAAAATTTACCTTGAATACAAAAACTACATTTAAATAGTAAAAGTAATAAATACAGACAAGAAATTATTATATTCTTTTTTTCATTGTTTATTTGCTGACTGTTATTAAAATTGTGATTGAACAATAATAAAATTAAATTTGGCTCTTTGTATATTTATATATTGTGGAAGAACAAATTAAAAAATACTGTGAAATGATAATGTCGACATATAATACTTTATGTATGAGTAATATTTTTACAAACAATGGGAATGAAGTGATTCTTTTAAATAGTGCCAGTCATTGGAAAGCTAAAAATGTATTCGTACCGCTTGTGCACAAGTTGTTAACTGTTGGGGACAAGTTCAAATTAATGAATGTCTACGCTCAACACAGGCTGTGTTAAGACTAAAATGTAATTAATTGAACTAAATAGCCCTATTTCGAGCGTAATGTTGTTTTAAGTTGCAGCTAATAAATTATATAAACTGAGACACTCCACTTGTACATCTTTAGCGCAGGAACATTAAATTTGCAAACCTTAATTTATTTTTTTCGTTTCGATTTTTTTTAAAGAATAAGGGTGACAAACGAGCATATAGTCCACCTGGTTGTAAGTGGATGCTATGGCCCCTAGGCAACCACATATACTATCGATTAAGAATCAAAATGCAGATGCGTTGTCACCCCTGAGGACTAAGATGGAATGCCTCCTTACCAGTAAAAAGGGTCTCCGCTTCCCTACACTCACCATACGAAACACAGTAGCATCATACTGCATACTGTTTCACTCTGGAACTCTATGAAAACGTTGTCTTACCCCGATAGAGGCGACCCATTTTTGCTTCAGCTATGTATGGCTGCAGCGTGGCTCTACCAAGTTAAATGCTAATTCTTTACCTTTTTCATGCTACATAGGCTTTATTATATTTATAGACATAGGATTTTTCAAGCTGCGACACCTGCCAATAATTACATAGATAATTTGCCCATATTCACGGCGCTGGGCAAGCGGAGTGGCGAGGTGATACGTTAGACGGTTAGACAAACATAGCTTTTTGCGCACTCGATGGAGTGGCGACCTTGCTAGAACTGATAACGTGGTATGGTCGACGGATGCTTGTAGCTCTGGACCGTGCTTTGAAGCAGTTTTAGGGGAGGGGAGGCATGTATCCAGCATAGATTTGCCGTGGAATTAAAATGATAACGATGATAATGTCCCAAATGTAAGAAAACTTTGAATATACCCCTTCACACATCATGGTAAAGCCACGCTGACGGGTCGGCTCTACAGTGGAAGGACCACGATCTCACGAAATGCAGCACCATTGTGGTGCTATTTTAACATTAACCGTATGGTGAGTGACTAGAACCGGAGACTTCTTTTTACTGGTCGCTGACATTGTACCTTAATCCTCAGGAGTGACAGCAAGAACTTACCATCAGGTGGCTGAATGCTCGTTTGCCACTACTACTTCCATCAATAAGAAAAACAAACTTCACTTATACATCTCTATATGTTTTTTTTTATATCTGTTGTGTGAAGTCAACTCCTACAAAATGGCGCGATATCAACATGATTTTAATATTATGTGCAGCCGCGTCACACTGGCAACACACGTAAGTGTACAAAGTTGCGGGTTACGCTTGGCACATTTACACGAGCCAAGATTAAAACGTATAAACTTCTACAAGTTTGTTAGCTTTGTTTGATCATAAAACTTGTTTAGAAAGAAATACATAGTATTTATGGAATATATATATAATATTTTCTCATGTTGCTAATTAAAGCTTTAAGTACCTTTAACATGAATATTGAATAAGCAAGAAAAAGTTATAAAGAATGTTGATATTTATCAATAATTTTATTTATTGTCAAGGGTATATGTACCTCAATTTGATTTAGTTATTTTCCGTGACCGTTGAACCTAATTTTAAAAAGGTAATTTTTTTACCGAATTCTTCTATTGCCTTCAGTTCGTAAGAGTACTCATTCTCCTTATTCACAAAAGAAGCCCGCCCTATTCTGATTAAAATTGCTTTCGTTTCATTTTGAAAATACTGCAGATACTCTGATATTATATGTAGGAGCATATATGTATATTGAAAAAGTGATTACATATATGTAAATGTATATATTATGTACTTTATTCCTATAAAGGGAAGATCGTAAAATTCCTCATTTCTTTGCAGACATAATTTACCGGTTCGTCTGTTTTGAACACGAAAGTGATACCGAACGAACCCTTCAACGTTCGCTTCATTGTATATCCTCGCTGTGTGTTACTTGATTAGTCTGAATCTACATGGTAAATTAGCCATTAACACTAACCTTTTAAATTAGTCTTTAATACCTAAACTCGTGATACCCTACAATTTATTACTGAAATCGATTTAATTCTATTTTAATTTTATCATAAAATATTCTTCGGTTGCGTAATCGAATGTAATTCTTATAAAACTAAAATTCCAGATTCGCAACTGAAATATGGTAGAAGAAAGGTTAAGATTATAAAATTAATCCTTAAAACTTTTAAACGTAATTAAGATTTTAATCCGCGGCAGAAGCCCAGCTAAAGACGGAGTACGCGTGCTACCATAAAACAACTTCCCTCATAAATAAGATAATATTTTTGGAAAATAGATTTAATGGAATAATACTTCGATGCAATATTAAAGAATATATTTTTCGTATAATATAGGATACCATTTTTTTATTTACGACTGCATGTACATATAACAATCAGGTATATTATATATTAGCTGTAAGAAATATAATATTATGTTGTATACATAATTATAAGTTTTTAGAAAAAAATCTACAATAATTATCTTTATACTAGACAGTAGGTAAATATTTTTTTATATTGATCAAACGATACTTCTTATTAATAAATAAGACAAAAGCTCGTAGTATAAAGAAATAAAGAAAACAAAACTATTTGTATTATAAGTGAAATAACGTAATAGAATCTAAACAAACTAAGGTAATAAAGTCGTAAAATTATTCTTTAGTTTCGTTTCTCTCTCGTTTCTTATCTTTAAGTGAAAACCCATTACTTACTGCATGTGCCAGGTTCTTCATCAGAGCCATCAGAACAGTCTTTCTCATTATCGCAGCGCCATGACATTGGAATACAACGTCCAGTCTTGCACCGAAACTCGGAAGATGTGCATGTACGACTTTCTGTAATAAAAAATATTTTTTAGTAAAATGAAATGTTATAACTATAAAAGTGGTAGAGCCATGCTGCAGCTATATTACTGGTATAGTTGTAGCACGAATGGGTCTGCTAGACCGGGGAAGGACCACGCTTTCACAGAATACCAGTGTAAAATAGCAGCTTAACGCTGCTGTGTTTCGTATGGTGAGTGTAGAGAACCGGAGACCCTTTTTACTGGAAACGAGGCATTCCATCTTAGTCCTCACGGCTGACATCACATCTGCATTTTGATTCGTAATCGAGAATAGATGTAAATGTCTATGGGCCACAGCAACCACTTACCATCAGTTGGACTGTGTGGTCATTTGTTACCCTCATCCTATAAAAAAAAGTGGCTTTTCGTGAGTGTATTGAAATTTGAAATAACAAATATTGACTTTATTTTAATTCAATGCAAAATCAACGAAAGACTCCAGAAAAGTTTCGTCATAACATTTCATGCAGACGTTTTTTCATCACAATCCGTCTCACTGCAATTTCTTAGATAAATTTTGTGGTGATGCGGGAATATAATCCTTAGTAAGTTAACCTTGCATGTGAAATTGCTTCGTAGGTTACGCGCAGGATATTTCATCCGTGTTTTAATTTACGTGAAAGATATCCCAGGGAGCACGTTGACGCTTTTAGGGGTCTTTAATCTTTAGTAACATACTCTTCCATGGAAGCTCGTACGTGTGTCTGCTATTATATATGAAGCCGGGTAAATATGTATATAGGCAGCAGTAGGATCAAGATTCACTATAGAGTTATAGCTTTACTAAAGTTGTATGAATATGTACGGAGAAGATATTTATCTTATATAAAGAGCAATATTCTCCTTTAATTTTTCTGAGGGTGTAATAGAGCACGAGTAGTAATTATCGTCGTTCTACACAGTTCGTAAATAGTTCAGTGGTGTATATTATGTAGTAGGTAATGTTGTCGCCGTGTAGTGGCGGCGTAAGAAAATCCATTTCCCCATGTCGTCAAGTGAGGGTCCTAAGAGACGACAAAGGGAAATGAAACAGGAACAGGAGATAAGAAGCTTAGAAAATCCGCGTGCTGAGCGTGGCAAGTATGACAAGTAACAACCCCATGAGGTAATTTATGGGAAATGCTAGTTCACATATATGTTAAAAGTCATATATGTGAACCAGATCTCAGCAGTAAGACGTATTTAGGCTGTTACTTTGCTTGTTTACTTTTACTTGTTATATCTTCTGTATAGGTACAAAATATAAACTTCTTTCCAACAAGTTTGTATGTATTTTCACTAAGCAATATAACAATTCTGCGTAGTAAAATAGTTAAGAGAAATAAAAGTTCCATTTACTCTGTTTTATTAGCACATTACTCTCGTAATTTATAAGGCACTGCGTTTTAGTGGCCAAGTAAGGTAAAGCTTCACATTAAGAACCAAAATGAAGTTGTCCCTTATTAACTGACCCTACAAAATTTGGGAAAGTATATCACTAGAAAGTTTTTAACTAGAAAAAAAAAAATTACAAGCAAACTATTATTTAAAAAATTACGAAAATGTCTACCCCTTATGGACTGACTTTCAGAGACGCATGCAATTTTGTATGCCTTTAGACTTTTCTAGCCTGTTTCTTAGTTTTTTTTTTATAGCATAGGGTGACAAACGAGCACACAGTCCACCTGATGGTAAGTGGGTACTGTGGCCCATAGACATCTACATTTATCCTCAATTAAGAATCAAAATGCAGATGCGTTGTCACCCCTGAGGACTAAGATGGAACGCCTCGTTTCCAGTAAAAAGGGTCTCCGGTTCTCAGCACTCACCATACGAAACACAGCAGCATTAAGCTGCTATTTTACGCTGGTATTCTGTGAGAGCGTGGTCCTACCCCGGTCGAGCCGACCCATTCTTGCTACAACTATAATATAGTTACAGCGTGGCTCTACCACGTAAAAAAAGTTTACTTTTACAACATCCACGAGACAATTTATGCCCGATTCCCGTATTCAAGAAACGTTTCGATTGTCGTAACGACTCATTTTTCATTTTCTAAACGTTTGACATTGCAATGTGAAACATAATTAAGTACATATTATAGAAATAAATTCATAGCCCATTATAGCATTAAAATTGCTATAAGTGTTTCATAGTGAGGTATCGAGTAATTTTGAAAATAATTATCAGCAGTGATAGCTCGTGGGGACTCAAACTGGGGCGAGTCACGCACAAACGAGCAATTCGTAAACAAAACGTATACCCTCCGAATAATATCGCGCTGAAGCCGCCGAAGTAGGTTCGCAGCCCTGTTACCCTAACCATCGCAATAAATTCAAGTGAAGCTTCGAAGATTCCCGTATCGTATGCCAAGGGCTATTGTTATTCCGTGTGTTCAATAAAAAGACTTCATAAATATCTACTCCATATCAATATTCGTAGCTCGCGCACTTATTTGTTTTGTTCGAATTGTGCAATTTCTAGGCAATTTGAGCGAAACAAATCCTCGGCGCTCGTTTAATTCGTGGTTTTTTCCATTGGAAACGCCGTAGAACTGTTCTAAGCTGCGGATTAGTTCCGAACGCGGCATTCCTTTTTGCAAGTAGGCGCTTTCAATTATAACTACAGTCGAGGGGTGGTTTTTCCCGCAAAATAAATATTTGTTATTTCAGTCGCTTATTTTGCTCAAACAGAGTATTAAATTTAATAAAAAGGAAAATATTATGTGTTGTTGCTAAAGTTTAAAATTTATTCTTTCTCCTAATAATATATATTTTTTAATTTCAAACTTCAGTTTTTAAACAGCACTCACCATAATATTTTTTCCCTTCTTTACGGCCTATCAAATTGTCATTGCCGAACATAGGCATAGAGTGCCTCACAGGGGAGATTTTTCCATAGTTGCCACGCTTGGCCGGCGGGTTTGCAACCGCGGCTTTTCATTATTTTGAGTTGTTATTAGGAAGATGCTGCTGCCCATCACTTGTTGCAATTCCTCTGTCGCATTTTACGACACCCACGGGAGGATATGGGGTAGTGAATATCCTTACACCGCCATTACACGGTAAGGGGTAATATCAACTGAATTACTAAATAACATTTACATCCCGCCCCTTGTGTGCTGGCAGTTTTGGGTGTAGCCCGCCAACCGCAGTTTTAATAATCACCATTCGACTGCTAGATGTGACTCACTGTCGTGAATACTCCTAGCACAAGCGTTTTAATTTTAAACCTAGTATAAGTGGTTGGCGGGAGTATTAGTAGTGTTTAAAAGCATTTCTAGTATTCTTAAAAAAATTACGAGAAAAAAAATATTTTTGGAAGTCCACGCCGAATGCAACAACTTCAAACCTGCCAGCATTAGAAAGCGACAAATTCATTGGTGGACTTAATAAAAATAATTACGCCTTAACTTGTTCACGACGTCAAAAGTTTTTATCTGTTCTCTGTTATAACAAAGGAAAGACCACTATTGTGTAGGCAAAAAAAAGTTCGCCCATAAAACCCCACGTTCCCAAATCATGACAAGCGTTTCATTACACTGGCTATTACTGTAAACAGAAATGGATGTAGTAATTTTCCTTGAGGTTGCTCTTAACATTTGCGTTGCGGACCCGCAATAAAATCACGAAAAATGCCGGAAATAATTTAGGTCACCGAGCTTCATTATTGTAAAATTACAACAAAATAGTAGCGAAGATGTTTTTAATGCATCGAATTCCTTTTATTTGACATATGACTTTAAAGCAAGTAATAAATGGAACTGAGACGTAGAACCTCCACTGCTGGCCGTATGAGGAAGCTCAAGGTCGCTCAGCGAGCTATGGATAGGGTTATGCTCGGGGTTTCTCTGCGTGATAAACTTAGAAATGAGGATATCCGCAGTAGAACCAGAGTGACCGACATAGCCCAACGGATTAGTAAGCTGAAGTGGCAATGGGCCGGCCATATAGCTCGAAGAACCGACAACCGATGGGGAAAAAAGGTTTTCGAGTGGCGGCCTCGTACCGGCGGACGAAGTGTAGGGCGTCACCCCACTAGATGGAGTGACGACCTGGTAAGACATGCAGGAAGTCGATGGATGCAGGTGGCTCAGGACCGTGCTTTGTGGCATTCCTTGGCGGAGGCCTATGTTCAGCAGTGGACTTGTGATGGTCTGTAATGATGATGATGATGATTAGTAGTTAAGGTACCCTATTTAACCTAACCCTAGATTTCTTGACTATCTTAACTTGACTATCTTCACCCTATGTAACCTAACCCTTGATTTCTAGACTAAGATAGTACTCTAGGGTTTATAAAATCTATAGACGTTATCCATTTTCACTGACAAATTATCATTTTATATATTCCTTACTTCTAATATAAAAAAGCAAAGAATTTTGCACTGAAATCTTATATTATTGTCATTGTAACATAGTAATTTTAGCTAATGTGAACTTTTCCACGATTTTACTTCAATTCTCACGTTAAGCTCGAGCTTATCGCGCACCTATTTTGTAACGTTGGTAGTTTCTACTTGAGAATTTCTTCACCTTAGGAGGCAGAGAGACATTTAATAATTAAAGCTAAGAACGTGCACAGAATATATTGCTTTGAAGTCAGAAGACATTTAACAATATACCAGGTCAATTTTTTTTCATAAAACTCATTGTTCTTTTGGTTTTAATGTTGGACTTTAAGATAATTATATATAAAAAAAAATCATTTTAAAGGATTCATTTTAATGTGAAAAACAAGGAGTTATACATATATTATATATTGACCAATTTAGATAAGGAATTTAGAAGTGTACCTACTATTTCGATGTAATAAGTCTCAATCTCTATGTATAAAAATCAATTGCTGTCCGTTGGTCTCGCTAAAACTCAAAAACGGCTCGATCGATTTTGATGAAATTTTTTGTGTGTTACGCAATGGGTCCCTGGGTGGTTTAAATTTACAATTGGACCCGGTAGGTGGCGCTGTTGACGAGATCCAGAAATCACTCGTGTGAAGCCATGGCGGATCGCTAATTTTAAATATTTTATTTTTTACGCACTTCGTCGGTACCTTTGTAAACTGCTTTGTGTGTTGTATGCTTTATGTGTTTTAAATTTTACCTTTTTAAATATTCTACTAAATTTTTAAAGAATAGCTCTGACTACAAAAGTCACTTTTGACGTCTCGAATCGACAGCGCAATGGCTAAGCGATAGGTTGCGGTGCTACAGGCCGCTGGTTCGAATTCCGCATCATAGAAGTGTTTGTATGGCTTAAAAATAATAGTTTCGGGTCTGGATGTTACAATTTTTGTATTTAAAACGTCTCAATGATACAGTAGAGAATCTTACTTTGGGGATAAAGTTTTCATTAAAATATTTTTCATAATGGTATACAAAATCCGCCTTATTACAAAAAGTGATTTATAATTAGTCATAGGTCTAAGCAGAATGAGCTTACTGTGTCTTGAAGTCTTGCAATGGTATGCTTGGGTTAAAATGCTTAAAACGCTTTAGTGAAATCAAAACTAAACCCAAGCATACCACTGCAAAACTCTTGAAGTTTGCTCAGTAGGGCACAGTAAGCTCATTTTGCGTAGATAGGACCTAAAGTAACAATTAAAAAGCTGAAAGTACCACGGGTCAACTTTGACATCGGGACATCAATCACCTCAGTTCCCCCGTGACCATTGGTGCTGCAAAGCACCCGAAACGTCGGAAATTAATAATAAGTAAAATTATACGCGATATATCCGTAAAAATAGTTTTATTCAATTCGACAACATTATTTTCTTCAGTTAAATAACTTACATAAGTAACAATTAATAAAACGTAAGACGGAGGGCAGGTTTTGTACAAAAAAAGGTTAAAAAACGGCAACTTAAACATCAACCGAAGCAATATAGTATTTTTTACTCGACAAAACCTAAGTGATATCCAGCCTTTTATCGCCTTATACAAATTGTCTTGAAAAAATAATATTGTAAATCTCATTATTTTGAATATGCTAGTGTCGGATTTTATGTATATACTAGCTGTTCCCCGCGACTTCGCCCGCGTGTAATTTAGGGTTTTAATTATGTTGCGCGGAACCCTAATTCTTTTTCTAAAATATAAGTAGCCTAAGTTACTCCTTAAAACATCAGCTATCTGCCAGTGAATGTCTCGTCGAAATCGGTCCAGCTGTTTCGGAGTTTAGCCGGAACAATCAGACAGACAGATAGACAAAAATTTAAAAAATTGTGTTTTTGTTATAAGTACCGTATATACTTTCATATGGATTCAGTAAAAAGCTGTTATTTTAACATTACAAACAGACACTTCAATTTTATTTATTTGTATAGATGTATTTAGTATTGAGTTTGCAATGCTCTTACAGTTTGTACCTGTTTAAGAAATATTATTAGAAACACATTGGATTCGTTGTATTACCATAAAGGCTCCTTGCATTGATGCCTCAGTATTTTAAAATCAGCTTCAAAGGAAAATGTTACTGAACAAGGGGTTTTCGTTTCAAAGGAACTTTGTAACGAACTGTGCACACCGGAATCTTTAAGAGTTTCTGGCATTTTTCTTGCTTTATTTTACCCTCAATGTCTTTTAGTTTATTATACAGCATTCGATCTAGTTTTTATCGGTCTTCAAAAAAAGGAGGGGTTTACAATTCGACTGTATGTTTTTTCTTATATTTATATTACGGGATATCTTCGTCAATAGGAAACCGATTTTTATGATTCTTTTTACCAGACTGCTTGACGCAAAGGAGGGTGTGTTTACTAGTCTATATATTATGTATGTATGTTCATTTGTGGCGCTCTAGAGACCAAACGCGTGGGCCGAATTTAATGATTCAATCTATTTGTCTTAATTTTGTGTGTCACTGAAGACATGACAGTAATGAAAATTGAATATGGCGACAACCAGACGTTCATTTTTCATTTTGAATGACTATTTAGGATCTATAAAGAATTAAAATTATATAAAAATAGCAATTAATCGATTAGAAAAAAAAATTTAGTTCAACAATCATTTATCTTTCTGACAATGTGCTTTTTATATCATTTATGTGTACAATATTATTGTAAGATACGATTTCATGCGACAAAACGTTGGAATCTTAATTTTTTTGGCGCTAGTAGAACATACCTACGCGCGATTAAAGCATGCAATTTGTTAGCAACCATTCTCACTTTATAATAAAGATGTGATAAAGTTCCTATATAATCGTATAATAGGTCTTATTAACGTGACATGTATTAAAATAAAAAAAATTGTACAACCGACTTCAATATAAATAAATTGAGAACATCATCAATGTAGTCGAAGTCAATTAAATAAGCATTATTAAGGATAACTCAAAAACTACTGGCCAGATCTTGATAAAATTTATATGGGACCACGTGAGAAGCACCAGCTTTCAAATAAAAAAAAAACCGTTCTGAGGTAACACATAAAAAAATACAGTCGGATTGAGAACCTCCTCCTTTTTTGGAAGTCGGTTGAAAAATAATTGTTCACTTTTCAGTAAACTGTTTCACGCAATCAGGTTTTTTTAATTACGGTTTTAACCATTAAGCTTGTTTATTAAATAGGTTATATTTCAGACGTGATTCCGTATAATATAAAACCATTTGTTCGACGAAAAATTTCACCCTAAGGGTAGCAAATAGAGAATGAAGTTTTTTAACGTAGCCAGAAAACATTGAGATTGTGATATTATAGTCCACTCAGAAGGCAAAAAAAAAGAACTTTTAATAAAAAGCAAAAGCCCCATCCTTCTATACACTATGCCTTAGCACCGACTTCAGAATGTCAAATTATTTTATTCTGTTTAGTTCTTTGAAGTCGGCTTTTACTTTTTATTAAAAGTTATTCTTTTATAAATAATAGTATAGCCTGTGGTTGAAATTTGATCAATTATTGTGTGCAAACAATGCTAAGTATTTTTCGTAAAATGTATTTACTCCTGCTGGGGAGCCAAAGGGATTTATAGTTCAAAGAGCAGTGCGCGAGAATTTTCACTTAAACAGCTAAAGCGTTTTATATTGAAAAATCATCTGTGTATGTTGTCTTTATTTTATCTGCCCTAATGGCAACATACACACAATTTTCATTTTTGTGCACAGTACTTTTCTAATGACATAAGTTCCATTCCTACCCTTTTGTAATAAATACTAAAAAGAGGTGCGTCAATTTTCGATGTTCACATAACTATCTCGCTTCTTTTACATCCATATATCTAAGCATAAATGTTGGTCGATTAAGGGTACTTTTAATTTGGCCCATCTTCAATATATCGTCAATTTGGTCGATAAACTTCTTGCAAATCATACTTTTCTCTTATCACAGAATATCTCATTCTACCCTTTGGCGTTAAGTATACTTCATTGACCGCGTTATACTCGTACAGTATTAATTTTACTCTCATGCTTCTTCTGCAACACCCAACTTTCACTACCATACATTATTTTTTATAGAATAATGGTAACAAACGCGCACACATTCCACTTGACGGTAAGTGGATGTTATAGCCCATCGACATCTATAATATCCTTGATTAGGAATCAAAATGAAGATGGAATGCCTCGTTTCCAGTAAAAAGGGGTCTCCGGTTCTCTACACTCACCATACGAAACACAGCAGCATTAAGCTGCTATTTTGGTATTCTGTGAGATCGTCGGCTCGTCCTACCCCGGTCGAGCCGACCCACGCTGCAGCATAGATGTTTTATAGCCTGCGATAGATGACAGTACCATTTCGTAGTTAGCTAGATGTAAAATACCCAGACAAGTGACGTGAAATCAAACATATGAGATACCTGGTACTGCGATTGAACTTATTGAAGTTATAGCCAGTAAAATAATTTTAACATAGCTTTCTACATAATATCTCTCCTTTATATAGTGGTATGGTGCAATATGAGCATAGGCAAATTAACAAAGTTTATTTCGTAAAAGTGCTGTTTCAAAACTCCATTTAAATATAATCAAACTATTCAGACAATGGCAATTCTCGCCAAATATTCAAACAATCTTCTTAGCGAACGCGAAATGCACAACCATTAAACAAAATTGTCCCCAAGATGGCAATAGCGTTGAAACACCGGGAAATTGTATTATCGGGCTGTCCTCAGAAGTAATAGCGAAGAGTGCATTCGTTACGGACGTAACTGGCAGCTTTGGAGCGCACTTGCATGTGTAATCGATGTACGAGTACTTCTCTTAAGTATTACGCTCGCAGAGCTAAGCTCGACATATGACTGAAGGTGATGGGCAATATGGCAGGTGATTAAAATTCTTCAACACGCAATTGTTGTCGTTCGTGATGTTGTTCAAACCGATTCCGAGTATAGCTACCATATGTATATGTTTGTTATGGGGAGCATAAGTTAACCATATGCAATATTATCGATGGTAGGATTGAAGCCAGTGTCAAATTTATGAGAGTAATAACAATACTTAGTATGCAGTTATTAACTAAGGCAACCGAGTGCACTATTCAGTCTCCTATTACTTTTCATAATAGGTAGAAGTTACATTCTAATTTAAGACAATTTTGACTATTGTAAATTTATACAAGTATATTTATTAGCTAATTGAATTACCTTTTAGTAACAGTCAAAACATTTTCAGTATGTCCGACCTAAACTATAAGAGGTCACGTTTGAGTACATTGAAGATATTGAACTTTGAAATCTAGAGTTAAGTAAATGAAGGTAAAATGCGACTTTGTCTATGACCTAGACAAATTAGTTGGGTCGTTAAGCTTGCTAAGCGAAATAAGCACTTACTCGTTACGAAAACTAACAATTAATTATAAAAATATAATATTAGTTATTTGAAGTAAAAAGTGAATTATAAATCCTTTAAATTATATTATACTAGCTTGTACTCGGCGCGTTGTAACCGCAGAATAATAATTGCGGAAATAGAATTTTGAATTTGGAAGGATTATATTGTTTAATTGGAAATATAATACATTAATTGAAGTTGAATGATATATAACTTTCAAATAAATTTGTCGGTACGATAAGCGCGCCACCTACTGTAAGTTAATTGTACTATGCCTATAACCTTCGCGGAAGTGCACGCAATATGTTGACAAAGTTTTACCGCAATCTGATGAACGGTATGGCAGAGCATAAAATACGAACAAACACACATAAATTTTTATATATTAGAAAATATATGACAGGTATTTTACTTTTTTGTATAAAAATGAAGTGATAAACTAACTTACATTCCACCTGATGGTAACTGGCTACTGCAGACACCTGAAGGCAGCCTAAAAAAAATCTTGCAGATGCATTGTCACTTCTGGGGACCAAGACGAAATACCTTCCAGCCTGTAATTATACTGGATCTCTGTACCCTTCAGACCGGAACACAGCACACTTTTTAATGATACTGAAGCATTTTTATTTTTTAAATGACTTCACCCAACTGTTAAGGTTCTACAGGATAGTTTTAACTTATCAAAATAATTACATTTACATTAACAGTCTTTTCGGTCCACTCAATTCTCAGTCTCAAGAGTGAGAGACTCTTCAAGAATGCACCAGCTGGCAATTATTACTTCTAGAATTGCGCATACGGGTTCAGTGGTTTGGATAGATCTTCCACCACTATACTCACACGTCAGGGCCTAGTCCATCAATCAGCAGAGTGCAGTGCGCTAGTGAGATTGACAATTTGAGTAACTATCAACTACTTAAAAAACAATTGTATCACAGCGTGTACAGACGAATGGCACTACGCCGACTGCATATAAATAAACCTATTAATAATAATAATAATTAATATTATTACCAATCAATATTAACAGTAGTCATAGCTGCCGACTTTGGCAGTCAATAAATGTTTAACTTGACTGTATACTTCGTATTACTTTTTAGTTGAATTATAATATATCATCATCATTACAGCCCTTCACAAGTCCATTGCAGGACATCAAATCAACCCCCCCGAACGGGTTCCCGCCTTTTCGTGGCGGGGGGGCTTAGTAACCGTGGCTTGATCACCTGCGGTGAACAAAGAGGAACCCACATGGCTGGCCCGTGGTGTAGGGCCGGCCCGAGGAGGTCACTCCGAGCGGGCTTGGCGAGCCCACTTCGGATGTGTGTTGGTGGGCTGCGGTGAAAGGGATGTTCTCAACCCCTTTCACCGCACTCGCCCTATCCTACGCGACTCTGACGATGCCGCACCGTTGATGCGGTGGTGGTGGGGCTGCGGGGGGAGAGGAGTGTCGGTATTGCAAGGCGCCGTTTACCCTGCCCTCCGCAGCCGAATCTTGGTTCGCGGCGGAGCCATAGACCAGATCCGCCGCTGGGGTCGGGAAAGCTAGTGCTTTCAAGTGCTCGTTTTTCCTGGCCCCATGGCCTCCGCGTATCGGACTCGGGGGAGTCCATTTTGCAGTTACAGTAAGAGTCCGTGGAGGAAGGCGCGCCTTGTGTTCCTGGTGCGCCTTACCTGAGAAGGAGGGGGGGAAGGAGAAGTCCGAGGAAGGGCTGCCATGGGGCGGACGGCGCTGGTGGGACCGCGAATGTGTGCGAAAGCGTTCCTGTGGCCCTGCCAATATGCGGCGAAGGTGGAACATCATGGGGTCTTAGTCGGTGCGAGTCCGACATAACCCGTCCTTGCCCCCGCGAGACGGGTATGTGTAGGCATTTCCCCATGAAAAAAAAGGAAATAAAATAAAAATAAAGCATGGCCCTGAACCACTTGCATCCATCGACTTCCTGCATGGCATACTAGGTCGTCACTCCATCTAGTGGCGGCCGCTATGCACTTTGCTTATCGATTTGAGGCTGTCAATCGAGAACCTTTCTTCCCCATCGGTTGTATGAGGAAGCTTGAGATCGCTCGCTGAAGTGGGCTATGTTCGGAGTTTCAGACTGTGATATCAGCGGCAGAACTAAAGCAACTGACATAGCTCAACGGATGAGTATGATGAAGTGGCTTGGCCGGCCATATAGCTCTACGAACCGACTACCGAACTATTATAGCAATAATAAATTGATATTGATATGTAATGTTATTAAGTGTGCCTGTTAATTTATCAAACTTAGTGGGTATTGGAAAGTAATCAAAATTAATAATTATTCTCATACGTATACAGTGAAATTGGCTATTTTGTTTTCTATATGACATTATGTCATTAATTCGCAGTGAACGATTTTTATACTAAAGACAATAACAGGTCACTGACACCTAAACTAAGGTAAGAACCGATGTCTAACGTGGAGCATTGACACGGTAGCCATCAACATGCGGTGTCCGTAGACGTTGCTCCTGTCGGCGGCAAAATGCAGCTTACTACTATGTCTCTTGTAAGCTTATTTATACTCTGTAGCATAGTTTATTATTGAGTGAGAGACAATAGTGATTATTATTTATTTTGCTTACAGCAGCACAATAATTTTTTGTGGCACAAGTCATCTAGATTTAAGTCATTCGTTCTAAGTATTGTCGCTAACGGTGTTAAGACATAGAGTATAGAAGAATGAAAGCCTCGACTTCAGATGCTTTATTTTTTAGCCTTTTAGTTGTTTGAAGTCGGTTTTTAACTTTTATCAAAAATTTAGTTTATGGCCTGGTCCCATTTCCAGTTTAACATTTACATCATTTAAATCAGTTGACAATTTAATAATAGGCTAAGATATCGCATAACATGTATAAAAAATAAATAATCAAAAAACAAAACGAATTGAGAAGCTCTTCCTTGTTGATGTCAAAAAATGTTCTTTATGCAAACAGATGTGTTTGCTCGAAAATCACTCATCGAATATCGTCACGAGAACAATTCTACAAACCTATATTATCTAGGTACTAAAAATCCCATCTATTGTTGAAGACTACTCGTTTCTCGTTTCAAACTTAATTTGAAAGGACACTTCGCTTCAAGCGAAAGATAAATGTAATAGTGGAAACCAAATTGGTTTGACAGTAAAACATTTGAATCCAACAAACGCCCTTTGCTTCGTTGGCAAAATATAAATGTATATTATATTAAAACATAAAATAATGTGCACAAGAATGCACCTCGTAGCTTGCATATTTCATAAATCTCACTCTTACCACGCTGGGCGCATAGATTGGTTGTTTGGATGAATGGCATAAAGTTACAGCCTATATATACGTCCCACTGCTGGGCACAGGCCTCCTATCATTTTTAAGAGGGTTTTAGGGAAAGTGAATGTCCGCCGCGCTGCCCCAATGCGTGTTGCAGTTACTTTACATGTCTTCGAAATATTCTTTTTCTTATTTCTCAGACATGCAGGTTTCCTCATGATGTTTTCCTTCACCGTCGAGCACGTCATAAATCAGCACTTAAAATTACAATTACAATTTAATTGTTGCTTATATATTATTGTTTAATAGGTGAATTGCTTTAAAGTTTTAAGTCCATTCTCGTTATTTTTCCGTGAATGCTTTATATAACTTTATAATAAAGTAATGAAAATTTGCTTACTCACCTGAATTCTTGTAGTCGTAACTACTGGTATAAGTGTCGTAATCGTCGTCGTAAATCGACGCCTCTATGTCTATCATTAGGCTGCATGCCAGCAGAGAGATAAACCACCACGACTTCATTTTTATATACTTCTTTTATTTTTATGCACTGTTTCTTCACTATACACTTTTTCTACATTGGCAAAGTCAGTTATTATTTATTAACTACTGAGATAATATTTATTGACAATAATTTGTGGCTCTAAGAAGGTTACAGGATAATTAGATATAACATTTTTATATAACCAATATTATACTATTGCTTGCAATAAATTAGTACTAATATTAATGCCATATCCCAAATAAACGATAATTTCCAATTGTTCTAAATATATTATTATAATTCAAAAAGTAGCTAGCTAGTCAAATGTCTCCATCGCATCGCAAGTTTAAATAATGGTTTCTTTCAGAAACTGTAAAAGCTTAGCCAGCCGATGTTTGTGGCTAAAGCGCGATGCGGTGACGGTACCGCAATGATTTCAGCACATTACTTGGCAATAGGCGCTTAAGTTTGCTGTGGACAAGAAATATCTGGTTCTAAAACCATAAAATATAAGGCGTAGTTACATTATATGGTACGCACAATGTGTCTTTTTATGGACTTTGATATGTAGGAAGCCGCAACAGCACCGCTTTAGTGTACCGCCGCTGCAGCCAGTGTGGCTTCGCCCTTATTCGTAAATTATAAAATTAATGCTTGACTATCTCAAGCCTAGAACTACATTTATTTAAAAATACAATAAATAGGTAAAATAATTTCTTTCTTCCCAATACTATGATACTTAGATATAGGAGTTTCTAGATTCATTTAAAATTCAATAGCTTAATACGATAAAAATGTTTTCGACCTCTACATTGATTAGTTTTCTGGGTAAGCTGCATTTGGAATGATAGTAAAGCTAATTTACCAGAAAGTTGCGCTTGCGTGGAATATTATCAGGAGCGAATACTCTGTGGACGTGATGCGATAAAAAAGAGGTTATACCAATGCCGTATCTTGGCTTGAATAGGTAAATATATGAAATGGTTTGCTTACAAAATGAGGCAGTTTGTAGGCTGCATTAATAGAATTTCAAATTCAAAGGACGGTCGGTCAAATGGGCTCGTGATTAAGCAAGCCTTGATTATGATTAATTAATAATTTATCTTTATCGTTTCATTGTTGGTCGGACCGCAACGTTGCTGGTTTAAAGTTTTGCTTTGAAGTGGTTGTACGGAAAAATTAATTTAGATTGAATTTTGTTTGAGGTTGTAATTAGTATTATATAATTTTTATTAAATCGCACTTTAGAATGATATGAATGTTTTAAATCAAATATCACTAACTGGTAACTTTTCGTTACCGAGTAGTAGCGGAGTAAGTATATCTACTAACCCATATCATCCCGTGGGTGTTGTTTGAGGCGATAGAGTGAAACAAATTAGGAGATGGGCAGCAGCGTCTTCCTAATAAAGACTAAAAAAATCGCGGTAAAAACTATGGCAAATATCCCGCCTATGGGGCAATCTATGGGGGATGCCTATGTTCAGCAGTGGGCTTTAATAGGCTGTGACTGTAACTGTAACTGTAAATAGTATGTTACCATACTATAAGGTAGCTAAAACACAAAGTAAAAGATCATTTCTCTTTAATCATTGCAAATATATCCGCAAACTTACTGTTGAAATCATTGTATTATATTTTTCAAAAATATTTATTGTGGCTTGGGGAAAAATGCCAACGCTGACTGTTAACGCAAATTATGCTAATAAGCTTAAAGTCTATTGCGCAGTGCAATTTAGTCTGTGCGGTTGCAAAGATCAATTGCGTGGGTATTAGTACGTGAAATAGTTATATGCGGTAGATAAAATATTTATTCAGGTCACGCTAAGTGCCAATTGATTACATTGTATGTACCAGTTGGTTAAGTAAGCTTGATATAACAACTTGCAATTCTATAGCCTCAAGTGAAAGATACTACTCTTAATTAGTAATAATAATTACGGAATAAGATTTCCTCATTTAACGTTATAAGTCTTAATAGCTAACTTCAGCCTAATTTTAAATTAAACGATGTTGAATGGAAAGTTAGCGAGAGTTAAGCTGAAAAACTTGTTTCACAAAGTAAAACTTCTCGTTGGGCGTCAAATGAGAGAAGTTTCCTATTGAGACCGATTCTTGAAAAGTTGAACAGGTCGCAAATAAACTATAACGGAAATGGTTCCTCAACTTCCGGACATAGAAAATTATTATAGTTCATTTTCATTCATTCATATAGTTCGTTTTGAGACCTAAGACTTTTTCATTTCAAATAAAATTTTCAGTAGATTTGCGTTTCGCAAATTCAATTCATTATTTATTTAAAACGGCACTCCAAGCGGATTGGTGAACGCATAATCGATAGGCCGTTCTCGTAAATCCATCTACCTACGTGAGAGTGTCGAAAAAACCTGGTTTTAAGGATTTGACGCGTAATATTGAAAAGGTTTCGTCTATCACTATTTTTAAAGTTACAAGTAAATTTCAAGTAAATTGTAAGACAACCGTAGATGTACTTCGTTACCGTGACTTTTATTCACTGGCCTATGTTGAGCCAATAGGAAAAGCATCAAATAGGATTGACGACAAGTGCTGGCCCAAAGTGATTAAAAAACTAAACATTATATTTAGATTATTTCGTTTATTTATACGTAACTATGTATGTGAAAGTCCAGTTAGTTAATAAAATATAAATTATATGCAATAAAATATAAGCAATTGACAAACAATTGAAATTGAAATGTATTATTTTGAAGAACAGTGGATTGCCTAGTGAACTTTGGATATCCTAGATTCCGCATGCGGTTATGTATGTATTCTTTAGGTTTTAAATTATATACGATTAAAAGCAATTGGAAATAGAATTCGACTGATAATTTAGTTACATTTAAAAATAAAACTAAATGAAATAAACTTAAAATTTTAACTTAGTGTTATGAGTTTTAGTGGAAACTGTTGCTTTAAATTGATATTTATGGTATTTGTAATTAGTAATTATTGCTTTTAATCAAAATAATTAATGTTTACTTATGCCCAAATACTCAAACCTCTTTTTAAACTGTGCTCAAACGCTGCTCAATTTTAAGATGGCGTTAAGTCTCGTGATGTCTCTATCACTTTAAGTCAAAGTTACTTAGATGTTTATTTTATATGTAATTGCAACATGCTAGTGGTGTTTCTGGCTTTTATTACCTACTATTTGAATATCGAATTTCAAAATCTTTGAATATTACTTATCTCACGAATAAAATGTATACATGTTTGTCGATAGTTTGTGAATTCCTGTCTCTGTCCTGACAGAATAACCAAGCGTGAAAGCATTGTTGACTTCATGCTTGGTTATTCTGTCTTCATGTCTGGTTATACTAAATACTAATATACATAATTCAATACTAATATACCTAATTAAGTCAGTACTTGATTTTATTAGTAAGACTCCTGTATCGTATTGTGGCCTCGAAAAACAATAATAAATAATACAATGTAGTGCAGTTTTCCAACAAGTTACAAAGGCGTGATTCTATTTCAGTGAATTGGAAAATAGCAGAGATGCAATAAAAATCCACTGCTTCAAGACCCTAACAAATTGCAAATGAATCGGTATTCGCCCACGGTAGTCGGCGCCATATATAGAACTTATATTCTTAAGTATATACAAAGTATGTCTGGTATCCTACGCTGCATGTTCTAAATGATAAAATTTACTCGGTCATAATTCATGACAGCAGATGTAAATAGCCATATGCACATGAAAAGAAAATAAAAAAATAAGAAACATGTGTGAAGTTCCCACACCGTAGAAGTGAAACCTTATTAATTTTTTATTATAAAAATTTATTAATTCATTTTTTATTATTAATTTATTAATATAGAGATGGAAAACACTGTATACTGTAATCTATCTCATTCTCTCGCAAGCTTAATCCTATACATGTATTTTTGTCGCTTTTTCGTTTCATCGAGTTTCAAATCACAACGATTCCAAAGAAGTTTTCACTTTAAAAAATGACAAAGGCAAAACTGGGATATGAAATGTAATAAATTATCGCATAACATGTGATATGATTAAGAACGAATCTACACGTGATTGTACGATTGTTGGTTGGCACATTAAAGAAATTTCTGCTAGAAAGACCTCTCAACCATGCTCTAAATTTTCTTTTTACGGCATCGTTAAACGGCGCGTGTGTTAAACGACCCATGAGTCTTAATTTTCGTTCGAACCGCAAGTAGCTCGGCGCGGGCTCCAAGGACCGACAGGCATATAATTAACAGTCCCTGTCAAATTCACACCAATCACTCTTATCTTCGTTACGCCCGATTTGCAGTAAATTTGCGTCTAAATTTACACCACACTTTTAAGAATACGACGTAAATCCTACGCCTTTCACGTTTCACAGGGTTTAAATTACGTATCTAATTTAAATTAACTTATTAAGTATAATGTCAACGCGGGTACAGTACATGAATAATATTCTTTACAATTTTTGTAGAAATTCAGGAATGGTTCTTTTTAAATTGAATATTATATCAGCTAATATTTTTTATATTCTCGATAATATTTTTTGTATTACTGAAATCACACACGTAATTGTTACTTTTGTATGTTTAAAAAATACATCTCGAAACAGTGACACAAGAAGTATAAAATCTTGTTGTAAATTCCAAACATTTTCGATCAAAAATTTCTTTTTTTCTTAATTGTATGAAAAGCTTCTTTATGAAACTGAATTTTTAAGAAACAACAGTGTAATGATGTCTCCACAATGATGTCTATAGTACCTAGGTGACATACCTACTCACTATACTAGGCGAATAGGTATATCATATACCCTATTCAGCATACTAGGTGAATAGGGCACATGAATGAAACCTGATAATGAAGTGATCACTACCATGCTAGTTATATTATAGTTCAAGTAAATAAATGTATAAAAATATTGTAAAATTTTACGTCTAAAAATAATTCCGCTGGGTTTCTTGCTGGTTCTTCCCAGGACAGAGATATTTCTGAACCAGTGGTAAATAAAAAAATATATTTTTAATAAGTATTAATATGTAATAATCTATATTGAATAAAAATATTCTATACTATTATTTTCAAACAGATAAATATAAATATTTAAATTAAGTACACAAATAAGTTGGAAGTTGTATTAACAAGTGACATTGTAATATAGGCCAAAGGCCACTGTGCCGCCCAATATTCAATGCTTCACAATATGTAACTAACTCAGTTCAAGCATTCCATTTGCATTCGATATTTTCCAAAGCGTGTATTCCATAAAGAGTATTTATTATTGTGAAAATTCTCATTGAAGTTCGGAATTTTACAACAAGATATTATTATTATTCTTAGCTTAATCAATAAAAAAATTGAACAATTAAAATTAAACCATTAAACATAGTTTAAGTAGTATTAAATTTTGTTGCTAACTTGTAATGTGATTGTTAATAATTAAACGACACCTAAAATATTAGAACAATTCTCTTATGAATTGCGCAGTATAGCATACATATTTTTCTTCAGCATTCATTCCGAATATCTTAAGGATATACACAGATTCCAAATTCAAATATTACGGACGTAGTTATTCAAGTCGCGTGGCGGCGAAACGTAAATCTGAAATCGTAGACGTATTAAGAAAGTTGAAAATCCTTCGAAGGCTTGCTATCGCATATTTCACCGTAGTACTTTCCTTGCTAATAATATATATGTGTCACAGCACTTATGATACATTGGTACAGTCGGAGTCAAACCTGATAAAGTATGCAAAGTAGAAGAATATAAATTTATGATTAAAATGAAATAAAAAATATTTGTTAAACAATTTCTCATAAACTAAATATGATTATTATACTAACAATTCGAGTTTGGGTTCACAAAATCCCAGAAGGCATTAACGGGTTAAAATAGATAAATGAGAATAATTAGATTATAAGATTAGTGACAGAATGCTAGACGGAAGAAAAGTTTGATTTATTAATTTGCCGTTTTTGATGGATTTTGCCAACGTACCCTTGAACATAGACTTTTGGATAGTATATAAGTGGTAAAATTAAAATTTTTGTACAACCGACTTTTGAAATCGAAATCAATAAAATACGCATTATTAAGGATAACTCAAAAACTACTGGTCAGATCTTGATCAAATTTATATGGGACCACATGAGAAGCACCAGCTTTCAAATAAAAAAGAATCATCAAAATCGATTCACCTAGAAAAAAGTTCTGAGGTAATACACATAAAAAATACAGACGAATTGAGAACCGCCTCCTTTTTTTGAAGTTGGTTGAAAAATAGGGTTTGTTAAGTTTGGTGGCATTTGAATTGCGAGTGGTTGGCTGAAAGCCAATCAAAAATAAGATGTACATTACAAAATGAAAGAGAAGTAGTCCATTATAGGAAATTTAAAAAACATCCGTCTAAAAAATAGATATAATACTATGTATGGTTTATCCGTGTTAAACAACCAATATCGGCATCTAAAAGACTTAAGAATTCATATTATAATAAATATGGCACTTTAATTTGAATATTCTTCCGACCGTACTTCCTTCCGTCTCGTCGATTCTCGCGAGTGTACTCAGTTAATCACCCAGATAGAAACTCGTAGAGCGTCCGGATGAAAGCGCGTAGTTGTAGTTTTTATACAACGCGCGAGGAGGCCACATTGCCACCAACAAGTGGAGTAGAGCAACTCACTTAACAAGCGTGCTTTACATAGGCAGGCATTGCGAGAGTACACCACTTGTGCCGCACACCTTGCTTGCGTACATTCACGGATTTAATAAACTAAACATTTCTACTAAATAAGATCTTCAACCTTTAAGTATTTTGAAAAATATACTACGTGTCTTTTTTAAACTAAATAACACGTAGATTATTCAACAGTAAATTCATGTAAAGATGATGTTGATTGTGATGACTATAGTTATGTGGTAAAAGTATTTGGCGACTCTGTTCGGGACCTTTAATCAGGTTTCTTAACCACGCCAATATTTTAATTTTGTATACCACCAAATTGATTGATGTCCGGTTTAGAGCTAAGAGTATTATTGCTCCTGATTCGGTGTTGTGCCAGTTTTGGTGCAATATTAAACTTTGTAGACAATATAATTTTAACTGTTGAATTTTTATATCTTTGTGGATGAAAATGTGACAAACGAGCACACAACCACTGATTGATAAGTGGATACTGTGGCCAATAGACAAATAACTCTATCCCCGAATAAGAATAAAAATACAGATGTGTTATAGTTAAAATGGTGTCCCCTTGTCGTCACTCACTATACGAAACACAAGCAAGCGAGGTTCGTCGTGAAAATATTATTTTTCTTCTTATTTCATTTAAGGACAATAAATACAGATTAATGACTTGAAAAGCTTGGCAAGTAAGCTAGCAAATGCGGTAGGGTTTTTAAGCTCTTCTTATTCATACCCTGGGTAATTGAATCTCTCAATTGTTTCTTACGGTACCCGTAAAACACAATGGAGTGATGATAGATATTAACCCACCATAGTTTATTAGTATAATATACATGGTAGAGTCATGCTGCAGCTATATTACGATTGTAGTACGAATGGGTCGGCTTGACCGGAGAAGGATCACGCTTTCACAGAATACCAGCGTAAATTAGCAGCTTCATGCTGCTGTGTTTCGTATGGTGAGTGTAGAGTACTGGAGACCCTTGTTACTGGAAACAAGGAATTTCATCTTAGTTCGCAGGGGTGACAATACCTCTGCATTTTGATTCTCAATCAAGGATAGATGTTTATGGACCACGGCATCCACTTACCATCAGGTAGAGTGCGTGCTCGTTTGTCACCCTTATTCTATTAAAAAATAGTTCAAACAGTTATCCGATAGCATTTTTTTGTTTAATCATCAAGGTAAATTAAAAGGGTTGATCGTTTGTGACCTTTAAATATAATGAATGATATTGGAGCGCTTAGATAATTACAGAAAGGTATTTTGTTATAATTAAAAATGTTTCTCTTTGATGTTAGAAATTTCGGCAAATAGGTAGGTAACAACCAATAATTTAAATCGTTATTGGACCGTGCTCCATTCGAGATATTACTAAATTCTCATTAACAAGGGTAAATTTGTTTCATTAACACCAGGTATAGTAGGCCTGGTCTGGTTTTGTCGTTAAATAAATCAAATCAAACGTGCTTAAGAAATGAAAAATTTACTATAGTTTATTAGGGTGCTTCAACAATGAGGGGTTTTAATGTGGGTATAGCCAGCCTTTAAGCGACATAATATAATTATAAGTTACTGGTTACTAGTTGATTGTTATTTGCGGACATACTTTATGTGTGCATTTCACAGATTTATACCTCTTTGAATAAAAATTTTAAGTTATAACCTATAAATATCTCACTCTGGCAGACATTCTATTAAATTAAAATATTGTATTTAAAATACAATTCGTGGAACTTTTTTTAAAACTTACCTAACTGAATTTTCACGCAGCTTTTGAAACCTTAACAAAATACCAAAACACAATTTTTGATAATAAGCAATCTGAATATGGTGCAGAAAATTCGATAGTAATTCCATTCACTGCGCAACACCCCAAAAATGTATTGCTTTGATACAAAGAGATTTAAAAAAATATGTTGTACCTACTAGCTGAATCAATTACTTCGTTTCAATTAAACCTATTATCTATAAATAATTATTCGTTACATATTAGGAACAATGAACTAATTACTAAAATTTATATTAAAATATATAAGCTAATTTTAATAACATTCATTTAGTTTATGAATTTTGTTTTAATAAATTATATATTCATTGGGAATATAAAAAACCTAGACAAAGGCACCTACACTGGATATGGTTAGTTAAACAGAATTCAATTTTCTAACTTGTTATATACAAATCACTGTAACACTTCCGTGAGCCACAACAAACCTTCGATGCGATCAACAAAATAATAAACAGTCAGTTGTGAAAATTGGTAAATAAAGAGCAACGCGTAGTATATACGTTATACGTGATTATTGAAAGCGCGCGAACACGAGCGGTCGCGCCGTGTACCGGGACGCGAATGTGGGGGCGAATATCCACCAGGCAGCATCCAGCTTTTCCTCCATCCTCCCCTCACCCCGCCCTCTCCCTTCCACGTCCGATAACCTGCTACTTCGGAAGTCACTAAACTACGCCATGAATGTCACACAGGCACCAACAACCGACTTGTGAGGGAAAATGTGATTTTTATTGAAAAGGGGTCGCTGTTACACCACTAAGTTTTCTTTGTGTGAAAATCGATACTATATCGTTTACATATTAGAGTAATAGAGTCGGCTCTCCTAGTTCATAAGAATATGATAGTAAATGAAAATGGAGTAAGAAAATGGAAAAGCACCCAACAAGTTTCTTTTCCGAACGCTTACGAAAACCGTTGTAAGTTTGAATTGTCGCTATTTCGAGTTTGTTCGTAGGTTTTTAAATCTATACGTATGAATAAAATTGAAGTGTCTGTCTGTAATATTCAAAAAACTGACTTATATTGAGTCTACCTGTCTGTCCGTCCGGGCTAACTTTCGGAATGGCAGAACTAATTGAATGAAACTTCACGAAAAGATAGAGAGCAATGCCAGGAGTGATCTAGGCTATATTTTATTCGAATAAACTTAGATTTTTTATAATTGATAAAATAAATGGGCTTTGAGTATTTTTAATGCAAAATAACGCCACTTTAATAGATCCTACCCAGGCGAAGCCTCGTTAGTTGTACATAAGTTATGTGTATAGTATTGTTATTATATCATTACAGCCCTTGATAAGTCCACTGCTGAATATAGGTCTCCCCCAAGGAACGCCATACGGATTTTGAAAATGTTTAATTCAAATATATATCAACCTCAAATCTCTATAATAAACAAAGAAAGTACAAATAATTCATTTATTTAGGTATTTAAACAATTTGCAGTCTAAAATTTAGAATGCAATTTATTACACATGAAGCAATATGGTTTATAGACATTGCGATTATAAGTTTAAAAATAATTTATGTACATTGTATAAATATATAAAATATAAAACTAGGAATATTGGTCTTATAATAACTATATTAATTTAGTTGCTGAATAATAAAAACCATCAGTAAGCAGCGTAAGGGAGTCCTTCGCACGATATCATCCCATGGGTGTCTTAAGATGCTACATTCGGGAAAGCTCCAACATGATGATCGATGTACAATACCAACGATGGGATGCAGTATCAAATGTGTGAAGCGTCCGCAAATTTACCTAAGTGTGTGAGAGGCCATGTTCAGCAGCAGATTCTTAGTGAACTGAATTTATTCAATAAGGATTTGACAAAAGCTTTCACTCTATTAGCCATGGATTTTAACGAAGTCTTAATCTTTCTATCATATAAATAACTTATTAATACATATATCTTGTATCGATCTGGAAAATGCTAAGACTACTTTTAAATGTTTTTAGAAATAATGCTCCACTTCTTCTTCCTGCCCTTACCCCAAGTTATTTGGGGTCAGCTTATCAGTCTTCCTCTTCCATTCTCCTTTATTAGCTGTCTTCTTCGCACTAACTTCTTTCTTACGCATATTATCTCTGACAGAGACCTCTGCTCTTATATTCATCCATTATTTTAGCCAATATTTTTCTTGTTATATTATTTTTTATATTACCTTTCCGTGACTGGGGCCATTTTCAAATTACCTCTGATAAATTTATTTTGATTTTGTTTGACTTCACCACCCCGTACATCGATTTCAATAATCGCAATTCAACCACATGTTTGTGTTCTTCTTTCATGTATCTCTTTCTTAGCCCTGCACTCGGATACATATAATAAAACAGGATCGTCTTGTATTTTTTAAGCTTAATGGGAAACCGTGGATCGAAAGCTGTTTCTGTGACCTGTCGCCATTTCATCCATCCACCTTACGTTTCGTACGTTTTTAGAATTCATACATCGTATTTATAATACATTAGTTCAAATATATCGTAAATATATCGAAGTTAGTTTAAATAAGTACATAAATTTGGACATTATATTAAGACGGAACATATATAACATTAATATATACAATGCATTAACAATTGTGTTTAGTGATAATATGGAAGTAATTAATATGAAATGCATTAAGAATTGCTTCCTAATTGTGAAGTACTGTAAGACCCATATGAAACATTTTATTTTCAACAACATCATCTTGAAATCCACACTTTTCTCTTATCACACTATTTCTCATCCTGTCATTCAGATTCAGCCCTAAAATACTCCTCAATGACCGTATTTTTACAGCATTTATTCTACTCTCGTGCTTCTTCTGCCAACACCCAACTTTCACTACCATACATTAAGGTAGGAACTAACACAGCACTGTGAATTGCCATACCTACGTGCCTTTTTTGACACATTCTGACTTCCCACAACAGAGTGTAGAGCCCCATTTACTCTATTTCCTGCTGCTGGTTATACATATTTTTAATTATATATTAAAAATATCTATAACATTATTTTAATTATCTTAACATTTGCGGTTTTTGATTAGTTAATAATAAAATTTTATTATTCTTTGTTATTTTGATTGAAAAATTCTGTCAATGTAATAGTGTACGCAATTGCATCAGGAAAAACAAAATTAATTAGAATAAAAAACCCAATGGGTACTGATTGAAATGCGATGATAAGTTGCATCAGAAAATACTCGTAAATGTCGACTGGCGTACAAATTACAGAGAACTCACGTCCATTTACGTATAAGCTTGTGTTACCGCACACGCAACTTTCCGAAAGCTTTGCAAAGGTATGCGCAAGTGCAATTTTCTTACTGCGCTCGAATTACAGTTGCATCAGAATGCCAGTCTGTGGAGTCTGGGTCAAACTTGTTTTACTTATTACTCGTTCTTTGGTAGTCTATCCTATTTATGGATATTAGTTTAAGTACTGGAAAAATAGTGACATCTTGAGCGGTTTCAAATAATATTTGCCGACGCTTCACACATTATGACATATCATAGAGCCTTAAGTGAAAATATCTTTTAAGAAAAAGAGGCGTTTTCATACGAAAACCTAAAGATTTTTAAACACATAAACAACTATTAAGTTTGAAATTTCTTGGTATTAGAACTAATTGGTATTAGGACCCGAATATGCTTTTTCGTATCAGAATTGTAACAAAAATAATATGAATTTGCATCATCAAATATTTTAAAATTGACGAAACTTATAATAAACCTTTAATATTTTAGATTCTCATCCCAGACAAGTCAATGAGCCTTTATTAAAACGGTGGTAGTTGAAGTGTAGACTGTACATAGTTGGAAATAATATTAAATTCGCGACGGAGAAGGAAATTATATGGAATGTCTCCTCGGTGGAAAACTATTTTACGACTTAGTTTGTTAGCGACATTTTAACTTTAACATTTAAATTTAAGAACCAACTATTCTTAAAATGAGATCAGTAAGATAGCGATCGTACGGCCAAGGTTTTTATAACGTTATTTTGCATGATATTGACACTCAGTAAACTGTGAAAATACAACCGTTTCGTCTTTCGTCTATGATAGTTTATCGCTGTAGGGGTTAGATCGATAATGCTGTGTATAATTTCCTAGTGTAGAGGTCATAGTGCTGTTGGGTTTAGTTATGACAGTGGTAGTGCCTACCTCGTAAGAGGTTATAAAAAGAAAGTTATTATGTACTCTTTATTATTATTTTCACACGGAAGTCTTAATGGAATATCTGGGCGGCATTTATTTTATACAAATGTGTTCTTCTGCTTCTCCCTGGATAATGACATCAGAGCTAATATTTTTTACGATATAATCTATATCTACCACTACCATGTTCCTATGCTTTTTCCATAAATTAATTAGTTTCATAATTTCTAGACATCCAAAAAAAAAGACAACTTACAAACACAGTCACATTGATTCTTGTATTGTTCTTTAAAAATTTTTTAAATCAGTCCAGTTTTGAAGGACGAAACTGTGGAATACGGAATCATGTTCTCGTTAATTTTTCATAGGTATAGTTAGTCTTAGGGGCAGTTGTCTCCCTCGGTGGTTCGGGCAGAGTGCATCAGCTATCACATTGTGAAAAACCTATATTCTTCTAATTCCTTACAGCTAAGATATCCTCCTTCTATTATTAACTCATTTATTACAGCCTATCAAAAGTCCACTACTGAACCTAGGTCTTCCCCATAGATTGCCTCATATAGGGTATATTTGCCATAGTCGACACCCTTGGCAGGCGAGTGGGCAACCATAGTTTTCTTATTATTTTAAGTCGCTCTAAGGAAGATGCTGTTGCCCATCTCCTGTTTCATTTCCCTCTGTCGTCTCTTACGACACCCAAGGGATGATGTTGAGTAGGGGATTGAGTGAGCCAATATACGGCGATATGATAACTTCTAAACGATATAGTGAAATTAAATAAATAAACACGCAAAAGCAATAATTATAAACGAGAATCTAAATTTACAAGAACCCTTCTGTAATCTTGACGTAAACTGTGTGTTGGCGTAACATGAAATGGTGTTTATATCTATCGAAGCGATGCTATTAGACGATACTGTAAACTACATGAGTGTTACGTCACTCACAAGCAATGAGGCTCGACAATCTGACACGTGACTAACTCCCTCGTTAATTTGTTATAGTATACTTCTTACACGCGAATATTATCTGGATACTACAATAAGAGGTACACTTAAAGGTTATATTGCAAAACACGGCAATTAATACGCCGTATGAAACTGCTCCGAGTTTGCTTTTCAGATAAATTAGAGTTTAAGAAAACTAAAACAACACGACTTGATCATGAGCTTTGATAATCCTAGTGACAATACTAGGTCATAGTAATGAAATGATTGTATTGTCATCGGTTCTTGATACGTTTTCAAAAGTTTAGATCACTTAAACGTCTGAAATTGTGGTGAAAACTGAATTACAAAATTCCATTACTTCATACATAGATAACTATTTATTTTTTATTGACCGAAATGAAAATATCGTGGTGTACGAAAATCTCTGACCCTATTTCGTCCTATAGGTGTCGAAAGAGGTAAAGCAGACAAATTTTGTTTACACCAAACGTAAAATATCCAGGGCGATACTGGCGAGGAGGCAGCATCGTCAAAGGTGCGATACGGCTGGTACTGCGGTCATCAATTCCGTTTGCCAAGCGCAATAGCCTGCTAGAACGAGAGCCAATGTCAAGAGCAGTAGAATATGAGTATGGCTGTTGACCAGTGTCAAAATTGGAATGCAGACAAATATGCTCACTTCAAAAATTAAAAAGATATTATATATGAAGCATACTCTTGAAAACATAATAAAAGTAATTAAAAGTTCTAGTGTTGGTTTGCGTAAGGTTTGTTAAATAAATCATTTTAAAAAGATAAAAATTATTTGTTTAAATACTATATAGTAACAGAGTAAGTATTTCAGTGGTAGTTTAACGGAATCCATATAGTATAGTGGTATAGTAACGTAAGTTATAATAATATATAAAAAAATACATTCTTAGAAGATACGGTGTCACTTCTAGCAAATCGCCTTAGTGACATAAAATGCTAGTGACGCGACTCGTTTCCCGTAGGTTTGCTAAGCGCTCAGAAAATATTAAGAACTTAATGTGACAATAACGACATTCGTCGTTAAAAATCCACTGCTGAACATAGACTGAACATCGGTGTACCTACACTGTTTTTTACCTAACTAGTAGTAGTCTTATTGGTTTCTAAGTTAAGATATCGCAAGCAGTTAACCAAAATTAGCTTCGCGATCTACCGGTTGATTGCAAAGGACTTGTTGGGTACCCCTGGTAATTTAATATAAAGCAATATAGCAATGAAGTCATATTTGTCAAAATTGATACATATTAATATTTGTTTTTATGTGAAAAATCACGACAAGGAAATTATTGTTTGCAAATAAATAAATAAAAATATAGCTTAAGTTAATGATTTACTTTACTTTTTTTTAAATTTCAATTCTTCTCGAGCTTATTTATCTAAAATATAGTTTGACTCAAGAAACGATTTACGACTTGAATACAGAGAGCGACTCGAAACGAAGACGAGACGAAATTTAGTTTCCTTGTATACTTAGAGTCTTTAATGACTTTATCCAGTTTGCTAGAGAACTACATTCGGTTAGCTAACAACGTTTTATCTCTCATGTTTTATAGTACTGAGTATACATCTGTAATGACTTAGAACGTTCTACATATAAGGTCATCTATTTGCCACTTCGTAGTCAATGCATTTATAGTAATAGTAATATGTATATTATTAATTTATTAAATACTATTAACATTATCGTCAAGTCGCTTTACTCAGTCAGATGTAGATAATAATAAGCAAAAACATGATTGTAATAAAAGATTTTTTTAACTGTGATTCGTTTTGATATATTAATCGCATAAAAAGGATTAAGTAAATAGTATACAAATATGAAAATTTATTTTTAATATTAAATATATTTAGTAGTAGTGACAACGGATCTACATTTTGATTCTTAATCGAGGATAGATTTAGGTGTCTACGGGCCACACTTTCTACTTACCATGAGGTGAACTGTTTCCTCGTTAGTCAGTTTGCCACCCTTATTCCATAAAAAAATAAGCAATAGATAAGATTTTTGGAATTTAAAATTATATATGTGGCGGCGCTGTCGTAGCGCCACAAGCGAAACGCACCGAAGCCTAAATCGCGCTGTCAAAGTTCCGAAGTACTGCGGTATGTATACAATATCTCTGAACTATCACACCGAGCGTTGGCCGCTCCCCGGGCTGAACACTGTTCGGTGCGAAATCTCCCCTTTTCATTTAACAGCCAAATATATAATATTGCAGTTGGACAATAATGGTCAATGCATTTAGACTACTAAGCAGTAATAATAAGCAGAAGTATGTAATAATAATATGCGAAAACAAGAATTTCTACTGTTTGTTTTCATTTTTGATATTTTTATTGCACAAGAAAGCAAGAAACGACTATGCGATATAAAATACGACGATATAACAATGTTTATTGTATTTGAACTATTTAAAGGATAGGTTATGTATCTATAGTAGTTTATTGCACTATTTAGCGACTATATCTACTGATAGTGAAACCTCCGGATACGCACGACCCCATTTTTAAAGAGTACATATAGACTGTGTACGTATATAAAGAGCTGCCAACACCGAGTGCTTCACGACGGCAAGTACCTAGTTGACCGATTAACTTGGGACAAAATTTGTCATAAGTTTATGAAAAAAAGTAAAAAATTTACGATAGGATATTTAGTGTAGGCATATATTATCAATATGTTTTTTTTTATAAATAGACACAAATCTATGTTAATTTCTTAAAAATAATTTAAGTGTATAAATAACATCTTTATCAGTTTTGATGTATCCATAAATAGTGCGAGACATCTGCTACTGCGATCGCCATTCCATCTGCCCAAATCCTCTTTAATATGACAGGAGCCCATATCCAGCAGTTGACTAATGACGTCCTGATGTATTTCTCTCTCGGCCAGCTTTACGTGTTTCTCTCGCGTGTTAGTGACTCAAGAAATTTGTATGCATTTATTCCCGATGGCCGCACAACAACTAAAATTTGAAACTAAAAAGAGGTCAACTGTCTTATTGACTAATGCAAACACTTTTCATCCGTCAGTGCCATTTTTGTAGCCTATGTATTGATTAATTGTTTTTTTTTATAAACATGAATTTATTACGTAGAAGAAGAATATGATTAATATATTTTAAGAATTTATAAGCGCTATTCGCGGTAAGTAGATATGCAAGGTCAGTGCCATTACCATTGCAGCAGATCACTTGGCAACTGCTAAAAAGAGACCCCTTTGTCGCATCACCTCAATTTCAGGGCACTCCTCTTAATACCTCAGCCAGTATCGGATTCCTTAGTGTCGACATATCGAATGATGTGCAGTTTCGTGGTCACTTGGAAGACAAGGCTAAATTAGCCTCTAAAAAGCTTGGCGTGCTCAGAAGAGCTTAGTATTTCATGCCGGCACACCGTTTGCAACTTTACAAGACCCAGGTTTGGCCTCACTTGGAATAATGTTCTCATCTCTGGACCGGGGCTCCCCAGTGCTAACTCCCTCCACTTGACTGCATCCAGCGACGACAGAGTTCTCTTTGATCGGCTCGATTTACTGGTGCTGCGAAGAAATGTTGTATCCCTTTGCATATTCTATCGCATTTACCACGGAGAGTACTCTGAGGAATTCTTCGGAAAAAAATTCCAACGCAACGTACATCGCGTCAAATCATCCACATCATCTGGATGCTTGGCGGATCACTATTGTACGATTTACTACGAGTTTTCTTCCTCGCACGACTTCTCTGTGGAATTGTTTACTACCGGCGATTTTTCCGGACCGATACGACTTAGGGGCCTTCAAGAAACGAGCTTACTCCTTTTTAAAAGGCGGGTAACGCACCTGCAATTCCCCTGGTGTTGCAATTGTTCGTGGGCGGCAGTTGACAATTACCATCAGGTGAGCCAAATGCTCATTTGCCCCATCTTCTATATAAAAAAAAAAATTAAGACCATTGCTGTGGCACAAGAGCTAATCATATTCATTACGACAGGTGGCCACTTCGTTACATTTTCTATTTGTTACATTTTTCAGGATTAACAATGACAATATACTTTATTTATTTACGAAGTCGATTAAGTTTCCAGTCCAGTAAGTTCTTAGAGTTAAGTTCTTTTATGAACTGCGTATTTCTTCAGTTAGAAAAAGTATTTTAAGACACTCTATTGCGATTGCGACCATCTACAAAAGTTAGTAAATAAGACACTACTGATGGAAAGCAACATCGCGTTAACGAAAACAAAACGATAGTACAATTGGATTGGTAAGAAATATTAACTCCTGACGAATGCCAACTTCCGAAAGCCAATAATTTTTGCTCAACACGCTCTCGAATGGAAATTAGTTCGTGAAACTTGCGTCGGGGAGGAAAATATTGTTTGCTTGCCGACGTGGTACGGACGTAGAAGTTGACAAACGTGATGAAAAAAATATTGGGAAAGTTTGACGCGCAAGTCCTTTTTTAATTTACAATACAGATTGCAATTTGTTCTTCCAAAAGTAGTAAGTAAAGAAAGCAAAGTATGTGCACAAGATAAAACGAAAATATTTCATTAAATATACGTCGGGGGGAAATTCTTCTCTCGACATTTAGACTCGTTTATAGAGCAAATTTATTGCTAAACTAATTATGCATTTGAGAATAGGGAAGAATAAGTAAAATGAAATAAAATACGTTCCAATCTTGGGCACAAACCTTATCTTAATTTAGAGAGAGTTTTGAAGCAGGGATTGCGTCCGCCAAATCTAGGTGTTGTTGGTGAAATTGTTGTGCAAGCGGCCAGCCCTTTAGCAATTACGGCTCGCTTCAAACTAGCAACTACAGTGCTAAACAAAAATAGTAATGTCAAATTTTCGAAAACACTTCATGTACGTTATAAAAATTTATAAATTTAATAAAATTGCCAACTTTCTGTTTTTTCTTTGTTTGTGTGTGCAATTGTACACGCAAATCTCTACAATGGTGAATCAATTTCATATAAGCTTGGACTAGCATTTGTTTCATTTCGATTCTGTAACAGTAAAAGATTAAAAGGGACAAAGTTACAACGAAACGTGACGAAGTTAGGATGTGGCGCAGGGATAGTGATTTTATACCTCGGCCCCTTTCATTCCAAACAATTTTCCGTTAAGTTTCAAACAAGTAAAGCTTCCAGTTAACATATGTTACGCTATGAACTTCAACAAAGCACAGGGTCAGATGCTGAGAGTGGCCAGTATGGATCTAGGTATTTTTCTCACGGCTAGCTCTACGTGGTCCTGTCGCTTGTTAGTAACTCAAGAAATCTGCATGCACTTATCGATTCCATCAAGTAAAAGAACTAAAAAGAAGAAAAAGAAAACAACTAAAATAATTAAAAAGATTCGGATCACTTTCTTTTTTCTGCCAGTGCCATTTTTGTAGCCTAAGTTTTAAGTTGTTGGATAATTGGTTCTTTAAATACAAAAATGAATTTATTATGTATTTTAAAGTTGGTAAAAATTACTTTGCGTACATCCGTTCGATAAAATAAAATGATGTGTCGTCTTACCTAGTTTGAAGAGCACCTCCCGCCCTCCCTCAATTGTGTGGACTATCCCCGTCACCACTAATCCCAGCACCACTACTCCCAACACCACTACACTAGAAAAGACACACCACTGACGACAATACGACACGTGTTTCAGTCGTGGGAGGGCGGGAGGTGCTCTTCAAGCTAGGTAAGACACATCATTTTATTTTAGGGAGCGGATTCTATTAATTATATTATGTATTTATTTCCTTTTCATATAAAATCAGCCCATAAAAACTTACTGCCGATTATGGGCCTCTTCCGCAGCAGGGAGAATTTTCCTTAATCGTTACACTTGGCAGGCGTATTGGCGATTCCAGAAGTTTCGCATCTTTGACGCTGCTGCCCGTCGCCAGTCCAGGTATTTTATGTCTGGTGTGAACAAAATGGTTATACCGGCACCTACCGAAAGCCAAAAGATTTCTTATAATCGCTTGTTACAACACCCACGGTACAAAATGGGGTGATGAATTTTCACGTCACCACCACACGGCGATTTATTTTTTATTTATTTAAGACGTTTTTTATATGTATTCTGGATTAATTAGAAGTTATACAATACAATATAATACATTTTGTTGTACACCAAGAAAAAAAAAATAACAAAATATACAAATATTAAAGAAAAACAAAAGGCGGTCTTATACATAGCAATTTTAGTTATGCCTTATACATTAAAGAGTTTTATTTGTATGTAATAGTGGGTTGTTCTAACTAGATACCCGTATGGTTGCTATATGTTAAAGAAACATTGCAGTAGGGCAACTACGTTATTAAATAATTAATTAGTAATAATAATTTAGTTTACGGAATTAGAATAGTTAAACAGGGTCAAGTTCTCTGTATCAGACACCGACAGTCGTTTCAAAGATAAGTGTAGTCGTACATCTATGTTACATTTTATTGCTAACTAACTAGTTTACTAGTAAAGTGTGTTAAGATCTTTGAAAAAGATTTAATAGTATGTACCTAAGGTGTATTTACTGTACACATGTATACGTTATGAATGCAATATTCCAAAGTCTTTTCATGCAAATAAAATTATATAATCAGATCCGTGTGCTAGTGTTGTTAATTATTTATTTATTGCGCGCTAATCCGTACGTCCGTAAATATTGCAATAACTGACCGAATTTCCTCAGTTTGATATCATATCTTATGAACCATAGGTCAATGACTGTTTTGTTTTAGATTGCAGCTATGCAGTGTGTTTATTTTAAGTAGGACAACATGAAAAACTCAAAATCTATAGGAGCTATAGGAAAACTGTCTTACTGTTAGGCCTTTTTTATGGAAAACATATTGACCTAGTGCATTTTTTGATAAAGGATAGTTTTTTTTAGAAAACTCTAATCAAATTAAATTTCTATTGGGTCATTTCATTGCATGAAACTAAAACAATTAAAGAGTATAAGTTGGCCAAATAAAATTTAATCATACTTTACAGTCATATTGAAGATAAAGTTCACAATGCAATAACACGAATCACTTACACATCACAGTAGGAATTTAAGTTAGATTTTTGATCTCCATGTTATTCATCACAAACTTAATAATAGTAAAGAATAACCACTTTTCGATGAAGAGTTGCAATTTTATTCTATATTATAACATCTTAAATTTTAAGTGTGTTGGTAGCGTCAGATATTCCGTTACTCCGTGCACCAAATGGCTACCGTAAGTGTTGTCTAAGCTAAAATTCAAGAAGATCGTAAAGAAAAGATATGTGAGTTCTACAATATTAGTGACGACCGTATCTGTATATAATATATACAGATAGACGACCGTATCTGTATATAATATATACAGATAGGGTCGTCACTAATATTATATATCCTACATAAAACTGTATTTTATGCGTTGTCATCTCTAAAGACTACTATGGAATACCTCACATCCTGTAATTATACTGTCGCCATACGCTTAAGAACGGAATACAGCAGTATACCGAAATACAAGATATAGAAAGTCAAGGTTATAGCAAAGTGTTAGGCAAACAGCAGAGCAATGTTCTTTGCTATTTTTTATTTTACAGTATTAACCTGGCTCCCGAGCGTGATTAGTAATTGCAAATATGGCTTCTGTTTACTTTAATTTGATCGAGAACTGTTACGGGCGATAAAATAATGAAATAGCTACCTGTTAATATAGTGTGTAGAAAAAAAGTAAAATAAGAAAAAATATTGACTGACTTTATATGTAGGTAGGTATATCATTGAACAAGATATATAGTTTGAAATAAAACAAAACAGACTTATCTGTTTTTTACAAAGCTTTTATTTTGCAATGTTTAAGTATATGTTTGTCAGGGTCATATCTTGCAACTGAATTTTAAAGCAGTGAAGACAGAAACGCGAATAATATTAATTAGCTCCATTAAGAAATCATAAAGATAGACGCTAAATCGCTATTTACGAGTAAACGTGTACGATGCAGAATGAAACCGTATAAGGCTTATATCAAATGAAAAAGCTTATTATTTTCTACCGACTTCAACAGGAGGTATTCAATTTAACTGTATGTTTTTTTTTTGTGTGTTACCTCATAACTTTTTACTGGGTGAACCGATTTCGATAATTCTTTTTTTTGTTTGAAAGCTGATGCCTCACATAAATATAAGTGGTCCCATATAAATTTGATCAAGGTCTTTAATATATAATATTTAATATATAATATAACCCATAGTTTTTGAGTTATTCTTAATAATTAACATTGATGTCGGTTGTACAAAATTTTTAATTTTAAATTATTTAAGTCGTGTTATGAACACATTTTACAAATTAGTTTTTATTTTGGGACTGGTTTTTAATCGAATAGTAACAGAATAAGCATCTTTTGGAAGCAATGCAATGTCTTTTTAAAAGCTTTTATTTAACTTGCAATGTTTGTTTGTTAGTTATCCTGTTGTCCTCAACCGATTGAGAAGCTTAAATTTTACACACATGTTTAGTTTGGATGATAATGCATGGTTAGTTAAGTGACGTCATTCTAAATCCAATAGGGCGGACCGCCCAAGATAGCGGATTATACATTTTTTATGCACCCCCACGATATGGATATCAAAAGTAAGAGTTTGCTGAGAAGAATAAAAAAATAAAATGATGTCACTCAAAATCCAATATGGTGAATTCTCAAAGATGGCGGACTATGTTTTTTTTATTCACCCCTATGATATGGATATCAAATGAAAGGGTTCGCTGAGAAGAATACGAATAAAATGATGTCCGCGTTCAGTTCTTCGAGGAGATGGTGTACTATTGCTCGACTAAACGGCAAGACTTAGCGGGGTCGCGTCTTATCGACCTACACCCTGGGCTAATTCTAGCGGTGGTGAAAAAACTTCAAAATGGCGGAAAACAAGATGCCCCCCATATCAATTTTAAAGAGTTATAACTCGGCAAAAGTTAGGGATAGTTTGGTGGTGCTCGAACAAATATAGGGACAAGGGTCAACTGCTAGCGATAAAAAAAATTCAAGATTCGGATCTAAGATGGCAACCAAAAACCAACAATGACGCATTAAATGAAATGAACAGATTTAGGAACACGTCCAACGATAACTAAAAAATTAAAAATAAATAAATAGTAAAAAACATTTTTTAAACAAACTTTATTTAATTGTTAAAAAAAGAAGAAAATAAACTTTAAATTAAATCAAACCCATAAATTTATTACATTACACAATTAATATAATATAAAAGCTTGTCGCGAGATTTACCTGTGTACATAAACAATTTGTAACTTGATATTGACATAAGTATTTCTAAGAAAAAATAATGTTTTTTATGAAATAGGTAAAACTCGCGACAAGCTTTTATATCGTATAAATTGGGTAATGTAATAAATTTTTGAGTTTGATTTCATTTAAAGTTTATTTTCTTCTTTTTCGAGCACTTAAATAAAATATTGTTTTTAGAAATGTTTTTTTACTATTAATTTATTTTCAACTTATTATAAGCCAATCCTTGGACTTTTATAGCCTAACATAAAAGTCCACTGCCGAACATAGCTGCCTCCTCCACATAATGCCTCATGAGGGAGCACTTTTCCATAGTGTGACAGGCGGATTGGAAACCGCAGTTTTTTTTTCAATTATTTTGGGTTGTTATCAGGAAGATGCTGTTGTTTATAAGCCAGTGCTTGAGTACAATCTCGCCTGGTGGTAAGTGGTGATGAAGCCACTTTTTTACTAAAAGTATTAATTCAAATAAACCGTTTTCTTCACTGTTTCAATGTAGATTCTTGATTCTTGTATATTAACATCTTAAACTGCTTTTGAATTTCGCGTAAGTAAAGAGGCGCCGCCTGTCCTCTTTTATCAGTATCTGATATTCGAAACGACTAATTATTACAACACAGTGGAAGAAAATTGCATTGAATAATTATTGAAAATAAATTATTCTCAAACTTTAGACTAGTTTCGTTACTAAGAATGTTTTGAAACAAAAAGTTTGTGTGCAGCTTTTATATTTGCAGTATATTATCTTTAAAGAACTTTCGTTTTATTTTTATTTATAAGTTTGTTAACAGTCTACTGCTGGACATGGAACACGCTTCAGGCTTTAAGCTTCGCAGGTGGATTGGAGTTCGTAGTACTAATAGTCTTGCAGCTTTGACGCTGTTCCCTGTCACTGTTCTGGCTGTTTTACACCTGACGTAAAGCAGATAGTTATATTTCTAAAAGACAGTTACATTTAAGATTTTCTGACATTTCCCATGGTCGACACTTATGTCACTCATGGCTAGTGGGATGAGATGAGGTGATGGATTCTCTCATCCCGCTATTACACGGCCCGCCTTGTCGTGGCGGGGTTTATGCACAATTTCAGCCAGGCAATATCTTTATATTTAAACAAATTCCACCTTTTATGATACGACGGCTCTTCTACGATTGACAGTTCTGTGGCGAAGAGGCTTGGCAATGAGTTGCAGTGCTGGATTGTCTCTGTAGTGTCCTGATCAAGCTCCCATTGGCGCAGTAACTAGCCATGTTGTTGAGTTGTCAACACAACGCTTTGTTCTACTGCTATTCTCCATGCCTATTTCTTTTATTTATTATTAAAAATGTAAAAAAGAAGTTACAGTGAAAAGTAATCGCTGTACTGTGTGCACACCTCTCATTAAAAGTACCATTCTAATATCTGAAAATTGCACGTAATAGTTGCAAAATAGTACGTTGACTATTCTGGGTTCTTACTAGAGCACAGATTTTACTTATGTGCTTGCAGTGTGGAGGGATGAGATGCCGCCCTTTCTTTCATCCTATCTTTGGCGGGAGGTCTGATTCTCATCTGCGAATCTGTTCGAATATTGCTATAACTGATGCGGTATGTCAAGCGATCGAGTATTTTATCCCCTTTCCTAGTAAACCAATCGGTGGTAAACGAATGCGCCCAAGCTGAAGAGCCTATAGCATATCCTAGGTTGATGGTCGAGATAGTAATCCCACCTGATGATCTCGACCATCAACCAACTTATAATAGAGGTAAAAAATGCAATAGGCGGTAAAGGAAATCATTATGAAGTAGTCCGCTTGTAGACTTATGTCCGCCGTCCATAGGTACAATGTCAGAGATATGGGTACCATTACTCCTAAAATCATATTGTGTTTTTACACAAATGTTGGCCGGGTTTGGAAATTACAAACAAAACAAAGAATTTGAAGTACATATCATTATACTACTGTACCTACTAGTGATCGCCCCGTAGCGCAGTGGTTTAGAAATGAGTTGCGGCGCTGAGGGCCGCGGGTTCGAATCCCGCTCGGAGCAAGTATTTGTATGGCCTACAAATAATTACCGGGTCTGGATGTTTGTCCTTATGCAATTTATGTTTGTAAACTGCCTCCACGATACAGGAGAAAATCCTAGTGTGAAGGCAACGTTTAAAAAAAACATGGTACAGACCCGTCCAGCAGTAGGCTATTTACGGGCTGATGGAAAAGAAGAACAACTGTCGACTCAATAATACAACGTTATTTCCACACTTGTGAATTGAAATTTCTCTTGTATCGTGGGGAACCTAACTTGCATTGGGACAACACGTGAACCCTCCACAAATATGGCCTACAAGCCAACTCTTGTTTCGTGCGGGAACCCGAACTGGAATCGAAACGAACCCGCAAGCCGAAAGCCAATACTAGTCAAAATCAATCATTGGAAATAGTTTTTAGAGATCGTTGATTGAAAGTTACTAAGTGCAAAAGATAATATTAATTTTAGTTGAGATTCAATTTAACATTTTTCTATACCAACTTACACACATCCATGTGGTCAGAATGTAAATGTAAAAGGAATATTAATACATTTCGTGGACAGAACACTTTTAGAACATGTGTTACGTAATCATATTCAGTCTAAAATCTTTTTGCTGCTTTTCACGTACGGACGAAAATAAGCTTAGGTAAAAATTTAGCTTTCACGAAAAATACATTTTTCCCATTCTCGTTAGTCCACATAAACAGTTTTTGCGTTTAAACCGTCTGTGTGTCTAAAGCGATTACTTCATATATTATTTTGTGTATGATTACAAAATTCATCTCCATACGGATTTGGTGCTAGTAAAATCGTAACCATAATAAGTTACCATACGTTAAATTAATTATTTTTGAAAGGCTAATCTAATAATGTTCTTTTAAATCATGGTTTTAAATTTCATCACATCCATCCACCATCTAACCATTACGATTTATAAGTCCACTGCTGAACCTCTCCCAAGTAATGCCACAAAACACGGTCCTGAAACACCTGTATCTATTAACTGATTACATTTTTTTTGAATTCTAAAGGTTTAGTAGTTGTTATAGATTTGGCACAAATGACAATCTGTGCTGTTCAATTAAGTATATGTGAAGTAAAAGGTTTTGTTGAGCGAAGCTTCAAGGATCTTTATTTCGAACGGCATGAATAATGTCAGTAATTGAAGTACCAATTATGGAAATTGCCGGAATCAATCTAGTTCAAAAAAGTAATAATTATGAGAGACTGTTGGAGATTGGTTTATGTTTCAAGACTTGTAAAAATGTAGACATTATCTAGAAAGTATGTTATAATACATCACCCTATCTCATCCCATACTTGTATGAATAGATTTAGAGAAATGGTAAAAAATCCTGGGACCTTTTATAATATCGCATGCCTTCCTAAGAGTCAACAGCTGAACAAAGGACTAATCGATTACAAAGAAGAAAAGGTCGTAATGTAACGGCCCGTTTAAAATCCACTGCTGAACATTAGTCTCTCTCATATAATGTCTGATATAGGAGGGTATTTGCTATAGTGGCTACGCTTGGGCAGGCGGGTTGGCAACCGCATTTTTTTAAATATTATTGAGTTGTTATCGGGAAGGTGCTGCCCAATCCCTGTTTACATTTCCCTCAGTCGCCTCTTACGACACATACGAGATGGTATAGGGGTAGAGGGGTATTCTTTTGTCACCACTAAACAATTCGAAATGTGATTACCATTTCTCAATGTTTGGCAAGATAAATAACGATCACAAAACAAAATGGTCTAGTTATTTTATATCTAGCGTATACGAGATGATATACCCATATCTATCTGAGGCTCTGAGGTCTTTATGGCCTTTACCATCTTACGCGGTAGTGTCATGCTTCCCGCGTTTTGTGATTACAGCATGAATGGCGTCCATTTTAGCCCTCAGGGGTGACAACGCATCTGCATTTTGATTATTTATCGAGGATAAACGTAGATGTCTATTGGCCACAGCATCCACTGACCATGAATATGAAGACCATGAAGATTTACCCATACTATGCTGGGCAGGCAAGCTGGTGAGAGCAGAGCTAGTCGACAGAGTCTGCTTTCCATCATTAGTCTGAGAAATCTGGATTTAGCGTTTTCGGATGGATTTTCCGCTATCAGTCGGTCGCCATTTTCTTGTCCGGGGATGAGGACTGGTATTTAAAGATAAAGGTGGCACATTTATCTCTATTAAGGTGATGTAAGGGTGGTGAATCCATCACCCCATTTCGTTAAATTTGCCAGCCAAGCTTGACGATTAAGGCAAAAGCTCTCCCTACAACGGGAGACGCCCATGTTCAGTGCAGTGGATTAACGACCTGATAAAGAAGAAGAAAACAATCCATATAGATCTCATAGTTGTAGTATTTAATTGAATTGATATCCTAAAGCGATTTCATTAGATGTCGCATTATAATGTTTTATGCCTTTGTTTGCTACGAGTAGCATTCTAAGAGAGAGGCCATACGGTTATGGTGTCAGTGCGGCGCCAGACCGATGCTGTTGCGTATAAAAACTTTGTTTTACCGCTTAGCGCTCCTAGAGCCAGATGTAGAGGCTTTTTCTAGATTTTAGCATCTAGCCCTAAAACAACTGCTGTTTCAGTTACGCAGCTGCGTTGTGAACGACAAGATCATTGCTGAATTGCGTCGCGCCGTCGTCGCAAGCTGCTGTGTGAACTTGCTCTAATATGTAAAAGTTATGAATAAGAGTGTATTAATGGATATAAAAATGTTTAATTAAAAACGTCACGTAATTATTTATTGCAATAATTATTTATTGATAATAGAGAAGTCATTGCATCGTGCTGGAATATTTTAATGTCGCTGTTATAGTTATTACAGTTTTATCACGTAATTACAAAACGGATAAGCAGTTACTCGTAATAAATAATAACGAATCGCTTTAGTAATTGTTATATTCGTACGTTTATTGGTGACATTACTATTTTGTTGATTTGATTAAGGAAGTTTGTGGGTGTTTGATTGTCCTAGAGTTCATTATTCTCCTGCTGTGTAATACTGTCTGGTGAACGTCCCCGATTAGCTCGGGCTAATGTGATTAACGCTTTCATATATTACGGTCGGTACTATTAGCTTACCTTATTTATCTTGTCATTTATCTTATTAGTCTTTACTACCACAAAGATATAAATTAAAATAAATTATATATATAATGTTTTTATTACTCGTCGACAACTTCTAGAGTAGTGCTTCCAACAAGTACCGGCATTTCATGTCTTGTCTTTTGCCATTTTGTTTTCAGACCTATTCGTTGGGAGTCACTAGGTCTGACTGAGGTCATTGGTCAAAGTGCTGAGGCCTTCCTGCGATTCTGCTATAATGACTATATCGTCGGCAAATTGAAATTTTTTAAATAGAATAATAGAAATGTGATGTACTCGCCATTGATATTGATATCGTATCGATATATATGTATATATAGCGGTGAAATTAAAGTTTAACTATTTAAACGAATGGGTCGGCTAGATCGGGTTAGAACCACGCTCTCACAGAATACCAGCGTAAAATAGTAGCTCAATGCTGCTGTCTTTAGCAAGGAGAGTGTAGAGAACCGGAGGCTCTTTTTACTAGAAATGAGGCATTCCATCTTAGTCCTCAGGGTGGCAATGCATCTGCATTTTGATTCTTAGTCGAGGATAGATGTAGGTATCCATGGGCCACAGCATCCACTTACCATCAGGTGAACTGTGTGTTCGTTTGTCACCCTTATTCTATAAAAAAACCTGTCTTACAGCTCTCTGCAGTTGGATAGGTTTTGTACTCTAGTTCTGTACTCGGATAGTCATTGTAGCCCTACTGTACAAACACTATAGCATCGCCCACATTTCGACCTTATATTCTATAAGGCTTTTTTACGACACTACTACACACGCAAGAAAAAGTAGCAGTTTGTACTCTTCTGTCTTCTACACAATTATCTCAAGGGTGTGTCAGTGGTTTATAATACTAAAGCCTTTTTGGAAACCGGTTTGTTCGGGAGGCGAAGTCGTGAAGTATGTGGGGACGAAAGGCGACTCTCGAAAACTGGACGTAGATGCAGTTCAGAAAGGAAAGTGATCTGTAGTTTTTCAATAGATCGTTGTCGCCTTTCTTGAAGAACAAGACCACCGCACTTTTGCTCTACGAATCCGGAGAAGTGCAATCATGGAGGACGGATTTAAAAAGCTTCTAAAGTATTCAAGAACCTCTCCATCACTCAAGGTCTCTAGTTTCTCGGATATAATGCTGTCATGAACACAGCTTATTATCATTTTAATTTAGTGTTTGTGTGTTAACATTTTTGATAAGAGTGTTTATTTTACTATCGTTTAAGGCAATTATACATTTAGTGAGTGTTAATACCGTCGCAGGTCGCTGTAGCGCCCGCCGCTGGCGTTGATACTGCACAGTATTAGTGTGATTGAGGTGTTTCAGATAGGATTACGACAGGACAAAAAAATTACCGGAGAGCAATCTTTAAAGTTAGAGTTAAAGTTAAAGTTTCCTTCCTCTCGTTCATTTCTGTCGTTAAATAGAAGTGCATTCATTGTCGTGTTGCAAGTTGAAGGGTAATACGTTACAGACTGCGAGGCATTCCAATCTTAGTTCTTTTTCTTGTGTAGACACCCCATTTGAGTCCTTTTCCCCTTAGCGTTGTATACAGATATCATACCCTTACGTGTAATATTTTAAAATTAACACTATTATCAGCTCTGCTTGTTATATACAGCTATTGCATTTAAAACATTACGAACACATGTTTTAAACATTTTTTAAAAATTGCAACCAGTTTCGTCCCGATAAAATTATAAAATCTGGACTTGATTGGTGACCTAGTGATCGAGTTATTAATAAATTTTATATTTACACTGTAATTAATCCGGAATGAATTCCAATTAAATCTCATATATCTCATCATGTCTGCTGAGCCAGCTAGTGATATATTATATACTGTATATTTTTTGTAGTTAGGAATAAATATGTTCTGTCTTTCTTTCTTTCTGATATGTAGATACGTGTGAACAATACCAGAAGAGAATTTTACGTGGTAGAGCCATGCTGCACCTATATTAATAGTATAGTTTTAGCACGAATGGGTCGGCTCGACCGGGGAAGGACCACGCTCTCACAGAAAACCAGCGTAAAACAGCAGCTTAATTCTGCTATGTTTCGTATGGTGAGTGTAGAGAACCGGAGACCCTTTTTACTGGAAAAGAGGCTTTCTATCTTAGTCCTCACGGCTGACAACGCATCTGCATTTAAATTCGCAAACGAAGATAGATGTAGATGTCTATGGGCCACAGCAACCACTTACCATCAGGTGGACTGTGTGCTCGTTTGTCACCCTTATTCTATAAAAAAAAAGAGAAGAGTTGGAAATATGTAAACGATACGGTCCAGTAATGTTAAAGTTACAGAATCAGTATAATCCTGCCTTTAAACCACCATTATAGTATAGTGTTTACATAATCTCGTACGTGTACCAGTTCTTACTGAATACGAGTTCGTAGTGAAATTAATTTAGATAAGTCAGCAGCAAACAAAGATAGCTATGGCAGTTATGTACTGGACTTCCGTCAGCACTGCTTTGTTCCAAGTCTAGCACAAAATCTATGTGCTACAGGGCAGTTCACAACAAACGACTGAATTATAATTTTTCAAAGCGCACTTGCATGAGGGGTTGCCTTCTTTTGAACTTTATCGCTCTCCCTCTCTCTAATTGATTATTTAGAACGGATGTGTTCAAATTAATTGAAATCATTAATTAATCAATTTTAATTTTAGAAACTGTACCTGAGGGTGTGTTTGCGAGTTTTGAGTTAATTAAAGGTGTTAGGAAGAATTAATGTAAGAACTTTTTCTCCAAATGTTCTCACCTGCGAATGAAAGTTAATTTAAAGCCAGAACAGTAATTCAGATTCTAATTTTTTTCAATTCAATTTCAAAACAAAGTTTAAAAAAATATTTAAGCTACCTGATACGAAAATAGTTTTGAAAGTAGAACATGTGTTTTTTATTTTAAAGTTGATTACCAATTTTTTAATATTAGGTTATAGCAAGTATCTGACAAATCAAATAAATAATTTATTAGGTATTGATTATTGCATTATGGAGAATGGATGACCGACTGCAATGCATCATCAAAATTATCTTATCTGTGGAAACGGTTTCCGACGTAAAATATTATACAATAATTTATTGTTCATTTTTTATCTGCGCTTCTCATTCATAAGTTGATCATCAATGGTCAAATTTTAAACAAGAAACGTATCGCACTGAGAATTTGTTCAGTTAAATAAATATTTCAACGAGTATATTACGAAAGGGCAATAATGGCATAAATTTCTTAATCTTTTATAGGTAAAATACATAAATAAATAAAAAGCCACCCAGATGGAAGCCTTCGGCAGGGGTGACCAAACAGCCGAGGATTAGGGGGAAAGGGAAAGAAACCGGCGGAAAACACGGCTGAAGAAAACACGGAGTTCCAGTCACCCCAGATGACCAGAGAGGCTGCCCGGAATGAGCCCGTTCGCAGAAACGACTAGAGGAATAATACAAACAGTCGGCAGACCATCCTACATGTCCGTCACCTCGTGAGCCAGGTCCAGATATTTTGTTGCTTATATGTTTTGGCTTTCACGAGGTTCTCGTCATACGGAATGGCAATGTCAATCAAAAATATTCTTGACTGTACCCGGTCCATCAGCACAATATCAGGCTTATTCACAAGATTAGTCCTGTCTGTGATGACGGGCCGGTCATCCGGATTCACCGGACAGGTCATTTTTGAAGACGTCTTCCGGCAAGTACTTATAATAAGGCAGTTTCCGATCCTCGAGACCGTATTTCAGAGCGAGCTTCTCTTATAGAATCCTAGTTATAAAATGTATATGTTATAGAATGGCTACTAGGCTGTGTCTATAATGCAAGTACTCAGTGTTAGAAAGCGCCGAACAATCGGAGATGGCATGCCTAAGTGATTCATCAGGATGGCGACAAGCTCGACAGATTTCGACGGTGTCATGTCTTAAGATGATATAAGATATCTCTGATAGTTGTTGGTCTTAATAACCTGATCTTATATTGCACAGACAAAACCCTCGGATTCCTCGAAGTAGTCACCAAAACGTAGCCAGCGGAGGGAGGCAACTGTGTCTACAAAATACTCATGTAAAACCCTGTAGAACCTCCCGTGGAGCTCCTTCTCTATCCGTACAATCTCCCGGTCGGAAATGCTCTGTATCTCTGCTGGGTTCTGCAATTTCTTGTTGGCTAAGGATAGAGCCGTAAGCCCATTATCACACGAAATGACCTCCGTGAATTATGGATCATTCTATCCTATCAGAAAGTAATTACGGACGCTGCATACTTCGCGAGTGAGAACGCTTAAAAAGCCACACCCGCCATGTTTCCGCGGCAAATACTGCATCGCTAATGACGATCTCGGATGATGCATCTCCTATAGGATGCATCATCACGTCGTCATTTTGTTTCTAGGGTCCAAGTTTAGTTTGAGTCCACCTAAGTATGCTAAAGGGATATATGAGGACAAGCATGACCCAATCGTTGCATGCATGTGTCTTATTTACGGACAAAAGGCTGTTAAGCAGTTAAATAATACTGCTTAACAGTCTTTTTATTACGTTTGTCGTTTTTAGGGTTTCGTACCCGAAGTGTAAACAATGCGAATCTATTACTAAGCCTCCGCTGTCCGTCCGTCCATCCGTCCGTCCGTCGGTCTGTTTGTCAGCAATAGGTAGACAGATGAAATTTTCACAGAATATGTATTTCTGTTGCCGCTATAACAACAAATAATAAATTAAATTAAAAATTAAAGGGCCTTTCCTAATAAAAACGTGTTTTTTTGCATATAATAGTACTAAATCTTGTACGATGGTACGGAAGGAACATTTCATGCGCGACTCCGACTCGCACTTGGCCGGTTTTTCTACTCCGTCAACTAGAAAAACACTCCAATACGAACGAGGCGATTTTGAACTTTGGACTATGAAGCTATTCAGATATGCCATAAATAGTTATTCGTACGTTTGCAATACGTACAATAAAATAGAAACGAATGTGTATTCGTTATCTGTCTACTATCCCGTATGATAGGTTTTTTGTGCGTCATAGCCGCATTTAGCCGTACTTCCATCAATTTATCGTAGTTTTGTACGCATTCCGTTTTTTCTCCGTGCAGTTCCTCTTGAAGGCAAGAATCACTCTATCGACCATTCCCACAGTTATTCTTATTTCTACTTCGAAAATAGAATTCATGGAAAGTTTACAAATTGGTACAGCCAATCATAATATACCTGCTGCACGTATGGGTCGGCTTGATCGGGAATGAACCACGCTTTCACAGAAGCATTACAGCACTTTACAATTATACTGCTGAACATAGCCTTCCCCCAAGCAATGGCACAGAACACGATCCCAAGCCACCTGCATCCGTCGACTTCCTGCATCTATAACCAGGTCGTCACTCCATATAGTGGGGGGCCACCCTACATTTCACTTACGGGTACGAGGAAGAATCACACAGATTTACCGAATACCAGCGTAAAATAGCAGCTTAATACTGCTGTGTTTCGTATAGAAAACCCGAGACACCCTTTACTGGTAATGAGGTATTCTATCTTAGGCCCAGGGGTGAAAGCATCTACATTTTGATTCTTATTTAAGGATTGATGTAGGTCTCTATAGGCCACAGCATCCACTTACAAACAGGTGGGATTGTGTGTTCGTTTATCACATTTATACTTTAAGAAAGAGGACTTTTGTCTAACAACACGCTTTGAAGCTTGTTTATCTAAAACCTTTGATATATTACAGTTTAAGATATGAGCTTTATCGTCGACTGTGGTTCGTGCTTTGTTTACAAAAATATACTACGTTTAATATTTATGCGAATCTCTGGAAGATTTAATTTACATTGCGTACGGTACGGGTGCGAGTGTGAGTTACATATTTGTGTTGACCTTAATAAGATAAAAAAATAAATAGAAGAAAAATACTATGAGAAAATTTTGAATAGTGAATAATAATTTCCGCTATTAAAAATTAATTCGTTTGAATTTTAAAGGATCTGTAATGAAGTTCCAATACGATTTATTAGGGTAATGCAAAAATAAATTATTTAATTTATTACTGCACATCAAAAGTCCACTGCTAAACATAGGCCTCCCCCATAGATCATAGAAGAGTATTTATCATAGTTGGCATTTAACGTATTTTATAACTATGCCAAATTCTAATCATAGGGAAACACTCAGAGAAAAAACCTATGTGACAGATAGATTGATAGAAACCGAGGTGATTCCTTAAGTATTCTTCACTATATCAGATTTGATAGGCCATAAACCCTCGCTAAAGAACACGGATTCCTTCCAAGGATGATTTGCGAAGCTATTGAAATCAAAAAACATTCTAATTTCAATAGAGAATATGGCTGGGTGCTACCATCTGCTTGTGGTGCTATAATTAATAAAATTAAATTCCAACCCAAGTATACAACTGCGAGACTTCAAGATACTGTAAGTCCATACTGCGTAGATTAGACCAAAAATTAATAATTTAATCTGAAGGTAGCTGTGGTTAACGATGACTTTATGACGTCGAACACCTCAGTCCTCCCTGTGACAATGGGTGCTGTAAAGTGCTCGAAACGTCGGCAATATAAAATAAGATAATACACGCGATAAAAGACGTATAATCTAGTTTTATTTAAGTTTTATTTAAACACTATAACGTGATTTTCCTTAAGTGAAGTCTGAAGATCCTTCCCTAACAAAATAGAATTGCAAATAACATTTTTATTATAACACTGCCGACACTGATTTTGTATGCACGAAGGACACGACATGATCACAATACAATTTTCATTTGCCAATGCTTTCAAGGGGCGCTGTATTATAATTTTGTAAGGATAGCATAATTTATGGCTATATATTACATATATATTTGTAATAAGAGAAATTGATAAAAAATATTTACGTAATGTTTTCTGGCCGATTTCAATAGCCGTAACAACTTCCAAATAATGTTGAAATCTGCGCAGTTACAGTAAATATGTAGCACGTACTAATGTACACTATATAATGCTTATTACTCCAGTGAATGGAGATTACAAGGGCTTTGTCTTACAATATTTAGTTTATAATTATCTCGCGATTCCAATCCTGACCCGAAAATCGACAAATAAGGCTCAAGTTTTATCAATTTTATCAGGATTCGAACCCAGAATCTGTGACTACTTAACTCACTACTAAGACACAAGCTGAAAAATGAAAATAATGGCATTAAAAATCAATGTCATTATAATAATAAGATAAGAAATTCACTAGTAAAATCGGGTAACAGTGGAATTAACTTATAAACAGGTCCAATTTCACAATGACGACGTTAATCTCACTGAAATTGCACGACATTCATTAGCATTTGTGTAATGTTATCAGCAGATCTCATGAACGGGCGAAGCACTCCTCCCTGCTATGAACTCTTTTTGTTTATCCTCCTCTCTGTGTAACAACTCCATACATTACATACTCCATACATACAACTTTAGGTAAATTAAGTTAATAAACACTTACTTCTAGTGGCAGTAATTAGGCAATATAAACACAAAAAAGAATTTTTTAAATAAAATTAGTGTTTTAAAGTAGTGATGCAAATTATGGCTACTGTATTTTTCTATCCCACAAATGTCTGTTACTAGATATAGGCCTGTCTCTTTATACGAAGGATTAGCCTTAATAGTCACGCTTGGCAGGTTTGACGATCGCAGTACTAGACTTCACGCAACTGACGCTGCTCCCCTTCGCCGGTCTGGGAATTTTCAGTCTAGCCTAAGGGAAATGTTTAAATAAGATTTCAAACAAAGAAGGCTTCAGATAAGTTTTCAGTCCTGGTTATGTGAATGGAATGCTTCCTGGCTGGCTCGTTTGCCTTCCAAACTCAAACATAGCAGTAGGTGCTCGGCTAATGATAGCAGAAATAGGATAGATGGAGGTATCCTTATTACCTATATACCCATATATACCCATATATACCATATATACCCATTCACCCACGGATTCCTAGGTAGAAACGGAGCCTAGTAGCTTTCGCTAGGCAAATATAATTTAATATGATTTTTTTTACAAAACTAAATTCAAAAACAAACTAACACAACACCTGATGGTAAGTGGCTAATGCAGTCCATAGACACCTGCAGCTAACTTCAAACAAAGAAGGCTACAGATGCGTTTTCACCTCTCAGGACTAAGAGGGAATACCTCACAACCTGTAATTATACTAGCTCGGTATACCCTTCAGACCGGAATATAGCAGTACTGATACACTATTTGGCGGCAAAAAGGCAGAGGAAGAGTCCTAGCACCTAAATACCTCTGATATTGTATTGAAATCCACCTCCGATCTTATCGCATTAGCGTTACACTGGATACGGCTAGGATAAGCCGAGTGAATGCTTTTGTGTATTTGAGCATACACTTGTGGCACTAAATTCAGTCAATTTTGACGAAGATATTTTCGTGGTAGAGCCATGCATCAGCTATCTTTTGGTTGTAGCTCGAATGGGTCGGCTCAACCGGAGAAGGACCACGCTCTCACAGAATACCAGCATAAAATAGCAGCTCAATGCTGTGTTTCGTATGGTGAGTGCAGAGAACCGGAGACCCTTTTTACTGGATACGAGGAATTCCATCTTAGTCCTCAGAGGTGACAACGCATCTGCATTTTGATTCTTAATCGAGAATAGATATAGATGTCTGTGGGCCACAGCATCCATTTACCATCAGGTGGGCTGTGTCACCTTAATTCTATTAAAAAAAAGTCACAAATTGATTGCGACGCAATTGTTGCTGTAGATAAAGTCACTATACCGAGCGATGTTTTTTTATAGAAGAGGGGGGCAAACGAAATCGTAGTCGCGTTGCCGGCCTTCCAAAAAAGATTGGGCTCTTTTCTTGAATGTCCCAAGCCGTAGCGGTCCAGAAAATCATTGGTGAAATTTGTCGGCTGGTTTTCTACATATTGGTTATGTAATTAGTCCGAACAATTCTTCTGGGAAATCTTCGTGATATGTTGCGATAAAAAATGCAAAGGGATGCAACATTACTTCGCAGCGCCAGCGAGTCAAGTCGATCAAAAAGTTTCGAACAGTTTTCAAATAAGTTATGAGCAATGAGCACGCCATGCTTTTTAGAGGCCAACTAATCCTGCTCATCGAGATATCTGTAGCAACAAGAAAGTGCCTTGAAATTGAGGAGACACGACAAAGGGGTTCGATGTGTACTAAGTGTCTCGAAGCGATTTTGCATTACTTTTAAACTCCCGCCGCTGCGCCGGTCGGCTGAAACACACACCTCCGCGACATCAAGACATAGTGATAAATACAAATAAAATAGAAAAAAATATATCAAAAAATCCATGCTATTCGGCAAGTAATATCGGCAACATTGAGCAATACAGAATATATGCAGCAATTAGAATGAATACTGCCCAAACAATCCGGCGCAATTTTAGAATATTGCGCCAGATTGATCCACTAATTGTTCCTCTAACTCAGGCAACTGTTGCCGAACAATATTGCTCAAAAAATTGCTCATGTAACTGCACCTTTACACTAAACTTTTAATGAAAACTGACAAGAACGAGGAATGAATAATGACAAAATTGCAAACTAATATTAGAATTTCAACAAAGTTAAATAACAGCTAACTGTACTGTGTTATCGATTTTAGCAAAAACAAAAAACACGATCCTTTGAACTTTCACACACATTTCAACACAATCATAAATCTCAGTCGTCAAATTAGGAAATTTTCGCAGAACGCTTTGTCACAATACAATAGTAGGCTTACGAGTACGTTCTTTAGAGTTACATGCATGAAGCCTTTACACAAGCTCCTGACGGTCGATCCCGTGCCGAAGGCGGCCGCATTGAATAGACCATTCTATAGTAATTTGCAGTCCAAAGGACTCCTGCGGGGCTTGTGCAGACGTGCGACGGCGATGTAGAGAAAAGTGGATTCCACTAAAACGTAATAGTATTGCTAAGTTATAGATACACGCTTGATTCGTTTTAAATGCATTACTAGCAGCATGGATATTAAAGGTTCAACAGCTGTAAGATATACGTTTATTTACGGTATGATATCGTTTAACCGTTATCGTTACAGCCTATCAAAGTCCACTGCTGAACATAGGCCTCTCCCATAGATTGCCTCATAGGGGGATATTTGCCATAGTTGCCACGCTTGGCAAGCAGCTTAGCAACCGCATTTTTATTATTTTAGTCGTTATTAGGAAGACTATTGTTTCCCTCTGTCGCCTCTTACGACAACCACGGATAGTGGATATTCTTACACCGCCTACTACACGGTGGTTTTATAATCGTTTTAGTTCAAAAATATATTATTTCTTTAAGATGATTTATGGCAGCCGTCACGATAATTGTAGAATTCTTTTATTAAATTCATTACATATTTAAATCAATGGGAGAATGTTATGATTTTTAACGATGACGTGCGGTAAGTAATTATTAATTTTATATAATTTTATTTAAAAAGTGTAATGAACTATTTATAAGTATCTAGCTGGTACCCGGCGCGTTACCGCAGCAGAAGAAATAATTGTGGAGATATCGTTTTAAATTTGGAAGAGTTATAATATTGTATTTAATTAGGAATGATAATACATTTATTGAAGTTGCACGATAACTATATGATTTTCAAATTAATTCGTCGTTACGATACTCGCGTCACCTAGTGTAAGTTTTTGTACTATGCGCATAACGTTCACGCAAGTGCAAGCAATAAGTTGACAAAATTTAGCCGCGATCTGATGAACGGTATGGCAGCGCATAAAATACGAACACACAAAAATTAATTTTATATATTAGATATAAACTGGATTCTTGTGGAAAAAAACAGTAAAAAGACTACATTACAAAGAAGTGAATATAGATAGATTAATAATTATGATAAATTTTTGACCATTACAGTAACTTAAAGTTGAATAACTTAAAGGTTAACGTTATAAAGGGTAGCTAATTATTATTATCATCATTACAGCCCTTCACAAGTCGACTGCTGAACATAGGCCTCCCCCAAGGTATACCACAAAGCACGATCCTGAGCCATCTGCATCCATCAACTTCCTGTATATCTTACCAGTTCGTCACTATATCTAGTAACTAACACTAACTGTAGTTATGTACAAGAAAATGTTAAATATATAATGAGCGATACTATTCCGCTCATTGTGGATATTATATATTCATCTGTTAGTTTATTAAACTTGTAACTGTCTCCAGGTAATGAAATAATGCTTATAATTTTTTATATCTCAATCAATAAAAGTGGGAACATTCCCGAGAAAATAAGTAAGCGCTGAATAGATCCGATGACTGTATAATTCACATTATAACGTCCACACAGTCATAACCCACACGTATTATGAGATCACATAATACGGAGAGCTCAAGCTTTTACTTGGAAAGTTTGTCATATTTCGGAATGATACTGATCACAGGTTTTAAGTTAGATTAAGGCGTTTCGAATAGTGAAAACCGCTCTAACTATCTGCCTCTTCGTACCGCCGTACATTCTTCCTCTTTCTTCAATAAATCAGTTTTTGTTACAGCTGTACGCTTGTGGAACTCCTTGGCTCTCTTGCCGTGTACAATTCGTATTTTCCTTAAAAATCTACTCAAAGCTTATTACTTGTAAATCTAATAATTCCCATCATAACCGTCCTTTCTTGTATCTATCCAACTTTCTTCAACTATCATCATCTTGTATTTTTATTTGTATCTTTATTTTATTTATTAAATTATTTGTATAATTTATGTACACCTCCCTCCTAGCCATTCGTTGTAAACAATTATTTGTGTTATAAGGTAGTCTGGAAGAAATCGCTTCCAGAGCGATAAGACCGCCTAATGTACCTTTTCTATTTATACAAACTAACTGTAACATCCTAAGGATTGAATTTGTCGAATTGCTTTCTTAGTGGATGCGTAGGACATAAAAGGCAGCTACTGTCCAAATTTCAAATTGAAAAAGTCATCTATACCTGAAGCGGTTTGGACTGTGCGTTGATAGATGAGTCAGTCACTCAAGACATCCTCTTTTATATATATGGAAGTGTTTTGTACAACTAGACACTTCTTACTCCCCCACCTAAATTTTTTTTAATAATATATTTGAAAAAGCATGCACAAAATAGCACAAATCTGATAATTTTCTTTTAACTTATAACATATTACCTTTGTACATGACTTAAAGAATGCCTCGTTACCATTAAAAACGGTTTCCGATTCCCGTTGGCTGACATTCAGTGATAGAGGTCTTTTCGTGCTAGAGATTTTAATACAGTTACAGCGTGGATCAACCACAAAAAGAGAGTAATTTCTTAACAAGAAACTTAATTATTTTAGCCGCTCTTGTAAGAGTTTGTATTTTTGGGAACATTAATCACATCATTGCGATCTATTTTTAATGTTTTAGACTGTAGGTTCAAAATATTAGCGTCATACTTTAAAGGCATTCAAAGGTTTTACGATCAAACTCGGACTTACGCCATATTTATGGCCCAAGTCAGATAGCCGTCGGCGAGGCGCGTGGACCATTTGAGAAACTTATTGTGGGCACTTAACCGCAAATAAATTGGCCGCAGCACGTGAATGGCGTTGTTACTGCCCATTCCTTCCGGTGTGCAACGTTTTTGGAGCGTCGATTTAGATTTTACAATGTGAAATTCGTAGCCGTTGCTAAAAGTTCGTTATTTGAATATTTTACATGGACATTATTTTCATTGTTTTAAATGTAGGGAGTTGGGTATGAACTGCTAGTAATGGCTTAAAATATCTGAATATTTCCAATTATTTAATTAAAGATGTGAAAATTAGTCAGCTAATTTCTGCGTAAAAAATAAAAAATGATAACCTATGTGCATTATCACCACCACTAAACCCAACAACACTAACCATACCCTATATTCTAGACTAGGAAGGACTTATTTCCTACACTAGGAAAAGCAGCATCGTCGATATCGTCGAGGAGAAATCTAAGCGCCTGTTTCTATTACATAATTATTTATAACTAACCAGCTCGGCAAACGTTGTTCTACTCTTTTAGATAGGTGTTGCGACGAGTTTCACTCCGCATTCACGGACTTTTTATAGTGTTAACAATTAATTACCCGCCCGCTACGCCACCTATCGGGTCCGGAATTTGTGATTTTCCACCATCGTCTTGACGAATAAAATGTTAATATACTGTATGAATATAACCAAAATCGGTAAAATCGTTCAGGAGTTACACAATTACTAACAGTCATATGAATGTAGTGCTCAGTATATGTTTGTTCTAATAAGAGTTTATACAACTCTACGAAGTAATGCTTGCAAGCTGGCACATTGTTATTATGTGCAGCGTTCTTAAAAATTCAATTAAGGTAAATGTGAATAAAAGTATCGTATTTTACGTTAATGCGTTAATATCATAACATTATAAAATATTTTCGTACATGGTTGCAGTACAAAGGAGTCGGTTCGGCCGGGGAAGGACCACGCTCTCACAATACCAGCATAAAACTGTAGCTCAATACTGCAGCTGTGTATTATTATGGTGAGTGTAGAGAACCGGGGACTCTTTTTAATGGTAACGAGGTATTCTCTCTTAGCCCGCAGCTGTGATAACGCATCTACATTCCGATTCTTAATGGACGATGTATTAAAAATTTAAGTATCGATGGCCCACAAGATATTCACTTTCCATCAGGTGGATTTTAGATAATTTGTCAGACATGCAGATTTCCTTACAATGTTTTCCTTCAACGCCAAAAACGTGGTAAATCAGCATTAGACAATTTATAATTGAGGACCGAACTTAGGTCACAAGCTCCAATGACACGACTTTATGAAATAGGACAAATAATAAAAACGCTCTTTCGTTTGAAGTTCACTCTTAAATACTGTATATTCATTATTACGTGTAAAATTTATACTATTTAAAATGATAAGTAGATTATAAAAAAAAATCTGTTTGAATTTTCATATTTAATTAAAAAACAAAAACATTTATATAAAATGGAAAGAAGCTTTAATCGATGTTTTTGTGAAAACCATACAAATGGTCGTATAGTTCTTTGTTACGTACAAATAAAGAAAAAATGATCTTATTACAATGCGAAATGGCCGCCGTAATAATATTGGAAAAAATTTACTCGATGGCTTTTGTTTACTTTGCGTAATGTATTTGTACATGAAATAAGTTGTTTCTGAGTGTGCATTATGTTCGAGCATACACGAGGAAAATAAAGATATATATAAATATAAAAGAAGTCTCAAATATTTCTTTAAAATTTATGTAAAATATGTTACTTAGTCGATGGGTGCAGGTGGCTCAGGACCGTGTTTTGTGGCATTCCTTGGGGGAGACCTATGTTCAGCAGTGGACTTGTGAAGGGTGATGACGATGTGTATTGATGATGATTATGACGTTACTTAGAAATAGTTGTTTAATCGAAAGCACGGATTACGCTTCGCATTTAAGCTGTTACTGAAATAATCCAGTTTCATCATGCATATCAATTAGTAAATATTAGTTGTGTCAACATTAACACATATCTATTGTAATGCGTATCTTGCTTAATTAGTGTAAGGTCGTAGACATAATAAACAAATTAATGATATCTTTAATTGGTCATACTGCATGCATGCACTGCTGATGCAACAAGGATACAACCCATACATCGTCACGCCTGTAATCCTCAAGGGTTAAGCAAAGCCTGAATAAGCAGAGAGCTACTCGGGCCATGTTTAGCAAAAAAATATGGGTTTAGATGGAAAATTGTAAAAGAAGTAATAGGTGGCTAGCCCATCGCCAACACAATCGTAAACCAATATATGGGATATTGGTCTTTTAAGACATGCTTGGCAACACAGTTGGCACATTTTTTTTGTCATAATTCTTACAAAAACATAGGACTTATATGTCTCTAACGACCATGGGACATTATTAGATATACATAATTATATATATGGAAATCTTAATATTCCTACTTTCGTATAGTAAAATGAATACAAGCAAAAATCTATGAAAACAAATTTCCAAAGAAATCGAAGCATAGGTACTCTCGCTCTTTAACCTTTTGATATTACTTATTGAATAGACTTACATGTTTAATAGAATATAAGTAATATTTAATAGAATATACATACGAGTACGTTGTATTCGAACCAAATGGGTTGCTTCGTAATTCTTAACTAAGGCGATTATAATGCGAGTGTCTTCAAGATTTTGAGAATGCGAGTTTTCATCAGATCTCCACGTTTTGAGGTCCTAGGAAGCCGTTCCGACTATTCCCGGCTGGACGTCCGGCCGTGTGTGCACGTACGTGCGTGCGTGCGTGTGTGCGTGCGTGCGTGTGTGAGCGTGCGTGCGCGCGCGTGTGTGTGTGTGTGTGCGTTTGTGTGTGTGTATGTGTGTGTCAACCGATCGAGATGGGCAAAAGTGTTCATTGAGACTTCGAGTTGATTACATTTTCAAGTCAATCGGTCGAGCCGTTTCAAATATTTTCAAAAAATAAAAACCAAAAAAGCAAAAATTTAATAGATTTTCGAGCGTTGCGCTCGAAAATAAGCGGGAAGTTCCAGGGATGGCCTGCAGGGTCAACCGTTTTCAGATTTTTTAATAGAGAACTATGTTGAGCACTAAGTCATAACATACAAAGGAATTCCAGTCAAGAGTCTCTGATACATTTAATGATTACATTATTCTTTATATTTCTATATAAAGAAAGAAAAAACCAAATTATTTTGATTCGTACATTTGAAACCAGTTGCGAACTTTGTCAAACAAACAAAAAAATCCTTACAAAGGCGAGCAAATATCAAAGAGTACATATTTAAAACCAGAAGCGGAATCAGCTAAACAAGTCCAATTTCACAGTAAGGACGGCAATCGCGCCCGAGTTTCTCGACATTCATTAGCATTTGTGTAATTTTATCAGCCGAATTCTGGGGTGTAGCGGTCCTGTTGGGAAGTGACTCGTCGCCTCATTTGTTTCCGAGTTTTCGACTGCTGTTTGTGTAACAATACGACACAACCGGAACATTTATTGCAAAGGTGATTTCAAGATTTTAACATTGCTAATTTTTCCCAATTTTATTTTCTTTTATTTGTTACAAATAATTTCGTATGATGATAAATTGAATTTTTATGTCGTTTAAATGAAAATTGAGTGGACTTAGAATAAAAATACCTTAAATATGAAATATGATTATAATGAGGTGCGAAAGCGAAGAAAAGATAATCCATCACTCTGTTTCGTCTCATGAGTATCGTAGTAGGCTAAGAATAATTACCTACTGTTTTTTTTTAATAAAAATATTATAATAATAAAATTTATGCATGAAACTACCACCACAAATAGAATTTTTCTGGTTGGACATAGTTGGGTATTTTACAGTATGTATCAGGATTGTTTTATAGCGCAATAATCATCATGCTTGTGATCTCTTGTGCTAACAAATTTTTCTTTTTATAAATATTGTTTTTATCGAAAACATCTCAAAATAACACAAATCACTTCGATTTAAAAGTAAAGATGTAAACAAATTCTATAAAGGCACGATATTGAAAACTCATTCAAAAGCAATTTATCGTTCAGAGGGCTCTAGAACGGCTTGAAAAGAAGACCAGTTGTGATGTAGCAAAACTGGATCTTTTACCCGCGGGTATATTAAAAGCTTGTATTACTAGGGTTACCTATCTAAATGTGTTATATTATATACTTATGAAATTTTCTTAAAAATGTCGTCAGCTAAAGATACAACTGCTAACTTATTAAATCCTGTAAGCCCAAGCTTACAGGACAGTAAACAAACTTAATAACTTTAATTTTTACTTTTTCGGATTAGTACATAACATATAGTTGGTGTATTTTTTGATCTATTTCATTATCGGACACTGTACTATACATCGGTTGTCCCAAAATTCAACGTTAAGCTTTACCAGGGAGTGGACAAATTCATGACTCAGGGAAAAAAATCGGACTCTTTTTTAAGTTATTATAACTATTTTTAAATACTTTAAAATTTGACACGCTCTACAATATTTTTAAGGTACTATGACTACAAATTTGCAAATATTACTGTTATTTTTGGAGTGAAAACTTCTTTAGAATCTTTGTGATTGAAACCCGATGAAACCAAAAAGTGACAATAAAAAGAGATAGACAAATAAAATACAGTATTATACAATGTTTCCTATTATCTAGTTGTCAATAAAAAAAATTATACAGCCTATATATGTCCCACTGCTGAGCACAGGCCTCCCTGAGAGGGTTTTAGGGCAAGGAAGTGTCCGCCGCGCTGCCCCAATGCGTGTTGGCGTACTTCACATGTATTCGAAATATTTTTTTTTAATTTCTCAGACATGCAGGTTTCCTTACGATGTTTTCCTTCACCGCCGAGCACGTGGTAAATCAGCACTTAAAATAGCAATTAACAATTTCATTCGTGCCGGCGGGGATCGAACCCGGTTTGCTCACGTACTGTGAATCAATAAATTAATAATAAAAAATAAATAAGGTGTCGCTTCTACCGCATGTGAACTGCACACATGTGTTTTTTATTAGCAACCTAAGTAGTTCATCCCACTTCCAAATAAAACGAAAATATCTGAAGTTTTAAGAAAAAAATAAAATTAAGTTAAGTGTTAATGATAAATTAAATAAAAAAAAGTAAAAAGTAGTGTCGAGACATTATACCGTGACGAGTGGAAGTTGGTTAAAAGTTAAAATTTTTAGAATTTAGAAATTGCAAGAAAAAAGTAACTTAATTTGATTTTTTCTTAAAATTTCATATAATTTCGTTTTATTTGAAACTAGGACGAACAGCTATGCTACTTAGGTTGCTAGGTTGCAAATTTGTAGTCATAATACCTAAAAATATTGTATACCGTGACAAATTTCAAAGTATTTAAAAAAGTTATTATAATTTAAAAAAAGTGTCAGATTCTTTTCAATTTGTCCACTCCATGGTGCTTGCTTAACGTTGAATTTGAGACACGTTGTATACAAAATATTTTTTTAATTAATATCTATATACAACTAATAATTAACTTTTTTACATGTCAAAAATAAAAATCAGAAAAAGCTTAAATAGCAGCAAAAGTTGGAGAAATTACAAACGGGAAAGTAGTAATTTCTTCTATGTAAGGTAGATTAGAAGTAGTTTCATCTGAATTATAACATTTTTCTTCTTGTCTTTACGTACATAATATATCAGTCCTAAAGTAGTGGTCATCCAATCTTTACTCTATGCGACTGTTTGACCTTATGTCAATAATCTATGGCTTATATGTTTGAAAATAGACGTTGGCAGTATGAGCGTTAACAACTAATTTTATTTTATTTTATTTAATGTATTTGTAACATATATTATATAAATAATTTTGCTTTCTGCACTCTTTTTTCATATAAACTTTAACTATGCCAAATCTCACACACACAGCCGTGCGCACAATTTGCTTATAAAAAGGTGCAAAGTTTTCACGTATTAATATATAAATATTGACGATAATTTTAAGGTAAGGTGTTTTTCAGATACTGAAGATATTTAAACTTTCTTAAACATATTTTTCCTTTTACTAAACAAACTTTCTAGAGCAGTGAATGGCACAAGCGTCAATAATGAATATTTGCTTTGTGGTTATATTTTCCACTCATGTAGGAATCTGAGTTTATAATAAAATTCACCATTTGGAATATAGGTAGATAGCTTAACATCACCTTTAGCACGGCCAGGGCAAATCATAAAGTAGAGTAAAGTTACAGCCTATATACGTCCTACTGCTGGGCACAGACCTCCACTCAGTCTGAGAGGGTTTTCGCGCTGCCCTAATGCGTGTTGTCGGACTTCACATGTCTTCAATTTTTTTTTCTCAGACATACTGATTTCCTCACGATGTTTTCCTTCACCGCCGAGCAAGTTGTAAATCAGCACTTAAAATTGCAATTAACAATTTCATTGGTGCCGGCGCGGATCGAACCTGGGTTGCTCGCGTACTGTGAAATTTACAGAGAGCGCCAAGCCCCTGAACTACCATGGCTCAGGGCGAATCATAAAAAAATATTATTACACAAACATAGGCCTCCCCTAAGGAATGCCACAAAACACGGTCCTGAGCCACTTGCATCTATCGACTTCCTGCATGTCTAACCCGGTCGTCACTCCGTCTAGTGGGTAGACGCCTTACACTTCGCTTACAGATACGTGACTGCCACTCGAGAACCATTTCTTCCCCGTCGGTTGTCAGTTCTTCGAGCTATATCGCCGGCCCATTGCCCCTTTAGCTTATAGCTTCAGCTTCAGCTTTATAAAATTGGCCTTCACGAAACCTTTTGCAGAAATTGTAATTCAGTATTTCACTTCGTTTGAGTCATCAATACGACATGTAGCCGTTTACTGTAAAACATAATTTTTAATATATTTTCTGTTCTAGCTTCTTATTTGTTTGAAGTTTTAAGTGATCTGCCTCAGTTAAATGCTGTATGTTCAAGTTTACGAAAACATATTAACTTAGTGATCAATAAATGTAAACAAATATAATAATTAATGCAAATAAATAGATAAATAATAATTTTATAGACTTATGTCTATAATATTCGCGTCATACAATATGTACATATTGATGCTAAAATCACTTATAACGTTAATTATTTTACGAACACATACCTACCCCAAAAATACTAAGTAAAATTATGGAGTTAGCAGAGCAATGTGATTAACATGCATTTGGCTGTTTAGGCATCACATGTTTTGCCTATTAAAAGATTACAATGTAATAGTTTAACTTGTTTACTGAGCGTCTCTAGGCTAGAGATCTATCTCCTTCAAATTGTATATAAATGGCATATTAGGACAAAAGTGGAGTTAGCAGGTTTACATTCTTAGCCGACGATTCTACCCCCACTTTAAGAATTTGGCCTGCATCGTATAGTCGTTTTATAAACACAAGATAAGTTACACAATGCACTTGGAAGAGCAGCTAGACCTGGTAAAGTTATTTGTTGGTCAATGATGGTACAAATACTTGTTTCTTGAGGGGATCGAAATACTGGCACAGATATAACCAGGCTCTTTTATTTTATAATGAAATGTATACGTGCCTCATTCTGCAAATTGTTCTCGTTCAATATAATATGGTTCTACCGTCATCCTCTTATACATTGCCTCAGGTAAGGAGATGGCTCAGCCAACTCATATATTTTCGCGTAAATGTTAGTATGGCGCATCGCTATACCAACATTTTGCCCCTCCCACCATTTACCATGGGTGACCAAGTCACGACTATTAAGGTAAGTGTAGGTCAAACCTAAGTTTATTAACAGCTTCATATTAATATGATCTTGTTCAAAACCATTTTTGTTACCAAAATAAGCCTGCGACCTGTTATAATAGAGATGTAGACATTCGTTTTGAGCAACTTCTGAAGTTTGAGTATTGTGACATCGTGCATATTCAAAATTCACGAGAATTGTTGTTAGTTTGAACACAAATTTCATTGCAATTAGAACATTTAGGTGATAAAAAGGTCACAAATACAAGTTTTGATCAACCCCTTAGTAAATAATTAAAGATGCATTTGGGATAAATCACCTAAGCGAAGTTATAAAACTAAATTAAATTGGGAACGGTTAAGCATCTTATTATTATTTTCTTAAGTTTAAGGTGAAAAAAGGACTCTATTTCTAGACCCACCATTTTAAAATGTTCCTTAAATATTACGTAGCAGAATCCACAACATTATATTTGTTTGCTTCCAACTTGTCTTATCTTCACTTGTTATATCTCCTTTTCTAGTTACGCAGTCTAAATTTTAAATGGAGATTTTGGTTATTATTTGAAGTTGTTGTTTTCTTGTTGTTTCTTTATCTATACATATAATATATCTGAAGAAAATTCGTATCTGTAATTCTAATATTTTCTGGAAAAAACAAACCTAGTAAATTACTAGTTTTTGAAATGTTTGTTATCCGTCTGTCTGTCTATCTAACCCAAAAACTACCGGACGGATTGGCGTGATATTCGATATGTAGATTGTTAAAAACCCGGCAACATATAGGCTACTTTTAATCCAGGTACGGAAGTGCAAAAAAAGGAGGGTTATGTTTTTCACTTATTTAGATCTTTATTTCATAATAGCTCAATAGTCATAAACGAGATAACACAAAGTTCTTAAAAAGTATACTTTTATAAATATTTTTTAGTTTTTAATCGTTTAGACAAAGTTCATTTTTAAAACAACGCCATCTAAGAAAAACAAAGAAAAACATAACATTTCATTTTTAATAGTTGTAAAAATGAAGAGTGTGATGCTAATCTATAAATTACTTAATGCATATAAATAGTTTATAAATTACATTACATAAACATAAACACTCACGCCTGTCACCCAGAGGGGTAGGCAGAGACTACGGACTTCCACTTGGCACGATCCTGGCACACCTCTCTCGCCTCCTTTACATCCATATATCTACGCATACACGCTCGTCGGTTAAGGGTACTCCTAATCTGGCCCATTTTCAATATATCGCCAATTTGGTCGATAAACCTTCGTCTAGGGCGTCCCTTTCCGACTCTGCCGTTCACTTCTGCAGCATAAATTTGCTTTGTCACTCTTTCTTCGTTCATTCTTTCTACATGACCAAACCACCGAAGCATTCCTTTCTTAATCCTGGTCACAACGTCATCTTGCAAACCACACTTTTCTCTTATCACACTATTTCTCACCCTGTCATTCAGATTCAGCCCTAGCATACTCCTTAATGACCGCATTTCTACAGCTTTTATTCTACTCTCATGCTTCTTCTGCCAGACCCAACTTTCACTACCATACATTAAAGTAGGGACTAACACAGCATTGTGAATTGCCAAACGTGCCTTTTTTGACACATTCTGACTCTTCACAATAGCTTGTAGAGCCCCATTCACTCTATTTCCTGCGTTCACTCGTCGTTCTATATCCTTATCATATCTACCATCCCTGCTAAATAAACATCCCAAATATACAAACTCATCCACTTGCTCAATCAACTCCTTCTATTCTTATTTCACATAACGTTTTACTTTCTTCTCTTTCAAAACCATCACTTTCGTTCACTTTCATAGCTCTTTCTTTTAATGACCGGTTCATTAAAGTAACCATCATTTGCAACTCGGCCGCCGACGATGCAAATATGACTTGATCATCGGCGTACAAAAGGCATTTGACGGTTAACTCACCCATTCTCAACCCACATTCTTCAACTTTCAAAGTTTGCAAACAACTGTCCATAAATAGGTTGAACAGCCACGGGGAAGCCACACAGCCCTGTCTGACCCCTTTATGGATGCCAAACCAGTTCGAGTACGCCCCGTTGATCCTGACATAAGCACTGGAGTCCCTATACAGAGACTTCAATGCCTGTATCAACCCAGCACTCAACCCAAATGAGTTCAGTGTTTGCCATAATACATCCCTGTCCACTCTGTCATAAGCCTTTTCCAAGTCCATGAAAGCACAAAAAACTTTCTGGTTTTTGGCCAAAAACTTCTCCGCAATCATGCGCATGGAAAATACTTGATCCGTACACCCCATTCCTTTTCTAAATCCAGCTTGCACATCCCAAATTTTTCCATCAGTTTCTTCCATAACTCTTTCAATTAACACCTTAGCATACAGTTTACCCACAATGCTAAGCAAGCTGATCTACAGTAGTTTTACAGTCCTGCTGTGACCCTTTTCCTTTATATATTGGGACTATAACGGCTTTGCACCAGTCTTCCGGTACCCACTTCAGTTCCCAACATAAATTAAACAAGGTGTACAGCAGGCCTGCCACCACTCCCTCTTCAGCCCTTAGCATTTCGAGTGATACTCTATCATATCCGGCTGCCTTACCTGCTTTCATGCTTTTCATTGCTTTCATTATTTCATCTACACTTATCTCCCTACCTCTCTCCACTTCTTTCGGAATTTCTTTTTCACTTAATTCAGACGACCCTTCACTCATAAACACGCTTTCAAAGTATTCCTTCCATCTCTTTAAATTCGAAACTTTATAAATGTATAAATTAATAAATGCTTTTATATAATGTGTATAAATTATTACTGATATAGTGTAATAATTTAAATTAATAATAGCGCCTATTTATCAATAATGCTAAAATTAGGATGTTTTTTTTAGTTTATTTTACCATACTATAGAAATATTACTTTAAATTGATCTGATAGAGATTGTTGCAAAACTCTCACCATCCTAATAAATTAAAAGATTGTGTAAAGAATTGTAAAATTTTACAATTTTGACTTCATTATTTTATTTAGACAGGTCATAACACCTATCTATCAAGAAACTAAACCATCAAACTGTTTTTTGTACAGGTATGTACAGGTATCTTCTAATATATAAAGATTAATGTTTGTTTGTTTGTTCGTATTTCATGCGCTGCCATATCCTTCATCAGTTTGCGGTAAAACTTTGTCAACTTATTGCTTGGACTTTCGCAAAGGTTATAGGAATAGTACAATTAACTTACAGTAGGTGGCGCGCGTGTCGTACCGACAAATTTATTTGAGAGTCATATATCATCATCATTATTATTCCTAATTAAACAATATAATTCTTCCAAATTTAATAAAATGTTTCCACAATTATTTCTTCTGCGGTAGCAATACTGAAAACAAATGATTTGATTGAAAATTGGGGACGCGTCAACGCTTTGTCGTAAACGTCTACCTCTAAATCAAATGTTTCATCGTTCCTAAAATAACACGGTTAAATAATATAATTGAATATAATTTTACAGAATCCTGCCCCGGGCACAATAACCAAAAATTCTCAGACTTAAAATACACAGAACGGTTGCCACAGATGGCAAATATTGGGTTGATTTGCCGCAGTCTCCACGCTCGTTGAAATAATTCACAATATAATGTAGACAAAGAAGTGATACTGTTTTAATGGATAGTGAGTGCTGAAATTATAACAAACTCGTTTCTCTAGGTCGCGTGATTATACGCAAACTAACAGATTAAAAAAATACGAATTAACAAAAGAATTAAATTTTAAAAAGTGACTTTCCAGAGTCGGGAATCAAACCGATTCAAACGTAAAAATAGAGCCAATGTGTAAGAACATTTTGACGTGATTCAAACGAATACCATACAGTGTTATATCTATATTAAAACAATATTATTTACTTTAATAACTAAATATTACAAAATAATTACATGAAAAAAGAAGTGAAATAAAATTAAACACAAAATAAAAATTATTCTGCTATTATAATGTTAAATTATGTTAAGGCTCATCGGCGGCATCTGCCACATGTTACGGCCAGTTGCTCCTTTTATCTTCTGAAGAATCTGAAGAACTTCAAAGAATAAGTTACAGCGCTTCGTTGATGAGTTAGTGATCAATAAGCAACCTACTATAGATATTGTAACGATATCTAATAAGTGTCGTATCATGTCATAAACATTTTGAGCTCCACGCAAAAGAAATCGTAGACAAAAACTTTTTGAAATGTGTCAACATTTCAATATTGGGTTGTAGCAAGCAAATCAAACATTGAAAAATATTATTTCCGACTACTACATATTGAACCTATCAACAAATGTAAACAGATCTTATATTAAATATTGTTGATAAAATAATAATATAAACAAAATGGTAAACTTTTAAAATTCCCGTTTCTGTATAACGAGCGATTATCTTAAACCAGCATAGAAAAAGTAAGAAGATAGCAAGAAGTAAAAATGACGCAATGAAAACTACAAAATCTTAGCATGGAATCTAAATATTGCAAAGATTCTTATTGACTTACCTTTACTTCTATAAACTCTAAAACTTAATTTAGAAGTTCGAAAAACTTACGTCTCTTACTTTTATTCTGAGCGAAATTCCTAGCGAGTAGATTGCATTAAGAAGTTAAAACATGTATTTTTATGTAAAAACACTTTTTTAATTTATAAATAACATGGATCTGAATAATAAAAGAAAGAAAGACAGAAGGAAAAAAGACTTTTATTCACTGAAACTATACACATCACATAAATAAAAAAGACAGTTAAATGTATGGTAGATTAAAATTACAAATGATGGTTTGTGTATCGTGCCAGTGAAAAGGTTATGACTCAGCGTAATGCTGCAGGGCAACCTACAGCGCTGATGATTCTGTCATAACCACATTAATGAAAACACATTTAATGAGAACTTAGATCAAACATTTGAGGTAATTAACAAAATATAATCTTTAAAACATATTATTATCATCACCATCATCATTACGGCCTATCACAGTCCACTGCTTAGCCTTACACATAGATGGTCTCATAGGGGATATTGGCAATTGCAGAGTTTTATTATTTTGAGTTGTTACCAAGAGGAACCTGCTGCCTATCTTCTGTTTTATTTCTCTCTGTCGCCTTAGAGATTCTTTTACGCCGCCACTAGATGGCAATTGACGGATTTATATAATGATAATGGAATAATGGATTATTTGTAAAATAGACGTAGTAGCGCCGGGGCCGGGTACTTTAATTTCATAGTAAGCAAGCAGCAATAGTTTTATCCCTTACAAATACCTTTTTTGTTGTCTGAATACATTTAAGAATTATTTCACTGTAGATATCAGTGAAATAATTCTTAAATGTATTTTTGGTGTCGATTTAGCACGTGCCCGGCCCTTGTCGTAAGCTAGCCGGTGTCTAATCCATGGAATATAAATATTTCAATGAAATGTAAAGTCCTTCAAATTGTATTGGCGTAGTGTAATAGAATTTATTGATTTAATTAATACCCATTTTCCATTTTAATTCAAAAGTTGGTTTATATTCTACACTGTGAATTAAATAGACAGTTGTTGTGCTTTGGAAACGATATATCAGAAATTTGCAATTTTACACCACAGTATGATTTGCTAACGAACCAAGAAACCAATTGAGCAAACTATACGCTAGTGTTATATATTGTAAATAAGCATCAAATTGACCGCTAGATAGATTGTCTGCTGTAAAAGGTTGTTTACCGACTGGGTTCTCGTCTACGCCAACAGATGTGTAAAGTTTACCATTCCGATATACTTCAAATATGTGACTGAAAATTTGTGCGGCTGCAGGCAATTCATAAAAACCACCGAACATGTGAGTTTGAGATATATCAGTGTAGTACGCAGCGGCGGTAGCGTAATTGTCACCATTCGAGGCGTATATAGTGTTCTGGGGGCGTGGGCGAAAAATCGACCCATTTTGCAATAAAGCCATAATTGGTTCCAATACAAAAGATAAGAGGTTGCCCTAAATACGCAAGCTTCTTTACCAAAAATTGCCTAAAACATTTCTATTATATCCATGATTAAAAAATTTATTTTTATAAAAACTAACTAACAATCCAATGCTTACATAAAATTAAAATAAAAAAATATATGAAACTACTACTACCTACAAATAAATGAAAAATAAATCTATATTCAACTTAGGAAAGTCATTTAAACTTTTTGACACATTTTGACTTTCCACAATAGAGTGAAGAGCCCCATTTACTCTGTGTCCTGCATTCACTCTTCGTTCTATATCCTTGTCATATCTACCATCCCTGTTAAACACATCCTAAATACACAAACTCATCCGCTTGCACAAGCAACTCCCTTCTATTATTATTTCACATGTTGTTTTATTTTCTTCTCTTTCAAAAATCATCACTTTCGTGAAAGTTTCGATAAAGTTGTCTTGCGGAAAATATGCAAACTAAAATGTAAAGGATGGAATTCGATACCAAATCTCAAATTTCGCAAAGTCTGTGGCGCCGTAGCTAAAGGATTTCTTTAGTAAAAAAAAGCATAGTTCAAAACCGAGACTTTCAATAAACCATGTTTAGCAATCAAACGTATTATATTTAAATTTGGAAATGATAATTGTAATCCTTTTATTAAGCTATTTAAAAATACTGCAACATAAGTTTAATTTGAAACAAGAACCACACATTAATTTGTAATTCGTGTAATCAGTTGATCCCGTGTAAGCGGAGGGTCGCCCGCCTCGGCTTTGGACTCCTCTTTTCATTTGTTTTGGGCCTGTTTACGTAACAACAATGCCCCCGAGCTTTATATAGGTTCATCGTTTTTTCACACTGTTTTGCCTTAGTCGTGCCTAATCGCAAAAACTTTTTCATTTCCTTGTTAAGCTTGTGCAATAGTTTCAATAGATTTAGAAATTCTGCGTGAACTATATGAAACAATAATTTCATTTCTTTCATTTAAATATTTACTTAATTCCCTTATCTCTTAAAAGTAAAAACCGTTTACATAAATATACATTTCCATTACTGAATTATTGGACGTTAATTACGTCTCTCAGTTTTTTTAAATTAATATACTAACTGAAATAATAATTGGATAAGGTTGGGTTTTGTATTTATTTACTAGCGACCCGCCTCGGCTTCGTATCCAAAACCATTTGTTTTATCAATTTTTCATATTTTTCACACGTCCAAGTTTTTCGAATAAAATATAACCTTTTTATTAATAAGGGTGACGAACAAGCACACAGTCCACTTGATGGTAAGTGGATGCTTTGGCCCATAGACATCTACATTTATCTTCAATTAAGAATAAAAGTGCAGATGCGTGGAATGCCTCGTTTCCAGTAAAAAGAGCCTCCGGTTTTCTACACTCACCATACAAAACACAGCGGTAGTAAACTGCTAAAATAGCACTGGCATTCTGTGAGAGCGTGGTCCTACTCCGGTCGAGCCGACCCATTCGTGCTACAACCAACATATAGCTACAGAGTGGCTATACCGCGTACCAAGTAGCCTAGATCATTTCTGGCTATGTGTTCATGCAGTTTTATTACAATTGATTCAGCCATTTCGAAGATTAGACCAGACGGACAGACAAACAGACATACAACATTTTTAAAAATGTTTGTTTAAGTCTTAATACCATACAAATGTATAACTATATACTAAATACCATACAGATGTATAGATTATGTATTTTTAAGCAGACGAGAATATTATAAAAATAGCCCAATGTGATATTATGTTAATAACCGACTCACATTGACCATATGAAATGCTAAAGTGCTAAAACAAATGCCAAAACTGTTATACTAACTTAAAAATACGCTACACTTTCGTTACAAATAAAAATAAACGAAGACCGTGGAGTTGTAAAGATAATTTTATTTGACCAGGTAAGCTCACTTACGTATTTTAGTGGTTCACGAACCTGAAACAAAATAAATACAGTAAGTAAATTTTTTCCGCAAGCTTACCAAACTGCAAAAACCTGGCACCGAGTTAGTCACTAGCTTCTAGTGGAAAGCAATTAACGAACTGTACGAGACCAGACAGTGTACAGAGCTTAAGGTTAGCGTCATGTGTAAATAACTTGAAAGTGGAAAAATATTTTGGGTCACGCAATTTGCATATTCATTTAGGAAAGGATTGAGGTGGCTTAGGATTAAAACGAAAAAGGCGTTATGCATTATGCCTTTTTGCTTGCCGTGTTTCGTATGGTGAGTTACGAATATAATCTCTGTAACCCTTTTTACTGGAAAAGAGGCATTCCATCTTAGTCCTCACGGCTGACAACGCATCTGCATTTTAATTCACAAACGAGGATAGATGTAGATGTCTATGAGCCACAGCAACCACTTACCATCAGGTGGACTGTGTGCTCGTTTGTCACCCCAATTCTATAAAAAAAAAATCTACACAGCATAACCTTACGCGTGTCCTCATCACACATCTTGGACCCGTCACTCACCAAACGAAACACAGCAGCATTATGATGCTATTTCACGCTGGTATTCGGTGCAAGCGTGGTTCTTCCCCGGTCGAGCCATGACTTTACTAAACACGTATAACAATTCGAAACTTGTCGTTATGGTCGATATCAGTCTCAGTTTCGTGATATTAGAACGAAACTGAAGTAATATTAGAAGCATCTTCTAAGGAACGTTTATGAGTAAAACAAATTTTGCAGATTTTATTGCAAATATTTTAACTTATTTTTAATTACTGAAATTACGGGTGCTTTACTGCACCCATGGTCACGGGGGGTGGGGGAGAGCTCGTTCTGCGTAGATAATATTCAAAAGCTGAAATTATTCTGGCTAACTATGACATCGGTTCGGGAACAAACCCCTCAGTTCCCCCCATGACCATGGGGGCTGTAAAGCACGCGAAACGTCGGGAATTAAAAATAAGTTAAATAAGTCAAAAACACGCGATAAAATCCGTAAAATTAGTTTTATTCAATGTCTATTATTCGTGTAAATATAGAAAATCATAACGTTAGTGAGCCCTCTGTTTTTCTTTTTTTCTACCGACTTCAAAAAGCAGACGGTTATCAATTCGACTGTATGTTTTTTTTCTCTTTTTTTTATGTGTGTTACCTCATAACTTTTTTCTGGGTGAACCGATTTCTATGATTCTTTTTTTATTTGAAAGTTCATCTCATGTGGTCGCATATAAATTTGATCAAGGTCTGACCAATAGTTTTTAATTTATTCTTAATAATTTATATTGAAGTCGGTTGTACAAATTTTTTTATTTTAAATTATTATTTTATAGAAAAAGGGTGACAAAAGAGCACACAGTCCACGTGATGGTAAGGGGATACTGCGGCCTATAGACATCTAGATTTATCTTTAATTAAAAATCAAAATGCAGATGCGTTGTCACCCCTGAGGACTAAGATGGAATGCCTCGTATCCAGTAAAAAGGGTCTCCGGTTCTCTACACTCACCATACGAAACACAGCAGCATTAAGCAACCCATTCGTGCTACAACCATAACGCACCACAATGCAGCATAACTCTACGCATAAAAACTAATATTTATATAAAAAACTAATATTTATATATAAAATTTCTTCTTACTGTTACGAAGACTCGAACACAAGTTACATTTCGGAATGTTTCTAGGGTTTGCCCACCTATGATTCCACCATCATCGTTCAATCGTCGCACGGTTAGTCGCCTCGACGTAGATCTGGTTACTCATACTTGTATAGTGTTGATGTGTGCCGAATTGAATGGAGAGGAATCCTTTGACAATTTTTGACACGAAATTGACTTTGTTGTCATTACAATGTGGATCTACGAGTATTTAAGACCAGTGTTAATAGGCATTTTTTACTTAAACGTTTATAACAACCTTGGACCTCACCTCCGTTTACTGAAGTAGGGATTTTTTTTAAATAAAACTGTAGTAACAAACGAAATTACAGTCCACCTGATGGTAAGAGGTTGATGCAGAACAAAGACACCTGCAACCAATTTCAAACAAAGAAGGGTATAGGTGCGTTGTTACTTTTGAGGATTAAGATGGAATGCCTCGCAGCCTGTAATCATACTGGCTCTTTTCACTCCTCAGACCGAACACAGCAGCGCAAGCACTGCTATTTGGCCAGATCCAGACGAACTGCCACCTAGCAGATGCTAACTGCGTCATTTTATGATAAATATTTATATTTACATAATTGATTTTCTCTATTCACATAATTTCCATAGAAAACTTAAATTAGCCAAGTGTTACTATTACCAATAAATACTGATTTATATAAAGGCATACAATACAGGCCATGGCTGAGATATTACGAAAGTTCTCGTATATTAGTTTCATTTCATAACGTTAATGGATATACCATTGCTTTTCTTCATTTTAACTTTTTGATTAAAAAAGTTAAGTAGTGTTAAGTAAAAAGTTATGACTGTCTATTTGGAATTCCATCTAGTACTTACAACGCCGCTGTAGCTATCTTGGTTTTAAGTTTATTGCAGGTGCTCATGGACAACAGTTGTCACTTACCATCAGATGGACTGTTAGCTAGTTGGTCGCTTTAATGTGCAACCGAGCTTTTATTTTTTTATTACTATTACAGACCAGTGCTTGACTTCTATCTCACCTGATTGTATTCACTCTTGCGTTGATTACACCCACATTATAATACCTACGTTATATTTTCAAAATTGTCATAAATATTTTGTTCTCGGTGTTGGAAAAAAAATAATTATCTCAATGATGAAACCTATCCAAACAAACTTGGAAAGTAAAACATTATTTATATACAAAATTTCAACGAAATCGTTTGAGGCGTTTTCGAGAAACCATTTTAAATATATATACATATTGAAAAAAATTAATTTAACGTGTTTTATGGCGTTTAGTTTAATTTATTTTCGGGTGCTTTACGGCACCCATGGCCACTGGGAGACTGTAACATTTATAAAAGAAAGTATAAGATAAAAGGTACTTCTACTACTATTACCACTCGTATTACTTATGTCTTTTCTTTTGACAACGATCGCGTATTGAGTAATGCAAAGCCCCACTTTAAATTCCAGATGGATTATTGTTTGTACCAAAACACAACTTGCTGGTTTTTCGTTCCTCTTTCAATAATACATCATAGTAACATCGAGAATGGGTAGGTGAGGACGTGGGTGTTTCTATATTAGCGCTACACTTTTTTCATTTATTTAAGATCACGCAGAAGACACGTTAGAATAAAAATAACGTAACAAAAAGCCACACATGGCTTATCTTAGTGACTTTTGGTAATTTACATATAGTTGTTCTAATTTATTCTTAAATTTAATTTTATTGTATATTAATTGAATAAGTGAAGTCCCACGGTGTTAAATCAAGGCTGTAAGGAGGTTGATCCAAAGCCTAAGCGTTGTAATATCCAGGCAGTCCCTCGTTTTGAGCGATGAGAGGGCGGACACGTGATCATGGCGAAGCAGTAGGCCGTGATGCCCCGTGTTCGGTGTGAACACATCTGGCAAGCATTTAGCAGGATACAATTGGGCATTGATGCTACTTCGATTTAGGAAAGGAATTACGAAATCGAAGTAGCACCAGACACCTATTGAAATGAAAAAAAAATAACTAGCGATCAAATTCTTTCCTGTGCTTCTCGATGGCTTTACTTTGATAGGTTCTAGTAATCATGTCACGGTGGAATTCCATGTAAGTCTGCTTCTGAGCATCGGTGAGGTTATGCGGCACCTAATGCGAAACTATCCTCTCCACACGAAAGTGTTCGCGTAAAATCTCGTGAACGCTTCCCGTTCCTATCTGAAATATGTATTAAGTCTCTTTGTACATAATTCGCCTATTCTCTTCAATACAATTTTTCACTGCTAGTACATTTCTTTTTGTAACGGCCGTCAAAAAGCGATCACTGCCTTCTTTATATTTCAATGTAATTCGAGCGTGCTGAAACTTGTAATATCAGCGGTACACGGTTCCCTTACAAGTTACAAGGGCCTTTATAAATACACATATAAATAAAATTAAAGTGTTGTAATGTGTTACTTGCATGTTATTAAGAAGATATTTTTTTCGCTCTGTCTGTCCAGACTAATCTTCGGAATGGCTGAACCGATTGTAATGGAACTCGACGGACTTATATTATAGACGGACTTATGTTATATTTTATTCGAAAAACTTGGAGATTTTTTTTGAGAAATCGAAAAATTTATACAATAAATAGTATTTGATGATTATTTAAAATCTAAATAACGCCGGGGCGGGACGCTAGTTTTTTTATATATTTTTTATATGTTAATTAGCTTAACGCTCCGCGGTTTTACCCGCATCCAAGTTGTACCGTACCGTGAGATCGCATAATACGGAGAGTTCAAGCTATCACGTGGAAACTTCTCATATTTCGGAATGATAATAATAGCAGATCTTAAGTTAGACTTAAGCTTTTCGAATAGTGAAAACCACAGTAACAATCTCTACGATGAGAAAGATTCCAGTACATTCATCATCCTTCATCAATAAATCAGTTTCTGTTACAGTTGCACGGTTGTGAAACTCCTTGCCTCTACATATTCGCCGTGCTCAATCCCTTTTTTCCTTCAAAAATCTACTCGAAGCTTATTACTTGAAATTCTAATATTTCCCATCATACTTTTCGTCATTTCTTGTACTTGTATCTATCCTACTTTCCTCAAATGTCATCATTTTGTGTTTTTATTTTTATTTTTTATTTTTATTTTAACCAATACTTGCGTAATAAGGTTATATGAAAGAAATCGCTTCCAAAGCGATAAGACCACCTATTGTACCTCCATTATTTGTTTCATTTTGTTTTTGTTTCAGTATGTTTTTTTTATGGAATAAGGGTGACAAGCGAGCTCATAGCTCACCTGATGATAAGTGGATGCTGTGGCCCATAAACATATACATTTAACCTCGATTAAGAATCAAAATGCAGATGTGTTGTCACATCTGAGGACTAAGATGGAATGCCTCGTTTCCAGTAAAAAGGGTCTCCGGTTCTCTACACTCACCATACAAAACACAGCAGCATTAAGCTGCTATTTTACGCTGGTATGAGAACGTGGCCCTTCCCCGGTAGATCCGACCCTTTCGTGCTACAACCATAATATAGCTGAAGCATGGTTCTACACGTAACAAATGTTGCGTGGCCTGTTGTATGTTGAACTTGAAGCGTTTTGTTTTTTTAATTAATTATATTTAATGCTATATTTATTTGTATTCACATTTGTATTGTGTTGTTTTTCCAATTAATTCAAGTTTCGTATTTGCAGGACAAAACGTAAGTATTATTTGCAGACCAAAACGGAATAAATACGAGCACAATAATTAATATGAATGGAAAATAATTAATTAAAATTCTGTAGTCAAGCGTTAAGACCAATGCGAATTGTTTTTTAAATTATATCGCTTGATTACTGAATGACTTTAAACTTTTCTCTTGCGCTTTCAATAGTAAATGTATACAACAAATTAACACAATATCTTAATCAAAGTTCAAAACTGTTGAAGATGAGTTTGTTAATGAAACATTGTGTAAAATGCAAATAAAAAATTTATTAATTTTAAAAGTATTAGGGAGTACGCGTCACAGGCATAACTATAGTCATTCCTACATACCTTCAAATTTTATCACAGCAACTGCTGAATAGTATAAAGATACATTGTCGCGAAGCAACATTCATCCATTGTGCGAATATAAGACACTACCAACATATTACAAGCTATAAAAATGGCATACTTAAATATTTTATATCAAAATCCCACAAGATTACAATGTAGAACTTTATATTTCTTGTTCAAAAATATGATACTCACTTTCTAATCCTTTTTCAGTGTAGTTAATTTAGTGTTGTTATTTGATAGTAACACAGATCCCGTGGGTGTCATAAAGGTAGACTATGGAATATGCTAGAAAAATCTTATGGTTTCCGATAGATCTTATTTAAGCCAGATGTTAAATACCTAGACTGGAGACAGGCAGCAGCTTTAAAGGTGTGAGACGTCTGGTGTTGCGATCGTCAATCCACCTGCCAAGCGTGACTATTAAGGCTATTTTTTATATTTTTTTATAGGATACAAGTGATAAAACAGCACACATTCCACCTGATGGTAAGTGGTTGCTGTGGCCCATAGAAATCTACATCTATCCTCGTTTGCGAATAAAATGCAGATGCGTTGTCAGCCGTGAGGACTAAGATGGAATGCCTCTTTTCCAGTAAAAAGGGTCTCCGGTTCCTTACACTCACCATACGAAACACAGCAGCGTTAAGCTGCTATTTTACGCTGGTATTCTGTGAGAGCGTGGTCCTTCCCCGGTGGAGCCGACCCATTCGTGCTACAACTATACTATTAATATGGCTATAACATGGCTCTACCTCCTTCTAATCTTCCGTGCAATGGGAATGGCCCACGTCCAGCGGTCAACTTTTACGGGCTGATTATGATTTATTGTTAAGCTCAGGGGGTTATTTGCATGCTGCTATGACATGACTAACCAGTTTTAAAATGTTTCCCTGTTTGTCTGTCCGGCCTAATCTTCGGAATGGCTGAACCGATTGTGATGAAACTCTCCGAACAGATAGAGATCACTGCCAGAATTGTTTTAGGCTATATTTTATTCAAATAACTTGGTTATTTTTTCTGAAATCGAAATATCGATAAAATAAATGGTCATTGATTTAAAAAAAATCAAAATGTCATTAATAGATCCCACCCAGGCGAAGCCGGTAGTCTATTGTAATATTTATGTTCCGCCGCGTCTATAAATGTTGACTGCAAGAAATGTCTGGAAGATCACAGTTTTCGTTAGATGGCGGTATGATCATCTCTTAAGTAAGTTGTGAAACACTAGGTTGATGACGGTTGAGTAGCGTCAAAGCTGCGAGATGTCTGGTATAGCAAATAGCAATAACAAAAAGCACAAAGATTACGGAAAATGCTTCCTATTATATGAATGACCCACTTGGACGTGGATCACAATGTGTAATGAAATGTTTATAGGTTACGCTGCTAATGTTTATACACAGACAGTAATTATAGTGGCTCTTTTACTCTTTAAAATTTGTATCGATTCCCTACGTGTTGAGGTGTTAACGAATATGGCGGAACAAGCGAGCAGATTAGGGGGACTGTTACTCTTCTGTGAATCCGTTGAGCTACGCGGATGCTATAATCAATGTGGTGCGTCAAGAAATGGACTATTTTATACCCTTTGGTGTTGCCTCTGTCGGTGTAAAGCATGCCCATGGTGGTGGTGGTAAAGCTAAATGTGCCCAAGCTGAAAAAAACATTATGCGTATCCATCGTGGTATGATGCCCGAGACCGCAAAGCACATATCCGCTTTAAGAATAGGGTCATCCCAATCGGTTTAGCCATTCCGAAGATTAGCCCGGACACAGGCGGGCAGATAAAATTTTTACTAATGTTTATTCATGTCTTCATAAGCCCCTGAGCTCGATAAAAGGCAGTTATTTCTAATACTAAAAACTGAAACTTCTATTTTATCTCCTATCTTATCCTCTATGTATAGATTGAAAATAAACATTTAATATCGTTTTCATTAAAAAAAAAATTGTGTTGCCTTTTATATACTATTGCAAAATTACTATATTATAAATTCCATCTCATAACACTTCCTTCTATTCTAAATCCTTTTCTATTGAAGCTGTTAGGCTCTGGAACTCCCTACCGCTGCACATTAGAAGTGCGCAGTCTATTGAAAAACTTGTCAAAGCGCACTTCTTTCCTCCTTAAACAGTCATTCCTGTAAAAAATTATTACCTACTCATTTTTCCTTACGTTAAGGCTTTGACTTCACTTTCTTGTTTAATCCTTTCTGCTTTCGTATATGTATGTCTATATTTTTGTATTTAAAATGTATTTATTTATTATAGTATGTATGTATTTATCGATTATATAATTATATGTATGTCGTGTGCATTTTCCAACAACCTACGTACACCCTTACCCTTTCTCACAGGTCACTTTATCCTCTGCAATGGTTGCCTGGTAGAAATCGCTTCTAAGCGATAAGGCCGCCAATTGTACCTTTAAATAATTTATGTTTTTGGTTTTTTTCTCTCATATGTATTTCTGGTGTACAATAAAGTATATTTCATTCATTCATTCATTATATTCTTCTTATATATAATTAGGAAAAGATACATATTGGTGCTTAGTTTTCGAGTTAAATTAGTTGGTAGAATAAAAGAAAAATACAAAGAAAACCTCAAGTAAAACCAGGCAAGTAAACAAACAACATTGAATTCGATATTTGGCAGATGTTGGCTTCATTAGACCTGCCGTTTGTTCTTAAGAATCATTCAATACTCACTAACGAGTCCCAACTTCTGTGCTATACAATATATACTACAAAACATTTAATGTTTACTTTCCTTAGAATTCTACGATGTGTCGTAATTATTTACAAATCGCTTGGATTTTCGTTAATTTTTTTTTCGAATGGACGAATGAAAACGAATCCATTTATTCCCTATTCGCAACGGGTAATATTGATGCTATATATTAAAGACGTTCCTGATTAGTAACTTTGTGAGGGACTACCTACTTGTAACTATGGGGGAGGCCTATGTTCAGCAGTAGACTTGCGATGGGCTATAGTGAGACATTGGAAACTAGGAAAGAAAATAGTTTTATTTACTAGATAAGTTATTGAATAATACAATAATTGTCGCACTATAATTGATCAATGGATAAATTTTCAATGATAAAAACTGATAAATGTACCTGTATTGAAAATCAATGACTTCTCATTTCTTGCTACGAGTATGCAAAGGATTATTTGCATGCTGTTAAGACATGAATAACCAGTTTTAAAGATTTTGTCTATCCGCTTATCCGGGCCATTCTTCGGAACGCCTGAACCGATTATGATGAGACTTCATGAACTGATAGAAAGCAATGATGAGCAAGTGATCTGGGCTATATTTTATTCGAAAAATAGACAGGATTTTTTTTGTGAATTTGAAACACTGATAAAATAAATGGTTTTTATTATGGTGATTACCTCAAAAACTATAGAGAAATAAAAAAAATATTTGTTTGCATTTATACACACAAAAAAGGTCCTTACATTTTATTACAAATATTTTATAAATCTGACCGAGAATCTAAAAATAAATATGGAAATCCTTTATACGTCCCATTGTTGGGCACATGCGTCTAATAATTTCTGAGAGGATTATGGAGAAATTAGTTTGCCGCTATGTTGCTAGTGCGTGGCGAATACGACATATTTTTGAAATGTTTTATTTCCCAGACATGTAGGCTTCCTCAAGATGTTTTTTTTATTGTTTTTTTTTACTGGGATTTTTTTAATTGAGAAAAAAGGTCATGGATGTTTTTGACAATATTTAGCTTTATTTTTAAATTTTCTACTAGTGAATTATTTAAATTGATTGTTTAATTTTAGACGGCGTAAGCATTGTGCTGGCGGTCTATTGTCCGCTTGACGAGGGGTTTTAACAAAAAAATATAGGTACGTTCAATCTGTGCGAGCATTCCTCGGGAATTGTAGTTCATTGTAAAAATGCAAATTACTTGTTACTAGTTTTCAGACTTCAAAAATGCAAATTGAGGACGTGTTTGAAAATAACAACCGTTGTAAAATATTAACGAACATTAAATAGGTTGCTATATTAGCGTTGTGTGCATTTAAATTGACGCCGAAGCCAAGCCAGAACTATGCTAATCTTACTTTAAGAACACGCACTCAAGCCCACATATGCATCTGAAATCATTAACAACATCGGTTTAGGTGCATATACACGTCCAGCAGGTTTGACGGACTGTTAAAAATAGAAAGCAGAAAGACTGAGTGTCAAGAAGTTGAGCATAGTTTTGCATAAACTTTTACATTATTATCTGCCACTTGTTACATTCAATTCCTTAAATTTCTAAAGGAGCAGGCAACATAATCCTTGAATTTAATTCTATACATAAATCTGTATATAAAAATCAATTGCTGTCCGTTAGTCTCGCTAAAACTCAAAAAAGGCTCGAACGATTTTGATGAATTTTTTTTGTGCGTTTGAGTGGGTCCCTAGATGGTTTAGATTCACAATTGAACCCGGTAGGTAGTGCTGTTGTCGAGATGCAGAAATCACCCGTGCGAAGCCGGGGCGGTTCGCTAGTCTAAAATAAAATACCATAATATATTTCTGGTAAATATTCAACGTTTTGAAAATAAATTAGCATAATATCGAAATTCCTTAACTTAATCCACAATAATATTGTGATTATTGAAAATTTTGTTAAATAAGTTACTTTACGTTTGTAAAATAGATTTAATCTCTAAAAGTCAATCTACTCCTTTTCATAATTTTAGGTTAATTGATGAAAAGGGTCAGTCATCTGAATGTTATTAAATAAGTTTGTGGTTAAAAGGCTAACCTTAACACAGTTGTGGTAACTTTTGTGTCGTATGACCTCATGGTTACTATGTTTATTAATTTATTTCATTTTGGAAGGAACATAATTACTTCCACAGCAATTAAACTGAAGATCAACTATGCTCTGAAGAGGACGAATGTGACATTCGAATATCAGTCACTTGCAAACTCGAGGGATACAGGTAGCGACATATAGAACTTAATAATATATAATACTGTACAGCTGCCTACTGTTAAATTCATGACGCGTACGGAAGCTCATGACTGATTGGATCCTATATGAATGTTGACTATACGTGCAAATTTTATATAATAAGGCAAATATTATTTTTTCATTTCCATATAAAAATGTTTTATATAAATTAATATTTATAAGAACATAATTTTATTTTATATTTTAAGACATATATTTGGCAAAGCATTGGCCGTGAAAGTGAAAGAATACCCACTACCCCATAATATCCTGTGAGTGTCGGAAGAGGCGACAGAGTAAAATAGAAACATAACACGGGCAGTAGCGTCAGTAGCGTCTTTCTGATAACAAATCAATAATAATAAAAAAATGTGGTTGCCAACCCGCCCGTCAAGCGTGGCAACTATATGGCAAATATCCAAACTATGGTGAAGGTTTATATTTTGGATGTTTATCATTGGACTTTTAGCGAGCTGTAATGAATTAATGAATAAAAAAATTTGTAAAGCTTGTTATTCCAAATGCAGAGATGTTAATTATTTGAAATACATATAATATTTAAAATGCAAATACTAAATGGAAAATACCTATTTTTATTTTGCATTTCAAATTATTCTTTTCAAAGTCTATTTTTTTTTTATTTATAAATACTTAGTATTTTGTAAAATGAAAAATTGTTTTGTAAATTTTTTTAATAAATTTTTCATATTTTTCACTTTTAAATTGATAATTATTATATTTATGACGCACCCATTCTAAATGTTGTCGACAAGAACAATAATGCAAGTATTGCAAGTCAAACTTAAACTTTTGTAACCCAAGCTTGGAAGCTTGGAACCTTTGGAACCTTGCTTGGAATCTTGGCTTAAAATGTTTCTGTGTATTTCTCAACGGCAAACAAAACAACCAATGAAAAACAAAACAACCACTGACAAAATTATGTGATCCCCCACCATAAGAAAGAAAAAAGTCCTACTTACAAGTTGACATTGAAAAAACTATTCCTTAAATATAATACTTGCTTACCAAGTTCTGCACCTGTTGAACGATTATTTTAGTTTTGTGGAATGATTGTGAGGTCACATAGACGGAATATGAATGATGGAATCTTTGAACAAATACTAGTGTTAAAATCAATGAAAAAAGGTATTTTATTTGAAAACCCCATTTTGAAAATACGTATTTTGCATTATGTATTTAAATACTTTCATTGAAAACCATTTTGTATTTTTATTTAAAATAAAAAATACAAAACATTAGCATTTTCAATTTAAATACTTTTAATAAACTATTTTGCACATCTGAATAAAACTAGTTTTTACGAATTTTATCGCGTATATTAACTTATTTTATATTCCCGACGACCCATAGTCACGGAGGGGATGGGGGGTCTGAGGTGTTTGACGTCCCAATGTCATAGTTAACCACGGCTACCGCCAAATGAAAATTATTTGTTCTGATCTACGCAGTATGAACTTATAGTATCTTGAAGTCTTGCAATTGTATACTTGGGTTGGGATTTAATTTTATTAATTATTATAGGATCCCAAGCAGATGGTAGTACCCAGCTATCTTCTTTAAATTAGGATATTTTATGATTTGAATGGCCCCGCGAATCATCCTTGGAAGGAATTGGTGTTCTTTAGCGAGGATTTGTGCTCTATCAAATGTAATGTAGTCACGGGCGATCCTGTACATGTTCACAGACTGCAGACTTCCCGGAGCGTCTATTCTTCACATCGGCTATGTGTTCTTTAAGGCGGGTTTTATTGAACTTTAGTTTGTCTTATATAAGAGACCACATTCACAATCAAGGTTGTACACTCCTGCATCTTGCAGAGGGATGTTACACTTGACTGGTGATCTACCAATTTTATGACAGTACAGACAATCGCTAGACTGGCCGGCTTTACTCGTTCACTGTGATGTAGGCGCGGGACCCGAAGATGGTTGTCGTCCAAAACTTTTACTGTCACAGATCCCTCGTGCTCTCTGAAACAAATATTTACCCCCGGTAGCTAACTGTGAAGAATGATGGTGAGAATCATCGTTTAAATATCTATCTGTATGGGTTTTCTTTCTATACACAGTGTGGCTCAAGGAGTTATCAGGATTCCGAATTACTAACACATCTAGAAAAGCTAAAGAATTGTTTGGCTTTAACTCCATTGTGAACTGAATTTTAGAATTTATGGAGTTAAGATGGTCTAAAAATGCAGTTACTTTATCTAAAGGTATAATTGTGAATCGGCGACAATGGGAGATACAGGTGAGCCCACCGCCACACCATCTACTTGCTTGTAGAACTCCTCCTTCCACAATAGATAGCCAGATGTAAGGCAGTGTCTGAGTAATAATGCATATTCTACGGGCATGTTGTTTTCTTCTAGCCTTCTAGTTACAATTGAGATGCAGTCTTCAAGAGGTAAGCATGTGAACAGTGACTGCACATCAAAACTGACCATAGTTTCATTGTCTACCAGATGTAGGTCTTTAGTCTCGCTGACAAAATGGTAGGAATCCTTTATGTGTGCTCTTGTATGTCCCCTGAGCGGTGAGAGTATTTTTGCTAAGTGTTAAGCCAATCTATAAGTTGGTGATTCGATTTGGCTCACTGTGGGACGTAGTGGAGGTACATACCCATACAACTTCGGTGGTTCATAAAATCCGTAAAAACTAGTTTTATTCAAATGTGTAGTGTTCGCGTAAATATAAAAAATCATTATTTTGCACATCTCTGTCCAAATGATTAAATATAATTTTAAAACAACTACAATAATAGAAAGGAACAACAAAACGGCCAAATGATCCTTTTTGTAATAATAACGAAATAGTAATATAAAATGCAACAATTCTGTCATGTTTTAAAATAACGTGACATAAATGACTACATTAGGCAGAATAATAAGCCCGGGTTCATCCAATTTTCGCGTCGACTGATAATTAAAGAAATCTTACGCTAACGCAATTTTACAAGAGCGATAATCTCATTAGGGACGTTGGAGTTTATTAATATTAACACAAATTTCGCAGCCAAAAACTTTTTCGTCACATAGAGTAACTTTGGTGAACTGATCGAAAGTCATTTATATTTTGTTGATTAAAATTTTCTCTATTGTGCGAGTGTGTGAATAAGACAAGGGTTTGCTTGCCCACCACTTTAATAATTTTTGAGTCTTTTTCGATAGCATTTTAGCTGTTGTTTAAATGTTTAGGTCTCTATGTACAAAATATTAGTTTTCTACTATTGGCCTACGATAAAATTCGATATCTTGATTTTAACTATGTATTTCAAATTCAAATTAATTTTAAAATGTTTATTATCAATTGACATTTCTTTTACAAGAGAGTTGTTTGTTTTGATTCCGTTTCCGTCTGCAATTCAAGGTTCAAAAAAAGAAGAAGCTTCTCAATTCGTCGATTTTTTTATGTAGGTATGTTAAGCGATAATTTGTTGTTCAGTTTCAATAATTCGTAGATTCGTTTTTGTAAGAAAAGTACCTCAAGGGGGTCCATATTTTGGTCAAAATCTGATGATGGGATCCATGAGAAAATCATCAAGAACATCAATTTGCAAAGGCATCTGCACGACATATGGGCGGATAATTATTCACCTCTTTAACCGATATCGATAGTTATATTATTTTAAGTTTTTTGAGGTCGGTTTTTCCTTTTTTTAAATTTTAAATACTAATATCATTACGTGTGCTAGCATACTAAAATTGAAAATTCGCATTATTTTAGAACTTGACTGCTGTTGTTGGCATTAATAATGCATTAACGCCAATTTCGCAAAACGATTTTAACTAATTTCACAATTATTAACGATGTGTTTGAAACTAGTAAGGAAAATGAATTCATGGTGCGTTTTTGTTTTGAACGCTTCCGTTCAGGAAATTTCAATCTCAAGAACAAACGCCGTGGACAATCGAACACTTAAATCAATGAAAGCGAACTGTAAACTGTAGTGGAAACGGATTCAACTTACGCATATACTACTTACACTAAGTGACAAAAAGCGATATTGATAAATTGGAGCCAGACTGACTACGGACGATCTTAAGACGACAATGAAGCAAAAATCTTTATATAACAATAATGTTGGATTCTATTAACGCTGTTACATTAATATTAAGTTAATTCTATAATGAGTTTAACGTGATTATTTGCCTTATAATTATTATAACCGAAGGGCTAAGAAATATGATATTTATAATATTAAATTATTTTCCTCGTTTGTGTTTCTGTACATTTTTCCTCAAACTTTTAACGTTATTTAAATACAACAAAATGTAAGAAAAATTATGGGGTCATAAGAAATCTACAAAATTTAATTATAATTAAAAAAAATATTTACTGATAAAATAGACAATATTTATTATTTAATAAAAAATAAAACTAAAAACCTAAGTTATCATACAGTCCCACTCCCCGAGGTATAGCGCCAAGAACGCTGACTACCTTTCCTCGATGAAGGACTAAACTTAGCCCTTTGAACGAGAAAAGAACCAGCCTTCTTATCACTAGCGGCGGCGACAAGTCGCGGATACAGTTCCTTATTAAAGATAAATTATTTTAATAGATTTTTTTATTTATTAATCTTTCAATTTTATAATTAGGGACTATAAAATCTCATTAGTCAAATGTTTTAGGCTAGTGTTTACAACTGCAAATCACTGTCGACAAAGATTCCAATAAAACTAAACAAAGCTGATTTAAGGCTTTGAAAGCTAATAATACTCCTTTGGATAAAAAGCCAAAACTGTTAAACCTGAAACATTTTTAAAAATAAATCAGTTAAAGATAGTGCAGTGCCATAATCTATTGTCATTGTAACAAACCGCAATAAAGATGAGAGAGTTTCTGCGCTGGTGCTTTCATCATTTAGTAAACCACTGCAAAAATACAGTTTCAATGTAACGGGTATGAAAATTAAAACCGTTCAGCTGAAGTACGGTAAGTATTTAAATTTTATGCACTATAAAAATAAAGAAAGCGAAACATTTTTATCATAGCTTGGAAATAAGTTTAAAAGGTTTGTGTAGGAAGCGAAATTTTATGTACAAAAGCTTTAACATCTAACAAAACTCTAAGCTATGGTGACCTAATTTATTGAAAGTAACTTAACCACTGATAGTTGAGTTGAATGTATACAACGTTTATAAAAATGAATATAATGTAATGATTATTTCTAAGGCAATAATAAAAAGCTTAAAGTTAGCTTGAGGTTAATACTGCTTATTCATTTTATTTAGTATTTAAAGATGATTTTTGTAACATGCCTTAACTTCTCGGTAAGAAGGATGTGAGGTTGTTCCAAAATTTTGTTGCTAAACAACGAAAACAACTATTTGACTGTCATATGATTCTTAGTTTAATGATAAAACAAATGTTAAATTTCAAAATAATTACTTATCAAAATAAGAACCAGAGTACGGAATCTATCCAACTGCAGAGAGATGTAAGACAGGGTGACGTAATATCCCCGAAACTCTTCACCGCTGCATTGGTAGACGTTTTCAGCTACTGGGCTGGAGAGATACGGTATTAACGTCAATGACAAGTACATCACTCACCTTCGATTTACCGACGATATAGTCGTTATGGTAGAATCGCTGGAGGACCTAAGCAATAGTGCTTGAGCATAGACTCAATGACCTCAATAGTGTCTCCCAACGGATAGGTCCTAAGATGAACATGGATAAAACAAAGGTCTTGTGTAACGTCCACGTCACATCTATGCGGGTAGTTGTTGTGAGTACTAAGCTCGAAATTCTATGGCATGATATTATATGAGGCCTAGGTTCAGCAGTGGATTTGTGAAGGGCTGTAATAATGATGATGATGATGATGATGATGTACTTAACAAAGGACCTTTCAATAAAAAAACTATTAAAATTTTGCGACTGTGAAGCGCTATCCAAAGAAATATAACAGCTTCCTGTTCTTATGGATAATTTTTATGCTCTTACACGAACCAGTAATTGATTGTCTGCACCGAAACCCGGAGGTGCCTAACAGTGGGTACAGGATGTTGCAAATATATATTATAGTGGTTGTGCTACCAAATTTTCTTTCGTGATCCGCAAATAGGTGAAGAATAAGATCTATTGAGCTAGAGCGCAGGAAGCTAAAATATATAAATGAGATTAAAAATGTATCTAAGCAAAGGAGGAGTGAATTTATTTATAAAAGAAAAAATCTAAAATATTGAATTAAAATATAAGTTTACACATATTCGTTTCCATAATATCGTACCAAGAATATTGAATCACAATTTTACACTTGGAATTGAAATCCGAATTCATTTCATTTCAAAATCAAAGAAGTCTCGAGCGAATTATCGCGAATCCAATTTCATAGGAACTGTAATCTCATTAAAGACGTCTGACATTGAACATTAGAACTTACACATACAATTTCGCACCAGAAAGCTTACAAAGATGAAAGAATTTACGTTATCAAAGAACTTGCTTATGCACTAAAAATGTCTAGTAGTATCTTGCCCGTGTCAGGTGAATTTGTAATATTTTTCTCTCAAAATATTTGAAATCAAAAGCTGCATCTTTCTAAATATTTACTTTTAAGTCTTAAAAAGTTAAGTTAAAGTTATAGTATACATACTAGTCCCACAGCTGGGCCCAGGCTTCCTCTCATCTTAAAGGGTTATGGAGCAATAACGAGAAGTCGCATCTGCATTTTGATTCGTAATCGAGGATAGATGTAGATGTCTATGGGCCACAGCAACCACTTACCATCAGCTGGACTGTGTGCTCATTTATTACCCTTATCCTATAAAAAAGAGTTCGCCGTGCTACTCTGTTAGCGGACTTCATATGTCATCGATATATTTTTATTCTCAGACATAATATTCAGTATGAACAAGTACGGGGCAGTGGCTGCCTCGTTGGTCTAGTGGTCGTAAACGCGATTGTTGATCATGTGGTTCTGGGTTCAAATCCCCGGGACAGGCCAAAAATCAGTTATAGGAATTTTCTGCCACAAAAATCTCAGTAGCGGCCTTTGAAGATGGCGGTCTTTCGCCCCAGTGCCTCGGAAAGCACGTAAAGTCGTTGGCACTGCGCCTGATTTCTTTCCGGTTGTATCGGATTACTGTGTAATCGGACGGTATGAGAGGTATGGAATAGACATCCTGTCCTGCGCTAATTGCTAGTCTGCGTTGAGACTGACCGCCGTGACTGAAATTCGGTCTGGACATTTATAACAAGTACAAATAATAAATAGTACAGTTATTCAAAGCAGTAAAATATGATTTAGAATTTGCAACCTATTATGGATCCATTATTTAAAGGCGTCGATGTCGTAATATACAATACTACGCAACGGTCTCGTGATAAAGTATCTGGCAACGAATGGGTCGTCTCGACCGGGGTAAGGAACACGCTTGTGCAGAATATTAGTGTTAATTATTTAGTTGCTGTGTTTCGCATGATGAGTGACGCGAACCGGAGACCCTTTTTACTAGAAACCAGGCATTCCATCTTAGTCCTCAAGGGTGACAACGCATCTGCATTTTGATTATTAATTGATGATAGATATAGATGTCTATAGGCCACAGCAACCACTTACCATCAGGTGGACTGTGTGCTCGTTTTTCACCCTTATCCTATAAAAAAAAAACACCAAAATATTTAACTTATTATTTTGATACAAACGATTGCTAAATTTCTCTTCCCAATAGTGTAACTACTTCATAAGATGACTACGTCTCATCGTGTTGCTTTTAGACTGAAAATGTTTTATATATTTATTATTAAAAAAAATCGGTCCTAATTACTGTTTTAATCAAAAAATACTACCAATTTATTTAACCCTTTTAACTGGAAACGAGACATTCCATCTTAGTCCTCAGGAGTAACAACGCATCTGCATTTTGATTCTTAATCAAAGATAGATGTAGAAGTCTATAGCCTACAACCATCAGGTGGACAGTGGACTGTGTGCTCGTTTGTCACCCTTATACTACACAAAAAAGGATTTCTAAGTTAAAAATGCTTGTGTTAGGAGTGTTCGACACAACAAGGCGGGTACCGAGTGTCGGGACGGGGAAGGAGTGTCGGTATTGAGCGGCGCTCCCTCTCTCCTCCGAGAAGGAGGAGGGGAAAGAATTGTCCTCTCACGAGAAGGGACGGTCGGCGCTGGTGCGACCGTGGATGTGTGCGAAAGCATTCACGTGAAACACCATTATTCGTTACATATTTATACGCCAAAACATTATTTTAAAATAAAAAATAAATAAAAGCAATACATACGTTCTAATGTATTGATGTCGCTTTATCGTTAAATTTCTTTAAAACGCTTACACTAACAATAAAAGCTTGATTATAATAACCAAGCGAAGGCATATTATTACATTCAATTACTGTTCACGAAATGAATTTGAAACCGAACTCGCGCACTGAGTCAGAAATTTTAACCTATAATTCATACTCTACTGCTGGGGTGCAATTTGATATTTTTGAACAGCCATTAATTTTGGGTTAATCTAGCGTTTGTTTTACTTAAAAATACGAACAATTGCTTATAGATTACATAAAGTAACGTTTTCTATGGGTAAACACCATTAAGAATTATATCTTAACATTAAAATATTATTTTTATTAATATTTAATGTCATCACTCATTGGTTAAGCGTTCGCTGTAAATTTTACAGTATGCGGGCGACGCTTCGATAAGTTTCGATTTACCACGTGCTCAGTGAAAACATTGTGAGGAAACCGGCATGCATGAAGAATAAAAATATTTTGAAGACAAATGAAGCCCACAACCATGCACTGGAGCAGCGCAGCGTACTAATTTCTTCATACCCAGCAGCAGTCAGTGCTCAGCAGTTTATATATTAGTCTATATTCGTCATATAGGCTAATAACTTTACTTTCGTAATTATTTAAGCTTTAATAGGTATCGTCTATAATATGTCTTTGTTACATTAAACGGAATTTCAGTTTCGATATTAGCCGACTTCAAAAAAGGACGTACTCAATTCGACTGTATGTTCTTATTTGTACGTAGCTATGCTACGCGATCTTCGGTAATTGTAAACCGATTTCAAATATTATTTATTATTAAATAGTAAAAGCCTATTATATATTATATATTATAAGTTATTTCCATAAAAAAGTAAAGAAAACTTAACTGGCTTTTGTAATTACTTAATTTAAACATTAATTATGTATTATTATAGATTATGTTTTCCTTAAATAAAGAAAAAACAGAATACCAGCGTAAAATAGCAGCTTAACGCTGCTGTGTTTCGTATGGTGAGTGTAGAGAACCAAAGACCCTTTTTACTGGAAATGAGGCATTCCATCTTAGTCCTCACGGGTGACAACGCATCTGCATTTAAATTCGCAAACGAAGATAGATGTAGATGTCTATGGGCCACAGCAACCACTTACCATCAGGTGGACTGTGTGCTCGTTTGTAACCCTTATTCTATATAAAAAAAAATTGTGGACTTTTGATTTGATTATGGCAAATGTATATGCCATAGATTTCCTCATCGGGGGATATTTGCCATATTTGCCAGACTTGGCAGGCGTGATGGCAGTTGTTTTTTAGTTCAGGAAGATGTTGCTGCTCATCTCCTATTTTATTTCCTCTGTCACCTCTTATAACACCGACATCGTACAAGTAGGATTCTCTTACGCCGCCAGAAGTTATAATGTGGAAAATTAAAAGATTTTTACTTTTTATTACAAGTTTAATTTTTTATGTTTTTTAAGAATAATATAATAATAAGATATCTAATGGAAAAGGGCAGTTATTTTTCTGTATAAATGAAGCGAAACGCAAATAACGATGTTAACTAACGCTGATGGCTTGATTGGAATTGCCAGTATGTTTTCAAGGAAACGTTCAATACCCACTAACGAGCACCGACATCTGCTAGTACGAGTGTTTATCTACTGAAATTCTACAACTTAGACTATGAATATTTGCTGAATTCATTAAAGTAATCGATAATATATTAACGTTTCAATTATATCTAAAGAGGATGTTAATAATATATTTTCCCAAGCCAGTGCTTGACAGCTATCCCAACGGATTTTAAATGATGATATAGGCGAAGATAATGAAGTAAACTGGCTTAGCATAACTATAGCCTATTCACTTCTCGCCTTGGAGGCACATTGTTATCCGATGGGAAAACAGATGCTGTTGAATTATTCCACTTTTTGCCGTATCTATTACTAACGACGAAGAAAACTGTTTTCAATTCGTATGCATGGTGTGTCGACAACAAAGAGATGGAGACCTGCCGAGTGTCTTGTAGCCAGATGGTGTAAGGGAAAGAAATGAATTAAGTCATGTAATCACTAAACACACTGTCCAAAATATATCAATTAGTATATCAAGCTAAACATAAAATGTATGAAATTAAATTCCATTACCATTACAGCCCAATAAAAGTCCACCGCTGAACATAGGCTTCCCGTATAGATTAGCTTCTGGGGAGGGGGGGAGGGGGGATTTTCGCTATAGTTACCATGCTTGGCATGCGGATTGGCACCATTATTCAATCCGATACGACCGGAAAGAAATTGAGCTTAAGACCAACGACTTTATGTGCTTTCCAAGGCACGGGCGTGAAAAACTCCGTCAACTTCCTGACTGGACGCTGTTAATGAGAATTTCTTATCAGAGAAAAACCCTATAAAATAATTTTTGGCCCAATCCGGTCCAAGCAATAGCGACAGTAGCCTAATGGCAGGGTGCGGACCGTGATCTCGTGAAGGTCGTGGGTTCGTATACGCCTCTAATATTAGTAATATTGAAAGCATTGCTAGGTAATATTTTTATTTAAGAAAAACCTGGGACCACATGATTTTCAGTCACCCTGACCACTTTACCAACCACGCAGTCTATCATAATCATTAAAAGAAAGTTACATTCCTGGCTTTTCACTAGGTGCTTTTATTCAGTCCAGGAATACTTAGACGACCAAGAGGTTTTTGAATTTTAATTTTGTTTGTAGCTTTTCTGTGTTTACTTTATTTTATTTTATTTTATGACTTGAATAATTTGACATAAAATATTATACAATTTATAAATGATGACATGTAATGTTCTGTCTGTGAGTCTATTAACTTATTTTTAGCTCTAAGTAGACTAAAATGTAACTACTTTTAAATTTGCATGACAATTATAAGTCAAACATGAGGACATACCACTATGTTAATATCTTTGCACTACCATGTTTAAAGCAAATAAATTTCTGATTTCTGATTAACATCATCATCATCATTACAGCCCTTCACAAGTCCACTGCTGAACATAGGCCTCCTCCAAAGAATGTCACAAAACACGGTCCTGAGCCACCTGCATCCATCGACTTCCTTCATGTCTTACTAGGTCATCATGTCTTCCCCCGAACGGGTTCCCGCCTTGTCGTGGCGGGGGGCTTAGTAGCCGTGGCTTGGTCACCCGCGGTGTACAAAGAGGAACCCCTTGGCTGGCCCGTGGTGTAGGGCCGGCCCGAGGTGGCCACTCCGAGTGGGCTTGGCGAGCCCACTTCGGATGTGTATCGGTGGGCTGCGGCGAGAGGGGTGTCCACTCCCCCTACCGCTGCAGCCGAGGTGGAGTCGCGGGGGAAGAGGATTGTTGGTATAGCGATGCGCCACTCGCCCTATCCTCCGCGACTCTGACGGGGCCGCACCATTGATGCGGTGGTGGTGGGGCCACGGGGGAGAGGAGTGTCGGTATTGCGAGGCGCCGTTCTCCCTACCCTCCGCGGCCGTAACTTGGTTGGCAGCAGATCCGCCGCTGGGGTCGGGAAAGCGGGTGCTACCGAGCGCTGGATTTTCCTGGCCCCATGGCCTCCGCGTATCGGACTCGGGGGGCCCGTTACGCAGGTGGAGTTGGAGGCCGGAGGAAGGCGTGTCTTGTGTTCCTGATGCGCCTTGCCTGAGAAGGAGAATGGGGAGGAGAAGTCCTCCCCCGAGAAGGGGTTGCCATGGGGCGGCCGGCGCTGGTGGGGCCGCGGATGTGTGCGAAAGCGTTCCCGTGGCCCTGCTAATATGCGGCGAAGGTGGAACACCATGGGGTTTTAGTCGGTGCGAGTCCGACATAACCCGTCCTTGCCCCCGTGAGGCGGGTATGCGTAGGCATTTCCGCATGTAAAAAAAAAGTCATCATGTCATCATAATATCTCATAGTAATATACTAAGATATGTAGTTACAACCTCACCTGCCCGCTGTGTATTTTGCTGATTGAAGAACGGGGCTTTGGCTTCTAATGACGGAAAGGCCATTTAAAAACCGTTAGTGTTACCGTTATAGCCTACCTTTAGTCCACTGCTGTACTTACCTTCCCCATATATCATCTCATAGTTGGGATATTTGCCATAGTTCCCATGCATGGCAGGCGGATTGGTAATCACAGCTAGGGAAACCCCCACTCGTTTGTACAGTATAAGGTTCAGTGTAGGTGCCAAACGTGAGAGATTCCGCCTAAGTCATTCTACGAGTGCTAAGACAGTATCGTGGTGCTGAGAAGCTGCTCTGTGTTACACTAAGATGTGTAGTGTTACTGTTCGTTTGCATACTTTGTTATCATGTAATTACGTCCCTCACGTTACACTAGTGTGTAATTGTGACGGGGACATATGACGGTATGGTCGAACTATAACTGCTCTATACTGAATGTATAGTGCATTACGCTGTCTTACATATAATGATTAATTGCATAAGCAAGCGAGTAAGTTGATCATCCGCTCCCACAATTTTATTATTTTTAACAATGAACCTTTCCCGTTGTATTTCCGACATATTTATGTATATACATTTGCATCATATGACGAAAAGATATGTTATCTACAAATACAGATGTGACGATAGCAAGTCCAAAAGTTCAACAATAACCTTCAACTTAGAAAATAAACAGCAGACAACCCTCGTCGTTGTAAGCTTTTGGTCCATTTAAAAACTTATTGTGCGCACTTAACCGCAAATAAATTGCCTTCGCCATGTGAACTACAATGAAGTGCGAATGCTGGGTTTTCAAAATGCCGATTTCCCATTTATAGCGAAACAGTAGTAGAGTCACATTTAATTATTTTTTCTTTAAACATATGCTTAATACCATTTAGTTATTATATTTCTATTGTTTTCATAAATGATTTACATGGTATATTTAATTGGTAGATATATTTTAAATATCCTCGCAATAAGACGTCTGCGACGGTCGCCAATCTGTTGTGAAGGGAGGCGTTTGCGGCAAATACTCACAATTTACTAGAAACTTGTCTTCAGCAGTAAATTATTACAATCTAAGGGTAATTATTTCTGCCATTTTTTATTTATATAACTTTCAGGTGTGGTCGAAAGCGACTAATTTAAATATAACCGTGGTAGCTTAGGGGATAATCTTTCAAAGTAAGAGAGAAAACCAAGTTTGATATCCGCCAGCACCACTGAAACTTTTAATGGGCAATTTTAAGGGCTAATTTACTACGTGCTCGGCGCTGAATGAAAATATCGTGGGGTAAACCGGCATGACCAAGAAATTAAAAAAATTGGTAAATCCAATTAGGCATGCCCTAAGCGTATTAAAAAATTTACGTATAACATGATTATACGGAATTTTTTAAAGTAGTTTAAATACACACAAGTTTTCACTAATAACCTTATTATAGTTCCAATTTTCCAATAATTTTATGTCAAACTTCAATTTAAAAAAAGTTTGGAAAATCCAAAAGTGCACGACTCATAATGCTCATATTATCATCATATCATCATTAAGGTCACTCCATAAAGTCCAAGACGTATTTAAGTATAAATATTACATCCTACTTACTTTTAGTACGTACTACTCTTATTTATTCTGTGCTTTTAAAATATTGTAATAAAAATTTCTCATTATTATTATAATCAAGTATTCAAGAAATTTGGTTATTTGAATATTGTGTATTTGTACAGCGATCTTTTTGAGCCGCTGCAAACAACCGATACAATGTCCACTCACGACGGCGACTGATGCCGAACTAACTGAGTGACGCAGTCTCTATTTAGTAAAAATTTATTCATACACGGCTGCCGAAAACACCGAAAATTTCGCCATTTCTTAGCCGAAAAAATTAATTATAACTAAACAAAACAAAATTCAATGGCTTCCTACATGATAGATGAAGAATTTTAAAAATAGATTGAGTTGAACAATTGATATTTTCAAAAGTTATCGTGTTTACGAAGCCATGTGGACTTGATAAATCCACACCATAAGCCACTAAAACCTCTTTTTTTATGTATAAATAGCAATTAATCGATTAAAAAAATATTAATAAGTTCAACAATCATTTATCTTTCTGGCAATGTGCTTTTTATATCACTTATATGTACAATATGATTGCTAGATACGATTTCATGCGACAAAACGTAGGAATCTTAATTTTTAGGCCCTAGTAGAACATACCGGCGCGCCTAGCGCTTACGGCATGCAATAGAGGACATGTGAAATCGGAGCTATGCATACCCTAAAAAAATTCTTTAGGTTTTTATGATCAGTAGTGGACTTGTGATGGTTTGTATCGTGTATTGCATTGAATTAGCACTGCGGAACCCTACCATTAGTAAGTAGATTGTATCAACTTACTTTTAATAATATTATACTGTTCATAAATATATACAAGCTTCTTACTAATATTGTCCCTATAACTGAAGAACATAAAATCAAACTTCTCCTTAACTAACAAAATTTACTAGAAACAAAGTCAACTGTTATCTAACTTAACCTTAAAATTGACGACAGAAACGATATAAGTCGGTCAGAAGTTATAAGTTACAAGTGTACTCGTAGCAGTTAGTTATAGCGAAACTACTTGTAAAATATAATTATCTAATGACTCTGCAAAGGTTTTTTCTTTTATAGAAGTGGGGGCAAACGAGCATGCGACTCACCTGATGCAAAGTGTCGGTCGCCGCTTCGCCGCCCACGAACAACTGCAACACCAGAGGAATTGCAGGTGCGTTGCCGGCTTTTAAAAAAGTTTCTTAAAGATATACATAGGTACATAAGAGGTTAGAACACTGACCTCTATTATACACTAGTATATACAGAGGTCAGTGGGTTAGAAAGATAATATCGGTTTATAATAAAGAAGATGGGCATTTGTCATAGGTTCAGTGCGATAGTCGAAAGTAATTAAATATACAAAATCTGACTTCCGCCAAAAAAAGGGTTATAATAATATTAAGGAATTTATGGATGATGATAACCCCTGGGAATGAGGTGATCGCTACCATGCTGTTTCTAATTTGTTTTGTATTGTTAATTATTGTGTAACTTTAATGATTGGAAACTGTTCTTTTTTTTTAAATGTCCCACTGGGTTTCTTGCTGATTCTTCCTAGGACAGAGGTATTTTCCGAACCATTGGTAAATTAAACATAAAAGTGACTTTCAATAAGTATTATTTATAATCTTTATTGAATCAAATAGTTTATATTTATATTTCTACTTCTAATTATAAAATAGTTTCGCAAAAAGTGTCATGCATCTTTGACTGTCCCGAATTCCTTACAAAATCCTGATCTACGCACTGTTACGTTTTTTTTATAATATAAAATATGGGTGAAAAGCGAGCGCACAGTTCGCCTGATAGTAAGTAGGTGCAGGAGAATAAAGTTGCTATTTTACACTGGTATTTTGTGAAAGGATGGCCCCATTCCTGCTACAACCACAGAATAAATAATAGTACAAGAACTACAGCCTTAATATAGCGGCAGCATAGTTCTACCACGTAAATAATTATGTCGATGAATATCATGGGGTACCTCAAAAATTGTCACTTAAATGTTTGGTTATTGTTAATTAAGGCTTAGAAGCCTCTTAAGACTATATGAACTAAAACGTATGAGAACAGTAGCATGAGTATGTACATGTGAGAATTTTTATAATGTTTGCCACTTTGAACTAATTGACAAAATGTTTATGAATAAGACTATTAAAATATGCCAATGTAATAAGAACATGCTATGGATATTATTACATTTCGTGTTATAATCATTTATAAGATTTTTAAATTTGTACATTACAGCCTATCAAAAGTCCACTGCTGAATACATTGAATTATTTGCCACACTTGAAAGGCGGGTTGGCACCGGCAGTTTTTGAAGTGAAAACTTCTTTAGAATCGTTGTGATTTGAAACTCGATGAAACGAACTCGACACTAAAAAGAGACAAACATATACATCTATAGGATTTAGCCTGCGTGAGAATGAGATAGAATATAGTATACAGTGTTGTTATCTATTATCTCGGTCTCCTTTTCTGAAGGTTTCATTTCTACCACTATTATTTATTCTGTGCTTCTACCACATGAGTGAAGAAACCGACCAGAGGGGAAGCTACATACAAACTTCTCGCTGCGGGTATACCCACACATAGCGCAGCGATGTGTGCGTGAGCTCTCACCGACAGGTTCACCGACGCTCCGTCAGGGTACAAACCGGTTTACGCAGGCTCAGCCGGAGTATTAATGAAAGGACTGTTGGTCATGCGCATTGAAATAAATAGACGAATATTATTTCGTGATTTTATAGATCAATAAATTTATTAAGCTTTTTTACAATTAGAGTTAAGTTTTGAGATTGTGTACTATAAAATAAGACATTATAGATTTATATATATTTATATTACATAATTAGTGTTCGTATAAGCTAAATGCCTAAGTTGTACAGTATGTATGATAAATTAGAGAGAAAATAATACAATAGCCAGACAGTGGTGGAGTTAGTGTTAGTGGTAGTAGTGCTGGTGTTGGTGATGGTAGACGGTAGTGCTGATCGTGCGGTGTTGGTGGAGGTGGATGGTGGTGCTGGTAGTGTCATTGGTGGTGGTGGTGGACAGTGGACCACTACTGGCACCACCACCACGACCAGCATCACCACCACAGCCCTTACTACCGCACCATCATTCTGGTAGTAACATTGGTGGTGGTGTATCAACACCACCACCACCGCCACTGCCCACTACCATCATCACAGTCATTACTAACACCACCTCATTGTTTGTACTCATGAATACGTTGTTACGAAATTGATAGCAATATAGATATATATGTAATGTGAAGCTAAGCATGAAAATAAGCAAAATATACAATTTTTGCAGTTTCAATTTTAGTTACAAATAATAGACAAGTTATATTATATTAACTTAAGTTACAATGCATACACATGTTGTTTTATACATACTATATAATATTTTTATTTTTTCCTTAAAATTTTCACATGCATCAGGTGATAACCCTATCAGAATAGGTATAAATTTTCGACGTTATTAGGAAGCTTCCCCTCTGGTCCTTACTCTATACTCTGTGCTTCTACCGCGTGTAGAGTGCACAAATGTTTTTTTATTATTATTGAATTGTTATCAGGATGATTCTGCTACCAATCTCTTGTTTCACAACAACACCCTCGGGATGATATGGGGTAGTTGATTCTCGTACGCCGGCGCTACACATATTTTCTTTGACCTATTAATTGTTTTATTATATAAAATATAAATGTTAATGTTTCTTAAATTAATTGAAATTTATATGAACTGGATACAAGATAACAAGAATTATGTTTCCTCAGTTGCATATATTAACAAGATTTATTGTAATGTTTACATTACTAGCTATATTAAGAAAATATTGCGATTACATTGCGCGTTACGATTATAAATTTATTTACAATAAAGTAGCTTTCTTGATAGTAACTTGTTGTGTAATAATTTGTTACAATACATTTAACTTTGCCCAAGAGCTCAACCAAAGAATCCAACTCAGCTGGGGCGTCCTCTGATTCTGACACGTTCTGTTTCGATTTCGTTTAGATATTAGATGGTAGGGCTACATTTCTCCTTAGGTGTCTATCTAGGTTGGTACTACTCTATACCTATTTCTACTGCCCAGCAGTGCATCCGCACCTGTGTTCCGGCTTGAAGGGTAAGCGAAACAGTATATTTACTAGCTTTAAGGCACGTCATAATAGCTTTCAGGGATGACAGCGCATCTTTGGCGTGTTTTCTTTGAAGTTGGTTGCGGGTGTACATGGGTTACAGTAATCACTTACCACCAGGTGGACTGTTACCCCGTTTGTCAATCCGATATTTAAAAAAAATATGTGCAATTCATACTCGGTAGAAGTGAAATCTTCAGAAAAGGAAAGCGAGATAAAAGGAAACACTGTATACCGTATTCTATCTCATTCTCTCGCAGGCTAAATCCTATAGATGTATATGTTTGTCTCCTTTTAGTGTCACTTTTTCGTTTTATCGAGATTCAAATCACAACGAGTCTAAAGAAGTTTCCACTTCAAAAAATATCACAAACATCAACATGTGTTGATACGTAGGTCACTCAATAAGTTTTGAGATGCTCGAAATTTAAAAATGGAACGTAACCGTGTTATATGTTTCTAAAAAGCAAATTTATTTAAAAATAGAACTCCATAAGCCAATTGCTCAGTATTAAAAAAAAACAAAGTTCTATTAATTTTCCTGCAACGCTTCCCGCGCTTTTCATTTAAAACGATGGATCTTAACCGTGAATATTTGCGCGCTATGATATATTATGATTTTAAATTTGGTTTAACCGAACAATTAAGTTTACAACGGTTACAATCAGCATTAGAGGACTCAGCTCCATCACGCGCAACAATTTCTAGGTGGTTTGCTGAATTCAAAAGGGGTAAAATTAGTCATAAAGATGACGAAAGAACCGGGGCCCCGCAAACAGCAGTAACGGCAGAAAATGTATGGACTACTGAAATGTTGGTGCGAGAAGACCCACGAATCGCATATACGGACATCGAAAAGATTGTAGGCATTAGTTCGGGGAGCATTCATACCATCATACATCAACATCTTGGAGTGAGGAAGCTTTGTTGTCGATGGATCCCTCGTTTGCTCTCCGAAAGAGAAAAACAGACTCGTGTGGATTGATGCCATGAAATGCGTCTACGTTTTGAAAACGATGCCCCGTTTTCAAAACGTAGACGCATTTCTAGGCGTGTTTCAGAAATCGTTACTGGTGACGAGATATGGATCTATCAATATGATCCGGAAAATAAAAAGCAATCATCGGTATGGGTCTACTCAGAAGGACAGTTACCGACAAAACTGCAAAGACCTCGCAACGTCGGCAAAAAAATGGTGGCTAGTTTTTTTTCGCGGAGCGGACATTTGTCGACGTCAATGCTGGAAAATTGTAGGTCAGTCAGCTCTGAATGGTTTTTTTTTATAGGATAAGGGTGACAAACGAGCACAAAGTCCACCTGATGGTAAGTGGTTGCTGTGGCCCATAGACATCTACATCTATCCTCGATTACGGATCAAAATGCAGATGCGTTGTCACCCGTGAGGACTAAGATGGAATGCCTCGTTTCCAGTAAAACGGGTTTCCGGTTCTCTACACTCACCATACGAAACACAGCAGCGTTAAGCTGCTATTTTACGCTGGTATTCTGTGAGAGCGTGGTCCTTCCCCGGTCGAGCCGACCCATTCGTGCTACAACTATACCAGTAATATAGCTGCAGCATGGCTCTACCACGTAATGAAATGTAGTTGCATTACTACAGTAAATACAGTAGCATTACCCAAAGCTTTTCAAGCTGTGCGGGAGAGAAGACCAAAGACCGGGCTTCGGGGAATCATGCTGCATCACGATAACGCCTCTTCACATACCTCCCTTAGAACAAAAGCATTTATTGAGGAATCTGGTGTTGAAACTCTAAGTCACCCACCCTTACAGCCCTGACTTAGCTCCTTGTGATTTTTTTTTGTTCCCAAGAGTCAAAGAAAAAATAAAAGGCAAGTTTTTTTCAAGCGCCGAAGAAGCCGTGGCTGCCTACGAAGAAGCGATTTCCGACATGTCAGATCCAGACTGGCAAAAGTGTTTTCAGAGTTGGTTTAGCCGAATGAAACTTTGTATAGAGCATGATGGAGAATATTTTGAAAAGATGTAAAATAAATATTAATAGTATCTAGAATACTTTTCGTATATCTCAAAACTTACGATACGACCTACGTAGTAATGCTTTACGGAACCAAAAATGAAATATAATATAATGACTAAAAATACTTTTCTACTACTACTACCACTACTACTGCTTACTAGTTTTTGTATTCAGGACCTTAAAAATATACATCATTTTGTTTCTCTTAATGATCGTTCTTTAACAGACGTGTGATGAGATCAATGTTTCTTTTACAAACGACATTTGATAACAGTTAAAAAGCACGAGTCGTCACAACCTATCCTTTGCTGAAGTTTTATGAATATTTCATTTTCGTCTTTGTATAATATGTTTTTGGTACATTTTTTATTTGGAAATTTTTTAATTTATCCCGGCCTGTATGAAAAACCTTAGTGAATTGGAAATATCCAAAGCATTGATATAAATTGGTTTGAGCTACGTCAAATGAATAAATTATAGGTTGGATATCAGGTCATGTCATACAGAATTTTTTAAGAATTCTAATTCCTTGAATTCTTAAAGTATAGGTAATTAAGGTATTAAACTTAACGTATACTTAAAGTAACTTAAAGTATAGGTAAACGATATTTAGAGTTCCGCTTTGCAATAGTAACAGACGTTTGACTGCATTGTTGGTTTAGTGGTCGTGAACGCGATTACTAATCATGGGCTCCCGGTTTCGAATACCGGGTTGGGCCAAAAGCAGTTATTGGGTTTTTTGTTGAGAAAATCTCAGTAGCAGCTAGGAAGTTGGTGGTGTTTCACCCCCGTGCCTCGGAAGCACGGAAATCCATTGGTCCTGCGCCTGATCTCTCTCCAATCGTGTGTGATTACCGTTCCACCGGACTATGAGAGTGAGGGAATAGAGAGTGCACCTGTACTTGCTCATACACTCGTGCAGTATAATCCTGTACTGCGCAAATGGCTAGTCTCCGTTGAGACTGGCCGCCATGACTGAAATCGGTCTGGAGGACATCGCAGATGTTCGTGTACTGATATTGTTACTTTAATACATTAAATATTTTAATTAACATCGACAATGACTGCAATTTAAATTAAAGAAATTGGTGATTATTTATTTGAACACATTTCTTTCTATTGTTCTGTAGTCTACGGTTATAACAAAAAGGTAATGCGTTCTGAATTTTCAACGAGAATTCTAGTTGGGTGTTTAGAGTGCAAAGTATTTTCTTTTTCTATTTCTGAACAGCGAATAAAAGAAAATGTAAATTAGATACGTGTTTAAAATAAAGACAAAAAATATTAAAATAGTTACAACTTGCTTCATTAAGAAAACATCAGTCTAGTATCCTCCAGCACCACATCGTTAAATCAAACACTTTAATATATTCAAAGACATCCCAAGATATTATAACGTGCTCATTAAATAAACTTATTATTATTCCTTCTAGATATTTGCAACTAAACGGCAAGTTATTTGGAGACAAACAACATCAAACAATTTTAATATGCTAAGTGCTTTAAAAGGGCTAAATTGCAACTATTTTTTCTATACGGTAACTAACGATCGCGTAACATAGTGATAAGCCAACATTTGTGCAAAAACACAATTAGTTGCTTTTTTTGGTTGGTTGAGTTGTGGTTGTACTCGTATTACTCATACCTAGTCTACTACTGACGTTATCGCATTACATCAGGCACGAGCAGGCATACTCTGTGTCTGTGTACGTTTACCCTGAAACTGGTCGCCTTCGTTAAAAGGTCGTTATTCTGCCATCACTGTGCGATTTGTTCCGGTTACCCAAAAGTCACAACGAAAAATCACCGTGACTTTGTCGCGTTGGTAACGTCGGATACTTGGAACGTTGGAAAGTTGAAATGTATTATAAAATGACTATACGCAATTTGGTAATTAATTCATTTTTATTTCAGTTGTCGTTTTTTTATTACCTACCTAACCTAACCTGGCTAAGTTATTAGTTCCATTCTGGTTTAATTTTTTTTTAATTAATGAATTTCACCGAATTTAATCGATCAGACGGTGTACCAATGCAGTATCTACGCATCGTTGCTTTTGTTTCATTGAATCAGTGACAGGAGTAACGTAGGAAATAGTACGGTGGCAGCGAGAAGGAAAAACGTGATTTTGGAACGTCTTTTATTTATAAAACGTCACCGTGACTTTTTAGCCGCCTTGGCTAATTACAGTGATTTTTTCACCGTGGCGTTATTTATCCCTCATGTCTATATGGCTATGACTAATCGGCTAGTCTAGCAACGGCAATTATAAAAAAAATACTCAGTTTTAAATGAACGGGTTGGTTTATATCATTTAAAAAAGGGAATTAAGTTTTAGTTGAATGTGAAAAGTATTTTTAATGAGGACATATCTACGTAAAAATTCTATTAATATGATTTAGGATAGTCAACCATCGGTAAAACGTCGATTACACAAATCGTCGAAAGTGCTGTGCACTATCTGGCCGAAGCTTTGTCCCGGTAGTGTGGCGCACCACATTCGCAATCTGCAAATGGTTTGTATATGTCGAAAGCAAATTGTAATCTGTTGTAATACCAGTCCGTTTACAAACGACGTCGTCCATTTATAAACGTTTGCTCGTTTACAAATTGTTGGACGAAAAATTTTTTTTTTAAATTGAAATCGGGATGCCTCACTGTAATTGAATGTTGTGACCAATATACAAAAAGATTTATCTTCTGCTTGGAAACAAATACTTATGCGTTGTCTTTAAGTTTTTTAGTTGAGGAATGGGATGGGATGAATTTTTATATATTATAAACCGTATCTGTTTGTGATTTGCCGACACTATTCTAAGACATTATGTACATCGATTACAACTAGTTCTTTTTTTTATAGACGTAACAATAGAACCTATAATAATAACCACAATCGCGGTAAGTCAATAGTAATCAAGTACAAATATAGAAATCTTTTTGAAAACATTTATACTTATTGACATAAAAATCAGAAAAACAAGATGCATAAACAAACCGAACCCTAAATCACGCTATCGAAGTATCCGAACCACTCCATATATATAGAACAAGATGTTTGCCCCTTTCCCTCTTTGCGACCCGTAACCAACATTGCGATAGTGGTTCATGCCGAGGTTCGTACCTCCTTCTGAGGGGCCCTTGAATCACATCGAGCCCCCCCCCTAGCTGAGGACCCTCACTCCGCCGAAAGCAGGGAGTCGGGGTGCCTCGGGACTGCAGGCGAAGCGGCGCCTCGCGCCGCCTCGCCGCCGGCAGAATCGTTGCACTCAATAGCTCGTAGGTCCTCGATTACGAGCCTATTTCGATGAAGCTGTCAAGGCCGCAGGGCCAACAGCGTACACTTTCAGAAAAAAGCCATTTTCCTTTTTGAGCCAATGTGGTGATTCTGACTTGATAGAAACAATGCGATCCGCAACCTTCGAAAACTTAACTATGAGCTTTCGTCATCGTCCTCAGGCCATTCGCTCTCGAGTAAAATCCCTCTGCAGTCTTCAGCTTCTGCATGCCAACCTATATTATCATAATTCATCGCACCATAGGAATACCGTTTCCCGTACTTTCAAGATATTCCCTGCGGTACAGTTTTCTCTGCACGGCTTTGAGTACTCGTAGATTACTTGCATTCCTACTAGATTACTTCTTTTAACTCACCGTAGACTACAATGCAACTCCTGGCACTTGTACCTTCGTCGTCGCACCATATTTGCGATCATACCGAAGCCCTAGTCACGCTATCAAAGTTTCCACATATAGCAAGCTCCGTAATACCACATCGAACATTGGGCGATCCCCAGACTGACCACCTTGCACAGCGGGGGATTTACCTTTTTTCACCAATAGCCAAAAGTCAATGAAGATTTAACAATAGACTATGTTAGAATATGTTATAGGCATAAAATATTTAAAGCTCCTGAAAATTATTGTTAGCGAAAAAATTTAAAGAAAAATAAGAAGCTAAACAGCATGACAATAGTGCTCAGTATATAAAGCTAGTAAGGACGAAATTTTGCAATCATACTCGTATTTAAAAAATAAAATAAAAAAATTTATATGCATAATTGTTGATAATGACGTTTGTTTATTTTTGTTATCGTCTTTCATTTTGAATCCAGACATACTATCTTCAATTAGTACTATCGCTTCTATTCGTAAAGTTTCTGACCGAAATGAGCACACGAGCGGTTATTCCGTTTATCCACCTTAAACAGCCACCCTAGGGTGGACACTCGTAAACGCATGTTCATGTATCCATAATCGGAATTCGTATGTTATTTTTCTTCCGATTTTCTCCCTCGGCTGTGTACAGTCATTTATAGAAACATGATAAAAACTGGCCCAAGATACTTAGTAAACTTAAGCATACCTATAAAATATATACACAATCTTCTTGTTTGAAAGGTCAACGCTGAAATATAAGAAGTGCCTCACAAGATTACAAATTCATTGGAATCTTGGCATAAAACAATTTAAAATGAAGTTAAAGACAAATATCCAAATTTAGTAACGTTTTTGGAATACTTGCAAGAAAACGCCCAGTTTTTTGCTAACACATCTGTTTTAGCAAAGAAATTTAAAAAAAAACTATTCGAAATGTACATTAAAAGTGACGAATTAATCCAGGATATCAAACTACGTCTACTCAATAATGAAATTAGTGGTGGCAATTTCCTGGACATAATATTGCAGAATTTATAAATTACGTAATAACATTATTTACAATAAATTGTGATGCATGGACTTAAATAGGCTGTGACTTTAACGGTAATAGCAATACGTAATATTATTTTTGTTTAAGTTTGTGGTTATGAAAAATTAATTAATAATTAAAATGAATGAGTATATTTATTGTTGAACTATACTTGGGATAAAAAATCGGAAGAACAAATAAAAGTGAATTTCAACTATCCAACCCGTCTGGGGTGGAAAGATGAACACGTGTTTTCGAGTATGCACCCTAGGATAGATTTTTTAGGGTAGATAAACGGAAAATAACGGCACACGAGATGTGAGTGGAACGAAAGTCAAAGTGTCTAGAGTAGCAAGCCGGTGATCTTTGTATTGAAACAAAAAGATGAGTGTGTGTATAATCATACGTATGAGCCTATGAGGCATTCCTTCTTAATCCTCAGAGGTGACAAGGCACCTTTTGTTTGAGTTTGGTTGTAAGTGTCTATGGACTGCTGTAGCCACTAACCATTAGGTGCACTTTAAGTTCGTTTGTCATATTAATTTTATAAAAAAAGTTTAATTGAAAGGGCGAATGAGTATGTATTCTGCTGTTACGGCTAAAAGCCGAAGTGCGGTTACACCTAATTCTAGCCGGCTAGAAGTAGGTGCGGCTAGCAGTAGTTGGTTAAATTTAGGTTTTTTTTTTTATAGGATAGGGTGACAAACGAGCACACAGTCCACCTGATGGTAAGTGGTTGCTGTGACCCATAGACATCTACATCTATCTTCAATAAAGAATCAAAATGCAGATGCGTTGTCACCCGTGAGGACTAAGATGGAATGCCTCTTTTCCAGTAAAAAGGGTCTCAGGTACTCTACACTCACCATACGAAACACAACAGTGTTAAGCTGCTATTTTACGCTGGTATTCTGTGAGAGCGTGGTCCTTCCCCGGTCGAGCCGACCCATTCGTACTACAACTATACTACTAATATAGCTGCAGCATGGCTCTACCACGTGCTAGACTGTACTGTTAAATTTGTAAAAACACGGATATACGTTTCAAGTAATATCAGCGATAGTAAGTTAAGGTGTGGTTGGGGTGGCCCTTGGGCCACCCCAAAACCGCAGACATTTATCTAATTTATAAATTATATATGACACACCTAAGTTTAACCAACCGCAATAGGCTGCACGTAGTAGTAGCCTGCTAAATCTAGGCACTTCGGCTTTTAGCCGTAACATATAGGTACATATACAAGCCATGATCGTAGGTTCTAATCGTAAGGTTCTAAAAGACTGTGACACTGAGTTTCTTTTCGCGAAATGTATCTAGATGGGCTAGAATTAAACAATGGAACCCAAACCATTTTCAGAGTTGATGGTATTTACCTCATCACGAGAAAATAACTGGCTATCTTAAAATCTGGTATATTTTTATTATAATCAATCAACTAAATCATGTAATACAGCTTAAAAACTCAGATTAGGCCCAATTATGACAGAAGTAAACAACCATCTGCATGGGAAAGCCTTTTTGAGGGCTACTTGGTTACTTTTATTTTAGAAAAACGGTTCATTAAGTTGTGGTCCACTTCTTATTTTTTATTTTATTTAAAAATGGCGGAAACAGCAAATCTAGCAAGAAATATATCTCGTAAGTACAGCTCTAACAATTTTACTTATTTTTAACGATAGTGAATGTGCTACGCGATTCCTTCAGTAATTCGTTGCCGCAATTGGAAGCAACGACCTAAAGCAATATGGTTTACCTCATGGGAGCTACAAGCTATTTCTAATCACCCTACAACCATTTGGAAATATGCTGAAGGATTATGGGAATATCTAATTACGAATTTCGTAGCTAAAACAACCACATTTCTTAACAATAATATCCCTAAGACGACAAAGGAATAAAAACTTGGTGTAGGTGTAGTGGAGACGGCAAAATGTTTTTCCTGACATGCTCATTAGAACTGGCAAGACTTTACTTACCCGAATTTTATGATTATTTTTACTAAACATTACCTGTGGTGAATATCAGCTGACAAAGTAAACGCCTCCATGAAATTTCTTGTATTTGGCCTAACATTTTTAAATTTGCATAAACAAAGAATATGAGAGCATGAATAGGCGGAAATCTTGTGAGGCAAGAATTTTCTGATGAACCCCTATTAAACATCGGAGACAGAAAGATTCCTAAACAAATGGGTCAAATAAGTTTACCGCTCAATCTTTTTTCCGTACGTCTTAGCGACGAATATCTTATACGACGCGTTTGTAGAGATCCCTCCCATATAACACAAAAAGAAAACTCTTGGTTACGTAAGCAGGCAATCTTAACACCAATCTTAATAAACCGATCAGGCTAATGCATTGGAAACAAAATTTTGTTTCCAATGCATAACAAAGGGTATATGGTAACCTACACATCGATTAACTTTGTAATTTGTAATTGATCTGGATGATGCCACGAATTATCTGGTAGATTTTTTAATTATTTACGTTGATTTTTTGACTTTGGTTTTTTTATTATTTAGTAGAAGTATATGAAGATTTTGTTCCGACCATGCTCTTGCGTAACCTAAATCCAACAGTCATGCAATGGGACTCGAATTAAAGTCATAAATCTTCAGCGAAATATAAATGAAGCGGACGCATCAAGCATTTTTAATTGAATTGAAATTTCAAAGCAATATTTGTAAGAAGAAAAAGTCATAGAAACGCACTGAAGGAAAAAAATTAATATTGTTTTACGAATTAAGTTGATTTCGAAGCTTACGCTGACGGAGTCGCGGAAACTAGTCCAAACAAAAATAGTCAAACCGCTCCCGGGAAGCAACGTCAAAGGTGCACGATGTTTGGCATTGCAATCGCCAATCCGTCTGCAGAGCATGGCGATTATGGCACATCCTCTCTAACATTGATGAACAGAGGTGCACCATGTCCATGCGTCAATTTCAGGTGCTCCTTTAGGGTTATATATGTTCTGTGGTCAATGTAGACTCTATTTTAAGCTCATCAGTGAATGTGTGAGAAATAAATACCTGTCAAGAACGTATGATCGTATGATCACGTATTATTTAAGTTCCGTAAATACCTACATAATTTTTAATTTTTGTAGGTGATAGCCAAAAAACAAAATTCATTCCATCACCATTATCACTATCTGTTAAATAGCGGCATAATTCTGATGTGTTTCATATGTGCGGGTGACGAAAACCGAAGACCCTTTCACAGGTAACGAGGCATTCTATATTATTCCTTAGTGATAAATTATCCACTTTCCATCAGTATGCTCGTTTGTCAACCTTCGTCTATATAAAAACATCTCACACCTTACTTCTATATACAATTATTTATAATTTTGTTTTATCTAACTTCTCAGCAGCGGGCCCTACCAATGAATTAGTTAATTCCAATTTCAAGTGCTGATTCACCACGAGCTCGGCGTTACAGGTAAACATACGTGGTAGAGCCATGCTGCAGCTATATTAGTAGTATAGTTGTAGCACGAATGGGTTGGCACGACCGGGGAAGGACCACGCTCTCACAGAATACCAGCGTAAAATAGCTACTTAATGCTGCTGTGTTTCGTATGGTGAGTGTAGAGAACCGGAGACCCTTTTTACTGGAAAAGAGACATTCCATCTTAGTCCTCACGGCTGACAACGCATCTGCATTTTGATTCGCAAACGAGGATAGATGTAAATGTCTATGGGCCACAGCAACCACTTACCATCAGTTGGACTGTGTGCTCGTTTGTCAATAACCCTTAAACAATAAAAAAAACATCGTAGAGAAACTTTCCTGAGAATTAAAAATATTTATACATATGTACATAACCCTCTCAGAAATCAGTGAAAGCCTGTGCTCTACAGGAAGGCGTGTATATGCTGTAATTATACTTTAAACATTAACCAAAAATAAAAAATATCTATGTAATACCGAAGTAGAATTGCTCATAATCAATAAAAACTCATGAAAACTTTGTCCCCTAATTTTATATACCTAGCTTAAAATAGGTGAACACTTAAATTAGTAATCATTGGAGTGAACTTCAAGCTTTTGTTTAGGAAGTAGTTATGGCTTATAAGATAAAATTCCATGATTGATAAAAGTCGTTTATTAAACTCAACAAAAAATCCTTAGCGGGTAGAAAAATAAATAAAATCCACGACAGGGAAGGCCGTCGTCTGGAAATAATCCAAGCAGATTCGGACAAATCCCTATTACCCCGATTGATTTTTGGTTGTCCCGCCCTGGCTACAAATACAAAGCATTTCGTAAGCACTTTCAATTTGCACTAAACCAGCTTGCATCTCAATTTGCGGCGGGCGACCCGTCCCAGCCTTATACTCCCCGCTGTCGCACTGAGTTACCATTTAGTATGTGTACATGAATTTCCATACATTTAGTTCATAGTAAGCATACTAGTTTAAATATCTTCTAAGGTCATGATCGATCGACCTCTTAACCTTTTATAACAAAACTTTTTATAAAAAAATATTAACCATTCGAATATTAAAAATCATAACACAACTAAATAATTACATTTAATCATTTATATTATTTTGCAAATGAATAATTCATATATCATCAAAGATTATTAATAAGAGGGTTTAATTATTCACTTTGGTAAAATTTTGATTTGATATGACAATTCATTAAATATACATACTTTCACTTCTACCAATTAGATTGGAAATTCGTGGATCTTCTAATTAGAAGTTTCTTGTGTTCATTAAGGTAGTTTGGTTTACAATTTTAAACTTATTATAGAGTTTTATTTGTCTATTATTGTCACCTAATACATATATAAATAACTAACTTACACATATATAAATCAATAAATTCCTGACCCCATGCCTAAAGGTAACACCGACTAAAATATTAGCCATCCCTTTTAGACGTGCTAAAGTATACCAAAGGATTAATTAATAAACCAAAACACCTTTTGTGTTGCAATTATAAATAGTATTTAATTGAATTCAACCGGAAAAATCAGCATTTTTATTTTAATATTATATGTAAAAAATATAATATTGTTAATAGAATAGAATAGAATCATTTTTATTCAATATAGATTACAAGGATACTTATTGAAAGTTATTTTCAACCGACTTCAAAAAAGGAGGAGGTCCTCAATTCGTCGGAGACTGTTTTTTTTTTAATGTATGTTCACCGATTACTCGAAGACGCCTGAACCGATTTGGAAAATTCCTTTTTTGTTTCGTATACTTACCAGGTGGTCCCATTTAAATTTTATCGAAATCGGTCGAGCGGTTTTTAAAAATCAACAATAAATTATTTATATTAAAGTCGGCAGCATGGTAGCGATCACCTCATTCCCAGGGGGTTATTATCAATCATGTACTCTTTAGTAGTATAATATACTTTGCTAAACAATTTTTGCTTAATAAAGATTTTAAACTTTTTGATTGATAAGGCCTGAATTTTTTGCATAGCCCCATGAAGGATTTAGACTCTTTGGAGTCGAGTCACTGGTATAACGAATATAAATCTTATATTCTAGCGGATTTACGATTATAATGAAAATTGAGAACTAATGAGAATCTGTTTTTGCAATAATAATGTTAAATTGCATGGAATATTCATCGATTCATTGCGTCTAAGTAATAAATTACTTAGTAAGTGGCGATTTACAGACAGAAACAATTGCTTTCATGCGAAATGGTAATGGTTCGTAATTTCTGTGATATTGCGAGTGTGAAAATGCAATATATTCACTACGTTCCAGAATTAATAAATTTGTGTTGAATTTTCGGGATAAAAGGTACTACATTGTATTGCTGTGTTTATTTATTTTTTTTTTATTTTAATGATTTATGTCAACTGTTCCGAAAATATTAGTTGGAATGAAAAATAAAACCATAAAATATTTGTTGTAAAACATACCTACAGCGTAATTTACTTTTCAATATTGCTTAATTTGCAAAACTATACGTGGCAATATCAATATATATTAATAATTAATTTTATTTTTATACCGTGATGTATCTTAGTCCGATGATTATGGCATTTATTGGAATCTTATTAAAAAGACATCAAAAATATTTATCATTTCCTACCTAGATTTAATCTAAAAACGTCGTCACACTCCTATAATTTCAGAAGTGTTTTATTTAGATTTATTCTAAAGTACAGTTTTTCAAGACCTATTCTTTGTAGCATGAGAGTAGTCATAAATAATTTCTGTGAATGATCACTCGTTCCATGGTTTGGAAATAAACAACAGGAAACTGATGACGTTGTATGAGCGACCATTTGTCTAACTTATTGTGAACTCCCACAAATTGATGTCCAATACTTTGTGAACGTGAACTAGGAGAGGAATTTTCTTTCCATTCTGTCAAGGTACGGGGTTATAAGGTTTTATTGACGCCAGTTTAGTACACTTATAAGTAGGAATGAAAAAATAAAAAGGAAAAGCCGACTTAAAAACTAAAAATAATTTCTACATAATAGCTTCTGAAGTCGGTTATAAGACACAGTGTATCGAAGAACTAAAGCCCCGACTTCATAAGCTATTATGTGGAAATTATTTTAATATTTTTAATTTTTGAAATCGGCTTTTAATTTTTTTAAAGTTTATTTTTTTACCCCTTTAAGCGAACTTAGGAATATCACAAGTTCAAGGTAACAACTAGAATGCCGTATAAATAATTACATTAATAACTTCCACCCCTACTTTGTCTCATTTTGTGTTAAAAAAATCTTAAAATTTATATGGGAACTTGCTGTATTTAATACGGGATGAATCTTTGAAATCGGTTATAAACATTTAAGTAATGCCAGAACACATAAGAAAATGAAAATGTATACAGACGAATTAAGAACCTCCTCCTTTTCATTCTTTTTCAACAAACAATCTGCATATTTTCTGTTTCATTTCTATGCTGCGTGATATTTATCTCGTAGTAGTTAGTTAGTGTTGCTTATATTCAGATTCAAAAACTATATATAATGTGTGTTGTATGTAATGGCTGAAAGTTCTGATAAATAATAAAACGCACAATTTTTTTTTTTAAAAGAAACTGCGTAATAACAAAACAACTTTTGTTTATATATTTTTCTAAGTCAAAGGGATAAATTAAAAACAATTTTATTTAAAGCCTTTGATTTCGATACGGGCCCTTAATCTCCCTGGCTACGAGTATAGGGATTTACGAGTACGCGCTTTACGGGAATTTCGCCCCTGCTAGCTCTAAAGATTTCTTGGGAGACTTAGTGCTGAAGTATCTATTAGTTTTAAGCGGGCCGTGTAAAAATGTCAAATCAAAAACATATGTATGAAATTCGACCGTCTTTTAAAATTTTCGGGGTAATATGGACCACCCACGGGACGATTTAGGGTACTGGATGTTCTTACACCGTCACTACACGGTCAATTTTGGTCCATAAATTGAGAATTTGTTCGTAACTGACTACAGCGCCACCTAGCGGATACTAGCATAGCTATGAAACATCGTCTTTAAAAAAAAAACGTTTGGATGTCGATCTAGTGCAAAGGGTTTTATAAACCCCAAAGCAAGAATGTCAAGAGTTAATCTGGTATAGTAGCAAATCGAGGGAAACAAAAGGACGGAATAATTATCTCAACATCTTCAGTACAAATAAAAGGTTCTTTTTAGTATAGTAATATAATTACTACTCATAATTTACTTTCACATTTTGTTCTATAGTGTTAGCAGTAATTAGTGTAAGGTATGATGGGATTGGCATGTAGTTTCGATAAAAATCACAAAAAAAAAAATTAAGAGAAAAAGAAATATAACGTAAAGATCTTAATCTGTCAAGTCGTTTGGAAACTATAAGAACATATCAACGTATTATAATTTGTCCAAGTATGAACGATTATAATAAATATTCAAGATTAACGTCAAAGTTACAACCTACATACGTCCCACTGCAGGGCATAGGTTCTCCTCTCATTTCTGAGAGGGTTTTGGGGCAAGGAAATGTCCGCCGCGCTGCCCCAATCCATTTTGGCGAACTTCACATGCCTTCTCAATATTTGTTTTTGTTCTTATTTCTCTGACATGCAGGTTTTCTCAAGATGTTTTCCTTCACCGCCGAGCACGTGGTAAATCAGCACTTAAAATTGCAATTGACAATTTCACGGCCGACTGGGATCGATCTCGGGTTGCTTGCGTACTGCGAAATTTTCAGCGAGCGCTTAGCCCCAGCTCCTAAAGTCAAAGTAAAAAGCTTAATTGGTTATGACATTTATTGAAAAAAATTATACTCTATGTCACTCCTACAATTAAGACGAATCTAACGAAACCTCATATGTTAAACTCCATCAAGCCGTTTAGACTACATAGTATGCCAAAGAAATAGACACATATATACATACATACATACATAATATGTATGTTACAGTCAAAACTCATAACCGGTCAAAACCACTTCAGACTGTAAAAAATCAGGCAAAAGTACTTTTGACTATGGACGTTTGTCAATACCACTTTTAACTGATTTTTGCAGTCAAAAGTAGTTTTGACTAAGGCCGTTGGTCAAATCCACTTTTAACTACAAGAATACTGGGTAATAGTGATTTTGACCAAATTACATCGGTTAAAAGTGGTTTTGACTAACAATGTTAGTCAAAACTTCTTTTACTTATACTTTTTGAATTTCTGAAATTAAAAAGTTCAATTTATTCAATATTATATTTTATATCATTATAATGTACGCGGCTTTAGGGTGGCCCAAGGACCACCCCAGCCGCACCTTAACCTACTGTTACTGATATTGCGAGTTTTGACCGATAGTCTGAAGTTTAAATCAGACAACACCACTTTTAACTAAGAACGTTGGCTTAACCAACGTTCTTAGTTAAAAGTGCTGTTTTTGACGAAGGGCATCGGTCAAAACCAGTATTGCCTGATTTTTGCAGTCAAAAGCGATTTTGACCGGTTATGAGTTTTGACTGTGACATATACTATTGAAAAAATTACCCTCCTTCTGGGGCAGTTGGATAAAAACTACAGTAATTAACGTATTAGTTACTCTAAAGATATGGTAAGCAAGCGAGCCAAGAGCCAATGCAATTTTACACGTGGCAGAGCGACGCTGCAGTTATATAATATTATGGTTGTAGCAAGAACGGGTCGGCTCGACCGGGAAGGACCACGCTCTCACAGAATATCAGCGCACAATGGCAGCTTAAGCAGTCTACAAGGGTGACAATGCATCTGCATTTTTATTTTTAAATGAAGATAGATGAAATTGTATATGGGACGCAGTATCCACTTACTATCAGGTGGATGTGTTATCGTCTGTCAACCTTATACTGTTAAAACAAATAGTAATAACGGCGCTGGATAAAGTTACTTTAGAAATAACGTTGATGTGTTTGACAGAAGTAAACATAAAATCTTATACCAAAAGTAAACTTGTGATGACTGATAAACTAAAAAGCTTTGATATTTACGTATCAAGTAATATTTGCTCTAAATCGATTTTGTAATAGAATCCTAGAAATTTTACAAACTTATTCGACGAACATATTACGCAGACGGCATAAAAACAACATAAATATTTTTTTTAGTAAAACGTAATATTAAGTCTCAAAAGGTAATTATTAAAGTAATACGTAAACATGGAAATTCGTCGCACGTTGTTTTAGTAAAGTAAAGTAAAGCTACAGCCTATAATTTACGTCCCACAGCCGGGCCTCCTCATTTTTCTGAGTGTTTTAGGGCAAGGAAATGGTCGCCGCACTGCCCGGCTTCACATGTCTATAAATTTTTTTAATTTCTCAGATATGCAGGTTTCCTCACAATGCTTTCGTTCACCTCCGAGCACGCGGTAAATCAGCATTTAAGATTGCAATTAAAATAAAATCACCGCCGGCACCAATGAAATAGTTTCACAGTAGCCACCTTGACTACTGTGAAATTTGCAGCGAGCGCTTATTTCCAAGAACACTAGATGTGAAGCAATAATTACTATCTTTAAAAATCAATTTGATAAGATATATTGACAGGTGAAAACCGTAAGAGTAGAGTACCGTAATCCACTTAAAATTCGTTTAATATGACAACAAAATACACAGTCAACACAAAGCTGAAAGGAAGCAGGTTTCCTCATTTATTGAACTGAAGATCCCTCAGGATAACGTCGAGCAATCAAGCGGAAATAGAAAGTCAAGTGCGGAATGGCTTAGGTTCTTGAGAACAAATCCTCGTGTCGATCTCGTTCATGTACAGGGCTTCTAATAGAACAAGAACTTTTATCATTTTATTGTTATATAATTTATAAATAAGCTAATTATAGATTACAACATTTTTTTATGAATGAATTTCATTAAACGTGAAGCATAAAATTAAAGCAATGAAATTAGAATTTAATGAAAAAACAAAGTTTTTATTTATTTACATAATATATTCCATTAAATTTATATATATTTTTATTTTTTCCGCAATATTGTTGAAGTATACAGCTGTAGTAGCTCAGAGGATAAGCGCTTGCCTTAAAATTTTACAGCAGTTCTATACCCGCCGGTACCAACGAAATTGTTATTTGAAATTGTAAGTGCTGCTTTGCTACGTGCTAGGCGCGTTGAAAACATCAACTGAGATACTGTCTCTTTACTGTACAAAGTATATATTATTAAAAACAATACACAATAATTTTTATTCGTGCGCACATAAAAGCTCAATTGATATTTCAGGTGTGTGTAAAAATGTTTTATATTGCATTATCTAAGGGGAAAAAATAAGGTCGTGTGCTTGTACGGTAAAATGTATTTTTAGAAACGTTTCAGAAGTTCCTTTATGTCATATTTCATAAGGGCCTTAAAAGGAGACAACTCAACAAAAAAATTGCCGACAGCCTTCTGTTTTTATTATATTGTCGTGAGTGCTCGAGAGAATTTAGTATGTCATCAAAGGTGCGAAACGCCTGGTACTCTATGGCAATATCCCATATATTGCCATAGAGTACCAGGAGTAGGTCCCATAGAGTAGGACTATCAGTAGACTTTTAATAGGCAGTAATGAATAAATGTGTGAATGAAATGAACACAAATATCCATTTAAAGAGACTTTTAAGCACATAGATTTTTGAAGTGAAACTTCTTTCCGCGATTGAGAGTAAAATTTCAAATTAATATTTTTTTAGTGAATATAAGTTTTATATGAATATTTATTGATATATATAAATATAGTGATAAACTGAGAAATGAGGATATCAACAGTAGAAACAGAGTGACCGACATAGCCCAACGGATTAGTAAGCTGAAGTGGCAATGGGCTGGCCATATAGCTCGAAGAACCGACAACCGATACCATGACACGTGGTTTAGAAAATCTAATAAAATAAACGCAGTACTTGCAGATATAGCGCAAAAGATACGTTCGCGAACAAGAGGTCAAAAAGTGTTATCTAAAGTTTCGTTCAGGAAGAACTGTAAGCGTCCATTAAATGTCGCCCCATATCGTCACGACGCATATCAAGATGTGACGTCATATCATAACGCGAGCGGAAGGTTATCAGTAATTCCAGTGACCAGACTCGACCTACGTCTGACCCAATTATTTATCGACTGCGATGTACCTAAATCAATTCGACTCTTTGTTTGAGTTATCAATAAAAGAGATGATTTGTTTACTTTACGAAATTCTACCTTGACACTAATAAAAAATCATGGATCAAAGAAAATATTCGATTTTTCTAACACAGGCCATGCGTACGTACCTTACGTAATTATTTTGATGGACCAGTGTCAAACATTTGATGGGTTACCTGAAACAAAATAATTACGATTTTAATTTATAGCACATTTACAAAAATATAATGTTACCTATCTAATACAGCCTGTAAAAGTCCACTGTTGAACATAGGCCTCCTCCATTGATTGCCTTATTGGGGGGCTTTTGCCATAGTTGCCACGCTTGGCAGGCGAGTTGGCAGCCGCAGTTTTTTATGATTTTAGTTAGGAAGATGCTGCCGCCCATCTCCTGTTTCAGTTTCCCCCTGTCGCCTCTTACGACACCTACGGTACGATATGTGGTAGTGAATATTCTTACAACACCACTACACGGTTAATTTTATATATAAAAATAAAATTATTTAGAGTATAAACAAGAAAAAGGGTTTAATCCAATCTGAATTCAATTTCATTATTCAGTTTCGGCGTATATTGATTTTATCCAAAACCTCGCAGATTAATAGGGATTACGCAAGTTTTGATCTGTTACTTTATCCCCTGTTTGTAATACACAAATAGAATCAACTGAATTTATGTCGTTAATTATAGATAATCCGTTGATAACAATATTCCTTATATGCGTGATAGAGCCATGCTACAGCTATATTGTGGTTGTAGCACGAATGGGTCTGCTCGACCAGGGAAGGACCATGCTTTCACAGAATACCAGCGTAAAATAGAGCGTAGAGACCGGAGACCCTTTTTACTGAAAATGAGGCATTCCATCTCAGTCCTCAGGGGTGACAACACATATGCATTTTGGTTCCTACCCGAGGATAGATGTAGACGTCTATGGGCCACAGTATCCACTTACCATCAGGTAGACTCTGTGATCTAATGTCATCCTTATTTTAAAAAAATGCTATCAAATTTAGTATAACGTTGTGTATATACATACACAACGTAATACTAAATTTGAACGATTTGAAAACTTGAGACGATGAATGTTCAGTTTTTCTACATACTAAACTTGATGACTACCGAAAATTTATGCTACTGCTTCTTTAACACATCAAAAATAGAAATGTATACTCTATACATATTCATAGTCACTTTTCATACACTTTAAAAAGGTCTTATATAATATAAAATTTAAATGACTTAGTTAAGAAAAAATATTTATAGCAAAGAGCGCATAAAATATTTAGAAACTTCGAAAGCTAAAAGCCTTTTTAATGCACGGAAATAAATATTAGCTCCACTGGAGCCTTGGCGTTAGAATTTCGAAGTATTATACATTTAATAGAATCAATAAATCTAGTTCAAGTGGAAAACGCATGAAAGAAAACTTTCAAACCTAAACCTTCGGAAGTTAAATGAGCGAGTTATTTCCTTACATTCATTGATCATAGAACATTCAAGAATTGCTCTAAATCTTTTATTTTATTATTTATAACTGTACCTACACATATTATTAAAATTGAAAGGAGAAAGAGATTTATTACTGAGTAAATCCTAAAATTATTCATTCAGCCTATTGTACTGGTTGAAGCACTGTTGCACTTTAGCTTGAAGATCCGATAAACGATGGTGAAGAAAGGTTCTCAAGTGGCAGCCTCGTACCGGTAAGCGAAGTCTAGGGCGGCCCGTGGGAGACCGCCCTACACTTCGCTAGATGGAGTGACGACCTGGTAATACATGCAGGAAGTCGATGGATGCAGGTGGCTCTCGACCGTGGGGGAAGGCCTATGTTCAGCAGTGGACTTGTGAAGGTCTGTAATAATGATGATGAAGCACTGCTGACGAATTTTCGTTAGGAGTTCCAAAAACATTAAAACTGAAACTTTACTAGCAGATAGCCTAAAAATATTTTAGGAATATTATATTTTGCCAATGCTGCACAGTGGCAACAAAAAAAAAACCGCAAACACTAAGTGAGATTTTCATTCGCTATTTTTATTGTATGGTCTTGTCTCTAAAATAAAACTGAGTAATGAAAAATAAACGTAATTTTAAAATTGTGAAAGAAAAACATGTCAGCTTTGAATAACCTGGGTATAATAACCACACAAATATTTTATTGATATTTATTTGTTTTAAACATATCAGAGTTAAGCTAAGCCTATTAAGTTAAGTCATTAGTAATGTGCGGTGGCAAACGGCTATTGTCCGTTTTACTAATACTGCGTGATAGATTCAAGAACCGTCCATTCGAGTGTATTCGTCCAATCATATTGGATACATTTAATGTATTTCAAAGCCAGTCAAAGCCCAACAGAGCCATTCAAGCGTATCGGGTAGAATTCGATTCGTCTACTTTCTCCCGATGTTTGCATTCACGAGTCGGATTACTTTGTGCCGATTGAGCAAATGGTCAGCAATTTTTTGTTACTAAGTATTAAAAACAAATAAATTATTATATAAAAAAATAGAGAACATGACTGCAACGATCTAACGTAAAACTTTCACGTTACACTGTTACACTATTAATAATTTGCTAATTGTTATTATTATTATTATTTGGAAAATATACGCCAAATATATCTTACGATTATACGAGTACAGTCATTGTCAATTATGAGAAATCGATTGAGATGTCATTTTGTAAAAATCCAACGGTTAACTCTCTCAGTCTTTTTTTTTCAAATAAAGTACTTAGACTAATAACATACATACATATGTATGCATAGAGGGACCTACAATTCTACATAAATTGAGTCAATATACTTGTCTTCATACTTTTCTAATTTAATTTTCAAAAATAAGGCAAAAAGAGAAACGTATTTAAAGTTGTTAACATTCATTGATATAGATAATATATAGGTATAATCTACGAACCGGATTAATCAAAATCCTTAATTTTACGAAGTCATAGACTAAATTAATTTATTAACGTTATTTGTTTCGCTAATGGCACATCACTAGAGGTGTCTATGGAATGGAAAAACGGCAAAAACCTCGTAAAAGGTGAAAAGAATATAGCTATCTTGTTTTGTAGCACACAAAACGTAGACGTCGTAGATATTAAGTTCAACTTCAAGAATTTTGTTTTTATTTTAGGATTCCCTACCTGCTAGTAATTATTATATTACGAGCCATGGTAGCTCAGGGGATAAACGCTAGCTGTAAATTTCACAGTACGCGAGCAACCCGGGTTCGGTCCCCATCGGCACCAATCAAATTGTTAATTGCAATTTTAAATGCTGATTTACCACGTGCGCAGCGGTGAAGGAAAACATGCATGTCTAAAAAATAAGAAACAAAAAATATTTCGAAGACATGTAAGGTCGCCAACACGTATTGGAGCAGCGCGGCGGACATTTCCTTGCTCTAAAACCCTCTCAGAAATGAGAGGAGGCCTACGCTCAGGAGTGGGACGTATATAAGCTGTAACTTTAACTTTAACTTTAGTAATTACTCCGAGAGTAAGTGTAACAAACATGCACACAGTCTTCATGATGGTAAGTGAATGATGTGGCATATTAGACACTTACAAATGATATCAATTAGGTCAAAATGCGTTGTCATTCCTGAGGATTAAGATAGTACCTTCGTTACAAGTAAAAAATATCTCTGCTACTAATATGAAACACAACAGTATTATCCTGCTATATTATCCTGGTGTTCTTTAAAGCGTGGTTATTTCCCGAGCCGACCCATTTGTGCTGAAGTCATAATACGCTGCAAGCGTTGCTCTACCACGTAAAAAATTGAAAGTAAATACGGTACGGGTGGATTTAGAAACGGCCATACATAAATATTAGTTAAAAAAGAAATACCAGAAATTTCTCCTTTTGAGCTATGGGCACAGTCGAGCGGGTAATTTTTTTAGAAAATATACTGCGCTATGTAGTCGCCAAGTAATAGATAGCCAAGATTTGAAATTACGAGTATGCCAATGTACAATAAAAGTAAGTACCTTAAGCTTAAAACTTTCAGAGTTTAGACAAGAAGTCGTAAAAAGGTGTTATGGTACGACTATATTTATTTGTATTCCTTAAATTCATTAAATGAGTCCTTTTCAATTCAGCAAATATTTAATTAAACAACAAGGAATGTAATATTGAATAGGATTATCAATCAACTTGCTATTATAACACAGCGAGCAATCGCTGACCCGCTACGGCGGCGGTTGAACCCGTAACCCGTCACTTTACAGACAAACGCTCTCAATTATTGCACTTAATGAAACGTTAAAGCATTTATCGCTGTATTAAAATTAGACGCAGTTATACAATCTTATTGCGAAGTTTTTATCATCTCCGTTTTGTATGTTCGAAACGAACTCTAATACGTCTGATCTTTTGTCCTCTGATATTACACGTGTTTCGTATATTTTATCTTTTACGGAAATAAACTTCAATATCATTGTCAGTTTTTTATAAGTTCATTGGACGTAGGTCTTTCCAAGAATGCGCCAGCTGACATCCACTTTTTGTAACTCTACTTCTCATTATTTAAACCCCACATTAGGATTTTCCAGTTCCACTCCAGAATCGTGGAGGCCTTTCACATACATAAATTGCACATAGACAAATAATCAGAACCGAGAACAATTACTTGTAAGCCATATATACATTCTGTACTAAATATCGAATTTGTCAATAAAACAAAAATACAAATTATTCATCTAAATTTATTTTATCGCCTTCAGTAGGCCCCATCGCTTGCAATACAACATCTCCAACGTCACCCAGTCTTCCATACATTTTCATAGGCTATTTGCGGTATGGCCTTTAGCTCATTCAGCGAATTTTTGTTATGGCTTCTATCGACTCAAAACGTTTTCCTCGAAGTGGTAATTTTAACTTGGGAAATAAAAAGTCAGACGGAGCCATATCAGGTGAATACGGTGCTTGGTCGAGAACTTTTGTTGAATGTTTCGCTAAAAACTTTCACTATAATGGCTGTGTGATGGTGCATTATCATGGTGCAGCATCCATGAGTTGTAACAATCTGGACGTTTTCGGCGGATACTCTCACGCAAACTTCATGACGCCTAAATAATATTCTTTATTCACTGTTTCTCCCTTTGGAAGAATTCGGAGTGAACCACACCACGGTAGTCAAAAACTGTCAGCATCACCTTGATTTGGAGCGACTTTGCCGCGGTTTTTGGTTTCGCTCGTTTTCGAGACGCCATTCTGAAACTGTTGGCTTGTTTGCATGTCGTACTCATAAACCCATGTCGTCGCCAGTTATTATACGTTTCATAAAGGTCGGATCCGTAGAAGCTGGAAACCATGTCTTCAGCGACATGTTTTCGCTGCGCCTTGAACAAATTGAGCTTTTTGAACTAGTCGAGCGGCGACGCGTTTCATGCCTAAAATGTCAATGAGAATGTTGTGGACGGACTTAAAAGATATGTTCACCTCACTAGCCAACTCTCTCAGACTCATACGTCGATTTACACCAGCTTGATTTTGTCGATGTTTTCTTTGGTCGTAGCGGTTGAAGGTCTACCAGAACGAGGCAAGTCTACTACTACTTCTCGGCCTCTTTAAAAGCCTTATACCATCTAAGCCCTTGTTTTCGATACACGATTCATGTAGGTATTTCTAACATTTTAGTGATTCACCACATGAAATATCATTCGAAACACAAAAATTTAAGGCACACTTTGTTCAACAATATTTTCCATTGTAAAAATCGCCGATAACTCAAAACTATGACCAACAAAAGTGTAGTTTAAAACAAATTAAATGACAGATCCGCTCAAACTTTGCGCGCTAAATCAGTACAGTGCTACCAACATGCAGTAAAAATTAGAACGACCTCTTTACGCGGGTCTTTTTATTGACATATTCCGATACTTTTACACAGAGTTGTGAAACATAAGTTCCGTGCGGGATTCAAACCGCGGGCCCGCAGTGCGGTAGCCCAATAGCTTCTCTTTGCAATTTATGTACGTAAAACGCCTCTGCGATACAGTACATTACATTTATCATAGATTAAACACATCACGTAAATATAAACTTTATACTTAACTCTAACTTATTCAAAATAGATACATAAATTACATTTTAAAAGTAATACATATAACAATAATATGTTAGAATTCAAGTATGTCAGTGATCCCGATTGTCTACGTCCAGTAGAGCAGGTCACGTACTTCGTACCGAAATTTATCATGCAAAAAGGTCATGGACTTGCAATAAAGATATACCCAATTTGGGATAAAAAATTTGTTGAAACAAAATCAAAGGTATAGATAGGTTTTTTTACTTTTTTGTTAATTTTATCTCTCCATGTTCTAGCATGTTTATGCACGTGTTGTTGCATTAGTAGGATTAAAGTTATCCATGAAATAAATTATAACTGAATATAAAAGTAATACAATTGAACTATTTTATTCATACGTCCTTTCAACCACTGAAATTTTAAATATGTTTGTGTTGTATTTTATCCTAATGAATAACCTGATATTTGAAAATAGGCCCTAAGAAAAATAGGGTTAGCGGTAAATATAGAATATTACGAAATAATAACTTTGAATTGACAAAAGTACTACTCGATTATGTTCCTAAAAGGTTTTAATTATAATAAACTGTACTCATTCTTCTTTTATTCTTTAAAATATTTCTTAATTTACTGCTTGACTTGAGGGATTTGTCCGATACTCACCACGCTGTGCATTGATGATAAACTTACTAACTTACTACAAAGCGTGGATTATAGATAGTCGCGGGTTTATAGAAGAGTTTCTGTCACAAAAGAAGTATCTTAACAGCGGCACCACAGTCTAAACGAAATTTGACATTTGCTGTTAAATTAAATACTCATTTTAGTACGCATATTTTCTAAGAGACTTCTTTATTGAAATAGACTAGTTTAAACCTGCGAATAATAAATAACTATTCTTTGTAATAAGGTACGAATGGTATCAATATATATATATATATAAATTTTTATATAGTAGATCTAGGTTTTCATAGTATTTATGTATTCAAATTAGTTTATTATTGTTGAAAAGTTTACTTTTCTTTACTTATGGACCTCAACTTAAAAATAATAATTAGAAAATGTCAAACCCAAGCATATATATATAATATATATATATTTCCGCCACCAGCTTTTAGATTTGGGTTTGACATTTTCTAATTATTATTTTTAAGTTGAGGTCCATAAGTAAAGAAAAGTAAACTTTTCAACAATAATAAACTAATTTGAATACATAAATACTATGAAAACCTAGATCTAATATATAAAAATTAATTATTGTTTGTTCGTATTTTATGCACTGCTATACCGTTCATTAGATTGCGGTAAAACTTTGTCAACAACATATCGCATGCACTTCCGTGAAGGTCAAAGGCATAGTACAATTAACTTACACTAAGTGGCGCACGTACCGTATAGGCATCATTCAACTTCAATGAATATTTTATCATTCCCAATTTAAACAGTATTACCATTCAAAATTTAAAACGATATTTCCGCAATCATTTCTTCAGCGACAGCAACGCGCCGGGTACCAGCTAGTTTTTAATAAAATTTTAATAATTGTACTAGTAGAATATAGAATCGTGTGCAAATTATGTAATTATTAGTGAGTGACCTCTATTAAGACTTAACGTACAGTTCGAAATGCTATTACAGTAACAGTTTACATCGAAATAAAACGCAAAAGATAAAAAGCTTTATCACTGAATTCTCCCCTACTTTATTCCATATAACCTTTTGCCTTATTTTGTACATCGTAAGTATTACATTCGTATTTAACACACAAAGACCCACGTAAGAAGATCATAATAGTGCCTTAGAGAATTCTGTCCTTTCTATTTTTACAACCCTTCTTACTTATATTTTGAAGAAAATAAGATTACTATTATGAAATTGTTAGTTGTTATCTAATTTTACTTCAATGTGAGGACATATTATTTTCCTAAAAAAAGAGATTTTAAATCAGGATGTAATTGAATTGATTGCAATTTTTTTTCGTATTTTCCTTATATTATATATGTACATATATAAAAGAAATCTTCTGACAAATATTTTGTAAGCTATGCTTTGATATTTCTACATATAAGAGAAATAGTTTATATATAACATAACAGTAGTAGTACATCACATATACCTATAGTGTACGAGGGTGACACTGAAAGTTCTTAGAAAATCAAAAACTGAACAAACTACCAAGTTATTAGTTTTATTATATCTTTTCAAAATAGTGTCCATTTACATCAATACATCGCTGCATCCGATGAAGACTCTTTCTCTTTCACTCTTTTGTCAGTCTCTATCATACGCCGCACAACACTGATGTTATCTTCAGTCGTCGCCGTAGAAGGCCGTCCCTCACGCAGATCATCGGTGAGATTAGTGCGACCATTAAACCAGTTGTAAACAGTGGCACGAGATGGGGCTTCATCGTGAAAGGCCAATCGAAGTCTATCATAACTTTCTTGTTGACTTAAAAGACATCGAAAGTCATAAAACGAAAATTTTCTCGCGTTAAATTCATGCTGACGTGACACAGACAATTTTCAATTTGCCGCCAAATCGTAAACAAATGACAAATTAATAAAATACATACACAATAATATTGGCAAAGAGTTCCATTTTCAAAATTTTAACTTATTTTTTTATTATATCGTTTACAAGTGGCCATTTCTAAAAACTTTCAGTGTCGCCCTCGTACATGCCATACCTACGCTCGTAGTTGTTGACCTAGGAAAAATTGTCTGACCAAGAAAAACCAACTTAGACCGAGTGGTCAATCGTCGGTTCCAACACAACTAGTTTGCGTCCGGGAGATTACGACACATCTTCTCTTCACGTATACCTAAAAAGATAAAAACTTAAAATCAAAATTGTACAACCAGTGTGTTTTTACAGTGATGACATTTGGATTCAGTCTTTCACTGCTGGTCAAGGCCGTTCAGCAAACTATGGATGGATCAGTTATCTGAAGTAGTAATAATAGGCCAGCCATATAAAACAAAGAACTAACAAAAGATGGGAAAGAAAGGTCTCGAGTTGCCTCGCACAGGCAAGCGAATTGTAGGGCGGCACCAGATGGAGTGACCACTTGGTAACAGAAGTTTGATGGATGCAGATGGTTCAGGAATATACTTTGTGGCATTCCTTGAGGGAGGCATATGCTTAGCAGTGTATTTGTGATAGTACTAAAAATGTATAACGTACGATACACTTAGTATAAAATTATACGTAAAGCTTAAAAATTCAGCAGACCGTTTGAGATGATTTTCATCTTACTGCTAACTCGATTGCTCCACGCGGTTCTCGACTTTCCGACGCAGTACCTGATAGCCCTCGCGTTGAATTATTTATTTTGAATTTTCCGTGATGCGTTTGAAATTGAGTTGAGTTGCAAAAGTAAAAAATCACATTATATTTAAAAAAAATTTGAAGAGCACATTAACATTTATACCTAGATATTATTATTACCACAATAATAATATCTCGATTATAATAAACACACGGCAAAGCGTGTCAGCCGTGTCCGGAAAAGAAAAACAGTCGAATTGAGAACATCCTCCTTTTTTGAAGTCGGCTAAAAAGAAAAGGGCGACAGTCTGTAAATTCACACCAACCATTTTGAGCTACTTTCGACTTATACCAATGGATGAATCAAAAACTATTCGAACTACACACTTGATATTTTAAATGTCTAAATTAAATGGCTAATAATTTAAATTTATAAAATGACATTCTAAAAAAACATGCTTAATAATTCATAATCCTAAATAATACATAAACAAGCCTTTAATATTTCTGGAGCTATTATGATTTTAAGAGTGCCATTTTCATCACTAACTGACTCACTTACTTATTAAAACCAGACTAATACTAGATGACCTAGAAACTTGATTGGCATTAAAAATTATCGATATATGGCGTCGATAAAGTTATTGGTGTGGTTAGCTTCATCATTATACTTGAAATTAACGGCACCAAATATTAATTTTCTTATAACAAAAATTAAAAAGAAAACCGTGAAGTAAACGTAAGAAAAAACGTTGAAGGTCATGTATTAATTTAAATTCATAAAAGATAAAACTTTTCAATAATTAATGATATATCTACCAAAACATAAATGAGAAAATGGCCTCTTGATGAGATGTAGTCGTCTATAGGCCACAGCACCCCTTGACAACAAGTTGTGCACTGTGTGCTCGTTAAGTGTAGTGATTTATATCCCAACAAAGACATAATGTGAAAAGAGGGTCAAGTTCGGTACAAACAACGTTCGGGGTTTGTCAGCTTCGACGATAAAAGAGTTGAGATCTAAACAGGTGCCCAGCTTTATAGCATTTCCTTGCCTTAATCCATTTAAAATATTAAACATTCCTATAACTATCGTTTCCACCGAACCCGGCTCCTTTTTTCCATTTCGTTTTTGGTGGAATAAATAAATATAATCAAGAAACAATACCTACCCTTTGTAAATATTGCCTTATTCTTAATATAAAATAAATAATATTTCGCTATTACAATAACCCGACATTAAAATATCGGTCGGAAGCAAATTTGGTAGATTGAGAGCATAAGATCGTCGCATCTGATGTCTTATTTCCTGTAAACACTTTCAGCTTGCAAGATAGCACTAAGTCTCGCGGAAAGAATAGCGGAAAGGACAGCCCACAGACAGGAAATTATCTGTCGACCTATTTCACTATTGGCACGCCATTTAATTTCAACAACGCAATAAAATACGACTAAGTTGTTTGTTATTTTTATTAATTGATAATACTGTTTTAATAGACGCCTATTCAATACAAGTAAGAAGTAATTCATGTTTAACAATTTCATTGCTAGAGCAAGTTTATAAGGCGTTTGTCTACATACGTTATATTATAATCCTCCGAAGTTTTATTAACTTTACATAAATGTATAAAAAGTTTATGGAGACTTTTTAATTTCATATCACACGCACGTATGAGTAATTGGTTTTTGATTTGAATCTCTCAAACAATATTTTAACTATCGAACAGTAGCAGACAGCACTTATTTCAAGTAAACATTAATTGACAGCCGACAGTACTTATTTCAAGTAAATATAACATTGTTTTTATTTTGAGGCATGTTAGGAACAATGTATAGCAGTTATGAAACAAAGGGCGTGTATATCCAAATAACCACTGTAGGAACGATTCAAAGTCATATGAACTTCATACACAGGAGTTCATAAGTTGTTGGTAACAAACTTGCAAACTTCTAGAGATATAGACTATTGTTCTCACAACATTGATGACAGGTGCAAAATCTTAATGTCTTAATAAAGTATGATAAAGCTCAGCTCCCGTAGATTGCCTCATTAGGCGGATATTTGCCATAGTTGTCACACTTGACAGGCGGGTTGGCAACTTCATTTTATACTTTCTAGTTATTAGGAAGGCGCTTAAACCCATCTTCTGGTTAGTTTCCCACTGTCGCCTCTTACGACACCAACGGAACGATGTAGGGTAGTGATATTCTTACACCAAGTATACAACTGTGAGACTTTAAGATACTATAATAAGCTTATTTTGCGTAGATCGGACCAAAAATAAATAATTTTAATCTGAGGGAAGCCGTGGTTAACTATGACATTGGGACGTTGAACACCTTAGTCACTCCCTTCCCCCCGTGACCATGGGTGCTGTAAAGTAATCGAAACGTCGTGATTTTAAAATAAGATAATATACGCGAAAAAATCCGTAATACTTACTGTTATTTAAATGCGTAGTGTTCGCGTAAATATAAGAATTCAATACATAATATTGTTTAACCAATTTTTAAACATAAGTATTTTTTAAATATTTTTTCTGATCATTTATTTTAAGCAGCAATTTTTTTTATTATGTTCTTCAGTACCATTTTGCAGACTACATAACTCGAATACACGAACAACCTTTTCTTCAGTATGCGCGATAAAATCCGTAAAACTGAGTTTAATTTAAACAATGTTATATCCTTAGCATGGTAACACTTTATAAGTGTATAAGTTTAGAAGTTTAGCAATACTTTGGTGATAAAATGTTATCTAACAAATGTTTCACATCATTTAATAACTGCTGTGTAAGAGTATAATTAGAAATGATGTGACATATTAGTGCTTGATAGACTGCTCTAATATGAATCCACGTCTAATCAAAGAGAATGTACAACGTATTTTCGTCATATTAGCTGTTAGCTTCCAGTTGATAAAGTAATATCCAATTTCCAATTTTATTTTCATATTGTAAAAGAATACTCGTATTTACTTTATGATTTGATTTAAATCAATAGCCCAAGAATTTAATTGACTGTTCTTTTTTATAGATGTTTATTAAACTTAGTAATCTTTTGAACATTTTAATGTTTAATTTTTTTTAATATAGAGACATAAACTTAATAATCACAAAATAGTTAATAATTGTATATAAAACATAAACTTAAAAACCACATGAATGTAAATATAAATCATCGTCATCATCATTACAGCCCTTCACAAGTCCACTGAACATATGCCTCCCCCAAAGAATGTCACAAAGCACGGTCCTGAGCCACCTGCATCCATCGACTTCCCGCATGTCTTACCAGGTCGTCAATATAAATAATTGTAATAAACTGTAAATAAAATATTATGTGCCTTTATACCAAATTTGAACAAAATGCTTTTCGTATGAAGTTTTACTCGTATATGTGATGATGATGACGTACTAAATATGTATATTTACTTTCACCATACCTATTACATTTACTCCAAATACAGAAACAAAATATAAATACGAACGTTTACTTTTGTCGTCATGGTCGTCATGGTAAGCTTTTTATGCGCCTTTTCTACTAAAGAAACCATTATAAGCGAAAAATAACGTCTAAACTTAATTTCTTCATGACACCTAATTTCTGAAAACCACAAGTGTTCTTGGCTTTGAGCGACAATAAAAATATTACTAAGTATAAGTAAAATAATACTAAGTTTAATCAACATTAACTTAAAATGTCAAAGATTTATTGGAATTTATTCGAAATTAATATTACATAATATTAAAAGAGTCGTGTTAGTTTCCTATTCTTTTTATTTTTTACTTAGGGCTAAATCCTTTTTATTTTTATTTGACTTTGGCGTATTAATATATTTTTGAGAAAAAAAGGCTTTTATAAATTTAAAAACTAAACGTAAAGATCGGCGTCATATTAGATCGTTAACCTCGTTACTAATGAAATTGCCGTTTAATATGGATAATTTATTATTATTATTATACATTGATTATTATTTTTATAATTTTTTTAATTTTTAATTTAATTAATCGAAGTATAGACCATTATTGTGTCGATTTTTATTGATGACTGTGTTACAGAAATCCTAGAAGTGGGAAGAATAGATTAATTATATAAGGTTGTTTTTATCGACTTGCTTTTTTTTGTAATTTTCAAATACCGAAAAAAAATGCAAATCAAGTTCTGTCAAGAACGCTGGATTGATCTGCGTCTGTCATCAGTCATCAGTCAGTGAATCCAGTCGAAGCTCGTACTCGTAGGTGCCATATGAATGATCCTTTAACAGTAAACTCTCGACAAAGATATGTTTGAGTTTGTTCAGAAGAGAAAGAGGGCTCTAAAGCCACTGTAATTTGATTGCAGTACAAGTTCTTTATCAACTAACCGTGTCTTGTTAGTTACTCTAATTTACTTCATATTTCTCCTCAACAACGCTCGTTCATTCAGTGCACAACGAACTGTCTCAAAGTTATACAATAAAACCCATTGCATTCTTCATCATTGTCATCATTACACTCTTTCACAAATTCACTGCTAAACGTAAGTCACACAAGCCCATAAAGGACTGCCATGCATCCATCAACCTTCTGCATGTCTTACCAGCTCGTCACACTCTGTCTAGGAGTGAGCAGAATATAGTGTAAATAATGACGAATTAAAAGTTTTAGTATAAGGAACTTCATCTAAAACTACAGCAGGATTTACGTTTAACGTTATATGGCATGTGTGATAGAGCCATGTTGCAGCTATATTACAAAGGTTGTAGCACGAATAGGCTGGTTCGCCCGGGGTTGAACCACGCTCTCACAGAATACAAGCGTAAAATAGCAGCTCAATGCTGCTGTGTTGTGAGTGTAGAGAACCGGATACCCTATTTACTGGATACGAGGCATTCCATCTTAGTCCTCAGGGGTGGCAACGCATCTGCATTTTGATTCTTAATTGGGGTTAGATGTAGATTTATATGGGCCTCAGCATCCACTTACCATCAGGTTGGCTATGTAAGAACAAAGGTTGGTTACAAAGGTTGTAGCACGAATAGGGCGGTTAGCCCAGGGTTGGACCACGCTCTTTTTTTTTAACTTATTATAAGCCAGTGCTTGACCACAATCCCACCTGGTGGTAAGTGGTGATGCAGCCTTAGATGGTAAATCGCACTGTCTCAGCGTAACAAAAGCCTATTCACTCTTGCCTTGAAGACGCCCAGATTGTATTCGGACGGAAAGATAGACGCCGGAAAATTATTCCACTCCTTTGCCTTACGCATTAAAAAAGATGAAGCAAACCGTTTGGTTCTAATGCGTGGAATATCGACAACAAAGGTGTGAAGACCCGCCGACCGCCTGGTTGTCCGATGGTGGAAAGGAGAGGGAGGAATTAAAGCGTGTAATTCCTGAGCACACTCACCGAAATGCAAGCTATAGAATACCGAGAGACTGGCTACTCTGCGCCTGTGCTCGAGGCTGACAAGATTGGTTTCAACCAAATCAAGGTCACCAATGAGCCTCTTAGCACGTCTCTCCACTGAGACAAACGCTGCCAGGTGGAATTTTGCAGCACCAGCCCATATGTGACAGCAGTACTCCATGCACGACCAGACTTGCGCTTTATATAAGGTAAGAAGCTGCTCCGGCGTGAAGTACCGCCGCACCCCTGCAAGGACACCAAGTTTCCTTGCGGCTGCTTTGGCTCTGGACTCAATGATCCGCCCATAGTTGAGGTTCGGAGAAAACCCCTAACAACTGAAGGCGGTCAGTGTACTCCAAGGAAACATTCCGGATCGTAGGGACCAAGGTGAGCGGGCTCCTTTTAGCTGTGAAAAGATACGCTTGTGTTTTGGAGGCGTTAAATCTCACGAGATTGGCATCGCCCCATTCGGAGACTGCCTGTAGTGTGAGACTCACACGCTCAACCATAGCCTCTCTTTCTGACTGGATTTGATCTCGACTGGCTCGGGCACTAGGTTGGTATCTCTCCATAACTGTGCTGCCGTATGCATACCCATAGATACCGGGAATGAGCAGATCATTTATATGCAGCAGGAAGAGAGTTGCGGAGAGAACGGACCCCCGAGGAACACCGGCGTTAGTCGCCACAGCATCGGATGAGCAGCCATCGACGACGACCCGGAGAGACCGTTCACTCAGAAAGTCCTTCACGCAGGCAATCAGGCCAGGAGATAAGCAATACGCTGAAAGCTTGCCCAATAGACTAGCGTGCCAAACTCTGTCAAAGGCCTTCGAAACATCGAGGGAAACAGCAAGTGCTTCACCACTGTTCTCGAGGGCTTCGCCCCATATGTGAGTGGCATACGCTGTAAGGTCCCCAGTTGATCGATTTCGGCGAAACCCGTACTGGCGATCACTGAGGAGATAATTTTGCTCTAGGTATGCCATGAGGTGGGCGTTCAATATACGCTCCATAATCTTGCAGAGTATGGAGGTAATTGAAATTGGCTGATAGTTGGCAGGGTCAGTACGGCTACCTTTTTTACTTACCTTTTTGTACATTGGCCAGCTTCCAAGATTTAGAATCCAGAAGCTCTCACAGAATACCAGCGTAAAACAGCTGCTCAATGCTGCTGTGTTGTGAGTGTAAAGAACTGGAAACCCTATTTTCTGGATAGTAGGCATTCCATCTTAATCCTCAGGGGTGGCAACGCATCTGCATTTTGATTCTTAATCGAGGATACATGTAGATTTCTATGGGCCTCAGCATCCACTTACCATCAGGTCGGCTATGATTCTAATCATTTTAAGACTATATTTTTTTCAGTTTAGTCTTATTAATATAAATTACTAAGCGCAGTCTTGATCTATTTTGGAAAAACAATCTAAACAAACCAATTTTCTGGCTTACACAATCTTCAGTACAACTTACTTTGTATGGAAAACTTTCTCCCCATTTAGCACATCTTCTCGCAAAATTACAACAACGATATGGCCTTTGTTTCGCTGAAAGTTGTTAGCTATAGCTGATGCGAAATAAGTAACAATGCGAAGTAGAGTTTTAAACTACAATATGAACGATTATAAGTATGTAATTTATAACACATAATGTTACAGTAACATAGTTTAACATAAGAAAAAATCGGGATCATATGATTTGATATTGAAGATTTCTGATTAATTTACAAGAGGTATATTTATACATATAAATAAAATTGAAGTGTCTGCCTGTAATATCGAAATAACTGCCTTATATGTATAACCATTTTTTTTTAAATCTCCGTCTGGCTGGGCTAATGTTCGCAATGGCTGAACCGATTGTAATGAAACTTCATGAACGGATAAAGAGCAATGCCAGGAGTGATGTAAGCTATATAATAGTACCGAAAATTTTTGATAATACGAGTAAAAAAACACAAAAATTGTCGCCATTACATCATCGATTAGTAATCATAGGCCTATGAAAGATGTTATGACGTTTCTGTGGTGACGATTGGGTCGATATTAGCCGCCTTATTACAAAGAGTAGTTTATTTAGTTTCAGCTTTAAACTAGAGTCCTGTGAAAAATATGCGAACCAAACAGTGACGTTTGGAATTTTACGGCAATTGACAAATTTTGCTAAGACTGGCGCCGTGACCAAGGGACTTCTGTAGTTAGAAAGATTCTTCTTGAGCCATAGTTTAAGCCCAATGCTATAATTATACCACGTTTTGTAATAAGACGATAGAAGTTAGGCTAGCAAAAAGTACCTAAAAACGAGCCAAATAGATATAATGCAATGTATACACTGAATCTTCTCATTTATATTATGGGTTGTTAATAATAACGAAATACTAATATTTTTGATCTTAAAATCTACAACTTCTATACTATACTTCAACTTCGCTTGCGTGGAAGCTGAGACTCCTTCATGTTCATTTCCCTGCGGTAACTTTGATTATTCTTCTGACGAAAAGTATCCCATGTGTCAATTCAGCACAGGATTGTTAGTGTGTGTGAGTGGCAAAGATCCAAACATATTTATAAACCGTTACCGTTACAGCCTACTAAAGTCCACTGCTGAACATAGGCCTCCCCCATAGATTGCCTCCTTGGGGGGGTATTTGCCATAGTTGCCACGCTTGGCAAGCGGGTTTGCAACCGCTGTTTTTTTTTTAGCCGTTATTAGGGAGACGCTGTTGCCCATCTCCTGATGATCTCCTGATTGTTTCCCTCTGTCGCCTCTTAACTCACGGGATGGGATAGTGGATATTCTTACACCGAAACTACACGGTTCTAAACCATTACACAAAATAAGAATGAAAATGGAGAATAAAACATGAATTGCTTTGTAGGTACGTATATAAGAATCTGTCAATTTATCTCGTTACGTATCAAGTAGAAACGTTTTTGTTATCGTTTGATAGATACCAAAAACATTATTTTAAATGAGTTCGACCGAAAATACCTAAATCGGTGACAGGGAAAAAAGGTGAGAGACATCTCGTGATGCGTGTTCCATTGTACTTGTCATGTGTGACCGGATTTACTTGTTGAAAATAAATGTTTCACGAATGTTTCACCACCCTTCATTTTCGCTCACCTCAATTGCAAAAGTAAGTCGAGTGTGTTGTACTGTGGATAAGCTGTCACGACGCTTTAAAATAATATTACAGTTATGAAGTAAATTTAAATATCTATCACTATACATATACCACTAAAAATATATATATTTAAGTAATCAGTTTCTTTAAACCAAAAATAATAATCAATTATCAGTCAATAAAATATAACATAGTCTACATACGCAAGGTAGGTTGACCGATATTGACATATTAATAAATCTTGATGTATACAAATTGCTATGGTCGGCGATTTTGTGTGTTAATAAAAAATATTGTCATGAGGTTATTTTGTCAGAGAATGCATTTATTTATTATTGTTCATATATATTGAGTCGTGGAAGCTTAAAGTTTCGATTTCAATTGCTGCCGCACCGTCATGAATGAAATTGTTAATAACAATTTTAAGTGCTGATTCACCACGGGGTTGGCGAAAAAAAGTGGAGGAAAACTTCCTCTGCCTACATTGAAACATATGACAGCTGTTATATTTTTACATCAAATAATCAACAAAATATCTGTTACTTAAATTGATAAGAAAAAACGAAAAAAATTTAACTCAACTAATTTTCTTCCATATGAGCCTTCAACCACAGAATAAATAATAGTACTTCAACATAAATAAACAAAAAATTTTCAGTGAATTATTATACAAGGAACTCGAAAAATATTGCATGCCTACACATTAACTGGGTCACTTTGACAGTCTTAGGGTACGACATTTATGAGCTTAATGTAATATATCGTATATTACATCTTTGTGATGTCATGCGTAATAGAAGGTCTCAAAAGCAAATATAATTTCATTTTCGCTAAAAATAGTAATGAAGTCTATGTCATACCATTGGTTCATTTACAAGTTTCGTGATATTTACAAAGTACCTAAATCTCAAATATTATAAAGACTATATGAATGTTTTCGTGCTATAAAAAATGAAAAATATGCATGAGTATTTTCAGGGTACGCGACATTCTTTTTTTTTGTAAAATTGAAGTGACAAATGAACCAACAGACCACCTGATGGTAAGAGCCTACTGTAGCCCATGGACACCTGCAACCATCTTCAAACAAAGAAGGCTACACTATGTGTTGTCACCTCTAAGGACTAATATGGAATGCCTTAATATGCTCCTTATGCCCTTCAGACCGAAACACAGTGGTACAAGCATTGTTATTTGGCGCAGAAAAAGGTTAAATGATGGTTCCTACCTAGACAGGGTCCGAGGCAAAAAAGGAATACTACCTAGTAGCGGAAGAGCTCTAGTATAGCAAATCCGAAAGTAATAGGTCTTTACCTATGAAATTGCCGTTCTGCAGTACTGGCCATTTCAAATCAAAAGTGGTAAAATTAATGTTTTTTTTACAACCGTCTTCAATATAAATAAAATGAGAACATCATCAATGTAGTCGAAGTCAATTAAATATGCATTATTAAGGATAACTCAAAAACTACTGATCAGATCTTGATCTAATTTATATGGGACCACATGAGAAGCGCCAGCTAAAAAAGAATCATCAAAATCGGTTCACCTAGAAAAAACTTCTGAAAATTTTCGTACTTTCGCAGTCTGTTCATGATCTGTGAAAGTACGAAAATGTTCAGATACTTATGTACTTAATATACTAAAACAATAAAGGCAGTACAGGTATAAACAATTTAAGTGATAAGTATAAGATAATACAGTTTCTTGTTTAACAAATAAACCTAATTTGTGCATGAAAGCTTGATAACAGTTTGCAGTGATAGCAACTGACGAAGAGTTTACTTTAAAGCTTAATGTGGTTAATTTTTTATAAGAATTTACCTTGTTATTTTCTAGTTTTCATTTATTGACTAAAAAACTCGAACATGATTCTTTTAACTTAATTCACAATTTCATACGTGGCATAGCCACGCTGCCGCTATATACAGGGTTATTTTTCAAAGAGTAGCTAAATTTTAAACTTAAGTTCAAATATATAATTAAGGATATACCGTTATTGCAGTTTTTGAAAATAAGAGTAATTAAGGCTTCTACTTTTATTTCAAATTATCTCAATTTGAATATGATTTATGGACAACAACTACGCCTACACGCGCTCCTCTGTGTGCGATTCAATTCCCAACGCATTTGCAAACCGATCGACCCTTACGAATGTGTGCGTGCGCAATAATCAGTTAAAATAATGCAGTACCATGCATTTTGAATTTAAAAGATAAAAAGGACAAAATGTTTGAAATTTTTTTAAATTAATTTTTCTTCACCATTTGCCTATTTTACTAATTCTGAACCTTCTCTGCAAATTTGGCTGGTTATTGCAAAATAACCCTGTATAGGTCGGCTCGCCTTGGGGACGGTCACTCTAACAGAAATAAAGCCGAGTTGCAAATTATGGTTACTTTAATGAATTGGTCATTAAAAGAAAGGGGTATGAAAGTGAACGTAAGTAAGACGAAAGTGATGGTTTTTGAAAGAGAAGAAAGTAAAACGTTATGTGAAATAAGAATAGAAGGGGAGTTGATTGAGCAAGTGGATGAGTTACAAAGAGAGTAATAAACATATTTAGGATGTTTATTTAGCAGGGATGGTAGACATGATAAGGATTATAGAACGACGAGTGAACGCAGGAAATAGAGTGGACTACACGCTATTATGAAGAGTCAGAATGTGTCAAAAAAGGCACGTATGGCAATTCATAATGCTGTGTTAGTTCCACTTTAATGTATGGTAGTGAAAGTTGGGTCTGGCAGAAGAAGCATGAGAGTAGAATAAATGCTGTAGAAATGCGGTCATTAAGGAGTATGCTAGGGCTGAATCTGAATGACAGGGTGATAAATAGTGTGATAAGAGAAAAGTGTGGTTTGCAAGATGACGTTGTGACCAGGATTAAGAAAGGAATGCTTCGGTGGTTTGGTCATGTAGAAAGAATGAACGAGGAAAGAGTGACAAAGCAAATTTATGTTGCAGAAGCGAACGGCAGAGTCGGGAAGGGACGCCCTAGACGAAGGTTTATCGACCAAATTGGCGTTATATTGAAAAAAAACCAGATTAGGAGTACCCTTAACCGACGAGCGTGTATGCGTAGATATATGGATGTAAAAGAGGCGAGAGATGTGTGCCAGGATCGTGCCAAATGGAAGTCCGTAGTTTCTGCCTACCCCTCTAGGTGACAGGCGTGAGTGAGTAAGGTATGTATGTATGTATATATATATATATATATATATATATATATATATACACACACCTTAAAATGTTATATACTGCGCGCTTGTTAAAACTTTATCTTACGATGATTTATTGTTTCACCTTAGAAATATATTTCCCTATTTCATTCCGAAACTAGGTACAACAAACGAAAATATAATCTTTCCGCCGGATTATTTTGGAGTGACAAGATACTGCTAAGTTTCGATTCGATACTCTAGAGACTTGTACTGCCGTGTCTCGAAATAATTTATGAGAGTGCCAAAACATTCACGAATATTCTATTTGAAACTATATAAATTATTTTGTACGGTAAGATAGTAATACTCTTTAAATTTTCACTTACATTTAAATTCAAGTCTGAAACGAGGTCAAAATCTCTTTACTAAAGTTATTATTATTAAGGCATTGAAAAAAATTTAATATGAATCTGAAGTACTTAAGCCTTCAACGAAAACAAAAGAGAATAACTTATAGAATCAAAAGCAAATAACTTTTACATAAATATTTTATTTTGTAAATGTGTTTTCGTTTGAATAAAAATAAACTCTTGGGAATAACCACAAATGTTAATCGTACCTGTATACGACGAGGTACGTGAATGCAGGAAGCAGGTATAAAGCAGTGTTTGCGACGTGTTCCGCACCTCGCGAGACCATTATAACGACCAAATAAAACTAGTTTACAGAGGACACCGGGGACCCTGGCTTACCAACTTTATCTATGAATTCGCAGCCATGTTGTGAAAATGTTGTAAGTTCGCATTTAAAAATAAACTCCCGTGTTTTCTCTTCATGCATGTTTAAGTCAGATGTTATGTGTGCGGAAATAGAAGTAAAAAAAGGGTCTTATGAATTGATAATATTTTTTAGAATGTAAAGAAAATTATCAATATTTATTAGAATACTGTCTTGATACCATAACTTTCTCCATTTATTCATACGTTTAGGTTACAAATTTGTTGGTAATATTAATATTAGTCGTGGTCGTATGTCCGCCGCATATCAGATAAACTGTGAACCAAAAAGTGTCTCAAAGGTATTCCACAAGGCGTGAAACTGCAGCGTGGTCGGTCTAGATTAAGTGAAAAGACGAGCTAGACTAATACGAGAAGTAATCACAAGCTTAAGCAATAAACCGAACTCGATGACGGGAAGGAAGAAAGGCCTTTGCTTGGTAGTGGGTCAGTGCAGGCTAATATAAATATATAAAAATAAATCCCACTTGATGACTAATGGAAATACTTTTTTAAAATTATCTTTTTAATTTAACGCGCTTTTAATAGCTTTTTTCCGTACTTTCAGCAAACTAGGTGCTTATTAGTTAATAAGTTTATAAAGGAAAAATCACCCACTACACGGTAAGTAGGTGCAGAGCTCATGTCAGTGTTTTAATTTTTTATAAAATAAATACATTTGTTTGCTTTAAAAACACTATTTTAACTAGTTTTAAATAAATCTCATATCATCTTGTTGAGAGTATATGAACGAAACAATTTTTTTTATGTTCATGCTATAACGTTTGTGCATCCGCATTCAAATAATCTACAGATTTAGACAAAAGTTTGTTTAGCCGTTGCGAGTTCGCTTAGAGCGTGGTCAAATTAATTTAACCAAACTATTAGCTAGTAATTATTAGATAGTAGTTTTCTATTAAAACGCTAGTTTGGTTAATGTGCATATTCATATACGTTTGCGTTCAACAAATGTTATATTCCTGAAAGTAAAGAAGAATAAAAAAAATCCAGCAGTTGCGCAACTTTCTTGTTTATATATAAACGTTACAAGCGGTGAATGCCCGATTGCAAAAGTAAAAAGTATAGCTAAAAGTAAAACTTATAAGCTTAATGTCTAAAGATATCAAATTAAAAGTTAAATGTTAAGTACTTAGGCAATACCTTCTAATTAACTATAAGTCGACCGCATGCCAAAATAGCTTGAGTAAGTGGCATCCCTGGATTTAAATTTTAACTTCTGCCCAAAAAAATACAAGACGTTATTATGTGGTTTTGGACGGTCATTTGTCGCCGTGTTAACTGACTTAAACATGCACTTCACCGCAAATGGCAATATCCCACATCTAAGCACTCGAAAATACCTGCCCTTTCGGTCCTTAACCGTGGATTGGTTTTAAGGTTCCGCCGTCGACCACACTTATGCCAGAGAAGTTTGGCCCTGTCTTTGCGGCTTCACCCCGCTGAGCCAAGTTCAAAGAGAATAGGGAGAGTGGTGCATCTGGCATAAACAGGGTAGAACCGCAATCTATTAGAGGACATAAGATCTTTTTAGTATTTTCTATAGACGGCTCTTATGACAACTACGTGATGAGATGGGGTGATAAATTCTGTTACCCTATCAGCACACGGCGAAATATTAAATGAATGTTTTCTATATTATTAAAACATTGTTTAATTTACTCCTTAACAATGAGAGAATGTATTACATATTATGTTATGTTACAAAATGTTACTGATTAGAAGAAAAAAAAAGTTGCTGTAACATTTTCCAAGGCAGGGCTGAAGAATTTTTCATCCGCGTTTTGATATATGTTTATGCGTGTTTCGTATATGTTTTATGTCGCCATGTAAACTGTAAGGAGAATTCTGGCTAAAACGCTTTGAAATATATTTTCCGGAGCACACATAATAATGTATTCGTATACATTACATACGTTCCGAACATTATAATTTCATACGTTGTACAGAATTCAATTTATCGAAATTGTAACAGTAATAACACCAACAGTGTCAACTTACATCAAATTTCAGCTTTATTTTGGCTTGGTAAATACTTAGCGTAGACTAAAAGGTGGGTGATTACTCAAAAACTAATTTTCGTGTAGAAACACGGTGATGAGCGTGCAGCGGGGCTCAGACAAACATAGGCTAAATACTATTATAAATTTAATCAGAACGTGTGAGTTCAACTATTTTGTCTAAGTAGTTCAACTCTTAGAATAATATCCTCCATATTAAGTTGGACTAATGGAAAAAAATACGGTTGACCCTACAGGCCATCACTGGAACTTTCTGCTAATTTCAAATGCAAAGCGCTCCAAAATCCAGCTATGAGAGCTAGCTCGAAGTGCTCAAAAACGTCACAATAGCTGGATAATTTATTGAATTTAAAAAGATCCGAGAAGAAATTTCAAAGTAATTTGAAAAAAATACTTTTTCGAAAATTTTCGTTAATGATTACTCTGCGTTGAGCATCAATCAATTTTGATGCGGATTGTAAATGCGCGACGGCGTTTTTTGAGTTTAAGAGCTAATTAGATTTTGGAATTGATCGTTACATCTGTTTGAAAGTTATTTCAAAAAAAACATTTTTAGAAAATTTTATTTTTGAGATTTCTCAAAATCTACCGGTTCGAATCGGTTCAAATGGAATAGAAAATCTAAGTTTGATGAAGCCCTTTCGAACGCCGCCGAGTTCGTTCAAATCGGTCAAGCCATTCAAAAGTTATGAGAGGGTTACATACATCCACACACATACATACACACGCACGCACGCACGTACGCACGCACGCACGCACCCAGGCAACCACGCACCCATGCACCCATGCGCCCATACAAACACATACGAGTACATACAGACATCGTCGTAGGAATAGTCAGAATAGCCCTTCCTAGGACCTCAAAACGTCGAGATCTAATGAAACCTCGATTTTCGAAAACTGGGGTGAAACGAATAACTTCCCGATTTTTTGAAAATCGTTGATTTTCATAGCGGGAAGCTAAAAATCTCACTAGTTCATCGTTTAGGTATACTAATCAGTTGAATTAGTGGGATGCAACCCTGCAATTAAAGCTTTACGGAGTTTATCGCGTCTTATTTTAACCTTATTTTAATTCCCGATGTTTTAAATAATTTACAACACCTATGGTCCAGGATATATATATGAAACCAGCAGTGTATATTATAGATGTGACAGTTATACGAAATTTTTCGCCTATGGTCACTATATCGGCTATTTTTGGCACTCGTCCAGTATTTTTAGAAATTATTGTGAGTTTGCGTTTTTTTACAAAACTGAAGTGACACTTATTACGAACGAAGTTATTGTCCACCTGATGGTAAGTGGCTATTGCAGCCCATGGATACCTGCAACCAACATCAAACAAAGAAGGCTACAGATCAGTCACCTCTGAGGACTAAGACTGAATGCCTCATAGCCTGTAATAATGCTGATCCTCCATACCCTTCAGACCGGTACTGCAGATAGCAGTGCTATTTGGCGGCAGGAATAGGTAACCCAGACGGACTCCTACCGACATATTTTTTTAAAATCTTATATATAAATATTATACGAGCAATATTTATATATACGTATGTGTTTATTTTTTGAGTCAGGGTAACTCTCTGTAAGTTTCACATTACGCGAACAAGTGGATCAACTCCTAAGCATATCATTATCCTATCGAATTTAATTAATACTATTGAAACATTTATTTACATATTTCTTTTATAAAAACCAACATCAATCATTACTTCTTCTACTTAACATATCCACGTTTCTATCCAACTTGTGATAGTCACTCCAAATAGTCAGGAGGCCACTCACACTACGTTTAACTCTAGGACTACTTAGAGTAGTCCGCCTCCACCTCCACCTCCGAGACATGAACAGATTTCAATAAAAATCTATTTTAATTTTAATTTCAGGTGCACAATATGTCTTAAAAATAAAATATGTGTTGGCAAAAAAGAGTTTGTAAAATGTGTAAGATATTTGACAAAATTTAGTGCTGACGGTTATAAATGAGCGGCTCAAAGGCAAATTCCAAATGGAATAATAGCGAACAGAGTCAGCTTTGTCACAGAAAACTATTTGTCTTCTGTGCTTGTTCATTTATTTTAAACTAGTAGGAGGGACGCAACGACAGAGAATTTCAATTTTAAATAACATACTATTATATTTATTATATTCTATTAAATATCTCGGACTAGGCGTAGAGCGTTGGCCTTAATTTTCATGATCGAAAAAAAATGTGTTCAATCCAAACAAACATGTGTCTTCCTACAGATTGCCTCATGTAGGGGCTTTTTGTCATTTGCCATAGCTGCCAAGTTTGGGAGGCGGATTGGCAATCGCCAGAGCAGTTTCTTTATTTCCTAGTTGTTATAAGGAAAACGCTGCTGCCACCTCCTGGGCGTAATGGTATTTAAATTTGAATTATTAGTACCATTAGTAAATGATTATGTTTGTTACATATATATATTATGTAAAGATAATGGAATCGAATAATACTTTTCAGTCCACTTCAGAGAATAGAATTGAGAAGGATTATTCTTGTTAGAGTGTAGAGCTAATCCATGGCCAACTTTTAATGTGATGCAATGTGGGCCTTAACTTTTTAAATAACGAAACTAAGAATCAGGAAATAATCTTATAAAATAAGCCGATGACAATACGTTTAAAATTCGTTTTCTTTTTTCATAAGCACACTTACAATATACATATTAAACAGTGACACTACATTATATAAAAAGTAACACGCTCACTGATATATATATCAATAACAAGTGTACATAACATTTACCAACAAAAATACATGTAAACATTGAGAAGGAAAAAATGGGAAAAAAAAGAATATATATATATTTTTTTCAATGTAAATGGGGACTCACCGATAGATAATCGGCGAGTTTTTTTTTTTAAAGACAGAGAGTTGTGGAATATGTCGATGCCAGGTATAGCTCGAGATATTTCATTATATTTCGTACATATGCGCGCCATGGGAGCTTGCTTACCAAGATGCGTTCTGGTGATAGATATGTGAAATGTTTTTCGAGAAGTATTGCAACAGCGAGGATATCTACTTGGTACTGATAGAGGAACCTGTTTAAGCAGCTTACTGCACTTGACTTTGGAATTGATTATTTTATGCAAGAAACACAGATCAAGTATCTCCCGCCTGCTTCGGAGAGACATCATTTTAAATTCCACCAATCTTTGATTATAGGGCTGTCTGTGTGAGATACCAGTTTCGTGGATTATTATTATATTTTAATTAAATTGCAAGGTGTCTTGTAAAAGCGCGTTGTACGTTTTCAATGCGTTTCAATTTGAAAGTTACCAGTTAATAATGGTCTACCTAGACGATAATAGGTGTTTTTGATGGGTGACTGCTAGCTTGAATTCAACTTAATATGGGCTTTAGCTCCTAAAGTATTGAGTCACATTTTTTTTTACTTCGTCACTTATTGTCACCTGTTGTTCAAAAAATCTTGCCTTAACGAAACTCATGACGTCGTATAACCTGTGTGGTCAGAACAGTGGTTCTTACGAGTCCCACCCAACACACGCTTGATATTTTTTTTTCGAATCTGCTGTTGAAACGCACATATTTATGTAAACACTAGCAGTTCCCCGACTTTATCCGCGTGTAATTTATTACGATTGGATTTCACGGGTTTTAATTTTTTTGCGCGGGACCCTAATTCTTTTTCCAAAATAAAAGTAGCCTAAGTTACTCCATATAACATCAGCTATCTGCTAGTGAAAGTCCCGTCAAAATCGGTCCAGGCGTTTCGGAGATTAGCCGGAACAAACAGACAGACAGACAGACAAACAAAAATTGTAAAACTTGTGTTTTTGTTATAAGTACCGTATATACTTTCCTATGCATTTAGTCAAAAGTTGTTATTTTGTCATTACAAACAGAGACTTCAATTTTATTTATTTCTATAGATAAGTCATTACTTTTTAATACAATCGCTCCTAGTGCAGGACGCCGATCCAAGCAAATGCGTGTGATATTAACAAATCGTTGCAATACATGTTTACGCCATTTTTCTCTTGCAACCACGAGAATTTGTTTGTACCTTGGCAAGCTGCCAACACCCGACAGCCGAACATTGAGAGTAAGCCTATGTCATTAAATCCAGTGTTATTGGCACGACCCATGTTAACTTGGGACAGAAATAAATAATTATGAAGCTTATGTTTGAAAACGTTACAATAATTTTCTAAACTGCTTGGTGATGCAAACTGCCAAATTAAGATATTGTATGGGGTTTTCCGCAAAAGTTAATCAAACTAAATAAAAATTAGTTCTAAATAGTTACTCGATTTAGTCTTTTTCCCTTTTATACGTTTAGTCTTTCGGAATTTATGCTACGTTGACGAGATGAGGAGATAAATTCTTTTAATATAGTGCCTTGATTTCATGTGCGCGAATGTTAAGAAAAAATTGCCGTATAGTGGACGTAACAGAATCCACTATCTTAGATCATCTCGTGGCTGTCGTAAAAGGCAAGAACGGGGAAGTGAAACAGGAAATGGGCAGCAGCGGCTTCTAGATAACTCAAAAAAAAAAAACCACGGTTGGCAACTATGGCAAATATCCTCCTCATGATGCAATCTATTGGGAGTCCTTTGTTTAGCAGTGGACTTTTGATAGAATGACAAATTAATGGTGGAGAAATATATTCATTTATTATCCTTTAATACAGGAAGTACAATAAAACTTTTAATTCATACGATATATTTTAATTAAATTGTAATCACAAGATTGACTCCTAAGCTCCACAGTGCATGGCGCCTTACCTCTATTCACATTACTTTTAATAGTTAATAAAGGGGTTAAATATTTCAAACGTCTGTAGAACATTCATGCTAATCCCATATTCATATGAAATTATGGTACGGTCTACTCTACCCTTGCTTAACTTTAACCAAAAACTATTATATTTCATGAACATATTCGTATAATCTCATAAAGATGAATACTTCTGATGTATTTAAAGTGTATTGCAAACCAGATTGTTATACGTGCACGAGAACGGACTTTTACTCGCAATACAAAACAAACTCGACTTGACAATGAATAGTATTTATTATAAGTAAATAGAAACTGGCGTTACTTTGCGGAAATCTACTACATTAAAAAAGTAAAGATTTTAATTTTCTAAGATCCGTATGCAATTAAAACAAAAAACAAAAAGTCTATTATATTAAATACTTACTAGCAAACAAATTATCTAAACTTGAACTGTGTTTACGAGTATGTGAAAATCCACTGTTGGACATGAGCTTTTCCCGTTTTGTGGAGGATTTATCATATTCGCCGTCTCGCATCTTTGACGCTGTTCCACGTCGTTGGTCTGGATATTTCGTCAGGCAAAGACTGGATGTTTATACCGCCATCTAACGCAAGCCGTGAGGTATTTCTGGCGTTATGCATAGATGCATCTTACGATACCCACAAGACAAAATGAGTTGATGGATTTTCTTACGCGGCCACCACACGGCACAAATAATTAACACCTAATCCGCAATCCGAAAAAACACTTCGAGATCGATGCGAAGTGGCGCACACTTCTTGCTTCATTACCTTCTCAATAATGAAACGATACTTTGAATAAAACTATTTATTTCCGATTTCATCGCGATTAATTTTCCTTTACGTTTCGAGTGCTTTGCAGCACTCATGGCCACGGGAGGATTTTTCGATTTTTACGTATTTTTACATATTAGTCGGAAGTACAGTGTAGTGGCGGTGTAAGAATATCTACTACCACATATCATCCCGTAGGTGTCGTAAGAGGCGACAGAGGGAAACTGGAACAAGAGATGGGCAGCAGCGTTTCCTGATAACAACTTAAAATAATAAACCGCTTGCCAAGCGTGGCAACTATGGCAAAATCCCCCCTATGAGGCAATCTATGGGGGAGGCCTAGAGAAGTCAGAAGTACGCCTCTAAACTCCGTGATATGTGGGCGTAAATAAATAATATAGCAAAACAAAAGAATCCGCCAACCCACATGAAGCAGCGTGACCAACTTTTGTGATCAATAAGAAATAATCATATTATGGTATAGAGGTTTCTTGGGCCCAGCACAGTAGCGTGTGTATTTGAGAATTTTATCAACATCGCATTCAAAGCTTAAAGTCAAGCTTTGAATGCGATGAACTAAACTGAACTGTTCTATAGATAGATATAAGTAATGCGTTTAGTTCAATCACACAAAAGTATGCGTTATATATCTTTTATAAAAATACTCTCATCCCAATTAAAAAGAAGCTTATGTATGCCGCGAGTATGCTCTTCTACAAAGGAGTGGAAAATTTTCGTAAAATGAAAACCTCGTTTCGCAATAAGTGCCACAGAATGACCTACAAAAATAAACGATAGAACGTAGTCCAAGCGGGCGCTTCTTTATTATTTTGTGTTGAGAGCGCAAATACAGACCAAATTCTGCGACTTTTCAAAAAGCAAACCAAACATAAAAATATTACAAGCCTGCAGCCTGTTGTTTAAAATCGTATAATAAAATGTTCCGTAGTTAGAAATTACGGTGAAGCTTTTAACTTTCTATTTTTATATTTTTCTTTATTAATTTTGATAGTGGTAACTGAGTATCGCCATAAAATAATTAATATGTAAATATTTGACTTCAAATGTGATTTTAATATTATGCTTCATTTCTTTAAATCATCATAATTACAACCTATTACTCCTACCTCCTACCTAACCTCCTCATAGGGGAGGGAGAATGTTTGTATGGTTACCGTGCTTGGCAGGCGGGTTGGCAACCGCACTATTTTATGTTTTCGGAAGACTATCCTGGGTCGGCAGACAGACAGACATAAATTTAAAAAAAAATGTTTATTTCTGTCTTAATAGCATGCAAATAGAGGGAGACTGATTGTGTTCAATAGAAAACAGTTATTTTGATATTAAGACACACACTCCATTTTTATATAAATATGTTTATTTCTGTCTTAATAGCATGCAAATAGAGGGAGACTGATTGTGCTCAATAGAAGACAGTTATTTTGATATTAAGACATACACTCCATTTTTATATAAATAACGCGTGGTTATCAAGAAAACCCCCGAAAGATATATGATGTCCGCCGGCGCAATTCGCATATACCTACCATTATAAATTTTGATGAATAAAGCATACGCTGCGAGTCTCATCTTTTTACATGAAGCTAGTGATTGAAATGTTAATTTCGTTTGAATTGGCCAGCGGGGCAAAAAAAGTAAAAAATTAATAAAACTGTCGAAGCATATGTGTAATTTTGTTAAAATGTAATAACTAATTAGTTGAGATCGGCGTGTAAAATTAAATAATGTCTTGTTTGAAGAGTACTTTCCCCCCATAATTGCGTGCCCTATGACTGCCACCCTTGAGAACCCATCACCACTTCCCCCATCACCCCTACACTTGGAAAGACCACGGTCGGTAATAAAACACGTGTCACGAGGCATCATTAAAACTAATAGACTGCGACGGCTCAATTTTTTTTTTGGTATATTAAGTTATTGTTTACGCATAGGTCGCATAGTGCTCGAAATTCAACCGTGTTTCGTATTTTTTTTTAATTTTGTGTATTAAGCAAGCTATATTTCACTTTCAACTGTACATTAAAATACAGATATCTTATATAAAAAATATTTTAATATTATTTTTGCCACGTCATACACTTGTGGATTGTGACAGAAGTAGTAATTACTTGTTGGCAACATTTAAAAAAATTGGCGACAATCTTTACTCTGTGCGACTTTTTGACCACAGACTATTATGTGTTTGACATTGGCAGTATGAACGTAAACAATGAATGTTTTATTTTATTTTATTTAATGTGTTTGTAATACTTAATATATATACAGTTTAGCCTTCTGCACTCCTGCTCCATAAAAAGTTTAACTACGCCAAAACTCCCTTTCCTCCTTGTGCGCAACATGTTTAATAAGGGGTAAAAAGCTTTCCTTTCACTTATTACATAGATTACGAAAACAACTTATTAGTTTTCTTATTAATTTAATTTAATTTATTTAAAAAAACCATACCTCCATCTCCTTTCACTGCTGGTCATTTGCTCACCATGTTGTACAGACAGGCTTGTTAATACAGAGTCGATACTCACACACTAGTGATGTTGCTTACCGTCTCGAGTACGTTAAATTTGAGTTCATTTTAAGATAAAAATTTTAAACAGCAGGGTGCACCTCGGTGCGCGTCTGTGCGTGTGCGAGCGCGCGCACGTTTGAGTACGCGTACGAGTACGTGTTTGCGTGTGCATACGTGCGTAAATGCGTGCATGCGTGTGTAACTTTTTTTTGAGAAATTTCCCCTAATGGAAGCGCGTTCTTTAAGAAATATGACTGATCATGCCACTACAGCCTTTTATCCAATAGACTATGCCAGTCACCGTGTTTGACATTTTCCTCAATCACAATACTTTTTTTCCCAGCATCGTGCGCAATGTTTTTATACATATTTGTACGAATTCTTTCATCCATTACTTCTTGTAATTTGATTAGATAGCTACTACGGATATTAAAGTTATATGGTTCTATTCGACCGAGACATGGCCATACTCTTATGGTCACAGACCACACTAAGCGTACAAAACAACGATATGGTACGTTTAGTATTGTGTGACAAGAAACAGCGACTTAGGATCTCTAATTTTTTATCTTATTGATCCTTAGTACATTTGTAGACCTTGGCCAAAGAACACTAGTCTCTAATTAGAGTTATTTGACCTTGGTAGACATAAAATATATAATACAAAGATGTTATAAATATGGTTATGGAATGAGAAATGAAAGAGGCACGCGAATGATAGAATATGCCTTTGAATACAGACTGTCTATCATGAATACCTTTTTTTAAAAGAAAACAAAGAAAAAATGGACTTGGGAATCTCCAGATAAAGATACATCGATTTTGTTATGACTAACACCCCAAAATTGGTAACAAATTTCGAAATATTGAATAACATAAATTTCTCCTCTGATCATAGAATTTTGCGAGCTACAGTCAGGCTATGTGTCCCGAAAAAGAGCAGGAAGAACTTCAAACCAGTCCTAAATACCCTATTAGCTGAAGATGATATAAGCGTATTCATAAACAACTTAAAATCTCACAAATTAGAGAAAATAGAAAAAGAACCTACAAATGTCCAAGACTATTATGACACTCTGGAACAAGCACTAACCTCAAGCTCTTCACTAAAGAACACAACAAAAAAGAAGAAAAAACGCAAAAGAAATGAAAAAGGAATTAGTGCAATTATTCAAACAAACCAACAAAGAGATAAAGAAAGACTATAAAAAACATAGACAAGATGTCATTACACAAAACCTTATTAAGTTCAGGAGCACTAAAAGAGCGTTTAAAGAATTAAGCCTAACCAAAAAATGGATACAAAATTTAGAAACTAAATCGAAAAAAACAAAATCTACAAAAGACGTAATAGACCAGGCAACATATTTTTATAAGGAACTATACAAGAAAAGAGACCATGAGAATAACATAGACGAATTAATAAATTACACTCTAACGCGGAAAGTATTTCCCCAGTAAATGAAAACGAAGTATATGAACATATCCCACTGTTAAAAACTGCGAAAAGCCCAGGACCTGATGGGATAAGTAATGAAATGCTCAAGTTCGCTTCACCTATACTTCTTAGCCAATTCACCCAACTATTTAATCAGATACTGGAGACAGAAACTGTACCGAAACAGTGGTGCTCATCTGATATTACTCTAATATACAAAAAAGGCAACCCTCTTGATATAAGCAATTACAGACCCATAAGTCTACTGGCATGTTTATATAAGCTTTTTGCGTCAATAATCCTAAAAAGAATAACAGCAGAGATTGACAAAGCGCAACCCATAGAACAGGCAGGATTTCGATCAGGCTATAGTACGACTGACCATTTACATTCACTGGGACAAGTAATAGAGAAGTACAAAGAGTTCAGGAGACCTCTATACATAGCCTTCATAGACTATAGTAAAGCTTTCGATAGTATTAGTCACAACTCTATCTGGAATGCACTAACATTACTGAACATTAACAGAAGGTATATAAACATCCTAAAGTACATAAATAACAACGCCACCAGTAGAGTCAAGCTCGAAACCAGAGGAGAAGAAATAAGAATTGAAAGAGGTGTAAGACAGAGTGACCCTCTGTCACCGAAACTATTTATCGCTGTCTTAGAAACTGTATTTAAGAAACTAGACTGGAAAACCAGAGGGTTGAAATTAGCTGGCAGTTGCTTGAGCCATTTGAGATTCGCAGATGATATAGTTGTATTTGCTGAAACATCTAAAGACCTAGAAGCAATGATAAACTCACTTGATCGAGAAAGTACTAAAGTAGGACTAGAGATGAATACCTCCAAAACAAAGATAATGAGCAATAGCCAAAGAATCCCTATTAGTATAAAAGGTAGACACATCGAATATGTGGACAAATACATATACCTAGGGAAACAGGTATCATTCAGATCATCTAGTAATGAAGAAGAAATAGAAAGGAGATGTAAAATAACTTGGAACAAATTTTGGTCACTAAAGGAAATATTAAAAGGAGATTATACATTAAATATGAAAAAAATTGTAATTGAAACCTGTCTCCTGCCTTGCTTACTGTATGGTTGTCAGACGTGGATTTACACACAGAAAATAAAACAAAAAATAAGAACAACACAGAGGGCAATAGAGAGAAGTATATTAAAAATAAGGAAAATACACAAAATAAGATCAGAAATAATCAGAGAAAGAACAAAAATAAAAGATGCTTTAACACAAGCCTTAAAACTAAAATGGCAATGGACCGGCCATATCTCTAGGTTCACAGATGATAGATGGACCATAAAAACAACACGTTGGAGAGGACCGTTAGGCAAAAGAAATGTCGGCAGACCAGCTAGACGGTGGGTTGATGATATCGTTGCAAAAGCAGGGCAAGACTGGATGGCCCTAGGCAAAGACAGAGAATTATGGAAGGAGAAGGAGGAGGCCTTTACCCAAGAGGGATCCACATTCCAGAAAAATAGCTAACCACACTAACACTAGACTAATAAGTTAAATGTACTAACACAACTAACAAACATTTAGAATGTAAAATATTTTGATGTGGAAATAAAAGGCTTATTATTATTACATTATCACATATATTGTCACAAAATTATAATATTATAAATATAAATACAATCTATATAAATAATATTACTATTTCGGCTATTATCCACCGCGGCGAGGAATCCTAAGCCATCGGTGAAGTTAGGCATCCAAAGATAGGAACCTTCTTACTATTCGAACTGTATTTAATAAGGCCGATTTTTGAATCGATCCCTTCAGCCACTTTCCCAAACCTAACTTGGATAGATAATCGCCCATATTTTTACCGATAAGTCCATAGACTGATACAACTATTGGTACAATAATAGTAGAATCAACGTCCCACATAGCGACAATCTCATGAGCTAAGTCGATATATTTTATTTTTTTATCATTCTCTGCTTTCACGAGATTCTCGTCATGAGGAACACTGATATCTATTATTATTGCCTTGCGTGTAGTTCGGTCTACCACCACAATGTCAGGTTTATTTGCCACTATAAACCTGTCTGTGATAATTGACCGATCCCAGTACAACGTGACACTTCTATTTTCAAGGACTGGCTTTGGTTCATACTTATAATATTGTTACGTGCTTGGGGTTCGAGACAATTAAAACTGCCGAGTGAATTACCAAAATTGACACTTTAATTACAGAACACTAATTACAACTAAAAACCACACTAATAACAAAATACAATTGTACTACAGATCACTTTAATTCGCAGTTGTATCGCTTCGAAGTATTCGCTTGTATCGCCAATTCAATACTGCCTCGGTCGTGGTCTATACCGGCCTTATATAGCGCCTCCGATACTTTCCAGAACCTTCTACTGTGGAAACATCTAGAATGTTCGAGTACATATCGGTCCCGAAATTTCTAGAAAGATCTTGACTCTCCTAGTTCTGCTACTCGATACTAGAGGGCGCTAGTGGCTAGTGTTGCCATGTAAAAGACATTAATAGTGGCGCGCAACACTGCCCCCTCCTAAGACATGCTCGTCCCGAGCATTATTGGCCCCATAATAACGCGCCAGTCGATCCACATGGACGATCTTGGGTACCTCTTGCACTTTTCTGTATCCGGTAGGTTACGTCATTGATCCTTGTCACAATCCGGTACGGTCCGTCCCATTTAGCTTGAAGCTTAGGAGATTTCCTTTGCTGCGAACTGGATTGTGTAACCACACTAGTGAACCTTCGTCAAACCCTTTGTTGTTCATTTTGCGGTCATATCGTGTTTCATCTTTTCAGACGTTTGCTGTCCCGATTGTCTGACGTGCTCATAAATGTCATTCATTTTGTTCCGCAAGTCATTTGCATAATCGGTTATACTGCGTGGGGCATCAGGTGGTATTCCGGTGATCAGGTCTGCAGGCAGCCGTAATTTTCTTCAAAATTTGCTAAAGCTGGTGTCACTGATGTACTTTCGTGAACAGCGCTTCGATATGACAACAAAAACGGTTGTATGTGCCTGTCCCAGTCTCGTTGCCGTTTTTCCACAACTTTTGCTAGGTACCTCTCCAATGTCTGATTAAATCGTTCTACCATTCCATCAGATTGTGGGTGGTAAGAAGTTGTTCTTGTTTTATGAGTACCCATAACTCGGCAAGTTTCCTGGAATATTTGAGACTCAAAATTCCTTCCTTGATCGCTGTGAATCTCTAAGGTACTCCAAAACGACAGAAGACTTCATGAACTAGTTTATCTGCAACTGTTGAAGCTTCTTGATTTGGAATGGCGAAGACTTCTGGCCATAGTGAAGTAATCCATCACAACCATGAAATACTTGTTACCACTTTCACTTTCCGGAAACGGCCCCGCAACGTCAACGGCTATCCTCTCCCATGGTGCACCAACATTGTACAATTTCAATGCACCTCTACTACGAGTTTGAGGTCCCTTTACAGCCGCACAACCTGTACATTTGCGACACCAGTCCTCGACATCGTTACGACAGTGGACCCAGTAAAACCGTTCTCGGATCTTCAGTAGAGTTCGTTTAACTCCCAGGTGGCCTCCTGAACAACCATTATGGTACAGCTGTAGAACATCCGGTACTTTAGCTTTAGGGACAACCATTTGCAAATGACAACTGTCTCCCCGACCATTTTCCCATTTACGGCACAGGACTCCATCCTGAATCAGCAAGCTGTCCCATTGGGCCCAATAGCTTTTCGTGGTCGAACTCATCGCTGAGACGTCGCTCCACTTCGGCTTAGGAGCACTGGCCTTCATCCATTCCAGAATCGGCTTGATGTCTGAATCTTCCTGCTGTGCATGTTGTAGGCTGTCCTTCCACTCATTGCTGATCTGGTCTGTCCTGAGCATCCTCACAGATACCACTTCCTTACCCTCTTGCCTAGTACAATGCTTGCAATCTTCAGGGCAAGGTCTTCTTGACAATGCATCTGCATTGCCATGAGATTTCCCGCTGCGATGTTCGATCACAAAGTCGTATTCCTGCAGTAGTTCAATCCATCTCGCAACTTGTCCTTCTGGATTTTTGAACTGCAATAGCCATTTCAGTGCAGCATGGTCAGTTCGTAAGTGAAATTTCCGCCCCAGAAGATATTTGCTAAAATGCTGCAACGACTTTACCACAGCAAGCAATTCTCGCCTTGTGACACAATAGTTCCTTTCCGGCTGACAACGACTTGCTGAAGTATGCTATCACAACCTCTTGATCACCATTCCTTTGAGACAACACACCGCCAAGTCCTATATCACTTGCGTCTGTGTCAACTATAAATTCCTTGCCCGCATCAGGGTACCCTAAAATAGGTGTTTTGCACAGACGGTCCTTGAGCTCCTGGAATGCGATATCGCAACTTTCATCCCAGCAGAAATGTCGCTTCTCCTCAGTTAGCTTGTGCAGGTTTGGCTATATCTGCAAAGTTCTTCACAAATCGCCGATAATAGGGCACAATCCCAAAAATGCTCTAACCTGCGTCTTGTCTTTTGGGACCGGCCAATCCTTGACAGCAGCAATTTTCTCCGGATCCGTGCGGATACCTTCTTCCGACACTACATACCTCAAAAAGCTAACTTGCCGTTTGAATAGTGAACATTTCTTCGGACTCAACTTGAGGTTGGCACTCTGAATCTTCATGAGCACGCGTTCCAGGTTTTGAAGGTGTTCCTCAAACGTACGGCCTACGGTGATGATGCCATCCAAGTAGACCAGACAGGCATCGCCAATTAACCCGGTAAGTACAAGCTCCATCAACCTTTCAAACGTTGGTGGAGCATTGCTAATCAAACGGCATAACTTTAAATTGCCACAGACCCTTTCCTGTCGAGAATACAGTTTTCTCCTTGCCCTTAGGGTCAATTTCAACCTGCCAGTAGTCACTTTTCAGGTCCAGTGTGCTAAACCACTTCGTGTCATCAATTCTTGGCAAGGAATAGCTGTCCTTCTTTGTAACGTCGTTCAGACGGCGGTAGTCAACACAAAACCGCGTGCTGCCGTCCTTCTTTTTACCAGCACCACAGGTGAACACCATGGACTAGATGAAGGTTCAATAACACCATCCTTCACCATTCCCTCAATCATAGTTTCCACTTCCTTTACACGTGCTACCGGCAATCTTCTAGGCCGCTGACGGATAGGCAATTCTTCACCTGTGTTTATTTTGTGTTGAACTAAGCCAGTCTTTCCTATGTCAGCATCGTTTGACGAGAAAACATCGGCGTACTTGAGTAACAACTTCTTCGCCTTGATCACTTCATTCGGGGAGAGAACTGCGACAGTCTTCTAAAGTGTGGTCACCCTCGTTTGTGCATCCTTGCTGGGGTCCCAGTCGATGGATATTGGCACCTACGCAACCAATCCACTTCCTCACAAGTACCAACCAGTGTGCCTTTTCCATAATCTGTTCCTGATCACAAAGGTTCAACACACGTACTCTTGAGATGTCGGTGGTTCTGACCAGGTTCGAGCCACTTTCCACGGAAGGTCATTGTCCACCCTTTCCACGAGTACACAACGATGAGCTTGCCCAGGATTCCGAGGAAGACTAACCGGCACAATCGTTTCCGATCTCGGCGGCAGAACAATCTTCTTAAGGCTGTACATTCCCGGTATCGCCCTTCCACGAAAAGTTCCTCATGTCCACATTTCAAAACACCTTGCTTAACATCGATCTCACAACAATTCTTCCTCATGAAGTCTAGGCCCAGGATGCAGTCGTCCATTATATCAGCCACGATGACATTATGCAGGTAGATCATGTTGCCTAGCTTCAACTCCATCTCCTTCTCTCCACGGACGGGTATGCGCTGACCGGTGGCTGTTACCAAATTAATGCGCTCTCGGTTGTATGCAGGTCCCCAAGGAACTGACTTATAAGTTGGGAACTGACAACCGTGCGAGAGGCTCCAGTGTCTATGGTCAGTTTACACGGCGTTCCGTTGACCTCGCCTTTGATGATTAGGCTGTTCCCATCATGGGTTTGTGAGATCGAAATCCTTGGGGCTCTTTTAACATCAGCCAGCACCCGCCCCACAGTCCTGGCTTTACTCGTTTCCTGCTGCTGCTGGGCGGTGCTGTTAGCCGCACTACCCTCTCGAGATCGATCATCTCCCTTTCTACAGTTCGCTTAGGGCAGCTGGATCGAAGATGGCCCCTTTCCCCAGCCGTAGCACCTGGGGCTGTATCCTTTATTGCAGTCGCGAACTGCAGCTGCTGCAACCTCCTGACGCGATGGAATCGATGATCCTGCCGTACGGCTTCCACCTCCAGTGCATGGGCTAACGCGTCCTTAAGCGTCTCGTGGTGCCCGAGCCTCACAGCAGCTCTGACTTCAAGGTCGCGGATGCCGTCGATGAATGTCTGCACCAGGTTCCTACAATGAGCGCAGGTACAGACTGGTATGCTTTTCGAACCAGCTTTTCCACCTCAAGGGCCCACTGCTGCAGGTTTTCGTTGCTGCGTTGCACGCGATCTTTGAGCTGCGCACGAAGACGTGTTCCAGGTGAGCGTCGCCATATCTCGCCTCCAACGCCTCAAGGAGCTGCTCGTAAGTCACTTCCTTACCGAGAGCTTCCAGAACAGTTAAGGCCTGGTCGCGCAAGCCTAGGGTGAGAGCAGTCATGGCCTGACTTTTATTCCAGCCGTTCGCCTTCGCGACAGCCTCGAACTGGATTCTGTACGCCGACCAGGAAGAAGTCCCGTCGAACGGCGGCACTGAATCCACGTAGCGAAGGTATTGTAGCTACCACGGGGCTGTAACTCCATCCCCAAGTTTGAGGTCGTCCAGCGTTTTCTTCGTCAGCAATCACGTTGTCAACCCGATTGTTCACTTGGTCGATTCGGGTTTCAGCTTCCGACAGGCGGTTGTCATGTTGAGCAACCCTATCCTTCACCTCCTTATCTCTTTCCCGAAGGTAGTGTGAAGGTCCTTCATGAGAACATCTGCTCTTCCTGTTGGCGAGCCTGTTCCTCCTGTCCACGCTGCAGCTGCTCTTCCAACCGACGGGCCTGTTCCTCCTGTCGGCGGGCCTATTCCTCTTGTCGGCGGGCCTGTTCCTCCTGTCAGCGGGCCTGTTCCTCCTGTCGGCGAGCCTGCTCCTGCAGCATCATCATCAGAGCACCTAAGTCAGGTGCTGCAGATGCAGGAGCTGCTGACGGGCCGGCCTCCGTGGTCGGCAGCTGGCCCCCCGACGTTTGCGGCGTTGCATTACCAAATCGTCTCTGGTCCGTCTCTTGCTGGCGTTGACTTCGGGTACGGATACCCTCCGTGTCGTCCTTTGGTAAAATCGGCATGATCTGATCCCACTTCTGACACCAATTGTTACGAGCTTGGGGTTCGAGACAATTAAAAACTGCCGAGTGAATTACCAAAATTGACACTTTAATTACAGAACACTAATTACAACTAAAAACCACACTAATAACAAAATACAATTGTACTACAGATCACTTTAATTCGCAGTTGTATCGCTTCGAAGTATTCGCTTGTATCGCCAATTCAATACTGCCTCGGTCGTGGTCTATACCGGCCTTATATAGCGCCTCCGATACTTTCCAGAACCTTCTACTGTGGAAACATCTAGAATGTTCGAGTACATATCGGTCCCGAAATTTCTAGAAAGATCTTGACTCTCCTAGTTCTGCTACTCGATACTAGAGGGCGCTAGTGGCTAGTGTTGCCATGTAAAGACATTAATAGTGGCGCGCAACAATATGGAACGTCCTGTTGAGTAAAACCAAATTTAATGGCAAGCTGCTGGTGTATAATTCTAGCTACTTGGCTAGGTCTGTGCAAATACTCACCATTCGATAGTTGTGAACAACCTGAAATAACATGTCTGAGGGACTCTCCAGGGCGGTGACATGCGCGACATACGTCAACCGTGCCGTCCCTCAAAACGTACTTCCGGTAGTTGTTCGTTTTAATTACTTCGTCTTGTATTGCACAGATAAAACCTTCAGTTTCTGCAAAAAGGTCACCAAATTATAACCAATGTACTGATGCAAACATGTCTACATAAGGATTCTTCAATGTTTTAAAAAATCGACCATGCAGTTGCTTGTCATTCCAAACCTTTTTGCGTTCATCTATAGTCATAGTATGAGGCCTCGGCCAGTCCTTTGCCGACATATTAAGCGGGGTTAATGATTTGTCATTAATCACTACGTCACTATGAATGCGTGTGAATGTGTCTTTTTTAAATAAAATAGTCTCTGAGGTTGTATACTTCACGGTTGTGTAGGTTTTAATGTTTAATAAACCCCGTCCACCATCTTTTCTTGGAAGATACAACCTCATGACAGATGATCATGGGTGGTGCATTCTGTACGTAGTCATTAATGTACGGACTCGTCTATCAAGGCATCCAATTCCGTTTGAGACCATCTTGTAACACCAAAAGTTATATGCTCTAATTTTGTTTCCGCCGGATAAATGACTTTTGATAACTTTTTTAAATCTTGACATAAATTTTGCTTTTGAATTTTCTTTAATATTTTTGTCATTAATTCCTAGCGCTTCCGCAATGCCCAAGTATTTATAGGTTTCTGTTTCAGAAAGAGAACTAAAATGTAAATAATTTGTAATTTCAAAATTATTGGAATTTTTAATTTTGCCTCTATTTACATTTATCTATTCCAAATTCCATTCTAATATCATTGTTGAAACTATGTGTTAATTTCAACAATAATAGTAGATCACTCTCTTTTGATGTGAAAAGCTTGAGATCATCCATGTAAAGTAGATGTGAGATGGGTGAGTTTTCTTTCCGAAACCGAAACCCTAATCCGGATTCGTCAATAGCAGTGCTTAAAGGATTTAGGCTAAACAAAACCAAGTTGGGCTCATACTATCGCCCTGGAATATACCCCGCTTAATATTTATAGAGTCTTTTTTTTTTTTTTATAGAAATAGGGTGACAAACGAGCACACAGTCCACCTGATGGTAAGTGGTTGCTGTGGCCCATAGACATCTACATCTATCCTCGCTTGTGAATCAAAATGAAGATGCGTTGTCAGCCTTGAGGACTAAGATGGAATGCCTCTTTTCCAGTAAAAGGGTCCAACATTGTATAATCGAACTACTTTGCCACTGACCCATTAATTTACTTAGAAACTTACAAATTTTGTCATCTATTTTATATATTTCAAAACTCTCTTTAGCCATGAATGGAACAGAGTCATATGCCTTTTGTAATCCACCCAAGCGGCAGACATATTTTTGCGATTACGAAAGACTTGTCGGCAAATAGCTGTGTCAATGAGAAGAAGTTCTTTACAACCACGTGACCCTTTCCGACATCCGTTCTGTGCAGTTGAAAAAATGTTATTATTTTCCAAATGTTTATAGATCTTGTTATTATTATTATTATTATAAATATGCTGCATAGTATGCATAAGAAACATAAAACTAAATTGTATATCTAAGGAACATCTTTTTCGTTGGATCAAATAAGTTTGCAGGTCGTAATCGGACCACGTTCACCATTTTGCGCTTCAATCCACGGCCTTGCTAGAACACAATAAGCGTGTGCATTTTGAACGAGCACTTTGTGCTTTCTTCATGCATGTTAACGTTAAGAATGCAGAAGAGCTCCGAGTTATAAATTCGAGTTTGAATACCATTAAATAGAAATGCTGTGCCCTCATTTTTGCCGCGATTCTATTTACCTCATATTGTTATAAGATGCATCAGGATGGTCTTTAAGTGCATCATTCCTTATACTAGTAATTTATTTCGCTTTCTACTTTTATAGCAAAAATAGATTAAAAAATTAAAAAAATCTCTTTTGATGTTTTCAAAAAATATTTTCAATTCTAATTAGTTTATATATACATAACATACATAAACACTCACGCCTGTCACCCAGTCGGGTAGGCACAGACTACGGACTTCCATTTGGCACGATCCTGACACACTTTTCTCGCCTCCTTTACATCCATATATCTACGCCTACACGCTCGTCGGTTAAGGGCACTCCTAATCTGGCCTATTTTCAATATATCGCCAATTTGGTCGATAAACCTTCGTCTAGGGCGTCCCTTCCCGACTCTTCCGTTCACTTCTGCAACATAAATTTGCTTTGTCACTCTTTCCTCGTTCATTCTTTCTAGATGACCAAACCACCGAAGCATTCCTTTCTTAATCCTGGTCACAACGTCATCTTGTAAACCACACTTTTCTCTTATCACACTATTTTTCACCCTGTCATTCAGATTCCGCCCTAGCATACTCCTCTTAATGACCGCATTTCTACAGCATTTATTCTACTCTCATGCTTCTTCTGCCAGACCCAACTTTCACTACCATACATTAAAGTAGGGACAAACACAGCATTATGAATTGCCAAACGTGCCTTTTTTGACACATTCTGACTCTTCACAATAGCGTGTAGAGCCCCATTCACTCTATTTCCTACGTTCACTCGTCGTTCTATATCCATATCACATCTACCATCCCTGCTAAATAAACATCCCAAATATACAAACTCATACACTTGCTCAATCATCTCCCCTTCTATTCTTATTTCACATAACGTTTTACTTACTTCTCTTTCAAAAACCATCACTTTCGTCTTACTTGCGTTCACTTTCATACCCCTTTCTTTTAATGACCAGTTCATTAAAGTAACCATCATTTGCAACTCGGCCGCCGACGATGCAAATATGACTTGATCATCGGCGTACAAAAGGCATTTGACGGTTAACTCACCCATTCTCAACCCACATTCTTCAACTTTCAAAGTTTGCAAACAACTGTCCATAAATAGGTTAAACAGCCACAGGGAAGCTACACAGCCCTGTCTGACACCTTTTTGAATGCCAAACCAGTCCGAGTAGACCCCATTGATCCTGACACAAGCACTAGAGTCCCTATAAAGATACCTTAATGCCTGTATCAAACCAGCGCTCAAACCAAATGAGTTAAGTGTTTTCCATAACACATTCCTGTCCACTCTATCATAAGCCTTTTCCAAGTTCATGAACGCACAAAAAACTTTCTGGTTTTTGGCCAAAAACTTCTCCCAAACATCCCAAATTTTTCCATCAGTTTCTTCCATAACTCTTTCAATTAACACCTTAGCATACAGTTTACCCACAATGCTAAGCAAGCTAATGCCACGGTAGTTTTTACAGTCCTGCTGTGACCCTTTTCCCTTATATATTGGGACTATAACGGCTTTGCACCAGTCTTCCGGTACCCGCTTCAGTTCCCAACATAAATTAAACAAGGTGTACATCAGGCCTGCCACCACTCCCTCTCCAGCCCTTAGCATTTCGAGTGATACTCTATCATATCCGGCTGCCTTACCTGCTTCCATGCTTTTCATTGCTTTCATTATTTCATCTACACTTATCTCCCTACGTCTCTCCACTTCTTTCGGAATTTCTATTTCACTTAATTCAGACGACTCTTCACTCATAAACACGCTTTCAAAGTATTCCTTCCATCTCTTTAAATTAGAAACCAATATATATATATATATAATTACAAAAGGTAGTTGTGCCGGATAGCGATCACGCGACATGGCCCAATGGCGATCTCTGCAAGGAGTAGAGGGGGTTTTGGGTGTCTCCGCGGCTTCCAGATCAAGCTCCCACTGACATGGTAATTCTGTTCGTATCGTTGCGTTGTCAAAGCGACACCTAGTTCAACTGCTATTCTCCATCTTCATTCATTCTTTATATCGACAAATGAAAGTGTGTAGAAAGGAAAAGTATTCTCTCTAAGTAGGCTGTGCCCGGCAAGTGTTGTTATGCTCCCAATCGGATGAACGGTATAGGGATGTTTAGAAAACGCAGAAACAAACAAATAATTATTTTTTACTAGTAACAAGGCATTCTCAAACCTCAGGAGTGACAACGCAACTACACTGATTTTTAATAGAGGATAGATGTAGATCCGCAGGCTACAGTATCCACTTACCATCAAGTGGACTGTGAGCTTATTTCTTACCCTTATTTCTATAAAAAGGACCTAGAAAATCTCTATATTAGTCGAATTTTTATCAAATCCGTTCATCCGCTTTAGTGTGAAGAAGGAATTCCTTCTATTCTAATTAGCCTAAGCCTATATCTCCTATAATTCCTTCTATTCTAATTAGCCTAAGCCTATATCTCCTATAATTATAGGCTTAGGCTAATTAGCTATGGAATATTTTCCGGGATAAAAAGTATCCTGTATGTTATTTTAAGACTTGAGTCACCTTCATATTAAATTTCATAAAAATCCGTTCAGCCATATTCACATGAAAAGGTAAAACAAATCTATCCCACGGGAATGGTGCATTTTTCCAGGGATGAAAATGATATATTACTTTGGTAGGATGTGTCATCCTCCGACCCACAAATTATCGCTATGCAAATAATCGTGTCGATCCGTTGCTGCGTGCAAAAAGGACAAACCTACAAGCCAACAAACACACTTTCGGTTGTCTATAAATAAAAATGTTCTTCACCGATTGCTTTGAAATCTTGACAAAACGATGCTTTCGAATACGCGCGTGCTTTTATAAACTGTTTGAGCCACAGCAACGCGTGGCCTGCTACAGCTAGTTTATGATAATATAATAAATATAACATAATACATACGATATATCCGAATTCCATAAAGCTTATTATTCCTCAACATTTCCTGAAAAAGGCAGCATTGAATAAAGCCCATACATACTTTGTTGTCCGGCAAGCCTATTGTTATCCAGAATTTACACGACTTTGCATGCATCAGACAGGAATAAACTAAACATCTCAATTCAATTTTGACTGCAAAATGATTTAGTCATATAATTTTAGATTTTTTTGTTAGATTTGCGTAGACAATAAAATATTATTCTGTAAGATTAAATGAAAAAAAAACAAATGTAAACAAAAAAAATTGTCCAGGAAATAACAATATTTGGACTTGGAATATTCGTTAATCAAAAATAAGCTGTGACGTAAATAATAATAAATTGAAAGAAGCAAAAACGGATATTGAAGAGCTTCGCTAACTGTTTTTAGAAACAACGAGTTTCATAAAATTCCAAGTAATGTAAACAATTCTTATATACTAGCTACCCGCGACTTCGTCCGCGTAGAACCAAAAAAAAAAACCGCAGTACCAAAATAGTGGTCTTTGGGCAAGTAGTTCATTATAGAAAAACTACTTTACCACCTTTTTTGCTATTATCTCGAAAACTATATGCAAGGAGGGAAAATGTTTAAAATAAAATTGAAGATCTATTAATTTCACTTTAAGGATCACATTTTCGACTAAACCTTTAAGAGATAGAAGATAAAGTGTAAGAGGACTTTGTTTGTTCGCAACATTTTTTTAAAATTTTTATTGCTTATATTAGCTGTATTAGATTTATTTTATTAAGTAGTTTTTCAATTTCACAAAAATTCCTCACGTTTTTTGATTAAAATATAGCTTAGATCACTCCTGAAATTAATCTCTATCTGTTCGTGAAGTTTCATCACAATCGGTTCTGTCATTTCGAAAATTAGCCCGGACATACAGGCAGACAATAATCTTAAAAATGGTTATTCATGTCTTATTACCACGCAAATAATCTCTGAGCTTGATAGAAGCCAGTTATTTCGATGTTACGGAGAGACACTTCAATTTTTTTTATGTTTATAGATTTACACAATTTATACCTATTTGATTAATTAAAATTTACGTGGTAAAGCCATGCTGCAGCTATATTACTGGTATAGTCGTAGCACGAATGCGTCGGCTCGACCGGGGAAGGACCACGCTCTCACAGAATACCAGCGTAAAATAGCAGCTTAAGGCTACTGTGCTTCGTATGGTGAGTGTAGAGAACCGGAGACCCTTTTTACTGGAAACGAGGCATTTCACCTTTGTCATCACGGGTGACAACGCATCTGCATTTTGATCCGTAATCGAGGATAGATGTAGATGTCTATTGGCCACAGCAACCACTTACCATCAGGTGGACTGTGTGCTCGTTTGTCACCCTTATCCTATAAAAAAGATTATATGAGTGCGTGTATCCTTTACACGCTGTAAAATGTAAATAAATATTAATAATTATTTTTGTTATGTATATATTTTTATATAGTTTTTATTTACTACTTACTATTTTTGATCTGTTGAGATTTTTTAACTATTATTAGAGTAATTTACAAATAATATGTAAGGATTACAAGTAATACTTATTAGTCATTTATGATTTTACCACTGGTTCAGATAAAACCTCTACCCCGGGAAGAACCAGCAAGAAACGTAACTCATAGATTATAAGTAACTCTTATAACCCTCTTCTGCAAAACAAAAATTGTTTCTAAATCAGCCGCATATTTCATAAGACACTGTGCTATGGAAAGAACTGAAATAAATACCTTTTTTACAGCTTCTGCTGCAGAGCCAAGTGTGCTTATTAATTTAGATACCTATATGATGGACGAGCTTTGAAGTTTCGCGTCCAGAGTGATTCCCAGAATAGTTGTGGTATCGACAAGACTCTACCCATTAAAAATTTTGTGTTTAACATTGGGTGTTGTAATTTTATTTTAATACATTTCATTTTAGTGCCATTGAAAAGTTATTTGTTAAGGATAAACGAATATACATCAATTTAAAGATTGCATTATTCATTTCGTCATATTTTACTAAATGTCGTAATAAAATATTTACTAATAAAATCCAATATATAAAAATAGAAGGGAAATAAATTTACGTGAGCACATGGTTCCTTTATCGACTAGTAGTTTTAGAATTATTATCTGTAAAAATGTATTTGAAAAAATGAAAAGTGAGATATCCTCTAAGAGCGATATCCTCATAACGATGTCTATCACACAGATAAAACTCTTAGCATAGCCCTCTCCATAGCTGGTTGACTTTTGTTGACTTGTCAAATTTTGCATACAGTATGTTGCTAGCATCTGTATTTCCAATTGATTACAATGTGGGTGTCTTTAAGGCAAGAGTGAATGGGCTTTTGTTAAGCTAAGCCAGTGCGCTTTACCATCTTGGCTATCACCACTTACCGTCAGGTGGGACAGTAGTCAAGCACTCAGAAAAGTTAAAAAAACTCCTTGCACAAAATGCGGATTGTATTTCTACCCTGAAAACGCCTCTGAGCGAGGCCAATTGTCGCCCGCGGTGACGCAAGTACGATTTATTTTTAAATTTCTAATTTTAGGGCACGTGTTTTTTTAAAGCGTAATATGTATTTTTCACTTTTTTATTTATTTATATGTATTTGTCCTTAAATACATATTAGTAATGTTAATAGCATTGATAATATTATTAAAATAAAAAATTCAACTTTTGATAAAAAAAAATGACTTCAAAGAGCTAAAAGAATAAAATATCTAGTCGTTGTTGATACACAGTGCAGCGAAGAATTAAAGCCCCCGACCTCAGGATTCTAATTCTTTGGTATTTATTTATATCTTTCGATCAATGCCAAGATAAACGAAATGATTAACGAAACGTCCAATAGAGTAACAGAAAAACGACAATTATTTCTTAGTAACCTAATAGATAAAAACTTAGTAAGTATATTGATATACTTTATTTGTTTTTCCCTTTTTTATTTTATTCATCTTTCCTTGGTGTACAATATAGAGTACTATATTGTGTAATGTATTGTATACGAAGAGTGGAGTATCATTAGATATGTATTTTAAAACGAATGGTACATAACGAGGTTAGATCCATTAACAGCAGTTTTTTCTTATTATTTTGAGTTGTTATTAGCAAGATACTGCAGCCCATCTGCTGTGCTGCAGTTTCCTTCTGCTGCCTCTTACGACACCCATGACAAGATATGGGGTAATGGATATTCTTAGACCGTGTACCACTACATGTTCCATTAACCATTTTTAGTAATCTACTAGCTGATACCCGCGACTTCGTCCGCGTTGCTTGATATATTAACAGTTTTCGCATGTGCGAAGGAAAAAACATCAAAAAGATCGCAAGCAAAAATATACTTTGCTTACAAAATTTCTTTGTAAACAATATTATTCGTTGCTCCGATTGTAGCTAAAATATATAAATGATCTGTGTTAGTAACGCGAGTGCAAGCGACGTACAGTTGACCGTGTGTAAAACCCCGTATAAAAATCGTTGTTTCTTAAAACTTTAATAACTTTATATTAAATGAAGATAGCGTTATAATTTTTTTTTAGATAAGGGCCAAGTGTCTAAGAAATAAAACTTAGGAAACCAAATTGAAATCTATAAAGTAGTTTTTCTGTGATGCGCGCACAACTGCAAACCTCTATCATTTTATTTATATAGAATTCAAGATTTTTTTTCAAATTAAAAATGATGGGAACTAAGTTTTTTACTATCAGTCGAGCATGAATTTAAAAATAAAAAATAGTGTTAGCCGAAAAACGAAAAGAACAATATCATTATTCATATCTTTTGAATTGTAAAATGTAACAAAAGGCCGTTATGAATGACGACCCTACGGTACGGTGTAAGCGAAGCTTCGTTTCATTAGACAAAATCGTACAAAGGCAGTACATGAAGATAGGATATTCAAAATGAAATACGTAATGCTTCTGTTACACAAGATTAATCAGGTCGAACGCATTTATGCGTACCTGAATATGAATTTCTCTAATGGTAAGAAGAATCTGCCTAAATTGCCACCTTAGTTATATTAGTACACACACTCGCACTTCCCATTTCTAAGTGGGGTAAGTGGTTGATGGGGAAAGATTTTACCGCGTTGCTAAAGTGCGTGTAGCTCTGCTATTTATGGTGTCAGGTCATCGCCTGACTTTGAAAAAAAATCTCATACGTGCATGTTTCTTTAGGATTCTTCTTTTACAGCCAAATAGTATCAAATGCTCGAACTCGGGTTGCTCGCTAACTTAGCCCCCGAGCTACCGCGACGCATATAAATGTAGGACTCCTTTTCTGCCTGGGGCTCCGTTCTGATAACCTAATAACACCCTTACCTATTTCTGCCGCTATACAGCATTGTGAGCATCTGAATGGTGTAGAAAACTAGTATAATTGCAGGCTGTGAGGTATTCTATCTTGTTTTTCAGAGGTGAAAACGCATCTGTAGCCGTCTTAATTTAAGGTTGCTTGCAGGTATGAGATGCTTAAGTATCATTCAAAAGTCTGGTGTGTTACAATCTGAGGGTATAAAGAGCCAGTATAATACTAGTCTGTGAAGCATTTCGTCTTGGTCCTCAGAAGTGAAAACGCATCTGTAGCCTTCTTAATTTAAGGTTGCCTGCAGGTATGACATGCTTAAGTATCATTCAAAAGTCTGGTGTGTTACAGTCTGAAGGGTATACAGAGCCAGTGTAATACTAGTCTGTGAAGCATTTCGTCTTGGTCCTCAGAAGTGCCAACGCATCTGTAGCCTTCTTAATTTAAGGTTGCCTGCAGGTATGACATGCTTAAGTATCATTCCAAAGGCTGGTATGTTACAGTCTGAAGGGTATACAGAGCCAGTGTAATACTAGTCTGTGAAGCATTTCGTCTTGGTCCTCAGAAGTGCCAACGCATCTGTAGCCTTCTTAATTTAAGGTTGCCTGCAGGTATGACATGCTTAAGTATCATTCAAAAGTCTGGTGTGTTACAGTCTGAAGGGTATACAGAGCCAGTGTAATACTAGTCTGTGAAGCATTTCGTCTTGGTCCTCAGAAGTGACAACGCATTTGTAGCCGTCTTTGTTTGAAGTTGGTTGCAGGTGTTGTTGTAGTTTATATTAGGTGAACTGTAAGTTCGTAATGCCACTCAATTAAAAAAATTTAGATATAGTTGTTAAGCATCTCGGAACTCCTAAAATAACTTTCAACAAAACTTTATAAAAAGATACACCTGTGACCTTTTTAGTAAAGAAAACTAGCATGTTTTGAACAGAATATTCTTTGCAAATCTAATGTTAGGTCAAATTTTTAAAAGAAGCGGGAGATGGGTCAGAAAGGAAACGCTCGTTACGTAATAAAAAAGTTAAGGGTAAAATGAAAAGTAGTAAAAACGAAGCATGCTGTGCAAGTATAACCAACTTATGGCTTTCATGCTTTGTAGAGAAAAGATCACTGGTTTTAAGGAAAAAAGATTAATTAAAATAGAAGTAGGTAACAAGGTAGAAGCTATGGTTACTTGTTGGTTCTTTTATGTAGAAGTTTTACTTTTAAAACTGATGGTAGATTATTACATGCACCTTAAAAAACTAAACTGAACGGAATATTTTTGACTTCTAAGGCAATCATTAATAATTAAGTTTTATTTTTATGTTATATAGGTGTGCCGGGAGAGACATTTTTGAGTTACGACGAAATATCATCATAAATATAAAGGAGACGCAATGTTTTTTTAACTGTTATTTTTACTGGGTGACTGGACTGCTATTTCGTTTGGGAGTCTGGGTTTTACTATCTATTTCTTCCGCCGATTTGAAGTAAAAGAGAGGTAGTATGGTTACAGATAGTGAGGCATTTCGTCATAATTTTTAGGCCGTTTTTTTGAAGATGATTGCTTGTGTCCTTTAAATGCTGTTGCTAATTAATTTTGTACTAATCTGTCACCCTATTATTAACAAATCTAAAATAGGAAACTTAGAAATTAACACATTAAAACCATAATGAAATGTTATTACAAAAATGCAAATAAAAATGTTAGGCCGTATTCAGTGCTCTCTGACGGTCGGGACTGACGGTCAGTGCGTACGCACGCACTGACCGTCAGTCGGTTTTATGCATTCAGTGCTCCACTGACCACCGTACGGAACAGCAGGGTATAGTCGTGATGTATCCGTTTATAAATTGTTTAATTACTCTTTACTATTTGAGGCGATTACGAATGAAAAAAAACGAAGAAGATATCACGTACATCCAGTTATGCTAACAGGCTACTTGAAGGAGAATTCAGTACTCTGTTTTCAAAACTTAGAAATTATAATGAAAAATTGTCTGATTATTTTGGGATGTCAGTAAAAGTTTTGATGAACTGCTGGCAAGAATTCAGGATCATATTAAACATCATAACATGTTTAGGATTCCAGTACGACCCGTTGAAAGACTTGCTGTGACATTGAGGTAAGATAAAATCGAAAATATTTTTCAGTCGGGTGCTATTCCACTCATCAAATTTCTTTGATCAAAATATCAGTGCATTTTTCTAATAATATCAACATAAAGTCAGCTTTCTTTTGTTGGATAAAATTGATGGGTAGAATGGCTGGCACCCTTACATAGAGTACTTTTAAATATGAAATTAGAGACCTTTAAATATGAAATAGGCAAATTAAACATGTTTATGTGCTAAGTTTAATAAGTTTAATAAGTAATTTAGGTAATACAATCAGTTAAGTAATTTAGGAATGCAATCAGTATTATCAGTATCATGTGATTGTCAGTCATTGCTTAAAATTAATATACTGAGACAAATCAGATGATGGGTTTTCCAAATTTTGTGATGTGCTCGTATAAGCGAAATTACGATTAGTTGTCACTACGTTTTGAAACGAAGGTTCTTCAACTGAATACAAAACTATGTCTTGAGATCCTGATGGTAGAGATTCTGGTGATGCTATATTCATGCTGGAAGTAGAAGATTCAGGGCGAGAGGTAGATGCATACATTGGTGAAGCAAGAGGAGTGATAGACGAAGGGCAGTTACAAATTTCCAGGGCTTTATTCATTACTGCAGTACGGAACATAACTTTTTGACGATTGTCGAATGTCCGTGTTAAAGGTAAAAGAGAATAAAAAAATGCCATATCGTCATTTTGAATAATTTCGCTGTTTTTTGTTAAAAACTCCAAGATGTTTTTATCGAAGTAGCTGTCTTCATTAGTGTTTGCGTTTTTACGCTTCCTTGATGGGTTTGTGTTAGGAGTAGAGCTAGATTGTTTAGTTGTGTTTGAAGAATCTTGTCTAACTTGGCTGGAACACTGTGGTTGGGTTTCTGGATTGGTGGATACTGTTTCAGTAGAACGTGGATTGATTGGAGACTCTAAATTTGAATCTTGTTGTGTATCTTCTCTTGTTTCATTTTCTTCAATAGAATCTTCGGTGTCGGCAACATGTTTTTTGTCAAGAAACTGTAAATGTTTGAAAAATACGTATTTGGTTCTCTTTCCGCCTTCCGATCCCGATTTCACAGATTTCATAGAATTTTTGCATCTCATGTAAGCATCTCTCGCAGTTCTCCATCTTTGTTGTACACTTTTTTCTGTAAATAATAAATAAAAAAAATTGTGTTTTTTGTTCCAGGTACTTAAGAACTGGACAAACGTTTTCGGACTTACATTTCAGTTATCAACTTGGCAAATCAACTATTTGTCTCATTGTTCGAGAAGTTTGCCTGACTATTTGGAATGTGCTTCACAGTGAATGTCTTTCGCTCCCTAGGTTCCCTGAAGATTGGCTTAAAATTGCTTCAGGATTTGAGCAGGTTGCCAACTTTCCGAATTGTGTAGGATGCCTAGATGGCAAACACGTGAGAATTGTTTGTCCCGAAAAGAGCGGTAGCTTATTTTTAAATTACAAGAAGCATTTTCCATCAATCTACTAGCAATGTGATTCAGAGTATCGTTTACATATATACATGTTGGTTCGTGTGGGTCAGACTCTGATTCAACAATTTTCAAGAATACTAGTTTGTACACAAAATTACATAATGGAGAACTAAATTTACCAAGTGCTAAGCCATTACCTAATACCACTGAACCAATGCCATATGTGCTAATAGGCGATGGAGCGTTTGGAATATCGAATAAAGTCTTAAGACCTTATGTTCGCAGCAATATGACACATAAAAAGAAAATATTTAATTATAGATTAAGTCAGGAGAAGGTACATTGAATCGACGTTTGAATAATGTCCAATAAATTTAAAATATTCCAACGCTCAATAAATCACCACTGCCGAATGCTATTAAACTTATTAAAACCTGTTGTATTTTGCACAACCACATTAGAGAAAGAGATGGCTATAAATTTGAGGATACGCTAACTATTGAAGGATTTCAAAATAATACTAACACTAACAACATCTCGGTTGTCAGATCCGGTGATGTTTTGAGAGATAAATTGCTAATTACTTTGTTTCTGAAGTTGGCGCAATTCCGTGGCAAGATGATTCTATATTTTGATTGTTATTATTTAGATACTTGTATATTCAATAAAAAATATTTTTAATAAACACATTTTTTTACTTACCAAAGTCTTTTTTATCATTCTCAGACAAATCATTAAAATCGGGCAAAAGAGCTTTATACACTCCAAACCATGCTTGAAGCTTGGCATCTTTATCTTTGAATAAATCGTGAGATAGATCCCACAAAGGTGGTCTTATTCGAACTTCTGTTATCACACGTTCAGTGTCGATGTTATGTTTCGACATGATTGTACACGCTAACGTCCGTTCGAGTCCCGCTTCCGCAACGCACTAAATGCTCTGAAGCATTGCATAGCGCGTCAGTCACCTGACGTACGCAGCACCGACGCGCTCGACTGACCGTCTCTGTCAGTATTGCGTATGCGGACGCGGTCAGTGCTGCTCTGAATGCACGCATGGTTTCTATGGCGATATTACGGCAGACTGACGTCAGTCCGACCGTCAGGAGAGCACTGAATACGGCCTTAGTTTTGGCAATAGAAATGAAAAAATCATTTCTATTCCGAAGTCAAAGTCCTTACGAATAAGCCACACCTTAACTTTATCTGTACGTAAAATATATATGTATAGAACCGGCTGTGAGAAATTCCTAGACCTCGCAAGCACAAAGACTGAACAACTAGTTTAAAACTCAGTTTCGAGATCAGATGTTTCATACTTTGTATACGAATCCGCAGCCCTCTTGTAAATACGGTGGGTGTTTGCATTTTTGAAAAACCGTTCCGTACTTCTACTGCATGCATGTTTGAGTTTGGAAAGCAGCTGTGATGCAGCGCGCTGTGAATTCGACTGAACATAAGCCCTGCCCACGTAAATATTAGAAAATGGAGACGCTTTTTACGGTTTTCATGTACTTAACTTTTTAGTATGATTTTTTTATTCTATAATCAAAACGCTTGGAAATAATTTAAAAAGTGAAAAGAAAACAATACAAAATGACTAGAGTATAAGTATTCTATTTAGAATATTGTGCATTCATTTAATTCGAAGAACGATAGTTATAACTTACATTTACGTTTTAGGGTGGATTCGAACAAAGTTGTATAAGTGTTATCCTGCGAATAAAATCACTAATTACTCTAGTGTTAGGGCACTTTTGGTTTTACCAAATCTTAATCCAGGAATAACTGTCTATCCGAGAGTAAATCGCGATACCGCCAAAATTCATGGAGTTAACCAGTTATCCCCGAATATCTTAATAGCGGAATGTATTGTTGAAAAAGTAGGATATTTTACAGTTATGCGTTTATAATTTCTTGTATTTTTGGGCTACGTTTTCTTCTTTTTTCAGACATTTTATTTATTTGCAATTACCTCTACATGCAATACAACAACTTGAAAAGGTTACCTTACTCAACTGATAACTCGTGTGAATATTTCATTGTTCAGTGACAGTTGACACTATTATAATATGGCAAATTATGCGGACATAAAGTCTTGTGTTTATGTATAAACAACTTTTTTTTTGGCTTGGTATATACCTAGTAGCCAATACTAGGTATTGTTTACGTAGAGTAAGCAATACCTAGTATCTACGTTTGTGATAGAAAAGCGCAAACGAAGTTATCTGAGAGTAAGACCAAAAAGTATAATTATTCGAGAGTTACTCAGGTATGACATGGTATTTGGTCGAATTCACCCTTAGAATCAAAAATAAAACCCACACTCTAAAACTTTATTGTGTTAAACGCATATTAAGTATACAAAACTTTGCATACTTCATTATTAATATGTCGATTACGTGGCTTAGTTAAAGTAAAAAGGACTCGGGAGGAAATTTGAGTAAAAATAGACATTTTATTATATCAGGTCTGCATAGTGGTATAGTTTAAACGTGGTTTAAGCCACGTTGCAGCTTTATTTTAGTTGCCAGGGAAGGACAATGCTCTCACTGAACAGCAGCGTAAAATAGCAGCTTAATGCTGCTGTGTTTCTTATGGCGACAGTAGAGAACCGGAGGCCCTTTTCACTGGAAACGAGGCATTCCATCTTAGTTCTCAGGGATGATAGCATCTGCATTTAGAGTCTTAATCGAAGAAAGATGTAGATGTCTATGGGCCACAGCATCTAATTATCTTCAAGTGGACTGTGTGCTTGTTTGTCACCCTAATACTACGCAAATATAAATATAATTGTACTATAAGAAAATGTTTATTTATAAGCGTGTATTCTTAGTAAAAATTGGCTACGATAAAATGACGATACTACTACTTAATAAGTGGACTTAGATGTCGTAACAATAAATATTAACAACGTACTTTTATGTGTTTAAGAGTTGTGACAAAATAGTAAACTTAAGACCTCATTTATACTTCATTCTTCATTTAACCTTGAGCGCCTCTACTGTACTCGTAATTATCATCGTCATCATCATCATTACTGTCTTAACACTGATAAACATAAATTATTTATTTATTTATTTAAAAGCAACAGCTATTAACAAATATTTACATCATATCGGATTATCTTAATATAAGCATATTACAGGTTTCCCTGCTTATCTTTACGTAAATATCTTTACGTAAAAAAAAAAAAGAGCGACGCTTCCTTTTCAGTACAGAAATATAAACCAATGTATAACCATTTCGGCGGTACTTCAATACATACTGTACAGTGTTCAGTGTGTATTGAAGTACACCAATTTCATATGATATTTCTTACTCGGCAGGCTTTGCTTGGCAGACAGTTGTTCATTTAATTTTGAGTTGTTGTCAGGAAAATGCTGCTGCCCACTTACTGTGTCAGTATCCCACGAAATGATATGATGTTAGTAAATTCTCTTTCGCCGCCGTTACTACTATTATTTTTAGAGGAGTAAAGGAAAGAATAAGCTAAGTATTTCTCTTAATGTCAACCTGAATGAACCACCTACATTCAAAAACGCTAAAAACTCAATTTTCACTGACTGGTGATGGGAGCTGCATTATTATTTAAGCCGCGGAAGGAAAATGGGAGATCTCCCGCCGGGCAAGGTGATCGGCCCGGAGAGCGGCCAATGCTCCGTGTGGTAGTTCAGAGCTATTCTACATATACCGCAGTACTTCGGGACTTTGATAGCGAGATTTAGGTTTCGGTGCGTTTCGCTTGTGGCGACGACAGCGCCTCCACAATAATTACTGGGGTCAGTCTTGCTTTCATCAGCACTTCTGCCCAGTGAAGTGAGTATGGGCAATTAGTTCTAGTTATGCAATACCAGCTGGCGCACTCTTTGTAACATCTAAGCCCAGCCGTGGACTGAAAAAGGCTGTTGATATGTCGTAATAATATACAAAGTGTTAAATAATCTGCCTTTATAATTATCGTTAATATTTATCTATAACTAGCTGAATCTAAAGTGTTCTAAATACAGTAGAAAGATACACAATTATTTTTTCAAAAGCGGGGTTAGTTGAAGTTTCCCAGTACAGAATTGTTCGTAACTTACCTGCCAACTGTACTTACAAAGAGCTTGGTCGCAACTTCGAATGGAATCACAATGAACAAAAAATAACTGTGTTATCGAAAAGCATGGGTCCTGTCTATTTGTTAAATTATTTCAAAATAAACAAGAGGCGCAGCTGTACCCACGGGTACTTATATATAAAATGACAAAAACTGAGTTTACATGAGTACTTTCAAGGCAAGCACTTATCCACAGAGCTATTACTGCTCGTAATGTTTCACTGTGTATTTGTTACTAAGCAAAAATAAAACCAACTTCCAAGCCAGTTAAGAGATGTTTGTATTTTATTATCACGACAAATAATATTGCTGAGTTTTAACATAAACTAATGATTCTAACACCCATTATCTAAACTGTTTGGCCCAGTCGAAATTAGTTTAGACTGATATTATCTGTTTTAGTATTAAAATTAAAAGGACTCTTTATTTAATAAGTAAGTACATGTAAATGTGTAAGGGAAAATCAATAAAAACGTACGTGCATAACTACAGACAACAAACAGTCAAACGAAATAACGCGAATCAGTTTTTCGGATAATAATATATTATCTCATTAAAACCACATTTCATCGTTAATTGACGTACATGGTAACGATACACGCCACTAGTCGAACATTAATTAATATGAAACAAATTGAACGTAATTGGTTATTATTAGCAAATGGCGACAAATATTTCTATAATTCAAAGAGGCATTATTGGCATTGTAATATTTTCCCTAACAAGGATATAATGTCCAATATAATATAAGTCTATAGGCTTTATGGAAGAAGAATTGCAATTGAAGAAGGCAATTATTTTTATGTTTTCTTGTTTACCAATCTAAAAGTGTAGTTTCTATTTTTCATTAGAGAATTGTTTTTATTAGTATAAAATAAAATTCGTAGCTGCCGTCAACGACTTTTTGCCCTAGATAGAAAAACATATTTACTACCCAGGCAAAAGTCGTTGAAACGGTATATTATTCAATTTTTTTGATCCCAGATAGTTCAATAACAATACTCCCATAGATCACGTTATTTATCTACAATTGATTTTGCTTTAAATGTGTATTTTCATACTACCACTTATAAAGAGTAAAAAAAAATTTTCACCTTTATGTAGTGTCATAATTCAATGTAAGCAATTAAAAACACAAAATAAAACACAACATATATTTTTATACAAATTTCGTAGCGTAGACTATCAATTTGGCGATTCTATTCCGCTCAATCTGAAACAAACAGAATCAATAAGATGATGTTGCATTTTTAGTTTATCGCATATAATGATCATATCTTTGCTTTCCTTGGCACGTCGCCAACCGCCGGCAGCCAAATATAGTACTGAGCGTTAATGAACCCTATTATCATTAAATCCGATGCACGACTCTTGGATAATTTTCGTTGAAAATTCAAATTTAAGGTGGGATTTCCTTTAAGTAATTTTTGAATATATATGTAGTGTATTAACTGCATGTCTGAGCAATTAAAAAGATTTCGAAGGCTTAACATATCTACGGGACGATATGGGGTAGGGGATATTATATTTAAATTCCGCCATTATATATATAATACTAGCGGTCTGCCTCGGCTTCGCACGGCTGATTTGTGAATCTCAACAACAGCGCCAACTACCGGGTCCAATTGATTCGGTCCGGGTTGAATCTATACCATCCAGGGTAAAGATTCGATATTAATCTATACCCACTCAAACACACACAAAAAATTCATCAAAATCGGTCCAGCCGTTTCTAGTTTTTGCGAGAGTAACGGACAGCAATTGATTTTTATGTATTGTTCGCGACGGTGAAAAGTGTTTGGAAACAAAGTGATTGAAAAATAATATTATAATTGAAATTGGTGATTGAGATTGAAACTGAGTGAAAAGTGCAATAATATAATTTTATAACATGTTTAAAACCTTAATATGTTAGTATAGAGCATCATTTGGTAATAGTTAGGAAAATAACTCTTATTTATACAAACGAAAAGTCGACCAATCAGAGCACGACATATTATAGAACTTTCTAGGCGTTTTTAATTAACTGCGTAATAGTTGATCACGAAAATGATGGAAATAATTTTTATGCTCTAGAAGAATTGTAAACATGGTAGTGAATTAGATTAAGGTTTATAGATTAAGGAAATAAAAGAATATTTAGCGTGATGAAACTTATTTCCTACTTATAGCAAAATTAAAGAATTAATGTACCCAAATATTGTGAAAATTTGGGATATTTTGGTTAATAACTTTTAAATTATTAATATATTAAGAAACCTTTATGGTATGCTAATAGAGAACTAAATTACCGATTTAACAATGTATAGTACTTTAGCGTAAGAAGTAATTGTGTATAGAAAAAATTGTAATTTAAGACAATTGTATAGAGAAAATGTTATGCAATAAAGAGGCAAAACGGACATTGGCAAGCGGCTCATTTTAAGGTAACGCTCGAGTCTACCTTGTGGCTTCGGGGCCCAGTAACATTGTAGTAGCTGAAGTGACTAGTAGCAGAACCAAGAAGTAGCTGAATATAGAACATAGTGAATAGTAGCTAGCAACATAGTAGCTGATAATAGCAGCTACACAAGTGATAGTAATAGCTAGTTGTACAACATAGTAGCTGATAATAGCAGCTAGTAAACAGTGATAATAAAAGCAGATAGCACTAGTAGTAGTAGGTTACTACGGATTAATATAAATTAATCCGTAGTAACCTACTACTATTATATTACCGGATACAATTTAAAGAAATAGTCAACTGAAGAAATCGTCTGAAAAATATAGTGACCAACCGATAGTGAACAACCGATATAGAACAACCGTAGTTGACCAACCGTATTCACAACCGTGGTCAATAACCAATAGTCAGAAGATTTCCGCCGAACAGTTGAGCAGTCGAACCGCTGGCCACTGCCTTGCCATTTGTATTCTATTTCGTGCATTTTGATTTAACTTCAGTCCAAAGTACCCCAGCTGCCACAAAGACGGCAGTAGAAGTATCCTCCGGAACCTATAGGTGTAGGACGTGAGCGACTCGTGGAGTATCTTCGTCAACATTTACTCCCGAGTTTCGCCCGTCCGGCACATGTATAGAGATTAATATAAAATAAGAAGAGGAAACTGAGGAGTCATAGTTGTCTAAGGAATACACAAGTTCAAGGTAGGAACTAAAATGTGGTAGTTACATTAAAATCGTCATCCCCTATTTTTTACCCTGGGGGATTAATTTTATCGTTAAATTTATATTGTACAAACCTAACGGTATAAACTATTTAATAAAAGGAGTAATTTGAATCGGTGCAGCCCTTTTCAAGAAATCCGTTAAAATACTTGAAAAAACTTATGGGTCGAAAAAAAAACCTCGTTTTCATCAAATGGGTCGCAGATTCACGGGCACCGTCACATAGCGTGAAAACAAAACACCACCACAGAATGATTAATTTTAATAGAAATGTTCCAGAATACAAAGCAATTTTTTTCTGCACCAGCGCGTAAACTGTCGACTGAACTAAATATGAACTCCATTAATAATGGAAGTTTTTATTTTAATTTAATTTTTATTGAATTCAAAACCATAAAGATATTAGGAAGCAGTATTGTTAAATTAATTTCATTTCTTACAATTTAGACGAATCAATATTTCAAAATAATTTTATATAATTTTTAAGAATCTACTAAATTCATTAATTAATTAAAACTAGATGCATTATGCTTGCATATTAGATTGAAGTTGCAATAAAATTGGCAAAGGTTGTTTGATAAGCACAAACTACACTGTCCCTGTTATTAGGCAAAAACAATTAAATGCGATTGAATCTTGTTAGCGCGTAACCCTCGTCACGTATTAAGTGTTGTCTGTAAATGATTCAAATGGTATGTAATGAAAATTATCAAAATTTTTCAACTGTCAAAAGCTACGTATATTTAACTTATTTTATTTTATTATTTAGAGGCCAATTTTGGCTTACAAATTTCAACAAAAGATCAGTAAATATATAAGACAGTTATTACAATTTTTTTTTATTTCAGACATAATACTCATTTATAAAGGAAAATATTTCTGCTGCGTCGTTGTCAACTGTCAAAGCATAACGACTACATACAATTTTTATCAATATGGAATAAATCCAGGGAAGTAATGTGATAATATTTCATTTATAGAGCAAAATGCTTTTATTTAGGCCGTAAATGATTGTGTTTCAGGGAAAGATGCGGGGTACAGCACATTTCAAGTCAATATGAAGCTATGTAATATAAAGACTTTTGAGTGCTGTAGAGATCTGTTTAGATTTTTAATGAATATCTCCGCTCCGCTACATTCACAGCCGGATTTCTACAGTGTCAAAATTGTACCGACGGTAGGCTGTTTAAAGGTAAAAGGGGATTAAATATACATATTAAACGATGCCATAGTAAAAGTATTTCGGCTTCACAGTCTACTGTAGAAATTCATAACTCTATTAGTAATTCCTCAAACGACACAAATTTTTCCTTTTTTGGAGCAAATTTACAATTATCATCGTAATGTACCAGTGGTTAAAAGAATTCCTAGAGGTGCGAGGATGCAGCTTGCTAAAGTATTGTAATGTATTATTTAAAATTGTTTAATTAATAGTGAAAAGTGTTGGGAAAAATTATTTACTTTCGCATATTCCCATTTTCATTTTGATAAAAGAATAAATAAATCAATTACGTCTCAACTAAAAGAGACATCTTTTCAAAATTTAGATTTTCCAATTAATACTCATTTATCTCGACCACGTCCTAAACTTGATATAAAAAAGTTGTTGAGTCGAAAGTAATGGATGGCGACTTAAAAATGCATCCCGTATTTTATTCTCAGATGACATCCTGGCTCCTCTTAATGTCGAAACTCTTGAAGGTCTTCGTCAGAAGCATCCTTCGGTCAATCCTTCTCAAAGTTTACTGCTGCCTCCCAAACTTCTATGCAACTTTTACAAATTTCTGAAAAGACACTTTAGAAGCAATTATGTCATTTTCGAATGGCTCTGCTGGCGGCATTGACGGAATTACGCCTCAACATCTTAAAGATCTTGTAAGCGCTTCTGCCGGTGACGCCGGCGGAGTACTTCAATGACATTACAAAATTATGTAACTTTATGCTTTCTGTAATGTTAATCCAAATTTCATTTCATTCTTATATGGGGTAAGATTATGTGCCTTCAAAAAAGGATAACGGTATCCGTCTTATTGCCGTTGGTTCCACATTTCGACGCTTAACTTCAAAATTAGCTTGCAGGCATATAATCTCTAACCTAAGTCAAAATTTCAGCCTACTCAACTAGGCTTTGGCACTAGAGGTGGCTGTGAGGCGGCGGTATATTCAGTGCGTATATTTTTAACAAACTCTGATGCAGATGTTCTTGTGAAGGTTGACCTAAGGAATGCTTTTAACTCTATCGATAGGGTAACCCTGCTGAAAGAGTGGCTAACAATACCCATGAAATTTATCATTACGTTTGGCAATGTTACAGTCAAAATACTAACTTGTTTTAAAAACCATATTATCGATTCTGTTGTCGGTGTTCAGCAGGGTGACCCCTAGGTCCAGCACTTTTAGTTTGGGAATTCAACCTATTATTTCAAATTTGAAATCAAGCTGAATGTCTGGTACCTGGACGACGGTACACTGGGAGGTATAGCAGATGACGTCCTCAGTGATCTTACTCATATTTTTCGAAATTTTAAAAATATTGGTCTTGAACCAAATAGCAATAAATGTAAAATATTTTTTTCAATAATTTATCTAGTTCTACCAGAGATACTTTAATTCAAAATTTCAATCATATTTCTCCAGGAATAAAAACTGTCAGTACGGAATCGCTATACCTGCTAGGTGCCATGTTGTTTTCGATAGTATTAAACCTGTTTTAAAAACAAAATTTAATCAGTTTTAAACCATGTTGATAAATTGTATAAATTAAACCCCACATTGCTCTTACTATTTTAAAATATTGTCTACTTGTACCTAGATTTACATATTTACTCCGCTCGAATCCAGTCTGAATGTTCGGATATTTTAAAATATATTGATAATAATCTTAAAATAAAATAAGAGTAAAAGAAGTTGTTGAAAGGAAAAGCAAGAAAGAACGGATAAGAATGATAGAAGGATATGTGATAACTTTCAAGCAAATATTAAAATGTTCTGAAACTCGTAAGAACTGCTAGGGAAATTCAAAACAGCCTAGAATGAATGCTATACGAGACGAGAATGGCTGTATGCTGAATGATGAAGTTTCAATTTAAAGAGGTGGAAGGAATACTTTGAAAGCGTGTTTATGAGTGAAGAGTCGTCTGAATTAAGTGAAATAGAAATTCCGAAAGAAGTGGCGAGAGGTAGGAGATAAGTGTAGATGAAATAATGAAAGCAATGAAAAGCATGAAAGCAGGTAAGGCAGCCGGATATGATAGAGTATCATTCGAAATGCTAAGGGCTGGAGAGGGAGTGGTGGCAGGCCTGCTGTACACCTTGTTTAATTAATGTTGGGAACTGAAGCGGGTACCGGAAGACTGGTGCAAAGCCGTTATAGACCCAATATATAAAGGAAAAGGTCACAGCAGGACTGTAAAAACTACCGTGGCATTAGCTTGCTTAGCATTGTGGGTAAACTATATGCGAAGGTGTTAATTGAAAGAGTTATGGAAGAAACTGATGGAAAAATTTGGGTTGTGCAAGCTGGATTTAGAAAGGGAATGGCGTGTACGGATCAAATCTTTTCCATGCGCATGATTGCGGAGAAGTTTTGGCCAAAACCAGAAAGTTTTTGTGCGTTCATGGAATTGGAAAAGGCTTATGACAGAGTGGACAGGAATGTGTTATGGCAAACATTGAGCTCATTTGGTTTGAGCGCTGGTTTGATACAAGCATTAAGGTCTCTTTATAGGGACTCTAGTGCTTATGTCAGGATCAACGGGGTCTACTCGGACTGGTTTGGCATCCAAAAGGTGTCAGACAGGGCTGTGTAGCTTCCCGTGGCTGTTTAACCTATTTGTGGACAGTTGTTTGCAAACTTTGAAAGTTGAAGAATGTGAGTTGAGAATGGGTGAGTTAACCGTCAAATGCCTTTTGTACGCCGACGATCAAATCGTATTTGCATCGTCGGCGGTCGAGTTGCAATGATGGTTACTTTAATGAACTGGTCATTAAAAGAAAGGGGTATGAAAGTAAACGCAAGTAAGACGAAAGTGATGGTTTTGAAAGAGAAGTAAAACGTTATGTGAAATAAGAATCGAAGGGGAGTTGATCGAGCAAGTGGATGAGTTTGTATATTTGTAATGTTTATTTAGCAGGGATGGTAGATATGATAAGGATATAGAACGACGAGTGAACGCAGGAAATAGAGTGAATGGGGCTCTACACGCTATTGTGAAGAGTCAGAATGTGTCAAAAAGGCACGTTTGGCAATTCATAATGCTGTGTTAGTCCCTACTTCAATGTATGGTAGTGAAGGTTGGGTCTGGCAGAAGAAGCATGAGAGTAGAATAAATGCTGTAGAAATGCGGTGATTAAGGAGTATGCTAGGGCTGAATCTGAATGACAGGGTGAGAAATAGTGCGATAAGAGAAAAGTGTGGTTTGCAAGTTGACGTTGTGACCAGGATTAAGAAAGGAATGCTTCGGTGGTTTGGTCATGTAGAAAGAATGAACGAGGAAAGAGTGACAAAACAAATTTATGCTGCAGAAGTGAACAGCAGAGTCGGAAAGGAACGCCCTAGACGAAGGTTTATCAACCAATTTGGCGATATATTGAAAATGGGCCAGATTAGGAGTACCCTTAACCTACGAGCGTGTATGCGTAGATATATGGATGTAAAGGAGGCGAGAGAGGTGTGCCAGGATCGTGCCAAATGGGAGTCAGAGACTACTCTCTGCCTACCCCTCTGGGTGACAGGCGTGAGTGTTTATGTTTATGTTAATCTTAAAATAGCTGTAGAAAAAATTCTAAATTTAACTTTAAATACAACAGCCTGGACTCAAGCTACTTTACCTATAAAATTTGGTGGTATTGGTGTGAGAAATCTTTCTAGCGTTGCATTGCCTGCTTTCTTTGCTGCCGTGCATAGTGTCAGTGACTTATGTAACATAATTTTAAATAATAAAGTAAACCTGTGCTTTGCTACGGAGGCAGGGCAGACATGGCGAGTCTCGGCGAAAATGTTCCACTGGAAATTAACCAACAAAAACAGTGGGATATTCCGTTGGTACAGAACGTGCAGAGAGATTTGTTTCACAATTTCCATAGTGACCAAGATCAGGCACGCCTTCTAGCTGTTTTGACTAAGGAATCTGGTCACTGGTTACAGCTTTACCATCAAGTAATCTCGGCACATTACTTGATAGGCAAAGCTAGCGCATCGCCGTAGGAACTGACTAGGAGCGGCGATTGTCAAGCCCATGAGTGCCCCTGTGGTAGCAGTGTCGACAAGTTTGGGCTCCACGGACTGTCATATAAGAAAAGTGCTGGTAGGTTTCACGGCACGATTCTTTGAACGATGTCATCCGAAGGGCTCTTGTCTCTATAAATGTTCCCTCGGTTTTAGAGCCTTGTGGAATATTTAGAGACGATGGCTGGAGACCCGACGGTATGACATTGGTTCCTTGGAAGAGAGGTAAAGCCCTAGTGTGGGATGCTGCTTGCGTAGACACTTTGGCGGCCTCTCATCTCAAGGGTACCTTGTTTAGAGCCGGGGCGACATCAGAGTCAGCTGAACTGAGTAAGTGGCGCAAATATGAGTCTCTGAGAGATGATTACATATTTGTGCCATTTGCTGTAGAAACTATCGGACCGTGGGGTCCACGTGCGGTGAAGTTCTTAAAGGAACTCCATCCGCGACTGGTCGTTGCCGCTGGTGATAAGAGGGCTGGTTCTTTTCTCGCTCAAAGGCTAAGTATAGCCATTCAGCCGGGAAACGCAGCCAGCGTTCTTGGCACGATACCGTGGGGAGTAGAACTGTATGATAATTAAGTTACTAGTTCTAGTTTTTTTTTTATTATAGTTTTTAATATTGTATATAATAAAAAAAATTAAATAAAAAAACATCTTTTAAATTTTGATTTTATCAATAATATGTGTTCTGTAGACAATATAATTTGCAATATTAATAATTCCTACTTTAGAATTGCTGACGTCACTAAAACTTCGTTGGTTGCTCGACGTCACTCGCGAGTACTCTTGAATCCACTGGGATTTTATATTTGCAATTTATTCGGTCAGTGACGGCAATTTATGCACGTAAATCGTAGTTTGGGAATAATTTGTTTCAGAAGTTTTAAAACACAGAGGTCTATTTCTTTGAGCAGAACGCTTTAATTTTAAACATTATTGCTACGTTACGTAGTACTATTAATTATTCTGTGCTTTCGTTATATTATCTATCTATATATTAATACGTGAAGAGAACTCTTTGTACCACTTTTTAAGCATATTGCGCGCTCGGAATTGTGTGAAATTTGTACAAGTTTTTCCCAATTTTGTAATACTATTAAAATTAACAATTATTCTTTATTAATAGGTATAGAATTGAACTATTACATTGACACGGGTCATACACACAAGTGTACGCACGGTTAGCTGCGGGAATCGTAATCTAGTAAACCATATTGATATTTTGAAAGATTGATTTTTTTTTCTCATTTCTTATACCTACAAAAATATACTTAGATACGAAATTCGAATACCTACCTGTGTGACCTGAAAGTGTACTTCGGTGTCTGCTACTGGAACTCCTGGGCGAGTAGAATAAGGTGTGCCGAGTTTAGGCTCATTTTGTTAGTTATGATGAAACCTTACCTCCGGATTTGATGCAGAGACCTGAAGGTGTACTTCGGTGCCTGCTACTGGAACTCTTCGTCGAGTAGAACTAGGTGTGCCGAGTTTGGGATTTATTAGTTATGATGAGACCTTACCTCCGGACTTGATGCAAAGACCTGAAGGTGTACTTCGGTGACTGCTACTGGAACTCCTCGACTAGTAGAACTAGGTGTACCGAGTTTGGTCTCGTTTTGTTAGTTATGATGAGACCATACCTCCGTACTTGATGCAGAGACCTGAAGGTGTACTTCGGTGACTGCTACTGGAACTCCTCGACGAGTAGAACTAGGTGTGCCGAGTTTGGGCTCGATTTGTTAGTTTAAAAGTTATATCAAAAATATTCAATTCTTTGAAATTGATTGTAGTGGTAAAAACAAATTCGCATATATAAAGTGCTGATGCTGTGCTGTGATGATCAGATCAGCATCGGACAATGTGATTATCGCTAATAATACATAAAAATATTTTTGCGACGAATTGAGAACCTCGTCATTTTTAAGTTGATTGAAAATAGGGAAATGTTCATTAAAACGAATAAATGCTATTTGCGAGTTTGAATTTGATTCGGTGGCCTTTTCGTTGCTGCAATCCAATCAATAATTTATTTTTATATTAGTCTCATACATAATTCATGTCTATTGTTTTGTAGCTACCAGAGAGTTTATTTATTTATTTATTTCTATAAAAAACGTGTTTTTTTTTCCGTTGTGTGTATTCTCTTATTAAAGTAAATTTAAACTACAAAATTCAATAAAATTGTTAAAAAAATGGTAACAACAGTTGAAGTAATTCAGATCTAAAAGCAACTTCTAAAATTTACATAAAGATCTGTGTACGCAAAAGAACAAAAAATGTTTTAATAAAAAATGCTAAGTTTATATTATGTTCTGTATACTTTAAGAATAAAAACAAACTAGAAATACCTGCGAGAAAAAGCAACTTTATGAAATATTACAATGCTTAAATTCCAAATAGAGATTGACTTTCATTTTCTTAATAGACAAAATGGAAAAGAAACAATATTTTTATATCTCGCGAGTTCTTTTTACGGTTTATTACATTTTATGTATATTACTGAACTAACTATCGAGCTAACCGTGAAGTGGCAATGTAAGAATATCCACTACCCCATGTTGTCCCTTAGGTGTCGTAAAAGGCGACAGAGGGAAACTGAAACAGGTGATGGGCAGCAGCATCTTCCTGATAACAATTCAAAATAACAAAAAAACTTCGGTTGTCAACCCCTGGCAAGCGTGGCAACTATGGCAAAATCCCTCTCCTATGAGGCAATCTATGGGGTATACCTATGTTCAGCTGTGGATATTTATAGGCTATCATATTATTTTATAGGATATAATTTACGTGGTAGAGCCATGCTGCAGCTATATTAGTAGTATAGATAATTGTAGCACGTATGGGTCGGCTCGACCGGGGAGGGACAATGCTCTAACAGAAAACCAGCGTAAAATAGCAGCTTAACGCTGCTGTTTTGTTTGGTGAACGTAGAAAACCAGTGGCCCTTTTTACTGAAAGCGAGGCATTCCATCTTAGTCCGCACGGATGACAACGCATCTGTATTTTGATTCGTAATCGAGGATAGATGTAGATGTCTATGGACCACAGAAACCACTTACCATCAGGCGGACTGTGTGCTCGCTTGTCATCCTTATCCCATAAAAAAATGGATGGAGCAAATAGAAGCACATAGAGCAGTAGCATCAAGAAGCTCTGATTTCAGATCTATTTTCTGGATTATGATTGTACATGCAATCACTTGTATCTATACCAATCCTCGACTGATTTATTATGCCTAATGAGTGGAAAAATAAGAGATAATCTTACTGAAAAAATACTGAGTAAACCAGAAAGTAGAACAATTTTTAATAGAAATCATATTCATTCTCAGTAATTGCTTATTATTATTTTGAATGCAAATTTTATGAATAATTTGTAATGAAATTTAATTGATATAATTTGTCTACATTAGTTATTCAGCTACCCTCACCGTTGTCATATTTAGGTTGTACCAAATTATTTAGCTTTGATTCCAATGTTGCAACGCGGCCACGTTTAAACAGATTTGGTGGTGAGCGAAACATTCATTAGCCCTGTTTGTTACTAACGGGATTGAAACCAAAACTATTCAGAGGACGTAAATGCATAGATTTACTTAAAACATGTTGATTTTAGTTGAGCTACAATTCATTGCGGAAAGCGCTATGTGGGATGCTGATTCATATAAATTAATATTTCATACTAGCTAGTACCCGGCGAATTCTGCCGCAGAAGAAATAATTGTCGAAATATCGTTTTAAATTTGGAAGAGTTATATTGTTTAATTAGGAATGATAATATATTCATTGAAATTGAATGATATATGACTTTCAAATAAATTTGTCGGTACGATACGCGCGCCACCTACTGTAAGTTAATTGTACTATGCTTATAACCTTCGCGCAAGTGCAAGTAATAAGTTGACAGTTTTACCGCAACTTGATGAACGGTATGACAGCGCATAAAATACTAACAACCAAACATTAATTTTTATATGATAGATTTTAATTATCTAACGAAAAAATTTTATTTGGGTGATAAAAAAAAATTGGCATTTTATTATACTCGTATCACAGCCCTTTTTACGTTACTAATTTGTTTGATAAAAAAATCTTACACGAAATATCGAAAAGTGGTGATATGATTACAATATCTCAATCAATGACTTTCTACAATCATCATCATTACAGCTCTTCACAAGTACATAGCTGAACATAGGCCTCCTCCAAGGAATGCCACAACACGAGGTCCTAAGCATCAGCATCAAATATAATGACGCAGATGCTGGTATCTGCATCATTATATTTCCTGCATGACCTACCAGGTCGCCACTAAATATGGTAGGGGACCGCTTTATACTTTGCATACCGGTACGGGGCTGCAACTCGAGAAACTTTCTTTCCCATCGGTTGTCGGTTCTTCGAGCTATAAAGCCGGCCCATTGCCACTTCAGCTTACTAATCCGTTGGGCTATGTCGGTTTCTCTGGTTCTAATATATGTAGGTAATAATATATCTGGATATTCTCATTTCTAAGCTTATCACGCCGATAAACCCGAGCATTGCCCTCTCCATAGCTCGCTGAGCGACCTTGAGCTTCCTCATACGGCCAGCAGTGAAGGACCACGATCAGACTTTTTTCTCAGATCCATAAGTCATCTTACCTAGTCGGACTATTTGTCCCAGGTTTTTTTTTATAGAATAAGGGTGACAAACGAGCACACAGTCCACCTGATGGTAAGTGGTTGCTGTGGCCCATATACATCTACATCTATCTTCGTTTGCGAGTTTAAATGCAGATATGTTGTCAGCCGTGAGGACTAAAATAGAATGCCTCTTTTCCAGTGAAAAGGGTCTCCGGTTCTCTACACTCGCCATACGAAACACAGCAGCATTAAGCTGCTATTTTACGCTGGTATTCTGTGAAAGCGTGGTCCTTCCCCGATCAAGCCGATCCATTCGTGCTACAACTATACTATTAATATAGCTGCAGCATGGCTCTACCACGGTTGAATACTCGTAAAGATACTCGTGAACAACTTCGAGATTAATGCTGCCAACTACTACTAGCATTTGTGTGACATGGATGTTACACATGATCTTTGTTTTGTCGGCAAATCGAATGTGAGTGATGTACTCGCTATTGATGTTAATACTGTATCTTCTTCAGTCCAGTAGCTTGAAAACGTTTTCCAAGAGGATGGAATTACAGCGGAGCTTCTGAAAGCGGGTGGAAAACCAATACTTGAAGTCCTTCAGAAGCTCTTTAATTCCATCGTCCATGGTGGCACTACACCGGAGGCGTGGAGCAGAAGTGCGGTGGTCTTGTTTTTCAAGAAAGGCGACAACGCCCTCTTGAAGAACTACACACAGATTTACCTTCTAAGCCGCGTCTACGTGCTGTCTTCAAGAGTCATTACGAATCGTCTCGCACACAGACTCGACGAATCCAGCCTCCCGAACAAGCCGGTTTCCGAAAAGGCTTTAGCACGATGGACCTTATACATATCCTTCGGCAAATTGTACAGAATACCAAAGAGTACAATCTGCCACTTTCTCTTACGTATGTGGACTATGAGAAACCTTTTGATTCCGTCGAAATTTGGGCGGTGCCACAGTCCTTTCAGCGTTGCCAACTTGACTGTCGGTATATCGAAGTGCTCAAGTGTTTCTACAGTAGGGCTACGATGGCTATCTGAGTACATAACCAAAGTACGAATGTTATTAAACTAAAATAATTAAAATCGGGAACCATGTACGAACTGAATCCCTTTAAATTAAAGTACCGAAATATTATACAAGTAGCGGTATCGCATCCAATAAATACACAATGTAGATGCTATCGTCGATAAAACATACCTGCAAGCTTGATGTAACTCGTTTATCTTGCCAATAATACCCTCTTCTGGGATTTTATATTTACGATGCATTCGGCTTGCGGAGGCAATTTACGTACGTGAAGAGCACTTTAGGAGCAATTTGTTACTGAAACTCAGTTTAAGTTATATAGGACCGTTGAACAGGACCTACAAAAAGCCTTTTAAAATTACAATGTTCACGACATATTGCCAAATAAAAATAATTAATTATTTGACATCACAAAATTGTAACAAAAATAGATAATTTTACGTGTTAGAGCCACGCTGCAAAAGGCCATACCACACCAGAGACTATATACATACGCTTCGGCAAATCGTGTATAAAGCCGAGGAGTCCAATTTACCACTATGTCTTGCAGTCTAGGAGAAAGTATTTCAATTCGTCGAAAATTGCTTTTGCTTTGGAACACATTTTCAAGCTACTGGACTGAAAGGATACGAAATAATACATCAATGGCGAGTACATCACTCACCTTCCATTTGCCGACGATATGATGGTGTAGTACCTTAGCACTAAACTCACTATCCTCGTCTCCCAAAAAATAGATCTTAAGATGATAACTTGTGAAGAGCTGTAATGGGATGGACGAATGACTTAGATTGTCAGCGCTTTAAGCATGACTCTGTGAAAATTTGAAACGATTTACCACCACCTATTATATCAGCTTCTGGTATATATCAGAGACCGTCTAATTTTCGACTTATTGCAAAAACAATAAAAGAAAAGCAAGGTAAAGTTACAGCCTTTATACCTGGCCTTTCACTTCTGAGAGGGTTTTAAGACAACTAAGTGTACGCCGCGCTGCGCCCAATCTTCGAAATATTTTTTTTATTTCTCATACATGCAGGTTTCCTCACAATGTTTTCCTTCACCGCCGAGCACATGGTAAATCAGCAATTAAAATTGCAATTAACAATTTCATTAGTGCCGGCGGGGATCGAACCAGGGTTGCCTGCGTACTGTGAAATTTACAGCGAGCACTAAGCCCTGAGCTACCACGGCGGCAAAAAGAGTACTTATAATTAATATAATTAGGCTTTACTTTGCGGAAATCCGTTATATTAAAGATGTTAAAATTAATTAGCTAAGATTAACGTAAATATGAATTATATCTTACCTAGTTTGACTACCTGCTGAATGGCACAGGCTGAATGGGTGATTTCTTCTGTATCGTTGAGGAGTTATAAAAACGTAAATTGTACACATGAAAAACAGCCACATTCAAAACAATTATTTTCAGGTCATACTTGTCCCAAGTGGTAATAAACCTGTACCTTAGCCACTGCTTTACCGAACCGTCAACGCTGTTTTACGCTAAATATTATAATGTTAAATATGTTTTAGTTTCAACGTTTATAATAAACTAAAGGTTGTTTATTACAAACGTTGAAACTAACTACTTTGTGTCACATACATCTCATGAATACGGCGTATTAATTAGTGCTTTTCATTACAGCTTTCCGTTTTTCTGCAAAGTTCCTCAGGCTGTTTCAACCGCATTTGTGGTTGTGCTTAAGTTAGCACGCCTTTGTATAAACAAAGACTGCTCCGAAGTTTTGTGCTTCTATATTAAGACTAGGAAAAAGTATTTCTTTGATTATATTGTCGATTCTATATATAGAATTTTTAACGCTTAAATTTTTATAGACGAGCATTTACTTAATTTAATTATATATAGAATATAACAAATCCACCGATACTTTTTTGGTCTTCGAATTCAGTCGAAAGTTATACAAAATATAGGTTTAGACAGAGAATTACTCTTCAATGAAAGCGATTCCTAAAATATACTAAATACAAAACTAATAAGAGAGAACGATTCAAATATTTTTCACTAAGAAATATCCGAGTTGTCTAGGAAAGTTGAAATGGGCATAACATATAGGATGTTTCCGTTATTTAATTTAACTTATAAACTGAAAGCCGTATATCAATATTGCCTGCTATTAAATAACTTAAAATGTATTGGCGAATATGTATGCTTTCACATCTCATAAAAACAAATAACTATTTCTGCCGGCACATAGCAATGCTTGCACCACTGTTTTCCGGTCTGAAGTATATATAGAGTCAGTACAATTACGGGATATGAGGAATTAAATCCTACCTAATAGCAAGGGGGATAAATACCAAGATATAAACCTAGTCATCCGATGTTGGAATAAGGCTAAGGAGGCTATGCTGTGCGAGGCTTTTTATTGTCCTTAATATATATTATTGGGTCTTAAATTATGATTGTTTAAAACAAAAGAAACTTTAAATCTCGGGTGGTACTCGTAGTAATCACATCAGTCTAACGTTTTGAATAAACGATGCATCGTAATAAGAGAACACAATTACCACGATGTTCGTAAAAGTTATGAGACAGATATTCGCAACAACGTAAACAAGCGTTGCGTAAACATAAACATCATAACAAAATTTGTATTCTGAGTACGTGCTTTAGCAGAGCTCCGAAAGCGACTCACAATCAAAGTTTTATCTATACCTAAGAAATGATTTCTGTTATTTACGCAAATAAATAAAACCAATTTTACCTATCATGTACATATCATTTTATTTTAAAAAATATGATTTAACGCGATAAAATTCATAAAGTACCATACCATAAACTCACTCAGTCACTCAGTGAGGTAGGCAGACTATACGGACTTCCTTTTGGCTGCCAAAAGGAAGTATGTATAGTCGTACGACAGTTTAAATAATTTAGTCCAATTAAATGATGTAAACAATAAAATAATAAAATTCTCGATTTAGCTCTGAGTAGGATCAAACTACTTTAATGTCATTTTTGTAAATAAACGAGGAAAAACAATAGTTTACAAAATGACAAAAATCGTTAACTAATCTATATATTAATAAATTTGTAACCCTTTTAGGATATTGCGCGCACGGAGGTGTGAGATTTGTCATAAGGTTTATATGGAGAAAGAGTGTATAAAGCTAAAATTTCTGGATAATATGTGTTGCAAATACATTATATTAAATATAATAAATCATACATTGTTTTCGTTCATTTCGTTTCATTGTTTTAGTCGGTTGGCCAAATTATGTTGTTTGTTTACGTTCATACCAATGTCTCAGAGTAAGTGCTAAATTAGCAATTAAAATTGCAATTAACAATTTAATTAGTGTCTGTGGGGATCGAACCAGGGTTGCCTGCGTACTGTGAAATTTACAGCGAGCACTAAGCTCCTGAGCTACCACGGCGGCAAAAAGAGTACTTATAATTAATATAATTAGGCTTTACTTTGCGGAAATCCGTTATATTAAAGATGTTAAAATTAATTAGCTAAGATTCGCGTAAATATGAATTATATCTTACCTAGTTTGACTACCTGCTGAATGGCACAGGCTGAATGGGTGATTTCTTCTGTATTGTTTAGGAGTTATAAAAACGTAAATTGTACACATGAAAAACAGCCACATTCAAAATAATTATTTTCAGGTCATACTTGTCCCAAGTGGTAATAAACCTGTACCTTAGCCACTGCTTTAACGAACCGTCAACGCTGTTTTACGCTAAATATTATAATGTTAAATATGTTTTAGTTTCAACGTTTATAATAAACTAAAGGTTGTTTATTACAAACGTTGAAACTAACTACTTTGTGTCACATACATCTCATGAATACAGCGTATTAATTAGTGCTTTTCATTACAGCTTTCCGTTTTTCTGCAAAGTTCCTCAGGCTGTTTCAACCGCATTTGTGGTTGTGCTTAAGTTAGCACGCCTTTGTATAAACAAAGACTGCTCCGAAGTTTTGTGCTTCTATATTATGACTAGGAAAAAGTATTTCTTTGATTATATTGTCGATTTTATATATAGAATTTTTAACGCTTAAATTTTTATAGACGGGCATTTACTTAATTTAATTATATATAGAATATAACAAATCCACCAATACTTTTTTGGTCTTCGAATTCAGTCGAAAGTTATACAAAATATAGGTCTAGACAGAGAATTACTCTTAAATGAAAGCGATTTCTAAAATATACTAAATACAAAACTAATTAGAGAGAACGATTCAAATATTTTTCACTAAAAAATATCCGAGTTGTCTAGGAAAGTTGAAATGGGCATAACATAGGATGTTTCCGTTATTTAATTTAACTTATAAACTGAAAGCCGTATATTAATATTGCCTGCTATTAAACTTAAAATGTATTAGCGAATATGAATGCTTTCACATCTCATAAAACAAATAACTATTTCTGTCGGCACATAGCAATGCTTGCACCACTGTTTTTCGGTCTGAAGTATATATAGAGTCAGTACAATTACAGGATATGAGGAATTAAATCCTACCGAATAGCAAGGGGGATAAATACCAAGATATAAACCTAGTCATCCGATGTTGGAATAAGGCTATGCTGTGCGAGGCTTTTTATTGTCCTTAATATATATTATTGGGTCTTAAATTATGATAGTTTAAAACAAAATAAACTTTAAATCTCGGGTGGTACTCGTAGTAATCACATCAGTCTAACGTTTTGAATAAACGATGCATCGTAATAAGAGAACACAATTACCACGATGTACGTAAAAGTTATGAGACAGATATTCGCAACAACGTAAACAAGCGTTGCGTAAACATAAACATCATAACAAAATTTGTATTCTGAGTACGTGCTTTAGCAGAGCTCCGAAAGCGACTCACAATCAGAGTTTTATCTATACCTAAGAAATGATTTCTTTTATTTACGCAAATAAATAAAACCAATTTTACGGTTTTAATCGAAATAAGCACATATCATACGTACATATCATTTTATTTAAAAAAAATATGATTTAACGCGATAAAATTCATAAAGTACCATACCATAAACTCTCACGCCTGTCACTCAGTGAGGTAGGCAGACTATACGGACTTCCTTTTGGCTGCCAAAAGGAAGTATGTATAGTCGTACGACAGTTTAAATAATTTAGTCCAATTAAATGATGTAAACAATAAAATAATAAAATTCTCGATTTAGCTCTGAGTAGGATCAAACTACTTTAATGTCATTTTTGTAAATAAACGAGGAAAAACAATAGTTTACAAAAATGACAAAAAATCGTTAACCAATCTAGATATTAATAAATTTGTACCCCTTTTTATGATATTGCGCGCACGGAGGAGTGTGAGATTTGTCATAAGGTTTATATGGAGAAAGAGTGTATAAAGCTAAAATTTCTGGATAATAAGTGTTGCAAATACATTATATTAAATATAATAAATCATACATTGTTTTCGTTCATTTCGTTTCATTGTTTTAGTCGGTTGGCCAAATTATGTCGTTTGTTTACGTTCATACCGCCAATGGCTCAGAGTAAGTGCTAAGTATGTTATTACTCTAAGGCCAATGTTAAACATTAAATAGTCTGTGGCAACCGTCGCACAGAGTTGAGATAGTCGCCAAAGAATTTAAAAATGTTGCCAACAAATAATTACTCATAGATTGACTGAATGAGCTGTGAATTTTATGTGATATCAAATCTTTTTCAATAGTGTGTGGAGTGTATGTCAAGGCAAAAAATCGTTCATATAATATTTTGTAAATTAGTTCTCTCTATTGTATATTAATGTGCAGTTGAAAGTAAAATACAGCTTGCTTAATGTACACACCTAAAAATTTTATGAATTACGGTCGATATTTGACCACTAGGCGACCACAAGTTGTAATAAAAATATTTGCGGCCATATTTTGATAAGCAACCCGCCAAAAACGTGTCAGTATATTAACAATTATTGTTTAAGAAAATTCTATTTCCGTAAAAAAAACAGATCACAGATCACGGTTTTTGTTCTGATAATATCCTATGCAGCATAATGAATTAAAAGCAAGTCATTTGGAATATGAAATAAAAACACGTTATAATTGTAAATGTTGTATAACGAAAACATGTGAATTTTAATTTAATTTTTATAATTTATAAGAATGGCAATATATTAATTTAGTTCTCAGTTATGGTTTCGTTCTACTTTGTGCTACGAGACGTAGCGGCCGCAGTTTACTTCATTAAACGGGTAAGAATGCTCTACAGTAGCACAATGAAGATCTTTGAAATAGTATGCCGGTCACATAAGAGCACTCGACTCGTAACGTCCACTGAAGGCAAAATGTGTCTGCTTTAAACGAAATTGTTGAGAAATAAACGTTTTCTACTTGATGTTTTATTTACTGTTTTCTGCCATGTATTTATTGTTCTACATTTTATTTAAAACAAAAAATAACATTCGATCACCCTAAAATCAGTGAAAAGTAAAGAAGAAGAATAATTATTTCAGGCCAGTAAGACTATTTTATCATTACCAACCTTTGAAAATAGCTTACGAGTTGTTATGTGTATCCTTAAAATCCATTTTCGTGATCATGGACCGTTTAAATAACTCTTGTCATATAAATTAAGTAAAGTAACAAACGAATTGTTGCTGAAATTTACAAAACTTACATTAAAATCTTAAAAGTTAAAATTTCTTTATTATATGGATGAACTTATAATAATATACATTACAGATATTTTGTTAGTAGTAAGAAATGACCAAACAGTTCGCGTGATTTTAAGTGATTGCAGCCCGTAGACACCTACTGTCAACTACAAACCAAGATGGTAACAGGTGTGCTTTGATATGTAATAGCCTATAATTATAATGTCATCTTTTTATTTTACCATTAACACCAGATCACAACAGTCAATGATTGGTATAATGGTATATGGAACACTAATCCTCTTGTAAAAGTTAACAGTGTTAAATTATATTTATCTCAATAAATCAATCGTCAATTAACAAACCCAAATTGTGTTTAAAATTTGATGAGGAATATAAGAAAATATGAAAGCATACAAATGTTACGTTGAAAACGATAAAATAATTTTTACTTACTCGTATATATGAATACAAATTTCATCCAAATGATCGAGCAATAATTACCTGGAAAAAAATGAGAAAAATTAAATATCACAAAAGAAGTATTTTGTTTAATAATTAGATACATACGAGTATGTAACATGTCTTTTCGTGCTTTGATTAATACATTCTCTTAACAAGTGCACTGCATCGCCTTTAACCGATTAAAAGTTCATTAATTAACACATCTCTCTCCTACATATTTCCACAGAAAGTACGATCGACGATTTTGCTTTTTACGAGGTCGTCACTTACTGAGAAGTGACTCTACACACTGCACTTTAAAATCAGCAAGGAATAGATTTTTTAAATTCAAATCAATATATTTAGCGTAGTTTTTCTATAAAATCAAATTTTTAAATAGAGTCAAATCAAAATATGAGTTGCACAGTGTTACTTTTTTTTAAATAAGCTTTTATAATATATAATAGCAAAAGCATTGTTTCCTTGGAACTCTTTATAAGAGTACTTAAAAGCAGATTATGTAATATTTCAAAGGATACATAGAAAATTTGGCTTCGGAATAAATTGTGGATATTTCTTATCCAATGCAAGTAAAATTAAATCATTAAATAAAAGAATATGTTTGAAATTTTCTGAGGCGGTATTTTCTATTTATTTCTAAATTGAAGATTCTATTTTTCAGTCTGAAGATCTAGCGACCTGCTTGAATGTCAGCCAATCCAAATATTTTTGTACGACTCAAATGATTCGTTTTCAAATTTTAATATGATTTTCTGAACAGTTTTGGTTGTTAAAGCTAACAATCGCAAATGGAAACTTTGTTAATAACTGTGCGTGCCAACACAGAGGCAGTATAGTTTTTTAGCCGATATCTATATATAGATATCGTCTGGGCTGATAAACTCAAAATAACATTATTAGTCTTAGAATATAAATAAACATTACGGAGATAATAAATTAATAGACTTTTTTTGAGCACATTTCAGTATAACTCGAATACGTATTTTCATATAAATGTTATTTTTATTACAATTAAGTTGTATGAAGAAAGAAATAGTTACTTAAAAAGGATCCAACACACGCAAAATTACTGAGACATTTTGATTGAAGTTATTCAGCAGTCACAGCTTAATGCGAATTGTTTATAATTTGGCTAGAGTTAGCGCCATACATCCTTTTAGGATTATTTTAGCGTGTTAGCACTATATGCCATATTGTCGGTTAGATCCTTTTTGCGTTACTATGCCTTGATGCTTCCTTCTAAAATAAGTTGTTTATGATTTAATATAGGACTTTGTTTTTACCGTTGCAAAAGCCCTTGCAACGATATAGTATAGTATAGTAGATCTTGAGATGGATCGCATTGATTTTATGAATGAACATATTGATGATAATGGTGAATGAATGTGGTAGAATAAATATAAGGGTTAAACTTCTTTAGGTAAATTCAGTATCGTTAGTATGTTAAGAAAAAATGTTTTTAATAGACCACAAATAATTAAAAAAGAAAATAAATATTCTAATTATGCGAAATTAGAATCAGTAATCTCGAATATGGGTAAGAATTTCTAGTGCTAAACATTTTCGCTTTTGGCACTATAATAATGATTAACTCTTAGCACAAGCGCTTAATTTTTGTTCAATGGTAAGTATTTATAAACAGTAATAGTATCAGTAGAACATATTATGTATAAAAGATTTAACACGTACAATTATAAACCTCACTTAGTTTTTAATGACTTTAAAATTGTGCGATAGTTTTTTATGATTTTTACACCGATTGTTCGTTTTATAGTTAAAAAATCTATTATAATATCTTTAGAATAGTTTATAGTTTGAACATCTATTAAACTATTCGAAAGGAAAACATTTATAAGACATGAACAAACAGTTGTTCGAGATACAAATAAGGAACAAAATTGAGTTCCGTGAGTTCTCGCGACAATTTAGCTACAAAAATTCAAGCTAGTAACAATCCAGTTACAATATTGTTTATGGTTTGGCTACAATCCAATTGGAAGAAATATAATATCTAACATACCTTAAATAAATAATAACTGAATTTTAAATTTCATTCTCTGTATTTCTATATTGCTAAATTTGCGGTTTTTATTAGTATATCTATATTAAATAGATAATAACAAAAAAATATTCACTTAATTTTTTTTAGGAAAAATAGTATTATTTTTGAACTATTGACTATGCTCAAAGATTTGCAATGGGTTCACTTAGCTAAATGGCAATATTTCTACATACCTAACCCAAATCGGTATATAGTAACTTCCATTACCTTATTTTCTCTATTTTTATGGTCATGGACAGAACGGTAATTAAAAATTACTTTGATTCAAAATAATTTTAGCATGTTAATTTTAGCTTTGATCGGTATGCGGTCGCGAATAATTGATTAGGATGTTGATATGCTAACATTCATTAGTGTTAGTGCAAACACAAAACGAATATAATCAGAAATTAAAATTAGTTAATTTAAGAATGTATAAACTCATATTTTATAAAAAAAATGGTTGTTCATTATTTCTATTTAATAAAGTAATACTAGAACTACTAGAACTAGTAAATAATTAATCAACTCCGATGCATACTTAGGCTTCATGTAGGAATTTAATAAGTTGCATCATTGTGGCATTGTGACGTTGACTGCAATGTATTATTTAAGCTCTCGTCTACATCACGTTATATGTGTTATGAGTTTCCTGTGTTGTGTTGGTTCGACGTTCGTTCGTTCAAACCACATTACCCTAGTCTCCATGGACTTGTGACTCGTTTATATTATGATGAATTTGTTTACACAAAGAGCAGGCATTGACATTAAACAAAACCAAATTACATTTTTTTCGTCTTTCACTTTTATTTTTATTTCTAAAATTATTACTTCAATGTTGATTAATTCTTTAATTATATGTCACTTGTAAACACACTAATGATGATCTTTAATATATGTGGATTTTCTATATAAGCGCTTTACTAGGCAAACGGATTGTCCGGAGAGCATCACTCTATCCCACCCCTGACTAGGCGTACGGCCAATCGTCTTCAACGAGAAGTCCGTTCACGCCTTTCTGAACTAAGAGACCTCGAAAAGAGTAAACTCATGGAGAATATCTCCCCTTCTCATACAGCGTACTACCGGATGGCGAGAGCCCTCCGCATAGACGCTATCACTCACACTCCCCCTCTCTCCTGTCCCGACGGTACTTTTACCTTCGAGGACGAGGAAAAGGCTGAGTGCTTTGCAGACAGCATCGCCACTCAATGCTCTCCCAGCTCACATCCCACCGACCCCTCCCACATCCAGGCAGTGGAGGATGAGGTCCGCCGCCGGAACTCGCCCCCCACAGCCTCTGACCCTATCACTGTGTCCAATGATAAGATCTCATCCATCATCAAAGGACAGAAGCCCAAAAGGGCATCGGGCGCGGATGGCATCTCCAACCAAGCCCTCAAACATTTTTCTGAGCAGGTGATCACCTTACTACTTATAATCTTCAACGCCTGCTTCAATCTCAGTTACTTTCCCACCACGTGGAAAGAGGCAACTGTCATTGGTATCCCCAAGCCAGGAAAGCCTCACCACCTCCCCTCCAGTCACCGTCCCATCAGCCTCCTCAAGGCCATGGGCAAACTCTTCGAACGCATCATCCTCACTCGCATGAGGCGCCATCTGTTTCCCACAGACGGCGACCCTCTTGTCATCCCCCACCAATTTGGTTTCCGAGCGAAACACTCATGTCCCCAACAAGTTCACCGCATAGTGGAATATATCCTCAGCGGTTTTTATCCTCGTCGTCATAAGACCATCGCGGTCTTCTTTGACATAGCAAAGGCGTTTGATAGAGTCTGGCACGAAGGCCTTATCTACAAACTAAGCCTCCCTGATCGTCTTGTTCGTCTCGTGGCCTCTTACTTGAAGGATCGTACCTTTCGTTTCAGACACGAAGGCACGCTCTCCTCTCCGCGTCATATCAAAGCCGGTGTCCCTCAGGGCTCCGTGCTTGCCCCTATTTTATATATATTGTTCACCAACGACATTCTCATACCGTCGAATGGTTTTCAGCTCTCCCTCTTTGCAGATTACACAGCCCTCTACTATGAAGGTATCTCACTACCATTTATCCGGACCAAGATCCAACAGTCAGTTAGTGACTTAGGAGCTTGGTTCCAAAAATGGCGTTTCGATGTGAACCCGGAGAAGAGCTCCGCCGTTTGCTCGAACATAAACTACGCCGCCCCACTACTATTCCGCCAATCCGAATGTTAGGAACCCCTGTCCCCTGGCATAAGACCGCCAAGTACTTAGGTGTCACCCTGTGTGTTAAGAAAGTAACTCGCACCGCGCGCTTTTACTTGGGTAGGCTCAACAGCATGCTGGGCCGACATAGTAAAATGACTCTCCGAAACAAGCGAACCCTATATAAGGTCTGTATACGACCAGTTATGACATACGCGGCCCCCATTTTTGCTCATGCCAAACCTATAATATTAAACGAACTTCAAATAGTTCAAAACTCTTTTTGTCGTCGGTCTACAAACGCACCCTGGTTCGTCCGTAACGCCGGCCTCCATCGAGACTTAGAGCTCCCCAAAATTCAACAAATTTCTAAAATCACTCTCTGAGAACTTCTTCAAAGCCTTAGAGTCTCACTCAAATCATCTCATTCGTGAGGCAGCTTCCTATGCAGCCCCACTTCCCTCTCGCTATCGAGTTCGCAGGCCGAGAAACTCTCTCTCGGACCCCGCCAACCAGCTTTCGGCCGAATTGGACTGCCTACTGTCGGCTCAGGCCGAGACTTCTCCCAATGCGTAATTTGCCTTAGCTAGGCGCGCCTCTCAGCGGCTACTCGCCGCCTGCGCCCCCTTTCCCTAAGGGGAATCGCTTCCGATACGGCAGAAAGGCCCTCCAGGCCGAAGCCAGTCCAAGGTGGTATTTAGTGGGTAGGCACTTAGGTTTCATAGTGAGTCCCACATAACCACGCAGCCGGCTGCGTGGTATGCTAAGAGCATTCACCACCTCCCTCCCCCGCTTCTCGGAGGGTAGCCCTTTACTTTGCTTCTGGGCAAAAAAAAACGGATTGACGATCGCAGTATAATATATTTCTCATCTTTAATACCGCTTTCTGCCCTCGCCGGTTTAGATATTATACTTTTGGCATATATAAGGGCAAAATCGCCATCGTTGTGAATATTAATTTAATTTAAAAAATTGCAAAAATTTGAAAACAGGCGATCGAAAAGAGTAATAGAAAAAGTAATAGAACAATAAAATTTGTATACGTCAAGGAACTAAATGCTGTGTGGTAGCATTACAGAATTTATCCGTTTCGTTCCGTGGGAATGCTAAAAATCTTATGCCTTCGGGTATTGCCGGTATAGCCTTAAAGTTGCAGGACATGTGGTACTGTGATTATCAATCTGGCTGTCAAGCATCCGATTAAGGGAAACCCTACGATAAGAATTTAATTACAGATTACTTTAGATTTGCAGATTTGCATTAGGCTGCTATTTTAAACTTTTATTCTTTACGAGTACAAGCTCCTCTTCACACGCCACGATTCATAATACACTGCAGGGTCAACGAGAGACAAAGACAAAGATTACAAAGTAAATGAAATACAAAGTTTTAAATAGGTATTTGTTGAAAAGTGAATATCAAATTTGATTCGTTTTAGCATAAAGAACCGAATTTAATTTAGTAGCGAATAAGATATTGTGATATGAGGTTAAATTAAGACAATGGCTGGAATTGATTCGCCTTTAGATTTAATTTGTTTGTTTGTAGATGAGAAAGCTGAAAACACAGCAAAGTTATTGTTTCGTGATGATTTTGACTGTGATGTTTTACTGTTAACTTGCTTTTACGTAGTAATTTATGTAACTGAGAAATACAACCTACTCTACGATTTGTTGATACTGAAAATATTTAATTATTTAGCAATCAGACAATTTAATAGTCTTTAATCAATTTTGTATTTTAAATATATTCCTACATAGGAAAAAAAAATTAAATAGGTAATCTTTGTCATGAGAGGCAGCGTAACAGAATCTATCACCTCATTTTGTCCAGTGGGATCGTAGGAAAGCAAACATGAAGAAATGCCAGAATTTTTTTATGGTGGTTTATCCATCTCGTTCATGTCAGATTTAAATAATCCAGCAGGCGGAAATGGACAGCAGTGTTAAAGGTGTGAGAATTTTAGTACTGTGATCGATATCCGCCTGCCAAGTGTGAGGATTAAATCAATTCCTCCCCAGAAAATGCCCATATGCAGCAGTTGACTTTTACCGGCTCACGAAGAAGAAAAATTCCTTAATGAAATATGATAATGTATGCTTATTTTAGCTCTACTAATTAATAAATATCTATTTACCGTGTAGTGGCGGTGTAAGAATATCCACTACCCCATATCATCCCGTGGGGCCGCAGCGTCTTCCCAATAACGACTAAAATTACAAAACTGCGGTTGCCAACCAGCTTGCTAAGCGTGGCAACTTTCCCGCCTTGTCGTGCCGGGCTTAGTAGCCGTGGCTTGGTCGGGATAGGATAGGATAGTAGTACTAGTACTTCCGAGTGCTCGTTTTTCCTGGCCCCATGGCTTTCGCATATCGAACTCGGGGGGATTCGATACGCAGGTGGAGTTATAGGCCGCGAAGGAAGACGCGCCTTGTGTTCCTGGTGCGCCTTACATGAGAAGGAAAAGGGGGAGGAGAAGTTTTCCCGAGGAGGGCCAGCTGTGGGGCGGCCAGCGCTTTTGGGGCCGCGGATGTGTGCGAAAGCGTTCCCGTGGCCCTGCCAATATGCGTCAAAGGTGGAACACCATGGAGTTTTAGTCTGTGCGAGTTCGTCATAACCCGTCCTTGTCCCCGCGTGGCGGGCACGCGTAGGCTTTTCCACATGTTAAAAAAAGGAGCTTGTTTTGTGGCGTTACTTAGGAGAGGCCATTACTTAGCAGTGGACTTGTGAGTTGATAATGATTATGATTAGCTATGTGACCTATTTCATTATCTGAAATTTAACGGTAAAGGCATATTATTTTTCTTTTTCCTGTATTGGCAGAACCAGAATATACTTTATGCAGAATAATTTAAATAAGGACGAAACTAACGTATTACGCCCGCTTAATCAATATGTCAATGATTATATGATCTATATGACATTATCATTGAGGTTTCATGTAGAAATTCAATAAGTCTAGTCTTTGTAACATCGACTACATTGTATTAGCTTGATCAATAAGTTTTCGGAATAGAACACTTATCAATGAGTTATTTCGTTCGTTTCGTAACCGTAGATGAAACGTAGCTACACCATTTTGACCCGGAGATGAAATTCAAAGCAAGGTGTGGAAAATAACGTCTTCCCCGCTAGCCAAGAGATTCAAGGTGTCTGCATCCGCTGGAAAAATAATGGCCTCTGTCTTCTGCGATGCAGAGGGTATAATAATGATCGACTATTTATGTAAAGGATAAACAATAACCGGAGATTATTACGCAACATTAATCAAAAAACTACGCAAAGAACTAAAGAATAAACGTCGAAGAATATTGCGTGCTGGAGTACTTTTTCATCGATCTGATGTTGCAGGCGCTGCCATCTGAACTGCTGGGTTTCAGTTGATGCATCACACACCATATTCTGCGGACCTATCTCCGAGTGATTTTGAGCTTTTTGCTCCCCTGAAAAAGCACTTGCGTGGTATAAAATCCGACGTATAAAATTCGATGTGCTGCCTTTTTCGAGTCCCAGAAACAAGCCTTTTTTCCTTAGGAATTAAGCAACTTGAAAACGCTATTAAACGTATTAGCTTTAAAGACGATTACGTTGAAAAATAAATACAACTTACATTTATACTTATCCTAGTTTCATTGTGTTTCCAAAAACTTACGAGTATTGATCACCTAGTATTATTGGAGCTCTCGTCTATTTCACGTTATTCTTCCTATGCTGTTTCTTTAACGCAAATACCATACTACAGATAATTGTGACGTTTAAACAATGTGGTTGTAAGGTATTTACCATTTATTATTTATTTACAAAGCAGTAATTCAAGTTATTCATTCCATCTGTTCTTTGTAAAAATGTATATTTTGTTCTTTACTTTAGTTGCATGCTAACTTTCTTGTTTTTCTAAATTATCGCATTCGAACTGATGAAAGTGTCAACCCTAAAATGTTACCCAAGATGAAGACGTGTATTTTTAAGGTGCAACGAATTATCAGAACTTACAAGATGTGTGTAATAAGAAATCAAGAAAGATTAATAATGATATTGTTAAGAATAATTTGTAATAAATTTACTACCAAATATTATCTAAAGACTTATGGACTTAATTATAAATAGTTTTTATCGAAGTAATAAGTAACGAAAACAAATATAAAAGTTCTATAAATCGAGAATTTAATAGTCCAGTAGCTAACATAAATCATTTTACAATTATAGTTAAGCGTTGAGCCGAGCCAGTAAGTTAATTTACTGGACTGTAAGGGTTACCCTAACATAAATTTCGACTTACTTGGTCGTAAGATGCCTTCCCTAATGCAAAAGCTTACCACAACTTTTACTAGTGCTTATTTGTTGAACTAAAGTAAACGAACACCATTACTTTGCTGTGGTTAGGTACCTACAAAATTCAATTCACTTTTTTGCTGTGAAGCTGTTGCAACCTAGCTTTTCCCGTTAACTGATCCAGTAATTATAGCTTTGACTTTTTTTAAATCTTCCGGGTCTTAATTTAGATAGGATGTAGTTATTGAAGTTATACTTCTTTTGGGGCGTTTGGGAAAAATGATGGGAGTGAATTTTTACGATGCGCGCGAACACCGAATCTAAAAACGACGCCATGAAGTTGTTACGATGCGCGCGCACACTGACACCTCAAAGCGACAATTTCAGTGGGTAATTGTCTCGCAAGTTTTTTTGTTTGTTACGCTAAAGAAGTATAACTTCCTACGTGCATACATAAGTACACACATACTTTTTTTTTATTGGAATTTTGAGGCACCCGCAGGGCAGTCCTTACTGCCCCCAGCACCCTCGCAATGCTATCACGGTGCTCGAGACCACTTTCGCGTAACCGTCCTCCTCAGATGTTACATCACTGGACAGTGATGTAACATCTTGACGTATCTTGATCAAACGTATCGTAAGGAGTACTTTTAGTTTAACTATGAACGCCCATTAAGACCATATTGTATCACTAGCCGTATCGTATCAAAAATGCGTCCACACATGAGCACCATCCAGTCGGTTACGCAGAGGCCATTTTGCCAGGAAATTCAAATCAATTCCTTGTAAGATCGCAGTGATTATGGACTTTTTTATAGGATAGGGTGACAAACGAGCACACAGCCCACCTGATGGTAAGTGGTTGCTGTGGCCCATAGACATCTACATCTATCCTCAATAAAGAATCAAAATGCAGATGCGTTGTTACCCGTGAGGACTAAGATGGAATGCCTCTTTTCCAGTAAAAAGGGTCTCCGGTTTTCTACACTCACCATACGAAACACAGCAGTGTTAAGCTGCTATTTTACGCTGGTATTCTGCGAGAGCGTGGTCCTTCCCCGGTCGAGCCGACCCATTCGTGCTACAACTATAATACTAATATAGCTGCAGCATGGCTCTACCACGTATAAAACTTGCTTTCTGCATTCAAAATTTTTGGAAATGGTATTGACTGTCCCCAATAATTTAGTAAATTTGATGTACGAAAACTTCCATCCAGCTAATAAAAACTCTTGTAATACCTTTTCGTGTATTTCAGCTCCATTGCCCTTTATCACAGATTAAATAATGTTACCACGTAACCTTTATAGATTTTGTAAAGCAAACTTTAGATTTCTCCGTCTAGTGGTTTGGGCTCTGCGTTGACAGATGAGTCGGTCACTCAGGACATCTTCTTATTTATAGATCATTCACACGTCGATAAGTTTTGTCTTAATTTGCGCATGACATGTGATTCCGGTGCCACTGTAGTCGCTGCTTACAACGCCGAAAATTATAATATAATTTATGAGGTAACTCTAGAGCTAGTTTGGGGTTTCGAGTATCTACAACTTATACACATTTCATGTTAATAATATCAGTAACTAAGTTAAATCTAGTTGAATCGGCAGATTATTAAATAATTATTAACATAAGTCTTAGGGAATAAATAGCGCCATCATCATCATCATCATAATCATTACAGCCCTTAACAAGTCCACTGCTGAACATAGGCCTCCCCCAAGGAATTTCATAAAGCACAGTCCTGAGCCACCTGCATCCATCGACTTCCTGCATGTCTTACCAGGTCGTCACTCCATCCAGTGAGGAGCCGCCCTACACTTCACCTACCGGTACGAGGCTGCCATCTAGTCATTTATGGCGCTATTTAAAGACAATCTTAAAATAGCGCCATAAATGACTAAAATCACAAATATTATAAATGTATCAGGAGTACCTACAATTTCATTTATACATATAGATATTTAAATCCGTTAATTTTCTATGAACACTAAATCCCATCCTGCACAATTTCACACGGCTTACAATATTGATAATAAGGCATTTGTACTTTTAAAGGTTAATAAATGGAGTTACTTAAACAAATTTTTTTATTTAGGCACTAAAATATTTTGTAAGACAAATTATCGTATCTCACAGTAAAGTAAGAGGAAGATGAGTCCAAATTAGGCTAGTTTACTCGTGCGATATGAATTTATCATCAATACCGGAAATAGCTACATCGGCATAAACATCTAAAATGTATTATATTAATAAAAAAAACATTAACGTATTGCAAATCTATGCAATACGTTAATGTTTCTATAAAACGTGGAACAAATAGATGAGGCTAAAAATTAAAAATTCAAATTCGAAATAAAAATCCACTAATATTATAAATATAAAAGTTTGTACATTTGTAGCTGAAACACGCTTAAAATTAAATTTACATTAAAATAATTATGTTCTCCTTCAATCGACTCCGATGAAAAGAAAAACTTCCAAATCTTATAAACGTGTCTAAAATATTCGTATTGTTGGGTAGGCAGGTATTCTGATAGAACGCGTCAAAATACTCCCAATTAACATGTGCACATCAAAATGCACTGAACCAGTTACTAATGAATGCTGATATGAAACCGAGCATAAAATTGATTTCCTGAAACAAATGATTAATCCATTTATGAAGATTTATGGTGTGAACTGCGTTGAAATCACCAACGAACCTGAGTATTGAACAAACGTCACTTTGATGTACTATGTAAGACATGTTAATATTAATACAGCTGAATGATTTACATACTCGTAGAAGGTAATTATAAAATTAATTGGAATATTTATAGTTAAGTTTTCCTTATGAGCGTAATTAAAGTTGGTGAAAATTACCTTGCGTACATCCGCTCGATCGAAGGTAATTTTACCAACTTTAATATAATGGATTTCCGCAAAGTAGGCCTGATTATATTAATTATCTTATGAGCGTAAATTTCAATACCTATACGTATAAGGTTGGTTTGGTTTCGTGTGCTTCAATAAAAAGTACTTTAGTGGCTAATGTGTGTTGTTTTATAATTTTTTTGAAACATTTTAACGCATTTCAATAAATAGTTACCTTTGCCTATAATATTCAACTTTATGTATGTCACTGAGCACTCAGGCTCATCATAGATATAGATATATAGAATAAATAAAATTGAATTGTATTTATTTGTAATGTCAAAATAACAGCTTTCTACTAAATGCATATGAAAGTATATACGTTACCTAAAATAAAAACACAATTTTCAAAATTTTTGTCTATCTATCTGTTTGTTCCGGCTAATCTCCGAAATGGCTGGACCGATTTTGACGGGACTTTCACTGACAGATAGCTGATATAAGGACTAACTTAGGCTACTTTTATTTTGGAAAAAAATTAGTGTTCCGCCCAAAAAAATTAAAAGCCATGAAGTTAATCGTAGTAAATTAGACGTGGGCGACGTCACGGGCAACAGCTAGTTAGAAATAAAATATGTAGTATACAAATAAAAGTTTTGTTATGTAGACCATAATTTACAAATTTCATAATTCATTATCAAAGGCAAAGGTTGTTTGTTTCGTGAAAGTTACCTAACTTGGGGGTGTTTACTGAATTCAGTTCTGTTTTATTACAATAAAACATAATTTATTACAAAACATCCCATTTTAATTATTTTACTTATAATGTATTAATTTTTATGAAAATTATTTTATTTAACGTGTAAAAATAATACAGAATATATATATCGACAGAATTATAGCAATACCACTACTGCATTAAATGGATGTGTGTATGTTTTAGTGTACATGTTGTGATGTTAAATAAAGCATTTTTTTTGCAACAAAGCACCTAAATACCCCTACCTTTATGTTAAATTGGGAGTATATTTAAAGTATACTAGAATTAAAAAAAATCACTATACATAGATTTAATTAACTTTCAAAATATTTTTTTTATATAGAATAAGGGTAACAAGCGAGAACACAGCCAACCTGCTGATAAGTGGATGCTGAAGCCCATAGAAATGTACACTTATCCTCGATAAAGGTTCATAATGCAGATGCGTTGGCACCACTGAAAACTAAGATGGAATGCCTCGTTTCCAGTAAAAAGGGTCTCCGGTTCTCCACACTCATAATACTAAACACAGCAGCATTAAGATGCTATTTAACGCTGGTATTCTGTCTCCCAACCTTTATGTTAAATTGGGAGTAAATATAAAGTATAATAGAATTTAAAAAAAAAATATCATAAACTTTCAAAATAAAATGATATACTTTAATATGAGTAACAATTTATTTCACATTTTAATTATTCGTAGTCTCAAATCAACTTTGCTTGGCTTAGTTGGCATTCACGCCAAGGAAAGCTTAAAGTTCAGACTTTCAACTACATATCATAATGTTAGAATGGATTTGCTGTGGAATGGTATGTTAACACTTTTTTGAAAACATTATTTAATCGTGCATTAATCTGGACTAGTGCTCGAACAAGGTTCGAAATTCAACCGTGATTTATAATGATTTCTTATATTTACGCTCTACACATTGAATAAAACTACTTTTATGATTGTGAATGTGCTCTCTCTTATATAGGGCAATAAAAAGATCTATAAAAACCGCGTAAAAGAACATGCAGATGCCGTGAAACACCAACGATCCAGAAAGTCTTCAGTTTGTCATCATATCCTAGACGGCCACCGCCCTTACATCAGATTTGATAGACCACAAATCCTCGCGACACACACCTAGACTCGACTTCTACCTAGGATTATACGTAAGGCTATTGAAATTAAAAAACATCTAAATTTAAATAGAGAAGGAGGCTGGGTACTAACACTTGATTGCAATGCTGTAATTAATAAAATTAAAACTAAACCCAAGCATACTACTGCAAGATTTCAAGACATAGTAAGTTCATTCTGCATAGATCGGACCAAAAATAAAAATTAAAAAGCTGAAGGTATTCCGGTTATCTTTGACATCTGGTACGTCAATCACCTCTGTCACCCGTAACCAGGGGTGCTGCAAAGCACCCAAAACGTCGGGAATTAAAAATAAGTTGAACATTTAATACGTGGTAGAGCCATGCTGCAGCTATATTATGGTTGTAGCACGAATGGGTCGGCTCGACCGGGGTGGCACCACGCTCTCACAGAATATAGCGTAAAATAGCAGCTTAATGCTGCTTTTTATAGGAGAGGGGCAAACGAGCATGCGGCTCACTTGATGGTAGTGACTACCGCCGCCCATGAACAACTGCAACACCAGGGGAACCAGAGGAATTGCAGATGCGTTGCCGGCCTTTTAAAAGGAGTAGGCTCTTTTCTTGAAGGTCCCTAAGTCGTATCGGTCCGGAAAATCGCTGGTAGTAAACTATTCCACAAGGAAGTTATGCCAGGAAGAAAACATCTTCTAAATCACACAGTGGTGAACCACCAATCATTCAGATGGTGTGGATGGTATCGGGAGTTCTGCCGCGATGTGCGTTCGTGAAATTTGGCGGCTGGGATTAATCCGAACAATTTCTCAGAGCACTCCCAAAAAGCGCCAATGAATCGTGCCGATCGGAAGGACTCGGTCGTCGACGATCTGAGCCGCTCTGCGCTGGATGCGGTCAAGTGGAAGGAGTTGGCACTGGGGAGCCCCAGCCCAGAGATGGGAACAGTATTCCATGAGGCCGAACCTGCGCCTTGTAAAGTTGCAGGCGTTGTGCCGGCATGAAATACTGTCCCGCTCTGCTGAGCACGCCAAGCTTTTAGAGGCCAATTTGGCCTTCTCTTCCAAGTGACCACGAAACTGCGCGTCACTCGATATGTCGACGCCGAGGATTGCGATACTGGCTGAAGCAACAAAGAGAGTGCCTTGAAACTGAGGAGATACGACAAATGGGTTCTTTTAGCGGTAAACGCGCAAACTTGTGCCTCCTGAGGATTAAACCGGACTAGATTTAGTCACCCCCAATCCGAGACTTTGTTCAGCAAAGATTCGACTTCAGACACAAGTTTGTTCCGGTACTCGGCGTCATTTTCCCGAGAAATATTGGCACGGCCGGTGTATAGAGCATCACCAGTGCTGTCATTCGCATAGCAATGAATGCTACCGGTTTGCAACATATCATTGATATGCAGAAGAAACAGCGTAGCACTCAGCCTTGTGGAACACCAGCGTTAATAGGCTTGTAGTCGGAGCATGCACCGTCTACAACGACCTTGATACTCCGATCTGCAAGAAAGCTGATGATCCAATTGCACAATTTCTCGAGAAGCCCACAGGAAGGAAGCTTCGAAAGAAGCGCTTTGTGCCAAACCCGATCGAAAGCCTTCGCAATGTCCAAACTAACGGCCAATGCCTCCCCCTTGGACTCTACTGCCTCCGCCCATCTATGAGTCAGGTAGACCAGAAGATCATCAGCTGATCGACCCCGACGAAAACCGTATTGGCGGTCACTAATCAGCTGGTGATCCTCAAGGTACCGCATGAGCTGGCAGTTTATAACGGACTCCATTATTTTGGAGAACAAGGGGTGATGGCGATAGGTTTGTAGTTGGACGGGTCTGAGCAGTTCCCTTTTTGGGATCGGGTGGACCAAAGCTGTCTTCCATGAATTCAGGACTACGCATAGGGAGTAAGAGTACCGGAAAAGACGCGTTAGAACCGGTGCCAACTCCGGGCACACGTCCTCAGCACAATTGGGGATTCCGTCACGCTCACTCAACTTGTGGATGTCCAGGGAGGAGTGCTTTGCGAACCGAGCGCTGTGAGAACCGCACATCCAGCATGGAGCACTCACACCGCGGGATGGTCGGTGGTGTGTTCCCCGTCATCAAGAGTCGAGTTGGATGCAAAAAGGGAGCCTAAAGGTCGGCTTTCTCTTTTGCGGCGTGGGCCAGTGAGTCATCCTCCTGTGCAGAGATGGTAGTGATGGCTTACAGAAATTCCCTTGGACAGCCTTGGCAAGAGACCAGAATGCACGGGTTCCCGAAGGAAGGCGAACTAATTTCTCGCCAATTCTGCCAATGTCCTCATACTTTTTCTTGGCAATAACTCTTTGAAGGACCTGGAGGCGAAGTTATACTTCTTTTTAAGCATGCTGGTGTTTACATCCCGAGCCGCTGAAGCCTCAGCCCAGGCCTGATAGCACTCCTACTTACTGCGTAATGCAGTCTTACAGGAGCGACCAAACCAAGGCTGAGATCTGCCTCAGATGGGTACCACAGATGATGGAATAAATAGTTCCATTCCCTGTAGCACCACATCAGTGACAGAGTCAGCAACAGCGCTGGGATCATCCAGCGGAAGCAAAACCGCCCCATGGGTGGGATGCAAAGAAAGACCGCTTTCCGTCCCAATCCGCCGACATGTAATGCCAAACACGGCGGTAACCTGCAGAACGCAACCGCGAGGGAGAGTGAGTGGCACTACACTCCAGATCAGACAATGGTCCGAAGAGCCGAGAGGGCGTCGACGGAAACCTGATATCCGTCCGGATGAGAGGTCAGCAGAAGGTCCAACAGGGAAGGTGTATAATCATTCACATCTGGAATCTGCGTAGGCGAAGTAACCAGTTGTGTCAGACCATATGTCAAGGCAAAGTCATAAACAGATCTCCCCGCATGATCGGTTAAACGTGAACCGAGCCATTTGGCGTGGTGGGCGTTAAAATCGCCAAGGATCACGATCTCTGCGGATGGGACCTGTTGTAGCAAGGAATCTGTAGCCATTTGGACGTGGTCGATGAGTCGGTCTGTTTCGGCATTACCGCTATGGGACCTATAGAGGCACCCGTAGACGCGCGGATGGTCGTCGCTATCTACGCGTAGCCAAAGGATGGACAGGTCCGAACCTTCAAGACTGCCGAGGCGTCGAGAACAGATGTTCTCTCTGACGTATACGCAAACTCCAGCCCGAGGCACAAAGGAGTGTTCCAATTTGTACCCCGGGTAGGAGAGATACGAAGTATCAGCCGGAGAGGATACCTGCGTCTCGGTCAGAAAGAGCAAGGCCGGCTTCGCCGTCTCGAGATGGTAGTGGACGGCGTTTAGGTTCGAGTGAAGTCCCTGATGTTGCAGAAATTCACGGATAGCGTGGCAGGGTCGCCTTGGTCTTGTTGCTCAGTTTGCCCCGAGCAGTTATTGTTTTGAGCGGAATTTTCCCCCCCCCAGAATACGCGGGGCAGCCTGAGCACCCACGCTCAGGAGTGAGTAGCATGCTCGTGGATGCTCAGCGAGGATTCTCCAGGGTGCTGGTACCTCCTGGGGTAGTCTATGATTTAATTCCGCTACCATGTTGATGGGCGGGAGAATTGGGCCTCCGGTCACCTGCACTCACCAGACGAAACACAAAAGCAGAGCTTCCACTTCACGCCGGTATTCTGTGAGGTCGTGGTACTAACCCGGTTCGAGCCGGCCCATACGTGCAACAGCAAAAGCTGCTGCGTGGCTCTACCACCGTTGCTGTGTTTCTTATGGTGAGTGTAGAGAACCGGAGACCTATTTTACTGGAAACGAGTAGTGCCTCGTCTTAGTCCTCAGATGTAGATGTCTATGGGCCACAGCAACCACTTACCACCAGTTGGACTGTGTGCTCGTTTGTCACCCTTATTCTATAAAAAAAAACCAAATGATTTGTATTTTTCTTTCGGATATTTTGTGACGATTATTCCTGGTATTATTAAACAGCTTCTCCTTCTGTGATTATTGTAATCGTTATTTAATATCTGGTGACTATGATAGCCTTTCTTAATAAAAAAGAAATAACTGGTCTTCTCAGTTGTATCCATTAATACTAGAAAGTGATAAATAGGTTCACTTCGAATAAACACGGCGGCCGGCGTGGAGGGAGAGGAATTGAAAATTGCTGTAAGTTTATCATCACAGCAGGTTTGGAATTAATTCGATTTAATTGTTACGTTCACAGTACTTTATCCCGCTTGGGAAATCAGGTTTCTGAAAATAATATTTTAATTTCTTTAAGAATATTCCAAGACAAGAAAATATTATTCTTTTATTACGGTATTTTGTAGTAGTTCCCATGTTTTTTAAGGATAGAAAAAATAATTCGAATTCATAATTACTCTAGAAACCGAAAATCAGCAATAAATTTTTTAATTAAAACTGACGTCCATAATAATAATATTGTGATTTCATTTAAAATGAATTTTCGCGGTTTTCATTCTTAATTCCGCCCACGATTCACGATCTGACATGAATTAAATTTTGTCAAAAGTTGAAACAGTAAACAAATTTAAAAAATATATTTAATTGGATTTTTTTACAATTCCCTTAGAACTAAGATGTAATGCCTCCTTACCAGAAATAATAATCTCCATTATATTAATATATAAAATTAAAATATGAATAAATAGGAGTGGACATCAATAAATAAAAACATTAAAATCGGTATCATCATTCTGAGCAGGAACTAATTGAAATAAAAACTGTTGATTTTGTTCTATCTAAGAACGAATAGTAGAAATATTGGACAAATTGTTTACATCACCTACGAATTTGTTATTTAAAGTTGTACGTGATGTAAATTTTTAATAAAAATATAATAACAACAAATTATAGGTTAAATTAATTAATTAATTTATTATATGGACAAAAAACAGATAACAATCAAATTACCTTAAAAAACACATAACATTTCTATACCAAATTGTCATCCTAAAGCCTTGGATACACTTGGGGACAAAATGAGCGGCATGTTGCGCAACATGTCGCTCAATAACTACGTGTAATGTCCCGAGACATATGTGGAGGAACATTTTGCAGGCCACACTAGTCAGTGTTTATAGAAATGTCGCCCGAGAAGTTTGTGGTGTTTAGTGCTGCGTACATAGTACTTACTTCGGGAGTGAAACGTAAGTGAAAGAGAAGGTGGTAGATGCGGACTTTCTTACTACAACGAGAAGAAAGAAGAATTAATATTTTAAGTGATCTCCGAATGTCTGACGGATCTTTTGTGAATTTTACTTCAATGTCAACATCTGATTTTGAAACTTTATTACAAATGATCGGGCCTTCCATAGCCAAACATGATAGAATACTACGGAACTCTGTTGGCCTTCTTATCAGACTAGCCATTGCATTAATATACTTTTCGAGTGGAGATTCTTATGATTCCTTATCGTACACTTTTCGAATGTCAAAACAACTGATCGGTAGAATAGTACCAGAAGTTTGTGGTTTGAAGTATCCCACAACAAAACATGATTCTGGTACCTAAAGCTCAAGAAGTAAAAGCACGGTTTCGTTTCCCCACACTACTGACATGTTGCATGGCACGTTGCGCACACGACTACACTCGGTAACAAATGACGCGGGACAGGTGCGCTCGCTCTCGGGCAGGAACAAGCAACATGTTCCGCGCCACGTAAAATGTTGCGGGCCATGTTGCGGGTCACTGTGCAACGTTGCATCGTCACGTAGATTGAGTGTTCGCGTCATGTTGCGGGACAAAATGTCCCTAGTGTATCCGGGGCTTAAATATATGTTGACACATCATTTTTATATTTATTACGGGAGATATCAACTCTCCGCTAGACAATACTTATGACATAATTAACTTCATAATAAATCCTATGTGAATAAACTGTAAATATAAGCAAAATAAAAATAAAAAGAAAATAAAATTTAATTCCTTAAGAGCTACTTACGAAATTCAAACTTTTAAGGATTGTAGCTAATCGGATAGACTTGTTACGTCACAGTGCTTAATGTCGCTTGGGAAATCAAAGGTTTTCTCTTATTACCACCCTATAATTATAGGTTTTTATTTATGAAATATTTTGTTAAGAGAATTTTTGTAATGAATTTGGTTAAGATAAATGTGATTACAACTTTTTGTTTCGAAAAAAAAAACTACACCAAAAATACACAATAAAAAAGGGAGCAGGTAAACGTTTAGTTTCCTTACCAGTGTGTAAATGCGATACTAGGCGGTTCATTATCAGTGAATCATTTCTAATGAATATTCATTCGTGTTGACCGATGACAGGATGTGTTTTACTAAGTAATGTTTGTTTCATGTCAACGAGTTTTATAAAACATACTAGCTGGCCAGGCAGATGTTGTTCTGCCTTCTTCGACGACCCTTCGAAATAAAAATATTGGGGTCACTTATCGGGATAACAACTATCCTATCTCTCAAGATGGACTAAACTGCACACAGTGAGCAAAATTTCATTGAAATCAGTTCAGTAGTTTAGGTGTTCATCGCGGAAAATCAATATGATACGTAATTTTTATATATAAAGATATTTACGTTCACTGGCAGTACCTACACAATAAGACTTAATTGTGACGGTGGGGATGAAACGTATTTAAACTTTAAAAGGATTAAAACCAGGGCTTTGATTCAGAGCAGGACCTTGGTACGGGCGGAAAATACAAGCAAGTGCGTCAAAAATACTGCTCCTGCATAGAGTTTGGAGCTTGATGGCCATGCCGTACCCACTTAGCATGAACCGAAATTTACGAGTACATACTTTGGCTTCGACTCGGTCGGGACTCGTTGCGCAAATTTGGACTTATTGATATCAGAATAAGAATATAATATCATAATTGCGTAAGCGGCGCACCAATTTATAAGCTTATCATATATACAATTTTATTACATTAAAAAAAATACCCGTACAATATTGTGAGGCTGTAGGAACCAGACTGACACCAGATATATTTAATCAGTAAATCATAAACTATAATCAGTTAGATTTAATCTCTAGTGGAAATGCATAGCGCGGTAGCCATTGAGTAAATCTTTGCTCATGTGCCGGTGGCGTGTGCGCACGCCCCTCAATCACCATTTTCCCCAACAATAACGAGAAGCTTACCTAAATGCTTGCGTGTAGAAAAAACGCCGTGTGCATAGGCACTTAATTTTAATGTATTTTCACTGTTCATTTTTCGTCCATTATATTATATCGTATAGTTGTCACAGCTAAAATTCCTTCATCGGGAACGGCATTGCCGATGAAAGCTAAGCGAACAATAATTTAAATTCTTACATAACTCTGTTTAAATTTGGAACGATTAATTAAAAATGAAATATAAAAATGAATTTTATAAAATATCAAATGTTATTTTTATTTAAAAACGGCATATGTACCCACAGGATTTTATAATACTAAGGTACATGCACCCATCACATCAAACAGTGCAATTTTGATATGGACAAACATTGCAGTGCGCGGATATTTGATTTCCACGGCAATACCATTTAGCGTTCAGCTTTAGAACACACAAAATTGCATATAAAATAAGGAATATTATAGTATGGATGTCGCCCTGCAATCTTGGCATGGTTTTGTCTGCCTGTCAAAATTAGCAAAAGCATCCATTATAGGTAGGGCCGACAATATGTAATTTTTATTTTCTAAAAATATCAGAGGGTCAATATCATATATTATGTACTTTGTTATTGTTTTACTACTACTAGATGTTCCTGACTGGTCAATCAGACAAACTAACCAACCAACCTACAGACGGTCCCACAAACGAACCACGAAACAAATGGGGCAAAAATATACGCTTGTTTCATATTGTAAACTAGCTGTTCCCCGCGACTTCGCCCCCGTGGAATTTATTACGATTGGATTCATGGGTTTTAATTTTTATGCGCGGAAGTCGGATTCTTTTTCTAAAATAAAAGTAACCTAAGTTACTTCTTATAACATCAGCCATCTGCCAGTGAAAGTCCCGTCAAAATCGGTTCAGCCGTTTCGGAGATTAGCCGGAACAAACAGACAGACAGACAGACAGAGAGACAGACGGACAAAAAATTTAAAAATTGTTTTTTGCTATAAGTACCGTCTATACTTTCATATGCATTTAATAAAAAGATGTTATTTCGATATTACAAACAGACACTTCAATTTTATTTATTTGTATAGATATAGATAAGCATCAAAATGACCGCACGATAGATTATCTAAAACCAAGTCTACTGACAGGATTCCCTTCAATTGTGTAAAGTCCACAATTCCCATGTACCTACTTCAAATAAAGTCACAGCCGTTATACGTTCCAATGCAGGGCCTCCCCTCATTTTTAAGACCGATTAAGGGCACAAAAGTATCCATCATGCTGTCCTAATATATTTGTATTTATTCCATGTGTTGCCCCATATGTATTCTTAGAATTCGTAGTTTTTAAAAAATTTAACACTTTCACTGTCCGGTTTTCAAACACAATAATAAGATAATAGCAATGACCTATACATAAGTAGTGCACGGGACAGCGAAAGGGTTAATGTGTTTCCTTGGTACTTACGTACTTACCATAGAAGACTATTACTCTCTACATATACCGGCCATTCAGTTAATCTGTCAGTAATTAATATGTTGGCAACATTTTAAAACGTAGTGATTATATACTCTTTGACTATTGTGTCACATACTTTTAATTTATTTTAGCTGTCTGCACTCTTTCTTTATATGTTTACACTTTCGTACGCGCAATATAATATCCTTTAAAAGGGGTACAACGTTTTTTCTTCACTTTTTAATAATAAACAAGTAATAAATTCAAAAATTCAAAAAGTTTAATAATATTCAGCGCGTAAAATACTACAAACATATCTATATGCATTCAAAATTGTAGGAACATTGTATTTAAAACGTTATTTAAGCTATGGTGGTAACAAAACTATATCTAACACAGTATAGTTGCAAATTGCCATAGTTATAACCTCTACACTGATAAAATTAACAAATTTACTGTTTTGTGTAACAATGTCCTATGTTTTAAAGGGTAAATATGAGCAGATTTTTGCCAAGTTCTAAAATATTTATTATTCATAATTATCATAATCTCATTTTAATGGTACACTTTGCAAGATGAAAAACCATTTTTTTCACGCAAACTTTGTACCTTCTTCATTATACTTTAAGATTAGATTTTTATTTTATTTGTAGTTAGGTTTCATTTTTATAATCCAAAAGTATTTATAACAACTTGCAAGATACAAAATAACTTTCTCCATACGAATATAAAGTCGACCCGTAAATAAAGTGTTGTACAAATTGTAACACCTTATTTCACCCTAAAAGGGTCTGAATTTTCCAAAATCATTTCTTAGTGGATGCCTACGTAATAAAAGGAACATATTGACCCAATTTCACGCTAATACTGTTCTTCTACATGTTCAGCAGTTTGGGCTGCGCGTCTTAACACAATATTTTTTTGTACAAACTTTGCACTTTCGTTTGAAAAAATTCGAAAAATAAAAAATTTATATTTTATTATTTTAATTCAAGTGTTTGCACCAGTTTTTAAATTTGAAGAAATCATTAATTATTATTTTTCCTCCTTATAAATTTAAACACCCTCTGGCCAAGTAAGGGGTAGTTTGTTGTTTACACAGTACTTTCAATAAGTTTCGCGTCAATCTACCCTTAATTTTGCAAAACTGTATATATATATATATTATGCAAACTGTAACAAAATTAAATAAAATGTTACTTAGGGCTGGAATTTTCCAAAATCCATTTTTAGTGGATACCTACATAATAAAAGAAACCTATAGTCCCAATTTCACGCTTTTACGTCCAGTGGTTTGGGCTGTGCGTATTAATAAAATATTATTCATACAAACTATGTACCCTGGTTGTAACACCTTAAAGGTAAATCTTCGAAAAAAATAAAAAATGGATATTATGTTATTTTAATTAAGTGCTTTTAAATTTAAAAACAAAAAACATTAATATTTTTTTCTTCATACAAATTTAAACACACTGACATCCCGGAAGAGGTTGTTTTGAAAAATTGCATAATAAGTATTCATTTATTTTGTTTACAGAGTACTTTCAGTTTGAGTCAATCGCCCTCATAAAGTTTCATTGAAACTCAATAGATGGACAGCTAGATAGCTAGTAGTATATTGCATGATAAAAGGGAGACAAAAGTAAGCGTATGCAAAGGTAAGTATGAAAGCCCATGGACATTTGCAACCAACATCAGACTAAGGAGGTTACAGAAGTACGCAAAGTGCGCTGTGCAGGAAGTCTCTCGTTTTGAATGCTGAGTGCGAGAGCGTGTTACACGACAGAGTAGAGAGTAGCCCGTGGAGCCCCGTGTTCGGTCGCTTATTGCTCAGAGTTGTGTTGAACACTTCCGCCAAGCATTGGGAGTATACCACTCGGCATTGACGCTACTTTGGTTTCGTAAAGGAATTGACAACTGATACCCCGGCAAAGCGAAAAAAACTAGCGATCAAAATCTTCTCTACGCGTGTCGCTCGCGTCTCTTTCAGTTTCAGGAGGAACTCTTTTAGGCGTTGGTTCAATATGAAACAGCAGAAAGAGATTTTTTTGGTGTACAATAAAGTATATTTCATTCATTTCATTAATTCATTCAGCCAATTCGTCGACTGGCGCTTCATTTCTGAATCATATAAATAAATTCACGATTAATCACCTGTAATAATTTCGTAAACACGCGAAGAGACTGCTTCAAATGTACTAATCATGTTAAATTTCACCATCGGACATCGCCACGAAACTCGCAATACCATCCATACTATATGTATGGTTGGCGGTCCACCACTGTGTAATTTAACAGAAGTTTTCTTCCTCGCACAACTTCTTTGTGGAATCGGTTACTATCATAAATTTTTCCGGACCGATACGAATTAGAGACCTTCAAGAGAAGAGCTTATTCTTTCTTAAAAAGCCGACAACGTACCTGCAATTCCCCTGGTGTTGAATATATATGAGCTGAATGTCTTCACACGTATCCCGTCTATTCTCTTGAATTAAAATTTTCACTGCTAGCTCGCTTTGTTTTGTAACAGACATCAAAGAGCGACCACTTTTTCTTCATTTATCAAAGTAAGTCGACCGTACTGAAATTTGATGTACCAGCGGTAAGCGGTTGCTTGAAGTGTCTTTCCCCATAAATGCCATTCAAAGTCTATCAATCGATTCGTCCGGTTTTAAACGACCACCTTTGAAAGCGTACCAATTCATCACACGAAAATATTCCCGACGCATATACAGTGAATATTCTATATATGATATTTCAATATAGCTCGTAAAAATGTGGAGGGAAATTTGAAATTGGAACATACGTTTCCATCGACTTGAAAATAAAGTGAATGATAAAAATAAACCTTTTTTTCCCGCAAAAATTTCGGCGTAGCCGGACGTACTTACCAAATGTACATATTTAGTCATGACTGAATTTTTAAGAAATTAGGTAAAAAAATAGTACCTATGCTTATTACGAAGTTGATGGTAAATGATCTATACACGGTAGGTGAGCCAATGATAATTGGACTATAAGATGTTGTTTAAGAAATCATCACCTTTTCATTTCCTGTACATCTTACCAGGTCGTCACTCCTTTTAGTGGGCGGCCACCCGACACTTTGCGAAGTACGAAGTTACCAGACGGAGAACCTTTTTTCCCCATCGGTTTTCGGTTCTTCGAGCTATATGGCCGGCCCATTGCTACTTCAGCTTACTTATCTGTTGGGCTATGTCGGTTACTCTGGGTCTACTGTGGATATCCTCATTCCTAAGTTTATCACGCAGAAAAACCCCAAACATAGCCCCCTCCATAGCTCGCTGAGTGACCTTGAGCTTCAGAAACACTGCCCAACCGAGTTGAATCCGCCGATTGAACTCTTAGTCGTAGTTGGACTTACCTTGTCGGACAATTTGTCCCAGGTAAACATACTCCTTAACAACTTCGAGCTTAGTGCTCCCAATAACAATTTTTTTATAGAACCAACAGCATAGGAACCGGCATAGGTGTGATATGGACGTTACACATGATCTTTGTTTTGTCCATGTTCATCTTAAGACTCATCCGAGTGATGTACTCGCCATTGAAGTTGATACCGTATCCTTTCCAGTCCAGTAGCTTGAAAACGTCTTTCAATGCAGCGGTGAAGAGTTTAGAGGATATAACTTCACCCTATCTTACACCTCTCTGCAGTTGGATAGGTTTCGTACTCTGGTTCTGTACCCCGGATAGCCATCGGTAGCTGGGGAAGGACAGTAGCACCGCCAACATTTCGACGGAATCACAAGGCTTTCTCATAGTCTACTTATGCAAACATAAGTGGCAGGTTGTACTCTACGGTCTTCTGTATGTACCATAGACCACATACATACATATGTGGTATAAGGGACTAGCCTTTTCAGAAACCGGCTTTGTTCGAGAGGCTGGAAATCATTGAGTCTGCGCGCGAGACGTTTTGTCATGAGTCTCGAAAACAGCACGTAGACGCGGCACAGAAGGGAAATTGGTTTGTAATTCTTTAACAGAGCGTTGTTGCTTTTCTTGAAGAACAAGAGCCATTATAATCTCTTATACTGACGTCCGGGATATCATCGGGATAGTGTCGGATAAGACTTGCTCTTGGATCGCTAATCACACTTGCGGGTGGTTTCAACGATGACGTGTACAGCTGCCCGTAGAACCTCTAAATCTTCCTCAAAATCTCAGGTGTCCCGGAAACGATGCTACCACATTCAGTCTTCAACTTTGACAGTTGGCTTTTTCTGACAGACATATCTCTGGCAAAGACTTTGAAACCTTGGTCCGATTCGATCGCTTTTTCAATAGAGCTGTATTGAAGTTGCGTAAATCTTGCCACAAGCATTTGGAGATATGTCTGTTCAGTTGTCTGTATGCTGTCATATCTACTTAAGACAGCAGCTTCATTACCCGTCTAACAGCCATGCGATTAAGAGTGTTTATCGGAAAGTTATTGAGTTCTTCAGCGATGGATCTTACAGAACTTAGCTCCGACCGCATGAACAGTTTCCACGTGCTTGTCATTAATATCGCCTACTGTATTGCAATCTTCTAGGCACTGAAAACGGTTTTGTAATTCGAGCTGAATGTTTTCGGAGCTTTGAATTAGAGCACGAGGGGGACAGAGCGTTGACTTCATTAAACGTGACCTCTCCAACTTAACAATAAGATTCAATGTGCCTCTTACCATTCGGTGATCGCTACCAGATTTCACCCTCGCGATTACTGAGACATAACTGAGCATTTGTCGTCTCGTCGTCATAATGAAGTCAATCTCATTTTATGTAAATCCGTCGTGGCTTGACCAGGTTCACTTTCTGTGGAACCGCTTCTGAAAAAGAGAGATCATCAAATCGGCCAGCTGCTGGCCCCTTGGGTTCCGTTTCCCTATTTCGAATTTCCCTACCTTCAGCTCACCGTTCTCTCTTGTGCCAAATTTTGCGTTGAAGTTACCCATTAACACCGTATAAGTAGGTTTTGGAGGAATGCATGGCTCTGGAGATATGTTCATACATTTCCTCCACCTCCTCATCAGGATTTGCCGAGGTTAGTGCGTAAACCTGCATGACATTCAACGAATACCGTTTGGTGATTCTAAGTATAATTACGCAACCCTCGCCGACACACTCCCAATGTTTACAGCGTTTTTAGCGTGAGACTTGTGGACGATAAATCCGATATTTTCTTAGGACAGATTGTTGCCCTCCCGGTGATAGATCAAGTTGACGATTACCGAGGATTACCGATTCGAGGATTACCTATTCGATGATTACCGTGTCCTCCACCACTCTTTGGACTTCAGAAATCCTATTATATCCCAGCGCAAGTTGCCTATCTATTCTTTCAGCATCAGGATCTTCTCGTAAGTCCTCAGGTTGCGTGAGTTGAATATTGTGCGGTCGAGTTGTTTTAGGTGGCTACCGAACTTCCATCGGAGATTCTTAGCACTCCTTGTCTCGCCGTTACCATGGTTTCCACCGTAGCCAGGAATAGCGAGGCCACCGGGGACCGGGTGCCGTTTCTTTGTGTCATTGCTCATGGAGGATGTTTGCTATAGCTGCCACGCTTGGCAAGCGGGTTGGCAACCACAGTTTTTTATTGTGGTTTTTGCTTTTATCAGAAAGATGCTGCTGTCCATCTTCTGTATCAGTTTCCCTCTGTCGCCTCTTACGACACCGATGGAAAGATATGGGGTAGTAGATATTCTTACACCGCCACTACAAGGTTAATATTGATAGTTAGTCGCTTATATTTATTATTACTACACGCTTTAATAGCTTATTGTTTAAGAAAGCTACATTAGTTTAGTTAGAAGTAAGTGGGCCCTGGGGCCCAAGAGCCGAGCTGTTTGTCCTTTATAACAAAGTTATTTGTGGATGCATCTGTTTTTCTTTTAAAAGCCGTTGAGGTGAGAAACCTTAAACTTTAAGATCCCAACGGAATAAGTGGAACACATGAATAAATAAATCAAGTTGTATATGTAAACTTACCCACTTGTCGAAAATTATGCGTTTCAAGAAACTTTTTATTTGACGAGTAGTTTACGAATTTCCGAAATATCCAATACATTTGTCAATGCCAATCATTGAATGTCAATTTCCAGTTTCAGTTAAGGAAAACTGTACATTATTTTATGAAACTTCAGTTCAGTTTTTCTTTGAATGTTACATAAAATACAAGCAATGATATAAATATTATTATTTATCCAGTTAACCACCTATAACATAGGAAGTAGTCACATTAAATACGTGGCAAATGTGATATCACCTACACATAATAGACCTTTTACTTTTTTTACATCGATTTGTGGATTTAGGGGCAATTAAGAATAATATTAATAATGGTTGAATTATATTTCTTTTAATAATAACTGTAACAAACTTGAGCGAAAACAGTTTGTTATATAGTATAGGACTAAAGCGTTCACTAGATCTAACAGATTTTAGCTTCGAAACGTATGCGTTTATTAAAAGTAATTGTGGGATTATCCGAGTTACAAAAAACCTTTGAATTGGTGATGGGAGCTAACATTTTAAACGTGACGAATAAGTCGGCCTCGACCGGGAGAGAACGATGCTTTCACAGAATACCAGCGAAAAATAGCAGCTTAATGTGCTGTGTTTCCAATAGTAAGTGTAAAGTAACGGAGACCCTTTTTAAAAGAAACGAGGCATTCTATGTTAGTCCTCAGGACTGACAACGCATCTGTTATTGATTTTCAATCGAGAATGGATGTAGATGTCTAAGGGCCACAACCTCCACTTACTATCAGGTGGACTGTGTGTTCGTTTATCATCCTTATTTAAAAAAAATACTTGGTGGAGTCTTCAATATAATGAACTGCTGAAAGTGACGTCCTTCTGATCGGTTTCTGATCACGGAGATAACTTTAAATAAGAGCAAAGATGAGCTATGATGCAGTGTTACAGCTATGATGCAGTGATCAAAAAACGAGGAAGTGCTGAATATAGAAGCGTAGGTTTTTTTGTATGTTCACCGATTTCTCGGAAATGGCTGAACCAACTTTAATTCTTCTTACCTTTATTAAAAGTACTTCAATGGTGTTCACATTTAATTTTTTTAAATTTCCCCCAAGGGTAGAAAAATAGGGCATAAAGTTTTTAATGTAACCATTTCGACGAAATTCTAGTTGCTAACTTAAACTCGTGACATTCCTTAGTCCTTTCTCGTTCTTTAAGATGGAAATGTTTATTATAGGCTTATTTGTCTAAATATATTTGTAAAAACTATTTTATTAAATTTAGACTTGTTTAAAACTCTTATGTACTTCAAATTCTAAATCGTTTCATAAAATCAAGAGCTTCTCAGAGAAAAACCGAGGTTACGTAGCTCAAAAAGAAAAACGAGATCGAGAGAGAGAGAGAAATTTTTTGTCCGTCCGTCCGTCTGCCCTTCTGTCTGTCTATCTTTCCAAAAAGCGTAGAAACAGACGGAAACAAGCCAGTAGATGGGTAGCAGCATCTTTCTCATAACAACTAAATAAAAATAAAAAACTATGGCAATATATCCGCCAAATATATATATATATATTGCTGACTATCCCCTAACTGTCTAAAGGGGTGCTAAGAACCTCAGAGAGGTCCGTTCACCACCTTCGACGACTCGAACTGGCAACATTTATCGCACGCACCCTGAGAGCTGGTGCGAAGATTCTGTAGTTGGAAGAAGTGATAAACAAGTCGCACTGGGGTGTTATTGGATTTGTGGTCTGAGGATATATGAGGTCCGAAGACAGGGAGGAGTGACTGTGATTCTCGGATCCGGCAACTTATTCTATCACCGGGACCATCTGTTTCAAGAAGGTGTCGAATTTATCTTTCACAAATTAACACTGAGAGGGTTTTAGGGCAAGGAAATGTCCGCCGCGCTGCCCCAATGCGTGTTGGCGAACTACATGTCTTCGAAAAAAAATTTTTTTTGATTTCAGACATGCAGGTTTCCTCACGATGTTTTCTTCACCGCCGAGCACGTGGTAAATCAGCACTTAAAATTGCAATTAACAATTTCATTGGTGCCGGTGGGGATCAAACCCTCTCAGAAATGAGAGGAGGCCTGTGCCCAGCAGTGGGACGTATATAGGCTGTAACTTTACTTTACTTTACAAATTAACACTCGTTAACAAAGATTTCTCGCTTTCAATGAAATTTTCAGAGCAGTGCTCGTCCTTTAAACTATCATTGATATAAGTACACAAAGTCACACGGATTTTAATAAAGATTTCTGGTGACTGAAATGAATAGGAAGCTTACTTAATTTCTATTAGGAAAAATAATTCAAGGCGGTAAATGTTTTTTTAATGTTTTAGTATGAATTTTGTATGAGACCTAAGAATATTGTTAAACTTTCTCTTCAAATGGAGGTAGTGTAAACATCTCGATTTTGTCAGACAACTAATAAATAATAAAACGCCTATGGATACACAGGTCTAACTTGTTTTGAACGGGGAATGCCAAATGTGGCTTAAGGCGAACAGACCGTCTACGGACATTGTTAAAACACGTTGTATGCACCTATGTATAAAAATATACTTTCATTTAATATATTATAAAGGAATGTCATATATATATTGTCTGCCAATTATGATCTATAATAATGATCTAAAGTAACAAAAAATAAAGATAAAACAAATAATTTGCCTTTGATATTTACTGATTCAATTTTTTCTATCAATCGCTTTTTTTCTTTGAAGTAAATTGAAGACGTAAGAAGCTTGGTTCTGATACATTATTCCATATTATGTTGGTTTGATTTGTACCAAATGGAAGCAAATTTTAAATGCAGTAGATATGTATTTATTTAATAGAAATAGGCAACTAATAATATACGGAAGAATACCTTTAACTTACGTTATCTGTTCATCAAAGTTCAAACTTCTTGGAAATTTTAAAAGGCAGAGCTGTTCTTTTTATAAAAAAAATGAAGTCACAAGCGAACTTACACTTACATCCATGGACACCTGCAGCAAACTTCAAACAAACAAAGAAAGTTACAGACGCGTTGTCTACTCTGAGGGCTATGATGAAAAATTTATTAGCTCTTTATATCCGTCAGATCAGAACCCGATAATAGTGCGAATTTGACGGCAGAAATAGGTTACACCACCCAGACATAGAAACAAATAAGTCATACTTGCTTATATTTGAACAACAAGTAAGGTATGTTTGTAAAGATGAACAATGGGTGCCTTAATAAACGGATACGTAATGTCCTCGGGTAAAATCCAAGGAAGATATTCCAAGGAAGATAATGAAACGAGCCAAGATAATATGGCGGCCTTTAGAGAGCACATATGAATGTGTCCTTGCAATTAATACACCTTATTGTTTGACATATTAAGTTTTATTAATGAAAATGTAGAATTTTACTGAAAACGCATAATGATTTGTTGTAATATAAAATACCACAACCTTGACCTTTCGGTCATTCGACATAGCCTAAAGGACTGCCTTTATTGAACACTGTGTATTTCGTTAGTAACAAATAATTATTTTTATATTTCCTTTATTTTTTATTTTCATCCAAGCATCAATGATCTCAATCTTTCTTCTTCTAGCCCAGATATTTTGTCTTTAATTCTAAATAATTATCGTTACTCAAATCAAATCTATATTGAACACACAGAATTTACCCTTTGAAAATGTGGCCGCCCAAGCGAAGTTCATCGGAGTAAAATCTTTTGATGTGCGGGGGCTTATACGGACAGCGGAGCGAAGTTTCTTCGGTTTCGCTCAAGGAGCTAAAGTCTTCACGACGATTAAGCTACATAAATTTCGGCCTAGGCATAAGAAAAGTGTTATATAAATTAATGTGTAGTTTAAATTTCATCATCATCATTGATACAGCACTTCACAAGTCCACTGCTGAACATAAACCTTCACCAAGGAATGCCACAAAGCACGATCTTGAGCCACCTGCATCCATCGACTTCCTGCATGTCTTACCAGGTCGTCACTCCATCTAGTGGGGGGCCACCCTACACTTCGTCTACCGGTCCGTTGTCGTCTTGCCGTCAGCGAGCTTTGGAGAGGGCTATGCTCGGGGTTTCTCTGCGTTAAAAACTTAGAAATGAGGATATATTATATATAACTAACGATCCGCCAGGCTTCGCACGAGTGATTTCTGGATCTCGAGAACAGCGCCATCTACCGGGTCCGATTGTGAAAAGAAACCATCCAGGGACCCAAGTCTATGTATAGGACATTAAGAAAAAAAATAAAAAGAAAAAAACACTTTCCCGACACTTTTCAATTATTTTTCTGTCCGCCAAAATGTATGAATCTAACAAAGAAATTCGATACATTCTGAAGTTTTATTATAATAATAAAACTATTTGTCGCATTTTTTTATCAAAAATCCCAAGATTTCTACAGCAACGGGATCCCACTACCTACAAAATGGCAACAAGTTATCGAAAAAAAATGGCAGATATATATTATAATTAAATGTAATTAAACTTATTATAAACTAGCTGGTACCCGGCGCGTTGCTGCCACAGAAAAAATAATTGTCGAAATATCGTTTTAAATTTGGAAGAGTTATATTGTTTAATTAGGAATGATAATACCTTCATTGAAGTTGAATGATGTATAACTTTCAAATAAGTTTGTTGGTACGATACGCGTGCCACCTATTGTAAGTTAATTGTACTATGCCTATAACCTTTGTACAAGTGAAAGCAATAAGTTGACAAAGTTTTAGCGCAATCTGATGAACGGTCTGGCAGCGCATAAAATACGAACAAACAAACATTTATTTTTATATATTAGATTAGTGTGTGTAATACACACTGCTGGTACACTTTTCATAACTTAGCTGACACTGTCGTGTGTCAAGATTAGTTAGTGTGAAAGTCTAACTATATCTTACTTGCATTTTATAATATGCATTACTCATTTTAAAATATGTTTGACGATAAAAAGACTAATAACAGTGCGAACATTTGCAGTTTTAAAAATTTAAACATGTATTAAAACAAGTGTGGACGAAAGGTTTCAATAAAAAGTGTACCGTGTAGTGGCGGTGTAAGAACACTAATCCACTACCCATATCATCCCGTGGGTATCGCAAGAGGCGATCGAGAGAAACTGAAACAGGAGATGGGCAGCAGCATCTTCCTGATAACAAATCAAAATTATAAAAACCACAGTATTTTTATAAGCCTGCCAAGCGTCAACTATGGCAAAATCCACCCTCTTGAGGCCTATGTTCAGCAGTGGACTTTTATAGGCTGAAATGGATGGTTGGACAGATACTACATATAGACAGATATAAGTGATCATAGTCATATAGCCCATAGCTGGACATGGGCTTCTCACAAATAATGCCACAAAGCACGTCAGAGTCACTTGCTTTCATCGATTTCCTGCATGTCTTACAAAGTTTTACCGACCACGTTCTTATCGTATCTATCGATTTTGGCAGTTAGTCATGGAAAAGCTTTCAGAGGTTTTTGTGCCATCCGTAGTGAAATAGAAGGTGAAATATTTTTTCAAATTATAAATCTGTTATAAAAATCACAAAAAAGGCATATCTTGTTACTTTTAACGAATAATAATCGGGAAAATAAAGTTGAATTCAAATAGAGAAGTAAAGAAAATCCTACGAATATCCGTCCCATTTCTGTCTTGTTGCCAACCCTCAGCAAATTATTAAAGAAATAACTTTAGAACTTAATTTGCTTGTTTATTTTAATGAAAATAACATTTTAACATCATATATCGCGGACAATGATGTGTTTATTTAACTTATTTTGAATTTAGAAGTCACCTTCCTGGCTACTCATATATTGTTAAAATAGATATTTAAAAAAATATTGATATACTTTTGCCATTACACTGATGTATTATACAATAAGTTGTAAATGGAATTAAAGAAAAGAAAACTCTGACCCCAGAGTTTCTTGTCGGTTCTTCTCTGAGAAGTATTGTTTTTGCGAAGCGTTGTAGATTTCGATGTTCATAAGAGCTTTGAATAATGGGGAGGAGAGGGAGTCCCCCCCGTGACCATGGGTTGCTGTAAAGCACTCGAAACGTCGGGAATCGAAATAGTAAAATTAAACTTAATTTTACTATTTTCTTTCTTATATTTACGCGAACACTACACATAAATTAAAATTAATATGTAGTGTTCGCGTAAATATAAGAAAGCTTTGAATAAGCCAAAATTGAATAAAAAGTTTCGACTTCGACTTTGAATTGCTTTGCTAGTCAGAAAATATATAAAAGGTTCTAAAAAGATCGGTAAGGAAATCAGTAATAAGTGGTTCTGATACTTGAACTAGAATTTAAAATAACTTATTTATCTAGTACGCGAGCGAAACAAGTTCTAATGAAGTGAGAGTCACAGAATCATATAATCAGTTTGAATACACTATGCTATTATAAATATCTCTACCCTTAACCTGTGGTATAAAATAAAGCTTAATTACATCGTTAACTTAGAACCTAAAAACTCGTGTTTTAGTTGGTCGTTATTCTTTTAGCTCTTCTAATGATAATAAAAAATGTATCCTTTTTAAAATACGGAAAAGTAGGTCAAATATAAACGTTTGTGTTTGTTTCACGTTTTTTAAAGACTATAGCAATAACATTGAGAAAATATAATTTATAATGAGAAATGAAACAGGAGATGGGCACTTGAATCTTCCTAATAACAACTTAAAATAATTAAAAATAATGCGGTTGCCAACTCGACTGCGAAGCGTGGCAACTTGGCAAATATCCCCCCTACCCGCGAGACAATCTATAGGGCAGGCCTATGTTAAGCGGTGGATTTTGCTGTTGCTGGCTGTAATAAATTAATGAATTAATTGTATATAGTGTAAACAAGCAACACATCCTTTGTACATAGAGATACTAAAATGGAAGAGAACAAAAGAATAGGGCGTTACTTAATAAACAATCAATATATTTTATCATTATATGTCCTTGATAGTTTGTTATATTTTCTTTCCTGAAATGGAATTATACATTCAACGAATAAAATCCCAAATGTTTATCTAACTTAGTCAAAATGAATGGTCAAGAAAAGATACGTAGCACGCACATAAGGATACACGAATAGAAAAAAAATTACAAAGTGTCCTTGTATGGCAGCAAAATACTAAAAAGTTTACAGGACAGGCAGTGTTACACAAAGACTGCATTTTATGACATCATTTATGCACAATTTTTTCAGAAGCCATAATTCACGAGATTCTGCTTTAAATAATATTTTGCGAGTTCTTTTAGATCAAATAAGTACTAAAGGTGAATATCAGCATATCAGCGCTCAAGTTTCGTAACATATTCAGCAATAACGTTACCACATCAAAGGGACATTAAACTTATGGAACCTGACCACGTAATAATCGATTAATTTTAAACTAAGTGAATCTACATAACGTTAACCATCTCAAAGCTTTAGTAACATAGTTACAAAACCCTCGCTCCGTCTGTTTTCATTATCAAACTAATCTAGGCCATAAGGGCAAAGATACGAGTCCTACATATGTACGTATATACAAATTATGTATAACAACAACCCTTTATTGATTACGCAGAAATATTTAATGAATTCTTATTAGATTCTATTAAAAAAAAGTAATTTAATGATCACGGCTCTTAATTTGTTGTCGAGTTAATGTAAAACATCCCTTTTCGCTTTTTTAATCAGAAATCCTGAAAAAAGGAAATCTTTGAAAAGTCGACTAAAAGGACTCTTTCTACTGCAACATTTTTAAAAATGAGTAAGCTCAAAGCTATAGAACGTTGATGATGTGCTGTTCATCATCAACATAGTCATAGTCAATCATAAGACCTCTGCTGGACAGACTTTCCCCACAAAACACTGTCCTGAGCTACCTCCATTCATCGACCTCTTACATCAAGTCTTCCTATCCACAGGGGGATTGTCGTATTTCTTTATTTTAAAATTTTAAAACGTCCAAATTAAACGTCACTTCGAAATTATTAAATCCTGGGAATGAAAAAAGATGCTACGACCACACAACCGAATGTTCGGCCGGGACGTTCGAGCAGAAAATTGAATTTCCGTTGGTGTCTTGCACTAAACGAGATAAATTAAAACAGCTGTGTGCAATGTTGTACTTTATCTTACAAATTACGAACGAAACTAATATGTTTGTTGCGGAACTGCAATGTTTTTTATTCTTTCTTCGTTATCCTATATGTCGTGGTAGAGCCATGCTGCTACTATATTATAGCTGCACCACGAATGGGTCGGCTCAACCGGGGTAGGACCACGCTCTCCCAGAATACCAGCGTAAAATAGCAGCTTAATGCTGTGTTTCGTATGGTGAGTGTAGAGAACCGGAGACCCTTTTTACTGGTAACGAGGTATTCCACCTTAGTCCTCAAGGGTAACAACGCATTTGCATTTTGATTCTTAATCGAGGATAAATGTAAATGTCTATGGGCCACAGCATCTACTTACCATGACGTAAAAATTTGTGAAAGTTATTACGCTAATTCTATAAAAAAATCAACCCGTACCAGTACACTGCTCGACATGGGCCTCTCACAATAGGTATGACAGATTTTGCCATAATCACAACGCTTGGTGGCCGTAAACATAAGTAAATTTAATAAATTTGACTTTATACTTCAAAAGTATGCCAAAAAAGGAAATCACTCAGCCAGAGCTGTGATGAAACCACAACGCTGATTTTCAGTCGTATATCCGGTATACCGCCATCAATAAGAGGGCATGAGGTTAATGTGTCCTTTCCAATAGTTGCCTCTAAGGACACCTATGGGACGAAGTGGGGTATTGAGTTGTTTTTCGTCGCTATACCCCACACGGCCAGTTTTTCACACCAACAAAATTCAAGCATTTAATTGGTTGGTACATTTCATATGCTATTTTTAATTTTCATGGTATAGATATTCGGCCTGAAATGTAATCGTTGATTATCGCTAACTAAAATTAAGTGTAAATTATCTCTATAGTCATCTCTTTCTATTGTTATTGAAATTCAAAAAGAGAGAAATTGTGAAAATAGAAAGTAAATTGACGCCTATTTTAATGAGTAAGGCCGATTATGTTTACATGCCTTAGAGCGCTAATTAATTAAATTGTATTGTATTTTTATTTCTGTTTAATTTAATATGACAAAATGAATTTAAATAAGTGATACAAATAAAATGAGCTTATTTAACATAAACATAAAAATATATCTATTCTTGTAAATAAACGTACTCTAATGGGTGTATAATGTATATAATAATATATATAATGATACATCATTTGTCTTCTTTAGTATTCAAATTCCAGTTATTAACAGTATAAATTTCAATGTATACCAATAACGGTCCTTTAAAATAATGATAGGTGTAAAGAAACGATAGATGCAAATTGCTGCCTACTATATATAAAGGTTCATGTTAAATGAGAGGTCACTCGTTTATACACATTTTCATAAATCTCTGGGGCACAAATCTAAAAGGGTCTAAATGCATGTCGTTGTGTTAAGACATTAATTTTCTAGTAAACTAACATCTAAAATGGGAACCGACCCTTAAACCCGACAAACGTGGTAAACGTAAGTAATAAACTAAAGTGCAGGTACAGGGTTAAGAAAATAAAATTTTTGGTTAAAAAAATACAATGCTACATAAAAAAAAATGAATTTGAATTTGTAATTTTAATTATCATCATTACAGTCCTTTACATGTCCATTGCTGAGCATAGGCCTAACCCAAGAAATGTCATAAAAGACGGTCATTAGCTACATTGGTTTAATTTAAATTCAGTAGATAGCGCTCGCGGTAAATTTCACAGTATTTTTTTATAGGATAGGGTGACAAAAAGCGGCTATTTTACGCTGGTATTAAACAACGTGAGAAAACCTGCATGTCTGAGAAATAGAAAAGCTTGAGAACACGTAAGTTCGCCAACTCCCAATGAACTAACGCGGCAAACTAATCAGATTCTCCCATAAATAAGGCCCATGCCTAGCTGTGGGGCGTGTAGGCTGTAACTTTACGTTACTTTTCTACCGACTTCAAAAAGGAGGAGGTTCTCAATTCGACGGTATGTTCTTTTTTTTTCTTTTTTTTATGTGTGTTACCTCATAACTTTTTTTACGTGAACTGATTTCATTTCATTAAATTATACAGTTAATTCATGAAATGATAGGTAGCTCAAATTATTGGCACGAAGTCCCTTATCGGACGGTACGAATTTGGCGGATGGGGGCTAGGTGAGAAAAAGTGTAAAAATTTTCCGTCACGACCCCTTCTGACGTAGTAGAAGCGAGATGGAATAATATCCATCTCCCTCGCACTTTTTCTTATCTTACCATGAAAGAAATATTATTTTATTTTAAATGACGCTTCATTTTAATAGACGCTAGTAATTATTTATTTGTATTTGTTAATAAATAATATAATACGTTTATCAATAATTATATCCTATGAAAAGAACTTCGTTGCAACCGAGTGTTCACGACACTCACGCATGTTTTTTTAATTATTTTATTATAACCTACAATTAGAAACACGATATTACTTTATTAAATTATTTATTGTCTTTAACCTACATAAAATGGTTTACAAAGGGCGGAATTAATGCATATAGGAATTCTCTTAACCCTGGACGTATTGGGTAAGTCATTAATGTGATAAGTGCATTATAAGTAAATTATAGTTATGTAATATTATGTTAGTATTAACCATTACACATAGTTGTTAATATTAACCATTATTATAACACATATTATATACACATATTATAACACATAGTTGTTAATATTAACCATTATTTGATTATCATCGAGTATTTCATAAAATCTTAGGAATAATACTTTATATTATATGTTCCAGAAAAAGAGATTCCTTTATACTATTTTAACACATGGCATGACATAAGGGTCAACAAGGGGTAACAGCAGGAATATGTTACATACGTCAAAATATTTAGATTAAGCTTAAAAAAATCTACCTGCTCACTAACACTTTGACGTGTGTCCATATTAAATTGTTTATTACACGCACAGAGTTGGCACAATTATAACTATGCCATACAAATACCTGTTCTGTGCGGGTATTGTGCCCTCAGTCGTGAGATCTACATGCATATATATAAAATTTTCCTCCGTAAATTTTCCACCTCTGAGGACTAAGATGAAATGCCTCACAATTTGTAATTGTACCGGCTCTCCTCTCCAACAGAAATTTGGGCACTGATGCGTTTATTTATTTTGGCTTTGGTGTCAATTCTAGACAGTGGGTTATTTGAATAATGCAATTCTTCTTATTATGTTTCGTTTGTTTAATTCATTGTTTACGAAAATACCATTACAAGCGCTATGATTCTTGTAAAAAATGTGGAATTTAGTCATATATTCGTATTATTTTTATCACTTTGTAGCTGAGAAAAAAATAAGCTATGCGAAGCTGACATTAATAAAGCGTCTGCGGTAACGAAGTTAATCGACAATTTACATTTAAATTGTTTTTTCATATTACATATTATATACAATTTCTTTTAATATTAGGCTACTTTTAGGTGAAGGCATTGGAATTTTATTTGTTTCTTTTTTCTTTTTTTAAAAACGTTTCCTCCACACTAGGATTTTCTCCTGTATCGCGGGGGAGTTTACATACATAGATTTCACAAGGACAAACATCCAGACCCAGAACTTTTATTTGTAGGCCATACAAATACTTGTTCCGTGTGGGATTCAAACCCGCGGCCCTTAGCGCTGCAACTCATTGCCAAGCCACTGCGCCACGGAGCCGTCAAAGTAATTAATAATTTTTATTCAAGATAGATTATAAAGAATACTCATTATTTTTACTATCACTAATAGTATGAAATTACTTTTGTCTTGGGAAGAACCAGCAAGAACCTATAGGCAACTTTTTAAATAAAGTAGTCACAGTCTCGAGGAAATTCCCGCAACGCTGTAATGCGTTTTGGCGGATTTTCACACGTCCTTGTAATATGTTTTTTTTAATTTTTTTGACATGCCGGTTTCCTGACGATATGTCCCTTCACCGTCACGTCGACGGTGAAGGAACATATCGCACGTGATAAATCGGCACATAAAATTGCAAAAACAATTTAATTGGTCTCGGGCGGGGATCGAACCCAGTTAGCTCGAGTACTGTGGAATTTACAGCGATCGCTATGCCCCTGAGTTAACACGGCTCTTTTTCAATTAACATTCTATAATGAAATAGACATTTAATTAAATGCGTAGGTTTTGCTGCTATAATTTGTAATGGTTTCGACTTTTATTAACATATTATTGAATTAAATGTTATTACATATTAAGAACAAGTTCTTTCGTTAAAGTGTAACATCCTGGCTTCATGGTAAGTGGCTACTGCAGCCTTGGAAAGTTGCAACAAACTTTAAACAAACTACACTAAGGACTAAAACAGAATGTATACAGCAGTGTCTGCATTGGCAGCAGAAATAGGTGGTACCTCTCCAGGCGGATTTTAGTAGGAAAGGAGTCCTACCACCTAGTGTATATCTGAGAAATTAGGAATATTTCGGGGAAATGTAAAGTACCTACGCCAATATGTATTCGGGCAACCGGACGCTTCCCTGCTCCTGAAGAAGGCCCTGCAGTAGGACGAATGAAGGCAAAATTTTACAATACGTTACTATTTCTTGTGATTGGCTACAGATTTTATAGTCACATTCACAAATACATGAAGTGATTAGTAGCCGTGGTAGCTGAGGACTAAGCGCGCTGACATTTTTTCAAGGCTTTGGCGACTCACAGATTTCGAAAAATCCATGTGAATAGTAGAATCTAAATCCAAATCTAACAGAATGATAATCATTACAGCCCTACACAAGTCTACTGCTGAACATAGGCCTCCCACAAGGAATGCCACAAAGCACGGTCCTGAGCCACTTGCATCCGTCGACTTCGAATCATCATCGAACATCGAATGATAATGGAAAATGATAAAAGCATTATTGTGAGGGAATTTGAATCTCTAAAAAAGTGCCGATACTATTATATTGTGCTTAGTCCCGGACTAAGCACAATATAATAGTATTATTACCTTATTACGGACAGTGTAATTAATATAACATTAATAATACGATAATACAGGACTCCACCAGGAGTAATAGTCAGCGTAGAGCGAGAGCTGTGGTTACTCTGCCTCTGTGTTAAAATGCCAAATGCGAAAACAATTTTGGGTGAAAAATATAATTTTGATAGCGCCTTTTGAAAGCAGCGGGCTGGGCAGCGTAGCTCAAGAAATACTTAGTCTGAAGCATTTCTTAGACGCAGACAAAGGCCAATCGATTGCTTTTTAAAAAAGTTGGTAATTATATATTGAAATACATTTTATGTAATTTAAAAACCGTCAACCAAAGGGCGCGAAAGACAAGGAAAAGTCAAGGCCGGTAACGAGGATTTTGACCATGCTCCCGACAACCTGTTCGCAAAAGTGATGACTTTCAGGAAATCTTTCAAGGAGTGGAGTGCGTCTTTCGGCGTAAGTTTATAAGGGCCGTATTAAGTTGATTCAAAAGGTTGAAAGAAAAGTGATCCCTCTCACTCGCTCTCTCACAAATTTATATTCATACATTTATACATAAAAATTATTACCTAGTCCCGTAATCGAACCCTCGACCCGCAGTGGTGCTGGCGAACGCTTGTTTATTTTTTTTTTGTAGTAAAAGTTTATTTGTATTAAAAATATAAAGTAAAGAGGTAGCCTATATACAACCTCCCACAGCTGGGCAGAGCCTTCCTCTTAATTTTAAAAAGATACTGCCAAAGGCATGGGTCCGCGACATTGCCATATCTTATAGTGAAAAGGTTATACACAGTTATTGTCTTTACAATGAATTGTTTGAAATATTTCCTTTATATTTATCTTGTTATCCGTAAATAACGTGGAAACGTGGAAAAATTTATTAGCTCTTTATATCCGTCAGATCAGAACCCGATAATAGTGCGAATTTGACGGCAGAAATAGGATACACCACCCAGACATAGAAACAAATAAGTCAGATTTGCTTATATTTGAACAACAAGTAAGGTAGGTGTTGAAATTTGTTAATTTGTTACAATATGTTTTTTTTTTCTTTCTCTTGACCATTCATAAGAGCTCATAAATTAGCCTATGTGAATAAAATAAATAAATATTACCAAACTCAGTTTTATTCGAATATCATCATTGATTCTAGATCTATATTAATATGATATTTTCAGTTTTTGTGCTCTTTACAATAAAAGACTAATAACAGTGCGAACATTTGCAGTTTTAAAATTAAAACATGTACAAGTGTGGACGAACGGTCTCAAAAAAGTGTACCGTGTAGTGGCGGTGTAAGAACACTAATCCACTACCCATATCATCCCGTGGGTATCGTAAGAGGCGATCGAGAGAAACTGAAACAGGAGATAGGCAGCAGCATCTTCCTGATAACAAATCAAAATTATAAAAACCACAGTATTTTTATAAGCCTGCCAAGCGTCAACTATGGCAAAATCCACCCTCTTGAGGCCTATGTTCAGCAGTGGACTTTTATAGGCTGTAATGGATGGTTGGACAGATACTACATATAGACAGATATAAGTGATCATAGTCATATAGCCCATAGCTGGACATGGGCTTCTCACAAATAATGCCACAAAGCACGTCAGAGTCACTTGCTTTCATCGATTTCCTGCATGTCTTACAAAGTTTTACCGACCACGTTCTTATCGTATCTATCGATTTTGGCAGTTAGTCATGGAAAAGCTTTCAGAGGTTTTTGTGCCATCCGTAGTGAAATAGAAGGTGAAATATTTTTTCAAATTATAAATCTGTTATAAAAATCACAAAAAAGGCATATCTTGTTACTTTTAACGAATAATAATCGGGAAAATAAAGTTGAATTCAAATAGAGAAGTAAAGAAAATCCTACGAATATCCGTCCCATTTCTGTCTTGTTGCCAACCCTCAGCAAATTATTAAAGAAATAACTTTAGAACTTAATTTGCTTGTTTATTTTAATGAAAATAACATTTTAACATCATATATCGAGGACAATGATGTGTTTATTTAACTTATTTTGAATTTAGAAGTCACCTTCCTGGCTACTCATATATTGTTAAAATAGATATTTAAAAAAATATTGATATACTTTTGCCATTACACTGATGTATTATACAATAAGTTGTAAATGGAATTAAAGAAAAGAAAACTCTGACCCCAGAGTTTCTTGTCGGTTCTTCTCTGAGAAGTATTGTTTTTGCGAAGCGTTGTAGATTTCGATGTTCATAAGAGCTTTGAATAATGGGGAGGAGAGGGAGTCCCCCCCGTGACCATGGGTTGCTGTAAAGCACTCGAAACGTCGGGAATCAAAATCGTAAAATTAAACTTAATTTTACTATTTTCTTTCTTATATTTAGATATGAACACTACACACAAATTAAAATTAATGTGTAGTGTTCAGTAAATATAACAAAGCTTTGAATAAGCCAAACTTTGACTTTGAATTGCTTTGCTAGTCAGAAAATATATAAAAGGTTCTAAAACATCGGTAAGAAATCAGTAATAAGTGTTTTGATACTTGAACTAGAATTTAAAATAACTTATTATCTAGTTCATGATGGGTATTCTTACCCGCCCGTGTGTGGCGGGTAAGAATACCCACTACCCCATATCTTCCCGTGGGTGTCGTAAGAGGCGATAAAGGGAAACTGATACAGAAAATGGGCAGCATCTTTCTGATAAAGCCAAAAACAATAAAAACTGCGGTTGCCAACCCGCCAGCCAAGCGTGGCAACTATGGCAATATACCCCATGAGCGACGACACAAAGAAACGGCCCCAGTCCCGGCGGCCCCGCTATTCCTGGCTACGGTGGCGACCATGGTAACGGCGGGCAGGGGTGCTAAGAATCTCCGGTGGAGGTCGGTTGCCACCTACGACGACTCGACCTGGCAACATATAACGCACGCACCCTGAGGACTGACGAGAAGATCCTGGAGCTGGAAGAAGTGATGGATAAGTTACGCTGGAATATAATAGACTATCCGAGGTCCGAAGAGAGGGGAGGACACGGTAATCCTCGAATCCGGCAACTTATTCTATCACCGGGAGGGCGACCATCTGTCCCAAGGAGGTGTCGGATTTATCGTCCAAGTCTCTCGTTAACAACGTTAAAGATCGGGAGGTGTCGACGAGGGTTGCGTACCTTATACTCAGAATCACCAAACGGTATTCGCTGAAGGTCATACAGGTTTACGCACCAACCTCGGCACACCCCGATGAGGAGGTGGAGGAATGTATGAGTATATCTCTAGAGCCATGCATTCCTCCAAAACCCACTATACGGTGTTAATGGGAGACTTCAACGCAAACTAGGCACAAGAGAGAGCGGTGAGCTGAAAGTAGGAAATTCGGAATAGGCAACGGAACCAAGGGGCCAGCAGCTGGCCGACTTTATGGAGAAAGAGGGACTTTATGATGAACTTTCTTTCAAAAGCGGCCCCACAGAAAGTGGACCTGGTCGAGTCCCGACGGTTCGACAAAATGAGATTGACTTCATTATGACGACCAGACGACAACTGTTCAGTGATGTCTCAGTGATCGCGAGGGTGAAAACTGGCAGCGATCACCGAATGGTGAGAGGCACACTGAACCTAAACGTTAAGTTGGAGAGGTCACGTCCAATGAAGTCAACGCCCGTCCCCTCGTGCTCTAATCCAAAGTCCCGAAAACTTTCAGCTCGAGTTACAAAATCGTTTTCAGTGCCTAGAATTTTGCAATGAAGTGGACGATATGAATGACAAGCTTGTGGAAACTGTCCATGCAGTCGGAGCTAAGTCTGTAAGACCCGTCGCAGAAAACACAAAACTCTCCGATCACACTTTAATCTCATGGTTGTTAGACGGAGATGAAGCTGCAGTCTTCAGCAGATTTGACAGCATACAGGCAACTGAACAGACAGATCTCCAAATGCATGCGGCGGGATTGCGCAACTTCAATACAGCTCGTATTGAAGAAGCGATCGAGCGGAACCAGGGCTCCAAAGTCTTTGCCAGAGATCTGTCTGCCAGAAAGAGCCAACTGTCGAAGCTGAAGACCGATTGTGGCAGCATCGTTTCCGGAACACCTGAGATTTTGAGGAGATTGAGAGGTTCTATGGGCAGCTGTACACGTCATCGTTGGAGCCACGCGCAAGTGTGAGTAACGATCCAAGAGCAAGTCTTATCCGACACTATTCCGATGATATCCCGGACGTCAGTCTGAGCGAGATTAGAATGGCTCTCCAGCACCTTAAAAACGGCAAGGCCCCAGGCGAGGATGGAATTACAGCGGAGCTTCTGAAAGCGGGTGGAAAACCGGTACTTGAAGTCCTTCAGAAGCTTTTTAATTCCGTCCTCCATGGTGGCATTACACCGGAGGCGTGGAGCAGAAGTGCGGTGGTCTTGTTCTTCAAGAAAGGCGACAACGCTCTCTTGAAGAACTACAGACCGATTTCCCTTCTGAGCCGCGTCTACGTGCTGTTTTCGAGAGTCACACGAATCGTCTCGCATGCAGACTCGACGACTTCCAGCCTCCCGAACAAGCCGGTTTCCGAAAAGGCTTTAGCACCATAGACCACATACATACTTCGGCAAATTGTACAGAAGACCGACGAGTACAATCTGCCACTTTGCCTTGCGTATGTGGACTATGAGAAAGCCTTTGATTCCGTCGAAATTTGGGCGGTGCTGCAGTCCCTTCAGCGGTGCCAAGTGGACTGTCGGTATATCGAGGTGCTGAAGTGTTTGTACAGTAGGGCTACGATGGCTATCCGAGTACAGAACCAGAGTACGAAACCTATCCAACTGCAGAGAGGTGTAAGACAGGGTGACGTAATATCCTGAAACTCTTCACCGCTGCATTGGAAGACGTTTTCAAGCTACTGGACTGGAAAGGATACGGTATTAACATCAATGGCGAGTACATCACTCACCTTCGATTTGCCGACGATATAGTCCTATGGCAGAATCGCTGGAGGATCTAAGACTATGCTCAATGACCTCAATAGTGTCTCCCAACGGATAGGTTCAAGATGAACATGGACAAAACAAAAATCATGTTTAATGTCCATGTCACACCTATGCCGGTAGTTGTTGGAGCACTAAGCTCGAAGTTGTTGACGAATATGTTTACCTGGGACAAATAGTCCGACTAGGTAAGTCCAAATTCGACCGAGAGGTCAATCGACGGATTCAACTCGGCTGGGCAGCGTTCGGGAGATTACGACCCATCTTCTCGTCAGGCATACCTCAAAATCTCAAAATGAAATTGTACAACCAGTGCGTGTTGCCAGTGGTGACATACGGAACTGAGACGTGGTCCTTCACTGCTGGCCGTATGAGGAAGCTCAAGGTCGCTCAGCGAGCTATGGAGAGGGCTATGCTCGGGGTTTCTCTGCGTGATAAACTTAGAAATGAGGATATCCGCAGTAGAACCAGAGTAACCGACATAGCCCAAAGGATTAGTAAGCTGAAGTGGTAATGGGCCGGCCATATAGCTCAAAAAACAGACAACCGATGGGAAGAAAGGTTCTCGAGTGGCAGCCTCGTACCAGCAGGCGAAGTGTAGGCGTCCCCCCACTAGATGGAGTGACGACCTGGTAAGACATACAGGAAGTCAATGGATGCAGGTGGCTCGGGACCGTGCTTTGTGGCATTCCGTGGGGGAGGCCTATGTTCAGCAGTGGACTTGTGAAGGGCTGTAATGATGATGATGATGATGATCTAGTTCGCGAGCGAAACAAGTTCTAATAGTGAGAGTCACAGAATCATATAATCAGTTTGAATACACTATGCTATTATAAATATCTCTACCCTTAACCTGTGGTATAAAATAAAGCTTAATTAAATCGTTAACTTAGAACCTAAAACTCGTGTTTTAGTTGATCGTTATTCTTTTAACTCTTCTAATGATAATAAAAATGTATCTCCTTTTAAAATACGGAAAAGTAGGTCAAATATAAATGTGTGTTTGTTTCACGTTTTTAAAGACTATAGCAATAACATTGAGGAAATATAATACGTAAACTAACATCTAAAATGGGAACCGACCCTTAAACCCGACAAACGTGGTAAACGTAAGTAATAAACTAAAGTGCAGGTACAGGGTTAAAAAATAAAATTTTTGGTTAAAAAAATACAATGCTACATAAAAAAAAATGAATTTGAATTTGTAATTTTAATTATCATCATTACAGTCCTTTACATGTCCATTGCTGAGCATAGGCCTTACCCAAGAAATGTCATAAAAGACGGTCATTAGCTACATTGGTTTAATTTAAATTCAGTAGATAACGCTCGCGGTAAATTTCACAGTATTTTTTTATAGGATAGGGTGACAAAAAGCGGCTATTTTACGCTGGTATTAAACAACGTGAGAAAACCTGCATGTCTGAGAAATAGAAAAGCTTGAGAACACGTAAGTTCGCCAACTCCCAATGAACTAACGTGGCAAACTAATCAGATTCTCCCATAAATAAGGCCCATGCCTAGCTGTGGGACGTGTAGGCTGTAACTTTACGTTACTTTTCTACCGACTTCAAAAAGGAGGAGGTTCTCAATTCGACGGTATGTTCTTTTTTTTTTCTTTTTTTTATGTGTTACCTCATAACTTTTTTTACGTGAACTGATTTCATTTCATTAAATTATACAGTTAATTCATGAAATGATAGGTAGCTCAAATTATTGGCACGAAGTCCCTTATCGGACGGTACGAATTTGGCGGATGGGGCTAGGAGAGAAAAAGTGTAAAAATTTTCCGTCACGACCCTTCTGACGTAGTAGAAGCGAGATGGAATAATATCCATCTCCCTCGCACTTTTTCTTATCTTACCATGAAAGAAATATTATTTTATTTTAAATGACGCTTCATTTTAATATACGCTAGTAATTATTTATTTGTATTTGTTAATAAATAATGTAATACGTTTATCAATAATTATATCCTACGAAAAGAACTTCGTTCCAACCGAGTGTTCACGACACTCACGCATGTTTTTTTTATTATTTTATTATAACCTACAATTAGAAACACGATATTACTTTATTAAATTATTTATTGTCTTTAAGGGCGTCCCCACTAGATGGAGTGACGACCTGGTAAGACATGCAGAAAGTCGATGGATGCAGGTGGCTCAGGACCGTGCTTTGTGGCATTCTTTGGGAGGCCTATGTACAGAAGTGGACTTGTGAAGGGCTGTAATGATGATGATGAACCTACATAAAATGGTTTACAAAGGGCGGACTTAATGCATATAGGAATTCTCTTAACCCTGGACGTATTGGGTAAGTCATTAATGTGATAAGTGCATTATAAGTTAATTATAGTTATGTAATATTAAGCATTATTTGATTATCATCGAGTATTTCATAAAATCTTAAGAATAATACTTTATATTAGATGTTCCAGAAAAAGAGATTCCTTTATACTATTTTAAGACATGGCATGACATAAGGGTCAACAAGGGGTAACAGCAGGAATATGTTACATACGTCAAAATATTTAGACTAAGGTTAAAAAAATCTACCTGCTCACTAACACTTTGACGTGTGTCCATATTAAATTGTTTATTACACGCACAGAGTCGGAACAATTATAACTAGGCCATACAAATACCTGTTCTGTGCGGGTATTGTGCCCTCAGTCGTGAGATCTACATGCATATACATAAAATTTTCCTCCGTAAATTTTCCACCTCTGAGGACTAAGATGAAATGCCTCACAGTTTGTAATTGTACCGGCTCTCCTCTCCAACAGAAATTTGGGCACTGATGCTTTTATTTATTTTGGCTTTGGTGTCAATTCTAGACAGTGGGTTAATTGAATAATGCAATTCTTTTTATTATGTTTCGTTTGTTTAATTCATTTTTTTACGAAAATACCATTACAAGCGCTATGACTCTTGTAAAAAATGTGGAATTTAGTCATATATTCGTATTATTTTTATCACTTTGTAGCTGAGAAAAAATAAGCTATGCGAAGCTGACATTAATAAAGCGTCTGCGGTAACGAAGTTAATCGACAATTTACATTTATATTGTTCTTTTAATATTAGGCTACTTTTAGGTGAAGGTATTGGAATTTTATTTGTTTCTTTTTTCTTTTTTTAAAAACGTTTCCTCCACACTAGGATTTTCTCCTATATCGCGGGGGAGTTTACATACATAGATTTCACAAGGACAAACATCCAGATCCAGAACAATTATTTGTAGGCCATACAAATACTTGTTCCGTGCGGGATTCAAACCCGCGGCCCTTAGCGCTGCAACTCATTGCCAAGCCACTGCGCCACAGAGCCGTCAAAGTAATTAATAATTTTTATTCAAGATAGATTATAAAGAATACTCATTATTTTTACTATCACTAATAGTATGAAATTACTTTTGTCTTGGGAAGAACCAGCAAGAACCTAGGAACTTTTTAAATAAAGTAGTCACAGTCTCGAGGAAATTCCCGCAACGCTGTAATGCGTTTTGGCGAATTTCACACGTCCTTGTAATATGTTTTTAATTTTTGACACGTGAGTCACGATATGTCCCTTCACCGTCACGTCGACGGTGAAGGAACATATCGCACGTGATAAATCGGCACATAAAATTGCAAAAACAATTTAATTGGTCTCGGGCGGGGATCGAACCCAGTTAGCTCGAGTACTGTGGAACTTACAGCGATCGCTATGCCCCTGAGTTAACACGGCTCTTTTTCAATCAACATTCTATAATGAAATAGACATTTAATTAAATGCGTAGGTTTTGCTGCTATAATTTGTAATGGTTTCGACTTTTATTAACATATAATTGAATTAAATTTAATTACATAATAAGGAACAAGTTCTTTCTATTTAGACACCCTTATGGAGGATCGGGTTAAAGAGTAATATTCTGACTTGATGGTAAGTGGCTACTGCAGCCCTTGGATAGTTGCAACAAACTTCAAACAAAGCAAGCTACAGATGCGTTGTTACCACTAAGGACTAAAACAGAATGTATGCAGCAGTGTCTGCATTGGCAGCAGAAATAGGTGGTACCTCTCCAGGCGGACTTTTAGGTAGAAAAGGAGTTCTACCACCTAGTGTATATCTGAGAAATTAGGAATATTTCGGGGAAATGTAAAGTACCTACGCCAATATGTATTCGGGCAACCGGACGCTTCCCTGCTCCTGAGGAAGGCCCTGCAGTAGGACGAATGAAGGCAAAATTTTACAATACGTTACTATTTCTTGTGATTGGCTACAGATTTTATAGTCACGTTCACAAATATATGAAGTGATTAGTAGCCGTGGTAGCTGAGGAATAAGGGCGCTGACATTTTTCAAGGTTTTATGACTCACAGATTTCTGAAAATCCATGTGAATAGTAGAATTTAAATCCACAACAACAGAATGATAATCATTACAGCCCTTCACAAGTCCACTGCTGAACATGGGCCTCCCACAAGGAATGCCACAAAGCACGGTCCTGAGCCACCTGCATCGGTTGACTTCGAATCATCATCGAACATCGAATGATAATGGAAAATGATAAAAGCATTATTGTGAGGGAATTTGAATCTCTAAAAAAGTGCCGATACTATTATATTGTGCTTAGTCCCGGACTAAGCACAATATAATAGTATTATTACCTTATTACGGACAGTGTAATTAATATAACATTAATAATACGATAATACAGGACTCCAATAGTCAGCGCAGGCCCTGGAGTAGAGCGAGAGCAGTGGTTACTCTGCCTCTGTGTTAAAATGCCAAATGCGAAAAACAATTTTGGGTGAAAAATATAATTTTGATAGCGCCTTTTGAAAGCAGCGGGCTGGGCAGCGTAGCTCAAGAAATACTTAGTCTGAAGCATTTCTTAGACGCAGACAAAGGCCAATCGATTGCTTTTTAAAAAAGTTGGTAATTATATATTGAAATACATTTTATGTAATTTAAAAACGTCAACCAAAGGGCGCCGAAAGACAAAGAAAAGTCAAGGTCGGTAACGAGGATTTTGACCATGCTCCCGACAACCTGTTCGCAAAAGTGATGACTTTCAGGAAATCTTTCAAGGAGTGCGTCTTTCGGCGTAAGTTTATAAGGGCCGTATTAAGTTGATTCAAAAGGTTGAACGAAAAGTGATCCCTCTCACTCGCTCTCTCACAAATTCATATTCATACATTTATACATAAAAATTATTACCTAGTCCCGTAATCGAACCCTCGACCCGCAGTGGTGCTGGCGAACGCTTGTTTATTTTTTTTTTGTAGTAAAAGTTTATTTGTATTAAAAATATAAAGTAAAGAGGTAGCCTATATACAACCTCCCACAGCTGGGCAGAGCCTTCCTCTTAATTTTAAAAAGATACTGCCAAAGGCATGGGTCCGCGACACTGCCATATCTTATAGTGAAAAGGTTATACACAGTTATTGTATCTACAATAAATTGTTTGAAATATTTCCCTTTATATTTATCTTGTTATCCGTAAATAACGTGGATTTTAATGGGATAAAAAACTGTTGCTAGAACTTATCCCATAACCTTGCTATACACAAATGACGAAGCATACATTTAGCTCCGAATGTACGGTATGGCAACAACAAAGGAGCGTAAACCCTTTGTTGGAGGACTTTGCTTGTCCGTTAACGAAAGGGAGATTGAGGAATTTAGTAATGTAATTCCTGCATACATTCCTCAAAATATATTCTATGGAATAACGAAGGGATTGTAATGAAATCGACATCACCATTAAGCCTCTTTTAGTATAGTTCTTCGGAATCGGACTTGTGCTTTGTATATTGTCAAAAAGAGAGAAAAAAGCAACAAATTTACTTAAAGCAACAAAATATAGAACATAAGTAATTAAGTCACTTTATATCATTATAATTGTAGTACAACAAATAGACATCCGATTCAGCATTATGCTGCTTTGGATTATTCCACGTTCAAGTAACCATACTCACAGCGCTGATTTTCTTCGGTGCCTTTATCTGGAACCGACCGTACAAATAATAAAAACACTAAAAATGTTAAAATGTTAGAAACTTCCCGCCGCAACTTTGCAAGACCTAATTCCTTGCGGCCTTAAATTTATGAACCGACCAAAGTTGAGGTTCGAGATAATCTTAAGACCTGACAACTGAAGGCGATTGATTTATTTCGAATTTTTTAACGCTGAAGAGGTCATTCTGTTCAATACACACTCCATTAGCTCTCTAAGAACAGAGTAAAAATGTATTTAAGTGTAAATTCATTGATAATTGCTAGTCGATATGATTAATTGGTTTTTGGGTTTCTTATTTATTAATTAAATCGGGTATTGGCTGCACATTTGTTAATTTTCTCAATTTCAGTTCTACATGAGTTGACATGAGAAGCGAAATAAACATGCAAAGACAAATTATTATTGAAAAAATATTACATTTAGTACAATTTTACAGCCTTTAAATGTCCTATTGCGGGGCAATGGCTTCCTTTCCGTTTTTCGAGGGTTATGGAGCAATTAGACCGCATCACTGCCCCAGTGCGTTGACTTTACGAAATATTTTATTTCTCAAGTATGTAGGTTTTCTCACGATTTTCTTCTTCACCGCTAAGCAAGTGGTAAATCAGCACTTAAAATTGCAATTGACATTTTAATTTTTGTTTATAGAATAACGGTGACAAACGAGCACACCTGATAGTAAATGCATGATGTGGTTCATAGACACCTGCATTTATCTTCGATTAAGATCAAAATGCAGACACGTTGTCACCCCAGGGACTAAGATGGAATGCCTCGTTTCTGGTAAAAAGAGTCCCCGGTTCTCTACAGTCACCATACGAAACAACATCACTATTAAGCTGCTATTTCACGCTGGTATTCTTTGAGAGCGTGGTATTTCCCCGGTCTAGCTGACCCATTCGTGCTACAACCATAATATAGCTGCACCATGGCTCTACCACGTGCCGGCGTAGTTAGATCTCGGGTTTCTCGTGTCAGTATAATAAATAAAAATATAGCCATAAAAATATATACATAAATACATACACCTGAAAAACATAACCCTTCTTCTAGGGCAGTTGAGCAAATTTTAAGCGACGAACTCTAGTCATTAGTATTCTTTGGAGTAATTTACAGTTTAATTACTAGTCCCCTCCGTGAAAGTCGATTAATGACAACTATGTACATCTTTTCTAAATGTTCGCGTTGTTATTTAACATCTGAAAATAATTTTGAAGATAAATTTTTAAATCGATCCAAAAGCTGTAGGAATTTATATTTTAAGTATAATTAATTGGATGAGAACATAGAAAATAAATAATCTAGAAAAAAAAACAAGTATGTATTTATACTTAAATTATAACCACAACTTAAACTTAAAGACTAGACTAATTTGTATTTCATAAAGGATAACATTTTATATTAATTAGAGGTTCCATTGTCATTGATATTTACATTGCATGCCGAATGAAAATTAAACAATATTTTTATATTAACATCTTGTTCAGTGTATTTCAAGTATCTTTCTACACCGCAGAAGTTGTAAGCTTTTCGTGAACTTCAGAAGCAAAATCGATGTGTCTCTAGAAAACAAAAAAGGAAATATCTGGATTTTTCCATTTTTCTTGTCTTATGTCAACTATGATATTACGAGTACGTTATTTTCGTAAGGATATATTTATAAGAAAGTTAATGTTTATTCTTTATGGGAAAGGTTCGTATTTTTTCTGGAAATTGTTCAATTGTGTTATGAGTAAACGTTATTTTTTTAAAAGATTGTAAGAGTATAACAGACTGTTCGAAGGAGAATATTGCAGGAATTTTCTGTTATACAGAATAAAATATTCCGTTTAAAATGAGAGACGGAATATTTCTATTATCTATATCTATATATCTCTCATATATCTATCTATTTATGTAACCTAATTTTCACTAACTTGACGGCCGATTGACTTGAAAATTAAATATTATTATTTAAATATGTTCTCAAAACAAAGGCTAATTTTAGTTTTCGTCAAATATCATACCATACCATACCATTTCGTACCGTCCGTTTAAAGTAGATTTTAAAATGGTATACCTAATTCACTATTGTATCTAGTGTAAGTAGTGTATTAATGCTTTGCGGAAGAAGTCAATTTTACTATATAACATAATTTTGTCTATTGGAACACTTTAACACGCGAATTGCGAACCTCCTCCTTTTCTTGAACTCGGCCAAAAAAGCGTATAATCTAGCATACATTTGGAAAGACCTTTGTCTTAAAATGGATGTAATAAAGTCTCATGAAAGAAATTGCCTTTTTGATTAATTTAAAATGTATAATTTTTTCCATTAAATACCTACATATGTGCATAAAAGAAACACATCAATAAAAATATCATACCATTAAACTGTTAATGTGACTTTCGAAAAATGTATCTGTAAGTGTTCTATAAATATAGTATGTATAAATAAGAGGGTGATCCATAGTTAGACGTCACAGGAACGTCGGCTGTGGAACATTCCAGTAATACCGACGATGACCCACAGGATTGTGGCTCGGGCTCGGTTCACTAATCAAAGTCCACTAACTAAATAGCTAGCAGAACTCAGAGTTAATTAGGGAGAGTAAATTCAATACATATATCTTTCATATAGTTTTGAGTTTACTTTATAGTTTTAATTTTATTTTCTTGATCATTCTTTCGTCGCTTTTTATATATATTTTTTATTTATTAATTACAGCCTATTATAAGTCCACTGGTGAACATATTTGCCATAATTGCCACGTTTGGTAGGCGGATTGGCAACAGCTGTTATTCATTATTTCATGTTGTTATCAGAAAGATGCTGCTACCCATCTCCTATTTAATTTCCTTCTGTGGCCTCTTACGACACATACGAGATGATATGGGGTAGCGGGTTCTATAACGCCTCACTACTGGGCACTCAATAAGTTTTTATATGTAGCATTTATATCTTGTTTAATAGCTTTCTACGTGGTAGAGCCATGTTGCAGCTATATTAATAGTATAGTTGTAGCACGAATGGGTCGGCTCGATCGGGGAAGGACCACGCTCTCACAGAATACCAGCGTAAAATAGCAGCTTAATGCTGCTGTGTTTCGTATGGTGAGTGTAGAGAACCGGAGACCCTTTTTACTGGAAAAGAGGCATTCTATCTTAGTCCTCACGGCTGGCAACGCATCTGCATTTATATTCGCAAACGAAGATAGATGTAGATGTCTATGTGCCACAGCAACCATTTACCATCAGGTGGACTGTGTGCTCGTTTGTCACCCTTATTCTATATAAAAAAAAGCTATTAAGTTTAGTGTTAAGACATTTTTGTGGTTTTGTGGTGAGAAATAAATAAATTTTCAATTTCAATATATTTTTTAGCCTGATAAATGTATGAAACTATTTGTATGGTCGATATTATCAACCCAACAATCATGCGCTTAGGCATAGACCTCTTTGAAACGTTTGCCGAAATTGCCATAACCAGTACTAGATAACTGGCTGGTAGCGGGCCCTTTTCATGACTTCAATATATTGATATTTTCAGAGTTAGAAGCATTCAATAAATACACCCAACAAGAAGGATAATATTTTGGACTGGGTTGGCTATTAACGTAAATAGTGAATTTACTGTTAAAAAATATCTTCAGGTAGACTGGCAGAGAATGCCTAGTGGCATTAAGTAAATTAATTATCCGACCAGGCCTTAAGAAAAATGCCTACGAATACCCGCCTTGCGGGGGCTAGGACGGGTTTTGTCAGACTTGCACCGACTCAAACTCCATGATGTTCCACCTTCGCCGCATATTGGCAGGGCCATGGGAACGCTTTCGCACATATACGCGGACCTCTTTGGCCACCTCTGAAGGGGACTTCTCTTCCCTCTTCTCCCTCCCAGGTAAGGCGCACCAGGAACACTAGACGCGCCTTCCTCGTCGGCCTTCCGACCAGCCCTGCGCCAACCAACCCACCTACATAGCGTCTTGAGTATCATAACATCACATAAACATGAACACTCATGCCTGTCACATAGAGGGATAGGCAAAGACTACGGATTTCTAATTGGTATGATCCTGACATACCTTTTTCGGCTCCTTTACGTCCATATACCTACGGATGCGCGTCGATACATGCGTCGGTTAAAAGTACTCTTAATTTGGCACATTTTCAATATATCGCCAATTTGGTCGATAAACTTCCGTCTAGGGCGACCGACATTTGCCGACTCTGCCATTCACTTCTCTGCAACATAAATTTCCTTTGCTACTCTTTTCTCATTTATTATTCCACCGAAGCATTTCTTTTTTAATCCTGGTCACAACAACATCTTGCAAACCACACTATTCTCTTATGACACTATTTTTCACCCTGTCATTCAGTCATTCCTAATATATTCCTGAATGACCACATTTCTACAGCATTTATTCTACCGTTAACTCACTAATTCTTAACCCCGTTATTCAAATTTCAAAGTTTTCAAACAAATGTTCATGAATAGATTGAACAGCCACGGGGAAGCTACACAACACTGTGTGACACCTTTGTGGATGCCAATCATCCTAAATTTTTCCGTCAGTTTCTTCCATAACTTTTTCAATTAATACTTTAGCATACAGGTTTCCCACAATGCTAAGAAGGCTGATTCCACGATCGTTTTTACAGTCGTTCTGTGACCCTTTTCCTTTATATAGTGGGACTGTCATAGCTTTGCACCAGTCTCCCGGTACACGTTTAATTTCCCAACATATATTAAGTGTACAGCAGGTCTGCGACCACTTCCTCTCCAGCCCTCAGCATTTCTAGTCATACCTTATCATACCCAGCTGCCATACCTGCTTTCATGCCTTTCATTGTTATTTTCATGGAATAGGGTGACAAACAAGCACACAGTCCACCTGATGGTAAGTGCACGCTGTGGCCTATAAACATCTACATTTATCGTCAACTAAGAATCAAAATGCAGATGCGTTGTCATCCCTGGGGACTAAGATAGAATGCCTAGTTTACAGTAAAAAACGTCTACGGTTTTCTACACTCACCATACAAAACACAGCAGCATAAGCTACTATTTCACGCTGGTATTCTGTGAGAGCGTGGTCCTACCCGGTCGTGCCGACCCATTCGTGCTACAACCATAATATAACTGCACCGTGGCTCTACAACGTAAATTCCTTATTTTATTTTTATTTATCTTATTACCTCTTTTCTGTTCTTGCGGAATTTCTAGTTCATTTAATTCAGACGTCTCTTCTCACTTAAACACGCTTTCATAGTACTGCTTCCATCTCTTTAAACTCAAAACTTTGCTTTCAAAATACAGCTATTCTCGTCTCGTATAGCATGAATTCTAGGCTGTTCTTAATTTCCCTTGGCAGTTCTTACCAGATATTCTTTTATCATTCTTGTCCGTTCTTTGTCGTGTTTACTCCCTTATTTAGACGTCCATTTTCTATCAAAATCATCATCCATACTGCCGGTATCACCAGCTTATCAATTGAGCCAGCCAGTAAATTTAGCCATGCTCTCTTCTTTGCTTCAACTTCCATTCGTACTTCGTTATCCTATCATAAGGCATTATTATTCCTTTCGTTCTTTCTCTTAGTGACACGAAGTACTTCGGTTGCTTCACCCCTTTAAACTTTTTTAACATTATCCTACACAGTCAGCGTCGTAGGTATGAACAAATTTGCCAAGCAATACATCACAGCTAGTGCTTTATTGATAACGTCAACAATGTCAGGAGTGGATTTAAAAACTGTTGATGATAACTTAGTGACATTTCGTATGTTTAAGAAAAAGAACTGCAGAACAAATTGGAAGCTAAAAAATATTCTATTATGGTACTAGTACACAGAAATGAAAACGCAAATTCATCTGATTATAAAAGGAGAATGAACATACGAGGTAAATTGTAGATTTACCTCATGAGAGATAGTTTATTAGATTGAGTCGTTACATATGATAGTTTAGCAAAATAATGTACAAAATTAATACAAGAAATCAAAAATAAATGAACATATTTAATACTTACAGTTACCTATCATGTCGTTCTACATACCTGAAGCAAGGAAATCAATTAATTAGTTTCACATATATTTACACTAAATATAATTATACTAAACATAATTATGTTTTGCATGTTAACACCATAATTGGTGGTTAGATCGAACTATTTTTGCAAATGTTTTTTAAATATACGACTAGAAATACTTCGGGTATAGTTTTAAGGTCCTGTATTAATGTGATGTAGCTTTTATAGCATTTATCAATTATTTTTTACGGACAGTACGTAAGAAGTTAAATTCAATTTGATCTTGGCTCTGATGATGTTTTTTTCTTAAGTTTAACTAAAATTTTTAATTAAATAAGATAATACTGACAAGTGTCCTATCTATACCAGATAGGACACTTGTCAGTATTGTGTTTAGTCTTTTTTCTTTTCTTTTTGTAAAAATGTGAACTGACATTTTATTATTGTTCTTATAATTTTATAAAATGTCTGTCATTTCATTAACTTTAAATGAAATTCTTAAGCGGACCCCAGACGGCAATGCAGCATTACATACCTTACGTGAATAATTATGCCGCATGACTTACCTTCATGCTGTATCAACAATCATTTCGCATTTCATGACAGCGTGCATAGTGAAGCTGTTCTATAATTATTGTTATGTCAAAGGCAAATTTGTTATTATTTATATTTATGTTGCGCAGCAAAAAACTGAATTTTGTATTAAAAAAATATTTCTCTTGTTCTTGTCCATTTATGTTTTTCTTTTTGTGTCCAACTTTTAATAACAACATGAATTTCGTATTGTTTTAAAAATGTTCGCTTTTTTATTTTATTTTATTTATTTATTTAAACTTGTATACTCAAGAATAGTAGTATATATGGCGGACTCAATCCCTAGAGGCATTCTTTCCCAGTTAGCTAAATGGCTAAGCATTACTACAAAATATACTTATTTAAGGATAAATAATTCAGATCTTTTGAATAGTAATAAATATTTTGTTCCAAAAGAGGTTATAATTATATTGATTCAATTAACTTGTTGATGTCAGACTCAATTTCCGTTGAATACAACATCCATCACTTAAGATCCCTAACATTTTGGGAGTTAACATACTAATGAATACATAACAAGATATCAGTTAACTATTTACTGAGTGAACTGAAATTAACAAACTTCTAAAAATAAAGTAAAATCTATTTTTGATTGAATTCTAAAACTTTAATTATGTAACGCAACTAAACAAAATAATTATGTAGTAATACGATTTTTGTTTTTAATTGATTTGAATTTAGCAATTGTTTTGTACATTGTTTTTATTTAAGTGCATTTAACCAATACATTTGTGACGAAGTTAATATCGTTTAATAAAATCAAATAGCAATTATACTTGCGTAATGCTTAGTAATAAGTGACTTTCCCTGCTTATATTTTATTCTTATAAAGCAACTTCTTTTTATTTTTCCTCACCTCTTGTTAGAGAGCAGTATATTTCTTGTTTCTCACTCTCTAATACATACAATCACTTATAGTTACTAATTATATGACAAAATACAGATAAAAGTATAACCATAAAAACATAAATAATATGGAAAATTACTTTACTCCATGTTAACCTTCAATTGCGTATAACAGTTACCTATAGAAAAAAAAATAGAACAAAACTACATTGTTTTCGAAATTACACACAACAGCATACAAATCAAGCGAATTAGATAATTTAATAAGAACATTAATGTGAATTCCAAGAGGCATGATAGAATTATTCTATAGATTTAGTTAACATTTGTTACCCATATAAACTTATGATCCTTGGCCTTGGCTCTGGCAGTCACAAGAAGATATTTCATTGTCGGTGACAAATGCTCACATACGTAGGTTGGGTGTTTTTCTCCCGCTATTCGACGTAGACAAAACGGTTGATTCCAGGAACTCATCACGCACTCTTGGAAAGAACAAATTTTACTGTTACAGAGCGTGGACTGTTGTTCTCCTTTTTAATTTTGATATTCTTGTGTACAATGTATATCGGATTCGTTAAGATTGTATACAACTGTGTTCGATATTTGTTTGACGACTTTAAATATGTTGTCTAGACGGAACGGACGAGGTGACAGATTTAAATTCGGCTTTGCATTATATTTCTACGTTAATAGATCGCGAATGCTGCTCCATTTGGAATAACCGAGTACTGATTGACAACAGTAGACTGTTGTTCTTTATTTTTAGCTTGTAAGCAAGTAATATATTGAGTTTGTCTAATCTCTTTTTGCTCCTTCGTATTTTTATAAGGTTTCATTAAAGAAGGTTAAACGACTTAACACCTCGCTAATATGCATGTCAAGGCGGCGAACAGTGTAACAATTAAATTGAGCAAGTATAATTTAATACATTTCTTTCCGTATCATGTGGCGAAGATCTTTTTGGCTAGATAAAGTTGCGACGTTTTTTCTTTCTTCGCATTGAAACATTTTACTCATCAGTATGCATTTGGGGAAAAAACTGCAGGCTTACTACCTATTGAATTTGTACTTTGAATAAATCCAATTTGATTCGATCGCAAGGGAGTCCGTACTCCTGAAACTGAAGCTAGCTCAAAATCGTATAGTGGTTCAAATTGGAATTAACTTCGAAAGAGTATTCATTGAGTCGAATAATACGTACTCCACACTAGATCGAATAGTTGTCAACCGAGAAATTTAATCGAAATCAAATGTCAACGTAAACGATATCAGAAAACATACATTTTTTGGATCTTATAGATTGTTTTAATAGTTTCGATAAAATTTCTTCGGAAATTTATGTCTTCATAGCTCGTATTGCGCCTTGGTGAGGAAGCACACCGCATAAGATCAATGAGTTTATGTTTACTTACTTTGGTCTATGACTTAAAATATTTTGCTGCATCATCCAAGGAAATAAGCACTATTTCTACCTCTTCTCATTTATTCTTCATTTGATTGCGAGCTTGCGCAGAATGTAGATACATGAATGTCCTTAATCAATTTTTGGACAGACCTCTGAAAATTGCATCGAATTCTCCACTTGCGCATACGATAGATAGGGAATTTGGTAGTTGTTTGGAGTATATATTATAAATTTAGTCAATGAAAATTATTACAAAATTATGCGCACACCTTAATAATACAGTTAAAACTTCGAACCTGTTCAATGGCGGCTATTATCGTGAAACATCTCCTAGCAAAGCGTTTTATTAGGGGCTGTTAACAAGAATGTAAGTAATGTCTATAACATTTATGTAATATTCTTTATAACATTGGTAGCCAAATAACACTTTAAGGAGCATGAGAAAATATACGAATAAGTAGGTTAGAATATTGAACTATACCATCAAGGGAGAAGTAAATCATCAGCATCATCAATCATCTAATGCCACTCAAATTAGATCAATAAAGCTACTATAAAAACAGACACTGCTTTTTCATAGAAGAGGGGGCAAATGAGCATGCGGCTCACCTGATGGTAAGTGTCGACCGCCGCACATGAACAATGCCAGCCTTTTAAAAAAGAGTAGGCTCTTTTCTTTGCTTTACAATAATTGTGTAATGTATTGCCCTTGAATTATAGATTTGAATTTAAAACTATAATTAAAATATAATTATCATTACCCTTAAGAGCAAAACCAATTACTGAACATTAGGCCCATGTGTCAGTCGAGTTTTTGCGTATTTTCTAGTTCAATAAATTATGTTTACGTAATTTGACGTGGTTAGTTTCCGGACTTTTCCAACAAAAACAAATAGAATTTGGGTTTGTAATGTTGTGTTTGACCGAAAGTTAATATTTTCCTCTGCATATATGAAATTTGCAAAATTATATTTTCAAAATAAAGTTATCTTCAGGATAGTAAAACTAATTAGCTAAGTTCCGCGTAAAAAATAAAATTGATGTGTCGCAACAATGGATTTCCGCAAGGCACCTGATTCTATTAATTATCTCAAGATAAAGTTATGTTAAATATTTTGTCAGAGAACATCTTGTCTCTCTTTATCATTCTCTTATTCTCCTAAGTTTGTTAAAATTTTATTTAATAAAAAAAATACATGTCACAGTTGATTTAATTTGTTATAATATTATATTTAATAAGACAAGCATAACGTCTAAGGATTTTGTGTAAAAATGATATCTTCATTTCTGAAAATAATAAAAACACAGTGCCAAAAATGGTATAAAATATGTATTATTGTTACGTACTTCATAAATTTAAAACTACGAATAAATATAAATACTGAGTTAATTAATAGTTGTAAAAACTAAGACAAATAAAATACTTATTTTTCATTAACCTATATTATGAGCCAATTAATGGACGGAACGGAGACAACGAAAAACCTTTTAAAGAATGCGTTAGCTGGCATACATTTCTTTAAATTATTGCCCATAAAAACAGCGCTGAGCAGGTGAGTAAATGTATACAGTGCCGATATTCTAGTACTAACTGACTCATATATAGATACCCTCGTACTGAAACCAGACTGGGATTTAGCTTTGGTAATTTCCAATACCAACAAATGTTCCTTTTGTTACGCCACGTCCCTCAAAAAAGTGCATTGCGTGCTAGTGAAAGTAGCATTTCGAAAAAATCGCATATCCCTATCAAACCTCTAATAAAGCACCACAGTAATGGAACAAAACAAAATTGACTATTACTGATATAATTGTAAGAAACCATATAACATTAAAACAAAATTAACATTAAAAGCGAAGCGGAACTTAAAATATCCCTTGTGATAGAAACACACTGAATAACACAACAAGTCACAAGTCAATCTTGTTTATTTAATCAGTTCGCTTAATTTAAATTAGAATGGGATCTGTCGTAGTAAGGCGCACATCGAGTGACGTTGAGAGATCGTCTTCAATGAATCTCGTTTCGCATTCTGTGTACATGCCAATCACTGTCGAAGCGAAAATATCTATATAGGAATCTTGCAGAATTTGATGACAAAAACAATGTCCTGTTTAAATTCAAGATAGTTAGTTCAGCTCTGTACTAAAAAGCGTTCATAGTGTTCATAGTTCATTAGGTTCTAGTCTAATTCATACTCGAGATTAAATACCTTCTTACACGCTTTTTAATTAAATAGGTGACTAACATTAGTGGTTTAGTGGTTCAGAATTCGTATTATCAACCAGCAACCAACAAGCAGACTGTATATTAGCCCCTTACTAGAGCGGGAGGTGATGGCTTAGGACCGTGTTTTGTAGCATTTGCTGGCTAATATGGCAAACATGGTAGTGGAATTTAAAAATAAGAGACTACCCCAGTGCTGGTACCCCAGTGGAGATTCCTTCACTGAGCATCCACAACCAAGCTACTCTACTCTTCTTTAGGGTTTGTGCTCAGGCTGCCCCGCGTATTCGGGAGGGGGAGGGGAGGAGGGAACCCCACTCTAGTCAGTGTTAGTGACACTGCTCGGGGCAAGGAGAGCAACAAAACCATGATGACCACGCTAACTTCTGCAGCATCAGCGGACTTCACTCGAACTTTAACGCCGTTCAATACCATCTGGAGACGGTGAAGCCGGCCTTGCTCTTCCTGACCGCGACGCAGGTGTCCTCTCCGGCTGATACTTTGTGAGTTGTGCTAACACACGACAAAGCCACCTGGAGCTGGTGTTGCGGAAAACTGCTAATACCTGAGACCCACATCAGCTACGCTCAGCATCTGGATCTGCGCTTTGTTAATGGTCATAGATAACGTAACTTAAGCAGACTGGAAACTGTACTTTATGAATCGGCGATTGATCACAATCAACATCAACTAAGAAAACAATATTTGTAACATTACAAATGAAAGTCACTTGAAAACCTGACCGATAGAAAATGATGACCGCCTATCTTCATTTTTTTAATAAGGATTTCATAGGGATTAATTCATTAAAATTTACATTGTACGCATTTTTCATGTATAAACAACCGTTTAGCTAGCGCAAATCTATAAAGTGGCCCAGCTGCGATCTTTCTTCTGATTTGTGCGCTCTTTAGATTGATATAATATATTTTTCTTTGCCAACTGATTTAAATGAAACAATCACTAAATGTTTGCCCAAACTTTCTCAACACATCACTGAAATCACATCCATATTGGTTCGTCCATTGTGAAAATTAGCGTGCACAAGCGTACAGACAAACAGACAAAAAAACTGAACGATTTTGTTATAGTATTGTTAAGAATGAGGGTAAAAATTAAACGAAAATGCAAAGAAGGGTTGAACTCCAAGCTACCACTCATTCGAGCATTTTATTGGAAAATGCAGGCAACTAGCTGGTCGCCTTAATTCTTTTAGTGCCAGTAAAGCAGGCTATGTGGCCCTATGGTTGCCCATTAAATATGCATCTATTTTGGCGATATCATATAATTTTGTCTATCAAATTACAATAACGTGTGATTATGACCGTGACGTGATACAGTATGGTGGAAATGTAAATGCTCTATACTGAATGTATAGCGCGGTATGCTGCTTTATTTGTTATAATGATTGCGTAAGCAAAAGTGCAAGATGTGATCCGCTCTCACATTTTTTTTAAATAACCTTCTAATATGTATTTCTACATCAAGAGTGGGATATTTTTTAATAATATATAGATAAAATTGTAAAATAAAATTTTGCCTTTTTGTAATTGCCTAGTAATTTTCCGAAGGAAGCAACGGTTCACTTCTTCGAAAAGAACGTCCCGTGTCCCTTCATGTCATTTGTGACCCTTCTCAAGATAGCAGGACATTCTCTACTTGTCTCTTATATTTAGGTAAAATGCTTTATAAGCTTTCACAATAAACGAAATGTTTTGTGATACGTAATGTATTTTTATCAGTTTTCCATTGTAATACCTACAAAAAATATAAAAATATATATTTAGTATAGATGTATGGTATTTAAAGTTTGTATGGATGTTTGGATGTTTGTATGTTTGTTACGCAATCACGAAAAAAGCAACTGAGTTGATTTTGATAAAACTTAGATACCAATAGTATAGATTTCTAACCATAATAGGGCCACATGCTATATTGTTTGTAAAAAAATTGAGTCTATCCCAAATAACAGATTTTTTTTAAATCTATGGTGTTAAAAATTTGCCAATAAAATTTTAATATAATAGATAGAACTATAAAATGTTGCTAACGAATTGGAATTCTTACAAGTATCTTCAAAAATATCCGAAATAGAAAAAATATAAATATAAAAATATATTTCGTATTCTTCTATCATAGATTAGATAGTCACAATAACTGCTTACTTGTTTAAAAAAATAATAAAAATCTTGCAAGTAATTTAGACGCATTTTATGATACGATGACATTTTAATTTCTCATTAAATGTGTCTCTGTCTCATGACGAGTATTTTAAAATTTTGGGAAAATCATGAAATCAAAATAAGGGCAATCCGTGTTTTACATAACTCCTACCTCGATGGCGCTGTAAAAATTAATCGCACATAACAGATTTTTACTGTAAATGATAAAAGGTCCAGTTGCATATTTTTTTGTGTTTTATTTCCAAATACATCGAAATAATTTCTATGTGCGCTGCTTTTACTATGATAGATAGATATGTAAGCTGTAGGTTGATGACTCTCAATTAAAGTCTGTTGCATGCAGGTGGTAAATTTAAAAATTTTGTACAACCGACTTCAATATAAATAAAATGAGATCATCATCAATGTAGTCGAAGTCAATTAAATACGAGTCAGATCTTGATCAAATTTATATGGGACCACATGAGAAGCACCAGCTTTCAAATAAAAATAAAAAATTCCAAATCGGTTCAGGCGTCTTCGATCATACATAATACATAAAAAAGAGATTTCGACGAATTGAGAACCTCCTCCTTTTTTGAAGTCGATTGAAAAGGCCATAACATTATCAGAAGCCAAGGGAGAGAAAGTGCTCATACCACGCATTTATGTTTACACCAAGCAAATCTTCGTTTTATTCTAAGCGATTACAATTTCCATTAAAATTTAAATTTTCAATGACAATTAAATATTCCCAGGGTTAAACCAACACGTTTGGGAACGGTATATTTTTCCCATGGTCAGCTAGAAGTAGCTCAGCGAAACAAGTAATTTAATGTTACGAGTATCTATAGCAGCAGAGCGTTCAGCAACTTTTTTAAATAAAATCAGTAACAAAGAAATATATAAGCTTTTAATTAAATATGAGCAGAGCCGCGGATAAAAGCTAGTTTTATAAATAAAACTGCACAAATGTAAATCAAATTGTTACAAAACACTGAAATAAATTGAAGCAAGTTACAAAATACTATTAGATATAACTATATAAACTGTTGATAATAAAATTGATGTATTATCACTCACAAGCATATCATATGAACTGGTTATTCGAAGAGGAAAATCTGTTGTACATATAAAATTTGGTTGTTGAGAGGTGTAAATAAGGTAATTAGGGTGTCAAATTCAGTTAAGGATTTTATTGTAATCATTAAAATTTTGCAGTTAAGATTGAGAAAGGCGAGAGTCGGTGTTTTGTTACTTGAATTTCTTAAAGTTAATTTAAAGGTAATTTAAAACAACATTAGGTAAACATTCTGTGTGCTACTTTTCTCGTTAAGTGGTAAATCATTGTTTCAAATTTATTTTTAGATTGAAGATAATAAATATTATTATCTTCAATCTATAATAATATGTCTAAAAATATGTAATATTTATATTGAATGTTTAATAGAAGCAATCGACTTGTGTGCTATGGGTAACAAAGGCTTTCCTTGAAAGCCCAGAAAATGACACAACAAGGGTAAGAAATTTTAATAAAACCCTTATTGTCTATTCACAGCAGCGATAACGTTCTTTTACGACTACAATATCCTTTTGCTATTTTCCTTTCAACAACACTAACAATATCTTAAGTAAGATTTGAGAGAACTTAATTGCTACTTGAATTTCGTAAACAATGCGCAAAGTCCAATTTAAAATTCATTTGTTTGATGATTGATATAAATAGAAATAATATAAAATTAGATAATATATTACTATTTTGCTTCTTTATAGATTTTTTGTAAACAAGAACACAGTAACTTATCGCTAAATTCGAAATATCATATAGATTAAAAAAATACAATGGAAATAAATACATTTACCTTTCAAACATTGCAGTAGTGTTAAAAGTCAGAATTCTTGCTGATTTTATAATTTTACAATAAAACAGTCGTATTTAATATAACTGTATTGGTATTATCGTTAGTAAATATATTAAAATATAAAGATATGCGAAACTTTACGAATAGAGAACTAGCCTAACTAACAATTAACCGTGGCAACTTCTGCTGTTGTAATGATGGGCCGGCTCAAACCGGGGAAGTACCACGACAGAATACCAGCGTGAAGTAGAAACTTTGCTTCTGCGTTTCGATCGATCAGTGCAGGTGGCTGGACTCAGGCGACCTCTGGAGGGTACGGACGTCACCAGCAACTCCTAACCTTCTCATCAGTAGCCTGAGATACCGATGAAACGCCTTAGTTCCCGCGTAGCGTGTATTTAGTTACAACGACTTTTTTGCGTTCGTCGCAATTTGCTTATTGCTAAAAATGGCAGAACGAACCGAACAGCGAATTTGCATAAAAATTTGCTTTAATCTCGGTAAAAGTTGTGCGGAAACTATTGAAATGTTGCAAAAGGTCTTTAAAGATGAGTGTATGGGCAAAACACAAATTAAAGAGTGGTATAGGCGGTTCAAAAGTGGCCGCACATCTGTTGACAGTGATCCTCGTTCTGGTCCACCTTCGACGGGAACATCGTCGGATAATGTCGAGCGTGTGCGTGTCGCAGTTGAACAAGATCGTCGTTTGACTGTGAGAGAACTGGAAGATGAACTTGGAATGCCAAAAAGTGCTGTTTGGCGAATTTTAACCGAGAATTTGGGAATGACTCGTGTGTGTGTGCAAAATTCGTCCCGAAACTGCTCTCAGACCAGCAAAAAAACCTTCGATTAGAAATCGCTGAGGACAATTTGGAAATGATTAATAGTGATGAAAACTTTCTTAAAAAGGTTATTACTGGTGATGAGTCATGGGTTTATGGTTATGATCCCGAAACAAAACAACAATCTTCGCAGTGGAAGCTTCCATCTGAGCCATCTGATTCCATCGGCCGAAAAAAGCACGTCGAAGTCGAAGCAACATCAAGTCAATGTTGATTGTTTTTTTCGATTATGAGGGCGTTGTGCACCATGAATATGCCCCTACAGGCCAGACAATCAATAAAGAGTACTACGTTGAAGTTTTGAAAAGATTACGTAATGCAATCAGGAGAAAACGACCGCAACTTTGGGAAACCGGTGACTAGCTTCTTTATCACGACAATGCTCCAGCGCACGCATCAAAACTTGTGCAGCAGTATTTATTGAAACAGTGTTGCGCAGCTCCGCCAGCCTCCATACAGTCCTGATATAGCTCCCTACGACTTTTGGCTGTTTCCTCGATTGAAAATGCCGCTTAAGGGACATCGATTCGACAATAAACAGAGTGTTGAAACTAATGCGACGAATGCACTAAAGGCGATTCCGAAGTCTGACTTTCAAGAGTGCTTATAAGTGGAAACATCGATATGAGCGTCTTGTTCAATCAAATGGGGACTACTTTGAAGGATGCCACCCCCCGGATGACGAAGAATAAATCAAGCGCCGAGAAATCGAGGTAGATCGGATACTTTTGGGACAGACCTCGTATTAACTTAAATATTGTATATTTTTTAAACTTAAATTAATTTCAAGTATATATTAAAAAAATATAATATTAATTTCTAAATCTTATATTAGCTCAAGCAGTCTAAAGAGCCACATAACAATATACAGGCGACAGCTGACGTAAGCGTTATATGGTCAGACAAAGCGAGATTTATCAACGCGCCAAAGCATCGGATCCGGCATTCCGACGAAGTAGATGCCGGATCGTACATAAGACGAATCGCTTTAAGCTTAACTCTATTGAATATTTGCAATAGATCAAGTTCTAGTTACTTCGTTTTCTAGTCAAGTTATAACATAAAGTAGTTGATTATATAAATTAGAGAGATCAAATTCTGACTGTAGAATAATTAAAATAAAATTTTTAATCTATGTTTCATTATCATAGCTTCTCTAAGATACATTATCAAAATAAATTTCACTTGTGTGTGATGCTAAAATATTTACACAAATTCGACGGCAGAGATAGTTGTCTAAAGTAAAGTAAGTTTGTTTTCTAGAATAGTCTATAGCTTACAATGTACTTTGATGTCTACAAATATCGTTTTATTTTTCCTTGAATCCATTTTAAGGGTTTGTCCCTAAAAAGATAAAACGGAACCCTTACAGCATCACTTTGTTGTCTGTCTGTCCGTCTGTCCGTCGGTCAAGATCCTTTTTCTCAGGAACGGGTGGAGGAATCACTTTGAAATCATCAATATCAAATCCTAAACTCTAAGTACGAGTAAGTGTTGGGTGGGCTGTGGGTTCGAATCTTGCACGTAACGAGGTATTTGTATGGCCTACAAATAATTATTCCGGGTCTAGATGTCTGTCTGTGTATAATTTATGTATGTAATATGTACGTTATGTTGTTATGCAACTTTATAAAAATATAAATGAAAACAACAACGTGTATGTACATAATTTAATATTTAAATTATTTTATAAACTCATGATCATATCCGTAAACATTAATATTTTGTTTCACCAGACTGTCCATATTATGTGTTAAAACTTATGTTAAACGATTAAGCTTTGCTTGTTTTGGGTACTCGATTAAAAAAGGCTTAGCCATCGAATCATCGAATCATCTGACTAGTTAAATCATTGGACTGCGAAATACAAATAAATTATATGAATATATGTGTATGTAATATATAATATTAATGCATAATATTAGCAAGATAGTGTTGGTAGTGTAACTGTATTATATTTTACATATTCATGACTTATAAGTGAGAAAGCGGATCTGGTTAGCCCATTACAATACATGTATACCTCAAGGACAATTCCAACGTCCTCTATTGTCATGTAGGTACTGTCATAAGGTCATCATCATCATATCATTATCAACTATCATAGCCCACCACAAGTTACTGCTAAACATAGACCTCCCCAAGGAATACCACAAAGCACGGTCACCAAGTCGTCACTTCTTCAAGTCTCCGTGCATCTGTCATGACAAATAAAAATATTAAAGGATACAAAAGAATTAAACTTTTTATAAAAAGTACAAAATCGTCTTCGAGACTAAAAAAAATAGTTACCACATAATAGCTTCTGAAGTTGTAACTAAGACGAGATATATCGATGAATGAAAGGCCCCGACTTCAGAAGCTGTTATGTGGAAAGTTGCTGTTTTAAATTACAATTAGACTGTCCTCTTTTTCCAAACTTAAGGGTGATTATTTTTCTTATAATTTATAGAGACTACCCCTGAAGTATAGTCTATTTGGTAAAAAAAGAATAATTTGACTCGGTTCAGCCGTTTTCGAGAAATCGGTGAACATACATACCATATCACCACACCACCTTAAACGTTCACTTTCTAATAAATTTTATTTATTTATTTCAGGCATAGCCTATATGTGTTATTACCAGTTTAAATTGTAACTTGGATTAGACTCTAGGGGTAGAACAAAAGAAAAATTCAAACAATTGTGGGATAGATCCACACAACAACATATATACTGTTACGCAGCTGTGTGGACCCGCACCCACGTTTGTAGAAGTGGCAAGTCCCAGCGATCAACGAATACCCCAATTATTTTCATTTAAGTTTTATGTTACTATTTAGACGGCATTCTATTTGTTACCTCTTGAAGTCGATTTGTACTCTTTATTGAAAGTCTACGATTCATTTTTAATAAATTTATGAAGCACTTGCCGACATCTAATTGAGCTGAAATTGGGCATACTTATGTAACTTCGATGGCAATGCAATAATATGGTACCATGAAGCTGATCTGATGATGGAACCGGATATTGGTTTTACTAACGCATGTACGATTGTTTTGTAAAAGATATTTTTAAATAATTTAATCATAGTTATATGCTTATATATACAGGGTATTTTTGAAACGCTCCCGAAAACGAAGACAGATGATAGTACTAAGGATACCTATGATGATGGGTCACAAAGAAATTCGATCCCGAATAATCAGGAAAATACTTAAATATAAAACCAGCAGTGAAACTTAAATTAGTTTTTGAGACAGTGCCATGTTGACTATCACGAGCGATAGTTCAATTGTTTTGTTTATTAAATTATTGTCGTTATTACTTGTTATTTATTAATTAATGATGTTGTTCTTGTTGTTACGTTTTGTGTTTTTTGTTTTGTTTTAATAATGCCTAACGCGTAGGTACGTTTATAGTGCTCGTGAATACGGCAACATGTTAATGTGCCTTGAAGAATCTCATAAGGCCACGGAGGATCGGTAAGCTGTTTCATACCTAATTTTTTTTTAAATAACAGTACTGAACTGATCTGAATAGTAAATAACTTGTTAACATTTTATTTAAGTATTTTTTTCATTAGCGGGGAATCGAACTAGTTATTTGGTTTATTTAACCTGTGAATTCGAATTAAAGTGGCTACGTGGAGACAAGCACAGTGGCAAAATAGTAGATTAAGTAGATAAGTTAGGTATTTAGACAAGTGTTGTAAATTATTAGGTATTGTGGTACCATCGCTAGTTGCGGGCCGCGCGAATTCGGCGTTCGCGCGTACATTGACCCCTAGTCAGCTGATTGTAATTCAGTAATTCCACTGCTGGTTTTATTTTTAAGTATTTCATGATTTTTTTAAATGAAATTAACATTTTATTTAACTATACTAACACGATGGAGCGTGAATAAAGTTAATAAAACGTTGTGAAAAGATGATTTTTTTTCCTCGGGATCGAATTTTTTTGTGACCCATCATCATAGGTATCCTTAGTACTATCATCTGTCTTCGTTTTCGGGAGCGTTTCAAAAATACCCTGTATACACAGTAAAGTTAATAAAATATACTTATTTGTAGACACAACATGTGTATAATTTATACAAAATATTTTTGTATAGATGGCCCTAAATTGCGCTGAAATAAATATGTAATTACACAACCAATACGTGAGATTTCAATGTTATATGGGGATTAGAGAGCCCGCAAATCTAACTACACCCACGTAACATTTCAAAGAGGAAAGAGTTTAAACCGCGGTACTACTACTGAATAATACTGAATAATTAAAACTAACCAGATTAAGCAGAAAGATAATTTAAGAAAGAAAAGGAGTATCTGCCGTTATTGTTTTGTCCTCGTTATGATGCTTACAATACGTTGTGTGTAATTGTAATGAATGCAAAAAAGCAGACAAAAAATTTGGATGATGTTTTTAAGTCTAAAATACAATTTCTATTTTATTGAAATGACAAGAAAATTTTATAACAAAGTAAATGAAAATGAACTTAAATTTCTCTGGTCTCATGCTCCAATTACCTTGTCATCAAAGTTATTTTTTGTTTGACAAAGTATAACTCGCTTTCTCTTTATTAGTTTTCATTCATATAGTTGGCCAAAACATAGTGAAATTGTTTTACATAAACTGTTATTTACTTATCCTTGACATAGTAAGCTTCTTAAGATCTTTTTTTCTTATGTATACATTTTATAAAGTACCTGTAGTGAGAAAAATAGTCTACTTGCGAGTTTCTTGCTGCTTCTTCACACAGGGTCTTCCGCAGTAATGTCCTCCAGACCGAATTTCGGTAAAGGCGGCCAGTCTCAACGAAGACTAGCCTAATTTATAGCCCAATGGGACGGCAATCCGACGCGACGGGAGAGAGACCAGGTGCAGGAACAACGGTTTTATCTATGTGCTTTTTGAGGCACGGGGGTAAAACTCCGCTAACTTCCTGACTCCGGGCTGTTACTGAGAATTTCCAATTAGAAAGCACTAGACCAATGAGGCAGTTAAAGTCTCACGCAGTAGGGAATTGCTGAAGCGATGGCGTAGCTTTTTTGACTTTTAAAAATTGTTTTGTAAAGCAAAGTTGGAAAAATTATTTTGAATTTAAATTTAAAAATAATCAAAAATATAACGATAATCGAAGTAGAATTTATTAATATTTATTAATTTAAATCATTACTAATTAAAAATAATTTTATCGAATGTTTCTTCGATTACGATATGAGTATGACTATCTAGCCCGTTCTCAACGTGCTGTTTTAAATTAAAATAACAACTTGCGTAATCTTTGTATTTGACACTTCCCAAAAAATTACGGAGCCCCCACTGTTTGGATTGACTTCTACGCTGACTACGAATGCTAATTTAATCTTCCACAGTCCAGCAAGCACCGATTTGCTTTTTGAAATCATTCAATTTTGAGCCCGGATGCCAGAGCAATTCGACTGAGCGAGAAGTGTCTCCAAGTTTATGCAAATATCAACTACACGGTAATATTTACTGCACATCTGACAACTGGCTTCATAAATGGAAGATCGGTGTGGTCAAGGCCGATAAGAAAACATCACTATCACCAACATCATTAGCATCGCTATTAAGACTTTTTAACTCTACTGGGCATAAAAACCAATGATGGCAATGCATTTTATACGTTCTGCTAGTGAGGCAAGTTAGTGGCCGCAGAGCCGATAGATAAATACTCTAATACTGTTAATTGGTCCCTATAACTAGTCTTTGAGATTTGGATAAGAATTTCTGGTTTAATTTTCGCCACTGGTTGGTGAATAAAAATTAAGTTTTGGAGAAAACGTGTGCCTTGTGCTGTTGTGTTTTGAATGTGTTTGTCTTCAAAATTCTTCCTTTCTCTGTCACTGCATCCCACCCTACCATTTTTTATTAAATTGGAATGACAAACGAACTTACAATCTATATGTTGGTAAGACGCAGATTCACACCATGGACACCTGCAACAAACTAAACAAAAAAGGCTACAGATGCCGTGTCAACTCTGAGTAATAAGATATAATGCCTCACAGCCTGCTACTTAGCGACACTAATAGATAAGAGGTATCCACTCAGGCAAACTCGTAAGTAGAAAAGGAATTATGACATGAACATTACATCGGGTGGATAGATTTAGGTGAATACGTTATGTGCTAGTGCGTACATTTCTGACACAATAATATGTCATGCGCAGTCCAAATGGTCAGAATCGGCTAGAATAACATAACATTTTAATAATATATTAAATAACAAACCAATATAAGCCAATCCATTGCAATTGAAATTGGATCAAATACGCTCTCCTTCAATGGAGACGTGACATTCTGAGATCGCTTCCAGTGAACGTTACTTCGCATTTTGTGGCATTAGTTGACGTAAGTGCGAAGGGTTGGGACGATATCGCAACAGTTCACATCAAATACGCATCCTATTTTATAAACTTTTGGATATAATATATAATTAAAACTACAGTAAAATGATATAAAAATACGTCCATAATAATATAAAACTAGAAGTTTTGAGTTTCTGCATACTGCAAACTAAACTACTTCATATTGTTGACGATATTTCAATATTAAATTTGCTAAACCATCTATAAACCAACAGGTATAAAACAAGTAGGTTACGGGTTAAGTGGATACGTAGTAATTTGAAGTAAGTAACGAACTATCCGATTCCAAAAGCGTATTGTGTTATGATTAATTCCTTTGGTTTGAATTTGTTTTTATTTCTTATCCTTACGCTCACAGCGTATCGAAAGTCCACTAGTGAACATAGGACTCCCCCATAGATGGTCTCATAGATTTTTGTTATTAGGAAGATGCTGCAGGCCATCTCCTAGTTTGTTTCCCTCTGTCGATACGATTCCTTTACGATATCCACAGGATGACATGGGGTAGTGGATATTCTTACAACGCTTCTACTCGGTCATATTTTTATTCATTAAAATTTAATATTTCTATATTTATTTAATAATATTAAATCATCTTCATTGTCAATCAATAGAATCATTCAAATATATGTATTTATTGGTGCTACAGAATATAAAATTGATAGAAAATACTTAAATTCTTATAAAAACTCAGTTACAGATAAAATCGATACTTGCTCATCATGTAGGCTTAAAATGTATAAAGAGCGTGCGTGGTCGGGTGTTATTAAATCCTTTTTATGAGGGTTGCTGGTTGAAGTGTTGGCGTAAGAAAATCTTAAAAAATAAACTTGTAAATATTTATGAGGACATTTCAACCACACTTTATGGTAAGGTGAAAATGAAAGGCAGCTAAGCCCCGTAAAAAAGGAAAATGATATTTTTGGTTGATAACTATTTCTGCTCCCTAGAAGCAACATATTTGCTGCATCATTATCATCACTACAGCCCATCACAAGTCTACTGCTAATAATAGGATTGTAGTGCGGTAGGTGGAAATACTTAAGGTAAACTATAAATTACGATCTATAGTCGGAACTTGAGATATTTATCGCAAATATGGAAATGTACTTAGTAACGAGACGGCATATAACTTGACCTTCGGTGTTAACACGGCAACATGAATTCTACCTAAACCTGACCCACCTCTATACCTACTTCAATTCTGTATAAGTTTAGTTTTAGAGAGTTCTAAATCAGCATCAAAACAGTAAGTACTAAGAGAGCATTGAATCGATCTATGTTCGCAACCAGTGTCGCCTATCGTGTGTGTTTCGTAGAGTCTAAATAGAGACGCCTATAATGTTGGGATGTACTCAGTTTTATTAGCTTCCATTCTTATACCTCTTCCTATCGGCTTCCAAAGTATTTTGTCACTCCATCCAGCAGGGCATCCCCGTGTAGTGGCGGGTAAGAACACTCACTACCCCATATCTTCCCGTGGGTGACGTAAGAGGCGACAGAGGGAAACAGAGGCAAAGGATGGGCAGCAGCATCTTTCTGATAACAGCAAAACAACAATAAAAAAACTGCGGTTGCCAACCCGCTCGCCAAGCGTGGCAACTATGGCAATATACCCCCATGATAGTAACGAAGAGACGGCCCCCAGTTCCCGGCGGCCCCGCTATTCCTGGCTACGGTGGCGACCATGGTAACGGCGGGGCAGGGGGTGCTAAGAATCTCCGGTGGAGGTTCGGTGGCCACCTACGATGACTCGACCTGGCAACTTATAACGCACGCACCCTGAGGACTGACGAGAAGATCCTGGAGCTGGAAGAAGAGATAGACAAGTTGCGCTGGAATATTATAGGATTATCCGAGGTCCGAAGAGAGGGGGAGGACACGGTAATCCTCGAATCCGGCAACTTGTTCTATCACCGGGAGGGCGACCATCTGTCCCAAGGAGGTGTTGGATTTATCATCCACAAGTCTCTCGTTAACAACGTTGTAAAGATGGGGAGTGTCGACGAGGTTGCGTACCTTATACTCAGAATCACCAAACGGTATTCGCTGAAGGTCATACAGGTTTACGCACCAACCTCGGCACACCCCGATGAGGAGGTGGAGGAAATGTATGAGGATATCTCTAGAGCCATGCATTCTCCAAAACCCACTACACGGTGTTAATGGGAGACTTCAACGCAAAACTAGGCACAAGAGAGTACGGTGAGCTGAAAGAAGGGAAATTCGGAATAGGGCAACGGAACCCAAGGGGCCAGCAGCTGGCCGACTTCATGGAGAAAGAGGGACTCTTTATGATGAACTCTTTCTTCCAGAAGTGGCCCCACAGGAAGTGGACATGGTCGAGCCCCGACGGTTCGACAAAAAATGAGATTGACTTCATTATGACGACCAAGCGACAACTGTTCAGTGATGTCTCAGTGATCGCGAGGGTGAAAACCGGCAGCGATCACCGAATGGTGAGAGGCACACTGAACCTAAACGTTAAGTTGGAGAGGTCACGTCAAATGAAGTCAACGCTCCGTCCCCCTCGTGCTCTAATCCAAAGTCCCGAAACCTTTCAGCTCGAGCTACGAAACCGTTTTCAGTGCATAGAAGATTGCAATGCAGTGGACGATATGAATGACAAGCTCGTGGAAACTGTCCATGCGGTCGAAGCTAAATTTTGCAAGACCCGCCGCAGAAGAACACAAAAACTCTCCGATCACACTCTTAATCTCATGGCTGTTAGACGGGATATGAAGCTGCAGTCTTCAGTAGATTTGACAGAATACAGGCAACTGAACAGACAGATCTCCAAATGCCTGCGGCGGGACTTACGCAACTTTAAAACTGCTCGTATTAAAGAAGCGATCGAGCAGAACCAGGGCTCCAAAGTCTTTGCCAGAGATCTGTCTGCCAGAAAGAGCCAACTGTCGAAGCTGAAGACCGAGTGTGGCAGCGTCGTTTCCGGGACACCAGAGATTTTGAGTGAGATTGAGAGGTTCTATGGGCAGCTGTACACATCATCGTTGGAGCCACACGCAAGTGTGAGTAACGATCCAAGAGCGAGTGTTATCCGACACTATTCCGATGATATCCCGGACGTCAGTCTGAGCGAGATTAGAATGGCTCTCCAGCACCTTAAAAACGTCAAGGCCCCAGGCGAGGATGGAATTACAGCGGATCTTCTGAAAGCGGGTGGAAAACCGGTACTTGAAGTCCTTCAGAAGCTCTTTAATTCCGTCCTCCATGGTGGCACTACTCCTGAGGCGTGGAGCAGAAGTGCGGTGGTCTTGTTCTTCAAGAAAGGCGACAACGCTCTCTTGAAGAACTACAGACCGATTTCCCTTCTGAGCCGCGTCTACGTGCTGTTTTCGAGAGTCATTACGAATCGTCTCGCACGCAGACTCGACGACTTCCAGCCTCCCGAACAAGCCGGAGCCGAAAAGGCTTTAGCACCATAGACCACATACATACCTTCGGCAAATTGTACAGAAGTCCGAGGAGTACAATTTGCCATTATGTCCGGCGTATGTGGACTATGAGAAAGCCTTTGATTCCGTCGAAATGGGCGGTGCTGCAGTCCTTCAGCGGTGCCAGGTTGACTGTCGGTATATCGAAGTGCTGAAGTGCTTGTACAGTAGGGCTACGATGGCTATCCGAGTACAGAACCAGAGTACGAAACCTATCCAACTGCAGAGAGGTGTAAGACAGGGTGACGTTATATCCCCGAAACTCTTCACCGCTGCATTGGAAGACGTTTTCAAGCTTCTGGACTGGAAAGGATACGGTATTAACATCAATGGCAAGTACATCACTCACCTTCGATTTGCCGACGATATAGTCCTTATGGCAGAATCGCTGGAGGACCTAAGCACTATGCTCAATGGCCTCAATAGTGCCTCCCAACGGATAGGTCTTAAGATGAACATGGACAAAACAAAGATCATGTTTAATGTCCATGTCACACCTATGCCGGTAGTTGTTGCCCAACGGATTAGTAAGCTGAAGTGGCAATGGGCCGGCCATATAGCTCGAAGAACCGACAACCGATGGGGAAAAAAGGTTCTCGAGTGGCGGCCTCGTACCGGCGGACGAAGTGTAGTAAGACATGCAGGAAGTCGATGGATGCAGGTGGCTCAAGACCGTGCTTTGTGGCATTCCTTGGGGGAGGCCTATGTTCAGCAGTGGACTTGTGAAGGGCTGTAATGATGATGATGATGATGATCTAGCAGGGATCGCCTAACACTGCGATTGCCAGTACGATACTGCTACTCAAGAAATTTTCTTTCAGTTGTGGGTTTTTTGAGCTATATTACGGCCGACCACTTCAGCCTTTTATCTACTAGGTTATATCAGTTACTTTGATCTTCTTTTTTTATAAGATAAGGGTGACAAGCGAGCACACAATCCACCTGATGATAAGTGGATGCTGTGGCCCATAGACATCTACATCTGTCTTCATTTGCGAAACAAAATGCAGATGCGTTGTCAGCCGTGAGGACTAAGATGGAATACCTCTTTTCCAGTAAAAAGTGTCTCCGGTTCTCTACACTCACTATACGAAACATAGCGGCATTAAGCTTCTATTTTGCGCTGGTATCCTATGAGAGCGTGATTCTTCCCCAGTCGAACGCAGCATGGCTCTAACATGTTTATAATCTTCTGCGATTATCACGGTTACGAATTAATCATGCAGAGAAACTACGGGCACAGCCCTACCCATCGCTTGCTAAGTTGCTCTGAGCTTCCTAATACGGTCATCAGTGATACTATGTTTCGGCTAGACGGTTATTTTAGGAATGTGAACAGCCATTATCCGAGTAGTGGCGGTGTAAGAATTACAACTGCCCAATATCATCCCGTGGGTGTCGTAAGAGGCGATAGGGGGAAAAAAATCAGGAGTTGGTCAGCAGCGTCTTCACGACAAAAAATAAAAACTATGATTGCTAACCCGCTTGTCAAGCGTGGCAACTATGGCAAATATTCACCCTGTGATGCTATCTGTGGGTGAGGCCTATGTTCGACAGTGGACTTTATCAAGCTGTAACGGTAACGAAACAGCCATTATATTCACATTTTAGTTCTCGAGGTGGAAAACCAACGCCCTGTTTTGGTTGAAATTGGTTGTAAGTGTGCATGACCAGCGCATGACTTTATCCGGTTGTATTATTTTAATATTAGCAAATGTATTCTTATCTGTATGTCTGTATGTCTGTTTTCCTGTCTGTTTGTTCCGGCTAATCTCCGAAACAGCTGAACCGATTTTGACGGGAATTTCACTGGCAGATGTCATAAGGAGTAACTTAGGCTACTTTTATTTTAGTAATAGAATTAGGGTTACGCGCAAAAAATTAAACCCTAAATTACACGCGAGCGAAGTCGCAGGGAACAGCTAGTTCTGTAATAAAATCAGACAAAATCTCTATATTCATTCAACAATATCAACAGCTCGTAAATTATTATTATTAATTATCGTTATTAATAAAATACTATTGGATAAAGATATTTTCTATACAACGGAACAATAAGTAAAGTTGATTTCTTTGACTCCTGAAATTTCGAAAAACAGCGAAGTAAAGTAACAGCCTACATGTACGTGCGCCGTAATACCACAAAGCGATAAGCAAAAAAAAAACTAATATAAAACTTCAAGAAAATAAAGTAAAGAATATGTGGAAAATACAACCCCGACTTTAGCATACATAATGTATTGAGGCCAGAGATATTTATTTGTGTGCTAAGAAGACGTAATACGGTGTTCCACCTTAAGTAAAGACGAATTGAGGACGAATAACAATAACTATTAACTCTAGGCTAATACGATAACGAACTAAATTAGCAAATAAACTAAATATACTTTTTAGTTTTTAAAATAGGTTTTAATTTTACATGAAAAAAGAAAAATATTACCCTCAGTAAGTCGTTATTAATATAAACTGTAGTACTTACAGTTGTGTCTAGCGTAGCATATAATTTTAATTAGTACCTGAAACAAAAAGTTATCTTCTTAGTGTGTATTTAAAATATTATCTTTTATGGTAAAAGTTAGTACTCATGAAAGGTACGAGTATGTATCATCCACTCACATAGTACTCATATCGCATAACGTACTCGTCAAAATTCTGAATTTTTTGATTATCATTATAAGAAAGTTATAGAAGATAGTGCTATGGTTTCCACAACACCATATATATTACAAGCACCTAATAACACTACTATATAGGTAAACTACATTGTCGGCAAATCGTATATGAGGGATATATTACGTCATATAAATCATTGATATCGATACAATTGAAAACATCCTATGAAATACATGCGATGCGGTAAAGGTTATCGGAAAAATTAAGTCAGTCTTAGAACTTAGAACTAGAAAATAGTAGGTTTTGTACTTTACTATTGCACTCAGATAGGCATTGTAACTTTACGGTACGAATTCAAGACCGTGAGTCCAACGCTAGAGAGTGCAGCTCCGTCTAAATTTCGAGTTAATTAAAAGCTTTCTCATAGCCCACATACACCATAAAAAGCTAACAATGTTCTCTTTGGTCTTTTGTATAATCTACCGAAAGTAGCTCCCATAGCAAGGAATGTGACCAGTGTCAGTCAATAAAGCCTTTTCGGAAACAGGCTTGTTTAGATGACTAGATTCGTGTATACCTAGCGAACCAGAAGGGAAATCGGTCTGTAGTTCTTCAAAAAGCCGTTATGGCTTTACTAAAAGAATAGATACATCACGCTTGTTCTCTCGGTCACCAGCATAAAGACACCCTGAAAGACATAATAAATAGCTTTTGAAAAACTTTTAACATCGGTTCTCTATCTGCTTTCAAAAGCTCCACTGTTCCTTTTTAGGTCGATCTTATTTTCCACTTTCTGTACCGTAGAGAAAGTAATTCTGAAAGAAAAAGTTTCTTTTGTAAAAAGTCCTTCCTTCTTTATGAATTTAGCAAGCTGTATGGCCCTTAGGTTCCGTAACCTTTTTCTTAACTTTCATTGCTTCCAGTCTTTGTCTCATTTTGTGTTAAAATATCCCGTCAATATTATTTAGTAAGTTTTGAAGCTACACAGCTTCATAATGAAGATATTCCTAGTGTCTTTTTTTATAGAAAAAGCCAACAAACGAGCACATAGTCCACCTGATGGTAAGTGGATGCTGTGGCTCATAGACACCTACATCTATACTCGATTCAAAATCAAAATGCAAATGCGTTGTCACCCCTAAGGACAAAGATGAAATGTCTTGTTTCCAGTAAAAAGGGTCTTCTGTTCTCTATATTTACCAAACAAAACACAGCAGCATTAAACTACTGGTATTCTTTGAGAGCGTGATCTTTCCCCACTAGAGTCGACCCATTCATGCTACAACCATGATATAGCTGCAGCATGGCTCTACCACGTATACATAAATCCACCTATTTTTGTGTCCATCAAGTTTATAAGGGGATATTTTCCATAGTAGCACGCTTGGCTGGTGAATTGAAAATGGCAGTTTATTTTTATTTTGATGTTTCAGAAAGATGCCGCTGCTCCATCTCCTGTATCTCTATCAGTAAAAAATTAGGATGTTACGGAATGGCAGAAAATTCTTCAATTCTTTGATACACTACTCGTATGTCTTAGCACCGACTTCAGAAGCTATGAGCTGGAAAATATTTTTCTTTTTAGTTTTTAAAGTAGGCTTTTACATTTTATTAAAAGCTTAGTTTTAGGTAACATATATACATTATTTTTAAGGACCTGTTCGTAAATGTTATCCAGTGGAATGAGTTACGTAAAACGAGCAATCGAAGTGTAATCGTATCCGAAGGTAATGGCTCGTGAAATTTGTGTGTCTCGAAGTGCTGCGCCAAGTAATGGTTTGCTAGAAAACGGATATTGCATCACGATGAGCGTTGCTTCTATATATTTCACAGTAGTTTAAGGATAAGGGTAATATATTATAGTACTAGCATAATGAAATTTTCTAAAGCGTGGCAACTATGGCAAAAATCCGCACTGTGAGGCAATTTATTGGAGTAGCTTATGTTCAGCAGTGGACCTTTGATAGGTTATAGTTTATTGTAACAAGCCAGTGTATGTACGTGTACAGTGGTTGAAATATGACACAACGTTACGCGATTCTAGCTCACTAAGCTTTAAAATTACATTTTTTTTTTCTTAAAATTATATGGGACTACCTCTAAAGTATAACCTATTTAACGAAAAAAGAATCATTTACATCAAGTCAGCCGTTTCCAAGAAATCGGTGAACAAACAATAAATCTTACGCGTCAAATACATAAACTCCTTGGTTTTTGAAATCGGTTAAAAACTAAGTACAAGCGAACTCGTAAAATGATTCGCTGCCACTGATCTTCTTTTATTAATAAATGGGTAATGGAGTTTAAAACGCGTGCGATGAGACGTTTTATCGGGGTACATTAATTTTCATAAAAGTAAGTGTGATAAACGAACATACAGTCCATGTAATGGTAAATAGAGTAAGATGCCTGATTTGTAGTCTATGCGTTGTCACCCCTGAAGATGGATGGAGAAGATGCCTTGATACCAGTAAAAATATTTCCTGTTCTCCTCAGTCACCATGCAAAACACAGCAGCATTATGCTTTTATTACATGCTCGTATTCTGTGCGCGCGTGGTCCTTCCCTGATCAACCAAATTCATTCGTTCTGGAGCCTTAATAAGCTGCAGCGCGGCTCAAATACATATGTTAATCACGCATTTAAAATTGCAATAACCGAGGATTAAGCTAGTTGCTCCAAGACTAGAAATTTCATACGCCATGCAATACACATAGATTACTACTACTATTGTACATCGCGGTTTTACAGTCCATCGATGCTACTTCCGAATTCTGTGACATTTTAACATGTCCTGCCCTGTGCAAATGAAAATATTCAATAGTTATCGCCGTGATCACCGACCAGGAGAACATCACCTCTTATACGACATAATCGAAATTAGATATATCGACATATAATTACATAAATTGAACGTAATTAAGTTTAATTAGTAAATTGATGTATGGTAGTAAAAGTTGTGTGTGGCAGGAGTATGAGAGTAAAATTAATGCTGTGGAAATTAGACCATTAAGAATTGGGAAAGGAAGCATCGGAGGTTTGGATACGTAAAAATATAACGAGGAAAAAGTGACAAAGAAAATTTATGTTGCAGAAGTGAACAGCAGAGTCGGCAAGGGACGCCCTAGACGGAAGTTTATCGACCAAATTGGCGATATATTGAAGATGGTCCAAATTAATGGTACCCTTAAAAGACGAGCATGTAGGTATGTTTAGATATATGGATGTGAAAACTTTCTTTTAATTAAAAAGCTTACAAATTTACTTATATGTAATATCAAAATGCAGATGCGTCGTCACCCGTGAGGACTGAGATGGAATGCCTCGTTTCCAGTAAAAAGGGTCTCCGGTTCTCTACACTCATCATACGAAACACTGCAGCATTAAGCTACTATTTTATGTTGGTATTCTGTGAGAGCGTGGTCCTTCCCCGGTCGAGTCGACCCATTCGTGCTACAACTATACCACTAATATAGCTGCAGCATGGCTCTACCACGTAAAAAATTTGATGCAAGTCATGATTGCTGTACTAAACCGATTGTAATGGCAAGTTAATTACTAGGTAAAACAATCAGTGAATGTAGATGAGTGGCTTATAATCCGGTATCGTTTATCTTCTCTAATGAACAGAATCCTATCGAAGCTTCTGCTTTGGATTAGTCAACTTCGAAAGTACACCACCGGCCGCACATCAGCCGAAAGTAATCAAAAATTTGATTAGGCCGCCGAAGAATTTTGACAAATTATGACAGCGTAACGTGCCCCGAGCGCTTATTTGTGAGGATTCCGACAAGGGATACAATTTACATAATATTAAAGTTCGTGCACGCACATGTCAACTTTTATGAAACCACATTTTTTTAAATTATTGTGTAATGTGTAAACAAGTTGGTAACCACCATCCACCCGAAAACATGTTGCATCTTACAACATCCACGGGGCGGAAAGCGGTGGTGGATTCTCTACGCCGCTACAACAACACTGCTATTATAGCTATTAAGTATCCGCTGGAATTCATGATATTTCTGATTATTATTCAATAATATTGTATATTATTGAAGTGAAAACTTCCTTGGAATCGTGTTTTGAATCTCGATTAAACGAAAAAGCGACACTAAAAAGAGACAAACATATACATCTATAAGATTTAGCCTGCGAGAGAATGAGATAAAATACAGTATACAGTGTTTATTGTAAATTAATTTATATTTCGCCACAGCCCCATTTCCAGAGCCGTTAGACTAATAAACTGTTTTCTCAGGGCCAATCCAGAAGCAGATATATTTTTGACAAACCTAGCGTAATGTATAAAAATGTGTTACTTTTCTTAAATAACTTAGTAAGATAGATGAATAGTATGGGTTTAGTTAATTAAGTTTGGTTTATGATAAAGAAAAAGGATCTCATTATAAGTTGTTGTGTCTGTAATTTATATTGTGTATGTTAATATTTAATTACCAGTGATGTTTTTTGTGTATTTTATTTTGTATGTTTAGTATAGATATAAGCGATTTGGTTGTATATACTGTAAGCTTATATTTTATCAATAAATTAATATTTTAATTACATAAACCATTGCTTATGTATACTCTACGCATAAACCGTACAATTATACTACTCCTGATACTCTGCTTTCGTCTCATTCTCTCGAAGTTTAGTTTTCTAAAGGTTTCACTTCTACCGCGTGAGAACTGCACGCGTGTTTTTTTTATTTCTAGATAATTAAAATAATGGTTATTCTTTGTTACGAATATCAAATTTTAAAGTATTTACCGTATACATTAAACATTTTTTTGTGAACACTTAAAAATCTGGAATTTCAAAACAATTTTAGTACAATTTCTTTTCTTTCAAACAAAATTTTTCTTATATTTTAACGAAATATGTAAAAATTATCATTGACCGTCTTTTGATCCTCTGGCACTACAGTAGCGATAAGAAGCGTTCTGCTGAAAAACGAGACTACCATTTGTACCTGTGTGCTTATCTTCAAACCATCATACAGCTTTGTTTCGGGCAAGTTATAGAAAAATTATAATCTATATTATAATACATAGAATTATTAGGTAATTCTATGCTATAATAATATTGTCAATAAGACGCTAGTTCTCGAGTCAAAATCCTTCTCAATCTTTTTTAGTTTAACTTAAATTTCCAAGCAATTTATGACTAAATTTATTTTCGGACGTATATTACTAGAAACCTCTAAATGAATTTTCGCTTTAGTTTCCGTAATGTTAACACGCTCGTCACTATCAAAATTGTACGGTTACGTAGACGTCGTGTGACTGCTGTCGACCCGACCGACGTCAGTCAAAGTTAACGCGAGGTGACTTTGTTAATGTTAAAGTGCTCGGTAAGTGACATACAAGACTTCGGTTCATCTATTTCAATTAAGGTTTCATTTTTTAATTATGATTTATGTAAATAGTATTAATTCTTGCATTAATATAAACTACTCAAAACAAAATAGGGCCCACCATGTTTTATAAATGAATTTTACAGATTCTTTTTCTTTTTTCAGTTTTTATGATTAGGAATGAATAAATTAAAGTTTTTGAAAGTGTGTGAACATTAACAAGAGTAAGTTTTGCCAATTTTATGGAATTTAGTCAAAATGTATAGTTTTTAAGAAAGTTTACAGAAATTATTGATTTAAGTAAAGTTTGATTTTGATTTTTATTATTGACTAAATCAATGAGTTTGATGGTGCTTAATAGCGAGTAGGTCCTCCTCTGTCCCGTATGCACTCTCTGAATCTATCTGGGACACTTTCAATCAAGTGGGTGATGTTTTCCTCGGGTATTCGCTCCCAACACAATTTAAGAGCGTTTATGAGCTCTTGTTGATTAGTCACATTACTGAAGTTCGATTTGAGGCTTCTTTTCAATTGGTCCCATAAATGTTCAATGGGGTAAAACCGTAATATTGGCTTCAGAGAGAGCTCTCTGGGTTATTCGCGCTGTATGTGGGTGAGCATTGTCTTGCATAAAGACGAAGTTTTCACCCACTCTTTGTGAAAATGGGATGACATGGGGCCGAATTATTCGATCGACATACCGGGAGGCAGTTATGGAGCCTTCTTCTAGAATTATCAGCTCAGTTTTACCGAGCAAGCTTATTCCAGCCCACACCATAACATTTGGACCTCCAAAACGATCCGTTTCATGTATGCAAGGTTCTGAAAAACGTTCTCCTTTTCTTCTCTACACGCGCACTCGACGATCATCGCTGAAAAACTTCACTTTACTTTCGTCCGTAAAGAGTACATTTCTCCAGTTGTCCATTGTCCACTCCGCATGCTCGCGAGCAAACCTCAAACGTGCTGCACGATGCGCTCTTGTCAATTTTAGAGGAATATTATGGAACGTTGTCCGTCTTCATGGAGTTGATTTCGAATGTTTTGATCATTAATTCGTGTGCCAGTCGATTGCCGCAGTCGATTTTGTAAGACCCGGGCGGGAATCGTACGCTCTCGACGTGCAGTCAATCTGATATACCGGTCTTCCTGGACGGTTGTAGCTCGCGCTCCTTCTGATCCAGATCTCCTCGCGACACTACCTGTCTCTAGAAAGCGTTCCCACACGTTTCGAATAGCTCGTCGCGACACACCAAGACGTCTTGCCACTGATCTCTGAGATTCTCCCTCCTGAAGCATAAACACTGCTCTTGTTGCTGTTTCCACATCCATATGACGCCGAAAACCAGGCATAATGATCGCGAGTAACACCGAAATCAAGTCAAAATGAAAAAAGTAGACGTGCGACTGTAACATTCAGAATGTGACTGAGGGTACAAGTGACTGAGAATTTGAGTAATAAACGTTTTTTGGAGTACTTCACTTTTTTTGTCTACCTACCATTGAATTCCTGACTTGAAACATTGATAACGTTAGATAAACATGTCAACAATACTTCGAAATGTTTAACTTCACTATTCTACTACCCAACAATTTTTTTTAGACGAAATTCGAGATTAACTTAGAGTGGGTCTTATTTTGTTTTGAGTAGTTCTAAAAGAAAGAAGAAGAACGAATCCAAAACAAAGAATCTTTCATTGTTTTGGATTCGTACGATTTACAGTTTATTAAATAATCATTGGCAAATGTACTTGTAAGGTGTCAATTAAATAAATATTTTCAAGTTTTAATTTGTCAATAACTAAATTTTATGGTAGATAACTTGATAAGTGCTTTATTAAATCCTTAGATTGACAATTTGATATGCTTTAAACACTCATGTTCGCATTTTTATTTTTATTCAATTTGCTTGTGACCTGAACTAAACTACTTACGTAGCTATTCAAGTATTTAAAAACAATTCATCCGATTACGCTAAAACTTTAGAAGTTGTAGAGCGCGCGCCCGCGTTTCCGACAAAAAGGCATGCTAATGCTACGCATGCCGCATTACTTTCTAAGGGGCCACTAAAAAAATAGAATGTACTCGTATACCTTTAGTAAAACTGGGATCTATGTGTATGTGTACTAGAATATATCCTTGATGATAGGTGGATACTTATTGCCCATCTATTATCGATTAAGAATGACAGGACATGACAAGACAGATGCGTCACCTCTGAGGACTAATGTAATGTTTCGTCACCAGTAAAGAGGGTCTTCGGTTCTCTTCATTTACCATACAAAATACAATATATCTACAGTATAGTAAAATTATACTGTTATTTATGTTGTATTCTGCCCAAACGTGGTCCTTGGGTCGAGCCGATCTATTCGTGCTGCATTTATAATACACGTACCGTTACAGCGTGGCTCTACTACATATATATCTTATATAAAAGCTAACTTGAAAAGTTAAAATGGAAATCAAACTTTCAAAAGAATAAAGTGTAAAATTGGCTTGAAAAGTGTAACTAAAAACTGATCTTGCACAATAAAACAAGCGAGTGTCGTATTTTTTTTTTAGGATGAAGAAAGGGCAAAACGAATTATTTGTGTCGTTAATGTCAAAGTGGTAATTAGTCTTAGGTAATGATGATTTTTTTTAAATTCAGTTAAAAAAATTATATAATTTCATGAAAATATGCAAACGTAATCAAAGCGTACGATCGACTATTAATTTTGTTATTTCTATATTTAAATGTCATAAATAGATCTAGGAACAAATTCAAAGTATTTTTTTAAAAATAAATTTTAAGCTTAGTTCAAGCTCTTAAGAACGTTAAAATCCCCCATCGGTTTCAAAAGTAAGACCTAGAAGATTTAGCAAGATAGTTTTTTTTTGTAAACACTTTATATTTTAAACTAATTTTATCAGTCTAGAACCTGTTTAAATACCTTTTATTTCAGGTCATACCTGTAAGTTTACCAATTTTAATTCTAAATAGATTCAGGCGTTACTGTGCAAAAATCCATGTTCGGTGTTCACATTCAATATATGAGGTATAAAAGAGAATGCCATAATTTTAATTAATTTTTCTCTAAATTATATAAGTTTTAATAACATATTTAGTTTTCCTAATAAAATATACAAAAACTTCTAAGAAATTGTATAAAAGTTTTTTCATAAATAATAAAACTAACCTAACCTAACTATGATAGCTCCTTCACCCAAGTTATATAAGGTGCCAATATGATTTATTACTCAAAATAACTACAAAATATTATTTTGCCATTTATTTATTTGAAACGATTAATTCAATTTAATCGATTCAAATAAATGAAGATGTTTTTGAGACGCTAAACTGGAATGGACGCGGCATCAATATAAACGGCGAACCTCACACTTACGCTTTGCCGATTATATCGTCACCATGGCAGAATCGCTGCAGGAACTACAAGACATGCTGAGCAGCCTACAAAAAACCCCACAACGTGTCGGACGTGTCCAACGTGCCCAACGTGTCGTGCGTATGTATTTAAATAAGACGAAAGTCATGTTTAACAGTCATATCATACCAGATTCGATTATCGTTGATGGCGAGATTTTTGAAGTTGTTCAAGAGTATATCTACCTCGGCCAGATAGTGCAGTTAAACAGAAACAACTTCGAAAAAGAAGCCGATAGGCCGATTCAGTTGGGCTGGGCAGCATTCGGGGAGCTACTTCAGGTCTTCTCGTCACCCATACCGCAAATCTTAAAGACGAAAGTCTTCGTCTTGCCTGTACTTACATATGGTGCCGAAACGTGAACACTAACGTTACGACTTCTCCACAAACTCAAAGTTGCCCAGACGATGGAAAGCGCTATGCTCGGAGTTTCTCTGGTGTATAAGATACGTAACAAAGAAATCCGCCGGAGAACCAAGGTCACCGACGTAGCCTTCCGTTTTTGCAGGCTGAAGTGGCAATGGGCTGATACCATCTGTCGCAGAAGCGATAATCGTTGGTGTAGATGTGTCATAGAGTGGAGACCGCGTTTAGGTAAACGTAGAGTGGGAGGCCCCCCGGCTAGATGGAGCGACGATCTGCGCAAGGCGGCTGGCAGCAAATGGATGTGTGATGCCGAAGATCGGGTTAAGTGGTGCGCCTTGGGAGAAGCCTATGTCCAGCAGTGGACTGCCGCAGGCTGTGATGATGATGATGATGAATCGATTAATAAAGAATTAAGTAAAAAAAAAGATATAGAAATATTAGATACCTTTTTAGTAAGCGTAAATCATATACATCGACAAAAAATTTCACTGGCCTCTAATAAAATATTTTCAAATATGATAAATATTATTATAGTCAATACTAAACTATACTAACATACCAGGGCGTATATACTAAAAATATAATATATGAAAAAATTACTGCGGCATAAATACCAGACGTAATTGTTATTGATTACGAGTATACGAATGTCCAAACATTCAAACACTTTAGTTTCACCATCATATAATATTATATTAGATTTAAACTTTGGAAGCCCCTTTGTCATCACTATCACTACCATCATTATAGGAATTATCATCATCATCACTACCATCATCATCCGGCCCAATGCAACTTCAGTTGGGTTATGTCCGTTACTCTGGTTCTACTGCGGATATTCTCATTAGGAAGTAGAACACAAAGAGAAACTCCGAGCATAGCCCTTCCATAGTTCGCTGAGCGACCTTGATCTTCTTCACACGGCCAGCAGCAAAGGACCACGTCTAAGATCTATATGTCACTACTTTAAATTTATGGTTACACACTTTGGTCCTTATACATCGTATTATGATTTATAATTAAGGTATCATCTTTATTACTTTACATAGTCTTCACAATATGGCTTTGTTTGTAATTTCGAACATCCTCAAGTAAGAAATTATTTCCTTTGATTTGACACATTAATATATTCTTTGCAAGAGTGGGTTCTTATTATGAACACTGTCGATTGATGCAATGTTATATAATTAATATAATCAGGCGTTAATTTGCGAAAATCCATTATATTAAAGTTAGAAAAAATTACTTTGCTCACATCCGCTTAATAAAATAAAATGATGTGTCCGCTATCTTAGCGGTCAGCCACCGCAGAGTCTATTTCACCTGAGGATGCCTCGTGTAGAGGCGAAACACGTGTCGTATTATCGTCAGTGGTGTGTTTTTCCTAGTGTACTGGTGCTGGGATTAGTGGTACTGGGACTAGTGGTGACGGGGATAGTGCACACAATTGAGGGAGGGCGGGAAGTGCTCTTCAAACTAGGTAACACACATCATTTTATTTTATTAAGCGGATGTGGGCAAAGAATTTTTTTCTATCTTTAATGCGATATTATATGTCTATTTAATAAGTTTTTATTTACATAACATTCATTAACATACATAACGTAAACATTTATATACAACATTTATTACCATAATAAAAAAGCTAAAACTAAAAACTTAAGTTATCATACAGTCTCTCTTCTCTCTTTCTCTCCCCGCAGTATAGTGCCAAGACCGCTGCGTTTCAACGCTGTATGGCTATACTTAGTCTTCGAGCGGGAAAAGAACCAGCCCTCTTATCAGAGATATAGTTCCTTAAGGAACTTCACTGCTCGTTATTTATAATAATACAGATTGTCTAGAGTAAAATCAGGTTTTTGCTATAATCTCTTACTGTGGTTTTTGTTTCACAAAACAGAAGAGAGAAAAAATTTTATGAAAAATTTCTTTTTAATTTTCTTTTAATACTGGTTTATCTCAATTCGGTTTCCAATATTCATATTTAACAAAATTATTTTTAATACGTAAAAGTTTCAGAGGTCGGTTTCAGACAGTCAATGGTTTACGAAAAGACGCGAAGAAGTAAATCCTGCTTAAAATGTATAAGATTTCGGAATTTTGACAACTTTATGTGGCCGTTACGACTAAGATAATCTATATGAATGTGGGCTCGATTCCTTTCTTGGATCTTCAATCATACTTAGGACGATCTAGCTAAGTCTAGCGGAGTAATATAATATCGGCACAAAGTTTATGCCCGAAATTCTCGTAATATTATAAGGATAAATATTTCACAACATATTATTCAATTTGCTTACTAATAACACATTGGTAAGAAATGTAGTTCTTTTTCTTGTAATTTTGTGGATTAAAGTACTCGTAATGGTATTATCTATTCCAATTCAGTTCTCTGGGTATTTTAATAATGTTTAGATACTCAAAAAATACTTCTGTTTATAATCTTTAGAAATTTTCTGAATACTACAAATTGTATGACGTTAATCTGCTCAATACAAAGTCCATATTAATTTGGAATTTTTAAAACTTTTAAATATAATAATTTTTAGGGTTATCAAATAAGTTATCTATCGAATAAAATATAAACTGTTTTATTCATACAACTGTAATTTCCAATTTATTTATCTTGCATTTTATCCTATGAATAAATTTAACTGAGAATTGAAAAATTCATCTTATGAGACCTTGTCTTCGATTTTTTAAGCTTTTAAGACATTAGTAACTTTATTAAAATTAAAGTGACAAACGTCAGCCGGCGTCAGGTGGCGGTGTAAGGGATTTCATCCGCCTATTTAAACCCGTGGGTGTGGTTAGAGATGACAACGGAATATGCCAGAAGGATACAATAGCTACGGCGGGTATAATCTTTGCACGCTAGTCGTAATTTAACCAGACCGACGACGGGACAGCACTAAGGATAAGACGCCCAGAATCTGGATCTGCGATCGCTGAATCAATCCAGAACTCGACACCAACACTCAGAAGAATATAAAAGATTTTGCAGAACAACCGCCCTATAGACTGCTATGTTAGTAGGTAACCTGAGATCATGTGAACGGAAAACCTTGGATCTAAATTTTCTGAAAGCAGCTAATGCAGCACCGTTTCTTCCATTCATTTCAGCTAAGATCACATTTAGATGTTATTACGCTTCCTAAGTACTTGAACTTCTGTATAGATTTCAGAACACCTTGATTGAGTTGGATCCGTAAAGGGTCAGAATGGGAACTAGTGGCCATCACTTTAGTCTTTGTCACGCTGACTTTGAGTCCAAACTTTCGGTATGACTCATCAATACTATGATGTCTAGCGATAGATGTAGAGCGAAATAGAGAGCAAACAAAGATGGCATGAGAACACAACCTTGTTTGACAGCGCAGGTAACAGGGAAAAATTATGTTTGTTTACCATTCACGAAAACGCAGCAGGTCATTCCACCGTGCAGAAGCCTTAATATTCAAACATATTTTTCGGACAACCCAGTTTTAACAAAATAATCCATAATGCTTCACGAGATATGGTATTGAACGCTTTTTCCAGATTTACTAATAAAAGGAACATCAGTCGATGCTGCTCACGACTTTTTTCCTGCAGCTGGCGTACGCAAAAGGGGATCGGAGTTCGAGTCTAGATACCACTAGTCGATGATCAGTCCAACAGTTAGCTCCACGCATGACAGAATGATCGCGTACTCAAATGCCAATGTTTCGACCTCGGATGCATCCAGGTGGTTTCGTGCTTAGCTATATTAATACTGCGCATTTTAATATAACGAGCTTCAAAGAAATTCTTTGTAGTTATTTCAATAGATGAATAACTAAGACACCCCTTGTGTTGATATGTATTATTTACATACAAAACCGCATGTACGAAGCAAAAGTTTACATTTATCGTGCGGTGTCTTGTTATATAGTAGCATCAGTGAAGGTTTGTAGCACACACATTCGTATAAACCGCTACCATGCTTGGCAAGTTTTATAATAGGGTACAATGAAAAACTGCAGTTGGATGTCTAAAATTTTGCACCATGATTTCTTTGAATTATTCAAAGACAAAGGAGCAAGTTTAAGATAGTAGTATATATATAGTTAAGTATTAAGTTTAAGTTAGCGCTCATTTCAAAATAGCTCAGTTCTCGTGTTACAACTGGCTCGGCTGCAAAGTTCCTACGGAGTTAATAATAAATTTATCATTTCTGTTATTGGCTGTAAGCCGAGCATTTTATGGTTAAATAATAGTTATAGTTCACTCATTTTCTGAAAGTACCAAGAGGATAACTTAGGTCAATATCTACTATAATTTATTTATTTATTGTAATCACCTTGGCTCATATAATGGTCTACAAATTACTCTTGATTCCTTGTGAAATTTCTGCGAGGCAACCCTGGGATAGCAAGGACTGTACGCAGGTGGTGGTGCATTTTAAAATTCTTAGTAAGAAAAGGAAAATAAACAAATAGGCTATAGAAATACATAACATGATTTTTTCAAGCGTCTAGACTGGAAATGATACAGTATTAAAATCAATGGCGACTAAATCACTTACTATCGATTTGCCGACGATATAGTTTTTATCGCAGAATTGCTGAAGGACCTCAGCACTATGCTCAATTATCTCAATAGTATCTTCCAACGTATAGGTCTTAAAAAGACCATGCGTGTTGGCAGTAATGACATATGGATCTGAGAAGAGATTATTCACTGCTGGCCGAGGAAGAGAATGAGGAAGCTCAAGGTCCTCCAGCTAGCTATGGCCTCTCCATAGTTATGTTCAGAGTTTCCTTGCATGCTGGACTTAAAAATGAGGATAGCCGCAGAAGAACTAGAGTAAATGCCATAGTCCAACGGATAAGTAAGCTAAAGTGGCAATGGGCCAGCCATATAGCTCGTAGAACCGACAACCGATGGGGAGGAAAGGTTCTCAAGTGGCAGCCTCGTACCGGTATGCGAAATGTGGGGCGTCCCCCAACTGGATGGAGTGATGACCAGGTAAGTGATGCAGGAAGTCGATAAATGCAGGTGGCTCAGGACCGTACATACTCTGTGACATTCCTTGGGGATGTCTAAGTTCAGTAATATTTTCTACTATAATTTATAGTTGTAATAGTTGTCACTTGGTGAAACTTCAACTTCATTTTTGTGATTTGGATAAACACGTACTTGTTTGACAATATTTATTTTAAATTATTCAATTATATACTAATTATAAAAACTGACCGGTTTCGCCCCACAGCATCATCAGGGTATATACAGGATGTATAAGTAGGGTAAATTGGGGTAATATCAACAGAAATTTCGAAGACATGATGGGATTTTGATTTGAGACATTTTGATAAATTACTTGGAGTAAGTTTAAGTAGGCAATAAAATTATTTTACCTGTGTTTATTTGAGAAAATAACATTGTTACCAGTTTTAGCGACTAACGTCACCTGGCAGGACGATGAGCTCTCGGTAGAAAGTAATTGTGTTCTGTGACGGTGGGTCGTTAAAATGGCGTCTAATCATATGTTGCTAATAAATATAATATGTTGCTGCGTATGTTAGAAATTAACAAAATCGGAATACACAAATATATAATATACAAATTTTATACATTGCTATATAAGAATATCCTATTCTATTCTTAAATACCGTGATGATGCCGTGAGGCGAAACCGGTCGGTTTTTATTATTAGTAATTTATTGATTTAAAATAAATATTGTTAAATAAGTAATTACAAGTGTTTATCCAAATCACAAAAATAATTTGTAATATTTTGTGAGAACATGTTGTGTTAAGTCCAATACATACAATTTTTATAAATATTTTCAGTTCAATAATAATAGTTATAATTATTACTTTTTGATAGATATTTTATAAAAAACCATTACTTAATGGATTAAAAATATAAATAAATATGAGAAATACTTTTATTTATATATTTTTTATATTAATAAGCGCTTTTGCATAAATTAATATTAATAAGTTTAACTGAAGGACCTAAGCACTATGCTTAATGACCTCAATAGTGTCTCCTAACGGATAGGTCTCAAGATGAACATGGACAAAACAAAAGTCATGTCTAACGTCCATGTCACACCTATGCCGGTAGTTGTTGGGAGCACTAAGCTCGAAGTTGTTGACGAGTATGTTTACCTGGGACAAATAGTCCGACTAGGTAAGTCCAATTTCGACCGAGAGGTCAATCGACGGATTCAACTCGGCTGGGCAGGTTCGGGAGATTACGGCACATCTTCTCGTCAGGTATACCTCAAAACTTGAAAACGAGACTGTTCAACCAGTGCGTGTTTCCAGAGATTACCTATGGATCTGAGACGTGGTTCTTCACTACTGGTCGTATGAGGAAGCTCAAGGTCGCTGAGCGTGCTATGGGGAGGGCTATGCTCGGGGTTTCTCTGCGTGATAGACTTAAAACGAGGATACCCGCAGTAGAACCACAGTAACCGACATAGCCCAACAGAATAGTAAGCTGACGTGGGAATGGGCCGGCCACATAGCTCGAAAAACCGACAATCGATGTGGAAGAAAGGTTCTCGAGTTGCAGCCTCGTTCCTGCAGGCGAAGTGTAGGCGACCCCCACTAGATGGAGTGACGACCTGGTGAGACATGCAAGAAGTCAGTGGATGCAGGTGGCTCGGGACCGTGTTTTGTGGCATTCCTTGGGGGAGGCCTATGTTCAGCAGTGGACTTGTGAAGGGATGTAATTATGATGATGATGAATAAGTTTAACTTTAACCACGCGTAAAGGTCACGCACTCATTTCAAAATCATCGTTACAACGAACTGTAATTTATTTATCTAGCACTTTAGTAGCGAGAGAACTAAAGTAATATAATTTGCAGATAAAAAGCTTTTGGCCATTGACAGAGAGAAAAACAATTACCATTTTATACGGAAAAACAAAACAAAGAAGGAGTACCGTTTGCCAAAAGAAGTAATGGACTTTCTTTGTAATAATTGCTAAGGTATTCTATTTATTTCCATTTAGATATGTTATTTACTAATTTAAAAAGTAAATACTTAATGGCAATTTGCGTATCATAGATATTTCAAATATAAAACTTACCATAAACTGTCATGCCTGTCACCCCGATGGACTTCCATCTGCCACTATCTTGAAGCATTGCTCACGCCTCTTTACCAACCATATTATAGCTACCCATACATTTTCGTACGTTATAGGTTCTCTTAATTTGGCCCATCTTTAATAAATCCACAATTTTGTCAATAAAATTCCGTCTGAATTAAGGGCGTCTCTTGCCGACCCTACCACGCACTTCATTTCCTCATTCATTCTTTACACTTTTTCGAAGTACCGAATCATTCCTTTCTTAATGTTAATCACAACATCGTCTTGCAAATTAAACTTTTCTCTAATCATACAACTTCTTACCCTATCATGGGTTAAGGCTATACTCGTATTATGTTAAATTTATTGTAACTTATTGAAAAAATCGCAACATGGGAAAGTATCACGTAATATTTTTACACTAATATTTTTTTTTATTCAATTAGTATATATTAATATCGCAGTGTTTAAATAATAAGTTTTCACGCAAAGCAACCGACCTAAGCAATCGCCATGTACCACATTCAGTGTAACACATAATATAGACTTTAAGTGTATTATCTATATAATTATCATCATCATTATTAGTCTGTGGCAGTCCACTGCTAGACATAGGCATTTTCCATGGCGCGTCCGATAGCTCGGTTGCGAAGATCGACGCGATGCGACGCTCCATCTAGTCAGGGCGTATCCAACACTAAGATTCCCTCTAAGGCGCTATACACTGTGCGCCCTATTCTTACTGCAGATATCTAATTTATTTAAGTTATTTATGTTGCGTTAATGCGTTAAGTCCGCCTACTTAACTACAACAAAACCTAAATAAACGTAATTTTACTTTTACAATGGTTATAAATACATTTTAATTTACAATAAACAATAAGCATATATGTATATTTAAAAGTGACAGTGACAGTCAATATGTTAAGTAAGTTCATGAACAAATCTGAATTATTTTTATAGAAGTAACACCTTTACCTCTATAAAATAAGCGAGCACATAGTCCACACGATAGTAACTCGTAAAATGTCCGTCCCAAGCTAACTCGTAAAATTTTTGGCATGGTTGAAAAGAGAGCACTAGACCTTAAACATTGAACACAATAGAAAATAATTAGCAGTTGAATGCACGAAGAAGTTTCATTATGGCTGTAGAAATAATAATTGTGTGCTATGAATTTTACCTACTTTACGTTTATTGTTCGTAGGCGAAATCAATACTTTATAGTCCACAGACTGTTATTAATTATTCACATTTCTTAGGCGATAACGCAATAGATTGATATACATACCTACATTATAATTACGTAAACAAAAAAACGAACTAAATCGTGAGAGACTCCCGCCGTGAGGGTTATCCATCTCTAAAATGTTTGTTTGTTTTCGATACCGATACACGAATGCCGTAAATAAACAAAGATAATAGTTAAAGCAGTTAAATAAATAATTACTTTTAACAAAATAATTAATCTACAGAAATTTATTTATTATAGGCGAGATGAGCACCGAATAAAGAAAGTCAGAAAATCTCGATACGTCGCGCTGTGGTCGAATTATTAATAATAAATTTTATATTTTACACTAAAAAAGTTGGGAATGAATTCGCAGTGAAACTCATCGCGTCAATTACCTGACAGGGCAACAAATGCTGTCGCCCCAGCTACTGTTTTAATTGTGCCAAATTTTCACTCATTATTTTTTTATATTTTTTCTTTGTTTTGTTGTCGAAACCGACAGGAAATGGTCCTGATCTTCAATGTAACCTACATTAACAGAAGTAAATAACTCATCAAAACATCTATATCTATACAAATAAATAAATTGAAGAGTGTCTGTAATGTCAAAATAACTGCTTTTTACTAAATGTACATGAAAGTAAATACTGTACTTATAACAAAAAAACAATTTTTAAATTTTTTGTCTGTCTGTCTGTCTGTTTGTTCCGGCTAATCTCCGAAACGGCTGGACCGATTTTGACGGGAATTTCACTGGTATATAGCTGATGTTATAAGGAGTAACTTAGGCTACTTTAATTTTAGAAAGAGAATTAGGGTTTCGCGCAAAACATTTAAAACCCACGAAATCTAATCGTAATAAACTCCACGCGTGCGAAGTCGCTGGGAACAGTTAGTACATTCATATAACTCTTCTTATACCCACGGTCTAAGCAAAATGCTTATGGAATTTAAAAAAAAATCCTCATAATTTTAGCGTTGATCTCATTGTGTTTCATTACCATTACAAAACTTGTGAGTGTCTCGAGTGTTTTCATCGCGGTAAGTTTTATTATCTCTTTAAAACTTTCCCCCTTTTTTATGGAATCTGTTGAAACGTGTTCTGAATTATTTATCTATATTATTTTCTAATGAAAGGTTTTAGTATTATTTTAAATACTTTTAAGTATATTTTAGTATCTATATTTTAGTAAGAGCCGTGGTAGCTTAGATGGTTAGCGCTCGCTGTAAGTTACACAGTACGCGAGCAACCCGGGTTCGATCCCCACCGGCACCAATGAAATTGTTAATTGCAGTTTTAAGTGCTGATTTACCACGTCGGCGGTGAAGGAAAACATCGTGAGGTAACCTGCATGTCTGAGAAATCAAAAAAAAATATTTCGAAGACATGTAAAGTTCGCCAACACGCATTGGGGCAGCGCGGCTGACATTTCCTTGCCCTAAAACCCTCTCAGAAATGAGAGGAGGCCTATGCCCAGCAGTGGGACGTATATAGGCTGTAACTTTACTTTTTAAATTTTTATATTTTAGTAACTTAACTCACATTTCTTTGTAATATGTTATAATTCATTGTGAATTCCGACTGAACACTTAGTTAAAAGCTAATAGGAGCTTTTTTACGTGGTAGAGCCATGGTGGAGATATATCAGTAGTATAGTTGTAGCACGAATGGGTCGGTTCGACCGGGGTAGGACCACGCTCTCAAAGAATACCAGCGTAAAATAGCAGCTTAATGCTGCTGTGTTTCGTATGGTGAGTGTAGAGAATCGGACACCCTTTTTACTGGAAACGAGGCATTCCATCTTAGTCCTCACGGGTGACAACGCATCTGTATTTCGATTTGTAATCGAGGATAGATGTAGATGTCTATGGGCCACAGCAACTACTTACCATCAGGTGAACTGTGTGCTTGTTTATCACCCTTATCCTATAAAAAAAAGCTTTAACGAAAGTCGGAAAATTAGAGCCTAATTTAAGTACTGTAATCATCAACCATCAAACGAAACTTCATAAGACCCTACAGGATACTTATAGTACTACGGTATTGTAATATATATTTGAATATACTCGTAAACTCAATAAGTTGTATTTAGGTAGGCCATCTAGCATCTATTTTTCGTAGCACCTTGAGAGTCAATCATTTTTATAGGTACGATAAATAAAGATTTTTTAGATACTTTAAAATAAAGTTGTTTGTTGAGATTTCTAAAATAAAGTTTTCTTGGATATCAACAATTCTTAAGATTTTTTTTATAGAATAGGGTGACAAACGAGCACACAGTCCACCTGATGGTAAGTGGATGCTGTGGCCCATAGACATCTACATTTATCCTCAATTAAGAACCAAAATGCAGATGCGTTGTCATCCCTGAGGACTAAGATGGAATGCCTCGTTTCCAGTAAAAAGGATCTCCGGTTCTCTACACTCACCATACGAAACACAGCAGCATTAAGCTGCTATTTGACGCTGGTATTCTGCTAGAGCGTGGTCCTACTCCGGTCGAGCCAACCCATTCGTGCTACAACCATAGTTGCAGCGTGGCTCTACCACGTAAACACATGAATTCCGAAGAGTATTGACATACTCTTCGGAATTCATGTGTTGTTAAAATATCCCTATACCGTGTTGATGTGTTTATATCCTTATCATATTTTTCGTAACCAGCGTTTAGCCTTAAATAAATGGTTTTGATAAATTAAATACTTTTAAAACTGACGTATGTTTTTATAATAATACTATGTCTCTTAAACGTGCAGTGGCGATGTAAGAATATCTACTACCCCATATCAACCCGTGGGTGTCTTAAGAGGCGACAGAAGAAAACTGAAACAGGAGATGGGCAGTAGCATCTCCCTGATAACAACTTAAAATTATAAAAAACTGCGGTTACCTACCTGATTACCAGCCCGCCTACCAAGCGTGGCAACTATGGCAAAATCCTCTCCATGGGGCAATATATGGGGGAGGCCTATGTTCAGCGGTGGAATTTTGTAGGCTGCAATGGATGGATATATGTATAATATTACTATCCAAGTTATGCTTCCATTTGTCATAGATTAAGATTGTGCGGAACGAAGGATGCGTATAGACAACTGAATGCAGTACGCGTTGAACGGGTCTGAAAGCTATATAATTAAAGCTCATTAATCCCTATTTATTTTGTTGGCGAATCCCAATGGATAGCGTTTCGAGTTGAATTTATTCTTATTGCGCGTCTGTAGACGTGACGAGAATTGTGCGATGTCAGTGGTAATCCAAAATTAAACTCTCCCGTTTTTTTTTGAGAATGAGTACCTCATTTTTCCTCGCGAGGTACTTACGAAGTAAAATGAGGTAACTCTCTCATCCTCATTTGAGAGGTGAGGTATCATTTTGGTAGATATTTAAAAATAGTGCTTTTGATTAAAATTACATCCAAATATATATCCATTAATATAAAAAAAAATCTGCAGACCGATTATGCTTCTTGTGCTTACAAACGAGCGTGTACACTCAAATTAATCCCGCTCACTCAAATTAATCTCCTTTACGCAGTAAGCAGCCATTTATTTGTAAGTAGGCGCCACTTCATAAAAGTACGTCTCATTTTCTGACCCTTCTCAGGAACGAATTAAAACTTCATGACGTTGCGAAAGATTACGAAGCTTCTGGAGGTACGGGAGGGCCAAACTAATAATTCAAACAAACTTATTGCTGTAATTTTCACTTAAATTAAGAAGGTTATAGTTAAAGTTACAGCCTATTATACGTCCCACTGCTGGGCACAGGCCTCCTCTCATTTCTGAGAAAATCTGCAAATCATAATTATTGGTTCGATAAAATAAAACAGTAATTTAAAAAAAAAGTTTGTGTAAGTGGGGTTTTTGTCACCCCTCCTTTGGACTCTTGCGATTGACCAATTATTGTACAAGATGGCAGAACTTCGCATTGACACACTGGGTTATGCTGATGACCTTGTGATCATTGCGAGGGGCTTTTGCCAAAGTACTTTATCATTAATCATACAAAGAGCCCTAAACACCATAAACAACTCGTCGTTGACGCCGCAAAGGGCGAACCATAATTTTTCAAAATATTACAGGAGAGCAAGAAAACATTTATTATTCCCCGATTACTAGCTTTTTTCATCAAAAAATTAATCTTATTTGTAGTTTTCCATTAAGTCTAATATATTTAATTTTCTGATGAAAAAAGCTAGTAATCAGGGAATAATAAATGTTTTCTTGCTCTCCTGTAATTTTTTGAAAAATAGAGGTTCGCCCCTTTGCGGCGTCAACGACGATCTGGTGCAGGGATAACAGTTTATCAGTTAATGCTGATAAAACTGTTATAATACCCTTTACCAAAAAGATACGGTTGGACAAGTTAGGCACACCAAAACTTAATAGTAAAGAAGTACCATTCTCCACTGAAATTAAGTACTTGGGCGTAACAATCGACCAAAAACTAACGTGGAACTCTCACCTTAGAAACGTACGTCATAAGGCAAAAATTGCTTTAGGTAAGTGCAGTCGCATGGTTGGGAACAATTGGGGCTTGCGTCCCAGTATGATCCTATGGCTGTACAGCAGTATAGTGAGGCCGATTCTTACGTACGCCTCCACTATCTGGTGTAATAAGGCCAACCAAAAGACGACTGCGGACATACTAAATAGTCTACAAAGGACTGCCTGCTTAATGGCAACTGGAGCCATGCGATCATCGCCTGGAGCGGCTCTTAATGCACTTCTAGGCCTAACGTCCCTTGATCTTTACTTAGAGAAGGAGGCGAGGTCTAGTTTGTATAGGATTAACGCTCAGGGCGGTTTGAGCTTGTTTTCCTATAGATTGAGATCCATGCTCGACTCAATTAAGGAAACACCGGTCTTATTTCGATCTCAGATATCATGCGTCCACTATATACCTTTAACAAAAAGTATACAGTGGAACCCTCCAGAGAAGACTGGCTGAATGGACAGGTCATCTGTGAGGTCGGTAGCCTTATATGGTATACGGATGGGTCAAAAATGGGCCTCGACGTAGGCTTTAAAATTTATGGAAAACGCCCCAAATTGAAACTGAGTATGAATTTGGGTAGATTCACCACTATCATCCAGGCAGAAATTTTCGCCATACTTCAATGTGCGGAAATCAATCTGCAAAACACTGCGTTAACCATATAATCTATATTAACTCTGATAGTCAAGCAGCACTGCTAGCGCTGAGATCAAACTTGGTGAACCCGAAGCTAACAACAGGGTCGTTTTAAGATGGGTTCCGGGTGACGCGGGTATTGTAGGCAATGAAACTGCCGACAAGCTCGCACGGGAGGGCTCAAAGAGTACACAATTTGGACCCGAGCCATTTTGTGGAATCTCAAAAAGCCTCGCCCGATTGACCCTGGAAGCTCTTTACCACAATATATCACTTAAGATCTGGTCTGATACACCAGGCTTAAAACATTCTAAAACCTTAATCCGGGCTTTCGATCGTAAATTCGCTTCGGAAGCCCTGGGATTGGGTAAAAATAAATTGCGCATTCTGGTAAGAGTCCTGACTGGACACTGTTGTCTTAAAAAGTACATGTCCATCCTGGGACTAAGGAACTCAAGAATGTGCCGGTTTTGCTCCCTAGAGGAGGAAACGCCTTTACACATCCTGACGAATTGCGGACCCTTAATGCGCAAACGTAGCACTCATCTGGGAAACTATGTACTTCGCCCAGAAGAAGTGAAATCACTCACAGCTAAGCAACTCCTTAGGTCATGGTCATGTTGAGAACACATGTTATAAAATTGTGTTTTTTGAACGCATGTTTGTTACGTGGTAAAGCCACGCTGCAGCTATATTATGGTTGTAGCACAAATGGGTCGGCTCGACCGGGGAAAGGAACGACGCTTTCACAGAATACCAGCGTAAAATAGCAGCTTAATGTTGTGTTTCGTATGGTGAGTGTGGAGAACCGGAGACCATCATCATTCCATCGTAGTCCTCAGGGGTGACAAGGCATCTGCATTTTGATTCTTAACCCAAGATAAATGTAGATGGCTATGGGCTACAGCATCCACTTACCATCAGTTGGACTGTGTGCTCGTTTATCACCCCATTCTAAAAAAAAGTCGTTTTTATTTTTATTTATCTAATGAAAAAAGAAAACAAAATCGAAATGTAGAAGTGCTCGACGGGTATACACTAGCTACACGAAAGGTTGATTTTATTAGTTATTTTTATAGTTATCTATTAGCGTTAACGATTGTAGAAAGTTAAATTGAGTAAGTCCGCAGGATTTGCCCCGACCAGTGCGCGCCGAGACGTTTTCGAGACTGGACGTATATTCATCATCATCATCAGCCTGCGGCAGTTCACTGCTGGACAAACTCGTTCTACTACTACAGTTCCCATCAGCCACCTTGCGCAGATCGTCACTCCATCTAGTCAGGTGCGACCCACACTACGTTTGCTTAGCGCGGTCTCCATTCCATAACACGTTTTATATTCCACTGGTTGTCACTTCTGCGACAAACCTTACCAGCCCATTGCAGCAGTGAATTCTGGCACCCCTTACATCGTGACCACAAGGTTATTTATACAAGTATCGTACTCACTTTTTAATGAAGTTTAATATCACGCTTTTTTTAACGTACCTGAAACAATAAAATCTTCAATTATTTACTTTTCTAATAACTATCTTCTTTTATACTAGCGCGTAACTAGTACATATTTTATGCGGTAGAGCCATGCTGCAGCTATATTATGGTTGTAGCAGGAATGGGCTCTCTGGAAATGCGGCTCGACCGGGGTGGGACCATCCTCTCACAGAATAGCAGCGTAAAATAGCAGCTTAATGCTGTTGTGTTTCGTATTGTGAGTGTAGAGAACCGGAGACCCATTTTACTGGAAACGAGGCATTCCATCTTAGTCCTCAGGGGTGACAACGCATCTACATTTTGATTCTTAATCGAGGATAAATGTAGATGTCTATGGGCCACAGCATCCACTTACCATCAAGCGGAATGTGTGCTCGTTTGTCACCCTTACTCTATAAAAAAAACAGTCCACCTTCAGTCGTTCAGTTTTCTGGTCGATTGTGACATCTGCATTAAGTTTTGCTTTGACTCAGGCCCATAATGATGAACTCAAATTTTATCTCTAGTAACAGTTCGACTTACGACTTATAACTTCTTTTTCTTTTTCCAGGTCTTTCTCTGTGACTCTTCCGGAGTCGTAGTCTTTCGAAATAATTTGAGTAGGTTTTTTATACTTTTTAAAGTAATGTTAATGAAGACGCGAAACTTGATTTTCTTTATTTCACAAATTGTCTTTTTTATTATTACAGGTATAAAAAATGAGGCGCTCTCTTATTAACCCAAAACATTATTACTTACACCTAAAATAAAAACCCAACCTGAACCTTGATGGATGAAAACAATAAATATTGATATTCGCCAGCCAGCCAGAGTTGGAAAATAGGTGGTCATACAGACGAGAGGATAAATGACGCTTACATACATCACTGCCGAGCTTAGGTTAATCGTAAAAGGAAAAACCAAACCATGTAATATCATGTGCCGAAATTTAAAAGAATATCTACGAAATATACATTTAAGTTAATGAGGGTTTATTTTGCAGTAAGTACTTAATGAAATTTATATTAAAATAAACGTACTAATTTATGTACTAATTTAGATATTATAAAATAGTACGTAGATAATTTTATATGTAAATCGTGATTAGATAATATTTAATAAATAAAATTTTCTTTTTTATGACTTTTGTCCATCACATTGACTACGAATTCAAATGTTTGAATATACTTTTAAACAAAGTCTCACACCCATACGCAGGAGTATAGAAACTTTCAACAATTTGGCCTGGGAAAGTTTAACTGTAGTACCTATGTGGTAACATAGGCAAAGCTTATCAGTCACAGTTCAGATCACAAGACCTCTTTGACATATTAAATATATTGAAAAATTTAATATATTGCATTCACAAATAATAGATACTTTGAGAGAGCAAAGAGAGAAGAACACGCGCCTTAAATAATTTCACACAGTAGGCAAGCAACCCCAGTTCTTTGATCACTGCCGGCACCAATGGAATTATTAATTACAATTTTAAGTGCTAATTTACGAAGTGATTAACGTCTAAAGAAAATATCTGGTTTGTAGGAGAAATTAAAATAATTCGCACGCACACTTTACTGTTCCAAAATCCTCTCAGAAACGAGATATGCCTATATTCCGGTGGCACGTATATTGCCTGTTACTTTGTTATCATTCAATCAATCCATGAAGCCTTTCCAAAAATGTAAACTAAACTAAGGTTTCTTTTTGATGTGTTTGAATAAACATATTTTTTTTCCTTCTCCTTTCTAAATGATGCAAGTCGTGAGCTTGGTATTTCTATTTTTTTAAGAAGTAAGAGTGACAAAAGTGCACACAGCTTACCTGATGGTAAGTGAATGGTGTAACCCATAAACACCTACATCTATTGCGCATTGCGCATATCTTAATTAGGAATCAAAATGCTGATGCGTTGACGTCCCTGAGGACTAAGATCGTATGGCCGTTACAAAAGTAGTAAGTAAAAATGATCTCCAGTTCTCGTCACTTATGTATGAATACTTAAATACTTTAAATGACTTATTTTATGAAAGAGTTCTATTTTCTTCATTGTTAATAATATCAGTGGTAAGAATAGACAACTTTATTTCTATAATACGGCAATAAAGGTAAGCAACATAAAAATTTTACCCCATCCCTTTTTCACATTAGCAAAATCCTGGTATTCTGTGAAAGAAATATACCGTAAATTTTATTGTTGCTGCGATACCCCAGAAATACATATGATATGATGTATCCTATGTAACACTTACCTCTACTCTGAGGTTTGCTGTAATATTCACAATTCATAACATTTTGAAGGCCCATATCCATAAGTGCATTTGGAGGTTAATGAGAAGGTAATAAAAAACACAAAACAAGTGAAGTAAAAGCCTATTATATCTTCACCCTGTTGCTAAGGATAGGCACTGTCTGCTGTACTGCAACAATGCGTGTAAGCGGACAGCACGTGTCTTCCGATTTTTTTTTATTTCTTTGGCGTGCAGCTACTTTTGTACGATACTTTTTAGGGAGGTCAGGTGCTTCGTCATTATCATAAAGTTAACCGACCAAGCAGGTTCCATCTGCAACGCTGCTCGCATAACATACAACTAATGAAAATAAAATTTGTTTCAATCAAAAACACCCCTGTTACAATATAGGAAGTCTGAGATAAGCTCGGTATATTATTAGTAAACAGAACTGTAATAAACTACCACTATTGTAAATACATGCAATGTTAACAAACGTCCATTATGCTAACATGTGTACATAAAGCAATATGATGTTAACGCATTTCTATTAAGACCCATTATACGTGTAAACATGCAAGGAGAGATGAAAATGTAACGCTGTAAAGCAAGACAATTATCGGTCTCTAGGGGCAACATGAACATTAATTTAAGATAAGAGGTATCCGTTTACGTTATAAGACCTGATCAGTAGGTCATATAGAGTGTTTTTTCTTTTCACTGGGGCCGTATGGGATAACTGGAAACTATTTATTTCGAAACGTTTAGGTATTTTTTTGCGAAAAATATTTTGTATACAGTTAGAGCTGTGTTAGAGTTTGCTTTTAAATTTCATACAAGGCTATCAAAGAAAACTCTATCCCCGCCAGCTCCAATTTCATTGGGAGTGCAATTTTAAAATGATGATTTACATCGTACTCAGCGATGAAGGAAAACATTGTGAGGAAACCGGCATAACTGAGAAATTAATAAGTTTTTGAAGGCAAGACAAGAAATTGCGGGTAACGCAACATAAAACAAAAATAACAGTAACATAAAATTAGCTTCGTATAATTTTTAATAGAAAAGGGGGCAAAACGAGTATATGCCTGATGGTAAGTGACGACCGCCGTCTATGAACAACTGCAACACAAGGGGAATTGCGGGTATGTTGCCGGCCTTTTAAAAAGAAGTAGACTCGACTTGAAGGTTCCTTAGACTTATAAGTCCGGAAAATTGCTGATGGTAGCAGATATCACAAAGAAGTCGTCAACTGTGGACCGCCAAGCATCCAGATGGTGTGGTTGGTGTACGTGAATTTGGTCGCGATGTGATTTTTTTAAATAAATATGAACATAGGAAACACATGTTACGTTCAAAAGTCCAAATGATTAATAATTTGTAACATAGCCATTTAAAGAAATTACCTAAAAATAAAAATATTCGTGATTTTCTACTGAAAATAAATAGGGGTATAATCATAATACGGTATTGAAGTGCAACTTTTCCGGAGCAGCAAGAGGAAAAAAGTATTTCTGTATTGAGCGTAATTTTTCCATTATGAGGTCTTAATGTTACATAGGAAACTTATTTGCAATATTCAATAAAACAGGCCATTAAGAAAAACAAAGAAACAATGACAATAAAAAGAGAATTAAGGCTATGTTTTCAGGCACAAATGCTTATAATGTAATTAAAACGAGAGTTTCTGAAAAGCCGCTTCGCATATCTTAAAATTAAAAATTTCTGCTGCTGCTGCTATGGAATCTTGACAAAAGAAACTAGATACTCAAAGAATATACCTAATACTTATTCTTTATAACTAGTGTTGATCTTTTCAAAGAATTTACTTTGAGAACTAATACACTTTTCCATAGTCACCACTTCCAAAATACCTATGGCAACTCTTTTTTAAACCTCTCACTAATCACGAATTCTTTACTCATGTGACGAAATTACAAGAAGCCAGTGTGTTTTCTTTGCTTTGAAAACTCTTGCCTTTTAATTTTTTTGATGTTTAGCAACATGTTTTTTTTTTATAGAATAAGGGTGACAAACGAGTACACAGTCCACCTGATGGTAAGTGGATGCTGTGGCCCATATAAATCTACACCTATCCTCGATTAAGAATCAAAATTCAGATGCGTTGTCTGAGAACTAAAGATGGAGTGTCTCGTTTCCAGTAAAAAGGGTCTCCGATTCTCTACACTCACCATACGAAACACAGAAGCATTAAGCTGCTATTCTGTGAGAGCTTAGTCCCACCCCGGTCGAGCCGACCCATTCGTGCTACAACCATAATATAGCTGCAGTATGGCTCTACCACGTAAATAAATCACGTAACATGTATTAATAATAATGACCTCCGAACCAACGAGGCCGAATTTCTAACAGGCGACCAGTAACAACGGAGACTAGTCATCTGTGCGGGACAAGCAGAGGTACATATATTCTCTATCCCCTAACTCTCATAGTCCGATGGGACGGCAATCTGGCATGATCGGAGAGAGATCTAAGTCACGATGGGCTGATACTGAAAAATTCTTGACAGAAAAACCAAATAACATATTTTTACTGGATCCGAATTACAAACCCGATGCCTCATGATCAGCAGTTGCGCTTGGTCTTACCACTTTGTAGACCAACAAGGATTACAAAGTTGGTTTTAAATCGAAAAAGAGGTAAAAATCGGTCCTGAAAATATAGCGAGTGAGGGATGGTAGAAACATTTTTTGGATTAAAATTTAGTATTCTGGCGTGTATGCAGTTGTGTTGATAACTTTGGTCGCTTATCACACAAAGCTGGTAACAATTTTAAGGCAAAATCTTTTCACATTCCATTAAGTTAACCCTTCTTTAATTCTCTGGCACCATAGTAGCAATATGACCCGTTTAGTTAAAAAACGTCGCCGCTTTTAGTTTCTAATAAGCACTTTGAGAACAGTGTGACCTTTTATTGTAGTTGCTTTATCTTCAAAGATCATGTAATATAAAATGTTTCAGTGTCAGTCAGCATATCGAAAACATTTTGTTTTGAATTTTTCTATCATGAATTGGTACAAATCCATCCGGCGGTCCTTCTTCTCATCGGTAAGTTCGTGCGGGACGCATTAACAATGCTTAATCTATACCCGTCTAGTTATAGCTCTAGCTTTATATACATGCAATTCGTCATTTTTCGTGAGACTCATTCGTCGAATCATTTCCGTGAGTGCCCGCGGCTGGCGACAGACCTATCTTCGCTTAATCTTTGTCCTCTTTTGAATTCTGTAAATCAGCTAAAATTGTTGCACCTTAACAAGCAGACTTGATAAAAGTTGTTGTTAAAATTTCAAAACATTCTTGGGGCTTTATACCTTTTATATATTCAAAATAAGTTATAGCGCGAAAATCACGTCGACTGAGCTCCATTGCTACGAGCGATTTTGAACAAGATTCTCACAAAAAAAAAAAACTATTTTCGAAAGAAAAATACTTCAAATAATGAGTGTTTTACTTGTAATTTTATATGTGAATAACCTTTCAATGATGTGTAACTTGCTAGTGAAGCTTAATAATTTTTACTCCTTTATTTTATATAATATGATAAACAATATTTAGCTCCTTTTGACTTTTTACAAGATTTCTTTATTGTAAAAAACGTAAATAGAAACACACGTATTCTAATTATATAACATAACCTTAATTCTTCAAATTACAAGTTAAGGCAAAAAAAAATGCTTCAGACTTTTTATTCTTCCTTGTTTTCCAGTTTCTTTTAGCCTATACTTATTTAAGACGTAACAAGGCTTCCAATTCCATTTCTATCCTTTAATTTGTAGAATGAATAAGAAAAACATTCTCAAGATAATAAGAATATTTCCTTTGTACCAATATTTATGTATTTAAATGTTCAGATTCTTCACAAGGCGCAAAGACTGCACGGAAAGTAGTCCCTTGAGTTAAAGCAATCCTTTTTTACAACCGTAGTAAAATGTAACAGCCGAAGCAAAATTCTACTCTGTTTCCATCTGCGTAATGTGCGAAAGAATTCATCTGAAGGTTCAAAATCTATAGCTTACTGAATATATAAAGTGAGCAAAGTTCCAGACTATATATGTGCTACTGCTGAGCACAGGCCTCCACTGAGAGGGTTATAGAGTAATTAGTGCGCCGCACAGCTCTAGTCCTTGTTGACGGACTTCACATTTCGTCAGTATATTTTTACTCCTCCTACATGCAAGTTTCCTCACGACATGTTTCCGTCACCACTGAGTGCGTGGTAAATCAGCACTTAAAATTGCAATTAACTATCTCAATGGTGACGAATCGAACTTGCTGGCGTACTATTAAAAGGCTATTACCATTATAGTCCATATCATTAAAGACTATGCAGATGTGTGCTATCCAGACTTATCGCAAAATCTTCTTAACAAGTTGGAACACCTCCTCAACAACTGTATAAGATTTATCTACATTTTACGAATGGCCACATCACTGCTTTTCGTTAAGGTTTTCATGTTTGATAATTATTTACATATCTTTTCTTGAAATTTTGTTACCGATTTTAGTTTTTATTCATTAATAAGTTGAACTTTTGTGACTGAATCACATTAATCAGCATCAATTTGCATTTAGATGGACGGTTCTCGATACATTTATAAGTACCATGAGTCAAAAGCTCCGATAAATAAATGTATTTCTTAATTATGTATGAAGTTATTAATGCATATTTTCAGCCAGCTTCGTATAAGTGCTGTCACTTTGATATTGTATGCACACGATAAAATCATATGGTCGGTATTGCTAGTAAATATATTTTATCATAATTATTATATGGGTTATTAATGTAGTTTTCGCGTCTGGTTTCGCTGCATAAATATATAAAAGAAAATCATAAATATTTACATAAAATGTAGAAAAATAAATAATACATAAATAAATTAAAACCATACCAGATGGAAGCCGTCGGCAGGGGACACCAAAAGGCCATCATACAGAATAGTAATGTCGACCAAAAATATCCTTGACTGAGCCCGGTCCATCAGCACAATACCAAGCTTATTCTCAAGAATAGTCTTATGTGTGATCACGGCGCAGTCCCAGTAGAGCCTGGCGCGGTCATTTTCGAACACGGCTTATGGTAAGTACTTATAATAAAGCAGTTTCCGATCCACGAGACCGTATTTCAGGGTGAGCTCCTAGTGTTGAATCCTGGCTATTAGTTTGTGTCTGTGCAAGTATTCACATTTAGAAGCGCCGAACAACTGGAGATGACATGCCTAAGTGACAGTGTCGACGGTGCCATCATTTAGGATGTGTCTCTGATAGTTGTTGGTCTTAATAATCTGATCCTGTATCGCAAAGACATAACCCTCGGTTTCCTTAAAAAAGTCACTTGCTTACAAGAGACTTGTAGAACCTCCCATGTAGCTCTTTCTCTTTCCATACCGCCTCCAGGTCGGAGACGCTCTGTACTGCCGAGTCTTGCTATTGCTCCTTGGCTAAGGTTAGAAAAAGGTCAGCCCTTTGTCACATATATTGACGTCTTTGTAGAATGACTCCACCGATTTCGTCAAAAAGTACTTACGGAAGCTAACCACTTCGGGATTGTGCAGGATGAATGTGCTTAAAATCCAGATCCACCATGCCTTCGCGACAAGTATAGCCTCGCTACTGACGATCTCGGATGATGCATCCTATGGGACGTCATAGTAGTGCGGAATTTTCTATCATTAAAATTTTGGGTTAAACTAAAAAGTTGAAATAAAGATGTTAAAATTGGAACTATTTACAAAATAATGTTTTAGTCCACAAAATCATTTCTTGTTAGCTAGTTTTCTCAGTATCCCCTTTATTGCGCTTTACAAAATATATTTTAAGTATTTAATTTTTAATAACCCGTAGGTAAATTTATTTTCACATCGATATTTGCGTAGACCTGATTATTGTGTTGACTTAACAGGATTATAGCGATAAGAAATTTCAATAAAGGTAATGTTGTTGAGGTAATATTATAATTATACAGTGTTAATCTAATATAAAATCGACAAGCAATTGATTTATAACTTTTTCTCAATATTATGAATAAAAATATGTAACAATATCGTGAAAATGTAAGATTGTACAATATTGATGTATTTTTTGTAGAAATGGAAACTGTGGCCCATAGCTATCTATATTTATCTCGATTAAGAATCAAAATATAGATTCGTTGTCACCCTTGAGGCCTACGATGGAATGCCTCGTTTCCAGTTCCAGTTCCAAAAGGGTTTCCGGTTCTCTACACTCACCATATGAAACACAGCAGCATTAAAATTCTATTTTACGCTGGTATTCTGTGAGAGTGTGGTCGAGCTGACCCATTCCTGCTTCTAGCACATAATATAGCTGCAGTGTGGCTTTACCACGTATAAAATATGCTATACACACACTCAATATAATTTTTCATTGTTTTTCTTACTTTTTTGGATGTATATACGTACGTACCAGATTTATCTCCTTTTCGTCCATATATCACAGCGTTGATATATTATGGACATTTATGCGTCATAAATCCAATACCGGTTAACCCACAAAGCTCAATTTCGTAAAATATATTCTGCTCTGAAAAGGTTTCAGTGTGGCATGACTTTCATTATCCGTCAATCAAAACAGAATTAACAAAGAGATTGCTCTTTATATATAGGTGTACATTAAACAAGTGATTGTTATGCACATCTATTTAAATAAATCGCTGATAAAGTATCATGGTTGAGTTTTAGGCAAGTTTTTTATACAAGTAAGTGAGACAACTGAGCACATAGTCCACTTGAAGTAGATACTGTGTCACATAAACAGTTGCATCTATGTACGTAAGAAGGGTTACTTTGCGTGACAGAACCACGCTGCATCTATATCATGGTTGTAGCACAAATGGATCGGCTCAAACAGGGAAGGACCACGCTTTCACAGAATACATGCGTAAAATAGCAGCTTAATGCTGATGTGTTTTGTATAGTGAGTGTAGAGAACCGTAAATTCCCTTTACTGGCAACAAGACATTATATATTATATACAACTTAGTCCCCAGGAGTGACAACTCATTTGCATTTTGATTCTTACTCGAGGATAGATGTCTATGGACCACAGCATCCACTTACCACCAGGTGGACTCGTTTGTCACCCTCATTCTATAAAATGCAGCTGTTTCTGCATTTGAGCCCGGTGCGGCCCGTCACGGAGTCCCAGTTATCTTGGACGACCCAAGACTTGACCGGAATTAACCCGTTCACAGAAATGGTAAGCAGATTACGGGATTCGGATTTGGGAGGGATAATTTCGGTCGACAAACCACCCCATACATCGGTCCCATTGTGAGCCAGATCCAGATATTTTGTCTTGTTATTCACAATGTTCTTGTAATATTAATCATTATTATTGTGTTTTAAGATTTATTTATTCTTCCTTAAGCATTATAAGTCGCTTTACGTACTATACGGCAAGTATTTAAAATATAATGCTTTCTGCATGGTTGTATATTTTAGCATATCCAAAATCTAAAGTTATTGGGCACCACTCCGGTAGATGTAATTACTATAGGCACTATTATTACTTTATTTAGTCTACAAATAATTTTTACTTTTTCCTTTAGCTCTGATTTTTTTTGTATTACTTTTATTATTATTAAGTGTAGATAATTTTACAATTTAAGATTTGAAAGCAAAATGAAGGCAGGAAAGGATTGTTTATTTCATAAAGTTTATACAACTGGAATTATTACGTCTGAATATAGTCGTACTACGTGCAAGGCAGGCGCTGCTACTATAAATTTGGCCAGTCATAAAGCTTTGAGAGCAATTCATGCTAAAACCAATCCATTTCGGTGTGCCGCTACGTAATAAATGGACGTTCGTTCAGAACGATTGTACGAATATGTGGCTCTACACACAAAATAGAAACAAGTAAATATTTGAGTGTCGTGCCGTAGTAACTCAGGGAATAAGTACTGGTCTTAAAATACAATTGGTATGCGAACAAACCGCGTTCGTATCCGCCGGCATCAATAAAACTGTTAATTGCAATTTTAAACGGTTTTGTTATTTACTACGTGTTCAGAAAAGAAATAAATAAAAAATGTATGTCACTATATTACATTTGAGTGGACAGAATCGAGCAGAATCGTTCGTTTCGGAGCGTAAAAAGCTGCGTTTAGCACTAGCGGGTTACTATAGGTTGAATGTTCTTCTGTAAAAAAAATTTAATACCTATTTAATAATATACCCTACTGGGCAAAAATTTGCATACACGTTTGGAGTAAAGGAAGGGAAATTAATCCTAAAGGACATTGTAAAAACTCGCCTAAGAACCAACATATATTTGACAATTACAAAAATTGTTATCCTTAATTATGCATTAGATATCATTCATTAGATAGTAACGGACACTTCTGGATTGTGAAATCAAAATAAAAAGGACTTTTTAGATTTTGAACTTTGTACCTATTTTTTAATACTAATGTGCTGCGTTTATGGGCTCCTGTGATTTGGCCAATCGCACAATACTTTCACTCACATACTTCAAAAGTTGTCATAAACTCAAATATATTATGAAAACGTTAATATTTTAAAATATACCTCAGATTAATATATTATCCCACAAGGAACTGGGATACAGTGAAATCATCTGTTGTCATTTAAAATAATAATACTATTGTACTCTCATTGGCCAAATCAGCATTGTGCCATGCAAAAAAAACGTCAATAACGTTGACAGATGACAAGACGTTAAAATAGATAGACGTCAGACGTGCGATCGTTTGCGTTTCGTTTGAAAAAACACATTTCTGCAAATGTTTTCGGAATATAAGTGCACTGTGCAGTTGGTTTGTTATGCGATAAGTTTTTATAAATTACTCGGCTTGAACAACGGATATCGATACCCTTCCTGGCTTGAATCACGGACTTTAACTTTTAATTTGTATTTATTTGGTATGAATAAAATAAATACCTAATCACAACCTGAGTTTTATTTACCGTATAAGTGTTAGGGTAAGACTGAACTGCTTACATTAACAATAACATAGTAATGTTTCATAAAAATAAAACATAACCTCAACATCTCTATGATAACTGCTAATATCTATGTTTTCAGAAGTGTCCGTCAGGAGTTATTGTTTTTACGTACAATAATGTGTAATTTCGGACTTAAAAAGGTATTTTTTTTCACTGTTGGTTCTTAGGCGAACATTGTATGGACGCAGAACAATGTCATTTAAATTTAATTTGATCAAAAACTACAAGTTATGATGCTGTGATATATTAAAAGACATACCAACGGTTAAAACTACCTTCTTTACTAACTTCTTTGTATGGCGGAACCCTGAAAATATGTAAATTTTAATTTTGTCGATAAATTAAATTTTTACAGATTTCTTTTAAATAATAAATTCCACCAAACAGTTTTATCAAAAACATTTTTACGATATATTGAACAAATGTAAAGTGCGGAGGCTAGTTTGAATTTACATTCCTGGCGTTGTGGCGACAGATGTCGCTTAATTTACACCGACGATGTGACGCGGATTACTACTACTTTTTGGTAAGAAAATTACTGCATATGCAACTGTTTAAAATTCTTAATCCCATTTTTCCCCATACCTAATAACTAGCGTATAATAAAGAAGAAAGAAGAATTCTTCTTCTTTATCAGGCTGTTCCACTGCTAGACATAAGCCTCTCTGACTGTTGGAAGGATATCCTTTACCACCTCGTATTAATTTACAGTATCCTGTCGCTTATGCTGTCACCGGTCTGGATTATTTACATTAGGCAAATTAAAGTTAAAGTCAAGTCAAAATGTTTTTATTTAAAATTAAACTTTACAAACAAGACGGCTCCGTGGCGCAGTGGCTTAGCAATGAGTTGTTGCGCTAGGGGCCGCGGGTTCGAATCCCGCACGGAACAAGTATTTGTATGGCCTACAAATAATTGTTCCGGGTCTGGATGTTTGTCCTGTGCAATTTGTGTTTGTAAACTGCCTCCACGATACAGGAGGAAAGCCAAGAAAACAATGTGTAGGAGGTGGTATACCGCCATCTATCTGAGTACATGAAATCTTTTTTAATTTTCCTATAGTAAGTGGAATCTCTAACGCCGCTCTTACACGGCAGGTATGTGTTACAGACACGACATGTGTTGCGTCCAGCAGTGGAAAAAGAGCCTTATACTAATCCATCGCATCCTATGTATCCGTTGTATCTTAAAATAGTAAGTAAATAAGACATGCCGAAAATATTAATACTTTTAATTGCGTTGCAAACACAAATACATAAAATCAAAAACAATGTGAAACAATACGTAAATGATTGAAATTACTCTATGCCATATATATTTATAACATTGTACTAAAGACATTTACCATAATTGTATATTGTTGTTTCGATATTAAGGAGTTATAACAATTTTCCGTTCATCAGATATCGCTAGTTGGGATTGAGGTGAAGTTATTTGTTACACATTCGTTATCACCATAAGTGAAAAGTTGCGATTCAAATAAAAGTTTTCGGTTACTAATGTTTAAACCTATATACACAAAACAACATCTCAGTGGTTGATTTTAAATTTTTTGCATATTTTTAACTCTTTTTAATTTATCTACTTTTAGGAATATTTATAGTTTGGTTTGGTTATCCATTTCAATGTTATTCATTCAAAATATAACTAATATTTCACAAAGAAACATTAACTTTTATATTTTTCTAATAATTGCAATTCCCGTCCATAAAATCTGTCAAATATTTCACCTCGTCCCAAACTGGCGCCGCCCTGGTCGCAGAAAAAAGTTGTAGAGTCGTGGAAAAAGTCATTATTAAAAATTTTAATAGCTTGTATTCATTAACAAGACTGCTACAATCGGATATTAAAAAAAAGTAAGTAAAAATAAGTAAATTTGCAATTAACTTAAAAAATAACTTTACTTCCAAAATAATGGAGTCTTAATTTAATCATTTTGTATTTGTAATATTTAACATCTAATGATTATTTTTTGTTCGAAAGAGACAACACATTCGAATCGGTCCTATACAAATACGTACAAGTAAATATTTCGTACTTTCACCCTTCCTATGCATCGCAGTGGCGCTGTCATAATATATCCATGGGCTTAGTGAACCCACAAAGTCCAGTTCTGGCATGAAATATGTTTTGCGATAAAAACTTTCGGGACACTGATAGATGTGCATATTCCTGGTGTACGTATATCATGTTACAATTCTTAAAATAACTTTCCATTTTAGTTTTTTTTTTTTATTGATGTCACTTATTTTTACAATAAACTCGCGGTTGCTATTAATGAAAATCAGTGAACATTAACATTGACAACTTTTAAAGAAATAAGTGACAAAAATAAAAATTAAACAAAAATAAAAATAGTTGAATAAAACTATTTTTACGGATTTTATCGCGTTTAATTTAACTAATTTTGATTCCCGACGTTTCGGGTGCTTTACAGCACTAATTTTGATTTAATTTACAGCACTAATTTTATAAGAAATTTTTTCTTAAAAGAAATCATTATAAAAAAAGTTCTTAAAGATGCCATTGTTAAACATGGATAATTTCTATATGAGACAATTAATTGGAACGCAGTGAAAAAAATTACATTTGCGGCACAACTATCTATTTAAAAGTTGAGTTAGGGGAAATCGTAAACAAAAATATCAAAATCTTCTCCAAAATCCTGTTGCTAAAGAGAAGTTGAGTTTAGAAAACGATTGTAACAACGAAATTTAATACTTTATGTAACTTAATTTTATGGATAGTTGCAGTCAATTAAATTGTAAAACGTGTGTTAAATACCTCTTAAAAAACGTAATTATTTTAATAAGTAACCATTTTCAAATCTTTTTCTAGCTAAATAGAGACTATGAAAATAAATATTGATAAATTAACATACTCAAATAAATTTTTATCTAAACAAAAATAGAAAACAGTATTTAATCTATTGAAAATATTCGTTTGTGAAGTCATGAGGGAGTAGATAAAAGTCAATGTTGACTAAAGCAATATAGGGAAAATAATATTTATACAAACTAAGCCTCGTAGTTGTGCCACTGTTCAGATAACTGAACCGTGAGTCATTAAAAAAGTTTTTCTCTATGAGACAACGAATTGCCTGCGGGACAATTAAAAGTTTAGTCTTGGTAAATCGTATACAAAAATAATAAAAATTTCTATATACATATCAGAATGTGATAAAAAAGTCGATCCATAGAAATTGTGCAATTGGATCACCAGCTTTCTTGCAGATCGTTGTAGACGGTGCATGCTCCGACTACAAGCCTATTAACGCTGGTGTTCCACAAGGCTGCGTGCTATCACCAACGCTGTTTCTTCTACATATCAATGATATGTTGCAAACCGGTAACATTCATTGCTATGCGGATGACAGCACTGGTGATGCTCTATACACCGGCCGTGCCAATATTTCTCGGGAAAATGTCGCCGAGTACCGGAACAAACTTGTGTCTGAAGTCGAGTCTTTGCTGAACAAAGTCTCGAATTGGGGGCGACTAAATCTAGTCCAGTTTAATCCTCAGAAGACACAAGTTTACGCGTTTACCGCCAAAAAAGAACCCCTTTGTCGTATCTCCTCAGTTTCAAGACACTCCCCTTGTTGCCTCAGCCAGTATCGGAATCCTCCGCGTCGACATATCGAGTGACGTGCAGTTTCGTGGTCACTTGGAAGAGAAAGTAAAATTGGCCTCTAAAAAGCTTGGCGTGCTCAGCAGTGCGGGACAGTATTTCATGCCGGCACAACGCCTGCAACTTTACAAGGCGCAGGTTCGGCCTCACATGGAATACTGTTCCCATCTCTGGGCTGGAGCTCCCCAGTGCCAGCTCCTTCCACTTGACCGCATCCAGCGCAGAGCGGCTCGAATCGTCGACGACCGAGTCCTTTCCGATCGGCTCGATTCGTTGGCGCTGCGAAGAGATGTTGCATTCCTTTGCATTTTCTTTCGCATTTACTACGGGGAGTGCTCTGAGGAATTGTTCGGATTAATCCCAGCCGCCAAATTTCACGAACGCATATCGCGACAGAACTCCCGATACCATCCACACCATCTGGATGATTGGTGGTCTACCACTGTGCGATTTAGAAGATGTTTTCTTCCTTGCACAACTTCCTTGTGGAATCGATTACCACCAGTGATTTTTTCGGACCGATACGACTTAGGGACCTTCAAGAAAAGAGCCTACTCCTTTTTAAAAGGTCGGCAACGCATCTGCAATTCCCCTGGTTCACCTGGTGTTGCAGTTGTTCATGGGCGGCGGTAGTCACTTACCATCAGGTGAGCCGTAAAGCCGTGCTCGTTTGCCCCCTCTCCTATAAAATAAAATCCATAAAGTAAAAACATTGCCCTCGATAAGCCAACAACAATGGACTCAACAAAATAAGAACTGGATGCTGTGGGTCTGGTAATAGTCTAGGTCTAGTACGATGATCAATATTTTTAAAAATTTACGGATTATGGGTAATATATAACCTGTTTGAACAAAACGATGGCAAATGTTGATGACGATGGTGAGACTCAACTTATAGGCGAAAAAACAGCTTATAATAATGAAGACTTCTTAGTGGCTTTTATTTTTATAAGCAGCTTCTGTCTGTGACTCCATCTTTTATTTTCCCACAGTAAAAGCACCTCGTAGGTCATTCCAGGATTATATGTAATTAAGAAACTAGCATCTCCTTAAACTTTCACATATTTAGTAAATAATTTCTACGTGTATTGGACGCTCATAAGCACCTACATCTGTGCTCGGTTAAGAATCAAAATGCACATGCGTCATTTGTCACCCCAGATATGGAAGCCCTCATTGTTGGTGATAAGGGTTTCCGGTTCTCATCACTCACCATAAGAAACACACCATCACTTACTAAGGACCCTTTATTTTCGTTCTTCGTCAATGCCGGCTTTGAAGTGTACATGATGACACAAATTATAATAAAAGGATAAATAGTGAAAATTTCAGTCACATTCACACAATTTGTCATAAAAAATTTATAGTCCATGTCATATATATGTTGCTTAGAGAAAGTATCTTGTAATATACGTTGTAATTTAAGCGACAGCCGCTACCGCAACATAACCGCAATAAAAATGTTTGTTGAAAAAAATATATTATAACTAGCAATTGTTATAGTTGAAGTACATTGTACGTACATACACACATTTTACGATTGATTTCTGGTATGCACTTTGAGAGATTAATTATATTTAAAGTCTCTAATATTAAACTACATCTATATAAATCTCATTTTACAGATTTTATTTATCACGTATAATTTAAAAATTAAATAGGATAAAATCCATAATATTAGTTTTATTATTTATCGCTTTTAATTTAAAAATTAAACGATATAAAATTCGTAATATTAGTTTTATTTAATGCGAACTAGCATAACACAATTTCGTACGAAGGTATTATTGATAATAATAAAATCACTTAATAAAATTAGTCTTATTATAATACCTCAATAACTTTTTGCAATAGGCTAAGAATTACGTCAGCATGAAAGACAGACGACTGAAGACTGATAGTCATGTTGATGACGTAGAAGCTGAGTATGCTGCTGGGCCCATAAACTGAGTAATGCTCGGAGAATATAAACAATGGTGTAAATTTACGTGGTAGAGCAATGCTGCAACTATATTATAGTTGTAGCACGAATGGGTCGGCTCGACCGGGGAAGGACCACGCTCTCACAGAATACCAGCGTAAAATAGCAGATAACGCTGCTGTGTTTCGTATGGTGAGTGAAGAGAACCGAAGACTCTTTTTACTGGAAACGAGGCATTCCATCTTAGTCCTCATGGGTGATAACGCATCTGCATATTTTGATTCGTAACCGGGATGGCTGTAGATGTCTATGGGCCGCATTAAGTGGAGTGTGTGCTCGGTTGTCACTTTTATCCTATAAAGAAAAAAACACAACTTGTATATAGCGAATGTTTGAAACTTCTTGTACTACAATTACCATTCCACATGCCAAGCGGTGGTATAGCAGAAATTTATCCATAATATTAGCAAGAACTAAATAACCCTGTGTTAGTCCGTTCAAGCTCATTGATTTTTTTTCTCAAGGTAGAGAGTAGATTGCTTACAGCAGTAATAAACGTAAAATTTTAAATGTAGTAGGTAACATACAAATTAATGTTGCAGTAGACACCATCATTCCTTGGTTAAGACTTTACTACATACACATTTTCATATATAAACATTGGTTTGTTAATGTCTATTTACCCGATACAGATTTAAAACAAATTCTGCGAAGCGGACGGTGCCGAATAATTAAACAATAATTGGGATGTAGGGCTGTGCGGCGGGACTGAATAAATGAAACATTTATCATAGCCGGACTTGGACCTAAAACAATAAAATCTCGTCGTATATAAGCGTAGCTTGCCGTACAAGAATTTGTAGGCCACATGAACATAATATGACAAAGCGGTTAAAGCTTTCCAATAAATATGACTAAAAATGTCATAACCAAGAAAATAGAAAATATCGTTGTTAGTTTGTTAAGAAGTAGTAAACGTTTTTATATTTATATGCAAATAATTTTTTTTAATTAAACTCTTGCACAAACATATTTAAAAATGTGTTTTCAAGTACAACTTAATATTTATTTATAAGTTATCATCGTCATCATTAATGCAGTCCTTCACAAATCTACTATTGAACTTAGGCTTCTTTTAAGTAATACTACAAAGAACGGTCCTAAGAAAACTGTATCGACCGACTTCTTGCATGTTTTAGGTCCACACGGTATTTTTTTTTAATATAGGAGACTAATTCATGTGTTATTCGAATACAATCGTTTTGATAATATCCATTTGGATATTACAATATAATTTGAAACATTCTTAACAATTAATTATACAATTGAAAGTAAACAGGAACCATTACATATTACGCATTAATAATTCCACCGAATAGCAACCACATTTATCGTCACTATATCCAATAATTAATTACTCGATTAATAATCGCATTATCACAGTAAGAGCCTTATAATACTGCCATAAATAATATCAATCGAAATCGTTCAGTTGAAAATAAAATATAATGCATTCAGAAAAATAAGTAACCCTATTTTGTCCCATGGATTTAGTAAGATGCTACTATATGAAAATTTCAGCTATATATAATGGATTTTATGTTAACGCCACATGTAAAATACCACGAGCGTTGACGGGGAGCAACGACCAAAGTCCGAGAAGTCTGGTATTGTATTGTGACCGTTAATCCGGCTTCCAAAAGTGGCGTTTAAAATATACAACTTGAGAGGCCCATGCCCAACAATAGACTTTTAAAGGCTGATCAAAAACGAGAAGGTGGCAAGATTTTATAAGTGCCTTGTTTATATATAAAATTATTCTGTCCGTGTCCGTGTGTACGTGACTGAACTCCTCCTAAACGGCTGGACCGATTTTGATGAAATTTTGTATATGTGATTAAGTTGATTCGAGAAAGGTTTAGATATACAATTGGATCCGGTAGGTGGCGCTGTTGCCGAGATCCAGAAATGGCCGGTGCGAAGCCGAGGCGCATCGCTAGTAACTCTATAAAATGTTAACTTATCAAAAATTGATAAGATTAATAATATAAAATGATAGAAAATTAATCTGGCAAATCGTAGAGTGATTTATATTTAATTTAATTACAGACGGATTATAAATATACATTTTTAGGATAGAAATTTACTAAGTGCTAGGACTCTCTTTCCGTCTAGGAATTATTTAATATTATATGATCGGATAGTTCCCCGTCAAGAAGCAGTACACCCACTGCTGCGTTCCGGTTTGAAGCTTAAGAGATCCAGTATAATTATAGGCTGTGAGGAGTAATTATGAATTACTCAGGAATGTCATCGCAACTGTGACCCTCTTTTTTTGGAGTAAGTTGCAGGTGTACATGGGCTGTAGTAGCCACTTAGCAGAGGTAGAGATAGACTGTTAACTCGTTTTTCACTCCACTATCTCTATATACTCGAATAAATAAATCAATTGCTGTCCGTTAGTCTCGCTAAAACTAAAAAACGATTATGATGAAATTTTTTCTGTGTTTGAATGGGTCCCTAGATCGACATTTGGACCCGGTAGGTGGCGCTGTTGTTGAGATTCAGAAGTCACGCGTGCGAAGCTGGGGCGGATCGCTAGTTATGAATAAAGATCATAATCTTCAATAGATCAACGTCAGCACCGATAAAGAATAAAACATTTTTCTAAAACCTTCCTTCCATTTTATAAATGGTACGACGATTGCAAACCTGAGTACCACCGGCCTACGTGACTAACAACGTAAAATGCTATCTCTAGTTACTGAAGTTAGCGATCAGTAGACTAGTAAGAACGTAATGTGAATAGGAGATATGAAGCCTGTTTTCGTTTAAACTATTAAAAACAGACTTAAAAAAAACTAAAAAGAATAAAATAATTTAACAATCTGAAGTCGGTGCTAAGAGATATAGAAGAATTAAAGCAACAACATAACAATAATATCATCATCATAATCATTATAGTTCATCACAAGTCGTCAGCTGAACGTAGGCCAACCCCAGGGACTACAACAATCACGGTACTAAACCATGCATCCATCGACCTTCTGCATGTGTTACGAATTGGCATATCCAAGTCATCGATTTGAAGCATATACACTATAAATCAATTTATTTTGGAGAGGGTTACTTCAAATATAAAAACACTAGCTCTATTCCACAGTTTCGCTGGCGTGGACTACGGTCTAGCTATATCATTAGTGCTCCGGGCCAAACATTTTAAAATGGATCATTTCACCTTTATATCTATCATTTTTAACAGACTATTACACATTATATGAGTTACTCATACAAACGTGAGGCTTAAATTAAATTTTTCGACTAAAGTAGACTAAGGGAGACTAGACTAAACTGAAAATCAACATATATACGATAGATAATAAAGTGCAGTAAAATTATTGTAAATGCTTCATGCTTTTTATATATAAATATATTTATATATATATATAAAGAGTAGAAATTAAGATAGATAGATAAAAACAAATAAGTAAAACAATTTAATAAATATTTTAATTGCGGATTACTTCGCATGATATTCTGTTCTAGCTTACGAATTTTCCCAACGGATCGAATTATTTTACTAGAAAAGTAACTTGTGTCCCTGTAGCTGCTATCACAACGCAAAAACTATGTCGCTTCTTTTTTATTTCAAAAAAGAAAGGCGATACTAAAAATTACGAAAGAAAAAATACCTAGATAGCACCACTAGTGTTGTCTAGGTATTTTTTCTTTTCTCGTGAAAATTTAAAATTTTCTACAATTAAAATCCTATATTCCTCTCCATCCACCCAATTATCTAAGAAAAATATTAGATATATCTATTGCTTAATTGCGGCGTGAAAGAAAAAGAAAGATAAACAAACAAATACACTTGACATTTAAAATATTAAATATAAGATCTAATGGGACAATGCAAGTTTGACTGCAAAACTTATACGAGAAAATACTGTACAACTAACCATTATACCTTATTACCAAATTCTATTTCGAAAATAATAAAGGAATCAATCGCTTAAAAAAGTTTTGTTATCGATGAAACTTGTAAATAACATAAATAGCAGCCGAATTTAATCAGTAAAAAACACAAGTGGATTGTAATTGTACCTATTGATTGACGGAAATTTTTTCTATGGCGGAAAAAATGTTTTTTTTTGTTTTTTCTTTAAAAGGTTTATTAAAAATATTTAAGTTATCCAAAATAATAACAATTAGCATCATTTTAACCCGTCACAAGTTCACTGCTAAACATAGGCCTCGTTCAAGGAACGTCACAAAGCACGGTCCTAAATCACCTGCATGCATGCATCAACTTCCTACACCTCTGACCACGTCGTCACTCCATACACACACAAAATAATATGTTACAAATAATAAGCACAATTTTATTTTAATTTTTTTTTAAGTAACGCTATTATCATTACTAATACTCCCGTTAACCACTCCAAGTAAGCCTAAAATGCTTGTAATAAGAGTGGTTCACAACAAAAGTCGAAAACCCACGACTTTTGAGCTCGCGGTCCACATCCTTCGCTTTCTCATCGACATGTTAGAAATAGCTCCTTACAATACCAAGGTCCTATGGTTCCATAAATTATCACGGGGCAGGAAACCACCCAACTAGTGCGTCCGCATTAGTGAGTCTGAAGTCAGAGTGGGGGATACATGAAATACCTATACCTTGACTTGGATAGTCGATGAAGCTTCGAAGAACACTTCGAGTGCTTAGTCCCCCAGATTGAAAGGGCAGCGGGTGATATGCTGCCCAATCTAGTGAGACCGAGGGAAGAAGTACGTTGGCTATATGCGGGGGTAATACGGTCCGTAGCCTTGTACCGAAACGGCGAAAAGGCTGGCTATCGCTGGCTATACCGCGTCCCATACGATGCAATATGTCCAGCACGGGAATGAGGGCAGACGATCCTGGTGAGCTGGATTGTTCGGGACCTCTCCCTGTCAGCAATCGTGTCAACGATGCTGAGGGGAGGATTCGGCGTAGAGGGCCATAGCCGCCTTCTGTGCATCCGTAATGGTCCAGAAATAGGCTGCTGATCGGGATCAGGAGAGGACAGATCCCGCTCGCAGACGACGTCTCCAAGGCGTTCGTCACGTTCCTCTCCTTGATGATGGTATCCCATTGCCAGAAACCGGTTCTCTGGGGTTGCGGGCGCCCGAGGCGGAGTCTCCCTCGGAAGTTACATTACTCGAGGCCCGAGGAGGAAGATGTCTTAGAAGTGGTCCCGAGCCATCGTGATAGCATTGCGATGGTGCTGGGGGTATTAAGCGCAACCCCCGGGACGTGCTTCTAGTCAAGCTAAGCGATGGCGGGACCGCGGTTGCGTTCCGAACGGAGATTCCGGGACCCCGCATATATGCTGATTGTGACCACCGCGGAGTTTGGCCCGGTAGGAGTCCAGCATAAATATTTCCTGATGATTATGGTGGCAAAGATGCTTTTCACCATAATTATCTAAATAAAATTGAAAATGTGCATTCAAATTTAAACCGCCTCCGTTTATTTAACAACATAATAATATTATTTTTATACAATAATTTTGAGCTTAATGAACGTTAATATAAAGATATGCCTCAAATCAAAATATACAAATATCTACTACGCTATAACCACTATAAAGCAGGATAAAATCTGAATCTTTTCAATGAACGCGTCAGACATATAGGTTTGTTGATACAATAAATTTTATCCACGATCTAGCTGAGCTAGCGAGTAAAGTTAAAATCAATCCTCTCTCTTCGGCGTACCGCAAGTAAAATATGGTAGCACCACTCGTACAGATGCATGTTCCGTACCAAAGCATTACGTAACACTGCACTTCAAAAGGATACAAATTTCACAAGCCATTACCATCCAGATTTGGAGTCTGATTGAAAAGCAGTATACTCTGTACGTATTGGTACTGTATTGCGACGTATTATATAGTATCTATTTTCTATGAAACGAATGCTTGTATATATGTATGGGACTGACAAAGGGTTGCTTATGTAACCCCAGAAGAAATATGAAACACATAGACGGAAAATATTATATGAATACGAATACATTAGTGAATGTTGTCTTTGTGTTTATAAGTAAGGTTGCGGTTCGAGCTATATATTAGATCCATCGCTGGAGGCCAGAAAGGCTGGTGTTCCTCTCGGAAAGTTCTTTTGCGCATGCAGAGATAAAGGCCGTGTAGGAAGGTATAGAGTAAGGGTGACAAACTAACACACAGTCTACCAATAACGTCCTCCACATCGAAATTCGTTCACGGCTGCCAGTTTCAACGGAGACTAGCATATGCGCGGGACAGGATTATAGTGCCCAAGTGTATGCGCAAGTAAAGATGAACTCTCTATTCTCTATTTAGTATAGGGATATAGTCCGATTCGACGGTTATCCGACACGATCGGAGTGAGATCAGGGGTAGGACTTATGGCTTTACGTGCTTTCCGAGGCACAGGGGAAACACTGCCAACTTCCTGACTCCGAGCTGTTGCTGAGAATTTCTTGGACCTCATGATCAGCAACCGCGTTAACGACCACTAGAACAACAAGGCAGTAAATGGATGCTGTGACCCATAGATATCTACATCTATCCTCGGTACGAAACACAGCAGCATTAAGCTGCTATTTTACACTGTTATTCTGTGAGAGTGTGTTCCTTCCCCGGTCGAGCCGACCCATTTGTGCTACAACCATAATATAGCTGCCGCATGGCCCTACTACGTAAAGGTATGATGAAAATCTTTCGCTTTGCTAGGAAGAAAAGGGGGAGTTTCTTCTTTCAAGGAAAGGCGACCAGTGGGCGGCTGGCATAAGTGGAAATATGAATGTGTACTAGAGCGTTCCAATGCTACTGAGATGCGGCAAAGATGCAACACCATGGGGTTTTAGTCAGTGCAAGCTCGACATATATCGCCCGCTACGCTAAGAGGAGTTAGATATTTCCCCGTGATAAACATGGGCTTGAAAGAAATTTAGTCATAACCCTTATCGGTCAGGAGAACTCGATTAAAACTAAACAACACTAAAATGAATTATTAATCACTATTAAGTAATCCTTAAAATACTATAAGATGTTTAATCTTGCAATGAATGATATTTTCTTATCCCATCTTCACTTACCAGAAAAAAATATGTTGTTTATTCATTTAAAAATTAATGCTTAAGTAATCTAGATGCTACTCTATTAAAAGTCGTTGTATAGGTATTTGTTTTCAGTTCGTTCGTTTTTTCCTAGAGTTGTTAATTCGTTAAATGACTTCATTTTAATTAAGAACGGTTTGTTTTGCGATACGTACTAATCTCCAGACAAGCTATTCACAAAACGTAATTAATGAAATAAACAATAGTTTGTTTGTGCGTTCTTTGTTAACGTAAATGTTTTGTTTTGCATAATCCGATGGTCTTAGGCTACGAAATTGTTACGAAATCACCCTGCAAACGCCGCAATGCTGTTGTTATTGTGTTAAGCTATTTAAGTATTATACATTCAAGCGTAATGCACATTTCGTTATTGTAAATAGTCTGATTCACACATTTTTATTTCATAGCGCTCTGCTAGCAAAAATTTATTTTTACCACCCGGTTTCTGTCAATACACGTCATTGCAGTCTGTAAGTTTTAGTCAACTTTTCGAAATCAATAAATTCGCAAAATATTAATAGACAAGGAAGTATGGGCGCATGAAATATAAAAAAAATTTAAATTTAACTCAATTTTTCATTAAATAAATATATTACTTACAAAAAAAATACGAGTATGTAAATTGAATGTGGTGAAAAAAAGGTTATCTACATAATATTACTTCCAAGGAGAAAAATTTAATTTTTATACATCTTTATACATGATTTAAAAATCAAATACTTTTAATCCGACTTCAAAAAAGGAGGAGGTTCACAATTCGAATGTATGTTTTTATTTTGTATGAATCTTTGCCAATTGAGACCCGATTTTGAATTTTTTTTATTAAATGGGTACTTCATGGGTGGCCCTATAAATTGGAGAAAAAATTCCACCCTTAAGGGTGGCAAAAAATATTTTTATTAGTTCTTTGAAGCCAGCTTTTACTTTTTGTTAATAGGTTTAATTATTTATAAATAAAACAACTTACAAAAAAATTGCTAGTAGTAGTTTAGAGTAGTAGTTTGTTCGCTTGATTACGGTCCTACTCTCTCCCTCAATGAAATCCACAATCATTTTTCGTAATGGATCCTACAATCCACTATCAAACTATAGCTTGATCAACTATAGATGCAATAAAAAATGTGTACAGGCTAGCAGGGCTGCAGATTGCGATGACCTTAGCAGAATTATGGTTGTCACTACGTTAGAGCAACTTATTTTGTCAATTGGCCATTACAATAATTTTTTCCTCGACTCTGTTTAGTTTGACCCCTACCTAAAGTTCCCAATTCCATCCTAACTATTCATGTCCATCCAATCTCGATTCAGCCATTTATGTACACTGTACTGAAGCCTAAAACCTAAATCCAAAGCCCAAGGTTTTGCTTCGGCCTCAGCACAACTACGATTTTCTATATTATATGATATTTAAGCAAAGTTAAATATCGTATAATATAGAAAATCTTGAGCTTATAATGTTTAGTGCGGAAACTGACTATGTTGTCAAAAATTTAGTATTACTTATAAACAAAACTCTGAATTCGTGAGAGAAAATTACAGATAAGTTCATAGCCAACTTACGACCCCTTTAACATTGCGTTCCCCTAAAATCGTGCAGATGCCCGTATTACTTAGTATTGATTATGAAGATCTGTGCTATCTAGATCTATCCCCAAAATTTCGTAACAAGTCTTCTGAATAAATGTATTAGATTTCCTCGGCCTTCTATGACCATATTTTCCAATATCATTACAAGTAAAATGGTTTACTTTGATGAACAAAGGCGCCAAAGTTCGTCTAAGTTTGTCAAAGTTATACCTCGTTATTATGTATATTTAGGCCCAGTGAAGCGGGTGGATTACAGTACGTGCATATATTTCAATATGTGTTCCTCTATCAAACAAATTCGACTAATAAAATTCAAAAGAACCCTTAGAGTAATAGTCGCTGAAAGACTTACGACTGACTACTTGATAAATATATACTCTTAACAAAGCTTTTACAGTTTAATTCATACAGAGCATAAGAGATATTCACTTGTTTTTACCTTCTTATGTCTGATATAACACATTTGAAATTAAAATTAAGATATGCTTGGCTGGACATGAAAATTAATAGTTTGTGTCCACACAAAATCCACAGTCAGATACGCTGACAACTGAGCAACAAGCTTGCTTTACTTTATGGTAAATTTCAAATGTACACGCTTTTAAAAGTTAGCGAACACCCTTAAGAAGTAATTCTTGTTTCCTGCTCACGTCTCGAGAGATTTCCGAGCCACTTAAAGTTACCTCATCCGAAACAATTTTCTTCAAACATCCCCACCACTCCAAGCAACGGGTTAAATTATATTAAAGACATAATTTTCAAATCCTGGAATTATCTTGTTACACTTCCTTAGTATGTTTTCACATCCATACTTTTATGAAGAATATTATATAAAGATATATTTGGTTACTACAGTACGGCAGTACGTAACACTCGGTAATTTCTATTTTCCCAAATTGAATGAGGAACAAGGAAGGTGCTATTAATAACAATCTAGGCTAAGAACTCATGGAGCGATATTTACCCGCTCCCGCAACAGTAAAAGAACTGCTATTTTATTTCAAAACTCACAAAACTGCAGTTTTGTGTGGTGTTGTGTCCGCCGTGGAGACGGCAACGCCGGCAAACTTCTCGAGCGATGATTGCAAATCGGGCAGGCGCAAGGCAAATTATTTGCAATTTGTTCATTTCCCGAGGCCCCAGGCCGCGATTAGCCGCCGCAACGAGTGTTTCGGTGGTTATCTGTGTAAGACCGGACGGTAGCAGATAATCCTAGTGAGCCGAATCGGTCGGCACCTCTCCCTGCCAGCAGTCATGTCGGCGATGCTGAGAGGAGGATTCGGCGTGGAGGGAAGTAGCCGCCATCTCTAAATCAGTAATGGTCCAGAAGGAGGCTACTGATCTGAATCAAGAGAACAGATACCGCTTGGAGACGATGTCGCCAGGGCTTTATTTGCGATGGGTTGATTTCTGGAGTCGCCGCAGTAGTTGCCCGCCGGAGCCGCAGTCGCAAGCAACCGCATGCACCGCGGGCATAAATCGCATCGTGAAATTTACTATAGTTTTACATACATTAATTTCTTAAACTCTACGCATGTCTCGGTCCCGCTAACACCGTGGGCGCGGGTAAATATGGGTTCATTTGCTCTTAGCCTTATAAATCCCTTTTGTTCGGTTTTTCTTATGTACTCATATGTTTAATTCAATGCTATTCATGCTTATTGGAAAGTGATATCGAATAAAGTATAACAATATTTTTATTGTTACGTTAGAAAATATTTTTATTGAAATCAAAAAATATAATGTTACTAATTATATTGTATTTTAAACTTTTCAACTTTATTATATTAGGTCTTTACCTATGAAATTGTCGTTTTTTATGAAACAAGTTAACGTAATTTTTTTCTATATTTTTTATTTCTATTAATCAAAGTAATCACCCATGCAATAGATGCATCTTTGCCAACGCAGTGGCTGTTTATTGATGCCCTTCTTGAAAAAACCAGCTGGACGGGAGGCAACAAATTCTTCAAAGGCATTTTGTACTGCCTCTCGGGTATTGAATTTTTTTCCCGCCATAAATTCTGCCTACGGACTTGTACTTTTTCCAAATTCTGGAAAAAAGTAGTATGTAAACGCGTACTCTGTTGTGCAGTATGAGGTCGAGCGTTGGCGTGCAGGAGCAGCGGGGACGAGCGATTGACCAAAGCTGAGACGTGCGAGCTACACAATCATTGTGTTCATTTCTTCACAGTACACATTTGCAGTAATGCTCATCCCGTTTGGTAAGAAGCTGTGATGAATCACACCGGCGCTAGACCACCAAACAGTGACCATCACTTTTCTAGGGGTAAGTTTTCGTTTAGGGCATTGTTTAGGTGCTGAACCAGGATACAACCAACTTGCTGAGCGCTTGAGATTGTCAAACAGTTTCGATTTTACGTCGCAGGTAACAATGCGGTTCAAAATTCCTTCGTTTGTGTGCCTGTTGATCAGTGCAAAGCACGTCTCGATGCGAACTTCGCGCTGGCGATCATTGAGTTCTTGGGGCACCCATTTGTCAAGCTTTTTTACCTTGCAAATTTGACGCAAATGGACCAATATTGTTTAAATGCTAAGGTCGAAAGCTGCAGCTAATTCAGCCGTATATAGAGTATCATCAGCTTCCACAATCGCCTTTAATTCGTCATTGTCGACCAAAGTTTTCGGACGACCACGGGGTTCATTTTTCAGGTCTAAAATTTCCAGAACGGAAGCGGGCAAACCAAGAACAGGTGGTGCTTTCGTTTGTAGTATTTGCTTCGTAAACGTCGTTAATGTTGCGTGCCACTTATGCCGCGTTGCTGCCACGACGGTACTCATATTCCATAATTACTAGAATTTTTAACGTATTAATGATAACTAAAAAGATTGAAATGTGATGAAAACATAACGCTAATCAATAAACAAATTACTAATCTCGAAAAAAAATCCATGTTTTTAAAATAAAATTAATTTAATATTAAAGTTCTTAGCCAAACAAAAATTATATTGATTTGAAATGGCCACTGCAGAACGGCAATTTCATAGGTAAAAACCTCAGATATGATAAGGAAGTATATTAACAAAAAATAAATCCATATAATATTTAGGTGCGTATTAACTTAACCTTTAATTTCAAATATCCACTCCTTATCTAAGTAACCGAAATCACGACTATAGATAACTTTAACCGGTTGCATCATAAAAAGTTAAATTTAAAAATTTTACTCCGTTATTTTCTGAACTATCGTCAGATGCAAATTTCTTTTATTTGAGTAGCAATTTTTAGTTCCAATTTTAGTAACATAAAGTCTTTGTTCTTTCTTTTTATTCGATTTCAAAAACGGAGGAGACTAAATTCGAATGTATTTACTTTGTTGTGTACTTCAGAGGTGGTTCCTTATAAATTTAGAGAAAATATACTCCTCCCACCCATAATGGTGAATAATAAAGGATGAAATTTTTAATGTACCTAATTGTTTCCCAATTGTTATTTTGAGCTTTTCATATACCTTAGTCACTCCACAGGGTCAAAAATTTAATTTTAATTTCCTCATAATAGCTTCTGAATTCGATGCTAAGACATAGTGTACAGAATAAATAAAACTCTTTACTTTTTTTTTTGACTTTAGAAGCTATTATGTGAAAATTATTTGTTAAATTGCCTATTGTTGTTTCTTATTCTTAAATTGTTATTAATTCATACAATTTGTGTTGGCAGTTTTTTTTATAAAGTTAGAGTAACAAACGAGCTAACAGTTTACATTAGTCGCCAGCAAACATCTTCAAATATGAACCAGAGACTGATTGAAAGTCTTACAGTCTATAATTATACTGGCTCACACACTTTATAAACCAGAGCACTAAAATGGATGTTCTGATTATTTACAGCAGAAATAAGTTATTAAGACGAAAATTGTGAGGCTTTGTAAAATAATACATCCTTAAGATTAATAAATTAACAGTATGTAATATAATGCAACGTTGTTATAGTGTTTATGTATGTGCTACATATGTAACCTAATATTCGATTGCTTGGAAATACAGCGTGTATTGTTCTCAGAAAGCTTTCTTGTAACACAGCCATAACGAGATTAAATTTACTGTGTGCATTGTTAAGTAATCACATTGTGGTTCTGATTAGTAATTAACTTAATAATAAAATCTTAATAACATGAGTTCTTATATTTACGCGAACACTACAATCTGAATGAAACTAGGTTTTTCATGGATTTTATGGCTTTTAGTTACTTAATATGTTTTTATACAGCCAACGTTTTGATTACTTTGCAGCACCCATGGTCACGGGAGAAACTAAGGTTTATCAACTTCATAGATAAACAATGCCTATATTAAGCTTAAAATTATTAATTTTAAAGCGATCCACGCAGAAGAAGATTATAGTATCTTGAAATTTTGCAGTATGCTTGGATTGGGATTTCATTTAATTAATTCATCCTTAATAAGAATCGGTGTACTTTTGAGAGGATATGTGGTTAATCAAATTTGATCTAGGTAATGGCTAGGTAGTTGAACATGTTCACAGACTGCAGACATCTCGGAGCGGCAATTCTTCACATCAGGTATATGTTCTTTTAAGTGGGTTAGTCCAATGTAAGAGACTCCACATTCAGTATCCAGCTTTTAACTCTTGCATCTTGTAAGGGTAGTGTAATAACACTTGATGGATGGTAAAAATGTGCTCCAGTACGTCAAGTAAGTTTTGCACGACAAGCTTCGGGTCCCGCATGTCACTATAACTGAGTGAAACCGGCCACAATCGCGCGTGTTACTGCTGTATTACCATGTGTTAGATGTGTCACAGACAAGAGTGGTTACATCTTGAAGCTAGCTTCCATTAAACATTTTTTTATAGAATAAGAGTGACAAACGAGCACACAATCCACCTGATGGTAAGTGGATGTTGTGGCCAATAGAAATCTACATTTATTCTCAATTAAGAATCAAAATCCAGATGCGTTGTCATCTCTGAGGACTAAAATGGAATGCCTCGTTTCCAGTAGAAAAGGATCTCTGGTTCATCTCAGGAGACATTGGCAGTATGAACGTCAACAAATGATATATTTGTCAAAGTGACAATTATGTGTTTGACATTGGCAATATGAACGTAAACAATGTAAGTTTTATTCTATTTAATTTATCAAATTTCTATTTAAATTACAAAGTTTATATAAAATAATTTTAGCTTTCTGCACTCCTCCATATAAACTTTAACTATTCCAAATTTCATAAATATAAAAAATTATTAATTTATATCACATCAGATCCAAAATAATGAGGAATATGAGGCAATCAATGGGAGAGGCCTTTGTTCAGCTGTGGACTTTTATAGGCTGTAATGGATGGAATTAACATAATTTAGTTTTAAATTTAATGCTTCTATCTTGCATTTAATTTTCAACAAACTGTCTTGAGATGGCGATAATATTGGATTAATCTTTTTTGGGAAATATTATCATTCATCAAACATCTACATTTATACTCGATTAAGAATCAAAATGCAGATGCGTTATCACCCCTGAGGACTAAGATGGAATGCCTGGTTTCCAGTAAAAAGGGTCTCCGGTTCTCTACACTCACCACACGAAACACAGCAGCATTAAGCTGCTATTTTACGCTGGTATTCTGTGAGAGCGTGGTCCTAATTCAGTCGAGCCAACCCATTCGTACTACAACCATAATAGAGCTGCACCATCACTCCGCCACGTACAAACTTAAGGTAACGTATAAGAAAATGTTTTCACGTAAATTTAGATTTGTGTGCTTGTGAGTTAGTCGTGTCAACACTTTATACTAATAACTATATAATGCTAAGTAATACTAAATTCAGATATTATATAATAATATAAATTCAGATATTATATAATTGTCACAGCCTACATTTCAATTCACTATTATCAATGTAAGGTATACATCCAAAGGGAAGCAACTGCTTGAACCGCAAACCGAGGAACGTGTCATTTCATTAGTTAGTAATAAATCAGTACAGTTTTTTACTTTGTGTAACTATTTACTTGGTCAAAGAACTTGAGGCCTTTGGAGTAAAATAAATTTTTATTGAGTCCACCCTAGAGGTACAGCCTATTTAATAAAAAAGAGAATAATATTAAATGTATAAAAAACATACGCATCGAATATAGAACCTCATCTTGTTTTGAAGTCGGTTTAAAAAAAGAGAAGGTATTTTTTTATTCTCCGGTGTTTATTCTTTAAATATAATATTGGACTACCAATATCACTGCAAAATATCTTAATACAGAAAAGGGCAGCAAAATACATAATCCGACTAAGATATTTATGTACATTGTACATAAAGATTATGTTTCAATATATTGTGGATACTTGAAACCATAATAATTTTAGGATATACTGTACATATGTAGTATAACGGAAGAATAACGTGTGAGGTGGAATGCATGACTTAGAAAATTAGTCTATAATTACCACCATTTGTAGGCAGGTTAGTCGGTGCAGAGCCGATATTCTCAAACCAGTGATGCTATTCGCCGTCACCTCTAAAGTCTTTATAATTTGATACTAAACAAAAACCCTGGAAAAGCAAACAGAATTATAAGGAAAAGTTATGGCTATGATATTAACTGATATTACATTACAAGTTTTGAAAGCTCATCGAGAAAATATTTAGAATAATAATCTTAATGTAAACTGCCGGAAAGTTTCCACCGTACTAAAGCCTGCTATCATGTTAGATAATTGCTAATTAAAGCTGTAAGCATACGCGTGTAGGAAACGAGAGTCTTACGAAGTAAAAGCTTTTAACGACTGCAGAAAGTTGATCACTTTTCTGTCGTAACAATACTAACAAAGCTTTAAGTGATTTTCTAGAATTTATTTTATTTGTGTCGAACTAGCGCAGCCTTAAAGGTAAATTTAAAAATACATATAAAATGGATTTTGTTATTCTTATTCAAGGGTACCTATTTTTTTTTTGCACCAGTTTTTAAATAAAACAAAAACATTTAGTTTTTCTCCATACAAATTTGAACACCCACTGGCTTTCCCATAAGGGGTTGTTTTGAAAAATCGCAAAACCCGTATAAATACATTTTATTTAAAGAGTACTTTTACCACAGAATAAATAGTAGTACAAGAACCTTTACTAAGTTTCGAGTCAATCGCCTCCATCCAAAATCCTTTCTTAAATGCCTACGTCATAAAAGGCGCCACTGTCCAAATATCAGATGTCTACATTTAGCGGTTTGGGCTGTGCGTTGATAGATGAGTCAGTCAGTTAGGACATCTTCTTTTATACGTAAAGCGACATTAAATTACATTATCAAAATAACGAAAACACATTTTTTTACGGCAAACTGATTAATTTCATCTTAAATAATATACGTTTTTCAAAACTTAACACAAAAAAAGCTTAAAGTATGAATTGGTATTCAAGAATTACCACTCACAAAAAGAATTCCTTATATTCAAATTTCAGATCAACAGTTGAACAATTTAATATTTTCAATAAACGTAATACTACACAGTCTTATTAATCATACAAGGGTCATAGTGTAATGAACATTTATTAAAGAAATATAGAGAAAATTAAACTAAAGCAAAATTACGTGTAAACAAATGTTAAGTGTGTTAAATGTTTTAAAGGACCTTATGAAGCCGTAGCGAATATAGCCGTTACGGGTCCATTACACAATCATAGCAGCTTCTTTTGGCACAATTTGCCATTACGATGAAGTTTCCGACTATCACAAAGGACCAAATTTTCATGACAAGTGGCAATCCAATTCGCATGATATAATTTTATGTGTGATCAAAATATATTGATTCCCTTTTTTTGTAAGATAATATTACGCTCGGAATAAATGTTAGCAAGACGGAGTTTTAATAAATGTGATACTTCTTTGCCCTCGTGTTACACATTCCGTATTGTCTACCTGCGAATGTTTTTTACATTTTATTTATATGCCTACGCTTTATTTAAAATTAGAAGATTGCAAATTACGTTACGCCTCCCTATCTCCTGTTATACAGCATTTACTCTTTGAAAATGTTGCTGTGTTAGAAGATTAATGTTTGCAAATAAATATGTAACGTTGAGTATGTGCCTAGATATCGACTTATGCTTCACTTCTTTCTTGGCTTTAAATTTGATGTATTTTCCTTAAAGATCTTGGTAATATCAAGGTCATAAATAGAAAGAAAACAACTTATTGTACATAGTTTAATAATATTTAACGTTTTTTTTTATGGTATAAGGGTGACAAACGAGCACACAGTCCACCTGATGGTAAGTGGATGCTGTAGCATACAGACATCTTCATTTATTCTCGATTAAGAATCAAAATGCAGATGTGTTGTCAACCCTGAGGACTAAGATGGAGTGCCTCGTTTCCAGTAAAAAGGGTCTCCGTTTATCTACACTCACCATACGAAACACGACATTAAGCTGCTATTTTATGCTGGTATTCTGTGAGAGCGTGGTCCTACCCCAGTTGGACCAACCCATTCGTGCTACAATCATAATATGGCTGCAGCGTGGCTCTACCACGTCTAGTAAAATGAGATAGCTAAAACAAACTTAGTTACATTTAAAGAGAACAAGGAATTGTCATTAAGTGATTTCTCTCTATCAGTTATTGTACTACAAGTATACTTAAAGGTGCTGTAAAGGTACTCATACCTGCAGTATAGATCGTTATATACCTTAATAACCAAGTAGTATAACTAAATATAAATAAAATCCACAGAAATAAATAAACTAAACAATTTTAAGAGTTGTGGGGCTTTTATTTATGCTGGAAATTATCTCTACTATATGATGAAGTTTTCAAAAGAGATAAAGTAAAATTCGTTGTAGGCTTTTAAATATTATTTTAATGTAATTGAATTGGCCTTTTCAGAGAAATCCATGATCCGTTTCTAAAATTATTTTGCTAACAATATCATCTCTAATCAAATTTGTGGTTTTAAAATATTTTTACATTATCATCTTTATATGTTTCACAGGTATTACAATTAGATTATACCGCCATTGTTTTTTTATAAAATTTAACTTAGAAGTTAGTTCTTTCTTAATGGCGTGTGATTAAACGAACATGATGACCCATCCCACAAATAATTACAAATAGGAAACATAAAATAACAATAAATTAAAGTCAATTCTACATTTTGACGCCCACTGGTAATTTATTGTTAGTTTTTAACAATTTGATGTTATTTTTTTACGTTTTATACGAACCATTTTTTTCCATTTCATAGAAATTTAAAAAAAAAGGATAAAGAAGAATACAGATAATTTTAAAGGTTGACAATTGACGATGTCGCGTGACATTGATACAAAAAATGTAAACCTCTTCCTTTCAGGAACATGGAAAGTCCCAACGAAACCCAACTTGATATGGAAAGTCGAAAAACAATTTCGCACCTGTCATTTTCATGGGGAAAGTACAGCAGCGTAATAGGCCTACTCCCATTTCTAAGAGAAGTCTGCAGTGACCCAATAAGAAAGAACGGTAAATATAAGGGTTCCTTATATGACTGCGAAAGTTTTTTTCTTTTTTAAAAATTATAAAATTTAATTAACAAGAAAAATTTTACTGAGTGGTGTGACTTCTGTCGAGGAGTCCGTCTGAATAAGTGCTACTCTCACTCACTCTTATTTCTGACGCAGTGGAACATTGAAGCCAGTGTTTTTTTCCAATCTGAGAGATATAGAGAAACTGTTAAAGTTAAAAACAGTTAAAGTTACAGCCTTGTCCCACTGCTGAGCACAGGCCTCCTCTCATTTCTGAGGGGGTTTTAGGGCAAGGAAAAGTCCGCCGCCCCATTGCGTGTTGACGAACTTCACATGTCTCAGAAATATTTTTTTTTTCTTATTACTCAGACATGCAGGTTTCTTCACGATATTTTCCGTCACTGCCGAGCACGTGGTAAATCAGCACTTAAAGTTGCAATTAACAATTTCATTGGTGCCCGAGGGAATCGAACCCAGGTTGCTCGCGTACTGTGAAATTTACAGCGAGCGCTTAGCCCTCAGAGGTGACAACGAATCTGCAGCCTTCTTTATTCAAGTGACCACGTCAATGATCTAGAGTTTACTTATCGTCCGATGGACTGCGAGTTATTTTGATGTTATAATAAAAATATGGTTACAATAAACCTCTACAAATTCATTTACCATATTTTTTTTCTACAAAACTTTTTCATTACAGCGATTCGGTGACAATCCAATTCCATACACGCATGTAAACGGGTCAAAGCGCCTGCCGCTTTAATAACAGCAACGCACTATATATCGGTAAATATCCAAGCTCTCGACCCGAACAAGGGACTAGGAAGGCGAAGTTAATAACAATTTATGGAGCCCTTTTGTTCCACGTCTCTTATCAATGGCGCATGTGCTATTCACACATGATTTATTGGATGGAGACGTCGGGTGAGAGACAAAAATAAATTCAATGTTATTTATTTTTAACTTAATAATAATTGATTGACTATTTTATTTCATTTAGATATTTGTGCATAAATGCAAAAATTTAATATTTTAATGCACAAATAATAACTTGCGTCGTCAGTTTTTTAAATTTTCAGGTTATGTAAATTGGAATAGTTATATAATTCCAATAGTTATTCATTTTTTCCTTGTCACAATGGTAGTGCTTTGTATAAACGTAACGTCAAACGGTCAAAGCTAAGCTTAATTTACTCTAAAAGCGTCGTTATCCTCGTTAGTTACTAAAAAGAAACTGTGTGTCGGTGACTTGTCTGCTGTCTGAAAAGTAACATTTCATAAAGAAAGCCATTAGGTAAGGACATAAAAGAAACAAGTATAAATCAGTGCCGTCGGCCATTACCGCGTGGTCCCGCATTATTGTGAGCGCCGCGTCGCGTTTATCCGACACGAATGTGACATAATAATAATAACCGCCATTTTATTGTACAAACATTGTCAGCGCTTACAGTCTTGTGATAACTGTCAGGTGAGGATACCTACAAGAGCCGTGATAGCTCAAGTACTGTGAAATTTACAGCGAGGCTAGGCGCTCGCTGTAAATTTCACAGTACGCGAGCAACCCGTGTTCGATCCCCTCCGGCACCAATGAAATTGTTAATTGCAATTTTAAGTGCTGATTTACCACGTACTCGGCGTTGAAAGAAAACATCGTGAGGAAACCTGCATGTGTGAAAAATAAAAAATAAACATTTTGAAGACATGTGAAGTTCGCCAATACGCATGGGGCAGCGTGGCGGACATTTCCTTGCCCTAAAAACCCACTCAGAAATTAAAGGAGGCCTGTGCACAGCAGTGGGACGTATATAAGCTGTAACTTTAACTTTAAGGATACCTACGTAAAAGCTTCAAATTAATCAACAGTTCACCAATTGTAAGTAGCCACTGCCCATGGGACACTTGCAACCATCTTCGAAGAAGGCTATGCGTTGTCACCTCTGTCAGTAATTATACTCGTACTAGCTCTTTATACCCTTACAAATCGGAGTACGACACACGGTGTACTGCTGCTTAGCGGCAGAACTAAGTGAAAGGTTGGTATTTCACGTGGTAGAGTCACGCAGCAGCTATGAATAAACACATGTGTTATGCTCTCACAGAATACTAGCGTCAAATTATAACATATAATTAGACCCTTTGCTGGAAACGATGCATACCATCTTAGTTCTCAGGAAGTGCCCTCCTTTTTAATTCTTAATAGAGGGTAGATGTAAGTGTTTATTTTTAAGTCACAGCAATCACTTTCCACCAAGTTATGTCAAAATGATGTTGTAATAACCTAGGTAGTATAACCACAGGAACTACTTTAAACCTACATTTTATACCTACATTATTTTAATATCGTTCATCATCATCATCATTATCAATACAGCCTACCAAAAGTCCACCTCTGAACTTGGGCCTCCCAATAGATTGCCTCATAGGGGTGGATATTTACCACAGTGTCTGCGCTTGGTAGGCCGGTTGCCATCAGGGTTGTTATCAGGAAGACGCTGCTGCCCATCTTCTGTTTCATTTCTCTCTTACTTACGACACCCACGGGATGTTTGAGGAAGTGGATATTCTTACGCCGCTGCTATACGGCGTCATATCATTCATGTATGAATTCAGTAGAACTACGAACTACTCGTACACGTCATACGAGTATCAAAGTTAGAAGAGCCGTTACTAATGAGGCTCTAATTCGTTATACATTCAACTTTTCACTACTACAGGTAGTGGGCTCTTGATCTCTTCTTTTGATTGACTTGGAACCATTGACCGCTTTTTAATGAGTTGCCCTATAAAAAGTTTCTTGAAAAACTTAGATAATTAGTGTTTCCTAAGCATTTCCAGTTTTATTCGGGGAAGTATTTTAAAATTAAGTACACTTTCAAAAAATTTACGTTACTAGCACTACGGTAAAGGTTCATGAGTGCTCGCGTGGGCTACCCTTGTAGCCCATTTAAAATTGAAATATAATGAAAGATAACGGTTTTATTTTAAAATAAAATACATTTTTTGTTATTAATGAAATTTATTAAGTAAACTGAAATAAAAAAATTATCTTCTCTTTCTTAAACTAAAAAATATTAACTAAACTTCAGACTTCTTAAAAAATCACATAATTTTCAATCAGATCAACAAAGATCAATCAACTTTTGGTTTAATTTTTAACTTAGTTTAAAAAAAACAGTTTTCGTTACACGAAGGACAAATTAAAATTTGGTGATCAGGACATATACGCCTGTAGCATTTTGAGCAAGTTTTCCTGGTGCTGCGATCGCGAATTCTGCTACAAAACGCACAGCGTGCAACCCCACCACGAATTAGTATATTTCCTAGTTGAGGAGTTTCTGAAATGTTCAACAATAGTTTAGCTTTTGTTTTAATGCTTCCTGGAACATTATCCTGATAAATTAGTTCTAAAATTAATGGTTTCACAAGCTCAAACCCCAAAGACTGAAGAAAAATGCGTCTGATGATGTTTTCGTTTGAATTATTCAACTGATGAATAACTAGGCCATTTATAGCGGCAATATTCAAAAAATTAAAAAATAATGTAAGAGGCCAACGCCTACTATTTCTAGATACGTCATATTGACGACACATCCTGTCCACAATATCCACCCCACACTTTGTGTGATTATAAAAAGTAATGATTTCATGCTTTTTTGCGTCGCCGGTAGTAGCATCTATTGCTTCATCGTGGTGCATTGTTGACAATAATTAGACTGTTTTGTTCCTTTTTGGCACAATAACTGACTAGTGTACATTCTTTCTGAAACCCAAACAAAGAACTATTTATTTGTCGGCCCTGACTAGTCTTAAAATTTGTGGGTATTTCTGGCTTGTTACTCTTGAGAGTGCCGACAACAGTAATTCTTTTTTCCAAAAGCTGCAATGCCACTGGATAACTGGTAAACCAGTTATCCATTGTAACATTACATCCCATGTTTATAAGCGGCTCTAGTAATCTTTTGGTGAATTCTGCAACTTTGTTGAATACACGAAATGGGCCTTCTGGTTGTTCACCACAATAAACTTCAAAGTTGTAAATACGGACATTTTCATAAATATTTTTATTCCAAATTTTGCCGGTTTGTTGGGTAGGTACATAATAAAACCACATCGACCTCTAAATGCGACGAGTTGCTCATCCAACGTCATGTGTTCACTTGAAGTATAATATTCTAAGCAATGGTTTCTCATACCCTCAATAAAAGCACCGTATGGCAGCAAGCTTATCAATTTCTTGTCTTTGAGGGCGATCGCGAATGTCATCAAATCGCAAAGATCGTAGTAGGAAACGAAATCTATTTATAGACATTGTCAGATAGACCAGTTCAAAGCCGGTCCCAATGGAGCTGTCCCAAAAGTCTCAAAGATTTTGACGTCCTGATCTACTGGCTCCGATTACTATAAGTAACTCAACAAACGCTCTCATTTCAGTAAGATTCGAAGGCTTCGCATCTCGTTCTCTTTGGTATTTAGTCTTTATAGTATTTATATATATATTTGTACAATTTACCAAGGATTCAAAAACATCAGGGTCAAAAAATAACTCGAAACATTGAAGGGGTGTGCTGGCATTACAAGCAGTACCTTTTGGTCCTAAAGGTCTTTTGTATAATATTGTGACAACGTACCCTTGTTGCAGGAAATGAACGTTTCCTCCAATCTGTTTCATTTCGTGACTTATAAGTGGCTAAATCTGCAAGCGGTACACTGTCATCCGAATCACTGTTGTTTTGTCCAGCAATCTCATCATTTTCATCATCTTCTTGCTCGGTGTCAGTGCCATGCGGAGATTGAATAATATTTTCTTCTTCTCTCAAATCCTCTTCCTGTTCACTTACAATCAAATCATCCTGATCTGACTCCTTTTCTAGCCATCTCAACATATTTTCTTCCATTCTGCGGTCCATATTTCCGTTCTGTTTATCAAATATCAACAAAAAGTAAATTTATAAATATAATATATAATACCAAAATTTTGAAGAAAAGATAAATATTTATGTGAATTTAAAAAAAAATCACACCTTAAAAGTTCCGCCAGTGCACGCGTGGGCTACATACGTAGCCCAATAACTTTAAATCATTATTACTCGCACGTGCGCCAGCGTCGAGCGCTCACGCCACACTAAACGCGTCGAGCAACAACCAATCGGTGCTTAGCTAGAGGCTCAAAGTTAAATCACACGATTTCGTGAAGCTATGAACAAAAACAATACCCTGGGCTACATATGTAGCCCGCGCGTGTACTCGCGTGCTAGTGGTGGCCTAGTGGTTGAAAGTCGACTGTAATTCATAATATTTTAGGTTTGTATAATAAGCAAGCTGTATTTCTCTTTTACCGCACATTAATATATATAATATATCATAAACAATAAAACACATATATATATCTAATACCCATATAAATAAAAAAAAATCAAATAATATAGAAATTATGTTTCACTCGGGTCAGTCCGGCGATAGCCCGCTTCAACGGTTTTCGATGTGCCGCCTTAAGCTTATTCAGTCAATCTGTCCAAAATTAATTGTTGATAACATTTTGAAATTCTTTGGCTACATATACTATATGCGACTGTTCGACCACAGACTATTAAGTGTTTAACATTGGCAGTATGAACGTAAATAATGCATGTTTCATTTTATTTTATTTAATGTATTTGTAACACATAATTATAGTAAATTTTAGCTTGCTGAACTCCTTTTTCCATATAAACTTTAAGCATGCCAAATCTCATGGCGGCTGTACACGCTCGTCTCGTCGCCTCGCGTGGCTCTCGTCGCGTAGAGGTTCGACACGAGAGCACACCATGTACACACTCGTTGTATCACTTGAACTCCGGATGCCCACTGCGATGGACGTAGAAGAAACTGTTGCTATGTTTTGCCTTTGCTATTTTTTATTATAATTTTTTACATATTTCCAATAAAAAGAAAATTAATAAGCCATGGTGGATGGTTTCTATTCACTGTAATAGAACTATGTAAGTTCGTATATTGTATTTAACAATATTGAACCATTTTTTTTTGATAATTTTTATAATTATCAGAAAACAAACGAGTGTGTACAGGCGCGCTCTCGTTTTCATCGCGAGACTCACGAGACCCTTTGACTCGAGCGCAAAAAACCGACACGCTCCCGAGAGAGAACGAGGGCCACGAGACGCGACGCGACGCGACGAGGGCACCATGTACACACTCGTACTCGGCCTGTCTCGTGGTGTCTCGACGAGCGTGTACAGCCGCCATCAAACTCCTCCGTTCCCATCGACACCCAGTTAGGCCTCTGTCACTCTTGTTACCTGCGTGAAGTAAATGCCTACAATCGCGCGTAACCTCAGGTTGCATACGCAGTCAGGGCTAGCGCGTTTTAGGCGAGCGACGTACTAGTGAATTTCAAAGTTTTTTACCACTAATAATTAACTAAAATTATTAACGAATATTAATTTTATCACTCCGTGTAAATGTTTTTCCTCCCAGTATTTACTTAAAATTATACGTTAGATTTAGAGCTTTTTCCACTCTTAAATTTAATAACCGTTAGTTTGGAGACGGTAGAAAAATATAAGACATTATGTTAAAGTAAAACAGTTGTTAATTAAATAAATAATCAAAAGGTCCCTTGGTAACTACAAAATATCGTCTGTGACATAGGAAGGGGAAAAGATGCAAGGCTATACGGACACTCGCGCGCAGCGATAAGGTTTAATTTAGCTTGCGTGCGTGATTTATCTAATTAATAATAATTATGTAGGCTATTAAAACGTCGGCAAGTAGTGAATATCAAAGGAGTGCAACTTCTGTACGTAGTACTATTATTTATTCTGTGACCTAGTTCTTTTCTGATTAAAAAGGAAGGATAATTCAATCCGCCTGCTAAGAGTCAAGGCCCAGGCTCTTTTCTAAATAAAATATACTTACTAAAACGATTTATGTATACCCATATTTTTTTTATTAAACTGAAGTGACAAACGAACTTTCAAACCATCCAGTGGCAAGCAGCCACTGTAGTCCATGTACACCCGCAGCCAATCTCAAACAAAGTATGCTACAGATGCGCTCTCACTTCCGAAAACGAAGATGGAATTCCTCACAGCCTGTAATTTTACTCAGATTTTTCACTACCCTCTCACCTATAGACCCAGACGGACTCCTAAGCAGAAAAGGAGTTCTACCACTTAGTAGTTTACTAGATTGTAGTAACGTTGAGAATGATTTTCAGATAACAACTTATTTATCTAATAATAATGGCTTTAAATATTTTAGTACATACATCTTTAATTTCTCGTTTATCTGCATGAGAAAAGCCATTAAGCTACTTTGGCTTTCTAGAATATCGGACGAAGACAAAAGGGGCAGAACTGGGATAAGTGCTTGTGTATATTCGTACCTCGTAACCTGTAGCTTATGTATCAAATACATATAAACATTAAATCCTGTAAAATATTACAATGCCAAACAACATAATCCAAATTCTTAAAATATGACAAACATTTCCCCGTATATTACGGTTTTTGTAATGATATCCCTTTTCATAGTAAAGGATGATTTGTGCCTATAACTTGAAACTAATATTATTATGTATGATAAGAGATATTGTATCGCGTTCAATTTGTCAACTTCATGTTATATATATAATATCCTTGTTTTGTTTGATGAATCAGTACAACACCTACGACAAACCACACACGATGACGACATGACATTCGAAAGTGAATCATACCACCTATGTACGACACGTAAAATACCTCCGAGATTAATAACTAAAATATCTTCATACAAGCGTTAACGCTAATAGAAAATTATAAAAATGAATGAGAATGACATATTTTAACGTTAAGTCGCTTGACGTGTATGTTACGTGATAGTGCCTTGCTGCGGCTATATCTTGTTTGCAGTACGAATGGGTCGGCTTGACTTGGGAAGGACCACTCTCTCACAGAACTAAACATGTAAAATTGTAAAATAACAGCTTAATGCTGCTGTCTTATGGTAAGTGTACAGAAATGGAGAACATTTCTATTGGTAACGTGGCATTCTATCTTAGATCTCAGGGGTGACAGAGAACGAACCTACATTTTGTCTTAATGGAGGATAGATGTATGTGTCTATAAGTTACAGTATACACTTACCATCAGATGGACTGTGTGCTCGTATGTCAACCTTATTCTAGAAAATAAATATAAAAATAACAATAACATAAAAACAACATCCGCAATATTTTTTTATAGAAGAGGGGGCAAACGAGTATACGGCTCACCTAATGGTAAGTGTCGAAGGCTGCCCATGAATAACTGCAACATAAGGGGATTTGCGAGTGCGTTGCCGGCCTTTTATAAACTCGCTTCTTGAAGGTTCTTTAATCGAATCGGTCCGGAAAAATTGCCGGTGGTAGGAGATTCCACAAAAAAATCGACAACACGACAACAAGGGAGGAATCCCCAAGTAAATCGCGCAGTAGTGGACCGCCAAGCATTCAGATAGTGTAGAATGTAAATGGTACCGTGAATATAGTCTTTGGCGCTAAATTAATCGGGATAATTTTTCTGAGCACTCATCGTAGTAAATGCGATACAAAATGAAAGAACTTGGTGCGGTTCGATGGTCTTGTTCTTCAAGAATGGTGACAACGCTCTGTTGAAGAACGACCGACTGATTTTTCTTCTGAGAACGAAATTGTACAACCAGTGCGTTTGCCAGTGATGACTTATGGATATGAGACGTGGTCCTTCACTCGTGACCGTATGAGGACGCTCAAGGTCGCTCACCGAGCTATGGAGAGGACTATGCTCGGGGTTTCTATGCGTGATAAACTTAGAAATGAGGATATCCGCAGTAGAACCAGAGTGACCGACATAGCCCAACGGATTAGTAAGCTGAAGTGGCAATGGGCCGGCCATATAGCTCGAAGAACCGACAACCGATGGGGAAAAAAGGTTCTCGAGTGGTAGTCTCGTACCGGTAGGCGAAGTGTAGGGCGACCCCCCACTAGATGGAGTGACGAACTGGTAAGACATGCAGGAAGTCGATGGATGCAGGTGGCTCAGAACCGTGCTTTGTGGCATTCCTTGGGGAGGCCTATGTTCAGCAGTGGACTTGTGAAGGGCTGTAATGATGATATAAATAGCCTGGTTATTCCTCAAATGCGTTAAAACTGCAAACATTAGAATTTCCATGTGCCATTGAACATAAGATTGTCCTCAGCAACGGTTAGGACATCAGTTAATGACGTGGAAATTTCTGCCGAACTAGCACGCTCAATTTATTTAAAACCAAAGCAAAGACTTAACCCCAGAAAATTGACAAAAAAATTGCGTTAGTTACTATGTATTTTATTAATTATGGTATGAAAAAAAGCTAGTCATTAAATAATTAAATCGTCCAGAAGTTATTTCAGACACTTTGAATAGAAACTTATCTAGCAAGTATGCATTAAAGTCTGTGAAGATTTCTCGACGCGGTATTCATGGAGGAGGTCTATATGGAATTGAATAAATAAGCTCGATAGTCATTTACTTAAAGCAGCAAGTATCGCCATGAACAGAATCTATTCTGATCTTAAGTATTTAAAAGCGAGCCCTCATTAACGTCTAAATGCGCAACGCAAAGAAAGAAATCTACTTCAAAGAGTAAATTTTATGTAAATTGACTGAATTAAGAATTTGAATAACCTATTTTAAGATTTAATATAGGTTATAGCGAAATAAAAGACCATAGTTATTGCAAACATCCCACTATGTGGACTGTGGACACTCTGTCCCCCTACTCTATAAAAAAACTTACAGTCCACCTGATGGTAAATGGCTACTGCAGCCTGCTTCAAACAAAGAAGCCTACAGATGCGTTGTCAACCCTGAGGTGTAAGATAGAATGCCCACAGTCTGTTATTTTACTTTCTCTCTATATATACCCTTAAGACCGCAATACAGCAGTGCAGGCACTGCTGTTTAGCGGCTAAAATAGGAAAGAGGATGGTACCTACCCAGTCGGAATCCTATTGAAATATTTTTTAATGTATTTTAGTCTTATTAAATAAAAGAAAACTATAGTTATTTTTTAATTTTGTGACTTAAAGAAAAAATACTGTTTTCGTTATAAATACTAAGGAAGCCATTTGAGTATTAATTAACAAATATCTAAACAAAGCTTACAATCACTTTAACTAAAGCTTTGAAATAATAAAACGTTTCCTTTTACATTTAATATTCACTGACTCGTTTTGAAAAACAATGGCTACTGTTACATATTCCAGCAAAGTTACATTTTACAGCACGGCATCCGCGCCCAGATACGTGACTAGGTTATTGCGAAGCCTATGCTTGTTTGATATTGAAGTAATCAGAGAATTTTTATGGAAAGCAATAACTGTCCACGTATGTTACGTAAACTGTGAAAAATCTAAAGTTTCGTGTTATGACATTATTTAAGTAATATTGTAATCCTTATTTCATAAAAAATATCGACAAAAGAGAAGCCATTCACTTCCTATAATCCCGCAAGTGTCGTAAGAGGCGACATTGAGAAAACTCAGAAACATCTAACGGTCTTCAGTAGATGTGGACATTCTTGTATTATTTAAGATGTAAAGCAACATATCAGCGAAGCATCATGAAGCAGCGTCAACGGTGCAAGACGCCGGTTCTGCTACAATCGCCAATCTGCCTACCAAGCGTGACAATAATAACAAGCCATACCCATTATTAAAAAATTAAAGGATAATAAGGAGGAAGAATCTCTTAATAAGTGTATATCCAAGTATAATAATATGCAGCTTTTAATATACAACACTGTCGAAGTCCTATGGAAAATATGCGTTCTAAAATCGATTCTACACAAATACAAATTTCGCGAAGACTTCTACTGACAAATACTACTTTAAATCAGAGAATGCCACAGACAGAAAAATTTGGAAAGATTATGCCGTCGCGTCTAAAGGATTCTTCAGTTAGAAGGACTCTTCTTAAAAGCTTAAACCCGGAACTATCAATAAACCAAGATTTTTAAATGAGACGTATTATGCATATATAACTGCCAATTTATGACAGTTAATATCAAAATTTTACTTAGTTTTATCAATACTTTTAGTCTATAACTAGTGTACATAACATTTAGAAAGTTATTGTTTTATCATATACTCGTATATGTTAATCTCGCCGCAATTTATACATTTTTTAATAACTAATAGCCCATTTTTTGTTACTTTTTAGATAGATGTTTACTTCAACTTTTTATTTAAAATGTTTTGTATAAATGTGCCGTTACGGTTTTTTTGTTAAACAATATTGAGTTATTTTTTAAGTGTGAAACTATTTGTTCTTTTTTTTTGTGAAACTATTTGTTGTTTTTTTTGTGTGTGACTATTTGTTGCTTTCACATGTCGTCTGAATATTTTATTCCTCAGGTATGCAGGTTTCCTCACGATGTTTTTCTTTACAGTCGAACTTTGTAAATCAGCATTTAAAATGGCAATAAGTCGTTTCATTGTTGTTGGCGAAGATCAAACTCGGACAGCTCCTTTACTGAGAAATTCATCGCGATCGCTTCCATGGCTATTATAAAATTTTGTTTGTAGGAAAATATTGATGGAATGATGGCTTAGAAACCTCAAAAAAGGTCATTGGTAAATTACTTTAACGTTCTAGCAGATATTGATTTGTAGCGTCTTAAAAGTTTGCATTACTTAAATATAATCACCAAGAGTCCTTTGTAGGGGCGGCGTAAGAGAATCTAATACCCCATATCAGCCCGTGGGTGTCGTTAGAGGCGACAGAGGGAAACTACAAAATAATAAAGAAACTGTGAATGCCATATCGCCTGCCAAGAGTGGCATTTATGGCAAATATTCCCATTATGAGGCAATCTATGGGGGAGGCCTGTGGTCAGCAGTGGACTTTGATAGGCTGTTATGACGATGATCACCAAGATAATTTTTTATGAGCAGAAGGCGAATAATTTTTTATATATATATATATATATTGATTTTTATGTTACGTCAATATGAATGTTTTCAAGTTAAATGTAAATATATTTAAAATATCTTGTTAAGTTTTATGCGCGATTTTGTTTATTATAGTATGTATTGGGTGAAATGCTTCACAAGTTCTATTTTTATATGACTTCCTTCTTTTCTTTTCTTTTTATAAATTTATCACATTACTTCAAATGTAGCACTTCACAGTGGTGGAGTTCGAATGTTTGCGAGACAACGGCTGGCTCCATACGAAAAATTTATGACTATTGTTTTATTCTCGATTCATAGACCCTCAAATATAGATTGTGAATGTGAAAATCCATTTATTTATGAACATGAGATATGAAAAGGTTTATATGAGATATGAATAGGTTTGTGATATAATAACCAAACTTTTTGGAATAAGAAAAACCAGCGAAACAGGTAAAGTTATTCATGAAAAAACGTAACTATTCACAACATTTTACTATGTAACAAATTTATACATAAATTTGTTACATAGTAAAATGTTGAATAGATTTAGGAATAGAAAGGGAAAGCCAAAACCGCAAGTTCTGGCTTTCCTTTTTAATTTTGACTTATCTTAATTGTACCGTTAAAACCAGATATTAAATACTTGATTATGTCAGTACAATTTTGTGCTAATATCTCGTTTTGAATACCGCCCTCAAAGAGATAGTTTCGCTTATTTGATTTTAAAATGACTGTAGTAAAATTAGAAATTAAATAACACTATTGTTTTAGATTGAATTAAAAAATAGAACACTTAAAACGTAACCACATTTATATTTCATTAATTTAAAACGCTTAAAATTCTTAGTATTGGGGCAAACAAGTTTTGTCCGGCGTTAGAAAAATAAAAATAATCTACTCAAAGATATTTTTTTATTGTAAAGTAAAACATTAACTAAATACAAATTACATCCACCAAGGAACCAATTACATTATAGCATACACATACCTATACGACCGTCTATTGGCGGTGTAAGAATATAGACTACCCCACGTCGTCCCGTGGGTGTCGTAAGAGGCGACAGAGGGAAACAAACCATTAGAAAACAGCAGCGTTTTTCTAATTACAACTCGTAAAATTAAAATAAACTACGGTTGCTAACTCACCTGCCAAACATTTGCCATGCTATGGCAAATATGCCTATATGCCTATATGCCTATGATGCAATCTATGGGGAGGCCTATGGTCAGCAGTGGACCTTCATGGGCTGTAATGATTAATGATGGTGATATAAATATCTAACTTTTTACAATGTCTATAATGTGTAAAAAATAAATAAAATTCAACGAATCATATTAATATGTACAATTAATAGTACCTGATTTTCTTTGCAGAAATCAATTATATTAATAACGAGATATTAATTTGCCAATGACTACATGCAAAAATAAAATATGTATGATTTTGTTTGAAGAGTAATACAATGAAGTGTTTGATTTTGTGTGAAGTGTATGTAGAACAGTAGAACCATATCGTAATATAGTAGAACCTAAACATATCAGTAAACGTAAGTGACAATGGGTTGGCCATGTAGCTCGAAGAACTGACTGACAATCGATGGACAAGAAAGATTATCGTTTGGCCGTCTCGTACCTAGGTACGACCTAGTAAGATATGCAGGAAATCGATGTAGGTGGATCAGGACCGTTCTTTGTGGCATTTCTTTGGAGTGGCTTATGTTTAGCAGTGGACTTGTGATGGGAAGACATAATAAATACATAATGTAATTACTCGTAGAAACCAGTTTTATTACTTTCCCTTTCTTCTTTTGTCTCATAAATAATTTCTTTAAGAATTTATTTTTTTATTCACAATTCAATAATTGTAGAACATCGTCAACACTAAAGAGAATTAAATTTAAAAATAAACGGGTATAGAAAGGTCTACGTGAATTTAAGGCCTGGAGAACTTGGATTATTTTACTTAGAACTTGAGAACTTTAGAACTTACTAAAATTTAATATTGGAAGTTCGAAACTCAAATTTCAGAGGACACCACACTTTATGACACCAATTACTACCACCATTCATCTTTTAAAACTATAGTTTAAGTCGTATAAAATATATATTTTATACGACTTCAACAATTTCAGTTACAGCACTCAGATTTTTTACAAATAATTCTGTTCTGTACTTTTACTTTGTAAATAAAGTTACAAATATTACATTCTCCTACTCCCATAAGTTATTGAAGTTTCTATCGAGCTTTTAATATTAATTATATTTTTTTTAATGAAGACAACAACCTTCCGTTAAAATGTTGGGAGTTTAAGAAAACTTAACAGGAATTTCATGAATTTCATGATCCTAGTTAGAATACTAGGTCATAGTCATTATTGTATTGCCATGGGTAAAAACTGACATAGCAACGAAAGCAATAACTTCTTCGTGTCAATCATTAGCATAAGTAGAAAGGATTAAATGCCAGTAAGGGTCAATTCACACCGAGTTGTGATGTGACGCGACGCGCACTTTTTAAGATAGTGATACAAAATATAACTTTACTTACTACACAAAAAGATACACATTTTATTGAGATAATTCGATTCAAAATGCCTCGCGGCGTAGTGCGACTCATCACGACGCAGCTGTGCTTCGTCGGCGCTGCGCCTTGCTGAGCCGCGTGACGCAGCGCGACACAGTCTGAAGTCGTCGTGGCGTTTTGTCTTGTCTCTAAAATTTTCGCGCTGCCATCGACTTCACGATGCGCCTCGAGGCGGTGTGCTGTGCGGTGCGAAACCACTGACCTATTCCAGCATCGTCGCGTCACGTCACGTCTTAGTGCGAACTGACGACTACTGCGACCTTAGCGAACGACCTACTGCACCAGCAGCAAATTATTTTAATTTAATAGAACACCGTTTTCTACCTATTAAAGAATCTTACTTCTTCTTAACGTTCAAATCGGTGGATGGCACAATCAGATTAATTTCTATATTGACGATGAATTTCATGATTTTTAGGGATAAAGTAGAAGGGTGCATTTAGTTCAAAATTGTGAAAGGGTTTCATACCATTTAAAATGAATAAATTTGAATTTGGCATTTTAAAACAATAAACTGGTATTTGACGCTCCTTACCAAAAAATATGTCTGTGTGTGTATCCAAAGTAAAAGGCTCAAATATTTGGTTTATTTAAGCGTTTTGATATGTGTTCAAAACCGACAAGCGGGAAGAAAGGTGTATTTTACTATTTCAGTTACCGCATAAATACGTAACCCAAAATAAGGCTAATTTCGAATAAAATGCGATGTGAAGTGACACCATAGTAGGCAAAATGATTCATTGGCAGGTTTTATATGTTTTTTTTTTCACACACAGTAAAAGTTGGTGGGAAGATTGGCTATAATTTTTATGTTTGTCAGGCGAATCGAACATCAAAGTAGCAAGCCACTGGCAATTTTTAACCTACTTCTCGTTATTGGTTTGGGCAGGCGTAACCATAATGATTGTACCGCCATCTTTCCGAAGTCGTAAAATCCTTTTGGTTTTTCTAGTTGCCTCTTAAGATACCCACGGGGCGAAATAGGGTGATCAAATCTTTTACTTACTTTAAGGTTTTGTATATGTCGAACATAGTCATATTTTGAAATTATATTTTGCGAAAATCTTGAAACAATGCAGCTTCTTCCTGATAACAACTAAAAATTAAAAAACTGCGGTAGACAACTCGCCTGCCAAAAGTAGCAACTATGGCAAATATCCTATATTCAGCATTGGACTTTTGATAGCCTCTTACAAAACGGTAACGGTAAAACCTTAAAAGTTACGTTATAATTTGTTTCTGCCATCTGCTCCTGAACTTCATAACAGTTAACAATTATTACGCTTTAATAATGAATGTTATGAAATTACTTTTAAATAAATTGGCATACATGATCGCAGTAATTGTTTAGTTATATTATACATACCAATTGTTTTAGCGTTAATAATCTTAGATTATAACTCGTGTTTAACATAATTATATAAAATTTATTTATATAACAAAAAAATATTTTATAGAATAAGGGTGACAATCGATCACACAGATCACCTGATGGTAAGTGGATGCTTTGGTCCAAAGACATAATATACATATATCCTCAATTAAGAATCTCAAAATACAGATGCACTGTCACCCCTGAGAGACAAGATGGAATGGTTCGGTTACTGTGGAAAGGGTCTTCGGTTCTCTACATTCACCATACGAAAAGCAGAATTATTCCGCTGTTTAACGCTGGTATTCAATGACAGCGTTGTGCTTCCCATCATATATACTCATTCGTGCTACAACTATGATAATTATTTTATTGATATAGTATTTCAAAAAACACTACTCTTATATTAGTTTATTTTTACACCTACTGTATTCTATGTCTGCATTACATTAAGGTTCGCTGGTAAAATGCCTCAGACATTTTAAAAAATAAGTTCGCTGATAGGTTTTATTAAATATATTTTTATAAGCCCATCTATAAAAGCAAAATGCTTCTCCATCTAAAGTGTTGTTCACAAAAGGGTTGTCACTTGGTAGAAAGCTGACGTTGCCGCAAACGACACTTAATGGCGTATAAAATTTACCGAAAGGTTAGGAAAAATATACTCATGTTTGCAAAGAATATATTAATGGATAAAAGCATTCGAATTTTAAAAAGATATATTCTTTATAATATGCATAACAACATTTTTTTTACTCAAAATACATTTCGTGTTTTAAACTAATTACCTTTCAAAAAAGCCGTGGTAGCTCAGGGGATAAACGAACCCCTTAAAATGTCATAGTACGTTTTCTCAACCAAGTCCGATACCCGCCGGTATCAATGAAAGTTTTAATTGCGACTGCGGTGCTAATACACTGACATTAAGTGTTTGGTAATGAAAAAAAAAACATAAACGAAAAAGATATTTATAAAAAAAACATTTCGAGGTCATATGAAGAGCTATCCAAAACGCATTAGGGCAGCGCGGTGGAATAATGATTGCTTAAAAGTCTTTCAGGGATTAAAGGAGGCCTGTGACCCAGCAGTGGAACGTAAATAGGATGCAAGCTTTTTTACCTTTAAATATTAAATTACAGAACTGTCATCGTCAACATTTTTTAGACAAACATGAATACCGTAAGACGTTCTTAAAAGTTACCAAAATACAAAAACCAAAAGGAGCAATTTAATAAGCTTTAAAACATAAATGAAATTAATGAGCTTCGGTCGTGATTTCAAAGACAAATTGGAAGATTCCTGCCAGCCGGTGTAGGTGAGGAAAAAAATGTTTTAGATTAGAAAACCTGTGGGAAATTTACGACGTTCGTCGACAGGAGTAGAAAGTCTGATATTACCCTCAGCCATTATTCATGGACTCACCTAGATATATATATACCTTTCCGGCAGAGGTCGCCTACGTGACCCGTTTGCCGACTCAAAAAGCTTTTTTTATTTACCGATTCATGAGTCAACGAAAGGCAATCATATTTTCTTGGACTATAATCACGTCTACACTTAGCCTAATGAAAGTTTAAATATAAATATTTAGGTAATCTATACGGCAGACCAAAACTGATCAATTTGTTTTTTGGTACGTGGATATTTTCTGGTTTTATGTTTGAATAGGATTCCTGAATACTTTATTGAATATATTAAATACAATAATATAACATACTAATATCATTTGTGTATAAAAATGTATACATGAAAAACTTAATAACTATAATTAATTATAATGGCAATACTTTTATTGTAATTTAAGGACATACGAGTATATTTTTTATTATTTCCGTCTTTCTTGAAAGGAATCCAGTTCGTCGCGCGACATTTGTCTGGGGTATATTTTTGCAGTGAACGCAAAAATGTCTTTTTTTATTTGCGTTCACCGTATTATTGATGTTATATTTATTGTTGTTATTTTGCACATTTATTTTATTGCGCAGCTGACGCGTAGTTCGCGCAGTATCAGCTGCGCAATGAAAAATATACACGTCGTGCCTTTTATACTGTAAGTATTTATCAACCACAAAAATCAAATTCAAATCAGCGCTTTAGGAGAATACCATGCTAAAATGAAAGAATTTTTTTTTTATTGCTCATATTGTTGGTAGCTAAATAAATATTTTACAGATCCAAACAAAAATTAGAGGAGAATAGTTACCAGCTGATGTGATTGTGATCGAAGTCTAGCAAGAGGAAATTATTACATTTTTTTAATAGAATAAAGGTGACAAACGAGCACACAGTCCACCTTATGGTAAATGGATGCTGGGGCCCATAGACATCTACATCTATCCTCAATTAGGAATCAAAGAGAGATGCGTTGCCACCCCTGTCGACTAAGTTCGAATGCCTCGTTTCCAGTAAAAAGGGCCTCTGGTTCTCTACACTCACCATACGGAACACAGCAAAATTAAGCTGCTATTTTGCGCTGTATTCTATGAGTATATAAATTAACGCAAACAACTTTCTAGCAATAAAAACAAAAACTAATACAAAAAGAGCCATAAAAAAAATTACGAGAAATTTTAAACATTTATGTATTCACAATCCATTTTGGCGCTCCAACGGCCTCAGATATTAGACAGGACTGGCGCTGTGTGTAATCAAGATAAACGAAACAGCCTCCATCCGAACGGGAAAAGTTTCATTACGCCGCCACGCAAACGACAGGATTCAGTTGAATCACGACCCTCGGGGAATTTATATCTGTTTTCAAAAGATTTGCTAAAGTGTGCCGTCCAAAAATCGTTTTAAAACATTTTTTATGTTTATAAAACTAAGTAGCTACTTAAAAATTTGTAACTTGTTGGCACATTCAATTACTTATCAACTTATCATTAAATAATGCTTACTCGTGCAGGACGCGAAATAAATATAATCAGGTGCAGTGGCGGATTATCCTTAAGGCAAACTAGGCACGTGCCTAGGGGCGTAAGGTTAAAAAGGGACGCGTGTTTAAACTAATAAAAAATTCGTCTACTTGATAACTCCTTCATCACCTTCACTCTCTCATCACAGTTTTCATTCACGCCCACCTGTTAAGGGGACACGTATCCCACAATTTATATTATAAATTATAATTTATAATTCATGGACGCCAGGAAGCGCCCATGAGGTGCTAGCCTAGGAAGCTGTCGACATTTAACCCGCCTCTGATCAGGTGATCGCTGGATCAACGAACAGTACATTTCTATACATCATCCTTTAATGGGTAATGAAAAAGGTTACGTTATGCAACCCCGTGGTAGCTCAGGGATGTAGATTTACGCATTACGCGATCAATTCGGGTTCGGTCCTCGCCGGGACTTTTGACGACTTTTGACGCCGGATTTACGTTCTCGGCTGTGAAGAAAAACAGAAAAAGCTGAATGTCTAAGAAATAAAAAAATTGCAGACGTGTGAAGTCAGCCAACGACCAAAATCCTCTTAAAAATGACAGGAGGCCTGTTCCCAGCAGTGGAACTCATAACATAGGCTGAACTTTACTTTTTACTAAGGTAACCCATATACGTCCTACTGCAGTCATTTATCTAAGTCCTTAGAGGTTATGGTTCAATAATTCCACCGTACTGCTCCGAGGCATGTTGGCTACCTTCACTTGTCCTCGAAATATTTTATTCTTTTAGGTTAGGGTGTAGAGTAAGATAGTTGGAAAATAATTCACTATATCAATTATAAAGTTAGTTAAATTAGTTATCCATGAACGTCTTTAATCACATTTCAATCCATTTGAAAAGCTATAGTGATCTAAGTAAGAAAAGTCAGATATTATACTCAGCTAGCCCCATAGGTGAAGTAAGATGTGCAATGAAACTGCTTTTTATTCAACTGCCCCAGAAGGAGGGTAATGTTTTATTCAGTATGTATGTATGGTATGTATGTTTATTTCTTTGGCACGCTCTGTAGTCTATGAATGGCTTGATGGATTTTAACATATGAGGTGTCGTTAGCTTTGTCTTAATTGTGCGAGTGACATAGGCTATATTATATTTATATATTGCTTCTGCAAATACAAAAAAAGTTTTTTTTCAATAAACTTTTTAACGCAGTCGGGTTTTTTTAATTACTGTTTTAGACATTAAGCTTGTTATATTCTACTGTTTATTTATCACTAAGTATTTTCCTTACATAAATCGTGAAAAGTTACTTTTGCCAATATAAACATATAAAACGGACAATCGTCTTCAACGAGAAGTCCGTTCACGCCTTTCCGAATTTCGAGACCTCGAAAAGAGTAATCTCATGGAGAATATCTCTCCCTCTCATACAGCGTACTATCGGATGGCAAGAGCCCTCCGCATAGACGCTATCACTCATACCCCTCCTCTCTCTCGCCCCGACGGTACTATTGCCTTCGAGGACGAGGAAAAAGCTGAGTGCTTTGCAGACAGCATCGCTGCTCAATGCTCTCCCAGCTCTCAACCCACAGACCCCTCCCACATCCAGACAGTGGAGGATGAGGTCCGCCGCCGGAACTCACTCCCCAGTCTCTGACCCTATCACTGTGTCCAATGATGAGATCTCATCCCTCATCAAAGGACTGAAGCCCAAAAAGGCTCCGGGCGCGGATGGCATCTCCAACCAAGCCCTTAAACATTTTCCTGAGCAGGTGTTAACCCTTTTAGCTATTATCTTCAACGCCTGCTTCAACCTTAGTTACTTTCCCACCACGTGGAAAGAGGCAACTGTCATTGGTATCCCCAAGCCAGGAAAGCCTCACAATCTCCCATCAGCCTCCTCAAGGCCATGGGCAAACTATTTGAACGAGTTATCCAAACTCGCATGAGACGCCATCTGTTTCCCACAGACGGTGACCCTCTTGTCATCCCTCACCAATTTGGTTTCCGAGCGAAACAACCAACAAGTTCACCGTATTGTGGAATACATCCTCAGCGGTTTTTATCCTCGCCGTCATAAGACCATCGCGGTCTTCTTTGACATAGCGAAAGCGTTTGATAGAGTCTGGCACGAAGGCCTTATCTACAAACTACATAATACAGGTCTCCCTGATCGTCTTGTTCGTCTCGTGGCCTCCTACTTGAAAGACCGTACCTTCCGTTACAGACACGAAGGCACGCTCTCCTCTTCACGTCCAATCAAAGCCGGTGTCCCTCAGGGCTCGGTACTTGCCCCTCTTCTATATATCCTGTACACCAACGACATTCCCATACCGTCGAATGGTGTTCAGATCTCCCTCTTTGCAGACGACACTGCCCTCTACTGCAAAGGCACGTCACTACCCTTTATACGGAACAAGATCCAAAAGTCAGTTAATGACTTAGGAGCTTGGTTCCAAAAATGGCGTATCGATGTGAACCCGGAGAAGAGCTCCGCCGTTCACTTCGAACATAAACGACGCCGCTCCACTACTATTCCGCCAATCCGTATGTTAGGGACCCCGGTCCCTGGCATACGTCCGCTTCATCTTAGGTGTCACCCTTGACACGAGGCTCACTGAGCCCCATGTCAAGAGAGTAACTCGTAACGCGATTTTATCTGGGTAGGCTCAACAGTATGTTGGGCCGACACAATAAAATGTCCTCCGTAATAAACGGACCCTTTATAAGGTCTGTACGACCCGTAATGTCTTACGGCCCCATTTTGCTCACGCTAAGCCCAAAACCCTGAACAAACTTCAAGTTGTTCAAAACCTTTTGTTGTCGGGCTACGAACGCACCTGGTACGTCCGTAACGCTGACCTCCACCGAGACTTAGAGCTCCCCACAGTCCAGCAATTTCTAAAAACTCTCTGAAAACTTCTTCAAAGCTTCAGAGTCCCACTCTAATCATTTCATTCGTGAGGCAGCTTCCTATGCAGCCCCACTTCCCTCTCGCTATCGAGTCCGCAGACCGAGAAACGCTCTCTCGGACCCCCCCAACAAGCTTTCGGCCGACCTGGACTGCCTCTTGGCGGCTCAGGCAAAGCCTTCTACTTCCAATATTTAATATGCCTTAGTAGGCAAGTCTCTCAGCGGCAACTCGCCGCCTGCGCCCTCTTTTCCCTAAAGAGGGTCGCGTCCGACTCGGCAGTAAGGCCACTATGGCCAAAGCCGTCCCCAGGTGGTGTTTAGTGGGTAGGCACTTGGGTTAGTTAGGTTAGTCAGTGGGTCCCACATAACCACGCAGCCGGCTGCGTGGTATGCTTAGAGCATTCACCACCTCCCTCCCTCGCTTCCGGAGGTGCCTTTGCATTGGGCAAAAAAAAAAAAACGGAGATACATTCATTTGAATACGAACTGTCAAAGAGATAACATCAACATGGAGAAAAACGAAATTAGAGCTGTCATCAAGTACCTCTGTTTGAAAAAAATGTCTTCAAAAGACATACACAGTGATTTAGTGGAAACATTGGGGGACTCTGCTCCTCCATATTCTACAGTTGCACGCTGGGCCAAGGAGTTTAAACTGGGCAGAACATCCACTGAAGATGAACATCGCGAAGGACGCCCATCCACGTCCCTCACTGAAGACAACGAGAAAAAAGTCGAAGATGTTGTGTTGGCAGATCGAAGTGACCATCAGGCATGTAGCTGAGGTCACAGGGATCTCATATGGCAGCGTTCAAAGAATCCTTGCGAACGAGTTGCATATGAAAAAGTCTCTGCGCGTTGGGTGCCCAGAATGTTAACCGACGAGCAAAGAAAAATCGAGTTGACATTTCGAGGTCAATCTCGAAAAGTTCAAGCAGATCAAGAAAATTTTTGTTCCGTTTTGTGACTATGGACGAGACCTGGATCCGCCATTTTGATCCTGAAACGAAACAACAATCGATGACTTGGAAGCGAGCCTCCTCACCGACGCCAAAGAAATTCAAAGTTTCAAGTTCGGCGGGAAGGTTATGGCATCTGTTTTTGGGACGCTCAAGGCATAATTATAGTGGAATATTTGGAAAAGGGAGCCACTATTACGGGCTCTTACTACAGACCAAATAAGAAGATTACAGGAGGCCATTAAGGAAAAAAGACGCGGCAAACTGCGAGCTGGAGTGCTGTTTCATCAAGACAACGCACCGGCTCACAAAGCCACAGTTGCGATGGCTGCCATTCAAGAAACAGGATTCGAACTGCTCGAACACCCTCCTATTCGCCAGATCTAGCTCCTAGTGATTTCTACCTCTTTCCTCGGCTCAAGGAACGCCTCCGAGGCAAGAAATTCGAAGACGATAGCGAAGTAATGGCCGCTGTTGAAGCGTTTTGGGAGGTCAACACAAATATTTTTTCAAAGGAATCCTGGGTTTAGAAAAAGATGGACTAAATGTATTGATTTGTTAGGAGACTATGTAGAAAAATAAATTATTATTTTAACTTTAATTACCGTGTTTTATTTTCATTATCATTACTTTTGGATCACCCTCGTATATCCTCAATTAAGAATCTCAAAATACAGATGCGTTGTCACCCTGAGAGACAAGATGGAATGGTTCGGTTATTGTGGAAAGGGTCTTCGGTTCTCTACATTCGCCATAAGAAAAGCAGAATTATTCCGCTGTTTAACGCTGGTATTCAATGACAGCGTTGTGCTTCCCATCATATGTACTCATTCGTGCTACAACTATGATAATTATTTTATTGATATAGTATTTCAAAAAATACTGATCTTATATTAGTTTATTTTTACACCTACTGTATTCTATGTCTGCATTACATTAAGGTTCGCTGGTAAAATGCCTCAGACATTTTAAAAAATAAGTTCGCTGATAGGTTTTATTAAATATATTTTTATAAGCCCATCTATAAAAGCAAAATGCTTCTCCATCTAAAGTGTTGTTCACAAAAGGGTTGTCACTTGGTAGAAAGCTGACGTTGCCGCAAACGACACTTAATGGCGTATAAAATTTACCGAAAGGTTAGGAAAAATATACTCATGTTTGCAAAGAATATATTAATGGATAAAAGCATTCGAATTTTAAAAAGATATATTCTTTATAATATGCATAACAACATTTTTTTTACTCAAAATACATTTCGTGTTTTAAACTAATTACCTTTCAAAAAAGCCGTGGTAGCTCAGGGGATAATCGAACCCTTAAAATTTCACAGTACGTTTTCTCAACCAAGTCCGATACCCGCCGGTATCAATGAAATTTTTAATTGCGACTGCGGTGCTAATACACTGGACATTAAGTGTTTGGTAATGAAAAAAAACATAAACGAAAAGATATTTATAAAAAAACATTTCGAGGTCATATGAAGAGCTATCAAAACGCATTAGGGCAGCGCGGTGGAATAATGATTGCTTAAAACTCTTTCAGGGATTAAAGGAGGCCTGTGACCCAGCAGTGGAACGTAAATAGGATGCAAGCTTTTTACCTTTAAATATTAAATTACAGAACTGTCATCGTCAACATTTTTTAGACAAACATGAATACCGTAAGACGTTCTTAAAAGTTACCAAAATACAAAAACCAAAAGGAGCAATTTAATAAGCTTTAAAACATAAATGAAATTAATGAGCTTCGGTCGAGATTTCAAAGAAAAATTGAAGATTCTGCCAGCCGGTGTAGGTGAGGAAAAAAATGTTTTAGATTAGAAAACCTGTGGGAAATTTACGACGTTCGTCGACAGGAGTAGAAAGTCTGATATTACCCTCAGCCATTATTCATGGACTCACCTAGATATATATATACCTTTCCGGCAGAGGTCGCCTACGTGACCCGTTTGCCGACTCAAAAAGCTTTTTTTATTTACCGATTCATGAGTCAACGAAAGGCAATCATATTTTCTTGGACTATAATCACGTCTACACTTAGCCTAATGAAAGTTTAAATATAAATATTTAGGTAATCTATACGGCAGACCAAAACTGATCAATTTGTTTTTTGGTACGTGGATATTTTCTGGTTTTATGTTTGAATAGGATTCCTGAATACTTTATTGAATATATTAAATATAATAATATAACATACTAATATCATTTGTTTATAAAATGTCCTTAAATTGCATTACTTTTATTGTAATTTAAGGACATACAGTATATTTTTATTATTTCCGTCTTTCTTGAAAGGAATCCAGTTCGTCGCGCGACATTTGTCTGGGGTATATTTTGCAGTGAACGCAAAATGTCTTTTTTTGCGTTCACCGTATTATTGATGTTATATTTATTGTTGTTATTTTGCACATTTATTTTATTGCGCAGCTGACGCGTAGTTCGCACAGTATCAGCTGCGCATTGAAAAATATACAGGTCGTGCCTTTTATACTGTAAGTATTTATCAACCACAAAAATCAAATTCAATTCAGCACTTTAGGAGAATACCATACTAAAATGAAAGATTTTTTATTGCTCATATTGTTGGTAACTAAATAAATATTTTACAGATCCAAACAAAATTAGAGGAGAATAGTTACCAGCTGATGTGATTGTGATCGAAGTCTAGCAAGAGGAAATTATTACATTTTTTTAATAGAATAAAGGTGACAAACGAGCACACAGTCCACCTTATGGTAAATGGATGCTGGGGCCCATAGACATCTACATCTATCCTCAATTAGGAATCAAAGAGAGATGCGTTGCCACCCCTGTCGACTAAGTTCGAATGCCTCGTTTCCAGTAAAAAGGGCCTCTGGTTCTCTACACTCACCATACGGAACACAGCAAAATTAAGCTGCTATTTTGCGCTGTATTCTATGAGTATATAAATTAACGCAAACAACTTTCTAGCAATAAAAACAAAAACTAATACAAAAAGAGCCATAAAAAATTACGAGAAATTTTAAACATTTATGTATTCACAATCCATTTTGGCGCTCCAACGGCCTCAGATATTAGACAGGACTGGCGCTGTGTGTAATCAAGATAAACGAAACAGCCTCCATCCGAACGGGAAAAGTTTCATTACGCCGCCACGCAAACGACAGGATTCAGTTGAATCACGACCCTCGGGGAATTTATATCTGTTTTCAAAAGATTTGCTAAAGTGTGCCGTCGAAAAATCGTTTTAAAACATTTTTTATGTTTATAAAACTAAGTAGCTACTTAAAAATTTGTAACTTGTTGGCACATTCAATTACTTATCAACTTATCGTTAAATAATGCTTACTCGTGCAGAACGCGAAATAAATATAATCAGGTACAGTGGCGGATTATCCTTAAGGCAAACTAGGCACGTGCCTAGGGGCGTAAGGTTAAAAAGGGACGCGTGTTTAAACTAATAAAAAATTCGTCTACTTGATAACTCCTTCATCACCTTCACTCTCTCATCATAGTTTTCATTCACGCCCACCTGTTAAGGACACGTATCCCATAGTTTATATTATAAATTATAATTTATAATTCATGGACACCAGGAGGATTTCTATACATCATCCTTTAATGGGTAATGAAAAAGGTTACGTTATGCAACCCCGTGGTAGCTCAGGGATGTAGATTTACGCATTACGCGATCAATTCGGGTTCGGTCCTCGCCGGGACCAATGAAATTGGCAATTGCAATTTTAATTTCTGATTTACGTTCTCGGATGTGAAGAAAAACAGAAAAACCTGAATGTCTAAGAAACAAAAAATTTTGCAAACATGTGAAGTCAGCCAACACGACCCAAAACCCTCTTAAAAATGACAGGAGGCCTGTTCCCAGCAGTGGAACTCATAATATAGGCTGAACTTTACTTTTTTACTAAGGTAACCCATATACGTCCTACTGCAGTCTTTTATCTAAGTCCTTAGAGGGTTATGGTTCAATAAGTCCGCCGTACTGCTCCGAGGCATGTTGGCTACCTTCACTTGTCCTCGAAATATTTTATTCTTTTAGGTTAGGGTGTAGAGTAAGATAGTTGGAAAATAATTCACTATATCGGTCATTGGTCTTAAACAAAATATTAGAATTGATTAAATTATAAAGTTAGTTAAATTAGTTATCCATAAGCGTCTTTAATCACATTTCAATCCATTTGAAAAGCTATAGTGATCTAAGTAAGAAAAGTCAGATATTATACTCAACTAGCCCCATAGGTGAAGTAAGTTGAGCAACAGTATGAGACAAGTTGACAATAAAATAAAATGGATTAGACGCATGATAGATGTGCAATGAAACTGCTTTTTATTCAACTGCCCCAGAAGGAGGGTAATGTTTTATTCAGTATGTATGTATGGTATGTATGTTTATTTCTTTGGCACGCTCTGTAGTCTATGAATGGCTTGATGGATTTTAACATATGAGGTGTCGTTAGCTTTGTCTTAATTGTGCGAGTGACATAGGCTATATTATATTTATATATTGCTTCTGCAAATACAAAAAAAGTTTTTTTTCAATAAACTTTTTAACGCAGTCGGGTTTTTTTAATTACTGTTTTAGACATTAAGCTTGTTATATTCTACTGTTTATTTATCACTAAGTATTTTCCTTACATAAATCGTGAAAAGTTACTTTTGCCAATATAAACATATAAAGTTCAACAAAAATAAAACATTTTTTACCTTAGATTTTTAGAATAATTATAATAATGTATTATAGACCGAATTTCGGTCATAGCTTGGCGGACAGTCTCAACGGAGACTAGTCATCTGCGCAGGACAGGATTATATTGACCGAGTGTATTATGCGCAGGAACAGGTGCACTCTCGAGATTCAAAGCCTGGAGCCCATCATCAGCAGTTGTGTTTACGACCCCCAGATCAACGAGGCAGTAAATCTGATTTATGGAATAGAATCACAAAATAATATATTATAATATATACTATGAAGAGGTCAAAATTTTACGATACTAGAATGAACTATTGAAAAATGGATACAAATATATAATTAAAATCAATTGCCGGCCACAAACTAATAAGTAGAGCCGTGGACTCTAACGCGAGTGCAGACAAACAAGTCTTTGTGTCTGTTCTAGTACGTAGTACATATTACTTAAATGGTACGCTCTTCGCTCGATCGACAAATCGACATTGGTGATCAGGTTATGATATTGTTGCGCGCCACTATTAATGTCTTGCATATGGCAACACTAGTTACCACTAGCGCCCTCTAGTATCGAGTAGCAGAACTAGGAGAGTCAAGATCCTTCTAGAAATTTCGGGACCGATATGTACTCGAACATTCTAGATGTTTCTACAATAGAAGGTTCTGGAAACTATCTGAGGCCCTATATAAGGCCGGTATAGACCGCGACCGAGTCAGTATTGAATTGGCGATACAAGCGAAGACTTCGAAGCTATACAACTGCGAAATAAAGCGATCTGTAGTAAAATTGTGTTTTGTTACTAGTGTGGTTTAAAGTTGTAATTAGTGTTGTGTAATTAAAGTGCCAATTTTAGTAATTCACTCGGCAGTTTTTAATTGTCTCGAACCCCAAGCTCGTAATAATATTCCCCTTGCCTTTACGTCCTCTTGACGAGTGGTACAAAATTTTCAAAAAATTTTGCTTAACTTACCCTAATACTCAATCCTACGTGCACAAAAGCGGACGTACAAAAATACAATAGTGTTCCGCCATTACCCCCTCCCCCTAAATTATTAATATATCAGCTGGCTATATCATCGGCTAAAATTATAGGTATTCCATTTTGGTTATCGCATTACGGTTATATACGGTGACAACGTATCAGTATCCTTATACCTTAAGCCTTTTATGGTTGCAGCTGTCCATGGGCTGCGGTAGCCAATAACTATTAATTCGTTTGTTATTGAAGTTGCATACGGATTGTAAGTAATTTACTTAAAAAAATGATTTATACATTTCTGAAATGGTGTTTCAAAGGTCTCTCACCAAACATCACACTTAACAGGCTGAGCTACTTTTCCGCCTATAAGGCGGGACAAGACGAGGAGCGACGGGAATTAAAAAAACTCGCCGGCACATTCCCACCAAAAAAATGTCACATTAATAAATATAGCTCGCTTGCCGATAGCGCAATTGAAATTTGGGTAGGTACATATAATGACGTTATAGTACTGTTCGGTTCGTCTTGCGATACTTAAATTTTCAGTTTTTTCCATGTCTGTTTCTTTATTTTTCTACCGATTTCAAAAAGGAGGAGGTACTCAATTCGACTGTATGTTTTTTTCTTTTTTTTATGTGTGTTACCTCATAACTTTTTACTGATTGAACCGATTTCGATGATTATTTTTTTATTTGAAAGCTGGTTCTTCTCATGTGGTCCCATGATCAAGGTTTGATCAATAGTTATTGAGTTATTCTTAATCATTTATATAGAAGTCGGTTATACAAAATTTTTAATTTTTAATTATTGTTGGATTGACTACATTCAGCGTAAATTCTTTGAATACAATATAATATAAAAAGTGTGTACAGTGTGAACACAAAAGAGCCGTGCAACTGTCCCACAGGCACAGATAACTTACTTGAGTATGAAAAGCAGCGACATCTTCTAAAATAGCTTGTATTATTATGGGATACCGATACAAATTATCTTTAGTAATCAATGTCCACAAAAGATGGAACTACATACAACAAAATAGACCTAGAAAAAACTAATTTTGCGTCTAGTTCGTTTTGTGATAAATACTGATAACATTTTTTTTGTTGTTGCGTTAATTCATATAAAATCAAAATGTTGTATTTATCGATAATGAATAGAAGCCCTTGGCCATGAAGCACAACGCTGTCCCGCAATCTCTCGCGCGGCCCTGCGATGGCTATCGCAAACCGGCGATGGCTATCGCGAGCCAGCGATGGCCCCGCGCCTTTCGCGATTTTTTTCCGTTGCAAAATTAATAAGCGCTTTATTACAGTTATCGTAACGTTTCAATGTTATACCAACAAATATTTCAATTCTAATCTCACACAGTTGCGTCAATTCAGACCATTTCCACCACATAGAAAAGAACAAAAATTTTACCATACAGTTTTCATTTCTTGCCCCGCCTCGCCTCGCCGCCCCAGTGGAAAAGTGGCTTAACACTATTGTATGGTAGCTGCTTATTTATTACGACTGTGCCGAATTTCAGTTATCTAATTTAAATGGTCAGTCGAAAAGTTTGTGACAAGCAGACGGACACGAGTTGATCCAATAAGTGTTTCTTTTTGCTAAATTTTGTTACAGAATACTAAAAATTAGGAGTACAATGATGTGCCAAATATTATGGATACAATAAAATGCAAACATTATAACTAAGTAGGATAGCTCATGTGAAGCCAATAGGAAAAAGATTATTTACAGAAAAAACGTATTTAAATAATTTCATAATAAGTAGCAGTATTCCCTCTTTTGTTCGCCAATTGTTAGGCAAGTTCAAGATTACTTTTGGGAATCGTAGATAAATTAGATGAAAATTCCATCCACTCAAGGTAATAAATTCTTTTCAAAAGAAGTTGGCCAAAAGTGGCTAATAAAATATATCCTCAGTCATGGTTATTAATGTTTCCTAATAAAGCAACATGTAAGTAGCAGGAGAGAGTTACTTTAACAACAAAAACACAAAATTAATTTCCGTCACATTTAAACAGCTTTAAAGAACATAGAAATATTCAAATATTTTTAAACAAAAAGCGATGAAAGCCCAGGTAGCTCAGAATATAAGCGCACGTCTTAAAATGTCATAGTAGTAATGATTTCTCATATTTACGCGAACACTATACATTTAAATAAAACTAGTTTTACGGATTTTATCGCGTATATTAACTTATTTTATATTCCCGACGTTTCAAGTACTTTACAGCACCCATGGTCACGGGGGGGACTGAGGTGTATGACGTTCCAATGTCATAGTTAACCACGGCTACCTCCAGATTAAAAATTATCAATTTTTGTTCCGATTTACGCAGTATGAACTTACAGTATCTTGAAGTCTTGCAGTTGTATGCTTGGGTTGGAATTTAATTTTATTAATTATGGGATCCCATGCAGATGGTAGCACCAGCCATCTTCTCTATTGAAATTAGGATGTTTTTGATTTCAATAGCCTCGCGAATCATCCTTGGAAGGAATCGGTGTTCATTAGCGAGTTGTGGTCTATCAAATTTAATGTAGTGACGGGGCGATCTTGTACGTGTTCACAGACTGCAGACTTCCCGGAGCGTCGATTCTTCACATCAGCTATGTGTTCTTTAACGCGGGTTTTATGGATCTTTTAGTTTGTCCTATATAAGAGACCAAATTCACAATCAAGCTTGTACACTCCTGCATCTTGCAGAGGACATTACACTTGACTGATGGTAAAACTGACTAATCTTCTTCGGCGGCTTGAAGTATGTTTTAATGGAAGCAGTCTCTCTTATATAGGACAAACTAAAATATCCATAAAACCGCGTTAAAGAACACATAGCTGATGAAGAATCGACGCTCTGGGAAGTCTGCAGTCTGTGAACACGTACAAGATCGCCCCTGTCACTACATTAGATTTGATAAACCACAAATCCTCGCTAAAGAACACCGAATCCTTCAAGGTACCATCTGCTTGGGATCCCATAATTAATAAAATTAAATCCCAACCCAAGCATACAACTGCAAGACTTCAAGATACTGTGTTCATACTGCGCAGATCGGAACAAATATTAATAATATTTAATCTGGGTAGCCGTGATTACTACTCAATCCCATTTAATAAAAATAGTTTTATTTAAATGTCATAGTAGGTTTAAGACGTGCGTATTTCATAGTAGGCGATCCAACCAAATTCGAAACTCGCCTGCACCCAGCTCTAATAAAATTGTTAATTTCAATTTTAGCGCTAATTTGCCACGTGCTGACGCTGAAGGATAACATCTAAAGGTAACTCGAAATTTTGAGAATATGTGAAATCTTCTAACTCACATTGAAGAATTGCGATAAACTCTTCCTTGCTCCAAAACTCGCTCAGTAATGAGAGGCGGTCATGTCAATTATGCTAGGCCAGAATGTTTTAGATATTTATTTTCATAAAAGTGTGGCGAAATGTGTTCTATGATGTAATATTAATATAATATAATATTAAATAAATAAATAAAATACTTGTGAATTCTTCACGCAAAATACAATTTAGACACTTAGCGAATAGCCTTAAACTTAGATTATTGATTTTGATCAATAAATATTTTTTTTATAGGAGAGGGGGCAAACGAGCATGCGGCTCACCTGATGGTAAGTGACTACTGCCGCCCTTGAACAACCGCAACACCAGGGGAATTGCAGATGCGTTGCCGGCCTTTTAAAAAAGAGGAAGTTCTTTACTTGAAGGTACCTAAGTCGTATCGGTCCGGAAAAATTGCCGGTGGTAGTCGATTCCACAAGGAGGTTGTGCGAGGAAGAAAACTTCTTGTAAATCGCACAGTGGTGGACCGCCAATCATCCAGATGGTATGGATGGTATCGCGAGTTTTGTCGCGATGTGCGATGATGAAATTGAGCGGCTGGAATTAGTCCGAACAATTCCTCAGAGCACTCCCGTGTTAGATGCGATAAAATCTCTTCGCAGTGCCAGTGAGTCAAGCCGATCAGAAAGAGCTCGGTCGCTGACGATTCGAACCGCTCTGCGCTGGATGCGATCAAATGGAAGGAACTGGCACTGGGAGCCCCAGCTCAGAGACGGGAACAGTATTCCACGTGAGGCCGAACCTGCGGCTTGTAAAGTTGCTGGCGATGTGCCGTTATGAAATACTATCCCGCTCTGCTGAGCACTGCAGGCGTCGAAAACAGATGTCCTCTCTGACGTATACGCAAACTCCAGCCCGGGGCACAAAGGAGTGTTCTAATTTGTTTCTAATGTGTGAATGGCAGGGTCGCCTTTGTCTTATTGCTCCGCTCGCCCCGAGCAGTTTTAGTCTTGAGCGGAATTCCCCCCCTCCCCACACCGAGAATACGCGGGGCAGCCTGAGCACCCACGCTTAGGAAGAGTAGGGTAGATTCGGCGTGGATGCTCAGCGAGGGATTCTCCGTCACCATGGGTGCTGGTACCCTCCTGGGGTAGTGTTTTATTTAACTCCGTAACCATATTAAGTGATGTGAGGTCGTGGTACCACCCCGGTTCGAGCCGGTCCATCCGTGCGACAGCAAAAGCTGAATTAAACACACAATATGTTGTATGAATTTTTACACAACATGTTGAAATTGTACGAAATATATATTCTATTGAATCGCAAACTACGCTCTTTTCTAAAAGCAAACAGCAAATATTCTTAAGAAGTTAGCACCCCTTTTTTACATCTTAGTAGGTACAGTAAAAAAGTCAATTTAAAAGTTTACGAATTCCGAGAGCCAAGAAATTATTCTTCGCCCGTGCACAGTGCTAAGGATTTGAAAATGAAACAAAAAACCCACCTTATCAGGAATTAGCAGGCCCGGCATACGTTGTTCTGCCTTCTCCGAATTCACTCCAGACTTATTGCAGTGTAAATATAAAATTTATTAATTACTCGACAGCAGTGCCCACCTATAGGGTACATTTTGTGACTTTCATTTTTGGCGCTATACTAACATATTATTATATCGCAAATATGAGGCCGTTTCATCCGATTACAATGTGGGTATCTCGGAAAAGTCTTTCCTGAAGCTCAGTATAATAGGTAAAATTATTACCGATTGAATTAATCTTTTCGCGCAAATGCACATGTTTTCATGAGCCATTCTTGAAGTATATATGAACTCTCTAAACTACTTCACTGATTTCAATGAAATTTTTCACACTGTGTGCAGTTTGGTCCAACTTGAGAGAGGATAGTTTTTATCCCGATAAGTGACCCTCAATATTTTTTATTGCGAATTTAAGTATTTTTTTATAGAACAAAGGGTCGTCGGAACAGGCAGAACGACGTCTGCCTGTTCCGACGACGAATAATAAATATTATTAATTGAAATACCTAACGCTATATAAAAATACAAAGCGAGCTTTATGTTCTTTCTGTAACATGTTTCATAAAATCATTATCCTGTAACAAAAGATTCCTTTATTATCTTTACTTGGCGTCAAGGCTCAGTGAACTGGATTTAGTAACTCGCTGTTTCATAAAAATCCAATTACCTCTTTTCTCTTTCCTTTTTATTCGCTAAAATACAATTCAGGTGCCTACCTAAGTTCTGATTAGGAATGCCAATTTCTGTTATTGAAGTTTCATGAATTTTCTTATAAAGCTAAGAATGACGATAATTTAATAAAAAATGTTAGGTGAAAAAGATTTATACATTTAGATGGTTGTAATACAATCACAGCTATTTTGAAGTTACACTTCAGAAAGTGATGTTTCAAAATGCTTCAAATTTATTTTATTATCAAAACCTTTTTCTTGTGGCAAAACTTATATTAGCATACTCTAAAATCGTTCTCGCTAGGAGATGCCTCTGGAGTCGTTATAGTAAAAAAATAAAAAGAGGCAAAGATATTTATTAGTTACTTATTCCATTTTAATATTTATAACATTAAATAATATATTTTAAAAATAATAAAATATACACATGTTATCAAAAAATATAAAATTATTTGTTACAAATTAAATCCGTTTCTTGCTGTTACGACTTACGAGTAAGTGCATGTCGCTAAAAATAAATACCATTTTTATTGAAGGTGATATCAGATCTAAGGATTAGAAACATCGGGTTGTCAAGTTATTTACCAGTAAATATGAATCTTACTTAAGACATGAATTGACTTTAACTATTTTTTATTGTGAAGACCTCGGGACAATCTCTTTACGTAAAGTAATTTTTACTTTATGTAAAATACTAAGCTATTTCTGCTGCCAATATTTTTGCGTATGAAGTACACTATGATGCAGAATCAGAGACCAGGGAACAATCACAACTTTTGAGTTTGGAAAGCATAACAACCGAACAAAAAAACAATTATTTGTGTTGTAATCAAACATTGATTTTGGAGTAGCAACCAAGTACTCTGATCCGTACCAACCCATACAAGGTCGTTCAATTACACTATCATTATTACACAGCCCATCATAAGTCCATTGATAAACAAAGTTCTTGTGATGGCCTCCTCTATGGATTGGTACAAACTACGGTCCTGAGCCACCTACATCCATCGACCGCCTGCGTGTTTCATCAGGTCGTCACTCCATCTAGTAGAGGATCGCTCGCAAGACTGAGCTTGCCAGTACGAGGCTGCTACTCTTGAACCATTCTTCCCCATCGGTTGTCGATTCTTCGAGCTATACAGCCGGCCCATTCGCTGGGCTATGCCAGTTACTTTTGTTCTTCTGCGATTATACTCGTTACGGGCTTTATCCCGCAGAGAAATTCCGGACATAGCCCTTTCCGTCACACGTTGAGTGACTTTGAACTTCCTCATATGGCCAGAAGTAAAGGACCACGTTTTGGTTTCGTAAGTCATCACTGGCAACACGCACTGGTACACTACACTTTTAAAAATATACATGAATGATAATATGGAGATAATAATTATATTTTTATATTAATTATATTTAACGTATAAATGTAATGAGCATGCAAATATATATAACTAATATATAAAAATTAATGTTTGTTTGTTCGTATTTTATGCTCTGCCATACCTTTCATCAGATTGCGCTAAAACTTTGTTAACTTATTGCTTGCACTTGCGCGCAGGTAGTACAATTAACTTACAGTAGGTGGCGCGCGTATCATACCGACAAATTTATTTGAAAGCTATATATCATTCAATTCAAGGAATGTATTATCATTCGTAATTAAGCAATATAACTCTTCCAAATTTAAAACACAATTATTTCTTCTGCGGCTGTAACGCGTCGTGTAGTAACAATATAAAATACGGTTCATACACGGTGGCAACATTTTGGTACCATCATAATATGGTATTTAATTGTTGTTTTATTACAGGGTGACACGTCATAATCCTTTAGTAAACGTCGACGCATGCGCAATGTGACACAGACGGGCGCCATCGCGTCGCGACCAGTCATCTCGCATCAATAAAGAAGCCAAATACCTATCAAGACAACACACAATCAGCTTCTTTAATAGAATTGTTTAGATCATTTATAAGACTAGAATGTGCAAGTAACAAGATTTTGCGACTATATAATTTAACACTGCGTGGAAGGACTCCCTTTTTCCTAGGGACGTAGAGCCCATCTTGATAGTTCCACTGTCGCTAAGTAGTGTGTTTGCAGTGCATTGATTGCTATGTTGCGGTTTGAAGCGTAGGGGACTAAAATAGGTTTATGGCCCGCACTATCAACTTACCTCTTCGTGAACTGTTAGTCTGCTTATCACTCAAATTTAATAAAAAAATAAACTTTTAAAAATAAAAAGCCGACTTCAAAAACTAAAAAAAAAATTATTTGCACATGATAGCTTCTGAATTGGATGCTAAGAGATAGTGTTCGAAGAATTAAAGGCCCGAGTCCAGAAGCCATAATGTGAAAATTATTTCATTCTTTTTAGGTTTAGAATTTCCTTTTGGGTGAACTAAAGAATATCAAAAATTCAAGGCAACAACGACAATGTCGTCTTAATAGTAAAATTAAAGCTTCACCCCCATTTTTCTCAAAGTTTATATGGAACCATACCTGAAGTATAATCTATTTTATAAAAGAAGAATCATTAAAATCGGTTCACAAGAAAGAAGTTTAGACCGAATATACATAAAAATATATACAGACGGATTGAGTACCCTGCTCCCTTTTGAAGTCTGTTAAAAATAGTAACAATAACAGAATGAAAAGGCATACCCTTAAAAATTAATGTCAAATGTATCTAATAGTAACTTTTTACTAACATTAAACATTATTTATGACAAAAAGATGATAGGTACCTACGGACTATCTTTCGTTGTTTTTTTTCCGGTCAGAGAAACTTCATTTTGAAAGGGATGCACATTTGAAAAAAATTACATCTATCAAATTTTATTTCCTTACGACGTCGAATTAAATATATTTCATTTCATTATGTAGGCTGAATTATTCGGATCCGCGTTCTCCGCCACAGCAATGGTAATGAGCCAGACAAGACGCATAAGTTAGTGAAACGACAGGAACGTCAGAACGTTTTGGTGGCATGGCGCTCTTGACTTCACAAGGAGTTTAATGCACCCAAATACGTAATTGAAGCAATTCTGTGGATGTAGGTGCATGTGGCGAAAAGGAATACTTACCTACAGACTATCACAGACAATTAACTACCAAGGGTGCCTCGATGATTATCTGTATCTGAGCCAAACTATCACCGATTAAGAATCAAAATGCAGATGCGTATAGTCTGAAGCAAACCAAATTCGATTCACGCCGACCACACTCAAATTTCAATTGCAATTGGAAGTGTTGGTATGTACGGTCTCGGCGATGAAGTAAGCTTTTCTCGAAGCATCAGCACATGCTCATTTGTCACCCTTATTCTATAAAAAAAGACAATAAAAACGGTTTTTTCCAAAAAAAATATTTAAAGTTATAAACCATTATTAAAAACTCTTTTGCTTACTCAACTAAATGAGGTTATAAACAATGTTTTACCGGCTCTTACGAATGCACTTTGTTTATGATAATTTTATTTACTTTAAACAAATAAAAAACGTTTATATACACATAATAATAAATCTGCAATTTCTATTTTAACTATTTTCCCAAAACACACATAGTTTTCGAGATAATAACAAAAAATGAGTTTCAAGAGGTTTTTGATAGTGCCCAAAGACTGCTATTAATAATCTGCAAGTGTTCTTTGCAGACATATTCGTGTTATAAGCTGGTCTCTTAACATATATAAAAATACATACAGCCAACTTACGAGAATCGAAACAAGGGAAAGTTAAAATGTCTGTTAAAAAGATAAAATTTCATCATGTCGAGAAATTATAACGAAAATAACTTATCGAGCGGTAGAAAGTGTAATTGATGTTAAATTAGGAGGCCAACGAATTGACAGAGCCATTTTTCCCAATAAATATTAATGGATGGCCAAAGCGAGACGCCTTTGTTCGCGGTTGATCAAAGGGACACGATAGATACTTTAACGTCGACAGGCGAATAGTTAGTTTTAATGGACAAAAGTTTCGAGTACAATTCCATATCACAAATGGAAAAAGGGGGACTTTTGTGAACAGCTGTCAACGTTATTAATTTTGATACTTGTTAAGTGAATAAAAGCTAGTGAAGATGCTATAAATGTATTTATGCATATAAGCACGTGAAAGTCCACTGCTGAACATGAGCCTTTGCCATAGATTGCCTCATAAGAGGATAATTGCCATAGTTGTCAAACTTGGCAGGCAGGTTGGAAACCGCAGTTTTTTGCAACGAAGTTCTTTATCGGACGGTACGAATTTGGCGGATGGGGGCTAGGCGAGAAAAAGTGTAAGATTTTTCGATCCCTTCTGACGTAGTGTAGACGGCCTTGGCGGCTATAAGGAAGCGAGATGGAATAATATCCATCTCCCTCGCACTTTTTCTTATCTTGCCATGAAAGAAATATTATTTTATTTTATATGACGCTTCACTTTAATAAACGCTAGTAATTAATTTATTTGTATTTGTTAATCAATAATATAATACGTTTATCAATAATAATATACCACGAAAGGAACTTCGTTCCAACCGAGTGTTCCACGACACTCACGCATGTTTATTTATTATTTTGAGTTGTTATCAGGAAAATGTCTACCCATCTCCTGTTTCTGTTTCCCTCGGTCGCCTCTTACGACAAACACGGGATGATACGAGGGTGGATTGAAAAGTACTCGGCCTAACACAGATCCATTCAATTCTAAAAATCAAATCTACCCACATTATTTAGTTCAGTTCAGACTAGTTCATTGTGTGAAGTTCGAAACGTGTGCGATAATTAGTTGTGATTTTATAAATTTATTAACAAAGTAATCGGACATAATTTCCGCGAATGGAGCAAATCGAGCAGCGTGCCGTCATTAAGTACCTCCATAAGAAGGGGCTATCATCAAAAGCCATCCATGATGACATGGTCAGTACATTAGGCGATTGTGCTCTGTCATATTCATCCGTCAAAAATGGATAGTAGAATTTAAGCGTGTTAGAGAGAGTGTGAAAGATGAACCCCGCTCTGAAGGCCTTCGACGTCAACTACTGACGAAAATATTAAAAAGTACTTGATTTAATAATGGGAGACCGCAGATTAAAATTAGAGAGATAGCCGCGATTATAGGCATCTCTTATGAACGAACTCAAAACATCATTGTCAACGAGTTGGGTTTCCACAAGGTGTCTGCGAGGTGGGTTCCGCGACTGCTTTCAGTTGAACAAAAAGGACGCGATTGACTATTTCACGCGACTGTTTGGAGTTATTTGAAGCCGATGCAGATGATTTTTGAATCGTTTTGTTACTATGGACGAAACATGGGTTCATTACTGTACACCGGAAACAAAACAACAATCAAAACAGTGGAGAAGACCTGGTTCACCACCCCTAAAAAGGCAAATAAGGTGATGGCTTCAGTATTCTGGGACTCGAAAGGTGTGATTATGATTGATTATCTTGAAAGGGTCAGACTATAAACTCTGATTACTACTGCACCTTACTACGTCGTTTACGAGGAAATAAAAGAAAACGTCGAGGAATGCTCAGAAGAAAAGTCCTGTTTCATCAAGATAACGCCCGTGTTCACACGTCAGTACAGTCAATGGCTGAAATTCACAACTGTGGCTTTGAACTGTTACCGCATCCGCCGTATTCACCTGATCTGGCACCATCAGACTTCTTTCTGTTCCCTAACCTAAAAAGCACTTGGGAGGTCAAAGATTTTCGACAAACGACGAGGTCAAAGCAGCTGTAGACGCATATTTTGACTCTAAGGAAGAATCATTTTTTCAACGGTCTAAATGCTTGGAAGGAGGTGGCAAAAGTGTATTGAACTTGATGGTGATTATGTAGAAAAATAAAAATATAACTGATTTAGTATGTGTTTATTTTCTTGGTTAGGCCGAGTACTTTTCAATCCACCCTCGTATGAGATCTCTTACACCGCAACTACATGGCAATAATATTAATTTATTATTACAATTCTCAAATGTTATACGTAATAATATCTTATATAAAATTATGTAAATGTTAAATAACTTTGAAAAAGAAATGCTAGAAACGGTTTATGTTTGTTATTTTTATAATAGTTTAATTTAATATTGAGTCATCTTGTCATTTCACTGCATGATTACGTACTAATAACAATTTCAAAAACACTTTATTACACCTAAAATAAATGGAATAGCAGCAAACAGCACTGAAGCGCGGAATTTTAGAACTATGATCACATACTGCCAGTTATGAAATTTAAAACGTTTAAACCTAAGACCACACTAAGATTACGTTTAGTTATATATATTTGATTGTATCGTTTATCTAGATATTCAAATATATCCCATAGTTGCATTGGGGGAGGCCTATGTATATCAGAGGAGATGTTTGCCTATGATTAGAGCCTATGTTTGCGGAGAGTTGTTTTTTGCTTCCGTTTTGAAAATTTCGAAATAGCAAGAAGCCCCGTGGACGACCGGAGACTACCGTTAACAATGACGAATCTTAAATAAAAAAATAAAGGAAGCGGATTCACATAAGAGTTAGCTGCAGCGTATAATATAAGCGATAAAATAATAACAAAAAAATAAAAAATAAAAATAAAAAATAACAACAATTTATTCACTTAACGTGAAGGATAAGGAAAATAAAGAAGCTTGAAAGTGGGTATTGGTTGGATACAACGAATATTTTATGTCAAAAAAAGCTGCTAGTAAATTTGTGGTGAACCTGTACTAGGTACAAAGACTGTATAGTATACAGTCAATAATTGCGTCGATGACGGATAAGATCGCAAGCAAACAAGCGACGTTTGTCAATTGATCTACATTGACTGCCTCAAACTTGTCGGAGATTTGATAACATCTATTACATCCAAGCTCCTATTGGGTTAAAAGGAATTTGGATAAATTCTTACACAGGAAAAATTTCAAATCAAATGATAGGCGGTAAAACGCTTTTAAATATTACATTGATTCCCCATCCATAGTACTTCTATAGCAGAAACATCAATTAACTCCATCAAAACTTCAAAACTGCTTTAACCATATTGACCAATTTTGAAATTAAATATAACATACAGTTCATTCAAAAAAAAAGTTTCAACCTTCCAATAAGCCTTGCATATTATTATTTTTAAGACACTCAATTTTATTCTTATGTATAGAAAAAAAATACCTTTTTTGCATTCCTCGATATTTTCATCCGAGTTATCGCCGCAATCGTTGTCTCCTTCGCATACCCACGATAACGGTATACATTTCCCATTTGCACATTGAAATTGCTTCAGTGAACACACGTCTGTAACAAAAAATAAAGTTTTGTGATTTAACAACATAAACAAAATATTCTTTTTTGAAAGGTAGATTGCGAAAAAAATTCAAAATTTTACTTAACACATGAATAAAATCTCATCATGAAAAAAATCTAAAAAATAATATTTTTAATAGTGTTATAAATATTAATAAAACAGTGATAATAATATAAATGTAAGTTATTGGTCTCCTCAGACCAACAAAGAAAACAGCGCTGCGTAAATTACAATATTGAACTTTTGCCAAACTTCCCGCACCTCAAGTAATACTTAGAAGATATAACCACATGTTCTTATCTTTTTACTCTCGCATTTTAAAAGATAAATCAGTTTTTTTTTAAAACGAATCGATGTTTCCTCGTGTACAAAAATAACCTCTACATGATTTATATAAATACGAACAACCTTTAAAATTATTAAACCCAAATCATTAACATATGAAATAATAAAAATACATGTCCTTAAATTTACAGTATCATGCGAACACTGAGTTCCAATCTTAGCCAGATTTATCTTTTTAAGTGAGATCACCATTTCATCTGATAGACAAATTACGGCAAAGCATTACATAATCCAAAACAGAGACGTATGCACTTGCAGCTTATGAAGTCACATTATTGCACACCTCGAACGCTACGCGGAGGTTGGGGTTTGCTATTGAATTTTCAAGGTCGCGCTTCTTTCTCTCATTAAATCCAGTATATTATTATTTTGATTTAGGTAATTTTTAGTTGCTTTAAAACTCAAAAGGATATTCTAGGAAAAACTAAGCTTATCAGAATTCTACAAGACTTAAAATACGAAACTTTTTTAGTGTCGCATTTTAAAAGATAAATATGAACGAATCTATATTTACGCGTCTACTAAAATAACCTCTACATGATTTATATAAATACGAACAACCTTTAAAAGTAAACCCAAATTGTTAACGTATGAAATAACAAAAAACGTCTCTTTCACGCAAGTTGTGGACACAAGCTCGCGTTCAAGGTATGCGCTTGAAGGTAATCATCTCGTTGGTAAACGAATGCTATTCGAATGACATATTAAAGCAAGTTGACACTGATAAAGAATAAAGAAACATTCAGATAGTATCGGATATGAGAGCGTTATTAGATAAGTTGTAAATAATTGCATTATTCTTTTTTTTTTAACTCTTTTAAAAAGACCTAACCTACGAGGGGCGGCTGGTAAGTCCGCGGCCTAAGGTACTTAATGAAAGAAAATATATGGTTTCTATTTTTATTTTTCAATATAATGTTTTGTATTTTGTATATCAAGTTAAATACATTTCTCACATCTCGCATACAATGCCTTTAACCCACCCAAAAAATATTCTGTATCTTTCTCTTCAAAATGACGATCAACCGCAGCTATCATTTCGTTGTCATCTGCAAATCTCCGGCCCGTAAGTCTTTTTCAAATTGGAAAACAGGAAAAAATCGCTAGGTGCTAGGTCTGGGCTATACGGAGGGTGGTCAAACTCTGAGAACCCCGTGTCTTTCAGGGCATGTCTCGCAACATGTGCGGTGTGAACGGGCGCGTTGTCTTGCAGAAAGAGCACTCAGCGCGTCAGTTTCCCACGTAGTTTCTGTACAATAGCCTCGAGAACCTGAGTCAATAAATTGGTCTAATATTGGCCATTAATCGTAGTTCCCCTGGACAGGTAGTCGATAAGCAAAATTCCCTGCCCATCCCAGAAAACAGTCGCCATTAGCTTGTACGCCGACTTTTTCTTCTGTCAGTACCGTGACAGGGTGGCCCAGGCGAGGGTCGTCTTCATAGCTCTCTCGTCCTTGTTGAAATATGCGGGCCAATTTTTCCACCATCGTATATGAAGGTTCAGAATTCTGAAGACCGATGACATCTCTTCAAAAATGTCTTTCGGTGTATTTCCCTTTTTTACGAGGAATTTTATCACGGCGCGGTGTTCAAAATTCCAAAAATTTCCAGATTCGGCTGACATGGTGATGTTTGTTGTTCAATAAATAATTGAACTATAAGTGCAAACTTAATTAGTGATTGCTTTTATAATACTACTGAGTGTTGCAACTAGTGACATGAGTAACAAGCTAATCACTCATCGTTAAGTACCCTAGGCCGCGAACTTTTCAGCCGCCCTGTTACACTATAATTTTTCCTATATCGTGGGGGCAGTTTAATGCATAATTTTCACAAGGACAAACATCCAGGCCCAGAAAATTGTATTTGTATATTATATTATTATTTGTAGGCTATACAAATATTTGTTCCGTGCGGGATTTGAACTTCCCCCGGCCCTTAGCGCTGCAACTCATTGTTAAGCCACTATGCCACGGAGCCTTCAGTTATTCATGTTCTTTATGCATGGTTTTAAGTTTTAAAAGTATTGTAAATATACTAGGTATTTGTTGAGTGTATGCCAACTTGACCCACTGACATAGGGTTAGTGGGTAAAGTTGGCATTATGGCAATTTTGCTCATCTATATTTTGCCCATCATCATCAAAGTAAATAGTAGTTTGGGTAATACGCGAACATGAGTTACGAAAACTTATTGATCTCAATTTTTTCACGATTCTCTTCAATGTAGCTTGGTTTTGTGTCATTTACTCAAACCAAAATAGTTTAAAGGAAAAGGGACTCAACGATAAAATCATACAAATAAACTTAGTTTATAATACCGGAGCAAGTTGAAACCAAACTAGGTTGTTTTTGCATAACATGTATTTTGGTCGTTAATTTCCAAACGTGATTAAAATATCACTTCACCTTTGAAATTATATTATTTAATAATACTCTGACTGAAATTTTCTTAAAGTTTTCTGTTAAAAGTAGGTAACATAATTCTTATATTTTTTGTGCTCTAAAATAGAATATAAGCAAAGAAAAGGTAACATACTACAGATATACAATACATACAGAATAATAACAAAAATCGTCGACCAAAACTTAGCCCATATCTCAACTTCGCCTATAATACGTGAATAATACAATTCGACGTATATTGTCATGATCCTAAACAGTCTTTTATAACTCCATTACGTAATGGACACAAGGAGTCAGAACGGGTAATACAACGCCCAAGCTACTCGTGTCTTTTGTAGCTTGATTTATGTGTCAATATTCCAAGAGTTTTCTGCCGCCAAGTACCAGTGCATGCACTGTTGTGTTCCGGTCTGAAGGATATATAGAGAGAATCAGTATGATTACAGGCTAGAAGGCATTTCATATTAGTCCTCAGAGGTGAGAACGTATCTGTAGCCTTCCGGAATTGAAAATGTTTACAGGTGTTCGTGGCCTGCAGTAGCCACTTACCAGACTTACTAGACTTGTATTTCTTTTGTCACTTCTGTTTTATAAAAAAAGAGTTGGTTCAAATTGAGGTAAATTGAAGCTTTGCAATGGCTTTTATTCAATCAATTAATGGAATATAAATGAACTACCTACAATTATATTTTTTTAACATATCATTACATTATCATTTACATAGTACCAAAGGCGTTCTACATATCTGAGAACATAACTTGGCTTCCTTTAACGAAAATCAGGTCCTTGTTTTATTAATCTTAAAGTTCCAGTGAAGGAATATCTTGAAAAGCTGATCTGCTATTTGGTATACGATTGTTTCCTGTGCGCGCTTGCCATACCTTAGCTGGAACTAAGTTTCTTGTACCTCTCACGGCACGCACTCTAATTGCATCTAACAATCTCTTGAATTCCGATCACAGTATTGTTCTGTTCGGAAGAACGGGAATTTCGTCACTATGTACGGAATTCTTTAAGAGGGATACATAACTCGTCTATTTGTAAATTAATTATTGTTTTTATTTTTATTACTATTGATCTAAAAAACAAATAAAAACATAAGTATCTAATATGAATGAACACTATCGTAAATATTTATTTATTTTAAGTGTAGTCTTAATTTAGAAAATATTTAGTACAACAAATATACTTTAACTTTTGACCATTAATGGATAAATAAAGATACAACTTTATTTAGATGATCTTTTTCAAATAACCTTGTGAGTAAGCAAATGGAGGTAAAAAGTTTCTAAACATCTTTTGTTCAAGGTCTCCCCTAAATTAACATTAACTAATTTTCATTAAATCTTTGCGTAAATTTTGCTGGAATAAAGTTATAAATCACTATAAAATTAAAGCAAAGATATTAATACTATAACATAGTTATATAGAGTATGTTCTATCAGAGATAATTACGCAAAACAAATTAAGCTCTCATATGAGAGTGCCTTGACTGAAAGGGACATTAATTAAATTTCATTACATTTGAGGTCTCATGCATGGAACCGGTGACGTCTGTTGATGGGCTATGCGGGACCGGTGGAAGCCAGTCGGAATAAGCACCCTTGTGTCTGTCTCATTGAGAGCAAATCATTCGTATGTAGAGTCAATTCAATTAATAAAAATTTACATACTATGTGTATTATATAATATCAGTTCGTTCAATAGAGAAACGGTTTTAAGAGGTGGCTCGTTAATATTAGCTAGTAAATTATTATCATGTAAGGAACGTAAAGATATTGTGAGCCTCTCTGTTGAGCGAACTGTAGAAATGGCATGTGTTGAGTTTGAGCACCTCATTGTTGTGAGCGTCTACAGACCCCCATGTTCTATATACAATACTTTTGAAAAAATTATGGAGGAAGTTTTTGTTAAGCTTAATAAACAGAATAAATCTGTTGTAATATGTGGAGACTTTAATATCAATCTGCTAGAAGCTTCCTCCACCAATATTAAATTTAGATCATTGTTTAAATCATATGGTCTTTTTAATTTATTTTTAGAGCCAACGCGTATTACTGAATGTAGTGCAACATGTATAGATAACATTTTTACAAATGTTAAGCCGTTGCATAAATGTATAATTCAAAAATTGAGTTCTGATCACTGTGGACAATTAGTTTCGTTACACAATTAGCAAGTAGATGAGAAAATTGTGTTTGTTCCTGTAAATGCACGTCGCTTGGAGAAGTTTAGAAGTAACATAGTGAAGAAACTTCCATCACTTTCATACCAAAATGAATCTAATTTTTGTATGGAACAGTGTTTAAACTTATTTGCAATGAATTTGATAATATTTTTACTTCTAAAACGTTCTCCTTGAACAGTCGGAAGGCTTTCAATGAACGGGCGACAGTAGGAGTCCATAAGAGCAGACAAAGGTTATATGAACTTTACCATGAAAGGTCATAATATAACCCTAGCGTCGAATTTAGGGAATATGTTAAAAAATATTTAAAGGAGTGTGCTCCAAAGCCAAGTCTTTGCATTTGAGCAACAAAATTAAGACGGCTTCTAATAAAATTAAAATGACGTGGAGTATAATTAATAGTGAAACTGGTAAGGTCAACTCTCGCAATTCAAACTACCGGTTGAGTTTTAACAACAAATTAACGGAATCAGATCAGGATGTTGCAATGGTTTTTGAGAAGTATTTTACGGATATTCCGATCTTAACCACTATGTCACTGAATTCTTCTCCTGCCGTCGCTGAATCATTGCTTAAACAAAATGTAAATGCGTGTACAAAGAATTTTACATTTCATAAAATATCATCAAAAGATATTGTAAAATATTTTAAAACTATTGATGTTAAGAAAACTGCGGATCTGTGGGGCATTTCCGTTAAAGTTATTGCGTCTAGAATCGATATAACCGCGCCTTAACTAGGTATTATTTTTGATACTAGTATCGAATATGGTGTGTTTGCTGATTTGATGAAGCATAGTAAAGTAATACCTTTATTTAAATCTGGTAGTACATTAGAGCCCGCCAATTTTAGACCCATTTCTGTACTGCCAACACTAAGTAAAATTTTTGAAAATATTATTCTTGATCAAATGTTAATTTTTTTTAATGATAATAATTTACTTCATAAAAATCAATTCGGTTTCACAAGGGGTCGCTCGACAACTGATGCTGGTGTTGAGCTGATTTAATATATTTTCAATGCATGGGAGAATTCACAGGATGCTTTGGGTATATTCTGTGACCTATCCAAAGCCTTCGATTGTGTTCACCATGAAACATTAATCAGGAAACTACAACACTACGGTGTAAGTAATGCTCTTAAATTAATTGTTTCATATTTAAGTAACAGAACTCAAAAAGTTGTTATTAATAGTATGAGCTCTTCCGGGTCGATAGTACAAATGGGCGTGCCTCAAGGCTCAATTCTCAGCCCCTTTTTTTTTTTTTTTTTTATAGGATAGGGTGACAAACGAGCACACAGTCCACCTGATGGTAAGTGGTTGCTGTGACCCATAGACATCTACATCTGTCTTCAATAAAGAATCAAAATGCAGATGCGTTGTCACCCGTGAGGACTAAGATGGAATACCTCTTTTCCAGTAAAAAGGGTCTCCGGTTCTCTACACTCACCATACGAAACACAGCAGTGTTAAGCTGCTATTTTACGCTGGTATTCTGTGAGCGTGGTCCTTCCCAGTCGAGCCGACCCATTCGTACTACAACTATACTACTAATATAGCTGCAGCATGGCTCTACCACGTAAATTGTATATATTAATGTTTCTTGTATATATTAATGACTTACCTTACATAGTAGGGATAACCATAATATAGTATTATTTGCTGATGACACTTCATTAATTTTCAAATTAAAACGACAATTATTAAAATATGACGAAGTAAATAATGCTATATCTAAATTAGTAAATTGGTTTAATGTTAATAATTTGTATTTGAATAGCACTAAAACGAAATGTATGAAGTTCATGACTCCAAATGTCAGACAATTAAATACTAATGTAATTTTAAATGGGAGGAACTGAGTCTTGTCGATACCACCATTTTCTTGGAATAACACTAGACGCGAAGCTTCAATGGAGCCCCATATATCAAAGTTAGCAAGCAGACTTAGTTCAGCAGCATATGCTGTAAAAGATTAGAAATCTTACCAGTGTGGAAACAGCTAGACTTGTTTACTTTAGCTATTTCCATAGCATAATGTCGTATGGTATTTTGCTATGGGGACACGCAACTGACACTGAAATTATATTTGTTTTACAAAAGAGGGCCATAAGAGCAATCTATGATTTAAAACCTAAAGAGTCGCTCAGACAAAAATTTAAGGAAATTAATATATTAACTTTGGCCTCTCAATACATTTATGAAAATGTAATGTACGTACACAAAAATAAAACTAGTTATACAAAAATAAGTGATATTCATTCTGTAAATACTAGGAACAAACACAAGCTAGTAGTATCAGTTACTCGACTCCACCGAGTCAGTAATTCATTCTTGGGGCGATGTATACGCTTTTTCAACAAAATCCCAGAAAATATACAAAATTCGACCTGCTCAAAATTCAAAAACTTTATTAAACATAGTTTGTATAAAAAGGGTTATTATAATATTAAGGAATTTATGGGGTTTTTATATTTTTATATATAATAACCCCTGGGAATGAGGTGTTCGCTACCAAGCTATTTCTAATTTGTTTTGTGTGGTTAATTGTGTAACATACATGATTGTAAGCTGTTATTTAAAAAAAAAAAAAGTCCCGCTGGGTTTCTTGCTGGTTCTTCCCAGGACAGAGGTTTTTTTTTCGAACCAATGGTAATTAAACAAAAGAGTGACTTTCAATAAGTATTATTTATAATATATATTGAATAAAAAAGTTTCTGTTCTGTTCTGTTTCTGTATACGCTATTCAACTGTTTTAAGCGATAGTAGCCTAAAGGCAGGGTGTGGACCGCGAACTCAAAAGGTCGTGGGTTTAAATCCGCCATCCGACTATACTTCGTGAACCACTCCTGACGCAAGCATTTAAAGCTTACCAGGAGTGATACAGGGAATGTTAGTAATGTTAATAGCATTGCTAGTATTTAAAAAAATATATATATACTACACAAATGTATTATATAATAATGTTTAATTGAAAGTTTCGTAATATATACATAAACAATACGAACGAAGAACAAAAGGTTTATGGTCTAGGTAAGGAATTCCTGGGAATTCTAAAGACTGGCTTGGTGCCCAAGGTACCGATGGAACGAGAAGTCGGAAGGACAACAAAAATTGTGTCGTATTGCGAAAGCGTTAGAACGTAAATATGTCGTCAAATCTCTAAAAGATTCTTGGTTATTTGCAAAACGATTTCTTTAGTTAGAAAGACATTATCTAATATATATATTAAATAGTTTAAAAAGGTGATACATTTTTAATTTAATTTTCAACTTTGTAATCTTAACAAAGATTTCTTGAAGTCTCAATAATTTCGTAAGACTTCCTTTTCCACGTATTGTTAAGCAGAACTAAAAATTGTTATTCGCTTAACTGTGAAAACGTGACATTTTTTATTTTTAATACCGTACTAAATGTCTTCACAACGTCGATAAAGAAATTTCACTTCAAAAATATATATTTAACAAACAGACGAATATATATCGGAGAGAAACAGTAATAGCATAAAACGTATTTAGGGAATTAAAAATAAAAAATCTTAGTAATATATCTTTCCAAGTAGCAATAATATTAAGATGATAATTAAAATGTTATTTATGATTTAGACACACCTCTTACCTCTTACACATCTACACATCTCTATATACATGCTCGTCGGTTAAGAGCACTCTTAATTTAGCCCATACGAGGGCGACACTGAAAGTTTTTAGAACTGGCCACTTGTAAACGATATAATAAAAAAATACGTTCAAATTTTTAAAATGGAACTCTTTGTCAATATTATTGTGTATGTATTTTATTAATTTGTCATTTGTTTACGATTTGGCGGCAAATTGAAAATGGTCTGTGTCACGTCAGCATGAATTTAACGCGAGAAAATTTTCGTACAATGATTTTTTATGACTTTCGATGTCATTTAAGTCAACAAGAAAGTTATGATAGACTTCCATTGGCATTTCACGATAAAGCTCCATTTCGTGCCACTGTTTACAACTGGTTTAATGAGTTTATACGTGGTCGCACTAATCTCACCGATGATCTGCGTGAGGTACGGCCTTCTACGGCGACGACTGAAGACAACATCAGTGTTGTGCGGCGTATGATAGAGACTGACAAAAGAGTGACTTATCAGCAGATTCGGACAAGCTTAGGCATCGCTATCTTTCTTCTTTCTTTCTTTTTTATTAAAACGTTACCCCCACACTAGGATTTTCTCCTGTATCGTGGAGGCAGTTTACAAACATAAATTGCACGAGGACAAACATCCAGACCCGGAACAATTATTTGTAGGCCATACAAATACTTGTTCCGTGTGGGATTCGAACCCGCGGCCCCCAGCGCAACAACTCATTGCTAAGCCACTGCGCCACGGAGTGTGAAATTGTCAAGCGCACAAAATCCTCCATGAACATTTAGCGGTCAGGAAGCTTTATGCCCGGTGGATACCTCATAATTTGACAGAGGCCCAAAAACTCCGTCGTGTTGATTGGTGTCGTGAAATCGTTCAAAATTTTAACGGAGGTGACTCAAATGCTGTGTTCGACATACTTACCTACGGGTGACGAAAGGTTGGGCACGCCACTATAGCGGCGATAAGACCCCTCTTTGAGGAGTGGCTTGAGAGACGCCACGGTGTCCTCACCTTCCGCCTGACGCAGGTCCTCACCGGACACGGTGTGTTCGGGAGGTTCCTGCACCGAATCGGGCGGGAGGAAACGCCCGGGTGCTCCCACTGCGAGGATCGACCGGAGGACACGGTGGAGCACACCGTGGAGGTGTGCCCTGCTTGGGCGGAGCACCGCCGTGTACTCGTAGCGGCGATAGGCGGCGGCGACCTCTCGCGTCCGGCCCTGGTCGAAGCCATGGTCCGGAGCGAGACGGAATGGGATGCCGTCACCACCTTCTGCGAAGCAGTGATGCTAGCGAAGGAGGTGGCGGAGCGGGAGAAGGAAGAGCAACAGCTTTCCTTCCCGGCCGCCGCGGGAGACGCCCCGGGCGTCGGGGGCTACGTCGTGGCCCCTGACCACCGTAGGCGCGGACCTGTGGACGGCGAGCAATGGGTAGCTCGCCGTCCGTCCGTCTAACGACGACAGGCCGTGTCGACGGCGCGTTTTGTTCACGCGCGCCTCAAAGAGCTGTCAGCAGCGTGAAGGGGCCCGCAAGACCGACGCCTGCCGGGGCTGCGGGCTGTTCGAAAGAGATACCGCGGCTCCGGAACGTAAGGGCACTGAAGGAACACGGATGGTTTTAGTCAGTAAAGTCTGACACTCCTTTCCGCTCCACCCACAGCGAAGGCGTCATTAGATGATTTTCCATCCGCAAAAAAAAAAAAAGGGTGACGAAAGGTGGATTTATTGTTATGATCCTGAAACTAAGAGACAGTCTGCTGTCTGGGTGTTTCCTTCCGAGGAGTTGCCAACTAAAGTGAAGAGAGGTCGAAGCGTGGGAAAAAAGATGGTGGCCTCGTTCTTCGGAAGAAAAGGTCATTACGCAACATTTGTTTTAGAGGATCGAAAAACTGATTACTGCAGAGTGGTACACTAACACACACGCACTCGCACACCGCCAAGCAAACAATCGACTACTTGGCGACGTCAGACGTGGAATTACTGGGTCACCCCGCCCTATAGCCCCGACCTCGCACCTTGCGATTTTTATTTATTTCCGAAAATAAAATAAAAACTTCGAGGAAAACGTTTTATGGACGCCGAGGAAGCAGTGGCTGCGTTTCAAAATCAGGAAGCTACAGTACTATGGTGTCAAGAACACAGCGCTTAAAATTATTATTTCATATTTAAGTAATAAAATGCAAAAAGTTATTGTCAATGGTAAAAGTTCTTCCGGGTCACCTGTACTAATGGGTGTCCCTCAGGGCTCGATTATCGGCCCATTCCTATCTCTAGTATATATTAATGATTTACCTTCCTTTGTAGGGGATAATCATGATATAGTATTATTTGCTGATGATACTTCCTTGATTTTTAAACTTAAACGTCAATCATTAAAATGTGACGAAGTGAATAATGCTATATCAAAATTAGTGAATTGGTTTAACGTTAATCATCTACATTTAAACGGAAATAAAACTAAATGTATTAAATTTACAACAACGAATGTTCAAAATCTGGGTACCAATGTGTTTTTAAATGGGGAGAACTGAGCCCTGTTGAATCCACAGTTTTTCTTGGCATCACTCTCGACGCAAAGCTTCAGTGGGGTCCCCATATATCCAAACTAGCAAGCAGACTAAGTTCTGCAACCTATGCTGTAAAAAAGATTAGAGGTCTCACTAGTGTCGAGACAGCTAGATTAGTTTATTTCAGTTATTTCCATAGCATAATGTCTTATGGGATTTTGCTATGGGGAAATGCGGCTGATTCAGAAACTTTTTTTGTTTTACAGAAGAGGGCCATTAGAGCTATTTACAACCTAAAACCGAGAGAGTCTCTTAGAGATAAATTTAAAGAAATAAATATATTATCTTTGGCCTCTCAGTAGATTTACGAAAATTTAATGTATGTTCACAAAAACAAAGGTAGTTTTAGTAAAAAAAGTGATAAACATTCTGTAAACACTAGGAACAAACACAAGCTAGTGATACCAGTTTCTCGACTCCACAGAGTCAGTAATTCATTCTTGGGGCAATGTATACGCTATTACAACAAGGTCCCGGAAAGTGTACAGGCTATCTCTATTACCAAGTTTAAATGTTTTGTTAAGCTGAAACTGTATAAAAAGGGTTATTATAGTATAAATGAATACATGGTTGATAATAACCCCTGGGAATGAGGTGTTCGCTTCCAAGCAATTACTAAAATAAATTTTGTACTTAAATAGTTTGAACAACCATTAATGTAAAATTTACTTTAAAAAAAAGTCCCGCTGGGTTTCTTGCTGGTTCTTCCCAGGACAGAGGTTTTTTTTCGAACCAGTGGTAAAGTAAAAAATGACCTTCAATAAGAATTACACATGTAATCTACTTATATTGAATATAAAAAAAATTCTATTCTATTCTAAAATGCCGTCGAAGAGACCCCTAAGGACGAGTGGGCAAAGTGCTTTTCTCAGTGGTTCCATCGGATGCAGCGATGTATTGATGTAAATGGACACTATTTTGAAAATATATAATAAAACTAATAACTTGCTAGTTTGTTCAGTTTTTGATTTTCTAAGAACTTTCAGTGTCACCCTCGTATTCAATAATATATCGCCAATTTCATCAATAAATTTCCGTTTAGGTAGTTAGCTTTAATTACCCTTTTGAATTAATTTACAAGGATTATCCTCTGAATATAAGTGAGAAATATTTTTCAAAGTTCAAAGCGCTGATATTAATTTGTTGCAACAGAATAGAGCAATTTTCTTTAAAACTAAGGTCTTTCGAGCTCAAGAACGTGCAGAAGTAGTATCGATTAGCAAAGACGAAGTAGCTGATTCAAATCCAAAACTGGATAAATACTCTACAGCCACTGAGCTGGGATCCTGTGGTTGAATACAAATGGAGCGTTTATCCTACCGAAAGCCAATTTGTATGCAAATTACAGGTCCGTTTAACTATTCTCGTTAGTTGCTCATTTTCGAAACGTCTGAATTCCCTTTGGTTTTAAATCTGAATACTACGATACAGTAACGTTGAAAATTATCTAACGAAGAGGGAAGCGAGGAAAGATGGATTTTCCGTACAAAAATAACCTTGATCGTCCCATTTTGTGTGTATAAGTTAAGGAAAATATTAGTGTAATCTTGTTGTATCCGACAAATTCTTACAGTGAAATGGAAACGGAAGAAAATCCATCGAACATGATGAAATATATCATATATAATTCATATGAACTAGTTGAAAACATCACTAAATTACGAGTATCTCACGTACTGAGGACGACAAGGATCACCGTTAAAGGACTAGAGAGAAGCCTGGCACTACCATTGCCAATCTAGCAAGTCAGCCAGCCCCTTCTTATGTGATAGAAATCGATGTCAAGAAGTGGAGTCTTTGTGTGCTGATAAGATTAAGGTTCCAATACATGATGCTTGACCATCGAACAACCATCTGATTAAAATATTTCACATACTTAACAGGCCGATAAACAGTTGCAGTACCAGATGTCTAGCACTATTGACGCTTCTTCTCATCGTCGGTCTGAGCATTTTATATCTGGCACAAACGAGATTGTACATCGCTATCTGTCAGATCTATGTTGCTGTGTAGTTGCGACGTAACAGAATCCATCACGCTATCTCTTCCCGTGAGTATCGTAAGAGACAAAAATCGAAAAAGGGACCACGAAAATCGCACAGCCTCCAGTAGACAGAAGAAATTTATACTACATTACACATTACAATACTTTTTTACTATAATTAATCATGCAACTTGCGGCATTCCTAGCAGTGGAATTTTAATAGACTCTAATGATGATGATGATGATGAATCAAGCAAAATGAAATAAATAGCTACAAGTTATGTGAGCAGTATTCACACCATATCTAATATGACTTTTACTATAAAAAATAATAAACTGTTAAATAAGACTACTTTTACGACGCATAGGGAAACTTAGCAAGTTTAAAAAAGAAACAGAATTTGTATAAATATAGGCATTAAAAAATACTAAACTAAATTCAGCTAGTTAGTGAGCGTAGATCTGTTTCTATTTCTGCCGCCAAAAAGTAGTGCTTGTAACGTTGTGTTTTTGCCTGAATGGTATAGAATTAGTATGTTTAAAGGCTATGAGGTTTTCCATCTTAGTCCTCAGAGGTGACAACGCATCTGCAGTCTTTTTTGATTGAAGTTGGCTGCAGGTGTCAATAAACTGCAATACCCACTTACCATCAGGTGGTCAAAAGAGTACTGTGTTTCGTATGTAAATCAGAACTAAGTACCAGTATGAAGAAATTGATACCTTTATATGAACTAATACCGTTATGGTAAATGAATACTTTGTGAGTTTAATGATTTTTATTTAATGGAAGTTTATTGGCGAATCGTCTTTCTTTCATAAATATTGCTATAGACCTTATTATCATATGGCTAAAATGAAAAGTCAGTCTGATATTAATGTTTTCCTGGCAAATTTCAGCAGCTAAAGTAAATCCAAGATATTTTAAAAATTGCGAGGGACGCTTTACTGAGACTTACAAAAAAGTAGGTTTAGAACTTCACTTATGATTAAGATGTCATTTTAAAGGTTTCACATCGATACAAAACTGAAAAAGGTGCTGGCAAGCACTTTTGTTAAGACTTTGTATCTAGTCATCCAGAACCATATTTGAGCACTCTTAGACTAGACTGGACCAATGAAAAAGAAATGCACCAATTGTTAGAAATTTTCTTAAGTATTACATATTAGGTCGATGCACTTTATATTATTAAATGTTGACACTTTCGTTCATTTATTGTTTTTTTTCTAGTCTTAAACTAACCATGTACCCCCTAGTACGGGAACTCCCCTAATACATTTTACACATAAATAAAACAAAGAAAGACAAGTGACTTCGTTGTTTTAAAATTAATTTATCCATGTTATTAAAACGAAAACTGTCTTGCATTTTACGACATCTGAAATTTTATGTGTGAAGTTTATTTTATGGATCTCAAGGGCTACGTTAAATTTATTGTCCTCACAGACAATAAAGGATAGATTTATGCGTATACAGTTATACGAATAACGGGGATTGTATTATAAAGAAAGTCGGTTTAAATAGGAAAAACGTAATAATTGAGATATTTAGAATTATTATTTATTATTGAATTCACTTACTAATAATTAAAAATGACTTTCTGAACACGTCACATTAAAACTGATCAAGGCATATTAATTTAAAAAATACATTGAAAGTATTAATACTTTGATAGGACTCTTCATATTGACACAGGTGTGTTATAGGAGTCAATTAAGTAACACTATGATTCCAACGGCGAAATAACAATCTTAAAAATTTCAAATTCATCAAAGAATTATCAATGAATGTATGGAAACCGAGTGTTTTGTATTTACCATGGTCAAATTATTTTTGAAAACAAAGGAGGCGAAGGCAGTTTATAAAAACACGTCGTATTCTTCAAGCAACACCGTTTTTGAGAAGATTTAAAAAAATAAGTAGGTTCACAATTCGACTACATTAACGACTACATTTAAGATATTATTTCCTATAATATCTTTGCCAAATCAGACCCAATTCTGAAGATACTTTTTTTATTAAATAGGTTGTACATTGTATAAAATATATAAATGATTGTAGAAAACATTCCACCACTAAGGGTAGCAAAATAGGGAATGTTTTTTTTTAATCTAACTATTTAGGCAACATTAAGAATATAATATTACTTGGTCCATTCAAAAGAGTAAAAAATTTCATTCAAAAAACAATTAAGTTGCTACTCACTATTATGGTTTAGCACCAACTTCAGAATGTTAAAATATTGTATTGTTTTTAGTTCTTTGAAGTCGATTTTTACTTTTTGTTAAAAGTTGTTTCTGTAACTGTTTTCGATCGTCGTATGGCAATAACCATAAAATGTAGCCTAAGATGATCCGCGAAGAAGATGAATCTAACCACCCGCACTTGGAAACAACTACACTGTTCATACATACGTTTGAAATACGGCAATAATTCTATCGCCAACAAAGCTTCAAATTTTATATGACAAGCCATGTGCATTATATAATTAAATGAAAACACAATATGGTGGTATAAAAAGAAGATAATGTAAAAAATTATTTCTCATAACAAGATTGTGTAAAAAAAGATTATAAAAAATAAGTGCGTGTAACCTTTTCGCGTGGTGGAAGTATAATTTATTCATTTATTTAATTTTATATTGATATTTATCTCCGCTACGTATTGTGACTGTGCATAAATTTAGAGTAGACGGCATTTTTTTATAAAATGGGGGCAGCGTTACAGTGTGTATTTATTTTATTAATATTATATTAATTTCTTAATTTAATTTATTAATAATCAATTTATTAATAATTTTGACGTATTAATATTTACGTTCGTAATATTATATATCCATAAAATAATAATGATTATTAAAACTAAAATTAAATTTATAAATAGAATAGAATTAAATTAAATGTAAGTAATACTCAAGTCACGCCTTTAGAAAATTTTCCTTCAATAAGCTTTAAAAAATGGTCACTCGTAAGAAAACTCCTAACTTTTTTCATATCTGCTTCATCTTGTCGCTAATGTAAGAACTTTTGATGTCAGTTTAGCCAGCATGGCGTGAAGAGAATTGTGATGTCCATAATATATTAACAGGAATACACAAAAACGTTTTTACCTAGCTTTCTATCCAAACAGCAACTTTAGCCTGCATTAAATAAAAAAATATATTTTATTATGAATGAGAGTGACAAACAAGCACTCAGTCCACCTGATGGTATATGTACACTGTGGACTATACGTAGGTAATACACTTACATCTTATTTACATCTTTATACGACGGCAGTGCCGTCAGGCTTTTTTTGTATGCAATGGCGGTACAAAATCACTAACGTGGCAGCTAACTGACCATACGAAATTTGAGTGCGCGCGCAAATTTGGCTTTCGTATGTGTGCCTTTGACACAAGAGTGAGACGTCTTATGCTGCGATCCTTTAGCAGCACCAACCCTCACCAAAGGAGAGGCTCATAACTGAAAGCACGGGCTGACGAAGAAGAAAGAAGAACACGTTCACTATTGTTTTATTTAAAACTTAATTAATAATAAACACATTATATACGTAGTAGAGCTGCAGCTATATTAAGGTTGTAGCACGAATGGGTCGGCTCGACCGGGGTAGGACTACGCTTTCACAGAATAGCAGCTTAATGTTGCTGTGTTTCGTATGGTGGGTGTAGAGAATCCCCCCGAACGGGTTCCCGCCTTTTCGTGGCGGGGGAGCTTAGTAACCGTGGCTTGGTCACCCGCGGTGAACAAAGAGGAACCTACGTGGCTGGCCCGAGGTGTAGGGCCGGCCTGAGGTGTAGGGCCGGCCCGAGGTTACGGCAAGAGGGGTGCCCTCTCCCCCTTATCGCTGCAGCCGAGGTGGAGTCGCGAAGGAAGAGGAGTGTTGGTATGGCGATGCGCCACACGCCCTATCCTCTGCGACTCTGACGGGGCCGCACGTTGATGCAGTGGTGATGGGGCTGCTGGGGGAGAGGAGTGTCGGTATTGCGAGGCGCCGCTCTCCCTACCCTCCGCAGCCGAATCTTGGTCGGCGGCGGAGGCATAGACGAGATCCACCGCTGGGGTCAGGAAGGCTAGTGCTTCTAAGTGCTCGTTTTTCCTGGCCCCATGGCCTTCGTACATTGAACATAGGAGCCGCCATGGAGCTGCCGGCGCTGATGGGGCCGCGGATGTGTGTGAAAGCGTTCCCGTAGCCCTGCCAATATGTGACGAAGGTGGAACACCATGGGGTTTTAGTCGGTGCGAGTCCGACATAACCCGTCTTTGCCCCCGCGAGGTGGGTATGAGTAGGCATTTCCCCATGTTAAAAAAATAGTGGGTGTAGAGAACCGGAGACCCTTTTTACTGGAAACGAGGCATACCATCTTAATCCCTAGGAGTGACAACGAAATGCAGAGCATTTCGATTCTTAATTGAAGATAAATGTAGATGTCTATGGGCCACAGCTTCCATTTACCATCAGGTGGACTGTCTTCGTTTGTCACGCTTATTCTATTAAAAAAATCTATATTACACATACGTGTTTAGTTAAGCTTAAATCGGTCTATGAATTGTACAGTCAACCACAAAAAAGGGTCGGTTCACGACACCGTCGCGTCGGCGTGCCTTAAGGAAGTGATGCTTGCTCTCTATAAATTTCAGGAAAGGGAAATACCAATTATGAGTATTTAAATTTACTAATTAAATAATTATAATATTTAAACATGGAAAAATCTAATCTAATCCGCACCGCCCCCTTGAGGTATAATCTCATTCCATAAAAAAAACGCATCATGAAAAATTTACTTTAATTAAGAAGTGAAAGTACGAGTAACAACAACAAAGATGGCTTGAAATAAAGTAGGTACGAATACGAAATATATGTTTTACTCTGCTATATGCGTATATTCATAGGTCTCTGTACGCTGAAGTTACTAACAATGTAAAACTTGCTATAAATTGCTTTATTTAGGTTTAATCAAATTACAGAGAACTTGTAGTGGATTTAAGTTGCGATAATGTAGAACACGTTTACTACGCTTTAGAAGAGCTTGCGTATTCACTTACTTTAAATACCTATTTTAAGTGGCATTATTGGAAATAAATAGGTTAAGATTTTAATACACGTCATTCGTCCAATTTATCATTTTAAAGTGTTCTGATTTCTGGTTAATCTAAAGGAGATATAATGTAAAAGAGTATATAATGTAAATACAAATAAGAAGATAGCTATTTACTCATGTTATCTCACCATCATCATCATTATCATTACAGGAACACAGCCTTCCCACTGCCCCATAAGGGGGATATTTGCCCAAGTTGTCACGCGTTGCATGCGGTTTGGCAACCGCAGTATTTTTATTTTCTAGTTGTTGTGTTGGGAAGATGGTTTCCCATCTCCCAGTTTGACAGAGGGGATGTCGCCTCTTACGATACCCACGGGACAATTTGAGGGTGGATATTCTTAAACCGCTTATTACACTGTCAGATGTCTAAGATACAACGGAGCACGGATATTTAGTAAACTCTAAAGTAACGCACAGTTAGTATCACCCATTGCAAATCTATAAGGTGAAAATCTATAAAGAAGGGATAAATGTCACTAAAATTTCTATTGAACGCGTTCAATTCTCAAATTATGTATCGTAAACATGGTGACTAATCAATCGAACGATATTTGGTTAGATTAATTACAAGTTTTTTAATCTATACATATAAAGAAAATGAAAGTGTCTGCCTGTAACATTTAAATAACTAGCATCTAATAAGCTCAGGGGATTATTCGCATGCTATTAAGACATAATTAATCATTTTTAAAACTTTTCTGTCTCTCCGAGCTAATCTTCAGAATTACTGAATCGATTGTGATGAAACTTTACTTTATGGAGAACAATGCCAGGAGAGATCTAGGCTATATTTTATCAGAAAACTTAAAGATTTTTTTGGAAGAAAAAAATCGAAAAATTCCTAAAATAAATGGTCTTCGACTGTCTTCCATAAATCTAAATAACACCACATTAATAGATTCTATCCGTGCGAAACCGCAGCAGGTCGCTAGTATAAAATAATATTAGGATGAGGGTTCTTAAATATGACGATATAACCTTTGAAACCTGCGAGGCTGACCATTTGAATACATTATTTCAAGGATATGTGAAGGTCACCAATTTAGACTGGACCAACGCAAACCCTTTTTCTGCTCTATAACGCTAACAGTACTTACTGAAAGGAAAAAAATGTTCTGCTATAATTTTAAAAGGACGAACGACTCGTATAGACTTGTGTGGTCTCCTAAGGGTGAACTAATCTACTATTACACAAACGAGGATAGATTAAGATAGTTTAGATTTAAATCTATATCCTCAATAAACTCATCAATTTACTGACATAAAACAGACCCAATATTAAGATATAACCCTTGAGGACTAAGGTATAAAAATTTGTTCCAGTACTTATCTGAGATTCTGGTTGTTGTTACTGAGAAAAAAAAAATGTAAGAGTGTAGTATACATACTTGCACAATCTTTACACGCTGCGCTGGTTCAAAATAATCTTGACAAGTGATTTCACTACACAATTATTTTACAAGCTTTACAAGAATAAAGTAACTAAAAAAATATAATTAGAATACAAGTATATCACCTTGTATTATAATTATACTTTTTATAAAATACTAGCGGTCCGCCCCGGCTTCGCACGGGTGATTTCTGAATCTCGACAACGGCGCCACCGTTATCTAGATATGAATATAAACCTTCTAGGGACTCATTCAAACACACTCCAAAAAAAAATCATCAAAATCGGTCGAGTCGTTTTTGAGTTTTAGCGAGATTAACGGATAGCAATTGATTTTTATATAGGTATAGAGATTATAAATAATATTTTGTACAAGAATCCATATCACATAGAGATAAATCCTTGATAAAATTTTCTACAATTTTTACAAGCGAATAAGGTGGTCATTCTTTTGACCTGAATTAAGTAAGTTTTATTTGCACTACTATTGACCACTTAAAGCCTTGTGAAATGGAGTCCTTGTTGAAATATCCATATAGAATAGAGTATATATAATAATATTTTCTTCGTTAATTTTATACCCTAACAAATAAATACTCCTTTATAAACCAGGGAAGTTTTGTCAGTGCCGTAATTATCACCCCAAACCATAACTCATTCCGCATTTTTTTAAATGGAAATATTAGATTCTGTAGTTTTGGTGCTTACGGGCTTTTATATTATGAATTTTATCTTAAATAATTTGTCGTCGGATAATAACATCCATCAAAAAGCGCACTACTGACAGGTACACCAAGAATTCTTTTGTCGAAGCCCATAACAGACCGGAGCGAGCATAAGCTGTTAGGACAAAATGGGTTGTAAATGTTATCAAAGTCAGAATTCGAAGAAGCTCTATCAGGAGAAACAAAATATATTATCGCATGAAATGAAGATTCTCACGAAATATTAAACAAGATCTAAAGGTAACCGTCAATATACACAGAGAATGCCCTATATAAGTAAATAGCATTGCCCTACTGCTTAAGAAAGTGGATCGATCAAAAAACTTGCTACATCGGTATCATCACCTACTATACCAACTATATCACCTATCTCCTGCATCAATCATGTCTTCGAAAAGAAGTAAAGACTTCGCCCAAAATTTATCAAGAAACTGTCTGGGATCGAGTAGTGAAGCCTTACAAAGCGAAGTGATGCACTTTTGAAAATGTACCGTGAACTTCCACAAGACTGACACACACTGACAAGACACCATCTATATTTTATATATTATGGCCATTCTATGAATAATGTAATATAACTAAGAATGACACGCAGCGTGATGTTCGATTCATAAATCATTTTTATTTTACACAAATTTAACAGCGAAGCTCAAAAGTTTGAGACCTTAAATAAACTGAAGTTTTGTCGCCTAGGATTTTACAGCTGCTCCCCCAACTTGCCGATTTTCACCGTAACGTTCTTAAACTGTCAGACTTTCTTTTATTTCTTTTCGAAGGGCAACAAACAGCTTGCGATTTCATCAGTTACTATGATAAAAAAACACTGATTTTTTTCTAATCGTCATTTTGTTCGTAAACGTTACAAATTGAAAAGTATTTTAAAAGATGAATGATCGTTAAGTGATCGTTACGGTTATGATGATCTTAATTCCGTAACCAATTTTTAATATTGTTATTAATTTCTGATTTGGATTTCTGATCTGATGTATGTTGATAAAGTAAGTAATTTGGAACATCAATTCTTTTCACATTCAATTGATCAACTGGATAAATCATCCAAAAAAAGATGATTTAATAACATAAATTCAATCGTACATAATGTATGAAAAGTGCTATTCATTTTTCATATAATAACGCCTCGTGTCAGACAAAAGCCCGTTTTATAGTCTAACAATGCGATTGTGCTCTTTTCATCAACGCGACTTTTATGAGCGTCGCGTCAGCTGCGGTATGCCAAAATTGAGATAGTCACATTTATGGACTCCCGCTTTTCCTGTTGATATTAACATTGAAAATCTTAAGTGAGTCGAGCTATACGGCGTGTTAATTTTCATCAAACATAAGAGTATCTATTTCAACAAAACAGCGCGCGTTCTATATTAGGTAATATAAATTTTGTTTTTGTTTTTTTCCCAATTATTTTTCTTCATCGGCCCTTAAATGTCCACATCTGGATATGATCTAGTCTCATTAAGGAGGGTTTATATTAATCGCCTCGATTGGCAAATTGGTGAATTAGCGATCACAGTACCAAATATCTTGCACCTTTAACACTACCTCCCGTCGTCGTCCATTTTACGTTTTTTTTTTATAGAATAAGGGTGACAAACGAGCACGCAGTCCACCTGATGGTAAGTGGTTGCTGTTGCCCATAGACATCTACATCTATCTTCGTTAGCGAATTAAAATGCAGATGCGTTGTCAGCCGTGAGGAATAAGATAGAATGCCTCTTTTCCAGTAAAAAGGGTCTCCGGTTCTCTACACTCACCATACGAAACACAGCAGCATTAAGCTGCTATTTTACGTTGGTATTCTGTGAGAGCGTGGTCCTTCCCCGGTCGAGCCGACCCATGCGTGCTACAATTATACTATTAATATAGCTGCAGCATGGCTCTACCACGTAAAAAAACGTCTGACGTAAACGGGGTTATAGCATCATCCATCGGAAGTTATAACATCTTTCTGGCATTTTCCACAGACGTTGCTTCCAATCACCTTAAGGAATACATTTTTGCTACATTTATAACAAGTTAACACATATTTAATATACTGTTAAAGCATAAAGGCAGTAGGGTTGGGCGACAAGTAGATGTTTTTGGGTTTGGTGTGTTTTAGTTATTGAATTTTTCTGCAAGTATTTTCAGTAGCAGCTCCGAGTCCAGAAAGTTGGCGGTGTTTCACCGTGCTTTGGAAAGGACGTAAAGCCGTTGGTCCTGCGCCTGATCTCCCTCCGGTCGTGTCGCTTTGCCGTCCCATCGAGCTATGAGAGTAAAGGAATAGAAACTTGTGCACATGCTTGCGCATATATTCAGGCACTATAATTCTCTTCTGCGCAGGTGGCTTGATTGAGTATGGCCGCCGTGTCCGAAATTCGGTCTGGAGGACGTTATATCTTCTATTATAAGTAGATGTTTGTTGAAAGTGCTGTTACAACAAAAAATCGTAATAATAGTGCTGCTTCATTGAAATAAAAAAGAAACAATAGAAAAGCGTGTAGAGTCGCAAGTCGCGAGTCGACACTAAAAATTAATTGCTTATCTACCATTCAGAGGACCGGTACAGTAAAAACATTATATTATAGTGATAAATCATTGTTTATATTTTGAAATAATTTCTTTTGTATTTTGCCTGCATATATTTGTGTAATTTCGTAGATACATAATAACTACTTTCAACCTGCTCGACAGGAGAATAATCTGCTTGGCGTCACAACGTTCCTCAACAGCCCTTATTTATTTATGCGTTTAACAAACGCGTTACTTAACGTTACTTATCAGAGTACCAGATTAATTATAGAAGCTGAAATTGAGGCTGAAACCGAGATATAATACGAGTCAATATTAAGGTATGCAAAACAAAAAATTGTATCATCATATTGTCTTTGAGACTGCATCCTACCCTATAATACCTCCGATCTCATAGGCTTTACAACAGTCACCAGTGTCGTGTAGTGTTGCTGACTTCCGTCGTCATTCTGAAGTTATCGCCGTGGTCGAATCCGGCTAGTTGAACATAAACATCATTTCTTTTTGCTACATTCACGTAAATAACGAGAAGGACGATTGTCTATGTTAAAGAATCAAGATGAAATGTGGGAGCTTTTTACTCTTGAGGACTGAAACGCAATCACAGGATGTTATTGACTTTGGTATATTATTTATTAAGTTTAGTGTAAATTATTTCTTATAAGAACATACAATAAATAGATCACTGAGGTGTATTTAATATTTTTCTGTCCTGCTAATTCGTTCATGACCTACTACCACTTTACCAGTCAGTATAATGACATGCTGTTAAGTATTCAATTCTAGTCCTCATGAGTAACGGCACGTAGCTTTATTTTTTCTACCATGATCATGTTGGCTGCAATCTCATTGATTTCTCTAATATTTAAAAGATGGTACTATCACGTAATAGGTATTTTCCGTAGTAATTCAGTTTCAATGCGTAGTTAAAGTTGTATTTTCTTTTCTGTTATAATTTTGCAAGTTTTTAGGGATTTAGAAAATTTATAAAGAAATTATACAAAATATATCTTGTTATAATAAATAGGTAATTTACTACATGCTCCAGAATGAAGAGACACTACATAATATACCTAATTCAATGTCACAAAGTTTTAATCACACGTTTAAAATAGTCTCTTTCGTACTGGCTTCCTGCCACTATAATTGAACTTTGCACTATTCCTGGAAAATTTAGTCTAAAGTCACTGATATTGTTTGAGTCTATTTTGGTGTTTTGGCATAGGAAGCAATCGTGTTTATGTGTAACAGTAATGTTGTTCAGTATGAACTGCGGCCAATCTTTATGCACTAATGTTTACAACTAATGTATCACATAGGCAAACAAGGCTACAAAAATATTACCAAGATATTTTTCTTAGTAAAGTAAAGTTTTGTGATAAAAATCCACTCAGATGTAGTCCAAAGTTGAGGCAAGGTCTTCAATCGTACATATTTCAATCGATTTATAGTCCCTTTACTTTTAATATCATGTACATCCAATTCATCTGATCATTTTACCCAAAATCAACAGCTAATTTTGTATTATGAAAACTATTCTGTTTATATATAATATGCAATCTATAATATCATCTTTGATCAAATGTTGTGATATATTTATCTTCTCGATTCTATAGAAAATAACACTTATTGTAAACAAGATACATATTTCAATAACAAGTTGCGGCCACGTGCATACGTAAGAAACCTGTCCTGAACGTAAATAAATAAGTAGGTATGAAATAAAAAATTGAAGGGGATTCTAAGTACACAAAAATAGACACTAAAACCTTATTGGTACCTACGATGATTACTAGAGTAATCCACAAAGGCAGGCGTTTGGATAAATTAATGACAATGCTTATATAATTATTTTACTTTTAGTACACCTATATTATTTATTTACTGATACTATCAGCAATCATTTATGACTAAGAATTATAAAAGTTATACTTACTGTTTGTAACTCCAGTGCTATTAGAACCCGTGACTCCGAAAGTTTCAATGCAAATAACACTTAGTAAAATATACCACCACATACTGCAACAATATTTGGGGGCTGCCCGATGACAGCCCACCAAAATGAACATTTGTCTTTTAGAAACTTTTGGTTTCGACAAAATCACTGTATGGTAACACTTAATTTTATCCAACTACGGCTCCTAGTTTTATCACGTCTATAACACTTTTATATCACTTATGATATATAAATCAAATTTAATCAAAATATGTAACGCAATATGAGGGGTTTTTAGACAATCACTAATGTTTTGAGGTTATTTTTACGTGCCAGTGGTACGAGCGCGACGGCGAATGTCGCGCGCGAGCCAGGCAGGTGTAAGGCGAGAGTTGGGCTCCCCGCTAGACTAGATGGCGCTAGCGGCGCACGCGTGACGTCGTTTAGTTTCGGCGACTGAGCCGTGGCGCTGCGCTGCTGATTCTAGCTAGAGATTTTTCCTAACGCATCACACCAACGACATATCATCTTAAGGGACGTTTACATGTCGTTTTCAGATATTAACTAACAGTTTGTTTTTATTAGCTATTAAAGTTTTACATAGATATAGGTATCTTAGTAACCCTTTCCATTCTTTTCGTTTATTTCGTAGTGATAAACACTACTATTTTACAAAATATAACCACTTGCTTGTGATTTTATGGTCAGGTCTATTGACTGCAATACCTACTAATCCGCTACTGCACTGCAGTACATACCATCGCATCGGGTGGATTGGAAGTTAGTTTGTCACCACAATTTATAAAAAAAGTAGATAAACTTATAAGACCTACATATGCATACCAAAGAATATCTTATGAATGACTCGAATTGACATTATTTTATTAACATGATCATAATTGCCATAATTTACATAGAGAATTGCACTTTACATAGAGAATCGCCAGTTGATCGTAGAGGATTTACGACAAGATTCATGTTATAGAGACTGACTGGCTGAGTCACGCAGGTTACACTCATGATGATGAGTGCTAGTTGTATTACATGACTCTATATCTATAATACGCGCGATTAACCCCACCGCTTTGCTTGCGACTGCAAAATGACAGTTTCAATGGTGCAGGGTTCGCAAGGCGAAGGCGTTGTGCGCGTTACTTGCTATCTTGTCACATCACACTTATTAAGAACATATTATTGCTGTTTGTGACTGTTTATTTTTATTAAAACCTTATTTTCGTCTTTTTGCAGGTTTTAAGTATTCGCCACTGTCTGGGTAATTTAATAGGGGTACATCGTAGGATTCAACTCGGCTGGGCAGCGTTCGGGAAATTACGGCACATCTTCTCGTCAGGTATACCTCAAAACTTGAAAACGAGACTGTACAACCAGTGCGTGTTGCCAGTGATGACCTATCGAACTGAGACGTGGTCCTTCACTGCTGGCCGGATGAGGAAGCTCAAGGTTGCTCAGCGAACTATGGAGAGGGCTATGCTCGGAGTTTCTCTGTTTGTGATAAACTTAGAAGTGAGGATATCCGCAGTAGAACGAGAGTGACCGCGACATAGCCCAACGGATTAGTAAGCTGAAGTGGCAATCGGCCGGCCATATAGCTCGAAGAACCGACAACCGATGGGGAAAAAAGGTTCTCGAGTGGCTGCCTCGTACCGGCGGACGAAGTGTATTGCGTCCCTCCCCCCACACATATGGAGTGACGTCCTGGTAAGACATGCAGGAATTCGATGGATGCGGGTGACTCAGGATCGTGCTTTGTGGCATTCCTTGGGGAGGGCTATGTTCAGCAGTGTACTTGTGATGGGCTGTAATGATGATGATGATGACATCGTAGGATTATAATTTTAAGAAAGCCATGAACAAATCTAATGAAGATACACAACTCATTGTTTATATATTTTTTTTTAAACTTACTTATTGACTTTTAATATTTAGTTACTTATATCAATAAACACACTCAAAGCACATATAACGTGCATGATTTTTTAAATTGTTGACTGCTCAACATAATGAAACAATCAATGTAATCTCACCCTTATACAGGGTAGAAATGCGCGCGCATCTTAACAGGCGGCCTGCCACAAGGCGCGGGGGGCGTGGCCCGCGACCGTTACGTACGTAGACCACAACGCAGCTAAGAGATAAGACACTAGCCTACCCAACCAATTCGAACGTGGTAGATATAGTTTTCAACGCAAATACATTAAATAATTGAACAACTGGCACTGACAGCATAACAAATGAGCTGAACTATGAATTCTTAAAATATCTCTATTAACAAGCGTCCTTAGAAGGCGAAGGTATTTCTTTTAAAAAAAACACTTCCTTACTGCAGATTATCTTACTGGCATCGATTTACTATCACCGAAACAATTCGGTTGGCTTATCATATTATTAGGTACCATAACCAGTAAAAACCTGGTTTTACCAAGAATTGTTCTAATTGTAGTAAATAGCGGTAATCTTTAACAGACCATTGAGCAGCGAATTTTTGACTTGACGTTAAATAGAATTATTACCTACTCCCTTTTATGAATTTTACTAGCTAGCCCGACAGACGTTCTTCTGTTCTTTCTGGTAGGTGGCACGATGATTTTAACTCCGAATTCACTCAAGACTTTTTTCAGTGTTAATACAAAAATAGTTATTAACTTGACCAAAGCGCCACGTTTATATATTTTGGTCCATAAATTAATATAGATTTTTTTGCTTGCTTGAATACAGCGCCCCCTATCGGATCCTCGCTATAAACACTCTTCTTGACAAAACAAAAATATATGGTGTGAATATGACCTACATCTGCTAAGTCGTTCAGAAGTTACATGATCATAAACAGAATACAACGATTTTATTATGATATAAAGATAAAGAATTTCAAAAGTGTATATGATTATGTATTATACATACGAGTATTGCTGTCATGTCTTGAAATATTAGCTATGCAAACTAATACCCACGTTATCTACGCGGAAGCACGTACCTATCATGTTCTGTTACAAAGCATTCATTCATAATGGAAACATTGTCTTGTACCCGTTTATTTATAGGTTTAGTGCTAGACTAGTTCTAAAGTAAGTATTTTATTAGGAATAAACCCCTTTATAAAAATCTCAAATAGGTACAGCGTGGTCACAGTATAAATATATTACTTATACTGTGGCGTCGTCGTCATAATTCGTGGCTTTTACTCACCGCTGATTGTAAAATGCGATTAAATAGCCTAGAAGAAATAGGCACAACAGGAATTTAACAGGATAAAATTCTTCTTCTTATTCCTGAGCTTATCCATTCCATTCTCCTCCTCTATTAGCCGTCATCCCATGGCTTATTCTGACGCATATCATGCAGAATCCATCCACTTTTCTTAAGGCCTCCCACTACTCCACTTTTATAGCACGAATGAAATTAGATTATCACGGATAAAATAAAGATATATGGCCAAATAAAACAAGATTTTAAAATAAAGTTACGTTGATTTTGCCTCACAGGCACACTTAGAGGATTCATCCCTTAATTTTAAGCAACAGACCTACTCTAGACCTATTTTTCTGAGAGTAAAACTATGGTCGATTTTTAGTCAAGTTACTGACACAATCCCAGAATATACACAAAGTTTTTCTATCGCTCAGTTAAAAAAAATATTAAGCAAAGATTGCATAAAAAGGGTTATTATATTAAAGAAGACATGGATGATAATAACCCCAGGGAGTGAGGAGATGATCACTATCAAGTCCGTACGTTCGTTTGTCATGACCCTTGTTCTCAGGAACGGATGGAGGCATCAAGTTAAAATGAATATCTATACCTATACCTACCAAGGTCTGCGATTCAAAAAAATTGAAGTTTCTAAGCATCGGTCACTAATAAAAAGTTTTTTTTTTTAATTTAGCTTATACCATTTTTGACACATTGTTTGACATTCGCAAACTCGCACTTCACACCTACTTCCCGTCATGTTACGTTCCTGTTAATTTGTTATTATATCATACTTATAATTTTTTTTGCGATTATAAACTTTATATACATTTGCAAATGGAGCATCGGCCTCGGCCGTGATGTAGTATGATGTATAGTAGACCATTTTTTCCAACTACAAAGTTAAGTTTGTCCCTCAATCCTTTTCCTTAGAGCAGGGTTTCCCAGCCTTTTTTGATCAGGGACCACTTTGATTTTTTTTTGTAGATAGCAGGGACCACAAGATGAAAGAAAAAAATGTGTTAATTTAACAATTAATTATAATCACAACTTTTAATATAATTACATAATAAACTGAAAAGAAGCATTCATTGACAGTACTATTTGTGTATTTATTGTAAAAGCTAGTAGGTACTTACTAAGGTCAGGCCTCTGTCACTCTTGCTACCTGCGTGAAATAATTACCTACAATCGCGAGGCGCCCAGGCAGGAGTAGATCGCAGTCGGGGCTAGCGCGTTCTAGGCGATTGAATGTTAAAGTTTTTTTAACGCTGTTTACGTAAATAGTTTTTTGTAAATACTTGTTGAAATACTCGTCGAAAAAGTTTTTGTTTAGTGTTTAGCATATTTATTTGTAGGATAATATAGTTGAAAAAGTTTTAATGTAATTTAAGAATAATATATAATATGTATATTACATTGTGGTGGAAGAAAAAGGAGAGATCTCCCGCCGGGCAAGGTGTTCTGCCCGGGGAGCGGCCAACGCTCCGAGTGGTAGTTCGGAGCTATTGTATATATACTGTTTTTAATTTGGAACTTTGATAGCGCGATTTAGGCTTCGATGTATTTTAGCTTGTGGCGCGACGAAAGCACCGCCACAACATAATATCTATTTCATAAATTATAACGGCAAAACGTCTTTTCTACTATAATTGTTGCGGGGATGGAAAAGGATTCAGATATATTATTTTTTAAGTTATCGAAGGATAATGAAAGGTAAATTTATTTTATTTTTTTGTTAGATATAGGTACTTATAGCGAAAAAAATTAAGTAATAATTTAACTACAGAAGTAATACCTAAGTACTTTATTACAAAACTTAGTTGAAATTTACTTCACTACCCAAGTACCTACTTACATACCTATACCTACTTGTCTTTTGTAATTAAAATATTTTAAGTTATAATAACACAAAATACTGAAATTAAAACTTTGTTTTAGAAGATTTTTAACTAAGTAGAATACGATCATATTTCTGTTAGGAATCGTATTTCGGGTTTATTTGTTGTTTACTCTATCTACCTATATCTTACGAGCCAAGCATTGCGCGATTCCCGACAAGCCTTGCAAGTTGCATGCGTTGGGCATCACAGAACTCACATAGTAGCGGAAATATGGTCGATCATAGTCAGAATAGGTACTTTACCTAAGTAACTTACCATTCCGCAATGTATTTTTTTACTCTTTATTAACAGCCCTTAGTAACCACGGAAAGTCCATTGTGACGTAGGAAGGAGAAAAGATGCAAAGTAATACAGACACTCGCGCGCAGCGATAAAGTCTTATTTAGCTTGCGTGCGCGATTTATCTGATTAATAACAATTATATAGGCTATAAAACGTCGGCAAACGTCGGCAAGTATAGTCAACATCAAAGGAGTGCAACTTCTGTACGTGGTACTATTATTTATTCTGTGCTAACGTGACGCGCGGTGTTGCACTGCCCAGGTGATGAGAAAACTAATATTATATGTGTTATTTAAAACGATTAGGTAGGTAAAATATTTAAATCTTTCGCGAATCATATTTAAGCTCTTGCGGACCACTGGTGGTCCGCGGAACACTGGTTGTTAATCACTGCGTTAGAGCAATATCCGGTGTTTATCTTACCTATAATTTCTGGGATGAATTAACTATCTACATGGTACATAATTAAGTATATAAGGAACCCCCAGGGCGCAAGTCTGTTTCGCACTCCGATTTTTTATCCCTTATCATTTATCACGTAAATTTTGTTGAAGGGCACTACATACATACATATATGATTTTATTGCCGCTGCTAGCAGTGTCGGTGACAGGGCGCTTGGAATGAAAATTAATGTTCGTTTCATTTACAGCCAGGTATAACGCTGTGTGATTGTACCTAAGCTCAGGCAATTGTAACGGTGCTTCTAATTTGAATTTCAGTAGATTACGTAATAACTGTTGTAGAGTCCGAGAAACCCTTTGTTGCTAAAACACAGATCATAAGATTAATGTTTAGATAAATTACCGTTTTATATGTACATATTCGTCCGTATATTGGCGACATTGAAGAATTTATTTCTACTATATTTTCCCGTGGATATCATAAAAGACGAGTGAGGTAAACTTAAACAGGAGATGGGAAGCAGCATCTTTCTGATAACAACTCGAAATAATTATAAAACTGCGGTTGCCTACCCGCCTGCCAAGCGTGGCAACTATGGCAAATATCCCCCCTAAGAGGTAATCCATGGGGGAGGCCTATGTTCAGAAGTGGACTTTGATAGGCTGTAATAATAATAATGATGGTAATGATGTTATGTGTTAATATAAATTCGATCTAAATAAATAGATATTACAATGATTTTATATTAGAAAAAAAAATGCACTGTAAATTTAATACGCACATTAGTTTTCATAATTAACTTCTTTTATTATCCAATTAGATCCCCATTTAGATTATCCCCTAGTAGATGGAGTGACGACCTAGTAAGAGATGCAGGAAGTCGATGGATGCTCATGGCTCAGAACCGTGCTTTGTGGCATTCCTTGGGGGAGACCTGTAGGACTTGTGATGATCTATAATGATGCTTTATTGTGAGTGTATATTTAGATATGATGTTAACTGTTACAAATAGTCATTGTTTTTGGAGAAATTTTAACATCGATAAAAAAGTACGTAATGTTAAAATCGTGCAACATCAATAGTGTAATACTGATGTACGGTCCAGAATCCAAAAAAGCGGAAATGGGCGAGACGAAAAGTTTACGCGATTCCTCTCATCTCCGCGGCGCCGCACCGCTGCCTGCTAGTGAGATTCTGTTTACATCTCGTTCCATACAAATATAAGATATCTTCTTTGTTCTTCGTTCTAATCGTATCCATTGAAGATAAGCGGAGAAGAAATGATGATAAATGAATGCATGATTGGTTGTTTAAAATACACCTCCTCTACTCCCCACCCATCTCCGCTTTGGTGGAGTCCAGTCATAATTCATTGCAGAATTATACTTGTTATGTTGCTAGACTGAAAGTTACTATTTTATGATAAAATAGAAATAAAAATCCTCCCTACAACGGATGGTGTCCAACAGCGGACTTATAGGGGCTGATGAAGTAGAAGAAAAAATGAAAATGATAAAGATAAATTCAAATGAATAATCACCTCTATTATTTTTATATTGTTATCGTAATGATACTTTGACTGCAGAAAATTCAATATTATAAATAAATCTAATTGGTCGGGCAGAACTAGATTGTTTGGCCAGTGAATTCAAGTTCTGCAAATTTGTACCAGTACTTGAAAGCACTAGACAAACGGAGGAGATAAAAGCCCTTAGCGCAAATAGGGCAAGCGTGCAAATACCCGTTACATTGTTGAAGGAAGCTCGAAGAAACGTGAAAGTACTTGACCACGTCGCGCTTGTGTAACTTAAAATAAATTGCTCCAGCTTTATTGGTTTATGTTAGTTTCATTTAGACACACTGTGTCCATCCTTCTTCCATAATAGGTGGTTTTCTATAAAACTTTGCTGATGGCCCCATTATAATCATAAAGTTTTCAAAGTTGATAATGTTGTTTTAATTTAAGGGAAATGTTTGAGGAACTGGATTTTAAAAAACCATCATGAAAGCCACGGTTCCTAGTTTCTCCTCTATTACTCAGGATGAAAAAAGCTCTGCTAGCCATAAAATTCAAGGCTGGGGGTTATGATGAAATTAGTAAGTTAATGTGTCTGTGATACTTGAGTGCCTACTTCCAGTTTTAACACATAATTTGAAATAATCTCTGAACTCGTTTAATACCCGTTCGCATGGAAAAAGGATTTTGCACAACCCTTTCCCATTATAACCGAAATCGTCCTATTTCAATTCTCTAATTTTTTTGATGTTTGAAGAAGCCTCGAGACCTGTGTTTTTAAGCAATGTGAAAAGCCTGTGTTGTATTTTTAAGAATATGTTCAATATAAAGCAAAACTTACGGAATGAAATTCAGTCAAGGTTTTGCTCTGGTCACATTAACACCACTTCGCTGATCAAGGCCATGGACCATCTAAAGAAGAGCTTGAATAAGAAGAAATTAACAGTGGTGTCGCTAGTTGACTTTTTTACGCTTTGAACAGCTAATCATGAAATTCTTCTATCCATCCATATATAATTTAGATTCTCATCTCCAGTTTGGGAACAGTTTCAATTTATAATCGTGGCCGCCAGTAATCAGTTCATTTAGGACTATGTTTTTCTATTTGGACCGATGTCAAATCTAGTGTTTCGCAAGACTTTCTCCTTTAAATTTTTAGTATTATTAGCAAGCAGTCCACCTAATGGTAAATTGATGCTGCAGCCCATAAACATCCACATCGATCGTCAATTAAGAATCAAAATGCAGATGCGTTCGTTACCAGTAAAAAGGGTATCTGTTTCTCTACACTCACCATACGAAACAACGCGTTATTCTGATGTATCACGCTGGTATTCTGTGAGAGTGTGGTACTTCCTTGGTTGACTCGGTTGATTCGACCCACTCGTGCTTCAACCATAATAAGCAGCAAGGCTCTACCATTATGCCCAGTATTTCCTTTTAAACATTTTATAATGCTTTAAAATTACTCAAGTACCAAAATAATCAATAATAAATACATATAGTTGCTAACGTTATCGGAAAACCGGTGCGTTCAGTAATTGTTATTAGCAATTCAATTGTATATTTGTTTATAACCGTTGTACCATATCTGGCGTGATTACGACAGGTGCTTATGATACCAAATGTTGCCTTAAACCACATTCGTATTGTTACGGTATCATAACATCCATTATCCTATATCGTTCTGTAGGTGTCGTAAGAGGCGATATAGGGAAAGAAACTCAAGATCTTGAAAGTTATTTTTGAAGGTCATACAGGCTTACACATCAACATCGGCACATCCCGATGAGGAGGTGGAACAGATGTACTCGTATAAGCATTCCTCTAGAGCTATGCTTTCGCCCCAAACCCTCTATACAGACTTCATACATGATGTTGATAGAAACTCAGGCGCAAAACTAGGCACAAGAAAGGACGGTAAAAAAATTAAGAATAAGACAAAGGGACACAAAGGGTCAACAGCTGTGTGACTACATAGATAAGGGGATTATTTCTGATGAACTCTAGTCTATTAATGATGAACTTTTTTTCCGGAAGCGGCCTCAGAGAAAGTAGACCTGGTTTAGCCCCGACGGTGCGGCAAAAAATGAGATTGACTTCATTATGTCGACCAAACGGCAACTGTTCAGTGATGTCTCAGTGTTCGCGAAAATGTAAACCGGTAACGATTTCCGAATGGTGAACGGCATACTAAGCTAAGGAAGTCAAAAGGCCCTTTTTACTGGAATTTTTACCCTTGAAACTGTTTACCAAAAATCACTCCAGATCTGGTTTGTTACAATCATTCCAAAATCTTAATCAATGCATATTGTGGTAAATTCGCTTCAGAAGCCCTGAGATTTAGTAAGAACAAAATGGGAATTTTGGGAAAAGCCCTGACTGGACATTGTTGTTTAAAAAAGCACATCTCTATCTTAGGACTAAGCAACTCAAGGATGTGCCGATTATGTTACCTAATGGAAGACACTCCTCTCCACGTCCCAACTGATTGCGAACTCACTTAATGTGCTAACGTAGCACTTATCAGGGAAACTACATACTTAGCCCCTCAGACCAATAAAGAAAAAAAACGGAGCACTGCGTAAATTTCACATAACGCAAACAACATGCCAAAATTATGCTCAACTTATTGTAAGAACACGCATTGACGTAAACCTATGCACTTAAGATCATTTGCAACCAACTTGGTTAAGGTGCATACTAGTACGTCCAACAGTGGACTTTCACAAGCTGATAAAGAAAGAAAGAAGAAACATATTATGTGCGTGAGTGCATGTCAAGAAGTTAAGCATTGTTTCGGTGTCACTTGTAATGTACGCAGCGCTCCGTCTATCTTTCTTTGTTGGACTGAGCTTAGCCCAGAAGAAGCAAAAATGCTCACTGCTCAGCAACTTCTTCAATTAATTTTATTCATGCAGGCTTAAAAGTGAAATATAGCTATAATCAAACTGCTCGCAGTTATTCTGGTCTTGATAGACCGGCATAGGTGCTCACACCAAAAAAAAGTTATTCGTCAACAATTTCGATCGTAGGACTCCCATCAACTACCGGTATGGTTATGACATATACGAGTATGTTATGTATAAATGAAAATATCACGTCCAGGGAATGACGACACTCTGTCAGGCTGTCATCGTCAAATGACTATAAATGCTACCGAATATGTCTCGTACGGCTAACCCTTATTACTTCCATTTCAGTCATAATGGGTGAAGATGCATAATATGTCAATGGGTGATAGTGGGCGCTTACCATCACGTGATCGTTTGTAACTCTCACTAAAATAAAAATAAAATCGGCATTTCTCTTACAGTCGACGTTTATGATGCATTACGGTATGAGGTGATAAAATACCAAAGGTACCATAATGAAATGGAAACTCTATTATTTTCGTGGTTTCGGAAACATGTAAAACATAACAAAACGATGATTAATTTATTTCATTCATAATAGCCTTTTAAAACACCACTGCTGAATATTGGCCTGTCCTATAGATTGCCGTATAGGAGCTGTTTTTGCCATATTTACCACACTTGGCAGACGGGTTGGCGTTTTTATCAGGAAGATGTTGCTGCCAATCTCCTGTTTCATTTCCCTCTGCCGTCTCTTACGATACCCACTGGATGATACCTTACTACCTTAGTAGTGGATTCTCTTACGCGCCACTACACGGCAACAGCATTTTATGTATACAAATTAAGTATTGATTAAATAAATTGAATAAAACGAATTTACGGATTATGTCACGTTTCTTACCTTTTTTTAATTCCCTATGATTCGGTTGATTTAAGGCGCCCAGGGTCACGGGGTACTAAGGTTGTAGTAAGATCTAAGAACTTGGGTCTTTTCCTATACACAGTATGACTACTGGCTTTATTAGTATATTAGGGTTCTATGATAGAATGACGTTTTTATGTCTTGTTTGTAAACGAGTGTACAAACAGTGCGTGTTGCATTTGGAAGACGTTTACAAGCTTCTGGACTGGAAATATACGGTAATAACATCAATGGCGAGTACATCACTCACGATCGATTTGTCAACGATATAGTCCTTATGGCAGAATCGCTGGAGGACCAAAGAGCGCTATGCTGAATGACCTTAATAGTGTCTAAATAAAAAGATAGGTCTTAAGATGAACATGGACAAAACAAAGGTCATGTGTAACGTTCATGTCACACCTATGCTGGCAGTTTTTGGGAGCACAACACTCGAAGTTGTCGACGAGTATGTTTACCTGGGTAGCGTTCTTTAGGGGAGGTCTATGTTCAGCAGTGGACTTGTAAAGGGCTGTAATCTGCCGTCGTACGAGAGAAGGGCACATCTATCATTTTGGTCAAACTGAGATAATTGGGATTAAAGTTTTTACCATATTCTGCTTCATAGTGTGGAAACCTATCGCTTAAAAGAAAAAAAAATACTGATGATATATGCGTGAAGGTTAGTACTATTATATTTTTTACTTTTTAATTTTTATATATAATTAATTATTAAATAAATTCAAAAAAATCCTTTCAACTTAAAAAAAATATCTTAAAAATATCACTTACTACAAAGAAAAGGCATAGTTAACCAAATGTGACCTTTCTTTTTAATATTTCAAGCAAATTGGTCATTGAGTCTAAAAGAAAGGGCACATTTGTCTAATTGCGACTTTTTTAGTGTAAATTGACTTAATGTTTTCTACAAAAAAAAAAAATAATAATCATGTGAAGAAAGTTTAATAAACTATAAAACATATTTATAATATTATCATGCCATTTCTGGTTAGCTTATCCAAATAACTGAAACAAAACTTAACAAATCTTCTTCTAGGACACCAACATTTAAACAAAAAAAAAAACGTTCTTATTAGTTTATTATACTTATTTATAAATTATTAGGGATAAGCATCTACATACAATTTTGGTTAACAAATAGAACTTATGAATTAGAAACAAAAAGTGCTAATACTTAAACTCAATTACACTTTTTGTTTAGTTAATACCTAAGGAAAGTAAAAATTAATTACTTTTATTCTTTTTACTAATAGGTTGGACCCTAACTTAAAAATCTATAAAAAATAGTTACTCTAAATCACAATATGAAAAATAAATCAAAATATTCTTAATTCTTAATAGAGGTAGTAATTAGGAGCATAAATTTTGGTTTTGAACTTTTATATAATTATAAAAAACAATAAATAATTAGAATAAGCTCTAATAGAGTAGCTTATACTCTATTAGAGCTTATTCTAATTATTTATTGTTCATTTACAGGAAATAGCTTACACCCGTAATTATTAAAGGCACTCGTAGTTTAATATTTTTAAAAATACTATTATTATTATTATAAAATTAAATGTAACTATAACAAACATAACATGGCACTTGGTTGAATTATCACAATGCAATATATTGGTAATAACTATAAAAAAGTATAAAGAAAATTAAATAATCAGTTTTGCTTAAAATATTAATTTATAAAATAGTCTTTTATTTCAGTCTTCATAAATTTCTGTGAGATCAGCTGAACTGTCGTTAACGGGTAGGGTTTCCCAAAAACCTCTTCTGTTGTCAGGCATGAGTGGCCCAAGCTTAGAAAGTATAGCTGATTTCCTCTCAGATGTTATACCTCGTGGAGAAAGCTTCTGGTTAGGCAATGGAATGCCAATTTTAAGATTTTTAATTCTCAAGAAATCCAATTCTATTTGCTCCTCAGTGTCATGGCTGTTCTTGTAGAACATCGAATTGCTCCCACGCCGAAAAGTGATTTCAGACATGTTTCTTAAATAAGCTCGCGGCACAGAATGTTGTAATTTATACGACGAAGAGCAGTCTTCAAAATCGTAAAAATCCTGGACTGTCATTTTTTTCACCACAGTATTTGAACCAGTATCAGCGACAGCTTTGCAAAAATCTTCAAAGTCATACACTCGCTTATTCTTCTTAAGTGATTGCTCCACTCTATGGTAAAATTCATCGGCAGCCATAAAAGTATGACCAACTTCCAGATAACGCAGCACAACACTTTCAATATTTACACCCTTGGAATTGACTAAATATACTAAGTAGAAAAAAAGGCACCAATTTTTTTTTGGGCCGCGCAGTTATCCAGCCACAAAATCACATTTTTGCAGTCCCGGTTTTCAAAGAAAAATGCTTGAAAGCAGCTAATTATGTCTTCCTTTTTTCTCCCTGCAATAGCTTCGTGCCATAAGACTCCCAGTGTTTTGCCAACTCCATGTAACCTTTTGTCACCTACAGGAACAAAACTCTGATTGAAAACGATAAGCCTTGGACAAAACATTACCGTTTTAAATTCTTCCATGCGAGGTAACATAATTACCTTTTCTAAGTCAACTGCAAATATTATGGTGTCAGTACTTTTTTGCTTCGTTTGGCTTTCAACATCCTCTTCATATTTTTTTCTCGCTGAAATGTACCTAGTGTGATGATCTTCATATTCTTGGCATTCTTCGCAATTCCTGTGCCTTATTGCTGCGTTAGGGTTGTGAATAGAAAATTTTTCGCACAATTCACATTCCTCATGTCCAAGCTTTGTGAAGGATATTTTAAGCTCATTTACGACATTCCTATAAAATCCATAGGACACATTTATTTCAGACTCTTTCTCACAGTAATTGTCGTACATCATGCGGATGTTGATATCCGAGGGCAAATATTTCCGGTTTGGTGCATGAACTCTCCTATAATGCGACACAACTGGACGAAAAGACATAATATGTTCTTTTACCTTTGTACTGTCTATTTGTGATGGATTCGGGTTATGACCTCGGCCATCAGCAATAGGCTCCACGTGTTGTGTTTTATAGTATGAGTCAATAATGTTCCTCACAGCCTTACAGTTACTTTTCTTGTAACCCAAAGTTGTGAGAAAAAAACATTTTACATACCGTAACTTTCTCACCGTTTTCATCACATAAGAAATACGAAACAGTCTTAGTTCGATCATAGTGTTTACCATGCTCATCATCATGACTTTTTTTTCTTTGGTCTTGCAGGCTTTTGCTGGATAGTATTAGCTAAAAAAAAGTGTTTTTGTTCCGACCAAGACATTTTCCAGAAATTACGATTAATAATTTTGCGGTAATCCTCTGAGAATTTCGTTGAACATTTTTTTTTACAAATGTTCTCTTGGCATCCGGTTTCACAAAATATTTGGTATATATTTTTCTTCTCTTTAATTTTCTTTCGTTCTTTAAGACTAACATCATATCTTTTGCGCTTTCTTACTGTCCCTTTTTTTGTAAGTTCATCTTTTGTAGATTCATCTGAAGATTCTGGAATCGTTTTTTCCAAACACGGTTGAGAACATGGAATGACGTCTGATTCGGAGCCAGAATCATCCAATAAAATATTGGCTTCACGTCGTTCATAGTTTTCATTATGACCCCTCATATTTAAGTTTTTAACCACTGATTGTTTTGAGCATTGAGCGGCAATAATGTACGTTTTGTGGTTTTTTGGTGGCTCATAATCTTTATCGGCTACTGAATCGTCTGAATCAAAATCTGATTCTGATACTAGAATTTGTGGCGACCAGTTTTGTAGACCACTAGTGGACGGAATCTGTTCGTCAATATCAGATCTAAGATCATTTTGTAAAGCGGCGCTTACTAATCTTTTACCACGTGACTGCATTTTTAAAATTATCTGAAATAAGGGAAAAACAAGTGAAATGAATGATAATATATGTTTATCATATTCCTACTTAATTCATTAAATATTATGACATGTCACATAGGTGTTAAGCTAAGGCACGGTAACATTATCTAATACAATTCCAACTTCATACCAACGGACGAAGCGCGGGCTATGCCTACGCACCTCAACCTCCGGGTGTAGACATAGTTAGATAATAATAATATTACCGTGGCTTTGTTTGACACATCTGTCTAGAAACCGACAGGTAACTGTTGAGCTTACCTAGGTGTACGACCTAACCTACAAAGATAATATGTACCTACCTACTTGAATTAGAAACAACATGTAAACATGGATAAAACGTAAATAAACTTACCTAGCGCGGGCAGGCTGTTGACAAGCGTGGAGTCACTTCGACGTCGCAGGCACAACTGGCGCGTTTCAATCAAACCCTGCCCTCCTTTCCTCACCCCTAATCGTAAATAATTTAAAGAAAAGGCACAACTGGTTATTTGTGCCTTTTATACGTAAATTAATTGAGACATACATGGATCATTAATTAAGTAGACAAGGCACATCTGGCATTTGAGCCTTTTCTTTATGTTATGTTGTAGGTGTGCCTTTTCAAAGTAGTTTTTAGTAAAAATCTGTATGAAGTAATAGTCACATCTACGTATTTGTGCCTTTTCAATATAATGGTAAATAAATGTGCCTTTTCATTCTATAAAATATGAATATTAGTCTCATTTGTGCCTTTTGAGCCTACTGTATCTCCGAATTCCTTGAAGATAAAATTCTACAAAAAATTGAGCAGATGTGCCTTTTTTTTCTGATTCTAAATATGTATATAACTCAATTTTTAAAAAATTGTTAGTTGTGCCCTTTTTTCTTACGACGGCAGTAATGATGATAATGATGTGTTGCTATGACTGAATATTATTTCTATCTTAAGAACGTTATTTTTACAAAATCTCAAGCCAATTTTATATTAGTAGCTGAAGTCAAGTGGCTTCGTCTCTCATCTATCCCTTTCAACGGCACACACATCCATTACAGTAATAAGGTTAAGAATTATTGAAGCTAAGATAAGACTCCGTGGTTAATGAGGTTAGTAGAAAAATGTTTTCAGCTCTGCATGGAAACATAGGATTTTATATCCTAATTATATAAAAATTTCGCTTGCTCAATCTCTACTTCTCTCCATCTTTGGCTATATTCATATTTGCTATCTGAATTTTACTAAAGCACATCAGAGAGAGAAAGCTGATTGAATTTCAAGCTAGTGTTCTTTTATTCCTTTTCGTTTGAGTTCTTAACCCCGAAGAGAATATTTAACTGTTTATTATGCTACTTATTCTCTAAGTGAATGCTAGAAATTTAATAAGTTTATTAATTAATTTATATAGTCGTAGTTTTTTATATGGTAGAGCCCCACTGCAGCAGGAAAAGGGCAGCTCGACCGGGGTAGAACCTAGCTCTCACAAAATTCCATCGTGAAACATCAGAAAAATGCAGGATATAACATGAATTGTTCTCCTACTATGAACAATGTGTGATAGGGCCTTTACAATTTTAGCCAAATTTTATTGTTTGGGCAAAAAAATTGTAATACAAATGTGAGAGTTATAAAACAGAAAACATAGTATCGCATTGTTTTCGTACTCTAGACACATTTTCACAATTTATTGCTTAGAGATCGGGAAATTCTTTTTATAGCTCTCTTTTATGGGCCTTGATGAATTTTGTAAATGAACATTTACGAATTTAATGGGGTCATAAATCTCTTGATGGTGTTTGCGAAATTAACTTAATGCAACTTTCTAATACTTAAAATATAGATAAAATTGATTTATTAGTATTATTTTGCAATTAATTTGAGAGTTTATAATACTTTTAGTGTGCTGGCAGTGTCAGCTACAGCACTACAAGTATTATAAACAATTCTTTTTAATTTTAACAAATTTTATTAAAAAAATGTAAACCATATGTAAACGTAAAAAAATATGACAGAAAGATTTGCTGGCTAAAAATAATATTTTGTTTTCACTTTGTATAATTATTAATTTAAGCATATCGTAATCATTATCCCCAGTGACTGCTATTTACAAAGGTCGATACTGAGTCACCGAGACCACAAAGACCACCTACAAATAATCAAGCCTAAACTTACATATTATGATTAAGCCCGTGAACTTTCCACTGTTGCATGAGTCTCTTTCTCAATTAGAAAGATTAGCAATTGACGCTACAACAATGAATGCTAACACAAGATAAAGCTACACGAGACCGCTAAAACCAGAAGCCTAAGACTGGAAGCACTCCTCGACTAGCCATCGGTATCCGTCGACGCCTCAGAGGGGGCGCCAAGCCGCAGTCACATTGCCACCGCCCCACCTACGATGGTGGGTCCACAATCTCCTCGAAATCATCGCGATATCTATCTATAGATAAGGTAAAGTACGTAGGATAACTGCGTTGCTTATAAAACAGTGGTCGCTTATTACAAATGACCACATCATACTGTCGTGGAATAAGAGGCTATAGCGCTGAACTCATCAGAACTCAACATCAGGAACAACAGCCAAGCTTGCACTTTTTCTCTAACGCGAAACGACTGCAGTTTGATGAAAAGATTAATAATTTAATACTTATTGTGGCAAAAACGTCCAACAATTAATGTTCAACGTGTTTGACACCCAAACCAAATGGCAAAATGTACTTCATTCTTCAGTTTAAAAACTTTAATTAACATACAGTGACGATCCATTTTAAATAATAATATTAAAGACTTGCGAACCGAATTTAAATTACAGGAACTGTTAAATGATCTCAATATTTTTATTATTTTATTGTTTAAATAACTTTGCACCTACACGGTACTCCTGTATCGTGGAGGCATTTTATATGCATGAATGCGCAAGGACAAGTAATTCTCAAAATTACTATGAGCGTAAAGAAAATAATATTGTTACGTTTAAACTGTAAACTTTGATTGTTTTTCAAAATTAATTTTGAAAAAGTGCATTAGCATTACAAATTCGGGTCCAATATTGAATCTAATAAAATACATTTATAAAAGGTGTAAAATATATCAACTCGCGGAGCCTGTCGGGTATAGTATACTTTTGATAATATATAGTATACTTTATACAAATCTTTTTACTTATGAGTTCATGATGATTATATAAAAACATGACAATTCCTTAGACCCTTCAAGGTGACTTTCACTGGTGGTGAGGGCAGTAGATAACTCTGTCCGCAAGATCAGAGACGACAGTTATCACATTTTCTGACGCCTCAACTGCGGGTTGGGGAGTCGCCGGTGATCTTAAATAGTAGAAAACAATTATTGTCTAAAGAAGAATACGTCATGCATTAGGGCTGCTGGCAGCATATTTTGATCTAGTGTGCAAAAGATTTGTTAGATGGTCAATTGTTACTGCCCATCGATATCTCTACCACAAATAGATAAATTAACCGAATGGGTGGTGTATAATATCCTCGATTAAGAAATTACAAGAATCATTCGGTAATGGTGTGCATCTAGGAAATGATACACTTAAGCATACTTTATTAAAAGTTATAATAAAGTAGCAAACTCTGAATCGTCAAGAATACACCCATATAATGAATAGGCACTAACAAAGTAGGCCTTTCAAAAAATTTTACATAAACTTTGTGCACCTGAGATGGATATTTTCTACAGTCTTTTAAATAAAGAGTGCGCATTATGCCATAAATGCTTTCACCATCTGCTAGACTAAATATTTCTCCCACGCATTTCCTCCATTTTCGGTGATACTGATAAAGATTAGAAAATATATATCAGACAAATATGCGGCCAACCCTGCCTTAATTGTCTATTTTAACAATTTTTTAACTTTAGAAATAGTCCCCTTTTCTCGCAACCTTTTTTTAAATAGGTACCTCATTCCAGCAGACAGAATACTTAGAACAAACGCAACAGAAATCATGGCAGTATCGTTGGCAGATAGCTCTGTAAGGCTATGCGATGTGTACATAAGAAAACAAACGGAGCTTTGTACAAATAATTCAATTAATTAATTTAAGATTTCAATTCCTAAACAATTGTCGTTCTTTTACTATATGCATATGTAATGTGAAAACTGCACAGTATAGTACATTTAATTCATATATACAGTATCGGCATTAGTATTCTCTTTGCTATTAGGCCATGAAATACGCAAAAATAATAGTGATGCGAGATTTTAAGGGTGTCAGATAAAGACCACCTCTACCAAAACACGATGATGACATCAGTCGTTCTAAATTACTTACAAGCTGTAAATAACATTAACTCGTTTGCAGAAATTAACAAAAAATTATTAAATATCTCTATTGTATATGAAAGTCTATTGCTGTCCGTATGTCTCGCTAAAACTAGAAAACGGCTCGGCCGATTTTGGTGAAATTCTTTTTGTGTTTGAATGGATGCCTGGATGGTTTGGATTTCCATTTGGACCCGGTAGGTGGCGCTGTTATCGGGATCCGGAGGTCGCCCGTGCAGGTCCGGGGAGGATCGCTAGTATAATAATAAATATTATAAACATTGTACGACACATCGATAAAATTATTATAAAAATTCCCGATCTAATTAATATCTCTAGTGTTTAAACAAATCAGCCCACAGTAGTCATAAATAATTTCGATGAAAAATCCGTAATTTGTGCAGCTCAAGCTTTAAATACATATTTGGAAAAAACTCACAGTTTCGTCAACATAATTCTTGACGCCTAAGAAACCACACTCCTCTACGCAAATGCTAAGTCGTTGGATCAGAGATACACTAAAATATTTGAGTTTTGATATGTCCATATTTACGGCATATAGTACGCGACACGCTGCCACATTGCGCATCAGTATCTCCAGGGTGAACGCTGTTTAGTAAGACGGCCGGATGCAGTAGTACCTACTTTCACAACCTTTTGCAAATTTTAGAATAGGAATATAACAACGATAATTAGGTAACGTTCGCAAGTGTCATTCGTAACTAATGAAATCACTTATAAAATAATAAAATTTTGAGTACATTGTATTATTTATTGAATAAGTAATCATTATCCTCTTATATGACTACTTGTGATGGTATTTTTACCTAACATTAGAACGTAATTTTTTTGTGGCGAAAATATAACACTCGACTTTATAATCAGATAGATTAATTCAAAAAGATTACATAAATATAAGTTTTGTGTGGGTTTCATAAAAGAGTCTTCTAGACGATTAAAATTTCCAAAATGGTCACCCCCTGTGTGTGGAGGTTATATTGATTTCTTTATTATTCATAAAGATTTTTTTACTAATATAATTTTTTATCGGTTGTGTTAACTCAGTTGATTTTCAGGGTGAACGAAGCTAACTTTTGCTTAAAATTTTTCCTCTTTGTAATATGGCTATAAAATAGTAAGCTATTAAATGTGTAATAATTAGTACAAATAATACTGGGTACGTATTTATCACATCTAGTAAATGCAGAGTAATCTTACCCTCCCCAATGGATGGAATTGATGGAAATTACGTAAATCCCGTACGTGGAAATTAGCTTTAGGATTTAGCTATGTAAGGGCTTTCACATTCACACGTCAGCGTTTCAATCAAGAAGTTCTTTTAGTTTCTTGGGGCAAATAGAATCGGTTTGGTACACAACTTAGATGTATACATACAGACTTTTTACACTTTTAAATAAATTGAAGTGTCTGTTTGTAATATCGAAATTGCTGCATTCTATTAAGTTATTATTTTATGCAATGAAGACATAAAATAACTATTAAAAAAATTGTCTGATTTTTGTCTGTCTATCTGTGCGGGACAATCTTCGGAATGGCTGTACCGTTTGTGATTAAACTTCACGAATAGATATAGAGCTATACGTATTATAGGCATTATAAAAATCGCAGATTTTTGTAAAATCTAAAAAATTGTAAAATAAATGGTTTCATGACTATCTCGTAATCGTTTCGATTAATCTTCTATTTTATAATATTTTCATTAAAATCGTTTTTTTTACATATTATTTACTTTAACAATTTTACAACAATATTATGAGTGTTAATGAACACAGTGTTAAGACCCTTCTTAACGTGAAAATAATAGATTTTAATTTTTATTTTAAACATTTAAATAATCGCAAAAAAACTGACTTTAAAGTAATTTTTCGATAATTTAATTACTTGCATAAAGCAGATTAAAATAAGACCACTATCTCAATTGTTGCCAAATACTCATATTAACTTCAAAAACATGTTTTGACACTATAATATGTCAACCAACATCCGTTTGACTGAGAGTCAAATATCAATTCTAAACTTACTTTTAACTAACAATGTGCATTTTAAAGGCAGAAACAAATTCAAATGTAGTAAACAATTTACTTAGCAAAACCGGTTTTTGTGGCCGTGTAATTATATTTCTAGCTAATAAATTATTAATAAGTAAAGAACGTAAGGATATTGTGAGCCTTTCTGTTGAGCGTACTGTAGAAATGGCATGTGTTGAGTTCGAGCACTTCATTGTTGTCAGTGTTTACAGACCCCCACATTCTATGTATGATTGTTTTGAAATAACAATGGAAGAATTGCTTAAACTTAATAAACAGAATAAATCTGTCGTCGTATGTGGAGACTTTAATATCAATCTCCATGAAACTTCTTCCATGAGTATTAAGTTTAGATCATTGCTCTAATCATACAACCTTGTTAATTTGTTCTTTAAGCCAACACGTATTGCAGGGCCTAGTGCAACTTGTATAGATAAATTTTTTAATGATGTTGAGCCCTTACATAAATTAATTATTCAAAATTTAAGTTCTGATCACTGTGGATAATTAGTCTCGCTACCTTACATGCTCAAAAAACAGAAAGTTAAGAAAGTTGTGCTTGTTCCAATAAATGAACATCGCTTAGAGAGATTTAGAAGTAGTATAGTGAAAAATCTGCCTTTTCTTCCATACAGAAACAATGCTAATTATTTATATGGATCATTATTTAAACTAATAAGTGATGAATTTAATAAAACATTTACTTCTAAAACACTCTCTTTAAACAGTCGCAAATCGTTTAATGAGTGGGCGACAGTAGGAATCCATAGGGGTAGACAAAAGTTTCATTTAGAGAATATGTAAAAATATTTAAAAGAGTGTGTTGTGCAGCCTAGTCTTTATATTTAAGAAACAAAATTAAGAATGCCTCTAATAAAATTAAAATGACTTGGAGTATAATCAATAGTGAAACTGGCAAGATGAAACTACACAACACAAACTTTCAATTAAATTTTAACAATAATTTGACAAAATCAGATCAAGACGTTGCAACGGCTTTTGAACAATATTTTACCGATATTGAGATCTTGACTACGAAGTCATTACTCAAACAAAATGTAAATGTCTGTAAAAAGAATTTGAATTTCATAGAATATTATCTGGTGATATTGTAAAACATTTCAAAACTATTGATATTAAGAAAACAGCAGATCTATGGGGATTTATGTTAAAGTTATTGCGTCTATAATAGATGCGATCGCACCCCAACTTGCTATTATCATCAATGCTAGTATCGAATCTGGTGTGTTTACTGATTTAATGAAACATAGAAAAGTTATACCTTTATTTAAATCTGGCAGTACATTGGATCCCACTAATTTTAGACCTATTTCTGTACTGCCAACGCTCAGTAAAATTTTTGAAAAAATTATTCTAGATCAAAATGTTAGTTTTTTTTAATGTAAATAAATTACTCCATAACAATCAGTTTGGATTTACAAGGGGTCGCTTGACAACTGATGCCGGTGTTGAGCTAATCAAACATATTTTCTGTGCATGGGAAAATTCAGAAGATGCTTTGGCTATATTTTGTGATCTTTCCAAGGCTTTCGACTGTGTTCACCATGAGACATTAATCAGGAAGCTACATCATTATGGTGTTAAAAACATAGCGCTTAAACTTATTATGTCATATCTAAATAATTGAACGCAAACAGTTGTTATTAATGGATACAGTTCTTCCGGATCGGTAGTATCTATGGGTGTTCCTCAGGGCTCAGTTCTTGGTCCCTTTCTGTTCTTAGTTTATATTAATGACTTACCTTACTTGGTAGGGAATAACCATGATATAGTATTATTCTCTGATGATACTTCGTTGATTTTCCGACTAAAAAGGTAATTATTGAAATATGACGAAGTGAATAATGCTATATCAAAAGTAGTACACTGGTTTAACGTTAATAATTTGCTTTTGAACGGTAATAAAACGAAATGTATTAAATTCACTACACCTAATGTTAAACAGGTGAATACCAATATGTTTATAAATGGGGAGGAGCTGGGCCTTGTTAAATCCACTGTTTTTCTCGGAATTACAGTGGAGGCGAAGCTTCAATGGGGCCCTCATATATCTAAACTAGCTAGCAAACTTAGTTCTGCAGCATATACTGTAAAAAAGATTAGATGCCTTACATGTGTTGTAATACCTAAATTAGTTTATTTAAATTATTTCCATAGCATAATGTCATATGGAAACTTGCTATGGCGTAATGCGACTGACATTGAAACTATCTTTGTTTTGGAAAAGGGAACCATAAGAGCAATTTATAACCGAAGGAATCCCTTAGAGAAAAATTTAAAGAAATAAATATATTAACTTTGGCCTCTCAATATATTTACGAGAATTTAATGTACGTACACAAAAACAAAAATAGTTTTATTAAAAATAGTGATGTACATTCTGTAAATACTAGGAACAAGCACAAGTTAGTTATACCAGTTAATCGACTCAAAAGAGTCAGTAACTCCTTCATGGGGCAATGTATATGGTTTTACAACAAAGTCCCATCAAATATGCAGACCTTTTCTATCAAAAGGTTTAAATTATTTATTAAGCAAAAATTGTCTAGTAAGGCTTATTATACTACTAAAGAGTACATGACTGATAATAACCCCTGGGAATGAGGTGATCACTACCATGCTGTTTCTAAATGTTTTCATAACAATTGTATAAAATATTATATTGTAAATTGTGCTTTTTTTAAAAAAGTCCCACTTTCTTGCTTTTTCTTCCCAGGAAAGAGGTTTTTTTTGCGAACCAGTGGTAAAAGTAAAAAATGACTTTCAATAAGTATGATGTATTGTAATATATATTGAATAAAAATGATTCTATTCTATTCTATTCTTCGAAAAACCATTTCCTCCAGTAAACAGTGTATGACAGTATAAATATTAATTGAAGTATAGTGTCAGCGAAGATTAGCTTCAATTTCATGACACTTATTAAATCATTATAGATTATTATAGATCTGCAGATTTTTTTTGATGAAATTTTACACGGACTAAGTCACGGGTAAAAGTGCTTAAAAGTTTATATTTAGCCATAAAATAATGAACTTTTACTACCTGCACAATTTTTCGAATACGCTTAAATACATCGTTACTATAATCCCTTTAAAGCCGATGAAGTCTTCCCATTTATCTATTTCATAAAAATTCAGAAAATTATTCCTTTATGTAATCATTAGAGCTGACCTACTTTTAAGCAACCGGTAACAAAGCTGCATGTTAAGCCTGTGGTTCAATTTACATCTTATTAGCATATTTTCTCGAGGCGTTGAACATTATACAATTACCTATTTAAAAAAATCGGTTTGAATTTCTCCATGACTCACATTTGAGACATTTGAGATCATCAGAAAATTTGATATTAAAAATGCCAGCTCACACTACCAAATTTTTGGACAGATTATTCACAATACAAGCTGTCCGATTATGGAATGACTTGCCGTTTTCAGCAAGATGCGCTCAATCCCTACCGGTTTTTAAGAAACATGTACATGATTACTTTTTTCAACTTTGATTCTATCAAGTTCATTTGTATATAATTATTCTACCTTTATCTAGTTACACCATTTGTTTATATGTATGGCACATTTATGTTATATGTAATAGTTTTAAAGTATATATTTGTACTTTTATATATTTATATTTATAAAAATATATATTTACATGTATATATATACATATATATTAATAAGTATGTATGTATTTATCTTATCTATGTACTTATATATCCATACTATATTTCTCTTTTATGGCTTTAATAAAAATAATGTTATTTTTGTCGCCAAACCACACACATGTTTTTATTGTTTTCTTGCAATCCTGTCCATTCAAAGGTTGTCTGGAAGAGATCGCTCTTAGCGATAAGACCGCCCATTGTACCACATTTCTATTTCTCCTTTTTTGTTAATATTTATGTTATTTTTTGGCGTACAATTAAGTGTTATCTATCTATCTATTTTATTAAAAAAGAGTAACTTTTTAGTGCAATTTTTTTAAAAACTGTGCAGTAAATTGTTGTTTGTTGATGACTGCATGTACTGTACTATCAATAGACAGCTTTTTTTGTAATAATTATTATTAAAATAAAATATTAAACCATTTTTTTTCTTAACAATTCTGACGGTAGTCAATTTTAAAAAGATAATTATTAAATTATTTATGTCAACATATTTGTATAACTTCTCACACAATCACGAACTGTTAGGGAACATCTTAGATCATCTAGTTTATTAAATTGTAATTTATGAGATAAGAATTCTGAATTTGCACAAAAGTGATAAAATCCGGTGTCACGTAGCATTGTAACGGCCGTAGCCCAGTGGCTTTACTTTAGGGACACATAACTCTACACTGACCCAAGGATTAATCAAGTTTATTCATATACGTTATATGCTTTTTTAGTTTAATGGTAGAGCAGAGCAAAACTTGAAAAGAAAAAACTATTCACCGCTAGAAAAAGCATACATCTTAATATCTTCTTCTTCTATATATTAATACGCGGAAAGAAAACTTTGCATATATGCTTAAAAATGGGTCTTTTTAAGCATATTGCGCGCACGGTGGAGTGTGATATTTAGCATAGTATTTATTTATTATATGAAGAAATGCAGAAAGCTAAAATGTATATATAATACGTGTTACAAATACATTAAATTAAAATATAAAACATATTACGTTCATACCATAGACTTAGAATATACAAGGGTCGCTTGACAACTGATGCCGGTGTTGAGCTAATCAAACATATTTTCTGTATGGGAAAATTCAGAAGATGGCTATATTTTGTGATCTTTCCAAGGCTTTCGACTGTGTTCACCATGAGACATTAATCAGGAAGCTACATCATTATGGTGTAAAAAACATAGCGCTTAAACTTATTATGTCATATCTAAATAATAGAACGCAAACAGTTGTTATTAATGGATGTAGTTCTTCCGGATCGGTAGTATCTATGGGCTCAGTTTTTGATCCCTTTCTGTTCTTAGTTTATATTAATGACTTACCTTACTTGGTAGGGAAAAACCATGATATAGTATTATTTGCTGATGATACTTCGTTGATTTTCCGACTAAAAGGTAATTATTGAAATATGACGAAGTGAATAATGCTATATCAAAAGTAGTACACTGGTTTAACGTTAATAATTTGCTTTTGAACGGTAATAAAACGAAATGTATTAAATTCACTACACCTAATGTTAAACAGGTGAATACCAATATGTTTATAAATGGGGAGGAGTGGCCTTGTTAAATCCACTGTTTTTCTCGGAATTACAGTGAGGCGAAGCTCAATGGGGCCCTCATATATCTAAACTAGCTAGCAAACTTAGTTTTGCAGCATACATTGTAAAAAGATTAGATGCCTTACATGTGTTGTAATACCTAAATTAGTTTATTTAAATTATTTCCATAGCATAATGTCATATGGAAACTTGCTATGGCGTAATGCGACTGACATTGAAACTATCTTTGTTTTGGAAAAGGAACCATAAGAGCAATTTATAACCGAAGGAATCCTTAGAGAAAAATTAAAGAAATAAATATATTAACTTTGGCCTCTCAATATATTTACGAGAATTTAATGTACGTACACAAAACAAAATAGTTTTATTAAAAATAGTGATGTACATTCTGTAAATACTAGGAACAAGCACAAGTTAGATACCAGTTAATCGACTCAAAAGAGTCAGTAACTCCTTCATGGGGCAATGTATATGGTTTTACAACAAAGTCCCATCAAATATGCAGACCTTTTCTATCAAAAGGTTTAAATTATTTATTAGCAAAAATTGTCTAGTAAGGCTTATTATACTACTAAAGAGTACATGACTGATAATAACCCTGGGAATGAGGTGATCACTACCATGCTGTTTCTAAATGTTTTCATAACAATTGTATAAAATATTATATTGTAAATTGTGCTTTTTAAAAAGTCCCACTTTCTTGCTTTTTCTTCCCAGGACAGAGGTTTTTGCGAACCAGTGGTAAAAGTAAAAATGACTTTCAATAAGTATGATGTATTGTAATATATATTGAATAAAAATGATTCTATTCTATTCTATTCTTCGAAAACCATTTCCTCCAGTAAACAGTGTATGACAGTATAAGTATTAATTGAAGTATAGTGTTAGAGAAGATTAGCTTCAATTTCATGACACTTATTAAATCTTTATAGATTATTATAGATCTACAGATTTTTTTTGATGAAATTTTACACGCACTAAGTCACGGGTAAAAGTGCTTAAAAGTTTATATTTAGCCATAAAATAATGAACTTTTACTACCTGCACAATTTTTCGAATACGCTTAAATACATCATTACTAAAATCCTTTAAAGCCGATGAAGTCTTCCATTTATCTATTTCATAACAATTTAGAAAATTATTCCTTTATGTAATCATTAGAGCTGACCTACTTTTAAGCAACCGGTAACAAAGCTGCATGTTAAGCCTGTGGTTCAATTTACATCTTATTAGCATATTTTCTCGAGGCGTTGAATATTATACAATTACCTATTTAAAAAATCGGTTTGAATTCCTCCATGACTCACATTTGAGACATTTGAGATCATCAGAAAATTTGATATTAAAAATGCCAGCTCATACTACCAAATTTTTGGACAGATTATTCACAATACAAGCTGTCCGATTATGGAATGACTTGCCGTTTTCAGCAAGATGCGCTCAATCCCTACCGGTTTTTAAGAAACATGTACATGATTACTTTTTTCAACTTTGATTCTATCAAGTTCATTTGTATATAATTATTCTACCTTTATCTAGTTACACCATTTGTTTATATGAATGGCACATTTATGTTATATGTAATAGTTTTAAAGTATATATTTGTACTTTTATATATTTATATTTATAAAAATATATATTTACATGTATATATATACATATATATTAATAAGTATGTATGTATTTATCTTATCTATGTACTTATATATCCATACTATATTTCTCTTTTATGGCTTTAATAAAAATAATGTTATTTTTGTCGCCAAACCACACACATGTTTTTATTGTTTTCTTGCAATCCTGTCCATTCAAAGGTTGTTCGAAGAGATCGCTCTTAGCGATAAGACCGCCCATTGTACCACATTTCTATTTCTCCTTTTTTGTTAATATTTATGTTATTTTTTGGCGTACAATTAAGTGTTATCTATCTATCTATTTTATTAAAAAAGAGTAACTTTTTAGTGCAATTTTTTTTAAAACTGTTCAGTAAATTGTTGTTTGTTGATGACTGCATGTACTGTACTATCAATAGACAGCTTTTTTTGTAATAATTATTATTAAAATAGAATATTAAACCATTTTTTTTCTTAACAATTCTGACGGTAGTCAATTTTAAAAAGATAATTATTAAATTATTTATGTCAACATATTTGTATAACTTCTCACACAATCACGAACTGTTAGGGAACATCTTAGATCATCTAGTTTATTAAATTGTAATTTATGAGATAAGAATTCTGAATTTGCACAAAAGTGATAAAATCCGGTGTCACGTAGCATTGTAACGGCTGTAGCCCAGTGGCTTTACTTTAGGGACACATAACTCTACACTGACCCAAGGATTAATCAAGTTTATTCATATACGTTATATGCTTTTAGTTTAATGGTAGAGCAGAGCAAAACTTGAACAGAAAAACTATTCACCGCTAGAAAAGCATACATCTTAATATCTTCTTCTATATATTAATACGCGGAAAGAAAACTTTGCATATATGCTTAAAAATGGGTCTTTTTAAGCATATTGCGCGCACGGTAGAGTATGATATTTAGCATAGTATTTATTTATTATATGAAGAAATGCAGAAAGCTAAAATGTATATATAATACGTGTTACAAATACATTAAATTAAAATATAAAACATATTACGTTCATACCATAGACTTAGAATATACTGGCGTATAGACGACCTGACAGCCCGAAAACGCGTGACCAATTTTGATTTGTCATTGTGTGCGTTAGCTAGTGATGTACATTTTACTTACAAGGACTATCGAAAAATGATTGTTAAGGAAGCGGTAAAAAGATTTAAAAAAAATTGTTTAGTGCACGAAATTGAATAACTTCAAAAATTTACTGAATTTATGATGATAGTTCTAAAATAATTAAAAATATTCATATAACATGTTCCTGGGAATAAACTGAACCTACCTGCCTTTTGTTGGATTTTAATTCAAATGTATAAAATCCCAGGTGACTTTACCGATAAACTTAAAAAACTCCCCAAGAATCAGATCGGAAAGTTGTATTTTCGAGCTATGATCTTTGGAGAAAAATATTTACTGCCGAGGGCAGTTTCCCCGGAATTTCTTTTTTAACATATTGTTAATATAAATAGGTAGATACTTAACTAAGTATATACCTATTTATATTTTATATATTTTATAATATGTTTTGATGGGGAAATAAAAAACGAGGACACGGAGTACATAATGATTGCTTTATTTTTCATGTAAGTATTACTTTTGATAATTACACACATTTAATAATTAAATACATAGAAGTTTATTTTAACACTCGACTTAAATATGAATAATAATAATTTAAGTAAGAAAACTTGTAGGAATCAGTTAAATAAAATTGCTTATTATCATTTTAGCTGCATGAATTTTAAAACATAATGATCTTAACAGAGTAAAGTGCACCAAGTTTCTGATATATGCACTCTCTATTCTCTCAATCTCGGTATGTTAAGAAAATGGTCATTCATTTATGGACTGACCGTGCAAGTGCACCTTAATCTCGCAGATCTATTGATCCGCGCAGCTATTACTTAACTAGTTCCTCTTCTCTACGAGTAACACGAACCACGCTATTTAACCCCTGGGCACAATGTCGTCGGCCATCAAGCATGAATCGGGCATCGAGCGTTGTGAGTATCAAATACTATGGAATTTATACTATCGCGTCATATGCGCCTGCGTCTAGTGGCGCTTCAGAAGCATTACTAAATATCTACGCTAAAAGTTTTATCATTGTGACTTGGGAATATAATCCGAAGTTCTGAAGCTCCGCTCAACCCCTTGGGGAAAATAGCGTGATACTATGAATATTGTACTAGTGTGGCTGAGCGGTTGGTTAAGTAAGGTTATACATTTATTTTTGTTGATAAATAGATACTTAGTTGGGTTCATAATGGCTTAAAGAAGATAATCTTAAGATTTTTTTTTTTTATGTACTACAGTTTTATAATGTATAAAAATCTGTCTTTATTTATCTAAAGTTTTGAAAGTTTAATTTTTGAAGTCTTAATAGAACAATATTTTACTTACTGGTACAAATAATGCAGAAATGACTCCTTTTAATAAAATTGTTTTTATTCTACTTTTTGTTTTATACTTCTCAAGAAAATGTTTGCTGCAAATTACTGAGTTCTTCTTTACATTCCAACCAACCCGTCCAATTAACCTAAACCATTTTTTCTAATTATAGAATCCGGAGGGAATCTGTTTGACAAACGGCAGAATAAAATTAAATTTTAGAACGCAAACAGAGGATTTATTTTCTTGTTTTGTGGGCAAGTCTATCGAATCATTAGAAACTTTCAAGATAAATATCGACATTAATTTTGATATAGTTGAGTCAATCCCTAGCATACATGTAAAATATTTTGTATAAAAATGTATTTACCAAATTCATGCAAATTATCAACAATGTGACTTTTTCTTTGCAAAATATCAAAATTAACAAAATAATTGAAAATATTGTATATTTTAAACAGTATATAACATAAATTTTAACCAAAAATAAACGCCTCATAACATTGACGATGTCTTGAGAATTTACCAGTGAAATGTGCAATTATCAAGATTATTTCTATTATTAACACTATAATCATTTTGATTTTGATTGATATTGTTTATGTATATTAGAAACATAATAATAATAAATAAACTCTAACGTACAACAAAAGTTACAGTTTTGCAAGAACTTCGTGTTTTACCTATTTTTACTCCTTGTAGATGAATCCAAAGGAAATGGTTACCATCCAAATTAGTGTCGCTGACGTGGCAGTGCTTCAAATCATTGTGATCAAAAATTGATACACCACCACCTCTTCCTGTGTTTCTGAAATTATAATAGTGGCTGTAGTTAGGGATCACAAAACGTTTTGCTGCTGCTTCGGATTTTATTCAAGTTTCGGTTAAAATAATGATGTTGACAGTATTTTTGAACATTTTTAGTATGCATTGTAACTCGTCAAACTTTCCTGGTGTGACAATGCTGTGTATGTTAGCATAGTATATTTTGAATGATTTCTTATATGAGACAATGTGTTCGTAGTCGTCAACTAGTTGGTAAGTGTTAACTGTTTTATCTTCTGTATTTTTACTACAATTTCCTATTGTTTTGAATTTTTTTTGATGCTTTTAACTATTCTTGGCACATTTTTCGAATATTTTATTGAAATATTTTCTTCTCCCTTTTTTATTCTATCATTTAACTCTTGAGTAAGCTCCGTTAAGTATAATTTTAGTTGCGGTGTTTGGTCTGAATATAACCTTATTTTATCATCATTCAGCTTTGTCTTATTCTTCAATATGTATTTAACGATATCTTGAGATTCAAAGAAAATTTTGATTGGACGATGTTTACCAGATGTACTTACGCCTTTATATGCCGTTTAAATAGATTTTATTTTTGTTCATATCTCATTAATTCTCTTCGTGCGGAAAAATATACATTGATTACTTTGTTGTTAAAGAATTTATTTTAAAGTGTATTTTAATATTTTTTCCTTCTTTATCAACGTTCCGAATCTACAGCAGAATAAGCATTTTCAAGAATACGCAAAATGAACACGTGAAATACCTTCACCGAATTGTGATGTAGGTAACAAAATTGAAGATGTATACCATTTGTTGATGGAGTGTGAAAAAGGTAGCCTGGCTGTGCTGAAAGAATTTAATGCAAATGTTTTGAATGTAGATATAGTGGAAAAGGGTTTTATCAAATCCTAAATCAAGGATGTCAGGAGAGTTATTCTGGTTTGCTAATAAGACGGAATAATTATCTATAGATCTTCAGTAGTCTTTGAGTTGCGAAGACTATTTTTTTGGTATAATATTTGAATTAGTACTCTTAAATTATATAATTTCTTATTTTTAATTTTGGTCCGTAGTGTAATTAGTATAAGGTATAATGGGATTGACATATCGTTTCGATATACCAAGAAAAATAAATAAAGAGAAAAAACAATACCTACTCTTTTCTTTATTTACTTTTATCCAGTGTTTTTAATGCACAGCGTCCTACAGCGTATATCAGTTGTCCATTGTAATTGTATTTTTATTTTCTATTTCAGGTGTAACCAGACATTATCGACAACAATCGTTTATTACTAACAAAAAGATAAAAATAAATAAGAAGCAAATTAATCTAAGCATCAGTAAAGTTATAAAGAAACAACAACATCAACGTACAGAAATAGACTTCTTCGCAATTCAAAATTTTAAGTCAGATTTGCATTCATTAATTTAGTGCGCCAATTAGTATCAACTTCATATTTTCGTACTGCAAGTCATTATTTTTTTATTAATTTGTTGGTTTTTAATTTTATGGCTTTCTATGTTCAAATAGGACTCATTAAAAATGTTTATTAATTATATTGTATAGGCTTTTTGATTATTTAATAAGTAGTAATCTTATCAACGAGAAATGAATTGGTCTTATTTTGTTGATCGCCCGATTTAATATCCATTTTATCTTTGTCTGCCTTTGTTATTCAAGATAGGTGATGCTGTGAACTGGGAATGAAACCCGTTGCGCACCTACCAGAATGGGCAGAACAACGTCTACAAGATCAGCTAGTGTGCTATATTTTATTTTGTTTACTCTGTTAACTATTCTAAACATCGGCGTGTGTTTTCTTTCTCGCCGAACCCTCCGCCGCGGCAAACGCTTTCCTCTGAAGCCTTGCCTTTATGGTCTATCCGCAACTTTGGCTAAAGTTAAGCTAAGTAAAGTTTTGGATACAAAGCTACAATTTTTAAAAGTTATATACGAAAATTACGACCTTGTCGGCGCGGATGCAAAACTACCACCGAATTTATATCAATGTATAAAATAATGATAAAAGATAACATGTTTTAAAAGTCTGACATTACATATGTTTTAATTTACATATTTTTAAATAAAAATTATTCTACTAGTCAGGGAAGGTGGGTAGTATTTCGTAGCATACTTCAACCAAGTCAAATTTTAAATAAATATTCTTTGATAAGAAATATATTGTCAACCAGGTAATTGAATGCATTGCATGTACTCCTCAGATCAGTATATTGTTTATTTTAACAACTCCTCGTCCGGCGAGGACAACCCGTCCCCGATTCCTTCTCAAGTAAGACGCGCGTAGTCGCGCATGTAGGCACACGAACCTCATTGAATACACTGACTTGAGTAGTATTAGTAACTGTCTTAATCGCCTAGTTGTGAATAGACTTTCTCTGTATACATAGATATTTCTAACAATTTTTCTTCAAAACTTCAGTCTTCTAGAAGTATGTTACGATATATTACCACCTTTACTGACAACTTTAGGCTCATCTGGGAATTATTTGTACCCAACAGAATCATCTGAGATTTTTTTTCTGTAAGTAAAATATTCTTATTAAAACCTGAAAAATGGTTGACGCTGGAGGCCATCCCTGGAACTTCCCGCTTATTTTCGAGCGCAACGCTCGAAAATCTATTTATTTTTTATTTTTTTGGTTTTTATTCTTTGAAAATTTTTAAAACTTGAAAATCTAATCAGCTCGAAGTCTTAATGAACACTTTCGAACGCCGTGTTGCCCATCTCGATCGATTGATTCGTTCTAAAGATATCGTACGACAAAAAAGCTTCCTAGTACCCCAAAACGTAGAGATCTTATGAAAACTCGCATTCTCAAAGTCGTACCGAAATCTATAACTTCCTACTTTTGAAAATTATTAATTTTCAAAGCGGGAAGTTAAAACAAATTGCAACATGTTAAGTAATCGTGTTAGCCAAGTTATATATTAATATTATCTTGTATTAACTAAAAGCTAAAAGGTCCTTTAACTAAAAGCTCTTTGAAACAAGTTAATCCTCTAAAGGTTACTTTTAGAGTGTGTATTTAAACTTTTTAAATATTTAGAAGATATCAAGTAGCCTTTTATTCGCCGTGTAATCGGTATAGTGGCGGCTTACGAGAATCCACTAATCCATATCAACTTGTAAAGAAAAATTCAGATCAAGCAGGCTGCTTCTGAATATTTGCAAACAATTAACCGCACAACCTTTTGTAATATAGTGCCACATAGTGATACAAATATATGTTTTTGGCGTGATCGAGCCACGTTGTATTATACTATGGCAGCACAAATGGTCCGGCTAAACCGGGAAAAGACCACGCTTGTACAGAATACCTATTTATAACAGAAGCGTAATGCTGCTGTTTCGTATTGTGTGTGAGGGCAACCAAGGACCTTTTTTACTGGTAGAGAGGCATTCCGCATTAGTCCTTAGGGTTGATAACTCATCTGCATTTTGATTCGAGTATAGATGTAAACGTCTATGGGCATCAGCATCCACTTACCATCAGGTGGACTGTGTAACTGTATTCTATAAAATAATTCACTAACTAGGGATTGCCTTGGAATCCGTCTAGGTTAGTTCCAATATGATCTTGATCTTATTCTTTTACGTGGTAGAGCATGTTGCAGCTATATTATGGTTGTAGCACGAATGGGTCGGCTCGACCGGGGAAGGATAACGCTCTCACAGAATACCAGCGTAAAATTACAGCTCAATGCTGCTGTGTTTCGGTGGTGAGTGTAGTGAACCGGAGACCCTTTTTACTGGAAACGAGACATTCCATCTTAGTCCTCAACGGTGACAACGCATCTGTATTGTGATTCTTAATCGAGAATAAATGTAGATGTCTATAGGCCACAGCACCCACTTACCATCAAGTGGGCTGTGTGCTCGATTGCCACCCTTTTTGCCATCATGTACCAGTGCATTCGGTTAATGTTGTGGTTTGAAGGGATCTCATCTTAGTCCTAACAAAAAACCTTTAACATACTTAATACTTCAAAAAGGCTTGCAGTTATGAATATGCTGACTGGTATACGGTAAAGTAAAGTTTCAGCCAATGTACGTTCTACTGTTAGGCCCAGGCGCTGTCCCAATTATTTTGGCAGACTTCACATGTCTTCAAAATATTTTTTTTTAAATTACTGGCATACGTCTCGTACTCGTAGGCATTAAAATATTTCTCCATAATCACCGCATTCAGCAGGTGGAATGTTGAGCGCAAAGCCTCATGCTGCTTCACATCATATATCCGTGTAGGATTTAGGTTTAAAAGTTTGAAATAACTTAACCGCCATTTATCAGTCCAGATATCTTGTTTTTCAATGTAAAATTTTGCATTATTAATAGAGTTATTTTATTACTTTCTCCACGTTTCTATAATCCCACCCGATCTACTATTTTAAATGAAAGTCTCTATGTCCTCTTCGATTATTTTTTATAGGATAGGGTGACAAACGAGCACACAGTACACCTGATGGTACGTGGTTGCTGTGACCCATAGACATCTACATCTATCGTCAATAAAGAATTAAAATGCCGATGCGTTGTCACCCGTGGGGACTAAGATGGAATGCCTCTCTTCCAATAAAGAGGGTCTCTGGTTCTCTACACTCACCATACGTAACACAGCAGTGTTAAGCTGCTATTTTAAGCTGGTATTCTGTGAGAGCGTGGTTTTTCCCCGGTCGAGCCGACCCATTCGTGCTACAACTATACTACTAATATAGCTGCAGCATGGCTTTACCATGTACAATGTTTTTAATTTCGTTAACTTTTTTCGTCTAGTGTATGAAATCGAAAACAAATATGATATCAATCCTATCTGTTTTCAATTTTTAATTTCATTCGAATCTAAGATGCACGTTGGACACCTAATAATAATTATCCAGGCATCGCAGGATGTATCGCAGCGTCTGAGCGGTGGCATTGTGGCATTACACATATTAGAAAACCGTCGCATAACACACGCCACATGTTGCCCATTGTACGCAATGTGATTGACACAATACTTGGAATAAAACTAACTAATTTTACGGATTTTATTGCGTTTATTTTTTTTTTCCCTACGTTTCGAGCACTTTGCAGCACTCATGGACCCATGGTCATGGGGTGGTCTGAGGTGTTTGTCGTCCTGATGTCATAGTTAACGAAAGGCACCTTCCACTTTAAATTATTAGCTTTTGATCTGATCTACGCAGAACGAGCTTACAATATCCTAAAATCTTGCAAGTAGTATGCTTGGGTTTGGATTTAATTTTATTAATTATGGGATCACAAGCCATTTTCTCAATTGAAATCAGGATATTTTTTAATTTCAATAGCGTCACGAATCATCCTTGGTAGGAATCGGTGTTCTTTTGCGAGGATTTGTGGGCTATCAAATCTGATATAATGATTGGGACGATCCTGAACACATTTTGACATTCGAACAGACTTCCCGGAGCATCAGTGCGTCACATCAGCGATTTGTTCTTTCACGCGGTTTTTATGGATCTTTTTGTGTCTTATATAAGAGAGATCACATTAAAAATCATGCTTGTACACTCCTGCATCTTGTAGAGGGATATTACACTTGACAGATGGTAAAAACTGACTAATCTTCTTCGGCGGCTTGTAGTATGTTCTTATGCAAGCACGCTTTAAGATGTAGCCAAACTTGTCTGGGACTCTTCTGACATATGGTAGTAGAGCAGGCACACGCTCGACTTAAATATCGGTTAGTATGGGTCTTTTTTCTATACACTGTATGACTGATGGTGTTATTAGAATTTCGAATGACTAAAACATTTAGGAAATCTGAATAATTATTTTTCAGAGATTGAATTTCAGAGTTAACTGAAAATGCAGTAACTTTCACCGATGGTAAAATTGTGAAAGTGTCGTCTACGTCGCTTGTAGAATCTTGCATTTATAGGTGCAGTGAGATGGGCTTTCTCCTCGAAGTCTTTCATAAGTATATCGGTGGCAATAGGAGATACAGGAAATTAAAAAAAGTTAAATTTAAACGCGATAAAATCCGTAAAACTAGTTTGTTTCATGTGTAGTGTCATGGGTTTTCAATAAGGGCGGGTAGACGTTGAAATGAAATAAAACAAGCTACGTGAGGTATTAACAAAATTCTTTTTTTATTTGAAAGGCCCACATGTGCCATTAAGTGTGGAATATGACATCGTTCAAATGCTCGCCTCGGCTTCGTACAGTAGCACGGATCCGAGTGGTCCAATTTTCAATGTTATGTTCACCTTTAGAACATCGGTCGATTGTGGTTTGTTTGCATAAACGTGCGACTTCAAGAAACCCCGCAAGAAAAAGTCTAGCGGGGTCAAATCGCATGACTTTGGTGGCCAATTCACATTGACAATCGTGGCGTCCGCTCTGTGGCACGTAGCGCCGTCCTGCTGGAACCACATGTCGTCTAGGTGCATATGGTTCAATTTGGGCCATAATAAATTGGTTATCATCGTTCTGTAGCGCTCGCCGTTCACGGTGACCGCCTCGCCAGCGTCGTTTTTGAAAAAGTACGGACCAACGACGCCGCCGGCCCAGAATCCACACCAAACGGTAACTTTTTGAGGATGCATTATCACTTGGTGAACTTCGCGCGGGTTGGTGTCGTCCCATATACGGCAATTCTGCTTGTTAACACAGCCATTCATCCAAAATATGCCTCGTCGCTAAAGATGATTTTTCGGCCAAAATTGGGATCCTCTTCCGAACTTCGCAGCCCAGTCAGCGAACAAACGGCGTTGTCTATGGTCACTAACTTTAAGCTCCTGGGTCAGTTGGATCTTGTACGGGTGTAGGTCTAAGTCCCGGCGCAAAATTCGCCAAGTTGAAGTCTGCGAAATGCCGAGTTCTTGTGCACGGCGAGGAATCGACTGCCTCGGGTTCTGCTGTACACTTTCACGAACCGCGACGATGTTCTCGGCTAATCTTGCGTTCCCTGAACGTACGGGTGTTGGCTGATTGTTTACCGAACCGGTCGTTTCAAATTTGGCCGCCAAACGTTGAAGAGTCGACTGTGAAGGGCCACCACGTCTACCGTAAAATGGGCGCAATGCGCGCAACGTTTGCACTTACGAACACTCATTTTGATTAAAAAAAATAATCATTTGAACGTGCTGTTCAATCGTGTTACTTGCCATGGTGATTTGGCATAAGTAGGTAACTGAATAAAAAACAAAAGATTTGATAGATGTTATCAAAACAAAATGGCCGCCACGGGCCGCCAAAATCTACCCGCGCCAATTGAAAAACCCTTTATTTGCGTAAATTTATGAAATTATTATGACACAATACTGTTGTGGCAAACTCATCAAAGTGACGACGTAGGGCAGGTGTATTACGTTTTTAGATATTTTCGTACTGGATCGCGTCACGTTCTCATTTTTGTAGTTCAACTAGGACAAGGCCATGTCTTTTCACATTTTGACGCCTCGGCGCGGAATTTACTGCTCCTGCGTTGTTGCAGCAAAGCTGAAGCTGAAGTTGAACGCATCTTGTAGCTTGTCTCTAAGATTTCATTCAATTCGTTTGAGCAGTTTTTAGTTTGATTAAAAACAAATCAAAACGCGGAGTTGGCACCAATTTTTAACGTCGTATTTTTAGGAATAACCTCATCGTTATAATTGGGGCTATCAATAAAATAATAGAAAGTTATTAAATAAAAATATTTTTACTATCTAAATTTTTAAGTGCTTTTAAGAAGTCCTTAAGTAAAACTCGTTATAGTCAAGTGCATTTCTCGACAACAACTTTAAATGAAATTTAACTTCATTTCACGTTACGCGCAAGAAATATAAGACGAACATTTTAAAGAAGCAAGGAAGGCAACTTGCAGTTATATTAATTAAATAAAAGGGGCAAAATTGAGTAATGAAAAAGTTTTGTCTTACAGAAACCATATAAAAAGGTACTTTAAGTGTAAACGAAAATATTTGTAAATTAAAATGGTATACAGAATAACAACAAAACTTTGCTCGGTGGTGAAGGGAAACATCGTGAGGAAACCTGCATGTCTAAGAAATAAAATAGTCCTATTTCGAAGACAATTACACGCATTAGGGCAGCGCGGTGGACACTTCCTTGCCCTAAAACCATCTTCAGGATCAAGATAGGGAGGCTCGTTACCAGTAATAGGGTCTCTGGTGCTCGTAACCCACGATAAGAAAAAAGGCAGTAGGCATTATTCTGCTATTCCATGGTAGTATTCTGTGTGATCGATCGCGCGATCATTTCAATTGATTGGTTTACTAGTTTTAATAAATCGGTTTACAATTTATGTAAAATGAATAAAACGGTATGCATTCACGCAAACACATATACAACACAAACACAAATGTAAATGTACAAATATACAAATATTTGGATGTATTTCATTTCGTTTATATTTGATCATCGAAATCAGGATATTTCGTTTAAACAACATCATGAAATGAAAATAAGCTGGGAGAAAATATCGCGGCAATCCGTGTTTTACACAAGTCGCAAACAGTTTAAATGTAGATGGTTAAAGGTTCGATTGAATTTCGGCTTCAGTAATAAAACTTCCAAATAAATCGATTTAATCTTGGCGTATATTACTTTTATATTACATTAACTATAAAAGATAGAACTACAGAACTATAAAACCAATATATTAATATATCTTGATACCCAGATGACTCGCCATTTAGATGCATTGCGTAAAAGGCCGGCAACGCATCTGCAATTCCCTTGGTGTTGCAGTTGTTCATGGGCGGCGGTAGTCACTTACCATCAGGTGAGCCGCATGCTTGTTTGCCCCCTCTCTCATAAAAAAAGGCCACAACTATTACGATTCCAATTGAAAGGAGTATTTTCAATAAAATTAAAAATCCCAGGGTCCAACTTCAATAGTAGCAATGTTCAATAGTTCAATAGTAGTTTCCTTGGGTACGGTATATTTTTCGCATGGTCAGTTCTGCGTAGCTTGCTCATGTGTTTCTTTCTAGGGCCCAAAATCTACACGTTTTCGATGAGCGAAACAAATATTATTTTAATGTAGTCTATAGAAGTGTATTGCAGTAGAGCATTCTGGAACTTTAAATTAAACTAATTTCAGTATAAAATTTTATTAAAATTCAGGTTTTAATTCGAGCGGAGCCGCTTTTAAAAGCTTGTTTAATTATATTTTTAAAAATAAGATTTTAAAATTTTCGGCTTTACGATAAAGCAGTTGTCGTAGTGGGTTACATAATTTGGTTCAATAGCAATTTTCGAAATGGATGCGAAACGTGCTCTTTTCGATCGGCAACTAACTTTACTTAAGTGAACATTCTCCTTGACATCTTTACCGTGTTTTTCTTGAAAACTTTAGGTAATAAAGTTTAAAACTTTACTATTTTCAAGTAAGGAAGGAAAGTATAAGATTCATAAAGAACATATTATACTAAAAATTAATTTTTGATGATTTCGCTAATAGCATTTCCACTGTTTGAAGCAACAAGGGAAAGGCTGAGTGATTGGGCTCCTTTCATACCTTGGAGTCTATCTTTAGTTTAATTTGGGAGTCTGTTGGACAAGCAGCAATGCTGAGTGCACTGTTTTATACTGGTTAGTGGGGTAAGAGAACCAATGTGATAACGGGACTGAGGCGTTGCGGTTTAGTCCCCACGAATAACAACATATCTGTAACCTTCTTTGTTTGAAGTCGGTTGCAAGTGTCTATGGGCTGCAGTACCACTTACCAACAGGTGGTCAAAAAAGTATTAGTTTAATATAAATCAGGATTAAGTAACAAGTTAGGATGAAGAAACTGATACTTGGCTACGCATGTTCTATCTGGCTCTGGCGGACTGTTAGCTTTTTTGTCACTCTAAAACTTTCTACGGGTAAAAACAATGAGTAAAGTTACACTAATAAATGTACTTGCTATTATGATACTCTCTCAATCGGTGGACCATAATGGTTATCATAGTCAAAATATTTTTATTGAAAATTGGCCATTACTACTACTTTTTAACCGTGCAGTGGCGATGTAAGAATATCCACTACCCCATATCGTCCTTTGGGTCCGTAAGAGACGACAAAGGAAATTAAAACTGAAGATGGGCAGCATCTTCCTGGTAACAACTCAAAATTATAAAAAAAGTTTTTTATTATAATTTTATTATGACTGCAAATATATTATGACTGCAGTTATAATAAGTGTGTGCATATACTTATAATATGCACACACTTATTATAACTGCATCAGATACATTTATGGTCTTCGTAAGTACGACAATGTATCTTTTTCCGTACTCCGTTTAATTGGCTGCCTATCCGTCAAGGTAAGGTATGTTACAATACTCTGAACGCTCCCTGTGCTCCTGAGTACTTAAAATCTAAATTTAAATACCTAAAAGATTCTCATAATTGTTTCTTCGTTCTTCAGATAATCTGAAGTTTCTAATGTCTTTACATCGTACTGGTTATATGTCCCACCCTTCGCTCTTGCGGCTATAAGACTCTGGAACAAAATACCTCATGACATTAAAAAATCCAACAAGTTACTTTTTAAAACAAAGTGCGTGAACACTTTAAAAAATCATTGCAAGTGTGAATTAACGCTTTTTCCTCAATAATGATTCTATCTTCAAATATTTTCCTTAATTATCATGACATTGAGAAATAAATACAGGGTTATTTTTCATAGAGTAGCCAAAATTTATACTTAAGTTCAAATATATAAATAATGATATACCTACCGTTAGTGCAGTTTTTGAAAATACGAGTAAATTAGGCTTCTACTTTTTTGAAACGTTTTTGGCAACCGATCGACTCTTACGAATGTGTGCGTGCATAGTAAAATAGTAGGCGTTAGATATTTATGAACGACAATCAGTTAAAATAATGCATTGCCACGCATTCTGAATTTAAAAGATAAAAAGGACAGAATGTTTGAGATTTTTTTAAATTTTTCTTCACATTTCGCCTATATTACTTATTCTGAACCTTCTCTGCAAATTTAGTCGTATATTGCAAAATAACCCTGTATATAAGGTATATTTATGTATTTGTGTACATTTGTATTATTATATTTGTATTATGTGTACATGTGTGTTGTGCATAAAAGTTTAAATAAATATTATGAGACCTAAGCGTCACAGATTATAAAAAAATTATAATTATGTTTGGAAAAATACCACTGATATCATAGGCAAAAAGGTGTACCGCCTACATAGACATGCTCTTATTGTACATGGGCACGTCTGCTGTGTGTTTCCTTTAAATCACATGCAGTTCAGCGGTAACTGGCTAGGTTTGAGGCGACATCGAGGAGGTTTCGAGGCGAGTTCGATTACCGGGCGCACGGTGCACGCGCATCGGACCTCTATTTCAGAGCATATTTGGCTGCGTCACAACTTCACCACACTTCGCCTCGTTTTTCTAGTAAACATCTTCTTTAAATCGAAACGTAACAGAATCTAACTCATAAAGCTATAATAGCCCCCTGGTTAACAGCACTAACACCTTCGAAAAAATGACGCCACGCATCAATCATCATCATCAAACAGCCTATCAAAGTCCACCGCTGAACATAGATCTCCTCTTAGATAGTCCCATAATTATTATCAATATTTGCCACAGTTGCCACTCTTAGCAAGATGTTTGGCCACCGTAGTTGCCTATTTTCTAATTGTTATTAGAAAGACGCTGCTGCGCATCTCCTGGTTTGTTTCCCCTATGTCGCCTCTTACGACACGCACCGGATGATATGGGGTAGTGGATATTCTTACACCACCTATACACCGAAACCCACACGTACTTTCATCGTGATCATTACAGCCTGTCAAAAGACCACCATCGAACATAAGTCTCTTCATAGATTCCCTCATAGGGGGGACACCCGGACACAGCCACCACGCATTATAACCGCATTGTGCCACGCATGGAAACCGCAAATTTTAAAACCGCAATGTTTAAGTGTAAGAATATAATACTATTTTATCCATTATAAATTATGGATATTTGGCTACACTTTTGACTTTTTAAATTTATTTCTGTGAATGAAATTTATGATCCCGAATTCCTTCCGGATTCCTTCCTTTACCAAGTTAACCAAGAAAGAACAATGCGAGTAAGCATGAAATATTTAGCTTAGAGAGAATGCGCCACTACTTGAAAGTTGCCGTTTTCTACTGAGCTAAAAATATAAGAAAAATTTTAAAGATTCAGCGAAGGAATGCGACAAGTAACCGAAACGTTTTGTGTTGTCTTTAAAAAAAACTATATATTTTAAAAGATTGTAAATTTAAAATGAATAATTAAAAAATCATAATAAAGTTGAGTAATCATCACACACACGTAATAAATATAACTTGACGTAATATAAAAGTCAAACGATTTAACTATTTTATTATTAAAACTGTTGTTTTTAATGTTTATTATGTATTTTATGCATAAACATATGCATAGGTTAGTAAAGTATATTCTAAGTCTATGATTTTATGGTATATATGACTTTTATTCATAAAAATTTTTGTTTTTGTAATCGGTTTTAAAATTAATTAAATTGTTTTTGTAATATTACACACATCCATTTTCGGCGTTTGATAATATAAAAAATATATTTGATTAATCATTAAAACAATTTCTGTAGATGTTAGTAATTCTATTTAACAGTCCTTGCTAAAATCACTTCAAAGGTAATAAATTAAATTACCTTCAACTTCCTATGTTGAATCCTTTTGTCCTAAATTTCCGAAGCGATATTATTCCATTCCACTTAATTCTCATCGTTCAATATTATTTATCGAAATGAAAAATAAGTTTCTTTTGTTTTGTACACAACGTAACATAACAAATTGCAGTACTTTTATTACTACGTAAGCAATTTTAATTTAAATTTATTAAATCTTTAATACATAATATGTTAAGAATAACCCTTATAAAGCTATTGAAACGTTTATCCAGAATCAAGTATATTGTTTTCCTTAATCAAAGATTACGTGCTGAATCACTGTGTACAATTGTAAAGAACAATTTCATTGCGAAGTAATAGTAAAATTACAGCCTATGTACGTCCCATCGCTGGGCACAGGCCTCCTCTAGTTAGGGAGCAATATGTTAGCCGCGCAGCCCCCAGTGCGTGTGGCGTATTACAATATTTCTTCGAATTATTTTTATTACTCAGACGTGTAGATTTCCTCACGATGTTTTCCTTCACCGTCAAGCACGCACAAGAACGCTAGTATGGCGCGAAGGAACCCGCAACAATATGTATTCTAACAATAAGTCCTGTATTTGTTCTGTAGTGTAGTCGTTCACGTAATTTATCGTACAGCAGACCCATGTCCATCAGATCACGACGTTCTTCAAACGTAAGTAGACAAAACATGCGGCAGTCATCCATTTACGACGCAGAAGATTGTTTACATTTGTAACATAGATGTTTAATAAATGTTTATTGCAAAAGTAAACTCGACTTCAAAAGCGAAAAAAATTTTTTAAATAACTAGCACCTGAGGTCATTGTTTTACAAAATGTATCGAAGAATGACGAGTAAAGCCTCGAGTTCAGAAGCTATTTTATGGAATTTTTTTTTTTGGTTTTGTAATCGGTTTTTATATTTCATTTAAAGTTTAATTATTTTACCATTTTGAGTGGTCTAAGAAATATCACAAGTTCATGGTTACAAGTAGAATGTGTCGTTGAAATAGAAACATAAAATCAATCAAACCCTTATTTCTTTTGCTCTTGGGGATGGATTTTTTCGTCAAAGTATATGACCACTATTCTCTCCTACTTAACAAAAAAGAATAATTTAAATCGGTAATCAACGGTTTTTGAGAAATCAGAGAATATGTATAGTAAAAAAACATACGAGTCGAATATAGAACTTTTCACACGCTTTTTAAATTTATTAAAACATACATTTTGACACGCTGGCATAGGATGAATTTGTTCCAACTAATAACTTAGATAGTTAAAACATGAACAGAAAGAAAATGAAGTAGAAGTGAGAGTCGATTCAATAGAATGCTACTGACATTTGTTAGCATTAAGGTGGATTTTTTTTCAAAAAAGTCAATAACATGGTTCAAGCTCATACCCGAAAATAAAGTAAGAAGAGATGAAACGTTGGCATGTAATGTTGATAATAAAATAACTTATTTTTTGTTTTATTTTATTCGCTTGTTTTTCGAAGCTGTATCCATGGATCACGTAAAGCTGATAAAGGTTGATAGACAAGGTAATGATATTAAAAATTATATAATAATAATGATAATATAATATGTTTTGTACTATTATAATAAATCATTTAATATTATTAAATATTTTCTTCTGCTTCAATTCTAGAGAATTAAATTCACTAGTTTATGTTGCCAATCTAAATAAACTTACAGCTTTATGCTTCCGCATTACTTTAAAATTGCAATATTTCATAAATTCAGCTCTAGCTAGCTCTGAGCACCAGTAAATCTACGGGCTATGCAGGGCTTCCTCTTAGTCCTTAGAAGTAACAACGCGTCTATAACTTTATTCAAGATTTTTATCTGCAAAGTTGGATTGGTTTTATTCTATGTCCAAGATGCGCGTTATTTCTTTCTTTAAAAAAATTGTTTGGGCTGACACTAAATCTTCACTAGATTCTTTAAAACAGCATTATCATTATCATAACAGCCTATCACTAATCGACTGCTGAGCGTAGGACTTGCTGCATCTCATAAAGGTCACCATTCCATCAAGTGGAAGAAAGGGCGCTCCCAATATGTAACTTACCGGTATGAGGCTGCCACTTGAGAACCATTATTTCCCATTGGCCTTCGGTTCTTCGACGGCCAGCAGTGAAGGACCACGTGTCAGATCCATACATCATCACGGCAATACGCACTGGTTGTTGTTTTCAAGTTTTAAGGTATATCTGGCGAGAAGATGTGTCATAATCTTTCAAACGCTGCCAAGCCGAGTTGAATCCGTCGATTGACATCTCGGTCGAAATTGGACTTACCTAGTTGGACATAGGTACTCGTCGACAACTTCGAGCGTAGTGCTCCCAACAACTACCGGCATAGGTGTGACATGGACGATACACATGATCTTTATTTTATGTTCATTTTAGACCTATCCGTAGGGAAAAGGTCCACCAGTAATTCTGCCATAAAGGCTATTATCTTCGGCAAATCGAAGGTGAGTGATGTACTCGCCATTGATGTTAATACCGTGTCCTTTCCAGTCCAGTAGCTTGAAGACGTATTCCAATGTAGCGGTGAAAAGTTATGGGGATATAACGTCACCCTGTCTTACACCTCTCTGCAATTGAATAGGTTTCGTACTCTGGTTATCATCTGCTTGAGATCCTATAATTAATAAAATAAATCCAAACCCAAGCATACTATTGCAAGACTTCAAAGATACTGTAAGCTCGTTCTGCGTAGACCAGAGATTAATATTAAAATTTGAAGGTAGCCTTCGTTAATGGCATCAGGACGTCAAACACCTCAGTCTCCCCAAGGCAATTGTAAAGCGCCCGAAACGTCGAGAATTGAAATTATTAATTAAACGCGATAAAATGCTTAAAATTAATTTCATTTAATTGTAGTATTCGCGAAAATATAAAAAATATAATTATAAAATAGAAAAGTGAAATTGTAAAATATCTCGTTTGTTATAAAGATATCATTATTATCATTATCACAAGCCTATATATACTTTAGACCTGCACTACATCAAATTAGCAAAATTGGATATAATTGCCAAACATAGCATAATTAAAATAATATAAGTAGTTTGTTATTTAAGTAATGCATTGCTTTAATTATGTTAGGTTTTATTTTACAAATTATTTAATTTCAAATGTAATAACCTAGGTATTCTTCGTTTCTTTTTTACACATGTGTTTTTCCAAGGATAACATTCTAGGTTCAAAGGCTATTATGGCAATAAGAACACCGAGGAGACGAATAAGCTCTTTTTTAATGTTAACATTTGGCCAACTTTTATTTAATTTCAAGCTGTTGTTTTTACTGGAATGAAAACATTAAGTTTGTTCTCTAAAATATTTATACATTGTACGTTGTATCCTCTCTAGAGCCTGAATATCCTGTGTTTGAATCACTATCATTCTACGTGTAACTTGCATTCAGTTTTTTTTGGATATCTCTTTAAAGCCTAGGATTTTCTGTCGTAGGTTGGAAGCTTTTTATATACATTAATTGCACATGGACAAACATCTCATGGTTTATTCTAGTAATAAGCAAGCAAAACGAATATGCAGCTTAACGAACCGTTCTTTTAGCAGCGTGGGAGCAGCTTAAGAGAATATGTCACGTCAGTATCGTATAGTACATCAATATTCCTTTTCCCACTAGTAAATATTCCTATGAACCATAATAAGGAGCTGCATTGGGTGTATTTAGGTATTTCGATAATTACCGAGAAAAGAATGAATCTAACGACACCTCACGCTTCAAAATCTGCTTGTTTATGTTAGAGAAGGTCACACAAACATATATACAAATAATATATATAATATTATACATACATATTACATATACTCGGGAAACATTAATCTCTTTCTGAAACATTCAGATAAAATACGAAGGAAATTCAAAATGGATGAAGCGATAATCGGAACTCGTCCGGTTTTATGTTTAAAACAAGCAGTCAGTTTATTGTTATAGATCGCATTAAAAATTACATCGATTCGTTACACGTTGTACGGTGAGTATATGGATTCATTAGTAAAATAAATTTTCCTAGCAGGTATATTTTTTTAACGCCGTGCTTTTATTTACCATAAATATACATTTTATAAACCGTAGTATTAATTTAGATGTACTTTTTAGTACATCCCTATATAAATTATAGGAGGCATTTCATTTATTCACGTTAAATTTTTTCCTAATAAATAAGGTGCTGGTTCATTTTCCTTAAATAAACTACTAGGTATAATAACATACTTTATTTCCAAAACAAATAATGTAAGTAAGCTGTTAACCAATAAAAGAACTTATACTAAGTCGCACAGTAATTTTTTGACCAATAAAATGTCGTGCTTAAAGTTTCCCTGAATGTTTCTTTTCAGGGATAAAGTTAGCTTAAACTTACTAAATACTGATTTGAATTTTGATGTTGTGACAAAAATCGCAGTTACGCAATCTTGGCTTTTCATCTTCTACAGTTATAAACATTTTTTTATTTTATTTATTCTAAAACTGATAATAATTACAAAAAACCTTTCAAATGTAAATTTTAATGAATCCTATATACTGTATATTTTAACTATGACTATTTAAGAACCATATTCTATCTACTCAAAATTTAATATTTTCGGTTATTTATGCGTTTTGAGTAGACTTTTAGACTATTTTTAAGCATGGCTTAGTAATAAATAAAAATATTTATGAAATTCCTAATAGTCCTAATTTGCACAAAATCTAATTATCGGATTGCTAAATTTCTCTACGTTGCAGTAAACGGTTATTGAAATTTTGATCGCAGACAGAAATTTAACAAAATGTCTTTTATTAACCTTCGTCGTAAGGCAAAACATAAAACCGTTTTAAAGCAACGAATAATAAAATAATATTCGATATATTTATATATTTTTATTTACTTTATAATTATACACGAATCATCCTTGGTAGAATGTACTTTGGCGTGGATTTTTCTATCAAACCTCATTACATCAGGGACCGTCTAGGATATACGGACTATGGACTTCCCGGAGTGTTAAAAAGCACGTGATAAATCAGCACTGCAATTAACAATTTCATTTTTGCCGGTCGTGTTCTTACCCGGGTTGCTCGCGTAGTGAAATTCACAGAAAGCGTTTAGCTACCACGGCTCTATTCTATTATATAATAGTATATATATAATATATATTGTGCCAATGTTAAGCACTAATCAATAGGAAGTTAGCAATATTCCGATATTTTATGGATTGCATAATTTTAGGGATTGTATAAATTTTAACTCTCTAGAAGAGTATTTCTTTCAGTCAATAAAATGTAGTTTTTTTACGTGGTAGAGCCATGCTGCAGCTATATTAATAGTATAGTTTTAGCACGAATGGGTCGGCTCGACCGGGGAAGGACCACGTTCTCAAAGAATACCAGCGTAAAATAGCTGCTTAATGCTGCTGTGTTTCGTATGGTGAGTGTAGAGAACCGGAGACCCTTTTTACTGGAAAAGAGGCATTCCACCTTAGTCCTCACGGCTGACAACGCATCTGTATTTAAATTCTCAAACGAAGATAGATGTAGATGTCTATGGGCCACAGCAACCACTTACCATCAGGTGGACTGTGTGCTCGTTTGTCACCCTAATTCTATAAAAAAAAGTGTTATCGAGGAATCTATAAAAATAATTCATTACGTTTAAAGATCCACCTTTAGTAGAACGCTATTTTAAAATACAGGTTGAAATAGTAAACGTTTCATGATTCACAGAAATTAAATGAAATGGAAATTGCTACGAGTTGGATTTATTTACAATTGTTGTACATTTTGTATACTCCCACACAATGATCCCTAGGTCGACAGAAGATAAAAAATTGTCCCTCGTGTGTATGCTGTTCATTCTGGCTGAATGAACTATAACGAAGATTTCATTTTTCTTTCTTTTCGAATAGATTTTAAATATTGTATGAATAAATAAGGTTCTACGTTATCAAATACAAGGAACAAAATATTTGAAAAATATAATTACAACATCTTATCAAGAGTTAAATATATGTAAAAGATTTAGATACGCACAATACATAAGCATGAATTACAAGACAAAAAACAAGAATTTTTTATAATTTACAATTTACCACGTATAAGGTAGAGCCATGCTGCTGCTATATTATAGTAGTAGCACGAATGGGTCGGCTCGTCCGGGGAAGTACCACGCTCTCCCTGAATACCAACATAAAATAGTAGCTTAATGCTGCTGTGTTTCGTATGATGAGTGTAGAGAACCGGAGACCCTTTTTACTGGAAACGAGGCATTCTAACTTAGTCCTCAGGGTTAACAACGCATCTGCCTTTTTATTCTTAATCGATGATAGAATTAGATATATAGGGGCTACAGCATCCACTTCTTATCAGGTGGAATGTGCATTCGTTTCTATAAAAAATTAAGCTTTGTAAATAGAAGAGAAGAAAATTCTTTAAAGATAAGCTTTGCTTGTAAGAATCGGCTTGCGTGGTAAACAATTAAAATTGCTTGAACAATACTTACTTAATACTTAGCCTCTTAATAGATGGAGTGACCAGCTGAAGGAGACTCAGGACCGGATTTTGTGGCGTTCCTTAGGGGAGGCCTTTATTCAGTTCTGGACTTGTGATGCGCTGTAATGATGATGATAATAATGAACGAAACCTATAAAAATTGGTATCATTGTGCCAAACTCAAAATCAATGCCTCATGAATGTTTAATTACATATCGCAACCCTCTCTTTGCGTCCAACTCGACTCTCGATGACAGGGGGAACACACCGCCGACCATACCGGGTGTGAGTGCTTCATGCAGGATGTGCGGTTTACAAAGCGCTCGGTGCGCAAAGCACTCCGATCCCTGGACGTTAAAAAATCAAGTGACAGCTGTGGTCCACCCGATTCCCAAAAAAGTCGACCGCTCAGATCCGTCCAACTACAGGCTTATCGCTATTACCTCCTTGTTCTCCAAAATAATGGAAACAATTAATAACTGCCAGGTCATGAGGTACCTTGAGGATCACCATTACTGTTTATTTTAGTTACTTTCATAGCGTAATGCCTTATGGAATTTTGCTATGGGGTAATGCGACGTAGAGCCGTACGGGCGATTTATAACTGAAATTTTAAAAAGTCTCTCAGATAATTTTTTTAAGAAATAATTTAACTTGATATGAAAATGTAATGTATATACATTAAAAAATAAATAGCTTTGATAACAATCAGGATGTTCATACTTTAAACACTAGCAACAAACATAAGACCAATACATGTATACCGTTGATAAATATTCAAGGAGCCCTTCATAAAATACGTTCACAAACAGGGGATGTGTGGGGGGGAGTATTGTATAGCATAAAGATAACAATATGTGGCACACGACAAGAGAGTCTAAAAAACGTGACGTTAATAAATGCACCTGTATAGTGGCGGGTAACAATAGAAATATCTTCCCGTGGGTGTCGTAAGGGCGACAGGGGGAAACTGAGACAGAAGGTAGGCAGCAGCATCTTTCTGATAACAGCAAATTACAATAAAGAAAACTGCGGTTGCCATCCCGCTCGCCAAGCGTGGCAACTATGGCAATATACCCCCCATGACAAAAGTTACTAAAAGACGGCCCCCAGTCCCCGGCGGCCCCGATATTCCTGGGTACGATGGCGACCATGGTAACGGCGGGGTAGGGGGTGCTAAGAATCTCCGGTGGAGGTTCTTTTGCCACCTAAGACGACTCGACCTGGCAACATACAACGCACGCACCCTGAGGACTGATGAGAAGATCCTGGAGCTATAAGAAGAGATAGACAAGTTGCGCTGGGATATTATAGGATTATCTGAGGTCCGAATAGAGGGGGAGGACACGGTAATCCTCGAATCCGGCAACTTGTTCTATCAATCACCGGGAGGGCGACCATCTGTCCCAAGGAGGTGTCGGATTTATCGTCCACAAGTCTCTCGTTAACAACGTAGTAAAGACTGAGTGATGTGAGTGTGTCGAGGGTTGCGTACCTTATACTCAGAATCACCAAATGGTATTCGTTGAAGGTCATACAGGTTTACGCACCAACCTCGGCACATCCCGATGTGGAGGTAGAGGAAATGTATGAGGATATCTCTAAAGCCATGCATTCCTCCAAAATCCACTAAACGGTGTTAATGGGAGACTTCAACGCAAAAGTAGGCACAAGAGAGAACGGCGAGCTGAGGGTAAGGAAATTTGGAATAGGGCAAAGGAACCCAAGGGGCCAGCAGCTAGCCGACTTCATGGAGAAAAGGTCGTGTGTGTGTGCGTGTGCGTGTGCATGTGCGTGTGCGTGTGTGTGTGTGTGTGTGTGCGTGTGTGTGTATGTGTGTGTGCGTGTGTGCGCGCGCGTGTGTGGTGTGTGTGTTATGACAGATTACCTAGCCAAAGAAAATAGATAAAAAATATTTTATAATATATATTACTACGCACTACAGCCCATAGCAATGCTCTTTATGATGAACTCATTCTTCCAGAAGCGGCCCCACAGGAAGTGGACCAGGTCGAACGCCGACGGTTCGACAAAAAATGATATTGAATTTATTATGGCGACTAGACGGCAACTGTTCAGTGATGTATAAGTGATCGCGAGGGTGAAAACTAGGAGCGATCACCGTATGGTTAGAGTCACACTGAACCTAAACGTTAAGTTGGAGAGGTGTCGTCTAATGAAGTCAACGCTCCGTCGCCCTCGTGCTCTAATCCAAAGTCCCGAAACATTTCAGCTCGAGTTACAAAACCGATTTCAGTGCCTAAAATATTGCAATGCAGTGGACGATATGAATGACAATCTCATGGCAACTGTCCATGCGGTCGGAGCTAAGTTTTATAAGACGTACCGCAGAAGAACATAAAAACTATCCGATCACACTCTTAATCTTATGGCTGTTTGACGGGAAATGAAGCTGCAGTCTTCAGTAGATTTGGCATGCGGTGGGACTTACGCAACTTTAATACTGCTCGTATTGAAGAAGCGATCGAGCGGAACCAGGACTCCTAAATCTTTGCCAGAGATCTGTCTGCCAGAAAAAGCGAACTGTCGAAGCTGAAGACCGAATGAGGCAGCATTGTTTCCGGGACACCTGAGATTTTGAGTGAGATTGAGAGGCTCTGGGCAGCTGCACACATCATCGTTGGAGCCACACGCAAGTGTGGTAACGATCAAGAGCAAGTCTTATCGGACACTATTCCGATGATATCCCGGACGTCAGCCTGAGCGAGATTAGAATGGCTCTCCAGCACCTTAAAACAGTAAGTCCTCGGGCGAGGATGGAATTACAGCGGAGTTTCTGAACGCGAGTGGAAAACTGGTACTTGAAGTCCTTCAGAAGTTTTAATTCTGTCCTCCACTGTGGCCTCCGGAGGCGTGGAGCAGAAGTGCAGGGTCTTGTTCTTCAAGAAAGGCGACAATGCTCTCTTGAAGAACTACAGACCGATTTCCTTCTGAGCCGCGTGCTGTTTTCGAGAGTCATTACGAATCGTCTCGCACGCAGAATCGACGACTTCTGCCTACCGAAGAAGCTGGTTTCAAAAGGGTTTAGTACCATAGACCACATACCCTTCGGGCAAATTGTACAGAAGACCGTGGAGTACAATTTGCCACTATGTCTTCATGTAGACTATGAGAAAGCCTTGATTCCGTCGAAATTTGGCGGTGCTGCAGTCCCTTCAGCGGTGCAAGTTGACTGTCGGTATATCGTAGTGCTGAAGTGTTTGTACAGTAGGGCTACGATGGCTATCCGAGTACAGAACCAGAGTACGAAACCTATCCAACTGCAGAGAGTGTAAGACAGGGTGACGTTATATCCCGAAACTCTTCACCGCTGCATTGGAAGACGTTTTCAAGCTACTGGAATGGAAAGGATACGGTATTAACATCAATGGCGAGTACATCATTCACCTTCGATTTGCCGACGATATAGTCCTTATGGCAGAATCGCTGGAGGACCTTAGCACTATGCTCAATGGCCTCAATAGCCTCCCAAGGATAGGTCTTAAGATGAACATGGACAAAAACAAAACATGTATAACGTCCATGTCACACCTATGCCGGTAGATGTTGGAAGCACGAAGCTGTAAGTTAACGAGTATGTTTACTTGGGACAAATAGTCCGACTAGGTAAGTCCAACTTCGACCGAGAGGTCAATCGACTGATTCTACTCGTCTGGGCAGCGTTTGGTAAATTATGACTCATCTTCTCGTCAGGTATACCTCAAAACTTGAAAACGAGACTGTACAACCAGTACGTGTTGCCAGTGATGACTTATGGAACTAAGACGTGGTCCTTCTCTGCTAGCCGTATGAGGAAGCTTAAGGTCGCTGAGCGAGCTATGGAGAGGCTATGCTCGGGGTTTCTGCGTGATAAACTTAGAAATGAGGATATCTATATCATGAATGATAGAATGATGGATAGAATAGAGTGACCGACATAGCCCAACGGATTAGTAAGCTGAAGTGGCAATGGGCCGGCTATAGCTCGAAGAACCGACAACCGATGGGGAAGAAAGGTTCTCGAGTGGCATCTGTACCGGTAGGCGGTGTGGGTGACCCCTACTAGATGGAGTGACGACCTGGTAAGACATGGAGGAAGTGACTCAGGACCGTGCTTTGTGGCATTCTTTGGGAGGCCTATGTTCAGCAGTGGACTTGTGAAGGGCTGTAATTATGATGATGATGATACGACTTAGGACCATTCAGAAAAGAGCCTACTCTCTTTTAAAAGGCCGGCAACGCATCTGCAATTAAAACTCCTGGTGTTGCAGTTGTTTGGGCGGCGGTAGACACTACCATCAGGTGAGCCACATGTTCGCATGTCCCTCCCTATAAAAATAACCTTACGAAATACAGCACCCTTATGCTGCTAATTATGAGTATCATGTAAGAACGTGGACCTTCCCGACATAAATTTGTTGAATAAAATTTTCTTTGGCATATCATCATAATATTCGCTGTATCAATCCGCTTATAATAAGTAGAGTTGCCGTTGCATCCTATAGAATTTCATGTAGTTGAACTAGTTCTATGGGGAGACCTGCGTTCAACAGTGGACTTTTAAAGGTTGTAGTGAATGGATGGAACTAGTTACTTTACACTTGAGACTGGAATTCAATACCAATTCGCGGACGCTTTGCAGATGAAGTTGATGTGACAACTCTACTAATCCATGTTGCAGTTTTTTGTATGAATTGAATGATGTTTTAACAGTTTATTAGACCTGAGACTAGTAATGGATTTAAACAATATTATCTTAAATCAAATTCTATTTTGTAACAACAAAAAGAGGAAATTACTAAATAAAATACTGCTTACGGTTTTACGGCTCTTTTCAAATGATGGAAGTAAAACGCTTTTATATGCTGGCTTTATGATTTTCTTATGACAAGTGAAGCAATTGAACTTCGAATTAAACACATATTTTTGTATGGATATTTTATGATTCAAGATTTTCTGCTGATTCGTAACAACATCGTCAAACCGTTTTATATTTACCAAATTTTATCCAATACTACACTGCTGAACATAACTTCTCCCATAGATTGCCTCATAGGGAGGATTTTTCATAATTGCCACGCTAGGCAGGGGAGTTTTATATAAAAAACTGTTGTTGCTAACAACAGTTTTTATAATTTTGGGTTATTATTAGGAAGATGATGCTGCCGTTTTTCTGTTTGAGTTTCCTTCGGTCGCCTCTTACGACACCCACGGCAAAATATGCGATTGTAAAAATTCTTACACCGCCACTACACGGTTTTTCAATTATACACTCAATTATATAATATCTTATTACCGAATTTTTTAATTAAAAAAATCTCCATAAATATTTTCAAATTAAAAAAGTTGGAAATCACGGGACGCCGGCAGATGTGAAGTAGAATAGTTGATGGTAGAATTTATAATTAATGAAAACCAATAAAGAAATATGGAGTAAAATAAATAAAAACAGAGTTTCGTTAATATAAGCAGTATATTTTATATTCTAATTATAATAATAATTACACAATATGTATCAAAAGCATTGGCGTAGGGGGATGCAAGGCATGACGGCACAAGAGTGCGTCATGTCATTTGCCGTCACGGCATAAGAGTCGATTTTACTGCTAAGGCGCACCAATAGATGTTTCACGTCAAAAATGACGACATTTCAATGCGTAGCCCTCCGTGATATTGTAACGATACTTGCTACTCTTAATATGGATCGGGGCGAGGGTTAAGGGTATTATCTGTGTTATTTCATCATTAATACATACATACATACATATAATCACGCCTCTTTCCCGTAGGGTAGGCAGAGACCACTTTTCCACTTGCTACGATCCTTACATACTTGTTTCGCTTCGTCCACTTTCATTATTCCTCTATACATGATCTTCGGTTTAGGGTACTCTTGACCTGGCCTTTTTCAAGACGTCCCTGATTTGGTCGAGAAACGTCCTCCTAGGTCTACCCTTCCAACACTTTCATTCACACTCGCCTTATACACTTTTTTCGTCAATCGTTCTTCATTCATTCTCTCGACATGGCCAAACCATCTCAGCATACTTTTCAATTTTTGTCACTACATCTTCTTTCAAATCACAACGTTTCCTTATCTCACTATTTAGTAGAATGCTCATCATTAATACAAAACTTATTTTATTGATTTTGTAACTCTATATGTTAAATCACCAATCTTTGGCGGCGAGGGCGCAGCTCTTAGCATTCTGGTCTGGCTCCTGGATATTAGACATAATATTCGCGTATGTAATCGATTAAAATGACGATGTAAAATAGATCATGAATCCTCGCACAATCTCCGCAATGTATCCTATAATATACCGCAAAAGGCTGGCTTTACTTTAATTGCGATGTTTTAGGATAGCTTTTCTCTAGATAGTTGTGTTTCGGTTCTACAAATCATACGCAAGTCAGTATACATATGAGGCATATTTATATGTGGCCTGCGCTTTAGAAGGCATTTCATTATAGTAGTGCTTAGTGGTAACAACTGTCTTTATACGTCTGATGTCTGCTACAAGTGCCATGGACTACATACAAATAGACTGTTAGTTGGTTTCACTCTATTTTCTTAATATTATTTTTTAATAATATTTGTAATATATAAATAATAAAATATATTTGATAAAGTTTGCACTACTCATTAATGTTATTATTATTTATTACCGGCATTAATATTATTCAACAAATGCGATCCAAAAGATTAGGGTTAAATAAAATAATTATATCGTGCCTTAGAGATATGTTTTTTATAGGTAAAATAGTTTAAAATTATGCTTAGACTGGAATAATAAATAACAAATTGACTAAAAACACATGACACATCACCGCTATCGAAAAGCTGCCCGCTGAACGCGTTCACCAGAATAGCCTACGCGATTTTAGATTTAGTCTCTAATTTATAATGAATGAATCCAACGCGTCAAATAATATTCTAAAGTATTTTAAATTCATTATCATAAAACATTTTATTACCACACAAATTTTCCTTTGATAGCATCACCCGAATGAACGAAATAAAACCCGCAGAGCAGTCAAATTTTAATGATCAACGGGTAATTCGGTCAGTAATTTTTTTTGCCAGTTTCATTCCCCAATGAAAATTACCACGATGTTTTTTTAATTTCATGTTACACTAGCATAGTATTTACAGAATGGATAACATAAACATACATAGAAACATGTTCTTTGATGCACTCGAAAAAAGGAATTTAAAAATTTGCAAATCAGCTCCCACAAGCAGCACATGTCCAACAGTATGACGCATGTGGCAACCATTAAAATACCACATATAAAGAGAAATGATTTTTAAACGAGTATGTTATATCCAAGACCTTCATACATTTTTAAATGATATAATATATAATGACATCGGTTATGTAACTAAAAATAGTTTGTGCGACTCCTATATTGTGAGAAAGAGGGTTTTAAAACAACTTAAGGAATTATCAATGTTTTTGCGGCTCTGGCGTCAGTATCATTTTACTACTCAGAATATTGTGACTAGTTTGCATATTAAAGTAGTTAGCTCTTCGCGTAATGTCATCTAAAACTTTCCTTCAACTAATTAAAGCGCCAAGAAGCGTCTTCAGTTGTAAATTATAAACAAATTTCATTATGTACATAATGCAATTTATAAACTTAAATTGAAGATAAATGTTTAAATAAAATCTATAATTTTTATGACCCTGTTGTGACCATTTTATGGCGTTTGGCCGTTTAATAGCGGTGTTAGAATATCCACTAACCATATCGTCCTGTGAATTTCGTAAAGGTGGGAACAAACCAGGAGATGTGCAGCGTCTCCTTAATAATATCTGTAAAATAAGAAACTGCGGTTGCTTACCAACCGCCCTGCCAGGCGTGGCAGCAATGATAAATATCCTGTGGTGTAATCATTGGAGACCTATGTTCAGAAGTGGACAGTTAATAGGCTATAAGGTGCTTTGGGGTTATTACGAAAATGGAAATTCCAATAATTACAAATTATGACTTAACTAGGCAATATTTTTGCTCTGGTAAATTATTCTAGACGATATTTTATTTGTCTCCTTGCTTCAGTCGTTTCAGGTAGCTGGTCTCAATAGTGCGCGTGCAAAGTTAACTTTTCGGTGGAAACAGCTTTTTCAACTCTTTTCGGTTTTCGGAATTACCCGCATTCATTATCTTAGGAACTTGCTAGTAATCTTAATGATTGTTTGATTATATGATAGATAATCGTTTTTAAAGCTTTATTTTATAGGTTAGGATTAGCCAGTTATTGTTTTTGTGTTTTTTCGGAAATACCCACAGGTTAATTACAATTAATAGACTATCGAACTACTTTACCATTGTAGTTTCCAGTGGCTGTCAATCTTTCGTCAGCATAAATTGTAATACTTTGGATAAGTTTAACACGTTCGCGAATTTAACCAACGGGAGTGGGCAAGGCGTACCTACCGCTATGCCAAATATATAGACATAGTCCAGGAGGAATAGGCGCATGAGTACCGAAACTCTTCACCGCTGCTTTGGAAGACGTTTTCAAGCTACTGGACTGGAAAGGATACGGTATTAACATCAATGGCGAGTACATCACTCACCTTCGATTTGCCGACGATATAGTTCTTATGGCAGAATCGCTGGAGGACCTTAGCACTATGCTCAATGACCTCAATAGTGCCTCCCAAGGGATAGGTCTCAAGATGAACATGGACAAAACCGCCGGTAGTTGTTGGAAGCACGAAGCTCGAAGTTGACGAGTATGTTTACCTGGGACAAATAGTCCGACTAGATAAGTCCAACTTCGATCGAGAGGTCAATCGACTGATTCTACTCGGCTGGGCAGCATTCGGTAATTTACGACTCATCTTCTCGTCAGGTATACCTCAAAACTTGAAAACTAGAATGTACAACCAGTGCGTGTTGCCAGTGATGACTTATGGAACTAAGACGTGGTCCTTCACTGCTAGCCGTATGAGGAAGCTCATGGTCACTCAGCGAGCTATGGAGAGGGCTATGCTCGGGGTTTCTCTGCGTGATAAACTTAAAAATGAGGATATCCGCAGTAGAACCAGAGTGACCGACATAGCCCAACGGATTAGTAAGCTGAAGTGGCAATAGGCCGGCCATATAGCTCGAAGAACCGACAACCGATAGGGAAAAAGGTTCTCTCCCCACTAGATGGTGTGACGACCTGGTAAGACATGGAGGAAGTGGCTCAGGACCGTGCTTTGTGGCATTCCTTGGGGGAGGCCTATGTTCAGCAGTGGACTTGTGAAGGGCTGTAAATATCTTGATGATGATACTACTTAAGGACTTTTCAGAAAAGAGCCTACTCATATTTTTAAAAGGCCGGCAACGCATCTGAAATTCCCCTAGTGTTGCAGTTGTTTATGGGCGGCGGCAGTCACTTACCATCAGGTGAGCCGCATGCTCGTTTGTCCCCTCCCCTATAAAAAATTATCTTACGAAATACAGCACCGTTATGCTGCTAATATATGACTATCATGTAAGAACGTGGACCTTCCCCGTCATATTCTTGTTGAATAAAATTTTCTTGGGCATATCATCATAATATTCGCTGTATCATTATCCGCTTAGTAATAAGTATTGAGTTGCCGCTGCATCCTATAGAATTTCATGTAGTTAAACTAGTTCTATGGGGGAGACCTGCGTTCAACAGTGGACTTTTAAGGTTGTAGTGAATGGATGGAACTAGTTGCTTTACACTTGAGACTGGAAGTCAATACCAATTCGCGGACGCTTTGCAGATGAAGTTGGCGTGACAACTCTACTAATCCATGTTGCAATTTTTTGTGTAAATTGAATGATGTTTTTAACAGTTTATTAGACCTGAGACTAGTAATGGATTTAAACAATATTATCTTAAATCAAGTTCTATTTTGTAACAACAAAAAGAGTGAAATTACTAAATAAAATACTGCTTACGGTTTTACGGCACTTCTCAAATGATGGAAGTAAAACGCTTTTATATGCTGGCTTTATGATTTTCGTATGACAAGTGAAACAATTGAACTTCGAATTAAACACATATTTTTTTGTATGGATATTTTATGATTCAAGATTTTTCTGTTGATTCGTAACAACATCGTCAAATCGTTTTATATTTACCAAATTTTATCCAATACTTCACACTGCTGAACATAACTTCCCCCATAGATTGCCTCTTAGGGAGGATTTTTTCATAATTGCCACGCTAGGCAGGCGGGTTAGCAACATCAGTTTTTATAATTTTGAGTTATTATCAGGAAGATGCTGCTGCCGATTTTCTGTTTGAGTTTCCTTCGGTAGCCTCTTACGACACCCACGGCAAAATATGCGATTGTAAAAATTCTTACACCGCCACTACACGGTTTTTCAATTATATAATATCTTATTACCGAATGTTTTAATTAAAAAAATCTCCATAAATATTTTCAAATTAAAAAAGTTGGAAATCACGGGACGCCGGCAGATGTGAAGTAGAATAGTTGATGGTAGAATTTATAATTAATGAAAACCAATAAAGAAATATGGACTAAAATAAATAAAACATAGAGTTTCGTTAATATAAGCACTATATTTTATATTCTAATTATAATAATAATTACACAATATGTATCAAAAGCATTGGCGAGACAAGAGAGCGTCATGCCGTTTGCCGTCATGGCATAAGAGTCGATTTTACTGCTAAGGCGCACCAATAGATGTTTCACGTCAAAAATGATGACATTTCAATGCGTAGCCCTCCGTGACATTGTAACGATACTTATTACTCTTAATATGGATCGGGGCGAGGGTTAAGGGCATTATCTGTGTTATTTCATCATTAATACAAAACTTAGTTTATTGATTTTGTTTTGAACTCTATTTGTTAAATCACCATTCGTTGACGGCGAGGGCGCAGCTCTTAGCATTCTGGTCTGGCTCCTGGATATTAGACATAATGTTCGTGTCTGTAATCGATTAAAATGACGATGTAAAATAGATCATGAATCCCTGCGCACAATCTCCGCAATGTATCCTATAATATACCGCAAAAGGCTGGCTTCTTACATTAATTGCGATGTTGTAGGACAGCTTTTCTGTCTAGATAGTTGTGTTTCGGTTCTACAAGTCATACGCAAGTCAGTATACATATGAGGCATATTTATATGTGGCCTGCGCTTTAGGAGGCATTTCATTATAGTAGTACTTAGTGGTAACAACTGTCTTTATATGTCTGTCGGCTACAAGTGCCTGGACTACATACAAATAGATTGTTAGTTGGTTTCACTCAATTTTCTTAATATTACATTTTTTTAATAATATTTGTAATATATAAATAATAAAAATACATTTGATAAAGTTTGCACTACTCATTAATGTTATTATTATTTATTACCGGCATTAATATTATTCGACAAATGCCATCCAAAAGTTTAGGGTTAAATAAAATAATTATATCGTGTCTTAGAGATATGTTTTTTATAGGTAAAATAGTTTAAAATTATGCTTGGACAGGAATAATAAATAACAGATTGACTAAAAACACATGACACATCACCGCTATCGAAAAGCTGCCCGCTGAACGCGTTCATCAGAATAGCCTACGCGATTTAAGATTTTGTCTCTAATTTATAATGAATGAATCCAACGCGTCAAATAATATTCTAAAGTATTTTAAATTCATTATCATAAAACATTTTATTACCACACAAATTTTCCTTTGATAGCATCACCCGAATGAACGAAATAAAACCCGCAGAGCAGTCAAATTTTAATGATCAACGGGTAATTCGATCAGTAATTTTTTTTTTGCCAGTTTCATTCCCCAATGAAAATTACCACGACGTTTTTTTAATTTCATGTTACACTAGCATAGTATTTATATGTATGTTTATGGATAACATAAACATACATAGAAACATGTTCTTTGATGCACTCGAAAAAAGGAATTTCAAAATATGTAAATCAGCCCCCCACAAGCAGCACATGTCCAACAGTATGACGCATGTGGCAACCATTAAAATACCACATATAAAGAGAAATTATTTTTAAGCGAGTATGTTATAACCTTCATACACTTTTAAATGATATACTATATAATGACATCGGTTATGTAACTAAAAATAGTTTGTGCGACTCCTATATTGTGAGAAAGAGGGTTTTAAAATAACTTAAGGAATTATCAAGGTTTTTGCGGCTCTGGCGTCAGTATCATTTTACTACTCAGAATATTGTGACTAGTTTGCATATTAAAGTAGTTAGCTCTTCGCGTAATGTCATCTAAAACTTTCCTTCAACTAATTAAAGCGCCAAGAAGCGTCTTCAGTTGTAAATTATAAACAAATTTCATTATGTACATAATGCAATTTATAAACTTAAATTGAAGATAAATGTTTAAATAAAATCTATAATTTTTGTGACCCTGTTTTGACCATGTTATGGCGGTGTTGGCCGTTTAAAAGCGGTGTAAGAATATCCACTAACCCATATCGTCCTGTGAATTTCGTAAAAGGTGGGAACAAACCAGGAGATGTGCAGCGGCGTCTCCTTAATAATATCTGTAAAATAAGAAACTGCGGTTGCGCCTGCCAACCGCCTGCCAGGCGTGGCAGCAATGATAAATATCCCCGTATGATGTAATCATTGGAGGAGACCTATGTTCAGAAGTGGACAGTTAATAGGCTATAACGTATTTTTTTTTACAAAGAACACCTTGAGTCATCTATCAAACTGTAAGCACATGCATAAATACGTCCACAATTAAAAAAAATTAAAGAGTATCTTAATACTGTTATTTTATTTTATTTAGGCAACATAAACAAGTAACCTACGGCTAAGTAAGTTCAATATCACGTACAATTAAACCGCATATTTATAGAGATCATAATCCGAAAATACATCCTTATTCAGTTTATACGTACCTATTAAACCCTATACTAACTTTATTTTCTTATGGTAAGTGATAAAATAACGTAAGAGCTTGTTTTCTCAACCACTTTAGCCACGACATATTTGTCACGAAATTTTACATCATTGTTACTTGATAACATTTTTTTTACAAAAACTGAATTGACAAACGGACTTACAGTCAACCTTATGATAAATGGCTACTGCAGTACATGGTCCCCTTTAGAAATTTTCTAACAAAGAAGGTTACGTAATATGCCTTGTCGTCGCTTTTGAGGACTATAATGGAATGCCTTACAACCTGTAATTATACAGGCTCTCTATTATTACCCTTCAGACCGGACACAGCAGTGCAAACATTTTGGCAGCAGAAAAAATATTATATTTATTAACATGCTTTTATTAGCTTCGCGTGTATTTTTCTATCTATCTATGTAACAGAATTTTTAAATGTAATTTTCATCAACTTGTAGACTTGAATATTTGCACTAGTATCAAGGACCGATGACAATACTATCATTTATTAACTTTATCCTAGTATCCTGATCAGGATCACCAGATTAATTCTCTCTAGAATCATCACAGCTCATTATCAATGCGTGTTTTTTAAGTTTTCTTAAATTTGAATATTATTTTATTTCTAAATATTGTTTACTTTTTTAATTATATGAAATGGGGAACACTTACAACTAAGATAGCTGATACTGCAATGGCAGATTTTTTCATAAGAGAGAGCCTGATCTCTCTAGCTTCTCTCTAGCTTCTCTCTAGCTCTCTCTGAAAAGAAGGAGCCTGACGAATAGATGGACCTTTAACTCATCCACATAACTTAGATTTTATTTCAGATATTTCAGCGCAATTAATACAGGACATTGACACTATTTCTATGGAGGAGAACAAAAATAACCAACACCAAGGAGTCAAACGCTTACAATATACAGGAGATGACAACAGTGAAGTTTAAATGAAGGATTATACACAATACACAACGGGAAGAGGAAGAAAAACAAGAATACCAATCACTTATAAAATTTAATTACTTCTTAAGATAACAGAGTATTTTACATTATTAAATAAAGTTTAAAATGATAAGTGTGTTATCATCATCATAATGCAACAAAGTAAGTTATAAATTAATGTTTATTATGTTCAATTCTAAAACAGTTCAGTACAAATTAAATTAGTATAAATTAAGTTTTAATCTACTTGTTGTAGTAGGTTGCCATTAATACAATTTGTGAAAATAATTAGTTAGTCAGAAGTTAAATAGTAATTAAGTAGTAATAGGTTACAATTTTGTTTTTGTTATAAGTCGTTAATAATTTTTTTTTTTAATTTTATTTCATAAATCTTTAAGATAAGAATGATAGTGGCTGAGTGAGTGTTTAAATAAAAGAGCATGTAAGGAGTGAGTGGAATTTAAAATTTTACTAAAATTTGTAAATTTCAAAGGGCATGTAAGGATAATAGATAATAAATAATAGATAATAGAATAAAAGTTAAAACGGAACGTAAATTTAATGTGAAAGGTGACGGAAGTATGGTAACAATATGGGTACGAAAGAGTAAGATAAAAATAAAGTAGTGTAAATGGTGTGTAAGCGAGATAGATAATTGTAATTAAATAACTGTGTCGAAAGAGAAAATAGATCATTACTTGTAATGGCGATATGTGTTTCATTTCCATCTTACATATATTCTTTTAATATGATAAGGGTGACAAACGAGCGCACAGTCCACCTGATGGTAAGTGGTTACTGTGGCTCGTAGACATCTACATCTATCCTCGATTACGAATCATAATGCAGATGCGTTTTCACCCGTGAGGACTAAGATGGCCTGTTTCAAGTAAAAGGGTCTCCGGTTCTCTACACTCACCACATTAACACAGCAGCGTCAAGCTGCTATTTCACGCTGGTATTCTGTGAGAGTGTGGTCCCTTCCTGGAGCTGGAAGAAGAGATAGATGAGTTACGCTGGAATATAATAAGACTATCCGAGATCCGAAGAGAGGGGAGGACACGGTAATTCTCGAATCCGGCAACTTATTCTATCACCGGGAGAGCGACCATCTATCCCAAGGAGGTGTTGGATTTATCGTCCACAAGTCTCTCGTTAACAACGTTGTAAGATTGGGAGTGTGTCGACGAGGGTTGCGTACCTTATACTCAGAATCACCAAACGGTATTCGCTGAAGGTCATACAGGTTTACGCACCAACCTCGGCACACCCGATGAGGAGGTGGAGGAAATGTATGAGGATATCTCTAGAGCCATGCATTCCTCCAAAACCCACTATACGGTGTTAATGGGAGACTTCAACGCAAAACTAGGCACAAGAAGAACGGTGAGCTAAAAGTAGGGAAATTCGGAATAGGGCAACGGAATCCAAAGGGCCAGCAGCTGGCCGACTTTATGGAGAAAGAGTGACTCTTTATGATGAACTCTTTCTTCCAAAACCAGCCCCACAGAAAGTGGACCTGGTCGAGCCCCGACGGTTCGACAAAATGATATTGACTTCATTATGACGACCAGACGACAACTGTTCAGTGATGTCTCAGTGATCGCGAGGGTAAAACTGGCAGCGATCACCGAATGGTGAGAGGCACACTAAACCTAAACGTTAAGTTGGAGAGGTCACGTATAATGAAGTCAACGTTCCGTCCCCTCGTGCTCTCATCCAAAGCCCCGAAAACTTTCAGCAGCAGTTACAAAATCGTTTTCAGTACCTAGGAGACTGCAATACAGTGAATGATATGAATGACAAGCTCGTAGAAACTGCCCATGTGGTCGGAGCTAAGTTCTGATAAGACCCGTCGCAAAAGAACCCAAAAACTCTCCGATCACACTCTTAATCTCATAGAGGTTAGACGGGAAATGAACCTGCTGTCTTCAGCAGATATGACAGCATACAGGCAACTGAACAGACAGATCTCCAAATACATGCGGCGGGACTTACGCAACTTCAATACAGCTCGTATTGAAGAAGCGATCGAGCGGAACCAGGGCTCCAAAGTCTTTGCCAGAGATCTGTCTGCCAGAAAGAGCCAACTGTCGAAGCTGAAGACCGATTGTGGCAGCATCGTTTCCGGGACACCTGAGATTTTGAGTGAGATTGAGAGGTTCTATGGGCAGCTGTACACGTCATCGTTGGAGCCACACGCAAGTGTGAGTAACGATCCAAGAGCAAGTCTTATCCGACACTATTCCGATGATATCCCGGACGTCAGTCTGAGCGAGATTAGAATGGCTCTCCAACACCTTAAAAACGGCAAGGCCCCAGGCGTGGATGGAATTACAGCGAGCTTCTAAAGCGGGTGGAAAACCGGTACTTGAAGTCCTTCAGAAGCTCTTTAATTCCGTCCTCCATGGTGGCATTACACCGGAGGCGTGGAGCAGAAGTGCGGTGGTCTTGTTCTTCAAGAAAGGCGACAACGCTCTCTTGAAGAACTACAGACCGATTTCCCTTCTGAGCCGCGTCTACGTGCTGTTTTCGAGAGTCATTACGAATCTTTCATTACAAAAGACCAAGAGTACATTCTGCCACTTTGCCTTGCGTATGTGGAATATGAAAGCCTTTGATTCCGTGGAAATTTGGCTGGTGCTGCAGTCCTTCAGCGATGCCAAGTGGACTGTCGGTATATCGAGGTGCTGAAGTGTTTCTACAGTAGGGCTACGATGGCTATCCGAGTGCAGAACCAGTACGAAACCTATCCAACTGCAGAGAGGTGTAAGACAGGGTGACGTTATATCCCCGAAAATCTTCAACGCTGCACTGGAAGAAGTTTTCAAGCTACTGGACTGGAAATGATACGGTGTTAACATCAATGGCGAGTACATCACTCACCTTCGATGTGCCGACGATATAGTCCTTATGGCAGAATCGCTGGAGGACCTAAGCAATATGCTCAATGACCTCAACAGTGTCTCCCAACGGATAGGTCTTAAGATGAACATGGACAAAACAAAATCATGTTTAATGTCCATGTCACACCTATACCGGTAGTTGTTGGGAGCATTAAGCTCGAGGTTGTTGACGAATATGTTTACCTGGGACAAATAGTCCGACTAGGTAAGTCCAACTCGACCGAGAGGTCAATCGACGGATTCAACTCGGCTGGGCAGCGTTCGGGAGATTACGACCCATCTTCTCGTCAGGCATACCTCAAAACCTCAAAACTAAATTGTACAAGCACTGGTTGTAATTATGGCACATCTTCTCGTCAGGTATACCTCAAAACTTGAAAACGAGACTTTACAACCAGTGCGTGTTGCCAGTAATGACATATGGAACTGATACGTGGTCCTTCACTGCTGGCCGTATGAGGAAGCTCAACTTCGCTCAGCGAGCTATGGAGAGGGCTATGCTCGGGGTTTCTCTGCGTGATAAACTTAGAAATGAGGATATCCACAGTAGAACCAGAGTAACCGACATAGCCCAAAGGATTAGTGAGCTGAAGTGGCAATGGGCCGGCCATAGCTCGAAGAACCGACAACCAATGGGAAGAAAGGTTCTCGAGTGGCAGCCTCGTACCGGCAGGCGAAGTGTGGGGCGTCCCCACTAGATGGAGTGACGACCTGGTAAGTCAATGGATGCAGGTGGCTCGGAACCGTGCTTTGTGGCATTCCGTGGGGAGGCCTATGTTCAACAGTGGACTTGTTAGGGCTGTAATGATGATGATAATGATGAAATGGTGTGCAAGCGAGATAGATAATTGTAATTATATAAGTGTATCGAAAGAGAAAATAGATTATTACTTGTAAAGACGATATGTGTTTCATTTCCATCTTACAATATATTCTTTTAATATGATAAGGGTGACAAACGAGCGCACAGTCTACCTAATGGTAAGTGGTTACTGTGGCTCATAGACATCTACATCTATCCTCGATTACGAATCAAAATGCAGATGCGTTTTCACCCGTGAGGTAGTCCTCACGGTGAAAACGCATCTTAGTAGATGGAATGCTTGCTCAAGTAAAATGGTCTCCGGTTCTCTACACTCACCACACGAAACACAGCAGCGTCAAGCTGCTATTTTACGCTGGTATTCTGTGAGAGTGTGGTCCCTTCCCGGTCGAGCCGACCCATTCGTGCTACAACTATACCAGTAATATAGCTGCAGCATGGCTCTACCACGTGTAGAATATTTAATATTGAAGTCCGCTGTACAAATTTTTTAATTTTACCGCTCTTGAATACTTCGATAGCAGGGATTTTTTGCCGTAATTACCAAGCTTAGATTTACGATCTCAGTACCAGACGTTTCGCACCTTTGGTTAATAGGCCTGCTATATAGCACGAAGAATCGAAAACAAAGATAAGTTCTTCTTGGGTAGCAACCTCGTATCATTACATACGTGTTAGTGTAAAGCTCTATATGTGGTAACCTGATGAGATATGCAGAGAATCGATGGGTGAGTGATGTTCGTCACCGGGGACCGGTGTTTAGCAGTGAAATTGTCACCATTTTGATAATAATATTATAAGAGCTTGTTTACCATGACGGATAATGTCCTAGATATCTTTCTGTCATTTTCTAACTCTTATGGCACCCTCGAGATGAATTAAGGTAGTAGAAGTCTTTTATGCAATCATCTCCCGCTGGAACTCAAATACTAAGTTATTAATTATGTCATATACAAAGTTATATTTTAAAGATAAATTACACGTCCAATGTGGTTGGATCAATATTCTTTACGTGTTAGAGATCCGTGGCTTTTGCAAGAATGGGTCGGGTTGACCGAGGAAGGATCAAGCTCTCACGGAACACCAGCGGGAAATAGCAGCATAATGTTGACAATGCCCATCTATTTTCTGGGATACAGCACCCACTTATCATCAGGTGAACCTTTGTCACTAGTGTGATCCTTTGTTACCTTTACATGTGTAAAAAAAAATTACGCTTTTGAATATTTTTGTTAAATTTTTAAAAAAATATGGAGACGCTATTCTTACACGTAGCGAAAATTTATTTTGATCAAAGTAAAAAATACACTGAAAAAAATAATCGCAAAATTTTCACACACAAAATTAACATTAATGACAAAAATCAGACCCCACTTACAGCGGTGCTTAACAGTTGATTACTTAATATTTTTAGTTCTGATTTAAGTAAGGATTAATAACAGCAATTTAGAAATAATCAGCAAACAGTTTTAAAAATGTTTTTTTTTTTTTATTGTACACACTATAAGTTGATAACAATTTTAAATATTTAAATAAAGGCGAGCTTAACGCAAATAAGAGTTCTCTTGCAGCAAACCCTTTGGGAGAGAGTAATAGTTTGATATGTAAAGCAAGTAGGTAGCAGCGTGCGTACTTAATAATTAACAAAACACTACTTAATGGAAAGGTTTTTTTTTTTAATTTTTCGATTATGAGAATGGGACAGCAATATTTAAAATTTTTTTAGGAAAAACGTTTATCGTAATAAAATACAAAAATATTATTGACTTGCGAAGTATCATTCAAAGATCTAATTGACTCGCAACATGAAATCTTTTAATTTTTCATTTCACACTCGAAACGAAACCTTTCAAGTCAAATATTTGAATTTTGAACATCGCGTCTATATTCGGGCAACTACGTGTTTTTCGTTAATTTTAAGTCATTAGAGCCAATTAAAAAATCCGCTGCTGCACATAGAAATATATTGAATTAAATAAACGAAAGACTATGAACAGTATTATTTATAATCTTTTTATTTTATTTATAAATTTATTTCAACACTTACAACAACTATCATTACAGGTAATCCTAATACGATCGTGTAACTATTCTATATGCTGTTATTATAACTATTCTATATGCTATTATTATAACTATTCTATATGCTATTATTATAACTATTCTATGTGCTATTATTATAACTATTCTATGTGCTATTATTATTATACGCCATTATCTTTTTAAATTAGGTACATAACAAATAATGTATAATGCTAGCTTTGAGAACTCAATCAGTGGACAGCAAAACAAGTCTATTTCTCTCGCTATCAAATGTGTGCAGAGAGCAAGTATGAGGGGCGCCTGACGCATTAGGTTTGTCCTTCCGTTCGGCACGGCAAACAGTTGTGGTCGTCACCGTCTCCCTATATATCCGTCCAGTACATACATGTTTAATTGTTTTAGTATATCAGAATTAAATATTTTCCCTATGAGTACCTTATAAATATATAAAACTAGAGTAAGTTCTCTCCTAACCCTAAGTTCATTATATCCGACCATTCCTATAATGAATAAGGTTGGATACATTAAGGGATATAGTGGGTACACGCCGTAAAGTTTCATACACAGATGTTTCACAAATTTATTCTGTACTTTCTCCAACATTAGCTTATACTTATCTTCATGTGGGGACCAAACGATTCCATTGTGATCCAAATGACTTCTGACCAAGGCATTGTATAATACAATAATTGCTTTGACATTTGTGAAATTATTTACTCGGCGAAGAACAAACGCTAGATTCCTATATGCTTTTTTGATTTATTTATTTATTCTTGATTGTACACCAAAATACAGAAAACAAGTAACGTACAGTGTGTTAAAATGCCAAAACCGACGGCTAGCATCGTCAAAAGTGCGAGACGTCTGGCACAGTGATCGCTGAAGCGCCAGCAGTGGTTTGTTTGTAGGGTTGATGAGGATAACAATTATTGCACTAATGCATTAGTTGCACAAAACTTGTGAGGTAAATTTCGTCTATATAACTCTCCAGATATACTCATGTTAATGAAATTTAATTGTTTGTGTTAAAAGTATAAGTGTAAGTGTTAAACGTTTTATTCTCTGTTTATGTGTCGAGATTACTTTTTTCTCTATCTTTGTATAATATTACTCCTTTTAGATTTATCATTTAATAATGTATAAACGTATAAACTTGGATCACAAAACATTCTTAACCACATCCCACAAAATTGTTTTTGTAGTAAGAAAACGCAATAAATTTTGTTCAGGAAGTAGCATGCTTAAATTATAGTCATAGCTCGGTTGTACATAATTTGTTTTCATTGTTTTCTTGTGTAATACAGGAAATGAACACCGATTCTCTCTTATTTTACAGGACAAAGAGTGGAAAGAATAGTAAATAATATGTATATTTTAATCCCGTTAGATAAATTGTTTATCTATTGCGCTTTATTTTTTATTTATTATCAATGATTAATCATCATCATTACAGCCCTTCACAAGTCCACTGCTGAACATAGGCCTCCCCGAAGGAATGCCACAAAGCACGGTCCTGAACCTGCATCCACCGACTTCCTGCATGTCTTACCAGGTCGTCACCCCATCTAGTGGGGGTTCGCCCTACACTTCGCCTACCGTTACGAGGTTGCTACTCGAGAACCTTTTTCCCCATCGGTTCTTCGAGCTATATGGCTGGCCCATTGCCACTTCAGCTTACTAATCCGTTGGGCTATGTCGGTCACTCTGGTTCTACTGCGGATATTCTCATTTCGAAGTTTATCACGCAGAGAAACCCCAAGCTTAGCCCTCTCCATAGATTGCTGAGCGACGTTGAGCTTCCTCATATGGTCAGCAGTGAAGGACCACGTCTCAGTTCCATAAGTCATCACTGGCAACATGCACTGGTTGTACAGTCTCGTTTTCAAGTTTTGAGGTATACGTGACGAGAAGATGTGTCGTAATTTGTCGATTGACCTCTCGGTAGAAGTTGGATTTACCTAGTCGGACTATTTGTCCCAGGTAAACATACTCGTCCACAACTTCGAGCTTAGTGCTCCAACAATTACCGGCATAGGTGTGACATGGACGTTATACATGATCTTTGTTTTGTCCATGTTCATCTTAAGACCTATCTGTTGGGAGGCACTATTGAAGTCATTGAGCATAGTGCTAAGGTCCTCCAGCGATTCTGCCATATGGGACAGATGGTCGCCCTCCCGGTGATAGAACAAGTTGCCGGATTCGAGAATTACCGTCTCCTCCCCCTCTCTTCGGACCTCAGATAATCCTATAATATCCCAGCGCAACTTGTCTATCTCTTCTTCCAGCTCCAGGATCTTCTTGTCAGTCCTCAGGGTGCGTGCGTTGTATGTTGCCAGGTCGAGTCGTCTTAGGTGGCAACCGAACCTCCACCGGAGATTCTTAGCACCCCTGCCCCGCCGTTACCATGGTCGCCACCGTAGCCAGGAATAGCGGAGCCGCCGGGGACTGGGGGCCGTCTTTGTGTAACTTTTGTCATATTGCCATAGTTGCCACGCTTGGCGAGCGGGTTGGCAACCGCAGTTTTATTGTAATTTGCTGTTATCAGAAAGATTCTGCTGCCCATCTTCTGTCTCAGTTTCCCTCTGTCGCCTCTTACGACACCCACGGGAAGATATGGGGTAGTGGGTATTCTTACCCGACTCTACACTGGGGTCAATGATCAATATCATATATAGGATGTCCCAGAAGTCGACGTCAAGCCGGAATCGGGTGATAGGTCAAGTCATAATTGTTATCAGAAAAATATAAAAAAAAATCTTTGCTATGTATTTTAAAAATTACAGGCATTTATAAAAATCGAGAAAATCTACAGCCTGTGACGGTCTTTTAACTCCTGTTGCTAAAAATTTTAACTTTTTTTAATTTTCTTTTTATTATGTAATCCTGAATAATGCTTCTGAAAATTGTTGCTTAAAATTTACAGCCATCTGCTCCAGTCCAGAAGGAAATGTAATTTTTTCCCAACCAAGTACGCAAAATTAATACTTTGCCCAGTTTTAAATAACTGTACTGAAAAAAAATGTACTACACGAGTTTGGCAAGTAACTTTAAAAGTTGGTGCATGTTAATAAGGATTCCAAAAAGGTATAACACTTGCAAGATTATTTGTTAAGTTATGGAAAAAAACTTTTTAAAGAAACCCAGCTGTAAATTAATTTTCCTTACCTGTCTAAAATGATTTTTGTGGACCCCAAGGCTTTCCTCAAGCCTGTTACTTAAGATTCTAGTTTGAGTGAAACGGAGGGAACCAGTTGACGAAGTGTGAGCGAGACAGAAATCCTCTTTTCAGGTGGTCCAAAATCACCACGAGCCATAGTAATGTTGACTCAGTGTATTTGCTTTAAAATTAGGATTATCATTCTTTTTTAGAAAAGTTTTAAATTAATAAATTAAACATCGATTATTTGAATGCTAAAATTTATTATACTCACAAAATGTCTTAAATTAAACAAACAAAATGCCTTAATTAAAAATCAAGGATGGAACATTTATAGCATATGCTCAAACTGCTTTCCTTCACTAGCAATGCACGCTCGGCATCTTCTTAAAAAGGATCGGGTTATCAGGCGAGCGAATCTACCATTATTTACAAATTCAGCCGCTTCAGTTAGTCTTTGCCGTAGCTCAGCTACATTTTCAATCGGTTTTAAATAAACTTTTTCTTTGACGGCTCCCCAGTAAAAAAATCTAATGGATTCAAATCAGGTGCTTGCCACGAGATTGTACCAGACCGCCCTATCCATCTGTTTGGGTATTCTTCATCGAGATACATATTCTCTCACTGAGCGGGCGTAGTGCGCTCGGCAACCGTCTTGTTGGAACCACATGTCCCTGTAGATACTTAGTGGCACGTCCTCCAATAAATTTGGGAAATGATTTTGTAAGAAATTAATTATTGCAGACTAGTCACTACTGTGATCGATCTTCGATCACAGTAGTAACTAGTGCAGTGTATTAGATAGTAGATAATTTGGATTTTCACGTGCCACTCGTAAGTTATGTCGATTCATGTATCCATCTTTTTAAATGTGGACTCATCCGCCCATAAAATTTTTGCAAGGAATCGTGGATCTTCCTTGTTTCTTTCTAGCATTGTTTGACAGAAAGCAAACCGAGACTCATAATCTCGGGGTAGAAGAGTTTGTACTCGGTGTACGTGGTATGGGTGAAACTTTTGCAATATCCTGTGAGCTGCACTTTTGGGCACTCCAGTTCTTAATTCTATTGCACGCACTGAAGTACTCGGGTCTTCTTCGACAGCTTCTAGCACAACTTCCTCGTAAGGGAGGGAAGGTCTCCTCACCATGTGCTTGGTTTGAAGTCGGCCTCTGAGAAGAGTAAACGGTGCACATTTAAAAAACTCTATGATCCGGATGACGAGCAGCATTTGGGTACCTCTCACGATAAAGTCTAACTGCAGTACTTGCGTTGCGTCTGCATTTCCATAAATGAGGTGCATGTTAGCATATTCTTATGTGGTGTACACAGACATGGTGATATCAATTTGCTATACGAGGGTGACACTGAAAGTTCTTAGAAAATCAAAAACTGAACAAATTAGCAAGTTATTGGTTTTATTATATCTTCTCAAAATAGTGTCCATTTACATCAATACATCGCTGCATCCGATGGAACCACTGAGAAAAGCACTTTGCCCACTCGTCCTTAGGGGTCTCTTCGACGGCATTTTGAAATGCAGCCACTGCTTCCTCGGCGTCCATAAAACGTTTTCCTCGAAGTTTTTCTTTTATTTTCGGAAATAAATAAAAATCGCTAGGTGTTAGGTCGGGGCTACAGGGCGGGTGACCCAGTAATTCCACGTCTGAGGTCGCCTAGTAGTTGATTGTTTGCTTGGCGGTGTGCGACGAGGTGTTGTCGTGGTGAAGGAGGATCCTACTGCGAGGTCGTTTCTCCCGAACTTTTCCAAGACAAGTGGCAAACAATTGTTAGTGTAGCACTGCAGTAACTGTTTTTCGATCCTCTAAAACAATTGTTGCGTAATGACCTGTCCTTCCGAAGAACGAGGCCACCATCTTTTTCCCACGCTTCGACCTCTTCACTTTAGTTGGCAACTCCTCCGAAGGAAACACCCGGATAGCAGACTTTTTTTTTTTTTATAGGAGAGGGGCAAACGAGCCTGCGGTTCACCTGATGTTAGTGACTACCGCCGCCCATGAACAACTGCAACACCAGGGAATTGCAGATGCGTTGCCGGCCTTTTAAAAGGAGTAGGCTTTTTCTTGAAGGTCCCTAAGTCGTATCGGTCCGGAAAATCGCTGGTGGTAATCGGTTCCACAAGGAAGTTGTGCGAGGAAGAAAACATCTTTAAATCGCACAGTGGTGGACCGCCAATCATCCAGATGGTATGGATGGTATCGCGAGTTTTGTCGCGATGTGCGATGGTCAAATTGAGCGGCTGGAATTAGTCCGAACAATTCCTCAGAGCACTCCCCGTGGTACATGCGATAAAATACGCAAAGAGATGCAACATCTCTACGCAGTGCTAGTGAGTCAAGCCGATCGGAAAGAACTCGGTCGTCGACGATTCGATCCGCTCTGCGCTGAATGCGGTCAAGTGGAAGGAGCTGGCACTGGGAGCCCCTGCCCAGAGATGGGAACAGTATTCCATGAGGCCGAACCTGCGCCTTGTAAAGTTGCAGGCGGTGTGCCGGCATGAAATACTGCCCGCTCTACTGAGCACGCCAAGCTTTTTAGAGGCTAATTTTGCCTTCTTTCCAAGTGACCACGAAACTGCACGTCACTCGATATGTCAACGCCGAGGATTCCGATACTGGCTGAGGCAACAAGGAGTGCCTTGAACTGAGGTGATACGACAAAGGGGTTCCTTTTAGCGATAAACGCGCAAACTTGTGTCTTCTGGGGATTGAACTGGACTAGATTTAGTCGCCCCCAATCCGAGACTTTGTCCAACAAAGTCTCGACTTCAGACACAAGTTTGTTCCGGTACTCGGCGACGTTTTCCTGAGAAATATTGGCATGGCCGGTGTATAGAGCATCACCAGTGCTGTCATCCGCATAGCAATGAATGTTACCGGTTTGCAACATATCATTGATATGCAGAAGAAACAGCGTTGGTGATAGCACGCAGCTTGTGGAACACCAGCGTTAATAGTCTTGTAATCGAGCACGCACCGTCTACTACGACCTTGATGTCGATCAGCCAGAAAGCTGGTGATCCAATTGTACAATTCTCGGAAGCCCATAGGAAGGAAGCTTCGAAAGAAGCGCTTTGTGCCAGACCCGATCGAAGGCCTTCGCATGTCCAAACTAACGGCCAATGCCTCCCTTGACTCGATCACCTGCGCCCATCTATGTGTTAGGTAAACAAGAAGATCACCAGCTGAGCGACCCCGACGGAAACCGTACTGGCAGTCACTAATCAGCTGGTGCCTCAAGGTACCGCATGAGCTGGCAGTTAATAATTGACTCCATTATTTTCGAGAACAAGGAGGTGATGGCGATATGCCTGTAGTTGGACGGATTAGAGCTGTTACCTTTTTTAAGGATCGGGTGCACGAAAGCTGTCTTCCATGAATTCGGGACAACGCCTAGGGAGTAGGAGTACCGGTAAAGACGCGTTAGAACCGGTGCCAACTCTGAGCACACGTCCTCAGCACAATTGGCGGATTCCATCAGGCCCACTCGACTTGTGGATGTCCAGGGAGAGGAGTGCTTTGCGTACTGAGCACTGTGTGAATCGCACATCAGGCATAGAGCACTCACACTGCGGGATGGTCGGCGGTGTGTTCCCCCCGTCATCAAGAGTCGAGTTGGACGCAAAAAGGGAGCCTAAAAGGTCGGCTTTCTCTTTTGCGGCGTGGGCCAGTGAGTCATCCTCCCTGTGCAGAGATGGTAGTGATGGCTTACAGAAATTTCCTTGGACAGCCTTGGCGAGAGACCAGAATGCACGGGTTCCCGAAGGAAGGCGAACTAGTTTCTCGCCAATTCTGCCTATGTGCTCTGACTTTGCCTTGAAAATAACTCTTTTGAAGGACCTGGAGGCGAAGTTATACTTCTTTTTAAGCATGCTGGTGTTTACATCCCGAGCCGCCGAAGCCTCAGCCCAGGCTGATAACACTCCTGCTTACTGCGTAATGCAGTTTTACAGGAGCGACCAAACCAAGGCTGCGATCTGCCACCGATGGGTACCACAGATGATGGAATAAATAGTTCCATTCCCTGTAGCACCACATCGGTGACAGAGTCAGCAACAGCGCTGGGATCATCCGGCGAGAAGCAAACCCGCCCCATGGGTAGGATGCAAAGAAAGACCGCATTCCATCCCAATCCGCTGACCTGTAATGCCAAACACGGCGGCAACCTGCAGAACGCAACCGCGAGGAGAGCGTGAGTGGCACCACACTCCGGATCAGACAATGGTCCGAAGAGCCAAGAGGGGCATCGACGGAAACCTGATATCCGTCCGGATGAGAGGTCAGCAGAAGGTCCAACAGGGAAGGTGTATGATCCTCCACATCTGGAATCCGTGTAGGCGAAGTAATCAGTTGTGTCAGACCATATGCCAAGGCAAAGTCATAAACAGATCTCCCGCATGATCGGTTAAACGTGAACCAAGCCATTCGGCATGGTGGGCGTGATAATCGCTAAGTATCACGATCTCTACGGATGGGATCTGTTGTAGCAAGAAATCTGTAGCCATTTGGACGTGGTCGATGAGTCGGTCTGTATCGGCATTACCGCTATGGGACCTATACAGGCACCCGTAGACGCGGGGATGGTCGTCGCTGTCTACGCGCAGCCATAGGATGGACAGGTCCGTACCTTCAAGACTGCCGAGGCGTCGAGAACAGATATCCTCTCTGACGTATACGCAAACTCCAGCCCGGGGCACAAAGAAGTGTTCTAATTTGTACCCCGGGTAGACAGGTACGAAGTATCAGCCGGAGAGGATACCTGCGTCTCGGTCAAAAAGAGCAAGGCCGGCTTCGCCGTCTCTAGATGGTAGTGGACGGCGTTAAGGTTCGAGTGAAGTCCCCTGATGTTGCAGAAGTCCACGGATAGCGTGGCAGGGGTCGCCATGGTTTTATTGCTCTGTTTGCCCTGTGCAGTGTTAGTATAGAGCGGGATTTTGCCCCCCCCCCCAGAATACGCGGGGCAGCCTGAGCACCCACGCTCAGGAAGAGGGTAGCTTGACCGTGGATGCTCAGTTAGGGAGTCTCCATTACCAGGTGCTGGTACCTCCTGGGGTAGTTCTTTCTTTTAAATTCCGCTACCATGTTATGGGGATTAGCCTCCATTACCTGCATTAACTAAGCGAAACGCAGAAGCAAAGCTCCTACTTTACGTTGGTATTCTGTGAGGTCGTGGTACTGCCCCGGTTCGAGCCGGCCCATCCATGCTACAGCAGAAGCTGCAGCGGCTCTACCACTGTCTCTTAGTTTCAGGATCATAACAATAAATACAGCTTTCGTCACCCGTAAGTATGTCAAACATAGCATTTGAGTCACATTCGTTAAATCTTTGAACCATTTCACGACACCAATCAACAACGGAGTTTTTGGGCCTCTGTCAAATTATGAGGTATCCACCGGGCACAAAGCTTCCTGACCGCTTAGTGTTCATGGAGGATTTTGTGCACTTAACTCATACCTATGCCTAAGCTTGTCCGAATCTGCTGATGAGTTACTCTTTTGTCAGTCTCTATCATACGCCGCACAACACTGACGTTTTCCTCAATCATCGCCGTAGAAGGCCGTCCCTCACGCAGATCATCGGTGAGATTAGTGCGACCACGTTTAAACTCATTAAACCAGTTGTAAACAGTGGCACGAGATAGGGCTTGATCATGAAAGGCCAATCGAAGTCTATCATAACTTTCTTGTTGACTTAAATGACATCGAAAGTCATAAAAATCATTGTAAGAAAATTTTCTCGCGTTAAATTCATGCTGAAGTGACACAGACTATTTTCAATTTGCCGCCAAATCGTAAAAAAAACCACAAATTAATAAAATACATACACAATAATATTGACAAAGAGTTCCATTTTCAAAATTTGAACTTATTTTTTATTATATCGTTTACAAGTGGCCAGTTCTAAAAACTTTCAGTGTCACCCTCTTAATCGCCACGCTTGGCAGCTGGATTGACGATTGCAATAACAGACGCCTTTGACGCTGCTTGCATCGCTAGTCTGCATATTTTTCGTCCTACCGTGGAGATATCGTACTCATTGATAGTAAGAAAGTTTTTTTGTTGCCTAATTTTTAGATAATATAGAGAAATAGAAAGAAAATCTATAATGTCTATAATTTGTTGTATAAAGTTACAGCATATTTACGTCCCACTGTCAGGCACAGACCTCCTCTCACTTCTGAGAGGGTTTTAAGGTAAGGAAATATCCGCCACGCTGCCCCAGTGCTTGTTGGCGAAGTTCACTTGTCTTTGAAATATTTTTTTTCTTATTTCTCAGACATGCAGGTTTCCTCGCAATGTTTTCTTTCACCGCCGAGCACGTGGTAAATCAGCACTTAAAATTGCAATTAACAATTACATTGGTGCCGGCGGAAAAATTTACAGCGAGCGCTTAGTCCTTAAGCTACTACGGCTAATTGTTGTATATTACATGGTTTTTATGATATAATTTATTTTAAATAGCCTTCATAGCCAAAATTGAATCGCTCGACGATTATGACTGGTCACTTTGTGGGATTCCTTTGTTGCACTTCACCTATCTTATTTGATTTTCTTTGTGCAATTTAACTGCATGCCGGAATCAACTCTATTTCACTTAAATACGCGCTCTACAAATTCTCTTGATTTTAACGAGTTCCGCTCTAGGGCACTCTAGAAGCAATTAAATTACCGGTTCGAAAATTGATTGAACACTTCATACTCAGTCACTATCTTATTGCGACATTATAAAGCAGTGTTCTAAAGAAGTTACTGTATATTAATTGCTTAACAGGGAAATAATTCTATTTTATTTTATAACTTTAGAGAGAATTTTTCATTAATTAAATTTATTATTTTTATTTAGTTAAATTTTCACGTCAACAACACAATAGATGATGGTCAGATACTGTTTGTTATTATTTTTTATTTATTTATTCTTTATTGTAATCACCTTGGGTCATACAATGGGCGGAGTTAATGCCTTGTGGCATTCCTGGGAGAGTAAGAAAAGTGTTGGCATACTTGCATGAAAATATATAGAAGAAACTAAAAATATTATATATTCATATAAACATGTACATATATATTATAAATAAAATGAAACGTGAATATAATGTCATGTGTTTCATTATCATCATCATTATTAAAGCCCTTCACAAGTCCACTGCTGAACATAGGACTCACCCAAGGAATGCCACAAAGCACGGTCCTGAGCCACCTGCTTTCATCGACTTCCCGCATGTCTTACCATGTCGTCACTCCATCTAGATGGTGGGCCGCCCTACACTTCGCCTGCCGCTACGAAGCTGCCACTCGAGAACTTTTCTACCCCATCGGTTGTCGGTTCTTTGAGCTATATGGCCACCCCATTGCCACTTCAGCTTACTAATCCGTACTAATCGGTTGTGGAATTTATGTAAGGCATATTTGGAAAAAAAATCTAATTAGTTTATCATCGGAGATTCGTTCAACAATCAGCAGGTTGTACCGCGTAGCGATCCAATGAGGGCTAATAATTTTACGCTCACCAGATGTCGCTAGTTGGGACTAAGGTGAACTCATTTGTTACGCAAATGCTCACTCAGTGTCATCATCATTGATAAATTGCGATTTAATTATAAGGTTTTCGGTTTCTAGTTATAAGGTTTTCGGTATCGGTATATACACAAAACAATGCCTCAGTGCTGTATTCTTTAATTTTTACACATTTTTAATCTTAGTATTTTTAATACTTTTACTTTCAAGAATATCCGTCGTTTGGTTTATTTATTTCTATATTACTAAGTCGTGGATGCTCTCATCATTATAAAAATAATAACCAAGAAACTCCTACAGCCCAGTTATTTCGATTGCTTATTGTTTTTTTTTATGGAATAGGGGTGACAAACGAGCACACAGTCCACCTGATAGTAAGTGGGTACCGTGGCCCATAGATATCTACATCTATCCTCGATTAAGAATCAATATGCAGATGCGTTGTCACTCCTAAGGACTAAGATGGAATGCCTCCTATCTAGTAAAAAGGGTCTCCGGTTCTCTACATTCACCATACGAAACACAGCAGCATTAAGCTGCTATTTTATGCTCGTATTTTGTGAGAGCGTGGTCCTTCCCCGGTCGAGCCGACCCATTCGTGCCACAACCATAATATAGCTGCAGCATGGCTCTACCACGTATAAAATATGTCGTGATAACCATATTTTATATTACAAATATTAATTATCCATTTAAAATGGTTCGTTCTCTGGTATTTAATGAATTATAATTGTTGTTCGATTGTGAGTTAAGAGTTGTTAAGAACTTCGTCGATGTTATATGCATGCAGAAAATATCTATTAAAAGTTTCGATTGCCTTCCAGAGTAAGTTAAAGTTGAGATTAGTTCAAGCTCTAAATCATTAATCTTTCGAAAGCAGTCTAAGTAGATTACGGGACTAGAAGGCTTAGTTCTGGTTTAAGTTTAGTTCATGTGATCGAGCACCGAGTCTTATTTACCTCAATGGTAACTCAAATGCACGTAGATTTTTTTTGTTGAAAAACTTAAATGAAAATAAAGTTTATTTAAACGTCGAAAAATGTTCCAAAGTAGTTTTAGACTAAAAAATATAAAAATGTCGATGTGGAAATTAAAAAAATAAATAAAGGATAGATGGAGATCGGGTACAGCATGCACTCACTATTAGGTAGACTGCCGTGCTCATTTTTCACTCTTACTTGTAGTTATAACTAGTTGAAAGGATTTCTTTTCTGCCAGGTTGCTCCTACCTGTTGCTATACCTGAGTAGATACTAACCTCTCACCTATTTCTGCGGCCAAATAGCAGTGCTTACACTGTTTCCAGTCTATAGGAAGATGTATTTATAAGTATTGCGAGTATAATTACGGGTTTTGAGACAGAGACCTCAGAAGTGACAACGCATCTATAGCCTTCTTTGTTTGAAGCTGGTTACAGGTGTCTTCGGACTACAGTAGTCGCATACCGTCAAGTTGATTGTTAGTTCCTTTGTCACTTGTGTTTTATAGAAATAATCATATATGTTTCGAGACGCGAGTAATATTTCTATAGTTTTAAATACATGCGTGTAATTTACATTTTTTTGAACAGATGAAAATTTGCCATCAAATAATCCTTTCCTTTTATTTTCATGATTTTTCAAAATACTTTTTTTTTAATCGTGACGTCAAAACGCTCAGTCAGAACAAGTAAATCATCATCATGAAAAGTAACTAACAAGCAATGCGTTTACACATATAATGAAATAAATGTATTGAAATATCTAAACCAAAGCAAATATCTACTTAATTAAGAAAGTGGTTCTAACAGACAGCATAAAATACGGTTATACGGTGTTGGATTAAGTAAGTGAATAATGATTTAAATTTGGGAAATCGGTGTTTAGTATTGTAGGATCTTACAAAGCCATCGTTTCTGTTCGTTAATCCTGAAAAACTGCTGGCAATCGACAAGGATATTAATGATTACAGAAACGCTTTTGTAGACAAAATACATTGCTTTTGTTTAAATCTTTCGCGGAAAACTAACGATGCGTTTAAAGAGTTAGAAATAATATTAGAGTTTGACAAAACTTAAACAACACGCATTGATCATGAGGTGTAATAATACTAGATAGTGAGAATACTATGTCATAGTTACGAAAATATCACATTGTCATCAGTTCTTGCAGCGAGCAACCCGGGTTCAATCCCCGTCGGCACCAATGAAATTGTTAATTGCAATTTTAAGTGCTGATTTACCACGTTCTAGGCGGTGAAAGAAAACATCGTGAGGTAACCTGCATATCAAAAAAATAAGAAATTACTTTTTCTTTACTATTTCAAATATACAATATTTTATTATATACTATATTAAAAACTATAATAAAAAAATAAAAAAAACTAGTAATTTAATTATCAAACAGTCCTACCCCACACGGTATCGTGCCAAGAACGCTGGCTGCGTTTCCCCGCTGAATGGCTATACTTAGCCTTTGAGCGAGAAAAGAGCCAGCCCTCTTATCACCAGTAGCAACGTCCAGCCGCGGATGGAGTTCCTTTAAGAACTTCAGCGCACGTGGACCCTACGGACCGATAGTCTCTACAGCAAATGGCACAAATATGTAGTCATCTCTCAGAGACTCATATTTGCGCCCCGGAGACGGACTAAATTAATATTTTAGCTGTGAAAGGGCCGCCATCGCATTCTGTGTGCAGATTCCGTAATCCTCGTTAACGCTAAAGTAAGTCATCGTGGGTTTTAGTCGGTCCGTGGAAATCCGACATAACCCATTTATTTCCCCAAGTGCAACCAGATATTCATGAAAGTTTCGCCAAGTAAAAAACACTACCCTATTAAAATGTTTATAGTTCAGTTTATTTTTTATATTAGGGAACGGGAAAAGGAATGAACTTTTTAAGGCTACTTAAGTTAAAATTAATACAGAACGAAGTCTTCATTGTTTCATAAAAGTTGTCTATGTTTTGTGTTTATGTCTCTATTCCAGGCAGCGACGTCGCCTGTTTAATACTTAAATGAAGTGAAGAACATAAAGAAAACACGAGGAAATAAATATTACTGTGTACTATATTATAACATTATGTTCATATCTTTTTAAAGAAATATTTTGAAAAATATTTGATGAAAACTTTTCTTGTCGTAAATATAAGAAATCAATTAGGTTAATAAAGTTTCTTTCTTTTTACAAAAACATTTCGTCAGTACCGGCTTACTTCATTATGTAACAAATTATTATTAATACATCGGGAGAGAGCCATGTCCAGGAGTGGATATTTACGGACCGTCAAAGAAGAAAGAATATATAAGACAACCATATTTTTCAATGTTCTTTAAACGTATTCTGTAAACTTCAAAACAGTGATCTACGGAAGAAAGAAAAATAATATATTTTACAGAAACGTTAACAAGAAATTTATTTAAAACGCTTGGTTCTGCAATTACAGTTGTATAAATGGCAGCCTAATCATCGAGATGTTGTAGACAAACATCAAAGTAAGTACTGGCTCCGGGTTCTGAAGTCACCGACACGGCGGTGGCCGTCGGTGTGATAAGTAAAGGGTCATCTGTAAGAACGTCAATTATCCCGCATGCTTTAAACTTTAAATCAGATTTTGAAAGCCTATAAATATATTTGGCACGGAATATAATAGACACGGATAGAATAGATTTTTATTACTGTGTCTTTTATATAACATTCGAATCCCCTCCGATGTTGTCACAATTAGCATTCTTCAAATAAAACTATATTTCCGTGTAGTAGCAGCGTAAAAGAACACATTACTCTATATAACATCCCGTGGGTGTTGTAAGAGACAACATAGCATATGTGGCAGAAGATAGAGCATCGGAAAATGCCGTGTATATTAATATCAGATGTTTGTTATAAATACATAACATGGAAATATTCAAAATAAATGAAATTGACTGAGTTGACTTATTTTAAAAGTAAAAGTTAAATTCTTTTCTAGTTTTTAAGTGTGATAAAGTTACCTCAAAATAAGCGTAGCAACTTATAAATCACGACTTATAAATATCATCAGTGCATTCAATACCGACCATAGAACTATTAAAAGAATCGTGCAATACTTACTTCCTTTAATACACCTTATATTTAAAAGTCAAATACAGTTATTCGAAACAGAAATTTGAAGATTTACGTGATAAATATTCATAGGTTCAGTATCTTTGATATTTTTTTTATTTAATAAATTGTAAGGTGATATTTCCGGGGATAAAATTTTGAGATTATATTACTAAGGATCCGTAAAATTTAGAGAACGTTTTTTAATATGATGGTAAGAAACAAATCACATACTAAAATACATTTAAAAAACATTATAGAGATAAGTTTAGTAACGAATGAAAAATTTAACAAAGAAGCGAAAACTATATCGTGGTCTAAAGTAAGGGAGATTTATTGCAGTTCCTCACAGTGATAACATTTTTATATTTATTAAGCACATAGTTTTGCGAAAAGGAATGAAAATTATCTTTTCTAATGTTTAACTGCTTATTTGACCCATGCGTTAGTAAAAATTGTCCTTTACTACAACCAGTTGTACATTTCAGTAAGACCACGGGGAACAAGCCTTAAGAAATTTGGAGAATTTGAGAATTCTTTCCTTTTCCAAACGCTAAGAATAGCTATAAAGCGAAAAACGCAGCCAGTTTTCAGCGAGCGACCACGAGCACTAGGACTGTATGATAATAATACTTGTAATAAAAATAATTTTATTGTACACCATAAAAATTTACAGAAAAAAAGACAAAAGAAGTGTATTCAATCTGTTGTACAGTGGGTGACTTTTTTGCTAAATATCGCTAAAAGCGATCTCTTCCATGCAACCTTTGGATTGACAGAAACTTAAAATACGTAAAGACGGAGGTGTACATTAAAAATAAAATAAACTAATATATTAATAGATAAAACAATACATTTTTATTTTTAAATATTATATCTAAATATTTAAAAATAAAAATTCTACATAAAATACATCATAATATAATATTTTAGTAGATGCATATGCACAATACATCTATATACGAGTATAATATACAAAAAAGAAAAAAAATTAAGATGACATAGACAGTGATGACAGAAGTGCTAAGGATTTTAAAGTTGGCAAAGATTTTGCATGCCGGTGAGAAGTAGGAAGAGAATTCCACAATTTGATTGCACTCACAGTTATAGAGTTGCGGTAAAAAACTGTGTAATAGATAGGAGTCCTTAATTATAGGGTTTCACAGGAGCGCAAGGATCTGGGATTGGAGAGGTGAAGGAACTCAAAACGTTCCTTAAGGTAAATTGGAGTGGAGGGAGTAAAAATAATGCTACAAAAGAGAAAAAGGGTGTGCGCAAGCCGATGTAACCACTTGAGCTTATTGATATTCGGAAACATGATCATATTTGCATGGAAAACTTTCTCCATAATTCAAAAATATTAGCGCTTTTGCGCATTCTTTGATGTTTTTAAATGAAAGTGTAGTTCTCTTTTTTCTTTATCTATATTTTATGCTCTCTTTTTGCGCTTCACTCTGATTTTATCTAAAAGAATAAAAATATTATCTTCTTATGCTTTTAGATAAAAAGATAATATAATGTTCTTGTAATACTCACTATCTTAAACCTAAATCTTTCAAACTCATTCATTTGAAATTTTATTTCATATTTCTTCCCTCTTTCTACTACTCCCAATAATGTATGTAAAAAAGAATCATCAAAATCGGCTGACCTAGAAAAAAATTATGAGGTAACACACATAAAAAACACAGTCAAATCGAGAACCTCCTCCTTTTTGAAGGCAGTTAAAATAACTGATTAAGTCGTAGGCACTACGTTAGCATAACTTAACATCTACTTAAGTCATAGGCCCGACGTTAGCATAACTTAAGCTAAACGCGACAGAGGCACGACGTTAGCTTGTCCTCCTTGTACTTTTGAGAAAGAGGCACAATGTTAACGTATCTCAATATTACTCTTTCAGAAAGGAAGCACTACTTTAGCTATTTCTGACACATGTGTAACTACTCACCCTCAAAGTAAGCATGGGGCAAGCTCACACCTCGTGTGGAGGCTAAAGTAACGTTACTGACTTAATGTAACTGTCCCGTTTCGGCCCTTTCTAACTATGAAACAATAAACTCTTTGTTTTCAAATCTTTACCAATTTTTATTCAACAGCACACAATGAGTGAGCTCTTGACTACATTTCATACAGACTAAGCTTTTACAGAATTGAAAAGCCTAAATTAGATTTTAGTATACAACGCTTCCTACTGGAGTTTAACGCACGTCATGTATAACACAATCTTCTCTGAGGAACACTGCGCACACGGCACAGATCGTGCTATACACTGAAGACACAGGCCCCTCAGCTAAACATGCTCCAGCGAGCGGTTCCGCTGCGTTCACGCCAGCGAGCTGTCTAGCCGCACCAGCTCCAGCGAGCCGCTTCGCCGCGCCAGCGAGCCGCTTCGCCGCACCAGCGTCAGCGAGCCGCTGCGCTGCACTCGCACCAACGAGCTGTCCAGACACATTGTAGGCATATGCACCGAGTTTGGATAACTCACAGTGGCTGCTGAAATAGGCATAAAGTTAGCGTTAACTAGTACCTGAAACCTTTTTCATATTTGATTTTACTCAAGGTAGTTTTAATGTAAAATTTGAAGTACACAACAGTAAAAGCAAAAGACATGGAAACAACTACGTCAGATGCACAAGCGTGCACTTAAGTACATCCAACACAGGTCTCGCAAAATAGGTATCCAAAGTAATCTAAGATTGAAACAGATGTAAAACGTTTCAGGTGCATGAAACAAATAAATATTGGTAAATCCAATTGGGCATGCCCTAAGCGCATTAAAAAAATTACGTATAACATGATTATACGCAATTTTTTAAAGTAGTTTAAATATACACAAGTTTTCACTAATAACCTTATTATACTTCCAATTTTCCGATAATTTTATGTCAAACTTCAATTTAAAAATAGTTTGGAAAATCCAAAAGTGCACGACTCATAATGCTCATATGACATGATCATCATATCATCATTCAGGTCACTCCATAAAGTCCAAGACGTATTTAAGTGTAAATATTACATCCTACTTACTTTTAGTACGTACTACTATTTTTTATTCTGTGCTTTTAAAATATTGTAATCAAAATCTCTGATTATTATTATAATCAAGTATGTAAGAAATTTGGTTTTTCGAATATTGTGTATTTGTACAGCAATCTTTTTGAGCCGCTGCAAACAACCGATACAGTGTTTTTTTTTTTATAGAACAAGAGTGGCAAACGAGCATACAGTCCACCTGATGGTAAGTGGTTGCTGTAGCCCATAGACATCTACATCTATCTTCGTTTGCGAATTTAAATGCAGATGCGTTGTCAGCCGTGAGGACTAAGATAGAATGCCTCTTTTCCAGTGAAAAGGGTCTCCGGTTCTCTACACTCACCATACGAAACACAGCAGCATTAAGCTGCTATTTCACGCTGGTATTCTGTGAGAGCGTGGTCCTTCCCCGGTCGAGCCGACCCATTCGTGCTACAACTATACTATTAATATAGCTGCAGCATGGCTCTACCACGTAAAAAAAAAGTGTCCACTCACGACGGCGATTGACGCCGAACTAACTGAGTGAGTGACGCAGTCTCTATTTAGCAAAAAATAAATTCATACAAGGTTGCTAAAACACCGAATATTTTGACATTTCGCAGCCGAAAAAAATTAATTATTACTAAACTAAACAAAATTAAACTGCCATTTACATTCAATGGCTTCCCAAATGATAGATGAAGAGTTTTAAAAATAGATTGAGTTGAACAATTGATATTTTCAAAAGTTATCGTGCTTACGAAGCCATGCGGACTTGATAAATCCACACCATAAATTACTAAAATCCCTTTTTTTATGTAAAAATAGCAATTAAACGATTAAAAAAAAATTTATAAGTTCAACAATCATTTATCTTTCTGACAATGTGCTTTTTATATCACTTATATGTACAATATGATTGCTAGAAACGATTTCATGCGACAAAACATTGGAATCTTAATTTTTAGACCCTAGTAGAACATACCTGCGCGCTTAGCACTTACGGCATGCAATAATCTGCTTTGCAAAATTAAAAATTAAAAGAAATGAAGATAAATGTAATGCGAACCATAGAATTCCGGGCTTCCAAAGATCACCACACATTCTCTTAAGAAACGGCAACTGTGTGACATGACACACACAAACCATTGCACACATTGCAAAAACGGCACTATGTTGTGGAGAGACTGATCCCACCACATATTCCAAAGGGAAGAAAGCAACTGCGCAAGATCTACGCATTGCAAAAGGCAACTACATGCAGAGGCGTAGGCCACTACACACGTTGCAAATATAAAAAGCAACTGTATGAAAATATCACACATCATAAAACGACGAAAAGCAAAAACGACATCACATAAATTTCAACAGTCACTTAATCGTCTCGGTCGGATAGATATCCCCGTGACATGGCTCACCACTTGCAACAAAGCGAGCAAGAGTGCGATGCGTGCGGTGTCGCCGCGCCAAAGCACCATGTGTTCGGCGGCCGCTTGAGTTGTCTTGTGGTAAGATCCGCCGATAAGTTGCAGGCTGTATCTTACTAGCCTCAATCTTACCAGGGCTCGGCGTCACCGTAGCATGTCCAATTGGCCGTCACGACACCTTCCTCATTGATCATTGTTGTAGCGACTTCTACGAACCTCTTGGACATCAAACCCCAATTTTGTCGACTACATAATATTTGGAGTAAACTGTAACACTTATCAACACATAAGAATACAAAAAAAAAGCTACTTATGTTTTTCAATTCTTATGCTTTCCCGGACGTCAGTCTGAGCGAGATTAGAATGGCTCTCCAGCACCTTAAAAATGGAAAGTCCCCGGGCGAGAATGGAATTACAGCGGAGCTTCTGAAAGCAGGTGGAAAACCGGTACTTGAAGTCCTCCATGGTGGCACTACCCGAAGGCGTGGAGCAGAAGTGCGGTGGTCTTGTTCTTCAAGAAAGGCGACAACGCTCTCTTGAAAAACTACAGACCGATTTCCCTTCTGAGCCGCGTCTACGTGCTGTTCGAGAGTCATTACGAATCGTCTCGCACGCAGACTCTACGACTTCCAGCCTCCCGAACAAGCCGGTTTCCGAAAAGGCTTTAGCACCATAGACCACATACATACCCTTCGGCAAATTGAACAGAAGACCGAAGAGTACAATCTGCCACTTTGCCTTGCGTATGTGGACTATGAGAAAGCCTTTGATTCCGTCGAAATTTGGGCGGTGCTGCAGTCCCTCGACCGGTGCCAAGTGGACTGTCGGTATATCGAAGTGCTGAAGTGTTTGTACAGTAGGGCTACGATGACTATCCGAGTACAGAACCAAAGTACGAAACCTATCCAATTGCAGGGAGGTGTAAGACAGGGTGACGTAATATCCCCGAAACTCTTAACCGCTGCATTGGAAGACGTTTTCAAGCTACTGGACTGGAAAGGATACTGTATTAACGTCAATGGCGAGTACATCACTCACCTTCGATTTGCCGACGATATAGTCCTTATGGCAGAATCGCTGGTGGACTTAAGCATTATACTACACGACACTATATACGACTATTATACGACACTAGCACCAGCTTGAGGTCATTGAGCATGCTCAATGACCTCAAGCTAGTGCTAGTGTCTCCCAACGGATAGGTCTTAAGATGAACATGGACAAAACAAAAATCATGTTTAACGTCCATGTCACAACTATGCCGGTAGTTGTTGGGAGCACTAAGCTCGAAGTTGTTGACGAATATGTTTACCTGGGACAAATAGTCCGACTAGATAACTCCAACTTCGACCGAGAGGTCAATCGACGGATTCAACTCGGCTGGGCAGCGTTCGGGAAATTACGGCACATCTTCTCGTCAGGTATACCTCAAAACTTGAAAACCAGATTGTACAACCAGTGCGTATTGCCAGTGATGACCTAAGGATCTGAGACGTGGTCCTTCACTGTTGGCCGTATGAGGAAGCTCAAAGTCGCTCAGGGAGCTATGGAGAGGGCTATGCTCGGCATTTCTCTGCGTGATAGACTTAAAAACGAGGATATCCGCAGTAGAACCCATAGCCCAAAGAATTAGTATGCTGAAGTGGCAATGGGCCGGCCATGTAGCTCAAAGAACCGACAACCGATGGGGAAGAAAGGTTCTCGAGTGGCAGCCTCGTACCGGCAGGCGAAGCGTAGGGCGTCCCCCCACTATATGATGTGACGACGTGGTAAGACATGCAGGAAGTCAGTGGATGCAGGTGGCTCGGGACCGTGCTTTGTGGCATTCCTTGGGGGAGGCCTATGTTCAGCAGTAGGGCTGTAATGATGATGATGATGATGCAAACCAACAGCATCACCACCCATCTCAATGTAACACAGGGCAGCCTCTCAAAAAAACGATCTTCCTTGCCTACACTAGTATAATACCCCAACGGGCATAGTAACGACAGTGAGACTCGTAGAATTACAGACTGATGCCCCCCAATCACTTGCGCAATACTTTATACTGCTAGAACGCGTTGGGAGATTACCAGTTCTACCTTCATTTGTTCGTATTTCCTTTTATTTTTTACGCTCATTAATATAAATATACTGTAGGTATATATTAAAATATTATCATAAACCACTGACAGATTTCGTCGATCAAAAATGATTTTAACAAGTACATTCTCTATTTTATGAAATAAAAGACATGTCAAATTCTTCCAATGTCTTAATATAACTAATAGAAATTAATTGCAATTATCTCTAAAGTAAACTCAGTACTTACAGTGTGAGTACAGAAACTGAGTAAAGAGTGGCGTAGAACTTTCAACGAGTTTGACAAACACACGCTCGATATGAGTGTCCTGACTTATCTGTTTTCTGTGATGTTAGTAATGTTACCAATTGGCTTAAACAGCTCCATCGGTCTCAAAGCCCAAAAGGCCGCAAACTCACGGCCACTTTAATTGTATTTTTTTAAAGAAAAAATTCGCATGCGCTCCCTCAGGTTCCAGTATAATCAAAAAATTATATTAAATATTATCGCTTTTCTCTGTTATTGTTTTGAACAATTTCTCTTTTCATGACTTTAAAGAGTATATGGAAAAGAACATCAAAACCTATAAGCTTCAGAACATCTAATACCCTTCCATAGTTGCATATTAGTTACTGTTTAAACAACTGCGTGACCTTGTACTCGTAAATCCCTGACAAAATCTACATTTCCGCAGTCACAAATATTATTCGTCTCAATAAATCTGATTGTGCTGCAAAAGTGTCTTTCCGTGTTCCGTAGTGGCGGTGTTGACCATGTAGAGATGGTGTAGGAATATCCACCATCCCTTATAGTCTTGCAGGATTCGGAAGAGGCGACAGAAGGACATCTGGAGGTGGGCGATAGTGTCTTCCTAATAACAATTCGAATATAAAAAAAACTGCGGTTTGCCAACCCGCCTGACAAGCATGGCAAATATTTGCCCTATGAGGAAACCTATGGCCTATGTTTAGCAGTGAACTTTGATAGGATGTGATGAAAGAAAAAAATGTCTTCAACACTGGATCCCAGACTTCCTCTAATCTTATTCTATAAAGGTAACTGAATAACAACATTGGGCACAGGTAGAACGAGTAAGTGCCTCTGCGTTTGCGCGTACACTTGAGGTTCTATATAATACCCCCTGAGTTCAGTTACTGCGAGCACCTTCTGATCATTCGAATACTGTCGCTGTGATCGCAATTGGTACTGGACGATATCATTCGTTATTATTATGTGACATGTATCGGGACATAAACGATTATATCTAAGATCGATTTGTATTTAATATCAACAAATTAGACCTAAGATTTAGAAGTCCCCGAAAAGGCAGCATGCCATTTTCGTAAAGCGGTATCTATATGCGATACATTTTCATATTTAACGCAAACGCCGCAAAATTAATTACTACCTAAAATAATAATATCCTCCAGATCGAACTTCGGTCACGGCGGAGAGACTCAATGAAGACGAGCCATCTGCGCAGGACAGGCACTAAAGAGCGAGATAGTTGAATTCAAAACCCGCATGCGATAAGAAAAATAAAAATTAAAGTTCAACCTACATTTATTATTAAGGACCTGTGGAAATTTCATGTCCATACATCAATAAGCTTATATATCGTATCGCCCAGAGAGCCAGATGTTAAAAAATAGCACAATAGTTAAGCTAATTAACGAAAGTAGTTGGTACGTCGCATCAACCTGTCTCTAACTTCCACTGTTCATTGTTTGCACTCATTTTAAAATAAGTTTTAATTAAAGCTCCGCTGTCCGCTCCACTTTCGTTTAAATAACGAATAAATATAGACTCGTATGGAAGTTATTACATTTCTATTAGTCTTTGTGAATGGAAGGTTGATTATGTGTATAAATTAGATGACTATTTCAAAGATAAAAATGCATGCTTATAATGATCCTCTTTGAATTTTCTCTATTTCATTTTTATTATTTTATCTCTTTTTTACTTATGTATATATTTAATAAGGTTAAATTACTAAAAACTGTTGGGAGAAAATATTAAATTTTTTCCGCTTCTTCTCACAAAATCTCCCTGCATAAGAGACCTATTGAAGCAATTGCGTAGCTCTTGACCTTCAAAAAGTGCGAAGAGCGAAGACATTATTTACTCATCGTATAATATATCTTAGCCACGGTAAGAAGATTAGGTATTTTTTTAATAAACACAATAGTTTATAAGTAATATTTTGACTAGGCTGTCAACTTCTAACTATTGAAAATTCTCAACCATATCGAAAAAAAAAAATAAAGCTGCAAACATACGCGCAAACATTTAGGCGCCAGTAACAATATCATGTGATTTTGAGTTTTCGAGTAACCGGGGCAGATAGATCTAACCTGGTTTCCTTTGTTTACGCGAACACTACACAATTAAATGAAATTAAATAAGTCTAACCTGCCTAATCTGTGATAGAATCTAAATATGAAGTATACGAACGGCAACATACTTATAACATGAATTGATTCTGTAATTATTTGTTATGTGAGCACACAGGCCTGCAGTACTGCAATCATAATAAAGCTGCAGCGTGGCTTCTACTACGTATAAAATGCATATTTTACACTACGTATGCAACGTTTGTGTAAAGAAGTTGTTACTTTAACAAGGAATGTTGAATCATCTACACAGAACTGTCTTTAACTATCTTTGTATCATTAACGAAAATTTGTTTATAGTTTGCAAATTTTAGGTTTCTCTCAGAAACTTAAACTACACTTAAGCAACTTACGAAGCGTAGAACGCTAGCCAGCAGCTAAAATATATGAATTAGTTTGGAAACTCTACTCTCTACTACTCTCTCTTTGAAAACTAGATAACATTGCAATAAATATTAAAGTCGACCAAACGTATTTTTATTATTAATGTTTTTTATCTGGATTTGGGAATTTAAATGGCATATTATGTAAGATACCTACTGCCATCTATGGGCAACTATGATATCATTCTGATATTCCCGATAAGCGCTTCTTACTACCCCTAATGAATGCAATAGCACCACTGGCCCTGAATTTCTTCTCACTATTGATAGGGTTTTAAAACAAGGATGGTTATTATGGGAAATCCGCGCACAAAAACAATCGTTCAGTCACTATGAAACTCACACATAAAAATTAAAACAACAAACTAACAATTTCACTCACGCGTAGATAAAGTATCGCTCGGTGACAGCGACAACTCGGATCAGTCGCTCGACAGATCTGCATATTGTATGAGGGCGAGCGGCCTGTGTTGGTAAACAAATCCGAAACAACACGACCGTTATTCTTGTAATTTTTAAGTATAAAAAGAAGTAAATAGCAATAAATAGACTTATATATGAAAGGTAACGCCATCTTTTTTGTTAATTTGACGTGGCAGATCTCTCTTTGCAGCAAAAACTGAACTTTCGGCATTTTTGTACGACGTCGATTCAGCCGCGTAGATTTAGTCTAGTGAGCCGCGCGGTTGTAACTAGTTTTATTGTACGCATACGACCGCGTGAACTTATACTTTGATAGAGGGCAACGCTTGCGTATGGCTACTCCGCTCCGATCCGCCAGTGGCTCGTGCTGCTCTATGGGAAAACACAAACACAATATAAAATAACCTACTGTGGCCAGTTTACATTAAAATATTTTTCCTCAAATAGAGAGTGATTCATGTACAACACGACCGCTTTTGATTGTATGTTTGGTTGTTTATTTGTTGTGTTTAATAATGTAAGAAACTAGTGAACGGATTTTAAATATTATAGTGCACTTGAATATTATAGTAAAATTTTTCGCTATACAACATCGATATTTTTAATATAATATTATAGTCAGTCGAAGTATATATTTATAAAATATAAATATACAATTTAAGATAAGAATTTATGAATATATATATATACGAACATTTATCTTACAATGACGGACAAATTGCAAACTCAACAACGCTGACAGTTGTCGTACTTCACGATGGTATAGTAACGTACCTAGTTACACATGCCTATATATACTTTTAAACGATCTGTTATACTACTTATATTGGCTCACGATCTTCACGATTATTTCATCACTACAATAATATATACATATAAGTATTATAGATACTCTAGGTATATAATCTACATGTTCTTACAAAATAAAGGACTTTAATGAATAAATATATATATGCTACTAACAAGACAAATATTCCCGTTAACCACTCCGGGATCACTTAAAATTTAAAATGCTACTCTTAGGAGTACATAGTTCACAACAGTATTCGAGGAAAGGTGTTGCGTACTATGTAATTACATATTTACTTATGACAGACAACACATCCACACACAAACAATTGTTCCGGATTCGAATGTTTGTCGGAGTGCAATTTATATACGTAAATCACTTTCACGATACAGAAGAAAATCGTAGAAAGAGCATACCTTTTTAAAAAATTTAAAAGATGATTAATATTTTTTATTTTTTATTAAAAAACATATTAAAATTGAAATTGAATTTTAATTTTTAAAATTGTTTTTTTATATAGGATAGGGTACAAACGAGCACACAATCCACCTGATGGTAAGTGGTTGCTGCGGCCCATAGACATTTACATCTATCCTCGATTACGAATCAAAATGCAGATGCGTTGTCACCCGTGAAGACTATAAGATGGAATGCCTCATTTCCAATAAAAGGGTCTCCGGTTCTCTACACTCACCATACGAAACACAGCAGCATTAAGCTGCTATTTTACTGTTAGATTACTGTTAGATTATCCTTACGTTTACATATATAATAAAAGTTGGGCCTTTTTAATTACCCTGGCAAACTCATGCACACATTGGCGCACGTGTTTCTACAGTGTTGTCACGTAGTTGTCACGCACTCTTAAATGTTGACGCACAGAGTTCGTTCCTTGGATAAATTATCATACTGGATGGAGCCTTTCGCTTTTAACGTGTCCGTTTTTTGTCAGTTTTCAGTTGTAGGTATGCATTACGCGCTGCGCAAACGTGGACACTTTTTGTTACCGACACGGCACACTATCACAGGGAACCATAGTTGCTGTGTCCGGTAGCGGCAATCGGACACAGTCGCCGGTTGCTACTTCTGGTCACTGGTAACAATTCGTTGCTTGTTTTCCATCAGTTTCACCTTGGATGTTGATGTTTCTCCATCGACATTACCTTTGCTTGTTGTGTTGATTACACGTTGACGTAGACGTCATTGCCGTCAATATTTACAGACAAATCAACCACGTCAATGTCAGCACTGTACAATGTAAGGAAATTTGCTTTGTGTTGCTTGTATCTTCAACTGACGACTTAAAATTTCCAGTCAGTAGAGCCATGCTGCAGCTATATTAGTAGTATAGTTGTAGTACGAATGGGTCGGCTCGACCGGGGAAGGACCACGCTCTCACAGAATACCAGCGTAAAATAGCAGCTTAACACTGCTGTGTTTCGTATGGTAAGTGTAGAGAATCGGAGACCCTTTTTACCGGAAAAGAGGCATTCCATCTTAGTCCTCACGGGTGACAACGCATCTGCATTTTGATTCTTTATTGAAGATAGATGTAGATGTCTATGGGTCACAGCAACCACTTACCATCAGGTGGACTGTGTACTCGTTTGTCACCCTATCCTATAAAAAAAACCTACACCGAACACTTTTTGATTGGCGGTCGGTATGTGTCAAGTGGAAGCAACTGGACACAAAAAGTGTCTGTGTCTGCGAAAGGAATGGCTGATTTCATATTGATTACATGAAATTAAAATATTCATTGGTAGCTTATATCCCACACAAGACACAAAAGTGTCCAGGTTTGCGCAGTGCCTAAGTGTGCTTAACTAGAGAAGTGACTATGTTATCTAGATTACAAATAAAATAATGCTGAAATTAATAAAATGCGTTTTACTTGGAAATCGACTATTTAATATAATTTTTAGAAGTATAATTGAATCCTACTAATATTAAAAACGTGAAAGTTTGTGAGGATGTATGGATGTTTGTTACCCTTTACGCAAAAACTACTAAATAGATTTTAATGGAACTTTAGAATTATATAGCTCATACGTCAGAATAACACATAAGCTATACTTAATAAAGATATTATGTAAATTAACCAAAATATAACGATAAATGTTAAAAACACGACGTCTGTCTGAACACGCATCACGCAAAAATCTGTGAACCGATTTGGATGGAACTTTCACTGACAGATAGCTGATGTTATAAGGAGTAACTTGGGCTAGTTTTATTTTAGGGTTTCGCGCAAAATAATTCAACGCGGGGGCGAAGTCGCGGGGAACAAATATAAAGTACAAAACAGTACAATCAAAACATATAAAATAGTATAGATTGTCTAATTTGAAACTGAACCCGTCTCCATTGTATTTTTGAAGACTAACATTTTTATCACGTCGAATAAAAATAATAAGATCTACTAAAACACAATAGAAACGGCGCGCTGATTAAGAGTTTGTGGCAGATTATAATATGGTAAATGTGACAAAATATATTAATACACAGGAGGCGTGTGCAGTTTTTAATTAGACGATCTTTACCTAACTGAATGACTGACTGGCGGACAAAGAACAACCTAAACCGGTAAGACTAGAGATATGAAATTTGGAGTAAGCATTCCTTGAATATACTAGACGTGCATAAGGAGGGATTTGGGGAAATTGGCATGTGATCCATGCAGGTTATCCTACGGGTCACGGCTAGTATACTCGTACATGAATTAAACATTTAGCGAGTGAGTGATTTTGACGCGAAAGCCTAAAACCAATATACGACCTTAACACACGTCAGGTTAGGATTTTATATTGGTTTTAGGCTTTTGCGGTCATTGTGGAGGTAGAAATCTACTACACGGACGTTGAGGTGGGTCATTTTGATCCGACTTTTGACATAAAATATATTTCATTAAGAAATAAATTGTATTTTTAAGATATACCTAACATTATTAGATGATGGTTAAGGAAAAAAATAGACGCTTAATAAAAAGTAAAAGCCGTCTTCAAAAAACTACAAAGATGTCAATACATAAAGCTCTCTCTCTCTCTCTCTCTCTCTCTCTCTCTCTCTCTCTCTCTGAAGATATTTTTTATTTTTAAGTCGGGTTTTTCCTTTTATTTAAAGTCTATTTTTGACTCTTTTGAGTGGACTATGAAATTTAAAAAGCTCGAATGTCATCTAAATAAGTAGATTCATTAATAATTTCATCCTCTATTTTTTCAACCTTCGGGGTAAGGAATTTTTTATCCAAATTTCACGGGACTACCCCTGAAGTATAACTTATTTATTAAAAAGAGTCATTAAAATCAGTACCATACATACAAAAAAATAGCTTGTACGCGAATTGAGATTCTCCTCTTTTTTTTAAATCGGCTAATAAAAACTGTGTTACATAAAAGTTTTATTTATAGAATAAGGGTTACAAACGAGCACAGTCCACCTGATGATAAATGGATGGCTCATAGACATCTAAATCTATCCACGTATTCGATTAAGAATCAAAATGCAGATGCGTTGTCACACCTGAGGACTAAGATGAAATGCCTCGTTTCCAGTGAAAATGGTCTCCGGTTTTCTACACTCACCATACGAAACACAGCAGCATTTATAATTTACGCTGGTATTCTGTAAGAGCGTGGTCCTTCCCCGGTCGAGCTAATTCATACGTGCTACGACCATAATATAGCTGCAGCATGGCTCTACCACGTAAAATAAGTATGATTGTAGCGTAAAATTCTTTTGACCATCAAAAATAAACACACATTTCCTCGCGTCATCCTTACCACTTGATTACAACGGTTTCGTGATAGTAGTAGTAAGATTCGCTTATAGTGTTCAAAGGTGAGACTGTTCTGATTCTTTTTTTAAATGTGAAAGCTCGATCTCTTCTTACCATTGCTTTACGCACTTCTGGTCGGCGTAACCTGACTGCTCGAACTGGTGCGTGCCTGTCGAATTTGGGTATACAATTTTGTCGCCAACATTATTTTCTTTCAGCAATGGGCCCCATTATATATTCTTAGCATCTAATCTAATCGAATAGTGTCAATTTTATTAAAATTACGTAAATACAAAAGACCTTGGCTTGGGAGGCTTTAATTTATGCTAAATAACCAGAAGATCAGGGAACAACCAATTGACGATAATATGTTGATATAAAAAAATTCATGTAGATAATATTTTATTTTATTAATATCTTACACAGAAGTGTTTACTGTATTTGCAGATTTGATAAAATAAAAATGAAAAATTCATACGAGTTAAGAATATGTGAATATTCAAAACTTCTTCTCGTTATGAATATGCAATTAAGGTTATGTATAAATTTTGTGAAATATAAAAGATCAAAAAGAAACGGCGGCATAGAGCTTTTACTTATTATAAGCCAGTACTTTACTATAATTTCCTCTAGTGATTAGTGGTGACGTAGCAGTAGGTGATAAATTGCACTGTCTTAGTGTAACCCCGGCGCCAGACATTTGAGCAAAGTTTGGACAACATTTTTAAAACATTAAATAAATATTATGTGAACAAATGGGAAAGCAAATGCACCTGGCAGATTTTAATATAATATAAATGAAAAATAATTAAATTTGCTACGTGCTTAGCGATAAAGGAATACATAGTTTCGATTTTCGATCTCTGTTCTCCAAATTCCATATTGACAGCTCTGCTTAAATAAACACGATAAATGCTATATATTTATAGAATATAATATAATATACTCTAAACACGAATAGAATATAGAACTCCACAGCATCATTACTTCATTGTTGGCTAAGCAAGCTAAGCTACGCAGATTTTGTATTAAGTGTGGGAGGCTGCTCAAACATTAACTTTTGTCTACTTTTATGCGCGCAAAAATACCAACACTGGATGGCGAAATGCAAATGTGTGTTAAAATTTTGCGCACATATGACTTTAAAGCAATTTGAAGCTAAATCTAGCGCAGGCCTAAAAGAAACGCATAATATAGTAATCGACGAGAAGGACAGACGTTGGAAAACTCTTTCACTTTTTTTTTTTTTTTTTATAGGAGAGGGCAACGAGCATGCAGCTCACCTGATGGTAGTGACTACCGCCGCCCATGAACAACTGCAACACCAGGGAACCAGAGGAATTGCAGATGCGTTGCCGGCCTTTAAAAGGAGTAGGCTCTTTTCTTGAAGGTCCTAAGTCGTATCGGTCCGAAAATCGCTGGTGGTAAACTATTCCACAAGGAAGTTGTGCGAGAAAACATCTTCTAAATCACAGTGGTGGACCGCCAATCATCCAGATGGTGTGGATGGTATCAGGAGTTCTGGCGCGATGTGCGTTCGTGAAATTTGGCGGCTGGGATTAATCCGAACAATTCCTCAGAGCACTCCCGTGGTAAATGCGAAGAAAATGCAAAGAGATGCAACATCTCTTCGCAGCGCCAATGAATCGAGCCGATCGGAAAGGACTCGGTCGTCGACGATTCGAGCCGCTCTGCGCTGGATGCGGTCAAGTGGAAGGAGCTGGCACTGGGAGCCCCAGCAGAGATGGGAACAGTATTCCATGTGAGGCCGAACCTGCGCCTTGTAAAGTTGCAGGCGTTGTGCAATGAAATACTGTCCCGCTCTGCTGAGCAAAAGCTTTTTAGAACCAACCTTTCTTCCAGTGACCGCGATTCTACGCCACTCGATATGTCGACGCCGAGGATTCCGATACTGGCTGCGGCAACAAAGTGCCTGAAACTGAGGAGATACGACAAAGGGTTCTTTTAGCGGTAAACGCGCAAACTTGTGTCTTCTGAGGTTAAACTGGACTAGATTTAGTCGCCCCAATCCGAGACTTTGTTCAGCAAAGACTGACTTCAGACACAAGTTTGTTCCGGTACTCGGCGACGTTTTCAGAAATATTCGCACGGCCGGCGTATACAGCATCACCAGTGCTATCATCCGCATAGCAATGAATGCTACCGGTTTGCAACATATCATTGATATGCAGAAGAAACAGCGTTGGTGATAGCACGCAGCCTTGTGGAACACCAGCGTTAATCGGCTTTATCGGGCAGTCTACAACGAATCAGTCAGGTCAGTTGCCGTTAAAAAGCTTTTCAGGTATACAAACGTTGTTTGTAATTCGATTTACTACAATTCTGATTAACATTACAAAAAAATACTGTGATTGAAACTGAAATAAAGTCATTGAAAGTTTGAATATTATTTTCTAATTTTCATCATTGTGATTTTGAAATTACATAGTGCATTGTAATTTCGTTCAAAATTTACAAGAAAAGCATAAACCATCCACTACTTATGCTTATGAATTAATTAAGTTTACAACAACTCTTGGTCATCAATTTCTTAACATTTAATTTTAAAACCAAATTTGAAGTTTCGAACAAGGTTCTTATATGGGCTATTTTAATTTTTTTTAAGATATACATTTTTTATATTAATAAAAAAATCATGTCGTCTACTTTGCTTTATATAATAATAATTGTAATTATTTCTAAGAACTAACCCAAAATTTTCAAATCTAATACATTATTCAAAGTATTTAATTTTTTTTCTGAAATTGAATTCCTAAACAAAGTTTGTATGTGATCTGTATTCGCACGTTTTCCAAGTGTTACAATGGTATCAAGACCTCTTGTCTAACCTAACGTGAAGGCACCGTAAGTTCGATTGGAATAGAATTTTTTTCTGTTTAAAATTTTAATGGATTTATCAAAACTTTCTTACATATAAGTACCCATTTCTAAATTTTTATGTTTTAGTAAAGACAAGGTTTTTTAATTTGTTTGCAATGAATACATAATTTTCAATAAAATCGATATATTCATACAGATACACAGATACAGATACATAAATATAATATGTATATATATATATATATATATATGTATATAATATATATATATATATATATATATATATATATATATATATATATATATATATATATATATATATATATATATATATATATATATATATATATATATATATATATATATATATATATATTCCTCCTCTCGAACAAGTCGGTTTCCGAAAAGGCTTTAGTACCATAGACCACACACACACCCTTCGGCAAATTGTGCAGAAGACCGAAGAATACAATCTGCCACTTTGCCTTGCGTATGTGGACTATGAGAAAGCCTTTGATTCCGTCGAAATTTGGGCGGTTCTACAGTCCCTTCAGCGGTGCCAAGTTGACTGTCGGTATATACAGAAGGGCTACGATGGGTATGGTATGGGCTACTTTGTATTTCCCTCAATAAACAACTATTGAGAGAAATACGAAGGGCGGTCTTATTGCTACATAGCAATCTCTTCCTGATAACCCATAAGAAGAAATAAATAAAAATAAGAAAAAGAACAATGGGTAGGGTGCACTAAGTTAAAAAAAAATAAAGATACAAACTTATGCATTAAAAAGATAACATTCTTCATTCTTCAGGTAGATCAATGACTATAATTAAGCGGAGGAAGGGGGAGGGGTTAGAGAGACAAATAATATTCCTTAACCTGTTTCTGGAACACATTTAAGGATCGAGCACTTTTAATTGACTGGGGTAAGGAGTTCCAAAGTCTTACTCCAAGAACAGAAAATGATTTATCATAATAAGTCGAGGAGTGCACAGAACATTGGAGGGAAAGATTTTCTTTGGATCGTACAATTTAAAACGTTCTTTTAGATAGGAAGGACTTGATATATTAAATAAGACGCATTAGAGAGCAGAAAGTATATGAGTATTCCGACGAAGACGTGTTGGGAGCCACTTGAGCTTAGTGCGGTATTCTGAGACATGGTTATATTTACGGAGCCCAAATATGAACTGTATACAGAGATTTTGGAGTCACTTAAGTTTGTTAAGTTGTTCCTCGGTGATATCAAGGTAAAAAATGTCAGCATAGTCGAGGATAGGGAGTAGTAAAGATTGTGCAAGCGTAATTTTGGTGGCAATGGTAAGCCTCCGGAGTGAAACATATGCTGCAAACATTTTACGGCTCACGGCATTAATTTATTACGACTTTATAGTTAATTTTTTTTTAGTTGCCATAAAAAGTTTATATACAGATTAAAACCTCTTTTATTCTATTTTCAAAATTTAAAATGTAAATAAAAAAACAAAAGAAAAAACAAAATGCGGCGGCAAAATTGTTAGTAATTCGTTACGTCAAGGAAAATTAATATTGTTCTACTGATATTATTTAATGAAAAGGGATTAGATTGTTTTTCTTTTTTAATTTAACGTGCCGTGTAAGCTTTAAGAGTCATGTCACGTCGTTATTTGAGTCGAGATGAAATGTTACGCGTCGTTGCTGAAGCCATATACACCAGTCAAAACATGATATCAAGGTTGTGGTCACGTTATCGCAGTACTGGGGACGTGGCTGAACGGCACACGAGTAGATATCGTGTTACTACGCAGAGACAGGATCGATTTCTCTAAATGACCGCCAGAAGACAACCCAATATCACGGCGATGCAACTACTACAAAGGCGGAGCCAGGAACCAGGAGGACCACCAGCTGCTGGTAAGCGACCAAACCGTACGAAGGAGTTTGCATGAAGTTGGTTTTCATGCTCGAAGACCACTACGTGTTCCAGCATTGCGACGTGGCAATCGCGGTCGGCGGCTTTCGTGGGCTCGGTAGCATTTACCATGGAGTGACGAACAATGGTCTTTGGTGCTGTTCACCGATGTGTCCCGGTTTGGGTTTCATCCGGATTCACGGAGAACACGCATTTGGAGAACTCCCGCGAGAGTTAGCCACTCATACCAAGGCGGGATAATCATGGTGTGGGCAGGAATTCGTCTTGGCGGACAAACCCAGCTAGTTTAGATCCAAGGCAACATGACTGCACAAAACTACCACGAGGAGGTAGTAGAGCATGTTATTGTCCCACACAGAATCCAAGTGGGCCAGGAACTTATACTCATGCACGGTAATGCTCCTTCCCATACGGCGCGACTGGTGTCGGTCGCTCTCCGAGACCACGATATTCAAGTTGTGGATTGGCCTGCACAGTCGCCCGACTTAAATCCTATCGAGCATACTTGGGACATGTTACAACGAAAAGCTTTGAGAGATTTCCCGCCAAATTTGACGACGGAACAACAACTTTACGAACACTTGCAAAAAACATGGGAACTCATACCGCAGCAAGAAAATGTATGAATTAATTTTATGTATGAACAATCGATGTCGATGTAAGAGGTAGCAACACTGATTATTAATAATTAGATGTTATAAGATTTTTTCAATTTTAATTATAATTAATAGTTTTATAAGAACAAATGAAGTATTTTTATCATACTAATTTTGCTAAGACGATAAAAAAAATTTTTTTATTTAAACAATAACATTATGAAATGCTTTTATTTTTTATTAAAAACCTTAAAACAACCTATCATTCTTCGATTTACTATATCAGAAAATTCTTCATACATTTTTTGATATTTGGTGAAATATAAAATATCCCTAGATTCTGTTTATGTGTATATATATACATGTATTTCCAACGGCTTCAGTAGTGCCAAGTTTGAACTTTTTTTACATCAGCCGTTAGGGACTGACCGTGAAACAGCGCGCTGAGCATTGACGCTTTTGTTTTTCGTCGGTGAGTGCGGTTAGCAGTCGAGTCTATTAAGTACAGTATGGCCGGCATTTTCATTGTGACCCTTCATCGAATGTAAGATAATTATCAAACAGTTGGTTTCATTGAAGATAATACCTGTTCACATAATGATTTCTTACATTTACGCGAACACTGTACATTAAATGAAACTATTTTTTACGGATTCTATCGCGCTTAATTTAACTTTTTATTTCCCGACGTTTCGGGTACTTTACAGCATCCATGGTCACGGTCGAGCTTATAGTATCTTGAAGTCTTGCAGTGGTATGTTTGGGTCTGGATTTAATTTTATTAATTATAGGATCTCAAGCAAAGTTAAATACAGTTTTAACGACATTTGATTTTAATAATTGCTTTGAAACTTTAAAACAAATGGGAAACATCTAAATATGATAAATGCCAAAATAAACAAATAGAAAAATACCAAAAATTAAAAATTAAATCATATGCCAAACACCAATGTCAACGTAGAAACGAAACGAAACCGTTGACCACAGACTTGGACTATAATCTGTCAAAAGAAACACTGGATGAACCCACAAAATTGTCGAAGGGCATGAATTTTGGCAATAGCACCGCGAAGAATCCCGTACGAAGAAATTATCTGTAGCGTTGAGGATTGTCTGTTTAAAAATAATATTGGTAAGGAGGATTTAGAGGCCATACGTCAAGACATCGTCAGTTTAGCGCCGAAACTAAATCTCCCCAAAGATGAGTTTAAAGCGTTGTACAACTTACGCAACACACCAGAGCTCACAATTCTCCGCGTGGATAAAGGAAATGCTACGGTAATACTGGACATGTCAGAGTATAATTCAGCACGTCGAGCAAGTGAAGTGAAGTGAAGTGAACCAAGTGAAGCCGGCCACAGTCGAGTGTGTGCCTGCTGTACTACCCTATGTCAGAGGAGTCACAGACAAGGTTGGCTACATCTTGAAGCGAGCTTCCATTAAAACATACTTCAAGGCGCCGAAGAAGATTAGTCAATTTTTACCATCCCTCAAGTGTCATATCCCTCTACAAGATGCAGGAGTGTACAAACTGGATTGTGAATGTGGTCTCTCTTACATAGGACAAACAAAAAGATCTATAAAAACCCACGTAAAAGAACATAGAGCTGACTTGAAGCACTGACGTTCCGGGAAATCTGCAGTCTGTGAACATGTTCAAGATCGTCCCCGCCATTACATTAGATTTGATAGACCACAAATCCTCGCAAAAGAACACCGATTCCTACCAAGGATGATACACAAAGCTATTGAAATTAAAAAAACATCCTAATTTCAATAGAGAAGATGGTTGGATGCTGCCATCTGCTTGGGATCCGATAATTAATGAAATTAAATCCAAACCCAAGCATAGCACTGCAAGATATATGGATACTATAAGCTCATTCTGCGTAGATCGGAACAAAAATTAATATACAAAAACTGAAGGTAGCCGGGCTAACTATGACATCGGGACGTCAAGCACCTCAGTCCTCCCCGTGACCATGGTTGCTTTAAAGCACCCGAAACGTTGGGAAATAAAAAGTTAAATTAAACGCGATAGAATCTGTTAAAATTAGTTTCATTTATTAATACCTGTTTCTTTGTGATTTATAAATATAAAAAAAGAAGATTATTAAAATACTTTATAGGAAAGCAATGCTGCTAAAAAATAATCAAAGATTGATAACATGTAAGTCGAGGTTTAGGTTATGTTTCACTATTACTATTTTTTTTCTTTTTATTTTATATATATAGTTTCATACTCCAGTCCATACAAAAAATGAATTTTTTTTCTTTAATTGATTCCAAATGTAAGAAAATGTAAAATCTTGGATAAATATTTGTTCGTTAATTTTTTCATAAAATTATTATCAAGGATTAACGGAACTGCTTTTAAAAGATTTAAGTTCTTAGAGTTTATAAGATTCTCCATCTAAAATTTTATCGAAAATAAAATAATTTCATTAAGTTTTATGACTAGTTTTCTTTCCCAAGAATAATTTTGTCAATAAACATCTCGAAGGTCTAACAAAAAAAGAAATGCATTTTAAGTTCAGTGTTTTTTCAGATTATTTTAAAAAAGTGATCCTCCAAAAAGCACTAAACGTGATGGAAAACGAAAGGCCTCCGTTCAACACCCAAAACTAACAAAATTCATTGAAGAAATCAGCCAACATATGACTGAAGATGATATTAAAATGTCTAGAGACATCTTTAATGTCTCTCGAGTCTCGAATAGTTATCTTAAAAATAATAACTATTTTGTAATTAATATGGATCGTTCTTTAAGGAATAAGTACATGCCCTAATCAAACTACATCTGCATTTTTTTTATCAGGTAAAGATTGGATGTTTTCTTTCATTTATACAAAAATATCTGTTAACCTAATCATTTTTTATTGTCATTCAAGCATAATAAAAAATTCAGGATTAGGAGTAATCCTCAATTTTTTATTAGTTTTATTATTTAATAGTATTGCTAATTAAATATGACTATAAGGAAAACTCCTGCAAATCAATATGTCCAGTGTGCCGTTCTTTATTAATATTATATTAGTATTTGAATAATATTTTAAGTTTATTTGTTTATTTTTTAAATGCGTAATAGTTGAGTTAAAAATATTCTATTATAAATTAAAAACAAACAATTAGTATTTCAGTTTAACTGTTGTAGTTCTTAAAATTCATTTGATTATATAAAACTTTGCCAAATATATCAGTGTCTTTTTTTTAATACGCAAAAATAATACAAAGTAACAAAAATATTTCTCGTAAGTATATATTCTAAACTTGGAAAGTATTACTTTTCCGATTAATGATGGTATCTAATTTTATTTATTCACGATATTATTTAAAAAAAATGTATTGGAAGCTGATAAGGAAAACTTTTTTCTTCGGATTTGATTTCTAAAACTTCATTGCAATAGGAATACTTCGTTGTAAAATTAGTCATCAAAAAAGATTCTAAATGTTTCTTAAAATTCGAGAGAAGTATAGTAATTTTACTACACTTCTCTCGAATCTTCCTATAATCTCTTTTAGTAATTTTAGATGAAGAATAGTTTGTAAAATTGCAAAACTTCATTGTGAAATTACGTAACAGAAGACTTGTTATATGGTTAGTAAAATATCATAATATAATTGTAATTTTACAAATTTGATCGATCTAAAATTATTTGTAAAATTCAAAACCGCTTTATAAAATTCTTAAACTGACCAAACTTTATGTTTTATGAAATTGCAATACTTTGTTGTAATATTACAGAACTTTTTGAAATTAATTTGTTTTGTAAAATTACAGTATTTCGTTGTGGTATTACAAAACTTTGTAAAAGTAATTTGTTTTGTAAAATTACAATGCTTGTTAAGTACGATTGGTAAGTTAACTTTAGATCAATGTTTAGTAATATTATTATACATATTTCGTAATAATATAAAACAAATATTGAGAAAAAAGTTTTCTATTTTGACAATACTCGATTGAAATTTTGGCTAAATGTTTTGCCTATCAGTTTGCAATACACTTTTTGTAAAATTACCGTGGAAATGTTTAACAGTGTAATATTCAATAGTTTTAAGCGTTTAAGTTTTAAATTAAAGGTTTTCGTTCATTCCATTTCCTTTTTTCCTTGTAAATTATTCATACAATACCATTTTGTAATAATTTTGTTACGAACAATATATTTACTACCAATGAAAGTATGTTATGAACAAACACAAAAGATATGTATATTTGCATGATTCTTTTAGATATCCTATTTTTTCTTTCAATAATTTATTCATTACAGCCCTTAAAAATCCACGGCTGAACTTCCTCCCCCGTAGATTGTCTCAAAGGGGGATTGTCCTACAGTTCCCAATAGTTAATAAAATATTTTTGAACCTTGATTTCATAAGCCAGCTAAAGCAAGTAAAACTTGTAAATAGAAGATGTTTTCTTATAAAAAGATCGTTTACCACCACATATAATAAACTTGAATAGCCTTAATTATAATTAGTGAGGTATTTTCCTAAGCTCGGAGGGGACTGTCGCCCGGGGCGACCGATCCCGGAAAGATAGCCAGATATTTGTCCCTCTGCATTTAAGCGAATAGCCCTCAAATACCTCCGGTGGTTGCCATGATAACGTATTAAATTTATTCGATTCATTAAAATCTCGCAAATACCTCTTTAAAATGTTAATATATTGAAAATAGATTCTTTATAAAGAGTTTGACAAAACACTTGATAAAGAATTAAAAGCACTGGCAAGTGTCATAGTAAAGAATTTCCCGAAACCACTTTATCAAGAGCAAAACTTTGTTCTGTCCTTAGAGTTGTACATAAGCATAGCTTGTTTATGTACATTCTAAGGTTCTGACCAATCTGTTCCGACTTAAACAAGCTTATGCTTATGTATACTCTAAGGTACCGCGTTGTAAAAATGTTATCGCAATGAAGCGACCATTTTCGGGTGCATGCATATCATTTTGTGTTTTTATGGCAACGATGACTTCTTTTTCTTTATTATGATACCATAAACACTCACTTGTAAACATTAGCCCATTATATTGTAGAGCACATTTTCTATTATCATCACCCTTGGCAGGTAAGTTTACGATCGCAGTAAGATCTGGCGTTTCCTTTTGACGTCATCGTAAGTCACCGTAGACAGAATGAGGCTTTCATACGTCACGCTCTCTACGTGCAAAAGCAGTATAATATCATTATAATATCGTTTTCTTTTGTTGGTTATCACCGGAAACCCTTTTTCATGGTAACAGGGTATTATATTTTGTTACACAGAAGTGACTGACTGCATGAATTGTTAATGAATCGGCGCATCTAAAATAAAAACGCTTATCTTCGTAGCGAAGGCATTCGATCGGGTTTGGCACAAAGCGCTTATTTCGAAGCTCCCTTCCTATGGGCTTCCCGAGAAATTGTGCAATTGGATCACCAGTTTTCTTGCAGATCGGAGCATCAAGGTCGTAGTAGACGGTGCATGCTCCGATTACAAGCCCATTAACGCTGGTGTTCCACAAGGCTGCGTGCTATCACCAACGCTGTTTCTTCTGCATATCAATGATATGTTGCAAACCAGTAACATTCATTGCTATGCAGACGACAGCACTGGTGATGCGTTATACACCGGCCGTGCCAATATTTCTCGGGAAAACGTCGCTGAGTACCGGAACAAACTTGTGTCTGAAGTCGAGACTTTGTTGAACAAAGTCTCAGACTGGGGGCACTAAATCTAGTCCAGTTCAATCCCTAGAAGACACAAGTTTGCGCGTTTACCGCTAAAAAGAGCATCTTTGTTGTATCTCCTCAGTTTCAAGGCACTCCCCTTGCTGCCTCAGCTAGCATCGGAATCCTCGGCGTCGACATATTGAATAGTGTGCAGTTTCGTGGTCACTTGGAAGGGAAGGCCAAATTGGCATCTAAAAAGCTTGGCGTGCTCAGCAGAGCGAGATAGTATTTCAAGCCGGCACATCGCTTGCAACTTTACAAAGCGCAAGTTCGGCCTCACATGGAATACTGTTCTCATCTCTGGGCCGGGGCACCCCAGTGCTAGCTCCTTCCACTTGACCGCATCCAGCGCAGAGCGGTTCGAATCCTCGACGACCGAGTTCTTTCTGATCGCCTTCGATACACTGGCGCTGCGTAGGGATGTTGCATCTCTTTACATTTTCTATCGAATCTGCCGCGAGGAGTGCTCTGAGGAATTGTTCGGATTAATTCCAGCCGCTCAATTTCACCATCGCACATCTCGACAGAACTCGAGATACCATCCATACCATCTGGATGATTGGCGGTCCACCACTGTGCGATTTACAAGAAGTTTTCTTCCTCGCACAACTTCCTTGTGGAATCGACTACCACCAGCAATTTTTCCGGACCGATACGACTTAGGGACCTTCAAGTATAGAGCTTACTCTTTTTGAAAAGGCTGGCAACACATTTGCAATTCCCCTGGTGTTGCAGTTGTTCATGGGCGGCGGTAGTCACTTACCATCAGGTGAGCCGCATGCTCGTTTACCCCTCTCCTATAAAAAAAAATCTTAATAAATTATTATAATATAGAGTTGATTTGACAATTTCAATGACCTATGTTGATGTACTATAAAATTCATGATTAATTTCGAATAAATAAATATATTAAAGTCTCATAGCATACGTGCAACACAATTTCGAGCCATTGAAATTGAGGAAGCTTGCATGTCTTAGGAAAACAAATATTTCGCGGACATGACAATTTTGCAATATTTCTAAATGTTTTCATACTTAATTGTATAAAATAGAATATATAAATATATATTGTAAATTAGTGCTTAAAAAAGTCCCACTGGGTATCTTGCTTGTTCTTCCGAGGATAGAAGCTTTTTCCGAACTAATGGTAAAAGCATAAATGATTTACATTAAGTGTTCCTGTAATCTATAACCCTCTCTACAATAAAAAGAGGCCCAGGAGTAATTCACTTTCCCATTACTATTTTTAAATACAAAATTTTACACTAAGTAAATTGAAATATAAAATACGGTTATTATTTTGATAAAATAAATATTGTTATGAAAAGAGACAGATCGATTATACATGCTTAATCGTTTCACATTAAATTATTCTACAGGCACAGCACGTAATGCAACACGAATTTGGTCAATTGTGTAAATGGGCTCATGACGTTGGTCCAGTCATATATGCTAAAAAAAACAAAATCATTGCATGTTCACTCATCTTCTTTAAGAATTAAACTTATTTATATATTAAAATTACGTGTCACATTGTTCTTCTGCGATGAACTCCGAAACCACTCAACCGATTTTAATGAAATTTTGTGAATGTGTATTGCTTGCTCCAACTTGAGAGATTGGGTAGTTTTTATCCCGATAAATTACCCTCAAATTTTTTTATTGCGAATTTAAAGATTTTTAAAGGACAAAGGATCGTCGGAAAGGGCAGAACAAAGTCTGCCTGGCCAGCTAGTATATTTATTAATAGTGTACTCGTAATATTGTAGTAAATGTTGTGTTTTCTGGGTGGTTGGACTCCTTTTTTAGGTAGGAGTTCGTATGGGCAGGTACCTCCTCTGCCGCTAAGCAACAGTGCGTACACTCTGAACTGCTGTGTTTCAGCCTCAAGGGTATAGAGATCCAGTGTAATTACAGCCTGTGAGCCATTCCATCTTAATCCTTAGATGCGACAACGCATCTGTAGCCTTCTTCATTTCAAGTTCGTTGCAAGTGTCCATGGACAGCTGTAGCCACTTGCCATCAGGTGTACTATAAGTTCACTTGTTTCAAATTCACTTCAATTCTATAAAGAAAATGTAAAACTAAAGGGCAAGTTTTAATTGGACGTTTTAATTGGAAGTTCACATGGACTACTTGATATTATATCGAAAACTAAGCTTAGCCAAATGTAGTTTATTATTCGAAACCCACATCTATCGACTTCCTGCATGTCTTACCATGTAACTCTCTACACATCAGTTGCTAGTACGAGGCAGTCACTCGAGATCATTTCTTCCCCATCGTTTTTCGAGCCATAAAGCCGGCCTATTGTTAATTCAGCTTACTGATCTGATGAGCTTCGTCGGTAATTGTGGTTCCACTGCGGTTATCGATAGGAAACTTTGAGAATAGCCCTCAAGCCCATAGTTCGCTGAGCGACTTTAAGCTTTCTATTTACATATAGGCAAGACTTTTCTTTCATATTATTTACATAAAATAAATTGTTTTTGTAGTAAAATTTGTTACATTAGAATAAAAGAGAATTAATCTTAATAATTTATATTTACAAACGTAAAAACCATACTTTTAAAAATTTACATCGTTAACTTATTTATTATTGTTATTATTTAATTTTAAGTATCGAGGACTCATTATGACATAACATTTTAAAATTATAATTATTATAAAAAAATGCTATTTTAACATTAATATTATGAAAATTTAATAAAATTCATTCATTTCCAAGTAAGGAGAATTAATATTTAAATATTTATTTAAAAATGTAATAGAGCTTCGTCTCCAAATAAGTTTTGTATAATTCTGAACTTCTGAACTAACAAATTAATTCAGCGACTTCCAATGAATATTAATTTCAGTTAGAATATATTTGAAATGTTGAGTGTGGATCGATTCGGATTATCTTCATAAAATATTAATGTAATCTGAAACTTGTCTGGAGATTTTTTTATTTTGCATTGTTTAAAAGACAGTATACCAGATAATAACGTTATTTTTTATATTTTTAGTATACCAGCAAGTATATAAATATAATTAGCATTCCTGATAAGCACCCAGCTAAAATCCATTGTTTATGCCAGGAAAAGCAATCTCTTTAACCACCAAACATCAAACTAATAGCAGATTCTCAGATATTGAGTTTCACAGTATCGTACACAAAAAGTTTACTATATATTTATATAAAAGGAAGCCGTATGTATTAATTACTCAAAACACTCTACACACAACATAACTTCACAACAACACTTTCTGGACAATGAGGCTATCGTGCTTTTTAGTACATCAGATTAATCGGCGAAAATATATTATCATGACAAGAGATTGTATTAATAATCGTAAATCGTGTGCTTATCTTATACGAGTTTCACGCTCAGTCCACTGATGGTTATTGGATGCTGTGTTTGTGTTTTTATAGACACTTTCATCTACGTGTATAATCCATTAAGATTCAAAATGCAGATGCTTGATCCCCGAGCTTAAAATAAAAGGCCTCATTACGAGTACATGGGTCTCCGGTTCTCTGTACTCACCATAGAAAACAAGCAGCATAATGCTGCACTTTAACGCTAATCTGTGAGAGCGTGGTCTTTTTGCAGTCAAACCGACCAATTGATCTGTAGCCATAATATATCTGTACATACCTTAATATTTTGGTACCTAAAGCACGATTAAGAGGCTCAGTGCTGGATAGGGCTGTCTGGGGTGAAAGAGATAGAGAGCAGTCGATTTTCCTTGTGACTTGTGTTGCGTGATGTCGATTTTCCTTGTGACTTTCGAGACTGCGAAGATAGAATGTGTGATAATATAGAACATAGACAAATAATTGATAAATTTTATTATAATGTGGTAAGCGTGCTCAGAGAAGCTGCGGTAGAATGTTCTAGTAATTGTATAAAAAGGCACATGAGGAGGCTAGGCTTCGGTTATTCGGTTCCATGAGTGGGCCGCTCAAGGTAAAACTACGTCTGGTCAAGTATATGAACGAATGCGAGACTCGCGAAGTTTGTTCAAATGTCGGCTCAAGTGGTGTAAGAATAATGAAACCCAGATAAAAATGCAATTCTTGCATCACAGCATGCCACAAAAAACTTAAGTAAATTTTGGAAGGAGACCAAAAGAGATTGAATCCAAAGCCGAGTGTTCCAGTGAGTGTAGAGGGGGTTAGTGACGCCGAACAAGTTGCCAATTTACTCAGGGAGCAATTCAGGGTGCATTCTACATTGGGACCTATGAAGGCCGTGACAGAGGTAGGAGATACTTGTTTGGCGAAACCGGTTGTTCAAAACACTGCGAAACAGGTTGCTTAGGTAGTGAGGGACATGAAGCGAGGAAAATCTCCTGGCCATGACTTACTCAGCATAGAACACTTGCAGAATGCAGGTGTTCATATGTCGAGAGTGCACGCGATGTTGTTTACTTTCTGCATGAGCCATTCTTAACTGCCTGAAACTATGAAGAAAACGGTAGTTGTTCCTATAATAAAGAACAAGACGGGGGACGCGTCCAAATTAAGTAATTACAGGTCTATTTCACTCGCAACAGTCATTGGTAAGGTTCTGGACGGTCTCATTGATATGCAATTAAGACAACATCTACAGTTCCATGAAGCGCAGTTTGGATTTCGCCCCGGTTTATCAACCGAAATGGCTATATTGAATCTCTAACATACCGTCCAGTACTACACTAATAGAAGCACACCTGTCTATGCCTGCTTCTTAGATCCATCTAAAGCATTTGACTTAGTTGCATATGACAGGTTATGGCAAAAGTTGTCGAGTAATACGGACCTTCCCTCTGAGTATATAAGCCTCCTGCCCGGCTAGCATGGGCGAGGGACAAAAATTTTATCCCCCGATTATATCCACTGACAAGAGATAAAATTATCTTGTTATGTCAAACGGGGAGAAGTATATCCTCGTTTGACATAACGAGTAGACATATATCCCCCGTCCGTAGCATGGAGCTAAATGAAAGATAAAAAATTATGCATTTTTGACATTTGAAAGGGATGATTTTATCCTAGTTCATTGGACCTGGGTTGAAGTTTATATTCATACAAAAAATCTATCTAAGTCTTAAGTCTATCTCCCATTTTATCTACTGCGGATATTATATCCACCGGTGTACCCATGCTCGAAGTGTGGATAAAACTAAGCGAGGGGATACACATTTTCTCCTTTCCCCGGAGATAAAATTGTGCGGAAATTTCGTGCGGTGGTCGGGGTCACTATCGGACGAGTACAGATTGGAGTGTGGTGTAAGGCAAGGCGGGTTAACATCGCCTAACCTCTTCAACCTGTACATTGACCGTCTGATCCGTGAGCTTAGCAGCGCTGGTGTTGGGTGTTCGATTGATGGCGTTGTCAACAACATCAATTATGCAGACGACATGGTGCTGCTAAGTCCATAGATCAGTGTCCTTTAAAAACGAATTTCGATCTGCGAGCCTTATGCGGAGGCCCACGGGCTCAGATACAACGCCATCAAAAGTGAGCTCATGGTGTTTAAGGCGGGATCAAAATCTTACACTGTCCCACCGGTCACGCTAAATGGCAGTGTCCTGAAAAAAGTCTCGCAGTTCAAATATCTGGGCCACTGGGTCTTTCAGACGATATTGATATAGATAGGGAGCGTAGGGCGTTGTCTGTTCGGGCCAATATGTTGGCACGTAGATTTGCGCGCAGAAGATTTGTTGCGAGAAGTAAATGCTACGTTGTTCAGAGCATTCTGCCAATTATTCTACACGTGCAGCCTATGGGTCAAGTACACAAAAAAATCTTACGACGCCCTACGCATTCTATACAGTAACGCCTTCAGAGCACTGATGAATCTGCCTCGCTACTAGGGATGTTACGGAAGTGGTTATCGGAACCGAATTCGGAAGCTGAGTTTTTAAATTTTGTTTGTCGGACCCGGAACCGGAATCGAAGGTGGAGGCAGAAGAGATGTGTTAAGGGCAGGTCTATTGCACTGTTATTTTCTTTTCAGTTTTAAATTTATTGAATTCTTCGAATTCAGTGGCATGCACAGACTTTAAATGACTTTTTAACGAAGTACTCGTACCTCCCTTTCGTGAATATATCTTCTCACATAGTTTACACTTTGCCGTATTCCCAGAAACTTCATTGAAATAATTCCAAATGGCACTTGATTTTGGCTTCATTGTCCAATTCAAATAAATTTGTTACACGTCAAATAAAACACTACTAAAACTAATCAAAAACTCGGATAGGTATAAATAAAGCGCGAACGCACAACATGCCAATTGCCAAATACGAAACAAAACATCAAGTTAAAGAGTAATCGGTAGAATGCACGGGGGAGGGAGGTTTAAACTTGTTTGTACACACTGTGTATCAATCTCCGATATATAACTTCCGATTAAAATTTAACGGAATCGAAATCGGAATCGAAGGTGCAAAATTAATCGGAAGTTCCGAACTTTCGGAATCGGAATCGAACCTCCGTAACATCTCTACACGCTACTGTAGCGCATCGGGGATGTTTGTGGATGCAAATATAGACGGATTCGCAGCGATCATTCGGAAGCGAGTCGCGTCCCTGATGCGCTGCAAACGGGGCGGCTCAAATAGCTACATGCAACTGTTCGCCTGGCGGATGGATCTGGATTGCCCTATAATGCGACACTGCACCAGACTGCATGTTGAGCACTTCGGATCTAAATCTAAATGTAGATTACGTTAGAGCTGTTTATCTGTTTTGTTGTGTTTGTGTATTTTATTTGAATTTATGTGAATTTAAGTAACTGTAATAATTTAATATAAATGATTTTTTTTAATGTAATTGATATAAAATTGTAATTGATATAAAATTTACATTATAACTTAGATTTAATATTTTAATTTCGATGTGTATTTATGACGTGTGATATGTACTGGTTCCGAAATAAATGATTTTTAATTTTAACCAAAAAAAATAAGCCTTTTTACTTGATCAAGTTTTACACAATATGGAATTTCTGCTAGATACACGTATAAATTGCAATTTAATGTCATATTTATGATTTTGTTATAACGTGCCAATTATTACGATTCGCGTTGCTGTCTTAATCCAACACTTGTCTGCATGATCAATTTTTTAAATAAATTGTTTTTGCTTAGTGTTTGTTGAGTATTTACAGAGATTGAAATAAGTTGAAAATAAATATTGTAGGCTTTAAAAACGGCAATGAAATAATAATATGAGTGCATAAATCTATTTACTTATTGGTTGCAACAATTAATTATTTTTAACGTATTTTTTTCCTGAGATTTCAAAATTGCTTTTACCTTTACAGATATGAGCTTGGCGTTTGCAAACATGAATTATAAATAACCCCTAACGCTAGTAAGGGCAGAATCAGTCGATCGATGCAGCACAAACGGGTCGGCCAAAATAGGAAAGGACTTTACTCTAAAAAAAAAACTTGCACAACACAGCGCAACATAGCAGCATGATGCTGCCGTGTACTGTAAGTGACGAGAAACGGAGACCTCTTTTTAATAATAACAGGGAACTACAATCAATACATCAGCTTTTTGATTCCACTTTTGATTCTATTAATATTTTTATTAAAATATTAATAATATTATGATGTACTTTTAAAATAGTAAGCAGCATTATTTTTATAAAAAAATATTAGGGTCTTTATCTATGAAATTGCCATTTTTTATGAAATAAGTTAAAGTATTTTTTTTCTATATTTTTTATTTCTATATTCTCTATATTCTTTATTTGAAGAAGTCGTCCAGCTGATTGGACAGGCAACAAATTCTTCAAAGGCATTTTGTTCTGCCTTTCAGGTATTGAATTTTTTTCTTGCCATAAAGTTATCCAAATTCTGGAAAAAGTTGAAGTCTGTAGGCGCAAGGTCTTGTGAGTACGGCTATTTGTCAAGCTTTTTTATCTTGCCAATTTGACGCAAATGGCCCAATATTGTTTTGATGCGAACGTCGAAAGCTGCTGCTAATTCAGCCGTAGATTGAGTATCATCAGCTTCAACAATCGCCATTAACTCGTCATTGTCGACCAAAGTTTTCGGACGAACACGGGGTTCATTTTTCAGATCGAAATTTCCAGAACGGAAGCGGGCAAACCAATAACAGGTGGTGCGTTCGTTTGTAGTATTCGCTCCGTAAACGTCGTCGATGTTGCTGCCACGACGGTACTCATATTCCATAATTACTCGAATTTATAACGTATCCATGATGACGTAAAAGATTCATATGCGATGAAAACATAACGCGAATCAATAAAAAAATTACTAATTTTGAAAAAAGAATTCCATCTTTTTAAAATAAAATTAATTTGAAATTAGAATTCTTAGCCAAACAAAAATTATTTTGATTTGAAATGGCCAGTACCACATGAGTAAATAAACCGTACTACAAAACGAAAATTTCATAGTTAAAAACCTATTATCATCAAAATTGTCATAAATAGACAAATTATCAACACGTTATAGTTTCTTTACGTCTTTTTGTCACTTGGTCAACTTATATAGAATGGTTAGAACTTTTGTTGCGATTTCTAATTTTACAAAGTTGACACTCATACATCCATCAGATGTACCTAAGTTCAGCATTTTAGAAAACATTATGGGTAATATCCAAAAAAATTGTAAACCTAGGTTTACCCAGTGGGTAGCAAAAAGTCCAAATAATTATTAAAATTTTTATGACTTCTGTTAAATTTGTCAATTTATCCAAAATATACAAACACATATCAAGTAATATCAGTAACAGTAGGTTAAGGTACGGCTGGGGTAGCGCTTTGTACACCCGAAAAGGCGTAGATATTTATATTATCTTTGAAATATTCAGCCTTTAGCCAAAAACTAAAGTGTAAATTTGGTTTACTACTATTTTTATTTGGTTTTATACTTTTTTTTCGGGCGTTATCCGTAACAGATATTATACCAGTACCGCTACTACTCGTTGCGGTGTCACATGCGGTGGGGAGAAGAAAGAGACTTTAGAAAAATGGCGGTATTACCAAATTTATTATACCAGGCGAAAAATATTCAAACCGGTGTCGTGACAGCTGAATCAAAGCTACGAAGTTTCTGGTATTGCGATCGTCAATCCGCCTGCCAAGCGTGACGATAAAGGACAAAAACGAGATAGATACGCGCTAATGCTTAGAAAGAAGAATAATTTTAGATGTCGATCAACTGCTCCTTAGTTTTTTTTTATAGGATAGGGTGACAAACGTGCACGTTCCCCGGTCGAGCCAACCCATTCCTGCTACAACTATACCATTAATATAGCTGCAGCGTGGCTCTACCACGTAAAAATCTTCTACGTTATAACTATATTAATAAGAGCTGCTATAAATTATACATTCTTAAAATAATATAATTCTATTTATTTTCCTTGTTAATAATGCTCATTTAAAATTAATAGTAGTAAGTATAGTTGTAAGCTAAACGTAACGTATAAAAGAAGCTACTTTCATGACATAGTTAGCTATTTTCTATGACATAAAATTATACACCATATCTTTCCTTAACATGGTGTAATCGCATGCAGATTAAGTTGCCATAGAAATAATTGACAAGAAGGTACTTACACTCCTAGCATATTTGTTTTGTCAATGAAACTTTTTAATGTAATATAAATAATTAAATAAATTTTTATACTGTCATTGTATTAAATTAAAGCTAGGTGTTAAATGAAAATAACCGCCTATGATTTCCCAAGGGAAATAATTACTGGGAAAGCACCTGGCATAATAAACTTCGTTTATAAATTATTTTGAGAGCTTACACTTCTCCTAATGAAGACCCTGTATCGTTTTACCCATTAGTTTTGATTTAGAATATTCTAATGATAGTTAAAAAGTGGCACAATTCCTGAGAGAGTAAGAAGTAATTTCAAAATAGTTATAATAATGAGGTAATATACATTCATAGTGACGTTCTAGTGTGCCCCAACCACCTGGCTACGTGTAGATACTATTTCCGGAATAAAATAGGAATTGATTTGCCTTTAAGGCCATATTTTTGGTAAGCATGTCTATATTAATCATCTGTTATTCAATTATTTGATCAAACTCTTACATTGTAACCAAGCGGAAGTGAATATTAACATGCTTTGTAATTATGAATCAACAGCAGAAAATTCGAAACGATCCAAAAATGTATATATTAATATAATGTGAATCACATTTTCCTAATAAGTAGTAATTATAGTCTAGGCTAGCATAGATAAACGTACATAGTTAACAGTAGAAGCAGAATTAATAAAAAGTGGGGCTGCGATGGCTTCCAACAACATAGAAATTTTACTATGCTTCTACTCGGATTCGAATATTTTCCAACCGTTATTGCTTTAAATTTAGGCTTTCTGTATTATACACAAGAATTCAATTATTTGAATAGATATTGTGTTTAATATTAAATATTAGCTTATCTATTCGGTAACAAGAAAAAAGTTATTGTGAATACTAGAAAGTGAGTAAAAGAAAATGAAGAACTCGGACTGTTCGTAGATATGCCGCAGATTTTTGGTCGGCCTAAAAGTGTCTCCACAATAACTCGGATAGACCTTTAATAAAGAGATTCTATTTACTGATGTTTTTGTAAATTTTGAGTTATTATCAGGAGAACGTAGCTGCTCTCCTCTATCAGTTCTCTCTGTCGCCTAATACAACACCCATGGGACGATATGGTATAGTGGACAATCTTACACCGCCACTACACGGTTAAAGAGATTCACTACCATATTATAGTTAATCTCGAGCGAATATTAATTAGATGTTAAGAAATTTAAGACGTAATCTAAAGACTCAAAATAATAAATGCAGCAAAATACTCTTGGCATCCAATGTCACCTACGTTATACAGTCTTGATGAATAGACTCATCGTAATACAACATACCTTGTTGCAAAAGTAACCAGAGCAGAGGCACGGAAAAAACATTTTCTCGAAGCCAATCTATGTGCGACGTTTTTCATAGGTTTCTACTAACATCTGAACGTACAAGTAGTATATGACAGAAGCATCAGAAAATAATTAAACCTTTTAATGCTGATTCGAGGAACATTTTGTTGTCACTAAGGAGCTGCAAGAGTCTCTTGAAAAAGATAATGATGGCAATAAAGAAAATATAAATATAATGAATTATCTGACAAAGAGGAATGGAGGGAGACTAAACTAATTCATAATTAATTCTTATTTTATTAGTGCATTACTGGTTTTGAATTTGTATATTGTAATATCTTTTTAACTTTGTCATAAATATACCATGTTTTTATGTGAATAATAAATGTCAAATCTATGTTGCGTCTCGTAGATGTAACTTACATATGCATACATCATTCATTCTTTACAGCCTAGTCAATATCAACTACTAAACATAGGCCTCCCCATAGATTGCTTCATGGTAAAGCCGCGCTGCAGCTTCTGCTGTAGCATGGATGGGCCGGCTCGAACCGGGCGGTACCACGACCTCACAGAATACCAACGTAAAGTGGGAGCTTTGCTTCTGCGTTTCGCTTGGTTAGTGCAGGTGGCCGGAGGCTAATCCCCCTATAATATGGTAGCGGAATTTAAAAGAAAGAACTACCCCAGGAGGTACCAGCACCCTGGTAATGGAGAATCCTCACTGATCATCCACGGTCAAGATACCCTTTTCCTGAGCGTGGGTGCTCAGGCTGCCCGCGTATTCTGGGGGCAAATCCGCTCTATACTAACACTGCACGGGCAAACAGAGCAATAAAACCATGGCGATCCCTGCCACGCTATCCGTGGACTTCTGCAACATCAGGGACTTCACTCGAATCTTAACGCCGTCCACTACCATCTAGAGACGGCGAAGCCGACCTTGCTCTTTTGACTGAGACGCAGGTGTCCTCCCGGCTGATACTTGTACCTCTCCTACCGGGGTACAAATTAGAACACTTCTTTGTGCCCGGGGCTGGAGTTTGCGTATACGTCAGAGAGGATATCTGTTCTCGACGCCTCGGCAGTCTTGAAGGTACGGACCTGTCCATCCTATGGCTGCGCGTAGACAGCGACGACCATCCCCGCGTCTACGGGTGCCTGTATAGGTCCCATAGCGGTAATGCCGACACAGACCGACTCATCGACCACGTCCAATGGCTACAGATTTCTTGATGATCCCATCCGTAGAGATCGTGATACTTGGCGATTTTAACGCCCACCACGCTGAATGGCTCGGTTCACGTTTAACCGATCATGCGGGAGATCTGTTTATGACTTTGCCTTGGCATATGATCTGACACAACTGGTTACTTCACCTACGCGGATTCCAGATGTGGAGGATCATACATCTTCCTGTTGGATCTTCTGCTGACCTCTCATCCGGACGGATATCAGGTTTCCGTCGATGCCCTCTTGGCTCTTCGGACCATTGTCTGATCCGGGTGTGGTGCCGGGATGGGTGCGGGTTTGCTTCTCGCCGGATGATCCCAGCGCTGTTGCTGACTCTGTCACCGATGTTGTGCTACAGGAATGGAACTATTTATTCCATCATCTGTGGTACTCATCGGTGGCAGATCGCAGCCTTGGTTTGGTCACTCCTGTAAGAATGCATTACGCAGTAAGCAGGTGTTATCATGCCTGGGCTGAAGCTTCGGCGGCTCGGGATGTAAACACCAGCATGCTTAAAAAGAAGTATAACTTCGCCTCCAGGTCCTTCAAAGAGTTATTGCCAAGGCAAAATAAGAGCACAAAGGCAGAATTGGCGAAACTAGTTCGCCTTCCTTCGGAACCCGTGCATTCTAGTCTCTCGCCAAGGCTATCCAAGGGAATTTCTGTAAGCCATCACTACCATCTCTGCACAGGAAGGATGACTCACTGGCCCATGCCGCAAAAGAGAAAGCCGACCTTTAAGCTCCTTTTGCGTCCAACTCGACTCTTGATGACGGAGAACACACCGCCGACCATCCCGCAGTGTGAGTGCTCTATGCCTGATGCGCGATTCACACAGTGCTCAGTACGCAAGCACTCCTCTCCTGGACATCCACAAGTCGAGTGGGCCTGATGGAATCCCGCCAATTGTGCTGAGGACGTGCGCTCAGAGTTGGCACCGGTTCTAACGCGTCTTTTCGGTACTCCTACTCCATAGGCGTTGTCCCGAATTCATGGAAGACAGCTTTCGTGCTGATCCTAAAAGAGGCAACCGCTCTGATCCGTCCAATTACAGGCCTATCGCCATCACCTCTTTGTTCTCGAAAATAATGGAGTCCATTATTAACTGCCAGCTCATGCGGTACCTCGAGGAGCACCAGCTGATTAGTGACTGCCAGTACGGTTTCCGTCGGGATCGCTCAGCTGGTGATCTTCTTGTTTACCTAACATAGATGGGCGTAGGCGTTCGAGTCAAGGGAGGCATTGGCCGTTAGTTTGGACATAGCGAAGGCCTTCGATCGGGTCTGGCACAAAGCGCTTCTTTCGAAGCTCCTTCCTATGGGCTTCCCGAAATGTGCAATTGGATCAACAGTTTTCTGGCTGATCGGAGCATCAAGGTCGTAGTAGACGGTGCGTGCTCCGATTACAAGCCTATTAACGCTGGTGTTCCACAAGCTGCGTGCTATCACCAACGCTGTTTCTTCTGCATATCAATGATATGTTGCAAACCGGTAACATTCATTGCTATGCGGATGACAGCACTGGTGATGCTCTATACACGGCTGCCAATACTTCTCGGAAAACGTCGCCGAGTACCGGAACAAACTTGTGTCTGAAGTCGAGAGTTTGTTGAACAAAGTCTCGGATTGAAACGACTAAATCTAGTCCAGTTCAATCCCCAGAAGACACAAGTTTGCGCGTTTACCGCTAAAAGGAACCCCTTTGTCGTATCTCCTCAGTTTCAGAGCACTCCCTTGTTGCCTCAGGCATATCGGAATCCTCGGCGTTGACATATCGAGTGACGTGCAGTTCCGTGGTCATTTGGAAGAAGGCCAAATTGGAATCTAAAAGCTTGGCGTGCTCAGTAGAGCGGGCAGTATTTCATGCCGGCACCGCCTGCAACTCTACAAGGCGCAGGTTCGGCCTCATGGAATACTGTTCCCATCTCTGGGCAGGGGCTCCCCAGTGCCAGCTCCTTCCACTTGACCGCATTCAGCGCAGAGCGGATCGAATCGTCGACCACCGAGTTCTTTCCGATCGGCTTGACTCACTAGCACTGCGTAGAGATGTTGCATCTCTTTGCGTATTTTATCGCATGTACCACGGGGAGTGCTCTGAGGAATTGTTAGGACTAATTCCAGCCGCTCAATTCCACCATCGCACATCGCGACAAAACTCGCGATACCATCCATACCATCTAGATGATTGGCGGTCCACCACTGTGCGATTTAGAAGATGTGTTCTTCCTCGCACTACTTCCTTGTGGAACCGATTACCACCAGCGATTTTTCCGGACCGATACGACTTAGGGACCTTCAAGAAAAGAGCCTACTCCTTTTTAAAAGCCCTTTTATTTTTATTTTTTTATTTTTTAATAGGATAGGGTGACAAACGAGCACACTGTCCACCTGATGGTAAGTGGTTGCTGTGACCCATAGACATCTACATCTATCTTCAATAAAGAATCAAAATGCAGTTGCGTTGTCACCGTGAGGACTAAGAAGGAATGCCTCTTTTCCAGTAAAAGGGTCTCCGGTTCTCTACACTCACCATACGAAACACAGCAGTGTTAAGCTGCTATTTTACGCTTTTTATTATTAGCAGTTTTATTACTTTGAGCTATTATTAGGAGAATGTAGCTGCTCTCCTCTATCAGTTCTCTCTGTCGCCTAATACAACACCCATGGGACAATATGGTATAGTGGACAATCTTACACCGACACTACACGGTTAAAGAGATTCGCTACCATATTATAGTTAATCTCGAGCGAATATTAATTAGATGTTAAGAAATTTAAGACGTAATCTAAAGACTCAAAATAATAAATGCAGCAAAATACTCTTGGCATCCAATGTCGCCTACATTATACAGTCTTGATGAATAGACTCATCGTAATACAACATACCTTGTTGCAAAAGTAACCAGAGCAGAGGCACGGAAAAAACATTTTCTCGAAGCCAATGTATGTGCGACGTTTTTCATAGGTTTCTACTAACATCTGGACGTACAAGTAGTATATGACATAAGCATCAGAAAATAATTAAACCTTTTAATGCTGATTCGAGGAACATTTTGTTGTCACTAAGGAGCTGCAAGAGTCTCTTGAAAAAGATAATGATGGCAATAAAGAAAATATAAATATAATGAATTATCTGACAAAGAGGAATGGAGGGAGACTAAACTAATTCATATTTCTTATTTTATTAGTGCGTAAACTGGTTTTGAATTTGTATATTTTAATATCTTTTTAACTTTGTCATAAATATACCATGTTTTTATGTGAATAATAAATGTCAAATCTATGTTGCGTCGCGTAGATGTAACTTACATATGCATACATCATTCATTCTTTACAGCCTAGTAAATGTCAACTAAACATAGGCCTCCCCATAGATTGCCTCATAGGAGGATATGTGCCATGGTTGTGCCTCGCTTGGCATGCGTGGTTGCTAACCCAGCAGCCTTTTATTACTTTGAGCTATTATTAAAAAGATGTTACTACTCATCTCCTGTTTCAGTTTCCCTCTGTTTCATTTACAACACTCACGGGATGGTATGGGGTTGCACAATGTCGTGTAATATAAGTACTAACATATTCGTTGGTATTTATTTTACACGAAATTGTGCAACAACTTTAAAAATATTTATAACAATTTACTTATATCATATAATAATGACGAACGACTCAGAATACCTAGCTAACACAATCTAACTTAATCCTCAGAGGTGTCGTCTCTGTAGCCTCTTTTATTTAGAAATGGTTGCAGGTTTCCATGGGCTGCAGTAGCTACCTGCTATCAAGTGAACTGCAAGTTCATTTTTCACTTTACTTTCGCAAGAAAAAGAAATGAGCGCTCGCTTTAAAGAATATTTTTAAAATGGACCCATGGATCAATACGTAGAAACCTATGTCATGATTATTTATGGGTTTTTTTTAATGCTTAACATATCAATAATTACAATTGGACGGACACTAGAATCTCGTAAACAATTTAGAGAGAATTGTATATGCCACCGGATATTTGAATAAAGTCATTTATTCAAATATCCGGCGGCATATATGAACGAAAACAATAAATAATAAAAAACTTTGTTACCCAGTCAAATTATTATTCAATAATCACTACATAAACAAACACAGTATGTAAACGATTACTAAATTATTAAGCAATAAGATGAAAATTCTGTTTTTATTTAATTTACATCCAATACATCCATCATACACAATCCATCTTACATCCAACAATATTTGACTGTAATCGAAAGTTACATCTCATCTATATTCATAGGCAATGAATTTAATAATGTTAATGTTTATTTTTTAACCCCCGACGTATAAAGCGGGGTGATATATGTAAGTTTAACCGCTATGTGTGTGTCTGTGGTACCGTAGCTCTTAAACAGGTGAATCAATGTGAGTGCAGTTTTTAATTTAAAACAGGTTTTCTAGCGGTGGTTCTTAGAAATGGTTTATCAAAATCGGTTCAGCCGTTTGAAGGTCATAAGCTCTTTTGTTTCGTTGGTTTTTTTAAATTTCCATTTATGATATTATTATAATTTTGAATATTGTTACGTATTACAAGATAACGTTATTTTAATTTATAGCAATATATCATATTGAGGAAAAGGCGTGGCCATTGGTGTTATTGGTATGTATCGTGTAATTAATCCTGATTATAACTATCAAAAAATCTAAAGTATTTTGTATAGAGTGGCTGTCTATCACTCATATTTAAATTCAATGAAAAGTTATCATTTATATTTAGAATACAGAAAGCGAATATTAGGGCTGTTGGCTTTTAGGCAAACAATGTATGTCAGGCAGAAGGCAAAGCAATGCAATTTCATAGTATATATTTTGCCAATACATGAGCATAGCGGCATACTCTTCCTTGTTCCCAATTTTTTTATAGTATAGGGTGACAAACTAGAACACAGTCCACCTGATGGTAAGTGGTTGCTGTGACCCATAGACATCCATACGAAACCATACGAAACACAGCAGTAATTAAGCTGCTATTTTACGCTGGTATTCTGTGAGAGCGTGTTCCTACCCCGAGCCGACCCATTCGTGCTACAACTATACTTCTAATATAGCTACAGCATGGCTCTACAACGTATAAAATATATACATACATATATATATATATATATATATATATATATATATATATACAGAAATGAAAGGAGGCCTGCCCAGCAGTGGGATGTATATATAAGCTTTATTTTATACTTTTATATATTCCTCAATAGTATACTTTATAATAACCCACAAATCATTATCTGATACAAATGTTTTAAATTGGATGCTTCACTTAATGTACAATGTACATATAGCTAAAATTTAATTTTGCTTGTAATGGAACATTTTCTACATGAAGGAGCCCAGCCTGTGAAATAAGTGTCTAATTAACTTGATTAAAAGTTATCGACCACGTAAAAGCTAGCGACGCATAAATTTATCGTTATCACGGTCATGCTGACCTTCTCGATTAGAAAATTAAACTATAAAATACCCGAAACGCAGACATATTTCTTGGTGTATTAGTTAATTTTGAGGATAAATTATTAGCTCTTAAAATTATTGAGACTAACATATAAAAATCCGTAATATTTGTGTGACATGTTCGTATCGGGGTTCGGAAAGCAAGTAAAGCCGTTGGTCCTACGCCTGATCTCTCTCCGGTTGTATCGGATTACCGTCCCATTGGACTATGAGAGTAAGGAAATAGACAGTGCACCTGCACTAACGCATACACTCGGCACAGTAACAACTTGCATACAATTCTGTCCTGGGCAGATGGCTAGTCTCCGTTGAAACTAGCCGCCGTAACTGAAATTCGTATTATTATTTCATAACTTATTTTTGATTGAAAATATTTAAATACACTACAAACAAAAATTGTTCCGGATCCCAGTATTTATTTTTTATTTAAAATCCTTCACAATAACGGTCTAGGGCTTAACAAAGAAGAAATAAAATAATAAATGTAATATTAAGTTAGTCCTTGATCCTAATACTTATAATTCAAAAGAGTTTCTCAATTTGAACGAATACAAAATTGTTGCTAAGGGACACAGCTACTGTTTTTTAAAAACATGGTATTTTTGTGTGGCTTAATGATCAGGGTTCCTAAATACTGTGAGTAGAATATAAAAACAATAGTTTCGGTATAATTATTATCCCCAGAGAAGAGTTGTTTTCTCCCCAAAAAGGGGCTGCCATTGGGTGGCCGCTCTGGTGGGTTCGCGGATGTGCGCGAAAGCGTTCCGTGTACCTGTCAATATGCGGCAAAGGGGAACACCATAGGGTTTTAGTCGGCGATATAACCCGTCCTTGACTTTGCGAGGCGGGTATGCGTAGGCATTTCTTTATGTAAAATAGAATATATGTAGGTTTTAGCCAGCGCAGTTTATAATTTTTGATGGTTGGATGTTGGAAATTTCAAAACCGACCAAAAGTTACTACTGTTAAAAGTTACGACAAAAGTTAACTACGGCCAAAAGTTTATAGGTGTTAAATCTGCCAGGGATATATATTATAATAATATGAATTGTACAATTTATGTATACAATAATATTAACATGAAGCTTATATTCCATACTTTAAATTTATTTACTTCAAGCTCACTTTAGTCCAAAGCTATTTGATCAACGAATATCCTTCGTTTCCTAACGCATATCTTCCATTATTCATCTAATTCGATTAAATTGACCAAGTTAAATTAGTTTGAGGCGATGATAGAATAATGGTTTAGGATAAGTCACGAAATTAGTTGTTTTGATTTGCCGTTAGATTAACACGAACTATCCTATAGAATATTTCACTACCAATTATTTTAAAGTTAAAGTTATATGTATGTCCCACTGCTGGGCACAGGCCTCCTCTCACTTCTTAGAGGGTTTTAGGGCAAGGAAGTTTCCGCCGCGCTGTCCCAATGTGTGGGCGGACTTCACATGTCTTCGAAATATTTTTTTATTTCTTAGACGTACAGGTTTCTTTACGATATTTTCCTTCATCGCCGAGCACGTGGTAAATTAGCACGTAAATTTAGTTAATTAATCAAGTTAATCAGATCAATTTTCTTTATAACTAGTAGGTTCTTACTACGTAATAGTTTAATTAATGTACACTCGAACCGCGTCGTAGTTCTAAGGCCTCAAACCCAACCAGAGCTACCCGAACCTATTACAAACGATGAAGCTCTATGACAAGCAGTTATTAAGTAGACTGTAACTCGACTTTGCGTATATATATGATCGTATTCTCTTAGTTATTAGCGACAAGTGATTCAAAAGTAATTACTTTACCAAAGAGAGAATAAACGCAACAAAGAAATGTAGCCTAGCGATTATAAAAATTAAAGCCCCGGTGAGATTTCATTTTGAGCATCCGACCTAGCATCGGATATCTTGAAAAACTAAATAATTTGACGCAAAATTAAGATAAAATATTTCGAACTTCACTTTCACTCATTATTCGATTATTGTCTGTCTATCACAACAATGAAACTATCCAGAATACGCCCAATAATACATTAAAGGCTGATAAAGTAGAAAAAGAAGAACGCTTGAACAATTATAAATATCAATGAAAATAATTAAAATTTACGTTCTAAATAATAGCATGATTCCGAAACATATTAAAACAAACTGATTTTTTAATTAAAGTTAAGTGAATAGAACTGAGGTCCCACTTGATGGTAAGTGGTACTGCACTGCAGCACATGGATATCTGCAACCAACAGCCAAAATTTTTAATCGAAAGAGTACATAACCTCTTTCGAATAAAAAATTCAGCTAGGCTATTTAGCGCTGGAGACACAGCGTAACATACATCAAAAATAGATACATTCGAAGTGAAAACTTTAAAAAAAATTCTAGTTGGTGATTTTTTTAATTTATGTAAACATTACATTATTAAAATGTGAGTATCTAGACCATATTATGTTACACAAATATTCACATTGTGAAGTTTGAACTTAAACTCGAGATTATCTCTGAATATCTTCTTGTTCTGAAAGTCACAAGAATTTATGCAGATGTAAATCTCAGTATTTGACATTCAATTGTAGCCAAACAGTAAAGTGAAAGTGGAAGCAACAAAGAGAGTCTTTGAATAACCAAGCATAGAGGTCTAAAGTATGTCCATTGTTGTATCGTAACAAACTTTTAACAAATATCAAAATATACGTACTTATGACGTGTGATCATTTTTTTCCAACTGCTTTTAAAAAGAAACGGCTTATAAAATAAATCTCTAAAACCCCTACTTAGACTATTTGTATTTCTGCATTCATTTAACATTCTTAACTTCGACTCTTCGACAGTGACTAACGTGAACAGCGAATGCGAAACGAGATTCACATTTCCCAAAAGACGATCTCTCAAGATAAGCGATTAACGCTTCAATACGGCATCTTCCGTACTAATTTAAGTATACCGTTACCGTTACCGTTACAGCGTATTAAAGTCCACTACTGAACATTAGCCTCCCCCATAGATTGCCTCATAGGGGGAATGTTTGGCGTATTTTCCACGCTTGGAAAAGGGGTTTGCAACCGCAATTTTTTATTTTTAATCGTTATTAGGAAGACGCTGCTGCCTATCTCCGGATTTGTTTCCCTCTGTCGCCTCTTACGACACCCACGGGATTACATGGGGTAGTGGATATTCTTACACCACTACTGCACGGTAATTTAAGTATATTGTATAATAAAATAAGAAAACCTGTATAAATGAGAAACTGTTTCTTTTTACATGACGTCACAGCGCAGCTGTTTTTTTTTGTTTTTTTTTTTAAAGATGTATTATGGCTGCAGCGGTCGTCTCGACCCAGTAAGGTCTACACTCTCACGGTATTCCAGCGTAAAATAGTAGTACAATGATGTTTTGTTTCGTATTGATAGAGACCGGAGGTTCTTTTTACTGGTACTGAGACATTCCATCTCAGTTGACGAGGGTTAAAACGCATTTGCATTTTGATTCTTAATCGAGGAGAAATATTGAGCAAGTGTTTACGGGCTTTAGCATGCACTTACCGTCGAGTAGATTGTGAACTCGATTGTTACTCTTGTTTGTATTTATAATAAAAGGATTTTCGTATAAGAATTTGAAATTCGCCTACATGCACACGAACAGCCTGGTGCCCCCTACCCTGTGACTAACCTTAACTTGTGTACTAGTATAACCTGTTACTGCTTACTGTTATATTATTTCATGACTAACACGCACGTATTACAGCAGACGTGTGGATTGATGGAACAGTTTTAACAAAACTAACTTGAAATTTTTATAACTTGACTTTTATAAAACTTTAACTGGAAAAAAGACAGTGTTATTAATTCGCTTGAGTAATGTTCACTAAAATCTATTATACTCGTATCTTTTTTGTGTGAAGTGGGTGATCATTTGTCTTTTAACTACTACTCTATCTACACTTAGTGATCTGTTATTCAGGAAAGTTTACAAAAACTTTTCTAAATGTCGGTAATGTCTAAGTCTTGAGATGCTGATTTCGTAATGAGGGCGTATCAAATGATTACGCACTTAAGTTCGTCGTTGAGTAATTTTTATTAATACGGGCCTTAATCACTTTTATCATGTCAAATATAATAAAAATAATAAGATCTACTAAAACACATAAAAGGGCGCGCTGATTAAGAGTTTATGACAGATTATACGGTAAATGTGACAAAATATATTATCAAAAAACAGGAGGCCTGTGCAGCTTTTAATTAGACGATCTCTACCTAACTGAATGACGGACTGACAGACAAAAAACAACCAAACCGGTGAGACTAGAGATTTGAAATTTAGAATAAACCTTCCTTGAGTATCTAAGGCCCGTATTAATAAACGTTACTCAGCTCAAGTACACACACTTGAGTACAATCTTGAGGTTATGATCTTATTAATAAACATATCTCAAGATGCGGTTTAGGTTTACGATATCAGCTGAGTGCCACACTGATTAATAAACGAAACTCGACTCTCAAGTGTGTATACTTGAGTGCAAGTCACAGAACAGTATTCCTAAGTACAGCGTTTTGAGATACGCTATATGTAATGTTTTAACATTAAAATAATACGTAGCTTAGCTTCAAAAGTCAATGCCAAATAGTATTCTATAATAAAGACATCTATATAATATAAGAAAGACGCCAAGACATATATTATAGAAGTATTAAAGCTCTCTCTCTCTCTCTCTCTCTCTCTCTCTTCTGAAGCGGAAATAATTTTATTAGTTTTGGTTCTTTGAATTCAGCTTTAATTTTTATATATAATGCATCCATCGCTGTTCTTACTGTGTTAAGCCTATTTATTTACAGATATATAGACATGAACGTGTAGGATATATATTTTATACATAGCACAGGATAGAATTTAAAATAAAAATATGAATAAATAAAAATAAAATCAAATATATTATTGCATTTTGTGAATTGAAATTACATTTTACTCTTCGAGCTTTTGTTCAGCAAATAAATCTATGGCCTTGTCATAATTTAACTCGTGTGCAATTTGATTTTCTATCGCTAAGATTGCAAGACTCGATAAGCGTTCCTGGCTCATAGAAGATCGCAAATAATTTTAATTAGTTTTAGTTTGCTAAAACATCAGCTTGCGGATGTAGTAGGAAGCGTAGAGTAAATTCGTAGGCAATACAAATATTAGGAAAAGCATCCTGCAAATCATGCGCATAGATCTGTTGCAAGAGATAGAAACCGTTATCCTTTTCTATATCCCCAAATAAAAGCGGAGCTTGCTCTTTAAAAACGTAGAGTTCCTGGCAGAATTTAACGGTGCCTAAATCTCGCTCGTATTTTCGAGCCAGATCTGCTCCATACTTTTGCAGTTCTTCAATTGACATTTTCAAAATATTAGTACCATTAAGAAAAGCAAAATTCAAATTCAGCATGGTAGTACAATCAAACCTCTTTTTAATTTCTGATATGATTCGATCAAATACCATCATTATTTCTTTAGAAAATAGTTGAACAGGTTGGAGTGTTTGTAATTCGTCTTCACACATCTCATCGAAATGTTTTTTACGTTTCGGAATTCGTTTGTTTTGCAAAATAGGGTCAACACCACTTTTTTCAGCAACTTCTCCAGCCTCTTTTATCCAATATTCCATTGGATTTTGTCTCATTTTTTGCAAAGTTTTGAGCAGACCATCCATTAGTGCGACGGAACGGTCAAGGATAATATCTTCTTTCTGAATTTCTATATTCACTCGATTGATTTCGCGGAGAATATTCGCCCAAATAGTTAAATTAAGAATAAATTTAAAATTCTTTATAGCAGTTAAGAGATGACCTGCCTCGTACTTAGCTTCTGGAACATGAGAAGTTTCTTCTAAGGCTTCCGCTATTTCTGGCAAATTATTTAATAGGGCATTCACAGCAACACGTTTCGCCGACCATCTCGTCTGACTACTTCCTTTTAAATTTGTTTTAACGTATTTTTTCATAATGTCCCACCTAGTAGTGGAGCCAACAAAAAAGCAATATACTTTTTGAATCAGTCCAAATAGGTTAATAGCTTCCTGGCATGATGAGGCAGAGTGAACACCTACAAGATTTAAGAGTGAGTCAAGCACGGTACGAACTCAGCCAGCTCCTTCCTTTCTGCAATCCTGGCTTGCTCCTTTATGGATGCCGACCATATTGGACCCATTATTATGATAATGGGTCCAATATGGATTTGCCACGACATTGTCCAATATCTAAATCAACTGCCAATTTTTCTAAAATCTGTTGACAAATGTCCTCTCCTGTCTTTCCAGCAATTTATATGAAGTCAATGAAACTTTCTTTATTTCACACATCGCCAGGTCTTTTACATATCGAATAACCTGGCTCATTTGTTCTGTATGGAATACATCTGGAGTGCAGTCGAACATTATCGTGTAGTATTTGGCTTCTTTGATGTAATTTAAAATGCTATTTCTAACTGTTCTTGGCATTATGTCAATTATTTCATTCCGTATTGTCTTTGATAAATATGATACTTGTCCCTTTTTTAAGTGTTGCAATTGAAACTTAAAGAGTTGAATTATGATTGACGAACAGAGAAATTAAGTTCAAGAAGTTACCTTGACTAGGCTGAGGGCATTGTGTGATGAGCTCGCTAGGAGTTTCGTGGGACCCGCGAAAAGAAAGGCAGTTTGTGGATAGATACAATGCAGCATCCATAACAATACGCAGGATCTGTCTCTATTTTTCTTTCTCTGAGTGAATTACTCTCTCAATGTCTTGATCAATACCCTGGCATGATTTCATTTGTTTTCCACTTGATCATACACTCTTTGTGTATTTGAGCTGCCTCGTTTTCGGTTAATCTCCCTGAAAATTAATGAACACAATGCAGATGTGGCGGTAGAAGACGGTTTCTGGTAAATCTTGCAGCACGCACAAAAAATTGCATTATTTGTCTTAGAATATATAAGCCAAGATATTTTAACCCTTTCGCAATTAGCCAACGTCCTGTACCACATAGAAGATGTTAAATGTCTGCCATTGCGTTCAGTAGATCTAAATTCAATGTTTTCGGGATTGCTAAAGGAAGACCGATGTTGGTCAGTAATTTTTTCCACCCCTGGCCAAATCAAATCCGGTTTTTCGCAGTTCATCCGAATCCGAGTGCGGGGATTTAGATCCTTCGTATTCTGGCTTTGTTTTTTCAAGTTGTTCTGGTTGCTCTTCGCACATCGATAAAGATGGTGAAGTTTGCACTGTGAAATCAGACTGTGAAAAATCTTGATCCGTTTGATCGGGCAAAGTGCGAGAAACATCCTCTAACTGAATATCAACTTCGGAAGTTGCAGCAGATACTGACGGATCACCCCCTCTCCGAAGCCAATTTTTCATATTATCTGCAAATTGTTTTCCCTGCAACAAACTGCTGCATTGCATTGTATTAAATTAATAGCTGGAATAAAAAGGCTGTTTTACTTCTTAGTCATACGATGGCTGCCATCGTGTAATAAACAAAACATGACGTAAAATTATACCTAATTGTTGTGTAAAATTCTTTTGACCATCTATATACAAATAAATAAAATAGAAGTGTCTGTTTCTAATGTTAAATTAACAGCTTTTTACTAAATTCATATGAATGTATATACGGTACTAACAACAAAAAAACAATTTTTTAAATTTTTTCTGTCTGTCTGTTTGTTACGGATAATCTCCGAAACGGCTGAACCGATTTTGACGGGACTTTCACTGGCAGATAGCTCATGTTATAAGAAGTAACTTAAGATACTTTTATTTTAGAAAAAGAATTAGGGTTCTGCGCAAAAAAAATTAATACCCATGAAATTGTAGTAAATTCCACGCGAGCGAAGTCGCGAGGGACAGCTAGTCAAAATAAGCACTTAAAAATCAACAAAATTGGCATTCCCTCGTATAAACTCACGTTACTAGCTTACCTCCGTGGAATAAACAAAGATACATGATTACAAGTTAGATACACAGAAATAACGTCTTATGACTCCATCCAGTATGACCATGATACTTTATCTAAGGTCTGTCATGACTTTATCATACAAAAATGAAAACTCGATATGAATGAACTTCGGTAAAATATTTTAAAATAGTAAATATTGTTCTTATGTCAAGATTAAAAAGTAAAATTTAAAAAAAAAATGCATTATACACTAATAGCTCCACCACACTCTGCTCATCGCTCTACTCCTCGCGCTGCCGCAAAGTTTCCCTCTCTGCTCACACACTGTTCTACTCGCGTAATTAATCGCGACGCTCCGCACTAGGTCGTTTACGTTTGCAACACAATGGAAACTGTGGCATCGTGCGCGCTATGCATATTTTGGTATAGCTAATTATATCAATGTCATAAAAAGAAATAAACGTCGTCGTCGTCATCCTCGCCATTTGCGCATACATAATATATAGCTTCCGTAACGAGCGCTAGATTCGGACTGCGTTCGCGCGAATATGTGGCCGGCCACTCGCGCTCATATTGCCAGTCCTTTGACTAGCGCCTTAAAAACCGACAAAACAGGGAGCGATGGGTATGACGAGGAGCATGACGTGCGGCATGACGAGTATTTTTGTCACACTACGTCTCTGCATCGTTTCCTCGCTACTTTCTATGCCACTCGACGAGTGTGTGGCAGGGGGGTAAAATTAGTAAAATCTCTCTATGGTAAAAACTTTAAAAGCGCTAACGTTGCTTTCTTTATTTTACTGGCACACCACAGAACACAATTACTCTCTACCGAGAGGGCACACCTTATTGGTCCTGTCGACTGTCGCATAGTGGAAAGTTATTTATTTACATAATTTATAAAAAAATAAAACAAAATAAAATTCCTGTGATTAATCTTATTGTATTAAAAAACGTTACATCCCCACACTATAATTTAAACATAAATTGCACAAGGACAAACATTTAGACCCGGAACAATTATTTATAGGCCGTACAAATAATTGTTCCGTGCGGGATTCGAACCCGCGGCCCCCAGGCGCTGCAACTCATTGCTAAGCCAGTTAAATCTATTTAATGTATTTTATTGATATTTTCTGTTTACTTACGATAAATCTGTAGAAAAGCTGTGTCTCTAATTTTTTAAAAGACATTGAAGCCAAATTAATGGTTTTCCATAAAATTTGTTATGTTTGAAATTTTAAACAAGGAAGATTATCCTTTCCCTTTCCAAACCCGAGGTAAAATAAGAATTGCTATTTTTATAACTTAAACGTGACAAACGAGCACACAGTTCACCTGATGGTAAGTGGATGCTGTGGCCCATAGATGTCTACATTTATCCTCGATTAAGAATCAAAACGCAGGTGCGTTTTCACCCCTGAGGACCAAGATGGAACACCTCGTTTCCAATTAAAAGGGTCTCCGGTTCTCTACACTTACCAAACACACAACACACAACACAGCAGCATTAAGCTGCTAATTTACGCTGGTATTCTGTGAAAGTGTGTTCCTACTCCGGTCGAGCCGCCCCATTCGTGCTACAACCATAATATACCTGCAGCGTAGCTCTACCGCGTATAAAATAAATATTATTTAAAATCTATTTCAAATATTTTCATGTTCTATTTATTAAATTCTATTCTGCCTCAAAAACTTCTCAATAATGAGAGGTGATCTATGGACAACTGTAAAACAACCACTATTTGTCAAAATTAATTAAAAAGAGTTAACAGAAAATAACGCAATTCTTATTAATTTCTTTCAGTCTTTACCTTATTATCTTAATTCAAGATTTTTTTTGATTTTTATATCTATACTTTTGAAAATACGATTTTTGTTTTAAAAAATGTTAAATCATAAATAAGCAGGAAATAATGCTCTATATATTTTTAAAATAGTAATTCAAAGTGCTTTTATATGACACGATTTTTCTTCGACTTTTTAGCTTCCCATTTAAATCTCAAAAATAATTCTGTTATAATAAATATGTTAACTTGATGCATATTATAGGCTATAACTAACATCTAAGTAGAATACTAATGATAGTGGTAATACACGCAAGCGAAGCCACGGGGAAAAGCTAGTTTATGTTTAGTTTATTTTAACAATAAGCTATACGTATGAGAAATAATTTCAGTAGTGTTATAAAAATCTTTGTAAAATTATAAAAGTAATTGATAAATCTTCATTCAATTTTGATAATTAAGTATATTATACTTATTTAGTTTTATTCGTCAGAAAATCCATAGTTTTAGGATTCGGTTGGCTCCAAAAACCTGGAAAACAAATTAAAAGGAGCCTATAAAATTCAATAACTTGCTCATCTAACTTCACAGAAACCTACTAAAAATTCACAACTTTTAATAGATTTAGACCGAAGATCAACAAATTCAATTACAGAATCTCTTAAGTTGGATGGCTTTTTATGTTTAATAATAAGTGCAAATCTCTAAGCACCGTAATTATTAATCTAGTAGTGATTTTATAGTAAAATTTCTACGAAAATAAACTCATTTTGTACTTAATAACTTTAAAACTTAAACTAAAATATCCCAATTTGCTGCGTGTTAAGTTGAAGGCAATTCATTCTTGGAAAAACATATGAATAATCAAATAATGAAAATTATTTAAACATCATTTTTAATATTGAAGAAACGAGAAACTTAGGCATTGGTACTGATAATCCCTGGAAACACGCAAAAAAAGATTTTAAAGCAAGATCAAAAATGGCAACAAAATTTATATCTTTACAGCGAAAAACAAAAAGATTAAATTTCATGTTCAATTTTAATTTGTAACAAAATAATAAAATTGAATACGCAATTTTAATCGAACGGAAACTGTATGGGTGCCAGGAAATCAATTTTCCGTTCGGCATCATTTCGGTATTCAGTGGTTTGCATTCGATATTTGGCTTTACATATTGCAGTAGCTTTTCATAAATGTATATTATGTGCATGGCTGTAAATGCATACTTTAGATTCATTAATACAAATAAAAACAAGACAAGAACCTTAGGGTTAGGCCCCAATAGAGAGCGTTTGGCAGAGCGTGCAGCGTAGAGGGCGTACAGCGTAGATTCTCTTATTTAACGTCATAATATTGTATATGCAATTCAACTGCTGCAATAAACATCTCTTAAACTGAAGCATTAGCACTTAGGCCCGTATTAATAAACGTTACTCAGCTCAAGTACACGCACTTGAGTACAATCTTGAGGTTATGATCTTATTAATAAACATATCTCAAGAGGCGGTTTAGGTTTACGATATCAGCTGAGTGTCACACTGATTAATAAACGAAACTCGACTCTCAAGTGTGCATACTTGAGTGCAAGTCACAGAACAGTATTCCTAAGTACAGCGTTTTGCGATACTGTTTTTATGGCCCGTATTAATAAACGTTACTCAACGACGAACTCAAGTGCGTAATCATTTGATACGCCCTCATTACGATATCAACATCTCAAGATTGTTGCTAATTAATAAACACATAAAAACAGTATCTCAAAACGCTGTACTTAGGAATATTGTTCTGTGACTTGCACTCAAGTATACACACTTGAGAGTCGAGTTTCGTTTATTAATCAATGTGGCACTCAGCTGATATCGTAAACCTAAACCGCATCTTGAGATATGTTTATTAATAAGATCATAACCTCAAGATTGTACTCAAGTATGTGTACTTGAGCTGAGTAACGTTTATTAATACGGGCCTTAGTCAGCTGTATAAATTTAAGAAATAAGAAAAACAGGAATCAGAATTCCTAACGAGAAGTGAACAAGCTTCCTAATTAACAGTAGCTAACAGTCGAGGTACAAACATAACGCCTAAGACATAGATGTCGCCATTTTGCAATGAAATTAATAGTACTCTTTTTCTTTTTCATCATCAGCCCGTTAAAGACCATTGCTTGTAATTGGCCTCTCCCGTTGCAGGGGATTGCTTTAATCGTCTCGCTTAGCAAAACAATTGATGATCGCAGTACATGACGTCTCGCACCTTTACGCTACTGCCCGTCGCCTGTCTTGGTATTTTGCGTCTGGCGTAAACGACATGTTTATACCACCATGTGTCGGAAGCCACAATATTTTATTAAGCATTTCTCTTGGTAGCCTCTTACGACAATCACGGGAAGAAATCGGTAATATCTAATCTTCTTCTTTTTCTTTATCAGCTCTAAAACCCACTACTGGAAATGGGCCACTCCTGTTGTAGGAAGGATTTCCCTTAATGAGGGCTAATAATCTTACGCTTACCAGATGTCGCTAGTTGGGGCTAAGGTGAAGTTATTTGTTACGCAAATAATCACACTGTGTCAGCATCATTGAAAAGTTGTGATTTAATTAAGCTTTTTTCGTTTTCTAGTGTATTTATACTGGGTTATTTTTCAAAAATATACAAATAATCATCATCATCATCATCATTACAGCCCTTCACAAGTCCACTGCTAAACATAGGCCTCCCCCACTGAATGCCACAAAGCACGGTCCCGAGCCACCTGCATCCATTGACTTCCTGCATGTCTTACCAGGTCGTCACTCCATTTAGTGGGGGGACGCCCTTCACTTCGCCTGCCGGTACGAGGCTGCCACTCGAGAACCTTTCTTCCCCATCGGTTGTCGGTTCTTCGAGCTATATGGCCGGCCCACTGCCACTTCAGCTTACTAATCCTTTGGGCTATGTCGGTTACTCTGGTTCTACTGCGGATATCCTCATTTCTAAGTTTATCACGCAGAGAAACCCCGAGCATAGCCCTCTCCATAGCTCGCTGAGCGACCTTGAGCTTCCTCATACGGCCAGCAGTGAAGGACCACGTCTCAGTTCCATATGTCATCACTAGCAACACGCACTGGTTGTACAATTTAGTTTTGAGGTTTTAAGGTATGCCTGACGAGAAGATCCGTCGATTGACCTCTCGGTCGAAGTTGGACTTACCTAGTCGGACTATTTGTCCCAGATAAACATATTCGTCAACAATTTCGAGCTTAGTGCTCCCAACAACTACCGGCATAGGTGTGACATGGACATTAAACATGATTTTTGTTTTGTCCATGTTCATCTTGAGACCTATCCGTTGGGAGACACTATTGAGGTCATTGAGCATAGTGCTTAGGTCCTCCAGCGATTCTGCCATAAGGACTATATCGTCGGCAAATCGAAGGTGAGTGATGTACTCGCCATTGATGTTAATACCGTATCCTTTCCAGTCCAGTAGCTTGAAAACGTCTTCCAATGCAGCGGTGAAGAGTTTCGGGGATATTACGTCACCCTGTCTTACACCTCTCTGCAGTTGGATAGGTTTCGTACTCTGGTTCTGTACTCGGATAACCATCGTAGCCCTACTGTACAAACACTTCAGCACCTCGATATACCGACAGTCCACTTGGCACCGCTGAAGGGACTGCAGCACCGCCAAATTTCGACGGAATCAAGGCTTTCTCATAGTCCACATACACAAGGCAAAGTGGCAGATTATACTCGTCGGTCTTCTGTACAATTTGCCGAAGGGTATGTATGTGGTCTATGGTGCTAAAGCCTTTTCGGAAACCGGCTTGTTCGGGAGGCTGGAAGTCGTCGAGTCTGCATGCGAGACGATTCGTAATGACTCTCGAAAACAGCACGTAGACGCGGCTCAGAAGGGAAATCGGTCTGTAGTTCTTCAAGAGAGCGTTGTAGTCTTTCTTGAAGAAGAAGTCCACCGCACTTCTGCTCCACGCCTCCGGTGTAGTGTCACCATGGAGGACGGAATTAAAAGCTTCTGAAGGACTTCAAGTACCGGTTTTCCACCCGCTTTCAGAAGCTCCGCTGTAATTCCATCCTCGCCTGGGGCCTTGCCGTTTTTAAGGTGCTGGAGAGCCATTCTAATCTCGCTCAGACTGACGTCCGGGATATCATCGGAATAGTGTCGGATAAGACTTGCTCTTGGATCGTTACTCACACTTGCGTGTGGCTCCAACGATGACGTGTACAGCTGCCCATAGAACCTCTCAATCTCACTCAAAATCTCAGGTGTCCCGGAAACGATACTGCCACAATCGGTCTTCAGCTTCGACAGTTGGCTCTTTCTGGCAGACAGATCTCTGGCAAAGACTTTAGAGCCCTGGTTCCGCTCGATCGCTTCTTCAATACGAGCTGTATTGAAGTTGCGCAAGTCCCGCCGCATGCTTTTGGAGATCTGTCTGTTCAGTTGTCTGTATGCTGTCAAATCTGCTGAAGACTGCAGCTTCATCTCCCGTCTAACAACCATGAAATTAAGAGTGTGATCGGAGAGTTTTTGTGTTCTTCTGCGACGGGTCTTACAGAACTTAGCTCCGACCGCATGGACAGTTTCCACAAGCTTGTCATTCATATCGTCCACTTCATTGCAAACTTCTAGGCACTGAAAATGATTTTGTAACTCGAGCTGAAAGTTTTCCGGACTTTGGATTAGAGCACGAGGGGGACGGAGCGTTGACTTCATTAGACGTGACCTCTCCAACTTAACGTTTAGGTTCAGTGTGCCTCTCACCATTCGGTGATCGCTGCCAGTTTTCACCCTCGCGATCACTGAGACATCACTGAACAGTTGTCGTCTAGTCGTCATAATAAAGTCAATCTCATTTTTTGTCGAACCGTTGGGGCTCGACCAAGTCCACTTTCTCTGGGGCCGCTTTTGGAAGAAAAAGTTCATCATAGAGTCGCCCTTTCTCCATAAAGTCGGCCAGCTGCTGGCCCCTTGGGTTCCGTTGCCCTATTCCGAATTTCCCTACTTTCAGCTCACCGCTCTCTCTTGTGCCTAGTTTTGCGTTGAAGTCTCCCATTAACACCGTATGGTGGGTTTTGGAGGAATGCATGGATCTAGAGATATCCTCATTCATTTCCTCCACCTCCTCATCGGGGTGTGCCGAGGTTGGTGCGTAAACCTGTATGACCTTCAGCGAATTCCGTTTGGTTATTCTGAGTATAAGGTACGCAACCCTCGTCGACACACTCCCGATCTTTACAATGTTGTTAACGAAAGACTTGTGGACGATAAATCCGACACCTCCTTGGGACAGATGGTCGCCTTCCCGGTGATAGAATAAGTTGCCGGATTCAAGGATTACCGTGTCCTCCCCCTCTCTTCGGACCTCGGATAGTCCTATTATATTCCAGCGTAACTTATCTATCTCTTCTTCCAGCTCCAGGATCTTCTCGTCAGTCCTCAGGGTGCGTGCATTATATGTTGCCAGGTCGAGTCGTCGTAAGTGGCAACCGAACCTCCACCGGAGATTCTTAGCACCCCTGCACCGCCGTTACCATGGTCGCCACCGTAGCCAGGAATAGCGGGGCCGCCGGGGACTGGGGGCCGTTTGTTTGTGTCGTCGCTCATGGGGGGTATATTGCCATAGTTGCCACGCTTGGCGAGCGGGTTGGCAACCGCAGTTTTTTTATTGTTTTTTGGCTTTTATCAGAAAGATGCTGCTGCCCATCTTCTGTATCAGTTTCCCTTTGTCGCCTCTTACGACACCCACGGGAAGATATGGGGTAGTGGGTATTCTTACCCGCCACTACACGGGGAAGAATACAAATAATGATATACCGTTATTGCAGTTTTTGAAAATACGAGTAAACAAGGCTTCTACTTTTATTTGAAATTGTCCCAAATTGAATGTGATTTATGGGCAACAACGTTTCTGCCTACCGATCGACCCTTGCGAATGTGTGCGTGCGTAGTAAAATCAGTTAAAATAATGCATTACCACGCATTTTGAATTTAAAAGATAAAAAACTGAATGTTTGAGATTTTTTTAAATAACTTTTCTTCACCATTTTCCTATATTACTTATTCTGAACTTTCTCTGCAAATTTGGCCGGTTATTGCAAAATAATCCTGTATATAAAAAAACAATGCCTCAGTTCTGTATTCTTTAATTTATGACACATTATTAACTTTTTTTTAATTCTTATACTTTAGGAATATGCGTAGTTTGGATTAAGTAATATTTCAAAAAAGAACAATAATCACTACACTTTTCTAACGAATTAACTTCCCCCTCTATGAAAACTGTCAAATATTTCACCTCATTCTTAAGTGCCTGGTGGCAGAAAGTCGTGGATGCCCTCATTGTCATGCTTGACAGGCGCCGGACTAGTCTGGGTATTCTTCAACTGGTTCAAACGAGATGGTTATGTCTGCTGCCATATTTAGAACCATATTTTCCATAGTCGGCTCCCACGAGACGAAATGGAGTGATGGATTCTCTTACGCCGCCACCACACGGCAATACTCGTATTTAAATAATTGCAATATAAATTATGCTCGAAATTAAGTAATATATTATAACCTTTTAATTAATGTAGCATGATAATTTATGCCCGCTTATGGAGTAATAAATGCTGGGCGACACCAAATATATTAAGCTTGAACATTTATTATGGAATGCCTCATGTAGTTTTTTTTAAATAAATATACTAGCAATGCTATTAATATTGCTAATATTCCCGTTGACCACTACAAGAAAGTTTAAAATGCTTGTGTTAGGAGAAATTCACAACAGTAGTCAAATGGCGGATTCGAACGCACGCCCTTTGAGTTTGCTGTCCCTACCATAAGGCTACTGTAGCGTAAGCTATTATCGGTTTGATTTAAAATTCATATAGATTAATAAAGAATAAATAATTTACATACTTGTGAATTATTTTTATAAGCTTTATATAAAATAACAGGACTGTATGGGGAAATCTTTAACTACTTATCTCAACAGTTGACGAATATTGATCGAATGATGGCGAAACATTTATCCAATAAACTAATACTTGAAATATCCTTGCTTATAATTAGTAATATCTTTCTATATGATTTTGAATTTCAATTCTATTTTGTACTTTATTATCTTTTATAAAATAGTTCATATACAATTATTTGTTTATATACATCCTTTTGGCCTTTATTTTAATTATATCGAATCTTATTGTCGTATTACTAAATTATAAAATAAAAATATATAACATCAAATTAGTATGTCCGAAATCTTGTTATCATCATCATCGTGTACAATATAAATAGAAAATGTTCGCAAAGAATAAGATCACAATATATTCTAAATTATTAGCCATTCACTGTTATACATTTTATCTAAATTGATAATAGATTACTATTGAGATTCATAGAGGGTAGGTGATTACGACTCACACGGTCTTCCAGACAAGAAAGGAGGCTATATATGCATTGCAAATATATATGCATATATTTTTTAATTTATCGTGTTTTTATTATTTAAAAAAAATATTCACTATAACGTGGAATTGTATATTTTAAGTTTGTATAGTCAACAATATGCCAATATTTTACCAATAAAGATAAAATTAATCCCGATATTAGTGTTAAAAAACCCCAAGCGAAAACCGAATGAATACTAAACGTAAAAATATTACCCTAATTGTAAGGCCTCTTCCATTTAAAGCGACACCACAGTTAGAGTATATGTGAGTCATGCAAACCGAACGCTCCGCCCGCGCCCCGCTGCTCGCTTGGCGCTGAGTTCCTAAGCCTCACGACCAGCGACGAAGTAGAGCCTTGAGATATAGTGTTTGTGTAGATCAGTCAAATGGGCAATCAATCCATTCAATGCAACTCCACTCTACATTATAAACTCTACATTATAAAAGACGACGAAAACTTACGGACTGATAAAAAAGTAATAATGACAAAAAGTGATTTGTATAATTAATTACGTAGGCATTTCAATACTTTCCTACCTCGTATTTACTTAGACACTTGTTTGTTTGTTTAGATCATAACCATTTCTTAATACATTTCTATAACGACTATAAAAAAATAAAACAATTTAATCCACGTAATATACTGGCTTTGTCACAAATTCTATGCGGCCGGTAACATTAATCTCCATAAATCGGAATACTTAATACTTGTTGCGGGAAATCAATTTTCTGCATGGTTTCATAGCACTAAATAGTCACTGGTTCATTGCATTTTGACATAAAATAAGAGAAATAATAAAAAGCGTTCGTAATATGAAAATGTTGCCTGAATTTGATTTGAACGCTTTAATTACTTTGTTTTTTGATTAAAAAACTTTGTATTACGATTTATAGTTAGTAACAAATTACGTTGTATGGGATTACGAAACAATACTTGTGGCACGGAGTCATAAGTTAATAACGTTTGTGTGTGTTTTTTTTATTACAAACTAACGGCTTGCCCCGGCTTTGCCCGGGTTTAACTTTTACCCCGACGCGCCGACCGCAACCATACTTATTTTGTGGCGCAAGAGTTTTTAAATGAAAATGGTAACTGTAAGTTATCCTTACAAGGTAGACATATTCTGTCGCGTACTTTTTTTTAAACTTTTCAAGAGGAATAATACAGCCATACATTATTTTCGTGCAACTTTAACTATTGACTCAGCGCACGCTATGAAAGCTCTCAAGAGGCACGACTTTTTCCGACTTAGTTGACGAATATCATCATAACTTTTATACATAATATATGAACATACATAATTTTTATTTATTTATTACATAATTATAACATCATTACAGTTATGTTAACCAATGCGATGCTGTAACTAACCTAAATATAAGAAAACTACTGACTAATAAATAATGACTATAAAATAATGAATAATGAATAATAATATTAGCATGATTACAAAATAAATATTAATTAAAAAAATAAAAAATTTCAACGCATTTGTATGCTGCAATTACGAATTTCGTCGGACTGCATGTAAATTTGTCAATATCCTGTGCGATGATATTCACATAGTGTATGGCACGTGACAATGGTGCTTTCTGAAGCAACTTCGTCCTAGCAGCGGGCACTAGGAGTAACGGGGTACGGCGACGAGAATACACGTAATTATTAGGTACACGCAGCTTTAGCGCAGCGAGCACATCTGGGTGATGTATCCATCCACGTAATACGTTCCACACATATTTAATAAGCGCGATGTCTCTCCTCACACTTAGGCGGCTGTAACAGTACAAATAGACTCGGATACATCAGTGGAAAACAAGGGTAGATTCCGTACTGCTTGAGAAATAAAAATCGTGTAAATTTACTTTGATATTTTTCGATCATGACCGGTTCATCGTTACCAGCGTGCTTAGAAAGTGGACCTTAACTTTTCTGAGGTAATAACGAAGCTACAAGAAGTACGAGGGTTTACAGTAAGCACAAAAACTGTGAGAAAAAGACTGTGAGAAAAAGACTAAAATCGGCCGGAATAAATTCACACTTGCCTGCTTACTACTTGCTATTTGCTTCTTGCCACATGCCATCAAGTAGCTAGAATTAATTTTGTTCGCAATCACGAAAATTGGAATAACGAAGCTTGGAGTCAAGTTCTATTCACAGATGAGCAGATTTTGTCTGAAGCCAGATGATAGAGTGATTAAAGAGTGGAGACCCCTTTTCCAACATCATTGAAAAAGGGGCATATGGTGGAGGGTCAGTGAGGTGAGGTATTTATATGGGGGCACGTACGGAGCTCCGAGTCATTGCGAATGGGTCACTAAACTCGGCACGATATGCAACTGAAATTTTGGAAGAAATTGTAGTGCCGTTTGCCCCTTTTATAGCAGATACATTTGTTTTTATGCATGATAATGCACGCCCCTAACTGCGGCAGTAGTTGTCGAATACCTTCAATACGTTGAAATAAATGATACGGAGTGGCCAGCGCGCTCGCTCGACTTAAAGCCCATGGATTTATGATTTATTTATATTGGCCAAGCCAAGCATGTGACAAATTAAGAAAAGAAATCCTGCCCCGCTAATTTGAGAGATCTTAAAAACGCATTACAGGAAGAAGGGAACGCAATCTCTCAAGATTTTGTTGATAGCTTGATTAGGATTATACCAAGGAGACTGGAGGGAGTTTGAAGAGCTAGATGGAGTAACACTAGGTACTGATTACAGCCAACGTTATAGCTTTTCCTAAGCATTTATGAAAAAAAATGAATAAAATTTTAAATACAAAGTTTTTCTTCCTGTAAAATTATTCTTTTTTGCTTAGTTTGGTTAATTTTTGCCATTTGATCGTTTGTTTTCTCGACGTTGGCAATTTTAAATTAACAAATAATTAACAAAATCCAAATAAACTAATGAGTATGCGTCAGTTTTTAAAAAGATATAACAAAAATAAATGTCAAAAAAGTTCAGGATCTAATTGACGATATACAGCTGACACTTAATCACGCTTTTGGAAACCACGCCAGTTGTAAACAATACTTCTGTGAAAAATGGTGTACACAAGAGAATTAAGAACAGACAAAATCTTTCTTTTCAAATTTCCGCCGAGTTGTAAGTAGAAGGCCAAATAGGCCATGTGCCAATTTAATTAAATATCTTTTATATGAAGTGATCTTGACTACGTTTCATCAATTAACCGTTGATAAAAATGAGAACAGCAATTTTACAATTGTGTTTACAAGAAACACTATCAGTTGAACCTTGCAGCTTGTTCATTATTTTTATTATAAATACCTATAAATGTATATATTATTAATAAATCATTCCCATAATATTTTGTATTATTTTTTATTTTGCCCTATCTGAAACGTTCTAAACTATAAAGAAAATGTGGCGTATGAAATGACTGATAATCACTAGAACATTTTATCTAGGTACAAAGATGTTTTACGTTTTCGTGGCCTCCACATGATATTTTTCTCAGCATTAGGTACCCTTCTGTATCTGAAACGAATATGAATATTGCGACACCCCAATTTAAAAATTTTCACCTCCGAAAGATAATCATTAACGCATCTTGCGGTGTGTGGTTGGGGGCATTATCTTGCATTAACTTGAATTCTTCGCCCCCAATGAATTCCACATAGAGTAAAACATGGTCTTGAAGGATCTCTTCAATGTACCGCACTGCCGTTAAACGACCTTCAACCACCACTAACTCTGTACGTGCATCTGTACTGATCCCCCCCGAACCATTACGGATCCACCATGAAAACTTACAGTTTGCCCGATGGTGATTGGCAGAAACCTCTGTCCACGCTTTCTCCACACACGTTCACGGCCATCTAGAGCTCTTAAGGCTATCTGCATTCATCGGTCCACAGAACTTTAATCCACTGCTCATGAGTCCAATTCGAACCGAAGTCGAGCTACGCGATGATGCCGGAGCAGTTCTGGACCTCGTGCTGGTCTTCGAGAACGAAGGTCCCGTTCCTCCATTCTCCTTCTTATCGTCTGCTTACTAAAGTTGACCCTCTTGCCGTTTGCAGACGCTGCCTTATTTCAACCGCAGTTGGGAACCGATTTCTCAAAATTGCGAGGGTGATAAATCGGTCATCCTGCGCTGATGTACACCTGATTCCGCCACTTCCTGGTCTCCTCGTGTACAGACCGGTCTGATCGCATCTTTTAAGGCGTATCTAAGGGTTGTACGCGTTACATTTAAAAATTCAGCAATCTCCCGCTGCGTTCGCCCTTGACTCGAAGCAACACAGCTTAAGCAATTTGAGCTGGAGTTACAGTCATTGTGTTTCGATTCTGAAAGCAAAAAGACTCGCATTAATTGAAAACAAAACCAAAGAAGATTCACCAACAATAAAATGCGCCATCATTTATACATTAAATTTTAACTCACCTGTGTTTCGTGCGTTCTAGCGACAAACTAACGCTAAAAGTCACAGAAATTAAACAAATTAACTTTTTTTCGTGCTTACCCTCTTAAATCAACAAAAACAAACGTGTTGACAATTTGCCACTTGAAATTCTTATTCACTGCACCAAAATGGCCTGTTATCGGTTAGTTTATGTTTAGGCCATATTCCGTGCCGCTAAGTATATATGGACTGCCGTCCGTTGGTCTGTGCGTCGATGAGTCTTCTCGCTTAATAGAAATGTAAGCAATAGATTGAAATATATAGTATTAAATAAGATTGATTTTTGTTATTGAACTCAACACCGTTTAAAAGTTATTAATGAAAGTCGATCAGATTCTTTGTTTTTGTTTCTTGTAAAAATTATCGTCACTATTTTTATTTTTGTCTTCAAAATCAAATGAAACGCTCATGAGGCGTGCACTTTTCGGTTTTCCAAACCATTTATCAGATTTTCTTGTCCTCTCCTATTTCATTGTACGCTTTTTGAAGTTTTATATCAACAAATGTTGTACTTTTTGCAAACTACATTCCAATATTCTGAATTACCGTCTAAATCACTACTTAATAATCTATACTTAGCAATCAATATTGTCATTTAATAAAAGGTAAAAATATATAGCAGCTATATTATATTAATTGGTTTAAAAATCACTGACTTCATTATGGTTACTGACGCTGACGCATTAATTTAGCGTCAGCACAGGCTCCAGCGACCGTCTCCTGCGGGCGTATATTTTAATTAAACTGTGAATTACCGTTTACTGTACACTTTCTAGGACATCTTAGCTATATCTTAAATGTTAATTTTCATTGCCTTGAGGCAATTATTTATTTATTCCATTCATTTTCATAAAATATCTTTTTATATAATTTGTATCACTGGTCAAAGAAAAAAATACAATGAGTTTCATCGAGACCAAGGTCAAATAATGGTCAATGCTGTACCTATATTCTCTATTTGATGCCGTAGTACTTCCCACATTTGTCAGCTTTTAAAATAAATAAAATATATCAAGCTCTAATCCACTTGGGTATAAAGTACGGCTGTCCCTTACCGCTAAATCTTAATTAGCGGCTTCGAACCGAGTGGAAAAGCGGGAGCAGAAAATATTTGTAGGTGATGATAAACTTTTCAAAGCAACGCTGTTTAGCCTTGAACACAGTTGCACTGTTGCTTATCTTTCAATAATCTGTAGGCTACATTTCGGAGCGTGTACAGTGAACAGCACTCTCTGATTTCTTTTCCCTCTTTACGTGAAGCGGGGATGTAGTGATCTATTATCACTCAACCTAAGTAACACCAGCTTTATATTGCACTTATATAATAAAAATAGTACACCAATAGCAAAATGAGATTTCAATTAATACTTCTCATGTAGTTATAAGATTATTTATTGCGATTATTATTTAAAAAAAGTAAATTGAAAATAATTTCACTTGGACGTCAGTTGGTCGGTATGGATGTGAACAAGATATCTTTCAAAAAAACTGAACTTATCACTTTGATTTTTTTTATTAGCTTTAGATTTTAATATCTATGAAGCCTTTTGAATTTCACTATATTTTTTTACTTTATTTGTTTTTATGTTATTAATTGTTTGACAATTTTTCTTTCGGTTTTTTTTTTCGGTAATAAAATACGAATCACCGGTATCAAGCAGTCAAAAAAAATTCGTGTTAATTAAACAGAAACAATTTTTTTTGTATCTTTAAACGAAATACGTGTTTCGGTAATTAATAAAAGTAAACTGATTATTCAAAACACCTACATGTGCGTTCGAGGTGTGTACTTTTGGATTTTCCAAATATTTTCCTTTGTTGTACAAATTTACGATCTCGAATGGTTTGCAACTTTGTTTTTAGTATACGCAGAAAAGGTTTGGTGTTATTTCTCACATACTTTCCGAAATCTTGAGACCTGCAGGAACGAACCACATGGCGACAGCTTTCGAATCAAAGTTGAGTTGTTTTATTATTTGCAAAATAAAATGCAACTATTTTAGACCTTCTCTCTTTTTTTTTTCGTAAAGTGAAATGCCCATAATCACCTCGTTGGACAAGCGGGTTGGTATCCGAGGTTTCCATCGATTGATCGAGCAGCTAAAATTAACATTTTGAGAAAAATTCATGCCCTAAGGTCAGCATAAAATATTTAGTAAAATAATGTAGGTGGAAGTATGTAGGTCGGTATTTAAATTGCTTCAGATTTTTATAACGAATTGAGGACCAAAATAGTAAAAATGATTTATCCTAAATAAAATTATTTAAAAAAAATATGATAATTATCATTGCAATGAAATACATTATTACTCTCAAAACAAACTATGCCAATTTGTTGTTATTATATTTAAATATTTGTTATATGCTGTGTAGTTGCGGTGTAAGTGAATCCACGATCCCATATCATCCAATTGGCGACAGTGGGAACCTGATATAGGAGATGGGCGGCAGCATCTCCCTGATAACACCTCAATAATAATAAAACAATGCCAACAGCTAAGCTGGTAACATTCACTGCTATACAGATTTTTTGGAGTTTATGGCCTGGTATCTAGACCTTTAGGCCAAGTCTTAGGTATTTTATTCGGTTTATTATAATTTCCCAAATGTTTATTTATCCTTCATAGCTTTTATCCTACAATGCTTCACAATATGTTGATGCGTCACATTGTGCAGCCCTTGGGAGATTTTGACGGCAACTTGAGTCAGCAGACAGCTGACAGTTGGCGATGGTATCTCAAGGCGCCTAAACAGACAGACACCTTATCTTGAGAATCACATCACCATCAGAGCACTTGTTTCACCGTTTCCACTAATAGTTCACATGCGCAGACACTTAATACAAAAATCGCACCACTTTTACATATCAAAATCCACTTCAAACCATTATTCAAACAATAATACAGGAGCAGCAAACCGCCGCCGAGCAAGTTCCCGCCAAAACTACCCACTGCTATACAGACGACCGCACTGGTGATGCCTTATACACCGGCCGTGCCAATATTTCTCGGGAAAACGTCACCGAGTATCGGGACAAACTTGTGTCTGAAGTCGAGTCTTTGCTGAACAAAGTCTCGGATTGGAGGCGACTAAATTTAGTCCAGTTCAATCCCCAGAAGACACAAGTTTGCGCGTTTACCGCTAAAAAGAGCATCTTTGTCGTATCTCCTCAGTTTCAAGGCACTCCCCTTGCTGCCTCAGCTAGCATCGGAATCCTCGGCGTCGACATATTGAATAGTGTGCAGTTTCGTGGTCACTTGGAAGAGCCAAATTGGCCTCTGAAAAGCTTGGCGTGCTCAGCAGAGCGAGACAGTATTTCATGCAGGCACATCGCTTGCAACTTTACAAAGCGCAAGTTCGGCCTCACATGGAATACTGTTCTCATCTCTGGGCCGGGGCACCCCAGTGCTAGCTCCTTCCACTTGACCGCATCCAGCGCAGAGCGATTCAAATCCTCGACGACCGAGTTCTTTCTGATCGCCTTCGATAAACTGGCGCTGCGTAGGGATGTTGCATCTCTTTACATTTTCTATCGAATCTGCCGCGAGGAGTGCTCTGAGGAATTGTTCGGATTAATTCCAGCCACCAAATTTCACGAACGCACATCGCGTCAAAATTCACGATATCATGGTCCATGACTGTGCGTTTTACTAGGAGTTTTCTTCCTCGTACAACTTCTCTGTGGAATTGTTTACCACCGGCGATTTTTCTGGACCGATAAGACTTAGGGACATTCAAGAAAAGAGCTTATACCTTTCTAAAAGGCCGGCAACGCATTTGTAATTCCCCTGGTGTTGCGGTTGTTCATGGGCGGCGGTAGTCACTTACCACCAGGTGAGCCGCATGTTCGTTTGCCCTCTTCTATAAAAAAAAAACTATTACAAAATCCCTCCAACGAGGCAATGGCTATGGGAAAGGTATATTTTCAACACGGGACTTTTGATGGGCTATAGTGATGAGTGATATTGATGCATGAATTGGTTGAAATTGAATAAAATAATTTATTAACTACATATTATATCTAACATATTACATAAATATCTATAGATCCCGTCACATTGGTATTTATGGTTTAATGGTTCAACGTGATATCTGTTAATTAATGAATTAGTCGATGTACTAAATTTTCATTAATATGAGTTGATATAGATTTGCTTTTAATGACAACTAATTACATTTACAAATGTGAACTAAACTGTATAATTTGTACTGTAACAATAAGTATGTATGTAATATGTAGGTACAACACTAAGAACAAAAACATGTAAAATGTACTACTTTTTTAAATTACTGTTTATTTTTATTTACTCTAATAGCATTTATTTTTGGTGGATAAATAAATAAATAATTTTAACAAAATAAAGTGTTTACGAATATAATATGAAAATTAGTCATGAGAGGCATTTTACGTAAATCAGTAATTACCAAATATTTATCGTCGTTTTTATTAAAAATATTGTTTGTTATTGTAAATGTAGCTGGTTTTCTCAACAAGAAAATTTAGTGAATCATGCGTATTAAGGCGACCGTCGACTAAGTTGTAATTTATATTAGATTCTAACACCAAACTACTCATCTTAATGAAATAACGTTCCAGTATACTGCTTAATTAGTTATATTAGTTTCAAATGCAAGCTTAAGTAGCTTGAACAGATACTTGAATGTTGTTGTAACACTTAAGTAACAAATAGTATTCGTAACTTGCATGCATTTGTATAATAAACTATGTTAATTGTAATCTTATAATTCAAAGTCTGTAGTTATTGTAACGTTAATAATAATATGGATTTGATGTCTAGCTAAAAGTATAAGAACGATTTTATATAGCGAAATTGAGGTATGGCCACATATCGAGAGTAGAGCACTCCCTCACATTGTGAGGCGTGCAAAAGAATCAATTAAATAAATTCTCATTCTCAGTACTAATTTTCTGTCAAGAAATTCTCAGTAGCAGCTCAGAGTCAGGAAATTGAGGGTGTATCATCCCCGTGCTTCGGAAAGCACGTAAAGCCCTTGGTTTGCACTTGATTTGATTTCTCTTCGGATTTTGTCGGATTGACGTCCCTTCGAGAAATGACGAGAAAGAGGGAATAGAGATTACAGCTGTGCATGCGTGTTGCACACACTCGTGCACTATCATCCTGTCCTACGCAGAAACCTAGTAACCGTTGAGACTGGCTGCCGTGACCTAAATTCAGTCTGGGGACATTATTGTCAATTTTTCATTTGAAGACTAATAATTTCCATTCTTTTTTTTATAAACTACAGAATTAATTTTAATGAACACTTAATTATACATAATATCACAATTTTTTTCTCGAAAATTTTCGTATGAAAGTACTCATACTGGCACAGTTCCTAAAAACAGTAAACCTTATAATTCTATGATGATTCTATGATGTTCTATGATGAACTCTTATACAAAGTCTAAAAGTTAAGTAGATATCATAAGTTAATCATTTATCTGATATTAACAAAACATTATTATTACAATACCTCTTCTACAAGGTATTCAATAAATCGGTCCATTTTGAATGTGTTTACTTTTTAAATTTTTAACGAACATTAATTGTTTATTTTGAAGAATATGACAAAATTAAATTATTTTACAATATTTATTATTAATATTTTCTTCTCCTTTAAAAAATACAATATGTATTGTTGAAACTATCAAACCAGTATCAAACTATTAATTTATGCAAATTTGTACAGTATTCGCTAGACTTTATGCTGGTCGAATATGGAAATATGTTCTTATATAATTTGAATTACTATTATCTCATACAATATAAGATCTTTAAGCATTATATTTATTAATTTTACCTTGTATCCAACATTAAAATATTTCTTAAATGTAGGTACTTAGTTTTATTATAATTTCTTACAATTCTGTTTTTAGTTTTATCTAATTGTTGCTTGCCTCACATTATCATTCGGTTGCAAATAGTCAGAGCTTACTTATACTTCATAATTTAATTTCCTATTTGCTATTCATTAATAATTGACTAAGACTATCTTCGTGACATTTTATTAAAATTTTCTTGGCAATTTTTACTATTGATGTCGTCTTTTAAAGTTAATCATTTGTTATTTAACTGCGCACCCACGCTATAATGTCCACCTCTTCTTTTTTATTCATTAATCTTTATAATTATTAAAACTATTTTGTGTTTCAGCGAGGGATCTTAGGTATTAGGTTAGGTAGGTAAGTCTTAGTTTGCCAGCAGCAAATCCGATGTAATCTTCTTCTAATCCTATACTTCTCAGCTCTTTAGTTGTTTTATTTAATTACTTACAAGTACATATAGGTAACAATTAATATGTGCGCACTATCAACCGAGTTAGAGGTCAGCGAGAAGAGAGATATCAAAGATCTGTGTGATCTAACGTTGGACACTTCATTATTCCATTATTCGATATGTTCCATTGCAATAACTTCCATTGTGTTAAATATAATTTACACCAAAAAAACATATTGGCAGAATATACAGTTGCTTGTAGGAAATTAGTTTAAAAGTAATTGTAGAAAAAGTTTCGGCCTTAATTGCCTAACATGAAAATGAGCGACGACAAGAAAAATCTTCGATGTTATTAAGCAGAAATCCTATATTTTAAGAAACTTAAAGACTAAAAGATTATACTTTACTAGAGTCCAGACTTAAAAATAATGCATGACATATCTATACATATAAATAAAATTGAAATGTCTGTCTGTAATATCCTAAGGATCATTTGCATGCCATTAAAACATGAATAACCATTTTTAAACCTGTATGTCTGTCTGTCTGTCTTGGCTCCTAGTGATCTAGGCTATATTTTGTCCAAAAAACTTCGAGACTTTTTTTGAAAAAACAAAAACGATAAAATAAATGGTCTTTTATTATTTTTTAAATCAAAATAACGTCACATTCATAGATTCTACCAGGCGAAACCGGGGCGGGTTACTAGTAATAAAAATAATATGGTCATGCACTTTTGAATTTAATCAACTTCTAATAGTACTGTGAGAAACCTTATTACAAAAAGCTTTGCTTGCTTACAAAACTTAAAGAAAAGTAAAAACCATTAAAAATTATGTATTAATATGGTATGAGGTTGGAGCAGAAGTATAGTTATTTTATTCTTCAAGAAAGGTGACAACACCCTGTTGAATCGAATCAGTAAGTTAAAATGGCAATGGGCCAATTCAACCTACTAATCTATATTCTTTGAGCTATTTATGGCAATATAGCTCGAAGTATCGTCAACCGATGGGTAAGAAAGGTTTAAGTTTATCATAAATAGGTATGTAATAAACATATTTAATAGTCTGGAAGATCCAAAAGTGCACGCCTCATAAGCGTCTCATTTAATTATGATGAAAAAAAAATTGTATTCCTGACTTTTAAAATATATTATTTACGTGTATTAAATTTAGCGCTCTATTAATTTGGCAGGTAGTGTTACCTACAGGGAAAAAAATTATAATGTTTACCAAAATAAATCAATTACACAAAATATAAAATCGATATAGGCTGTATGGTACATTTGTCCTTTGTCTATCAAATGCTAAAAATTATATGACAGCGCCTTTAAATTTTTTATAGCAATAAAACTTATAAAAGTTGAGAATCATTTTATTAATAAACGCATACACGGCTATTGATATGAAATAAGAAACAAGTTAATGTAATTCTGAAGCTAATTAAAAAAACCCGGTCTCGATACGTCAATTTTTTCGGGAGTTATCGTGACCACTTACTCGTACAAAATCAACATCCTGACGTCCACGTAAAATTTTTTTCAAACCGTTTTTTTTTCAAAGTAGCAATATAAAATGAGCTTTTAGAAAATATAAGATGGATTAATTAGATTGTTTTCGTGATATACGGCTACTCACATTATCGTATAAGTGCAATATGATTATGAAAGAGGCATTTTAAGAACACAAAATTGCTTGACCTTGACGGGTCGAGAGTAGAACACACCTATAACGCATGAATTTTGAAATTTATTAAAAACAACAAAATTACTCCTTAACTTTAGTCGATCGTGTTTCTCTGTTCGAATTGGTTTTGGAGTGAGTTAAGAGAGTAAGAGAGTTTTAAAATTAATTCGAAACAACGTCAGTTTGAGTCGAAAACCGAATCGAATTCGAAATCAATTTCGGGATTAAGCCTACTGATTAAAAAGATGTTTACGGCAAACCTGCTTTGATTAAGGCATAAAAAATGCAGCTCATATAGGATAAGCCGGCTTTTCAGCCGAGAGTCTAATATATACAACACATTTTTTTCACAAAAGTAATATTCCACATGAAATATATTTATTAATCACTATGACAACATCAAGTTCATACGTGGTAGAGCCATTCTACAGCTATATTAATAGTATAGTTGTAGCACGAATGGGTTGGCTCGACCGGGGAAGGACCACGCTCTCACAGAATACCAGCGTAAAATAGCAGCTTAATGCTGCTGTGTTTCGTATGGTGAGTGTAGAGAATCGGAGACCTCAGGGCTGACAACGCATCTGCATTTTATTCGCAAACGAGAATAGATGTAGATGTCTATGGGCCACAGCTACCACTTACCATCAGGTGGACTGTGTGCTCGCTTGTCACCCTTATCCTATAAAAAAAGTAGTCTTAACAAAGCATACTGAAACCTTAGATTAGTTACATACATACGTACTGAAACTAATAAATCTACTATATATGCAGAAACAATCGTCTACGTCTATGTCAAACGTCTTCACGATATAGACGTTAGTGTTTTCAATTTGGGGATTGACACTAGCTCCTGGGATCCGATTCGGTGTACCTTAAAGCAAAGAAATTAGGTAAAGTAACAAAATATTATGGTGATTATTCAACGCTACCCACAAACATAATATATGGTTTCACATAAGTCTCTAAAGATAATAAACTTGAGGCTTTTCAGGTAAAATACTTATTACCGAGTCAGAAGAAGAGATTTTTGTTCATAAATTGTAAAAGTTTCATCTTACCTTCACCTGTTTAGGGTGATATACCTACACACACGTATACAGTGTTACATTTTTTTTTATTTAAAAAAAAGTTTAGTTTGAAAATATGGGACTTTTAAAATATTTAGGTATGTATGCATGTACATGTACGTATTTAAAACGTCGTCTCCTTGGTGCAGTGGCTTAGCAATGAGTTGCGGCGCTAAGGGCCACGGGTTCGAATCTCGTACAGAACATTGAAAAAATATGCTTTTAAAATATAAAAAAATAGGTTTGTCCTTGTGAAATTTATGTATGTAAACTGCTTCCACGATACAGGAGAAAATCCTAGTGTTAATCTTTATGAAAAGGGAAAAAAACGACTTTTAAACACAGCATAGATGCGCCTTCAATACACTTTTTAACATTTTCAACTGTTTTACAATGAAACAGAAATATGAGTCACATTACTTAGGTCTCCCTAAGTATTTAGGTATACTTATTGTTCGATAGTAAAGGAAAATATTGCGAAAAAACCTTTTGTTTGGGGTATAAAAATCCAATACACGTGACCGTTATTCTATATCGAAACTGCATGATATTTTTCATTTTAAAATTTATCTTGATTTCTATATATTGTTCACTTCAGGGCACATGACTCATTGCATTCGTAAAAGGATATTTTAGTGAAGAAAAGCTAAGTTCTTTACGTGGTAGAGCCATGCTGCAGCTCTATTATAGTTGTAGCACGAATGGGTCAAAGCAGCAGCTCAATGCTCGTTTGTCACCTTTATTCTATAAAAAAAAGTTTACATGTACTTATTTTTTATATCCCAAACATAAAGGTTTTCTCTCGATATTTTCCTTCACCGTCGAACAAGAGGTATTACCATATTTTGTAGGGTTTGCCGACATCGGAGACTTAAATAAGGTAACTCATATTTTTAATAAAATTAAAAAAGCGCCTAGTCCATACGCGGCCCTATTTGAAACGCTTAAGAAAGTTAATTAAAGTATTTTCAGTATTATCTGTAATTGGTTTTTAATTTAACCATTCCTTTTCTAATTTTATGATAGCTACTCTTGGAATCACTATTATTATCTCGTTACGGCCCTTATCTGCTCTCTGCCTTGAGACTTCCAAAGCTCTTTATCGTAATTTGCATCTACTAGCGATTTCGGAAAAAGATTTTATTTTATTTTTAATGCCAAATTATATGTATAAATATAAGCAAGATAAAAGTGTTAGTGTTCTTTATTCAAAAAATAACGTTATATAATTTTTATTTATCCATGCATCCTACAAAAGTCCACTAGTGAACATAGGCCTAATTTTGCCATAGTTGTCACGGTTGGACGGCGGCTTGGCAACCGCAGTTTCTTATTATTTTGAATTGTTATCAGGAAGATGATGCCACCCATCTCCAGTTTCAGTGTCCCTGTGTCGCCTTTTACAACACCAGCGGTGGATATTCTTACACCGCCACTAAACGTCTTACTTTTATATTTTTATCACTTTTTAGTTGCTAGATGGTGGGGTTCTGATTAAAACAAATAATAAATATAAAACAAAGATCTATAAAGCACCTATAAAAACAAGTCTTATAAATAAAATTAGTTTTTGTAAGGTTAGTTCATCACAACATTAATTGTACAATTATATACATCAAATAGGAAATTGAGTCCATTACCCTATACACAATAATTAATCAACATTTTAAAATGTGGTTAAAAAGAGAAACAGTTACTTTTTATAGAAATTAGAGCGACAAATGAGCCCATAGTCCATTAATTTTTAGTTGATGACTGATGTAGGTGTCCATGGGCCACAGGATACACTTAACAGTAACTTTTGTTATTACTTAATGTTAAGTGTATCCTGTGGCACATGGATAATACATCAGTCATCAATTAAAAATTAAAAATGCAATCAAATGTATTGTCACTACTAAAGACTAAGATGGCTCGTTAACAATAAAAAAGTCTCCAGTTCGTCTTCACCATAAAAGACAGAAGCTATATTATGTGTAAGATACATTATAGTGATGGTATTCTGTGCAAGCGTGGTTCTTCCCCAGTCGAGCCGACCCATTCGTGCTGGAGCCATATTACAGCTTCAATGTGTCTCTATAGCGTAAAACAGCTCAACTTTCATTTGGTGTTTATGACAATATTATCCTGGTCAATATCGGTCGCAGGCAGAGTCCTTGTATATTATCAGAATTTCATTGCAAGGGAAAACACATTATAATGCTTGCAAACGCAATGGCACTCACTCTCAATTTACGAGAATTTTTTGTTACGTTAATTATGCAAACAGTCTGACCACGATCCACCTGTCAAGCGTTAGAACTAATCGAATCTTTCTATGAAGAGGCCTCAGTAGATTTTCGGCTGATGGTGATGAGTATTAATTAAAAAATAGGCATAAAAATAATTTATGTTTTTTTAGGTGTTTCTTGGAAGAATAAATATTCACTAGAGCAGTAGGAAGCCGTTGGCAATGCAAAATAATATCTTAGCTAACCTCTTCCCGCTTGAGAAGGGTTCAAAACAAAATTATAATTTCTGATGAAAGAACCTCGTTCCTCTCGAAAAGGGTTTAACGTGTAAAAGAATATTTATTTATTCCTATCCCACTTATAACCGGTTTACATCAGTTTTCTATTTCCAATATTTATTTACAAAAACAAACCATGAAAGAGTTCGCTATCTCACATTTGAAAATGGGAAATAGCGAATTTGGGGAAATATAACGATTCACAAACACCATAGCCTTTGCAATGAACGCCAGCCCAACGAATGTGCTTCCTACGAAAAGCAGCGAACAGCTGAGGACAGAACCGTAGCTTACTGTAAAATAGCTCAGTAATCAATATGCAGGACAAAGTTAATACGTGGTAAAGCCATGCTGAAGCGTACTATGGCTGAAACACAAATGGGTCGGGTTGCGCGTAATACCAAAGGAATGCAATATCTAATCGATAATATCATTTGCAAATGGCACAAATATAAAGTCATCTCTCAGACTCTCACTTTTCTTACATGAAGTTCCATGAAGCCCAATATCGTCGACACAGCTAAAAAAGACCGATAACATTGACACATTGCCACTCCCAAATGGATTCCTACTAATAACATAGAAATATTGTGCCGAAATTTTTCAATGGCAATGCGTGTAACTAATATAGTCGACACAGCTAGAAGGCAAGCCTAATCTTTGTCATTATGGGAATTATGAAACAAATTTGACGGCTCCCCGTGGCGCAGTAGCTTAGTAATGAGTTGCAGCGCTAACGGCTGCGGGTTCGAATCCCGCACGGAACAAGCATTTGCATGACCTACAAATAATTATTCTGTGTTTGGATGTTTATCGTGAAATGTTGTGAATGTTTTTACGTGGTAGAGCCATGCTGCAGCTATATTAGTAGTATAGTTGTAGTACGAATGGGTCGGCTCGACCGGGAAGGACCACGCTCTCACAGAATACCAGCGTAAAATAGCAGCTTAACACTGCTGTGTTTCGTATGGTGAGTGTAGAGAACCGGAGACCCTTTTTACTGGAAAAGAGGTATTCCATCTTAGTCCTCACGGGTGACAACGCATCTGCATTTTGATTCTTTATTGAAGACAGATGTAGATGTCTATGGGTCACAGCAACCACTTACCATCAGGTGGACTGTGTGCTCGTTTGTCACCCTATCCTATAAAAAAAAAAAAAATGTATTAATGTAAACTGCCCACAGGATACAAGAGAAAATCGTAGTGTGGAGGCTACATTATTTAAGAATAATAAAAAAAGTGTATGCACACTTCGTACCTATGGAATATTCCACTGTTTCTGTTTTTTAACTCCCAATAGAAGACTCGCACATAATGTTTACCGTGTGTACCTTATCTCCGCAATAATGCACAGGTCTACTACTTTATTTTTATTAAATAGTAATAGATCACATAAAATAGTGGCGGTGTAAGAATATCCATCATATAGTGACGGTATAAAATATCCACTACGTCGTCGGGTGACTTAAGAGGCGACAGAGGGAAACAAACTAATGTTGTAAATATGCTGAGATGAGTCTTCTCGCGAAGCACAACGGTATAACCTCACAGGTGAAACCGGTGAACCTCAGAAGCGGGTCCGCGACCTGCTTCGGAGCATCGGTGAGGATGTGCGGCACTCAATGCGAAACTATCCTTCTCACACAAAGATTTTTGTCATTGCCATTAGAAGTCAATTAAACGATTCTGAATGATAGTAGTTTTAAATTGAATATTTCATTAAGGAAACACAACATTTTAAGAAGTTTTGTTTGTTTCTGTGAAACCTTTCTTAGAAATATTTTCTTGCCTCCTCTAACAATGATTATGGATATCCCTATCAAAGAATTCAGTGCATAATCGCAATTTTGACGGACTAAACAAATTGCTGATAATATTCTTACAGTTGTATCAAAATTATAAATTATATACATAAACACCACACATCTGTAAATTATATAAAATAATGATCGATAAACGATAATATGTGGCTTGACTTTATTCTGGAGAAAATAAAAAGTTTTAGGAATTTATAATAATCAGTAGTATACAAAAACAGTTTTGTCGTGGAATCTTGTTTGATTTGAATTGTTTTTATGCAATAATTATTTTCTAAATAACGTTAAAAAACCTTATTTGTTATGCAAAGATGTTTCAAAAGTTGGCCTTGTAATTGCGTGTGAAAAAAAATGATATGCATTTTTCTGTTCCTAACGAAGTTTGTGAACGAATTAATCACCAGATTGGTTGTTTTTTTGTATGATACACAACATTTGTACAAGCACTTTAAATTGCCCTGACAAATGTGATATGTCAGGACAGAAGGCCCGAAGTGGCCACTCCGAGTAGGCTTGGCGAGCCTTCTTCGAATGTGTATTGTGGTATATGTGGGCTGCGGCGAGAGGGGTGTAATCTCAATTACCAGTTCATCTAATACGAATTGTAGTTTACACAATGATTCATCATCATCATCATCATCATCATCATCATCACTATAACAGCCGACAAAACAAGAACACATTTTGACTGCAACAAAACCAGTTCAATGCTAATTTCATATGACCTGTGTGTATCTGAAGACTATAGTCAGTACTGTTAAATCTGGTTTCAATTAATTCAGTTTTAATTACGACATATTTTACTATATTTATTAACATTTTAATTGCGACATACTCGTATTAGCATTAAATAATCATTTATTATCCGATAGATGCTCTCATAGGTGGCTAAAGACCGTGCTTTGTGGCATTCCTTTTGTAAGGCTTATCACTTGCAAGGACATTTAAGAAATAGAAAGTCGCTCAGATTACCACAGTCTCAGTCCTAGTTAATTAATAGAATCAGGCATTACTTTGCGGAAATCCATTATATTAAAGTTGGAAAAATTTGCTTTGCCAATATCCGTTCAATAAAATAAAATGATGTGTCTTACCTAGATTGAAGAGCACCTCCCGCCCTCCCTTAATTGCGTGCACTATCCCCGTCACCACTAATACCAGCACCACTACTCCCACCACCACTACACTAGGAAATACACACCACCGACGACAATACGACACGTGTTTCGCCTCTACACGAGGCATCTTAAGGTGTAATAGACTTTACGGTGACTGACCGCTAAGTCTTGACTTACAAACTAGGTAACACTAGTTAAGATATTGGCAAAGTAAATTTTCCAACTTTAATATCAGTCCTAGTTGTACTATGAATAGGCTGACTTGAGGGTACCTAAGTACAAATAGGTGCAATTAATCAATTTGAATAATTAATTAAGTTAATTTTAGAAAAGCTAGCAAATACTTAGTCACCAAATAGAAAATTGATATAAATATCGTGTTTGATATCTACTCCAACGGTTATCAACGGGTATAAACGTTGGAGTAGACGTGTCATAGAGTGGAGACTGTGTTTAGGCAAACGTAGTGTGGGACGCCCCCTGGCCCTGGTGGCTGGCAGCACTGGATGCGTGTAGCCGAAGATCGGGCTAAGTGGCGCGCCTTGAGAGAGGCCTACGTCCAGCAGTAGACTGCCGCAGGCTGATGATGATGATGATGATTAAATGAAAGGTCTTAACGTGTACATTCTGAAAATATGAAGATTACCTAAAAGTATAATATGTATATAAAACGCAAATATTTTAATTTAAAAACGGCTAAACGCTCTTCTAAAAATGGTATAAGTGTCTGTATAACGTCTTGTCAAATTTAAGTTATTACAGTTTTATAAAATAAATTCACAAATGATTAAATAATTGGGAAATAAATAAAAAATTAATACGGTTAAATTAAAACGCCCATCAGAAATTGTTATGCGGGTTAATAAAATGATGAGCAAATAAACTAAAAAATATATGTACCTATAATATCGTGTTTAGTACCTAACATGAGAACCTACATTGAATTCACATGTTATGTATTTCACTAGAGGATTTCATGAATAAAGTTTCATAAAAATTATATCTCTTGAAATTCTAAAAGTAGAAACCGACTACAAAGTACTAAAAAGAAAAGAATAATTCCACATTCTGAAATCGGTGCTAAGTCATAGTGTATTCAAACCCTGACTTCAATATGTAAATTTATTATTTTATTAAATGGTTAAACGAACTTACATTAAGTGAAGTTCAACCATAATTATACTCTCTCCTTGTCCGAGACGTTCTTTACAACATGTAGTACGCCGTATTTTATACCAGTACCATCACAGTTATCCAAGCTCTTAAAAAAATTTTTGGAAAGGCAGAATGTATGCACAACACTATATCCACCTGTACGTCAAATGAAATGTCGTTATGTTTAAAGCAAGGGATTAGATGAGCAACCTTAACCCAGGGAGGGTTGGGCTGGGAGTACCGTCTCGGACAAGGAGCTTCGTATAATTATGGTTGAACTTCACTTAAGGTAAGTTCGTTTAACCATTTAATTATACTCTCTCCTTGTCCGAGACGTTCTTTACAACATGTAAATGTTTGAAGCCAGGGTTGCGAATTATAATACCAATGAATGGAAAAATTTGCATGTTTCCTTATTTTATATAAAAAAAATGAAGGTATTATATGTATATTACATATTTGATTTCATAACATAAAATAAATTATCTTTATTTTATAACATTTCCTTATACACGTAAGGTCAGCTTGATTGCAGCAGAAGTGGCCCGTAGAAGAACTATAATTGTGAAAAAACACGATAATCTTGAATATTTGTTCCCGTTTAATTTAAGTAAATATTAATTTAACATCTTATAACTTGAGAAATGCTTTTCTAAATGGGTTTTTGTGAGTTAATGTTAAATTTATCAATATCTTGTGTTATGCTTTATATTAATTATTCACAGGAAAAGCTTAAGCTTCTCTCATTTATTTTTTCCCATGCAATTGCTGTTGAAGTGAAATTATACCTTATATCTTAACTATACCTCTGAACTCCACTTGGAATAAATGTAATATTTATGAAGGACAATATTTAATAAATTTTATGACCTGTGACTCATCACAGCTAAGCTTGTTACTAGTTTTGTAAATTTTTGTAATCTTAAATCTTTATTGCAACATTTTGATGTTAATAATATAAAACTAACTTATTATTAAGTCTATGTTTATAACAAAAGCCAAAGTAAAAAATCACAAAAGCCCAGTAAGAAATTACATTACACTTACTGCAAAATTGGTACTATAGAGAAATAATAATTTTATAATTTATAGTATTTGACAAAGGAGAGTTCACTATGTATGAGTATGAATTTTGGAGTGCCATACTTTTACAAAATGCTTCACTAATAGTACCTATGATATGTGTGAGATGCCTATGAGGTGATAGTAACATGTGAAATCGTAGTGTATGATTCTCTGTAAAGTGGTGTTAATAATTTGTTATTTTATTCAAAATTAATAATTCGCATCTTTTATTTAACATGCCTTTGCACTTGATTCACATTTACTCCCCCATGTGGACAACCAAAAAACCTATGGTTCTATAAACTTAATTTTTTGACAGCATATTAACAGCATAGCAACTAGTGGAAATGCCTAGAAGAATCACCCCCAATCTAATATTTATGGGTCATACCTGCAGAAAACGATTGTTCTGTGTAATAGTATTATTATTTCTCGGTACAAATTGATCAATTTTTAGTTTTAACAGCGTTTTATGATCTTGTTGAATACACTTGAAAGACTTCTTATAACTATTCTTTGTTTACTTGGCTCAATTTCAGATCGATATATAATTTCCAATATTTTTCATTTAATTGATAGAATTGAATCCTCAATAATTAATGAAAGAGAACCCTCTCTATCTTGTCAATCTATAAAGCAGTGGTTTTATCAACTCTGAGTAAAGTTGTACACCATAAGTATTATTTATTTGTAGTAAGTATTATTCAAAATATCTATATTATTGTTTTAAAAGTTTTGTATTGCGTTCTACAATTTTCAAAATTATAAGCATATACTACTTTCATATCCAATAATAATATAAATCATATCCGATCATATCCAATAATAATATATGTAATTTCCTCACAATGAAGGACTAAGACCCAAAAAATGTCTCAGTTCCAATGGCTTCGCTCCACCCAGTTGAGAAGTGTCCATTTTTATTTCAAAAAAAACTTTATGCTTTTTAATAATTCTTTTATTTGCAATATTATTCACTACCATCTAAGATCAGAAATTTGCAACTTAATATAATATATTACTTTCCATATACATTATTATGTACATAATAGTTAAAAAACACAACATTATTAACCTTATATTACTGATAGCAACCTAAATGGCTTATGCACAAATATAGAGTAGCTATTCATATCACAATTATGTGTATAATTATTTTTCCATAATTTCCTTTTATAGCAAATTAATTTGTTGCTAACATCTTTTGGTAATCTATTTTATGCATCTGTCAGACATAACTCAATTGTATGTTTACCATAGTTATTTTACTATATGAAGGTAATAATAACCTGGTAGGTATGAAACCCTACATAAAATAACTGAACAAAACATTTTTTTTTAAGATTACCATTTTTACTATGTACTTCTTAACATATAACTTATATTTTAACTTTTCATAACCTTCCTTATAATAGTAAAATTGTTTACTATAATCATTTTGAAATTTCTTTTTAATTGTTCAATGTACAATTGTTTTAATTAGTGAATTTTGTAAGTTTTATATTTTCCCAAAAATATATTTTATGTACCGCTGTAAGCCATTGATGCATTTTGCACCTCATTATTATATTTAAAACCTAATGATGCTAAACAAAAAACAAAAATCATGTTTAATGTCCATGTCACACCTATGCCGGTAGTTGTTGGGAGCACTAAGCTCGAAGTTGTTGACGAATATGTTTACCTGGGACAAATAGTCCGACTAGGTAAGTCCAACTTCGACCGAGAGGTCAATCGACGGATTCAACTCGGCTGGGCAGCGTTCGGGAGATTACGACCCATCTTTTCGTCAGGCATACCTCAAACCCTCAAAACTAAATTGTTTAACCAGTGCGTGTTGCCAGTGATGTCATACGGAACTGAGACGTGGTCCTTCACTGCTGGCCGTATGAGGAAGCTCAAGGTCGCTCAGCGAGCTATGGAGAGGGCTATGCTCGGGGTTTCTCTGCGTGATAAACTTAGAAATTAGGATATCCGCAGAACCAGAGTAACCGACATATCCCAAAGTTAGTAAGCTGAAGTGGCAATGGGCCGGCCATATAGCTCGAAGAACCGACAACCGATGGGAAGAAAGGTTCTCGGTGGCAGCCTGGTACCGGCAGGCGAAGTGTAGGGCGTCCCCACTAGACGGGTGACGACCTGGTAAGACATGCAGGAAGTCAATGGATGCAGGTGGCTCGGGACCGTGCTTTGTGGCATTCCGTGGGGGAGGCCTATGTTCAGCAGTGGACTTGTGAGGGGCTGTAATGATGATGCTAAACACTGCTATCTTTCTTGTAACTTAGGTTATACTAAGCTACTATGTATGGCATGGCTAGAATGTGCCTAGCAGTAGAAAATTGCTCCATAGGCAATTTTTTTGATTTCAATGACATTATTTTTAAATAGTTTTATTACATCAATAATAATAATTCGGTGTTTACTTTCTGTTACCGAGTTTTTTAATTATAGTTTGTTAATTTCTTAAAATTTACATTAAATTCATGAAAAATTTACAAGCTAACTGTTGTCTTTTATAATTCTTTTAATAATTTAAGAAAATTTTTGTTATTTCATCTGATGGTGGACAATATTATTTTTGTTTTGCAGACATGCCAAAATTGGCTTCATAAGCTCCGTATGGAGCCAAGTAAATCCCAAGACGATAGAATTAAAATAATAGCTTATATTTAATCTTTCAGATTTTTCTAAACAGTTAGATTAAAATGTATAATCTTTTAAGACTATTTAAACCTGTAACCTCTTGATATTCAATATAAAGGTAAAACGGTTCTCATATCACATCTTTTCTTACTTCCATGTCATATTATCCATCCATCCGTTGCAGCCTATAAGTCCACCGCGGAACATAGGCCTCCCCCCCTTCGACACAGAAGGTGGATGAATATTATGTAACTTTTTTAAAAGTGTAATAATATACTGTCTTTAAATTTTAACATGTATCTATAAATCTCATAATTTGTTTGGGAATTACAATTTTAAGGACTAGTAAACTGACTCTCTGACCTTGAGCAACAGGGTGGTTTCGTCACAGAATTCAGTTATTATTTCTTACTTGTTCTGCCAATTTTTAAGGGTCCTCAAAGTTTTACATAACCTTAATAAAACTATAAGTTAAGTTTATTAATAGTACTTATTTCTTTCCCACATCAGAATTTTCTGATAAAATAATGAAAAGTTTAGTTGCAATCTCAGGGTATATAATTTCGGGACCTGCTGCCCCTTTCAGATGTTTGGTATGTTGGAATATAATTTGCTATCTTGATGCCCAGCGATCATGTGGGGGTTCTCTTATGTTGACAATTTTAGGACTTCTTTTTGACGAACCCCCCTGACCCTGAGACTTTCTGATATTTTTACATCTGTAATTTTGTAACAACTTTTTCATTATGTTGTACTCATAATATTAGTCACCTTTGTAATAAAAATTATACCAATATTTATTTTTATTCTAAATCACAGTACAGCACAATGTTTTACTTTCTAGTGATAGCGCTTTGTACCTCAATTCAAAACCTGTCTAACCTCTAAGTGATAGCTCTAAGGTCTGAATAGTTAACCATGTCTATCTTCTAAGTGATAGCTCTAAGGTGTGAATAGTTAACCATGTCTATCCTCTAGGTGATAGCTCTAATGGTTTAAAGCCTGCAGTGAATTCTTCTGAGTCCTAGCCCATCTTAATGTCTTCCTTCAAGTGATATCGCTTTATATGTCAATTCAAAACCTGTCTACCCTCTAATTGATAGCTCTAAGGTCTGAATAGTTAACCATGTCTATCCTCTAAGTGATAGTTTTAATGGTTTAAAAGCCTGCAGTGATGTCTTCCGAGGCCTAGCCCATCTTAATGTCTTTCCTCTAATGGTAGCGCTTTATATATCAATTCAAAACCTGTCTGCCCTCATAAGTGATAGCTCTAATGGCCTGAGTAATTTACACCATGTATATCCTCTAAGTGATAGCTCTAATGGTCATGGTCTGCATATAGCATTTTATATAACTTATGCTAGATATTCTTTCCAACAGTTTTAAGTCCTCAGTAATTATGCCAGAAACCAGAAAATCCTGTCCCAAGATGTTGATGGCATTTTATTTCTTATTTTATTATATATACATGAACCCATATCAATTCGAAGTAAAAGTTCTAATGGTCTGTTTGTAGCATATCCATATAACTCATGTAATAAATTTTTCCTAGCAGTTTTAAGCCCATAGTATTTGTTTTTGTATCTCAGTATTGCATAATATATTGTCCAACAAGATAGTGATAGTGTATCAGCCTGAGTATTTTCCTTTTCCTATTTTCCCAATACTGTTCCAAAATCACCTGCATGTGCGCAATTTTGCCCAATGACTATGATAAATGGCGACTGGCAAACTAAATGTTCAAAAGACGAATTGAACACGAAAGTAAGAAAAAACATATTAAATATATCACTCCAATTTCTCAACGTATCTCTATATATATCTCAACCTACATTTATTGGTTCATATTATAATACGAATGACGAGGTTATGTTATTAAAGCTTAATAGTGGATTTTCATTGATAATTAATCATACTTGTTATTAAGTGTTTCGATACACAGTGAATCTGACTTTATTAATAAGTGATTTTTTTTAGATTTTTACACGTACCTCCGAAACAAGATGATTCTTGTTTACCTTTAATCAGTTTGCTCCATTTTGAATATCTTCTTTTTCCAAAGTATAACCCAATATTACCTCGCAAGCATGTAATAAATACAGTTGTGGTAGGTTTTGGATACAAAACATTTAATATTACACAACATATTTGATTTTTATATCAAAATTTATAAAAACCCACCGTGATGGCTGGCACAAAAAAACGTAATGACATTGCATTTGACGTACAGGTGGATATAGTGTTGTGCATACATTCTGCCGTTCCAAAATTTTTTTTAGGAGCTTGGATAACTGTGATAGTACTGGTATAAAATACGGCGTACTACATGTTGTAAAGAACGTCTCGGACAAGGAGAGAGTATAATTCATTTTAATGTCTAGAAATCTGCTTTTACTTTTTATTTAAAGTTAATTTTATTTATTATTATATTATATATTTAGCACTTTTGAGTGGAATAAAGAATATCACAATCTCAATATCGTCTGAACATTTATTTTAAAAACTTCATCCCCTTTTGCCACCAGTAGGGTAGGAACTTATTTCCAAATTTATATGAGACCACCCCTGAAATATAACTTATTTAATTAAAATGCATTATCAAAATCGGCTCGAAATTGACGAAGATATCGTTGTAACATAGAAACAAAATACAAACAACATACGGTCTAAGTGTAAACCTCCTCTTCTTTTGTGAAGTCTGCTAAAAATCAAAGAACTGGGGTAACCTACCCTAAAGATGCGTATCCACAAAATAATTTAAATAAAACAAAGTCAATAATTAAACCACGTTTTTGTCATAGTAGGCTTTTAGTTTTTAACTATATTCTTATGTAATAAAAAATCATGACCAGCTCTCGATCTTATTCTATTACTAGCTGTTCTCCGCGACTTCATCCGCGTTTATTTATTACGATTGGATTTCAGTGATTTAAATTTTTTGCGCGGAACCCTAATTCTCTTTTTAAAATAAAAGTAGCCTAAGTTACTCCTTATAACATCAGTTAATGTCCATGCTAGTGAAAGTCCCGTCAAAATCTGTCAGCTCCAGCCATTTCGGAGATTCGCCGGAACAAACAGACAGACAGACAGACAAAATTTTTAGAAATTCTCTCAGACAAAGGAAACTAAAAACCAATTTAAGCACAACATTCTTCGACCAAATTGTTGCTCAAATTAAATAACTTACCTAAAGCGTTAGAGAAACAGAAGTGCAGCACTGTTGCACATTTATTCGGTATATTAGATTTAAAGTAATCTATGCGTATTTTCTGCAAAAGCAATTCAATTTTATCGATCAAAATGTAAGACAAACCGTTTTAAAATAAAAGGCTATTTGTTTGAACTTAAAGATTGCTTTGTTGGTCCAAAATTTTAGTTGAGGTATGAAATTGGACTTCTTAATTTTTTTATAGTTTTTACAACCAGTATATTATTAATACTACAATTACTAATTTTTAAGGTATTGGTTTCGTTAAACATTAATTTCTATCAAATTTTTCTTGCGTTTAAAATATATTTAACGGGTTGTCTATTTATAAAGGTGAAAATATTATTCCTATTGCAAGGCTTATTATTTAACATTGACTACTTGTCTGAGATTCAAAAATAAAATTCAAACAGATTGTAGTCGCTATTTGAGTACTGAATATCAAATATGAATGTTAATGTCAAAGGTTAATTAAAAAAGAAAGGCTTTTATAAGTTTTACGTTATAAAGTCATACTACAGCATATCATGGCTGCAGCACAAATGGGTCAACTGAATCAGGAAAGAACTGTCCTCTCACAGAATAGCAGCATAAAATAGCAGTATAATACGGTTGTGTTTCGTATGGCGAGTAACCAAAGCTTTTTTTCAACTATCTATACAAATAAATAAAATTGAAGTGTCTGTTTATAATGTCAAAATAACAGCTTTTTACTAAATGCATATGAAAGTATATGCAGTACTTATAACAAAAACACAATTTTTAAAATTTTTGTCTGTGTGTCTGTTCCGGCTAATCTCCGAAATGGCTGGACCGATTTTGATGGAACTTTCTCTGGTAGATAGCTGATGTTATAATGAGTAACTTAGGATACTTTTATTTTAGAAAAAGTTTTAGGGTTCCGCGCAAAAAATTAAAACCATGAAATCCAATCGTAATAAATTACACGCGGGGAACAGCTAGTTAGTTAACAATATATTCCGTCGTAGTCGGCCCGGATACAACGCATATGCAAAATTTTGCCGCAGAATCCACGGACAATCAGGTGGACTGTGCGCTATTTGTAATAAAAAAATGCATTGAATTTATGCTGTACTAGTGATTGGGATCGAAAAAGCTACAGGTATGTTACGTTTTGCGTAAGCCGATAGAGTATGGTAGGTACAGACTACAGTTATGACAAGCGCAAGACCAAGTGCCAAATCAAAAAAACTAACTCGACGTAATCAGATCAGATGTTAGAGGCTTACCACCAAAAATACTACTGACCGGACAGAGAAGAGATATTAAATAAGTAGATAGTGTCTGTTTACACTGCCAAAATTCGAGTAAATAGACGAAAAAGAAACGTCCTACTTAATTCCTCATAGAAATAATAACTTATTGCCGGACCGTTTGTAAGATACAAGGTTTTGTTTTCTTTTTTTTTTACACTATATTTGTTGTTTTAAAACACCTACTATTATTTACATAGTGACAAAGTAACACGTAATATGTATTTTACTCACTAATAGCTGTGCTAATAGTCTTATATTGTTTACAATTCATGAATATTTCTATTATTTCAAACACGTTTTATGTCCACTGTTTAGAATAAACAAAAGTCAATATTGGACAAAAATGATGGCAAAAACAGTTACAAATTATTTTTACTATTTACCCATTTGAAAATACGTTAGTGTAGTGTAGTGTAGTGAAGTATGTTATTTAAAGTATGTCTGGGCAGAGTGAAACAGCTAATTACTTAAGCTGGTAACAAAATGTGGACTGAGTATCGATGATATTCGTCTTTTATCCACCATGACATTATCTAAAACAGTTTTGTGTTAATTTTTAAAAATCTTATTCTGAGACACAACGCTGTGGCGAAATTACATTTGAAGCCAGATTTATTAAATAATCGTGTTGGCCAGCATAGATGCCCAAAGGCCCAAATATTTCTAATAACCTCGATTAATTACTGTACTTAAGGGTGGATTCGACTAAATCTCGATTTGTAATGTGAAATAACGTTACGTAACGTAATAGTGAGGATAAACGCAAAATATAATAATATATCTTACGAAATAAGCTTGAAATTGACACTGACAGTAACACCAGCGAAAAAACCTAACACGCCATTTAAATACTTATTCATGATATAACTTTGTTATTCCGTGCGAAGGGTGGTTTAGTAACTATTCCCGAATAGGCTCGCTTTTCTTAGAATTGCAAATGGTAAAACGTAAAATTGATTTATTCTCGAATAAGGGGCGATTTATTCCAAGAATAAAATTTATACTCGTTTAGGCAAATCCACCCTAAGTTAAATATTATCTTACTTCACTTTCCGTTTTCAAATTATTTTATTTAGCTTTTCATCTAATAATACTCTACCTGTTATTTATAATATATCTAATATAATATATCTGTTATTTATCCAAAGAAGTAGGAAGTAGGAAGCTGCACGTTGGGGGCAGAACTAGCGCATGTTTTACGCGAAATTTTCTTGTCTCATCGACATCCCTGCTTTAAGTCCATAAATTAATACACAATATTGAAATAAAGGAAAAACAATGTTGGATGCGGTTAGAAAATAAGGTTGGTTTCCTGATCCGCGTATAACTACAAGCATAATAAAAGTATCGATTCCAATTTGATCCCATTATCATCATTTCCTTACGCTCTACGATATGGTTTTCTTCTATGTAATAACAAAATACTAATCTCTAATTTTTATATAAAAGCCAGCTGAATTATTTACACAAAATGGTTGTATTTTAGTATTTGACTAAATCTTGTAACAAATTCTTCTTATAATTTCGTATACGCAATTCATTTTGATATAGGTAGGTATATCATATTTTAATTAAGAGATGACATGATGAAATTCCTGTTTTACAAGTTTGGCTTTAATACGATGAAGAAACATAACAAGTGGTAAAATTAAAATATGATCAAATTTATATGGAACTACATGAGAAGCATCAGCTTTCAAAAAAAAAAGAATCATCGAAATCGGTTCACTTAGAAAAAGTTATGAGCTAACAGACATAAAAAAACATACAGTCGAATTGAGTACCCCCTCCTTTTTGAAGTCGGTTAAAAAGATAGGTTTTCAACCCTTTTCTTTTTATGTGTGTTTTAAATTTCCGATTGACGTGTTTTGTTCTCTAAATAATAAAGAAAATGATTGAAAAAAATAATTTAACTTATTTTAATACTTTTTAAATAAGGGCATTCTAGTTGTGATTATTGCGCGGGTCGTTAATTTACATCTTTTCTTATATAAAAAAAGTATCAAGAACACATCTCATTTAAAATTAAACAATAAAAATTCGATGTAAGTCAGGAACTTAGTAATTTTTTTTATTGACATAACTGTAAATCACTTGTTGGTTATAAAATATATATCTCTCTTGTTGCAGCTATTCAATTCGATTTACAAAAGTAACACTTGAGAAAATTATTTTTATGATGCCTCGCTAAACTTGCTAACAATTTATTAAAAGAAAAAATACAAAGTACATTCAAAGTATATTATTTTCCTTTAAAATTTTCAGTTTCATGAATAGCGTGAAAAATTTACACTTATGATAATTTACATGGTGTTGAAAGTGTTAACAATTGTGTGGTAGAGCTGTAGTCATGAATATTAATGCACGAAATGACGACAGCTGTACATACATTTTATTACTCATATTTTCTTTAAGGTAAAAAAGGTCACAAAAATGAAGTTTGATTTAAATTTTACGTGATAGAACCATGCTGCAGCTATACTGTGGTTGTAGCACGAATAGGTCGGCTCGATCGGGGTAGAACCACGCTCTCACAGAATACCAACGTAAAATAGCAGCTTAATGCTGCTGTGTTTTGTATGGAGAGTGTAGAGAACCGGAGACCTTTTTACTGGAAACGAGGCATTCCATCTCAGTCCTCAGGGGTGACAACGCATCTGCATTTTGATTCTTAATTGAGGATAAATGTCTATGGGCAACAACATCCACTTACCATCAGGTGGACTGTGTGCTCAGTGTTCAAAAATTGTGGATTGTGGTTGATTGAGAAGATTAAGGTCATAATATTGACTTTAATATGAGTAGTTGTTAAAATAGGACAGTTTACAAGAAAACCGAAGAGGTCAGTAGACAATAAAATCAGATTAAAGTTCCGATGTTGAAATTGACGATACAAGTTCTGATGTTCCGTTTTACCTTTTTGTTGAAATTTTAGAGTGATTAGATTTGCTCACTCTAACAACTTTCAATTTAAGAAACATTTGTGAATTCAAGTTTTAAGAGAATACAGTAATTTTTATTCAATGTAGATTGCAGAATACTTATTGAAAGTCATTAAAGCTTTACCACTGGTTCGGGAAAAAACTCTGTCTTGGGAAGGACCAGCAAGAAACCCATCGGGACTTTTTTAAATTAATTTACAATATAAAATTTTACATAATAAAGTGTGAATACATTTAGAAACAGCACGACTAAATAACCCATATTAAATAAATGCGTATTTAATAAAAATGCATAATTGCCTTGAATAAAATGGTTTGAATTCGCAGTCAATGATACATAATGCACAATTTTTAACATCGAAACGGGCGAGAAGAAAAGTTTACTAACGTAAGGAGGTATCATTGTATCAACATATAAAAAATTACAAAGACACACAGAGACAAAGCCAATTTTAATACAGCAAAATCCAAAATCGGAGACTAGGGACTAATTCCAATTAGAAAGTTAACAAACGCTTTATTCAGATAAAGTGACAAACAAAATGACAGCATAATCATATCGGTTGACGCATTATAATACATCAATCGATAGTGTTATATAGCATATTTTACGTGGTAGAGCCATGCTGCAGCTATATTAATAGTATAGTTGTAGCACGAATGGGTCGGCTCGACCGGGGATGGACCACGCTCTCACAGAATACCAGCGTAAAATAGTAGCTTAATGCTCTGCTGTGTTTCGTATAGTGAGTGTAGAGAACCGGAGACCCTTTTTACTGGAAAAGAGGCATTCTATCTTGGTCCTCACGGCTGACAACGCATCTGCATTTAAATTCACAAACGAAGACAGATGTAGATGTCTATGGGCCACAGCGACCACTTACCATCAGGTGGACTGTGTGCTCGTTTGTCACCCTTATTCTATAAAAAAAGTGTTGTTAATTTGGCTCAAGTGTAAAATTATGTATCAAATATAAGGAAGATATTTATTTAAAATTTACTCATAACTCTTATCAATTATAACTTGCAAAATAAATGAATAATGTTATGTATGTAGTTATATACAGGATTATTTTGCAATAAACGGCCAAATTTGCAGAGAAGGTTCAGATTAAGTAATATAGGCAAATGGTGAAGAAATTTAATTTAAAAAAATCTCAAACATTCTGTCCATTTTATCTTTTAAATTCAAAATGCGTGGTAATACATTATTTTAACTGATTATTATTCATAAATATCTATTTTACTACGCACGCATACATTCGTAAGGGTTTATTGGTCGGCAAAAGCGTTGTGAATTGAATCCATAGATAAATAGATAATTGAATCGCACATAGAGTTGCGCACGTACGCGTAGTTGTTGCCCATAAATCACATTCAATTTGGGATAACTTCAAATAAAATAGAAGCCTTATTTACTCGTATTTTCAAAAACTACAATAACGTTATATCATTATTTATATATTTGAACTTAAGTTTAAAATTTGGATACTCTTTAAAAATAACCCTTTATATGATCCATTTATAAAATGATTTCCTGTAATATATAGTATTATCATTTTGTGTAATTGAAGGAAATATCTTAAATTACTCATTATTAAACTCAGTCACGTACAGTAAAAGTAAGGCTTTTTTAAGAATTTATTATATTGGCATCCATCGACTCCACCGTCCACGCGCAATGTAGTAGTATGGCGGACTTCGAGTAAAACATAAAACTGTTTTTTTTCTTTCGATTAGGCTTACTCCAAGCTCTTACTCATTCTCCTTCTTATCAATTACAACAGTTACACGACTCCAAAGAGCCAGTAATTCCTTCATGGGGCAATGTATACGTTACGTCAAAGTCTCAGAAAATGTAGGTCAATATATTCTGTCCTGCTAAATAGGATCCATCTATCAGAAAGTTTAAAAATTCATTAAGCAAAAATTGTTAAATAGGGATGAGGCAGCGAGGCATTGCTTTGTGTATTTATATAATACTTTAGAAAATGATAAACTTTTATTTAAAATTAACTTCTCAATTAAATGGCATTGAGTAATAAAAAACTTCACCTCAGTATCATCTAGCGACATCCGATGAGCGGAAAATTGTTAGCACTCATTGTCGACGATACCACATGAGTAAAGAAACCGTACAGAGGCAAAGCTTCTAAGGAGCTGTCAAAATTGTTACATATTTTGGTAGGGTTGTCACAATAGGTGAAGACAAATTAAACAAAACAATATCTATCATATTATTGCATTGTCACTGAAATTACGGTATACAAAATTTCAACTCAATCAGACATCGGGAAGTGGTTCAAATCTTACTTGCAATATGTGAACTTAACCCACATTCCTACTACATACCAACGGTTACCAACCCTCCCACATACCTACAAATGTTTAGTAAAATCTTGTAATAACAATAAAAGGGTAAAAACACACCGTGTAGTACCCTCTTCTTATTTAAAATAGGATCATACAATAAAGTATGATATTTTTTTTATATATTATATATTATGCAATAAACAAAAAATATTTTCAATTACTTTCACTAGATTCAAATACTGCATATTTTTTTAAATACCATAATTATTTTAGTATAATTGTAATAACTTACAAAATTGTATAAGTATAGTAAGAACCAGAGTACGAAACCTATCCAACAGCAGAGAGGTGTAAGACAGGGTGACGTTATATCCCCGAAACTCTTCACCGCTGCATTGGAAGACGTTTTCAAGCTACTGCACTGGAAAGGATACGGTACTAACATCAATGGCGAGTACATCACTCCCTTCGATTTGGCGACGATATATTCCTTATGGCAGAATCGCTGGAGGACCTATGCACTATGCTCAATGACCTCAATAGTGCTGTCCGCGACGGCAAAAAGTGTTTTTATAAATATGATTTTAAAATAATTTTTATGCTCTAGAAGAATTGTAAATATAGTATTTAATTAGATTAAGGTTCATAGATTAAGGAAATAAAAGAATATTTAGCGTGATGAAACTTATTTCCTACTTATGGTAAAAGAAAATTTGGAATATTTTTGTTAATAACTTTTTACATTGTTAATATATTAAGAAACCTTTATAGTGTGCTAATAGACAACTAAATTACCGATTTAACAATGTATAGTACATTAGCCTAAGAATTAATCGTGTATAGAAAAAATTGTAATTTAGGACAATTGTATAGTGAAAATATTGAACAATAAAGAGGCAAAACAGACAATGGCAAGCGGGTTACTTTAAAGTAAAGCTCGAGTCTACCTTAGCGCCTCGAGGCCCGGTAACATTGTACTCGTAGTAGGTGAAGTGACTAGTAGCTAAGAGTACAACATAGTAGCTGATAATAGCAACTAGTAACCAGTGATAGAATAACCTGAAGAAATAGTCAACTGAAGAAATCATCTGAATAATATAGTGACCAACCGATAGTGAACAACCGATATAGAACAACCGTAGTTGACCAACCGTATTCAACAACCGTGGTCGATAACCAATAGTCAGAAGATTTCCGCCGAACAGTTGAGCAGTCGAACCGCTGGCCACTGCCTTGCCGCTTGTATTCTACAGTTCGTGCATTTTGATTGAACGTCAGTCCACAGTACCCCAGCCGCACCCACAAAGACGGCAGTAGAAGTATCCACCGGAACCTACAGGTGTAGGACGTGAGCGACTCGCGGAGTATCATCGACTACATTTACTCCCGAGTTTCGCCCGTCCGACAGAAGTACCTCCCAACGGAGAGGTCTTAAGATGAACATGGACAAAACAAAGATCATGTGTAACGTCCATGTCACACCTATGCCGGTAGTTGTTGGGAGCACTAAGCTCGAAATTGTTGACGAGTATGTTTACCAGGGACAAATAGTCCTACTAGGTAAGGCCAACTTTGACCGAGAGTTCAATCAACGGATTCAACTCGGCTGGGCAGCGTTCGGGAAATTACGACACATCTTCTCGTCATGTATACCTCAAAACGTGAAAACGAGACTGTACAACCAGTGCGTGTTGCCAGTGATGACTTATGGATCTGAGACGTGGTTATTCACTGCTGGCCATATGAAGAAGCTCAAGGTCGCTTAGCGACCTATGGAGAGGGCTATGCTCGGGGTTTCTCTGCGTGATAAACTTAGAAACGAGGATATCCGCAGTAGAACCAGAGTGACCGACATAGCCCAACGGATTAGTAAGCTGAAGTGGCAATGGGCCGGCCATATAGCTCGAAGAACCGATAACCGATGGGGGAAAAAGGTTCTCGAGTGGCGGCCTCGTACCAGCGGACGAAGTGTAGGGCGTCCCCCAACTAGATGGAGTGACAACCTGGTAAGACATGCAGGAAGTCAATGGATGCAGGTGGCTCGGGACCGTGCTGTGTGGCATTCCTTGGGGGATGCCTATGTTCAGCAGTGGACTTGTGTAGGGCTGTAATGATGATGATGATGAATTGTAATAACGGTATTGCAGACTTATGATAATTAAGGCGTATCCTTACTTTTTAAATAGTGCAAGTAAATACTTTCGAATAAAATTACGAGTATAACTAGATAATATTGTAATATTCATAATGTAACATATAGTCCAGTCAAATAAAGTCTGAAATCAAAATGTTGACACTTAACTTTGCATTTTTGATATAATGTAGTATTAATGATCCAAAACTTGGTGTAAAGGTTTTCGTGTCCGGAACCCCCGGCAAAGTTTAAAAAAAAATTGTCAAAAGTGTTTTTTCACAATTACTCGAAAACGGTAATTGCGAAAAAACACTATATGAATTTTTAAACTTTGAAGAATTGTATCAACTGTATATCTGGGTCGATTCCAAATTGCAAAATTCAAAAAACTAACTTGACATGTCGGGATGATTTTTTAAATTATTTGTAACCGAAATGTTTATAAAAAATGTTAAATTTCGAAATCAATCCCAACATGTCAAGTTATTTTTACGAATCATGAAATTTCAGGCGTGAGTGTTTTTATGTTTATTATAAGAAATTTTGAATCGATATGATATATTTATTCTCGTTGGGACACTTAAAAAATCTTCAACATATTTTTAAGAAATAATAATGTTGAAAAAAATATTTAAAAAAAATTACTTCCTGGTTTCCGATGATGCCTTCTCACTCTTGCTCGGACCTCGTATAGTAGTATACGAGTAAGCAATAGTCCTCCCTTGTTAACTCGGGACTTAATACCACGTCGTAGATTTAAAAAAAGATTTTGTACCTGTATAAATCACACCTGCCGAAATATACTAGGAATTTTTTTTTCAATCGTAAATTTAGGAAATTTTACGAGTAATCTAAATATGGCAAAAAATAAATAATTCATTATTTTTTAAGCATTGAAATTTCAAGTTGAAAATTTCAAATTTTTATATTTTTTTAACAATAAAAAAATGTGTATCTCTAAAAATTTAATTTCTAAATTTAAATAATCGCTTATTTTTCTACTCCCTACGATTTTTTTAAATTTACGTTCATCCCTTAAACTTAAAAGCTTCCTAACTCGGTTAAATTTGACCAGAGGAAAAAAATCATTAAACCTTTTTTATGTAAAATTTTAAGCGCTACATATTGTTATATGAATTTTTTTGTCTAATTTTTACCGTTTTCGAGTAATTGCGAAAAAACACTTTTGACAATTTTTTTTAAACCTTGCCGGGAGTTCCGGACACGAAAACCTTTACACATTGGTTTTGTATTAATACTACATTATATCAAAAATGCAAATTTAAGTGTCAACGTTTTGATTTCAGACCTTATTTGACTGGACTAATAATTATATCAAAAGTCATCAATTTACTAACCGTTACAAAGTCTGTTTTTCATATACATTCATCACTTACAGTCATCTTGTCCCAGTTGCGCTAGTTACACACAACTAGAAACTTCTTAATGGAATTGCCATTGACTGGGTATAGAGATTTAATGCCGTTTGTCTTCAACGTCATCAATTTAGCACTCCCTAGAGATATACAATCTTTATTTAAAACTAGCTTACACCCGCGGCTCCGCTTGCGTTTAATTAAAAGCCGATCAATTTTTCATTAGTGAAATTATTGTTACTAAAAGTTGGCCGTGTAGTCGCCTCATAAGAAAGTGATCCCGTTGGTGACGTAAGACATGACAGAAGAAAATGAAACTGGAGATGGCCAGCACCGTCTTCCTGATATCAATTGGAAATAATGAAAATAGCAAATATCCTTCCTAGTAGCCAATTTAAGAAAGGAGGTCTATGTTCACTTTTTAGCCGACTTCAAAAAAGGAGAAGGTTTACAATTCGACTGTAGGTATGGTTTTTTGTATGTATGCTACGCGGTAACTTCACCAATTGAGAACCGATTTTAATGATTCCTTTTTATCAAATAGCTTATACTTCAGGAGTGGTCCCATAAAAACTTGGTGAAAAATTTCCACTCCTATAGGTGGCAAAATAGGGAATGAAGTTTTTAAAGTAACTGATATTCCTAAGTTCACTTAAAAGGGTAAAATACTGACACTCTGAAGTCGGGGCTATAATTCTTATAAACACTACGTTTAGCACCGACATTAAATTGTGAAATTATACAGTGTGTTAATTTTACACTTGATCAAACGAAATGTGCGGATACTAGATAAAAAATTATCGGTAAAAAATCGAAAAAAATTTTTTTATGTAAACTATTTAAAAAATAAAAGCTTTTTAATTTTTTTTTTGGTAAAATTCCCATCCTTCGGTTTTAAATTATTTTCTCTTTAAGTAAACGGTGTATTTTTTTCAAAGTAGTTTTATTTGAAAGTTAGAAAGATTACATAGCAATAAAAATTAAAAAAACCTACGATATCTAGCAGGAAATTTGTCAAAAAAATAATAAGATAATTTAATATGCGCAAATCAACATACCGATGGAATTCTTTGATGATTATTATTTTAAAAACGAAAAGAGATAGAACGCATGTTATTTTGGAGAACTTGTACAATAAGCTACGTAGTTTAATAAAACATGCTAAAAAGGTTATCTCAACGTACCAGTTTTGAAGTTACAGACCAAAAATTAAAAAGAAAAGTATTTTTTTAACAAAAAAAATTATCTTACACATTTCGTTTGATCAAGTGTAAAATTAACACTTCCTTGAAGTTGGCTTTTACTTTTTGTTAAAAAATAGTTTTTTTGATAGCCTGTAATGAAAAGATACAGGAAGCACTACTGCAAAACATTTGTATAGACTATATTAAATAATTCGTTTCGTTTAGCGTAAATGTGCCGATTTTGGGCCCTTGAAACACGTGAGCAAGCTACGAATAGCATGACCATTTGTTGATTGTTGCTGTAAATGCTACTTTTAATGCGAATTGTAAACGTTTAAAAACAAAGGCTAGATTGCTAACAATCTAGCTTTTATACCTTTATAGCATAGACTCTCCCTTGACTACTCCTGATGAAATTGTCGCCTCCATAATATTTCTCCCTAGCTGGTTGAATCACAATTTAGATCCATTTCATAATCTAGGTGCATCCAGGTTCATTTATTATAGATTGTCCTATAAGGGGGGGTGTAAGCCGTAGTGGCCACGCTTGGCAGGCGGGTTGGTAACCGCATTTTTTTTTTTACTGAGGAAGACGCTGCTGCACATCTCCTGGTTTGTTTAACACTTTCAGTTCTCACGACACACCCGGGACAATTTGGGGTAGTGGATATATTCACACCGCTAATACACGGTTATATCAGGTCCAGGTTACGCGTCAATAAAAAGTACTCCCACTTTTAATTCTAGTCTATGGTGGCACGCCAGATAACTCCAAAAAATTTAAAATCTCCACGTCGTAGGTTGTACCATAATCTAACAAATTTCGAATAATTTTTGATTGATTTTTTTTAAAGTAAGTTGATGTGATTTTATTTTTGATAATTTGACCAGAAAACCCAACCGGATCTTTAACTATTTACATTAACCACTGTTATGTGCAAATTATAATGTACATAGCTCCATCTAGGTAAAACCCAGGCTGTGTTATATATATATATATTCATGACTTATTTTCATTCCACGATGTTTCCTAAACGAAATGCCTAATTGCAATATAAAAAAAAACTAATTAAAATACTCGTTATAATACAGAGATATATTTCATGAGGAGATATATCATAGTATTGTAAAATGCGTCCAAATTACTCGCAAGATTTTTATTTATTTTTTTAAACAAGGAAACAAATATTTTGACTAATCTGTAATAGATAGTTATAGTGTATCTCGGACCTTTTAAAAATATATTGATAAAAATTACAATTCCTTACTACATTTCAAACTTTTATCTATTATAGTTAACGCAGCGTATAATGAAATTTTGTTGGTAAGTTTTTTAGACGGATTAAAATACTGTAAATTAGGGAAGGCGCAAACTTTATTTTTACAAAATAAATAGCCAATTTCCTATTCTGGTTTGTTATCTATAATATTGCCAAGTATCATCAAAATTAGTTCAGTAGTTTTTGCATGATTGAGCTACAAACGTAGGTACAAACATCCAAACAAACTTTCACATTTATAATATTAGTGGGACTAGTAGGATGTATTGAACGTAAACCTATATTAAGAGATTTTATAAGACCATTATATATAAAAATGACAAAAATAAATATATTTTCTGGCAAACTCTAATACGAGTAGATACAAATCTGTCATTTTTTGTACACCAAATTAACGCATTGTGAATACCATAACCTCGAGATAATTATAAAGCAAACAGAGTTGAAAAAAATTAGTGAATCAGCACTAAGATATTATTTCCGCTATGCATAGGCCAAACATTTAGCTATTTAAACATTGTGAAATAGATTAGAACATAATATCTCATTAAAGCGTGTGTGAATACCATCAAGATTATACGCCTCAATTCATTTTCAGTTTGTATCAGCAAATACAGTGTACGTGCACACTGGATTACATCAGGCACTATTTATGTAACATTACACCATATATTTATTCTCAACTGTAACCTTTTTACTCTTTAAAAATTTAAAGTTTTAATAGAATTCAGTTGAGGGTGACAAACGAACACGCAGTCCACCTGATAATAAGTGGGTACTGTGGCCCATAGACACCTACATCTGTCCTCGATTAAGAATTAAATACAGATTGGTCAAAATGTCTCATTATCAGTAAAAAGGGTCTTCAGTTCATGCCTACATACGAAAGCCCTGTCGAGCCGAACCATTCATGCTGCAGCCTCAAGGCTATAGCCATAAGACGCAGCTACATGGCTGCGTCTTATGGCTGTATAATATATACAATATATAAAAAAATATATATGCTTTTTCATGTCCAAAATATATTTTCTTTTATTTCTTACACATAAGGTTTGACTCACGATAATTTCGTTAATTACTGTGGTAAGCCAGTACCAAAAACTGCAGTTAATAATTTTGTTAGTTCTGAATATCATGGCTCTCTTTCTTAAAAGTTATATAACATTTTTCGTCCAACTATGATAAAAGTATTAATATACTTATTACTGTCCTTATTATTACTACTAGCACATCTTGTTGATTCTGTTCATTACAAATGTGATGAACGTTTTCCGTTTCCAATTAACATCAATGTTAATTGGAAACGAAAATATTCTTAGTCCAATCCCACTGAACTAACTTGATTTAACTTCCATTATCACATCTGATAATACATTATGTTATGGTTAATTTTATGATGTATAAATGGGTAATACTCATTTATTTAAATAGAGCAAAGGAATTACAAATAGCTTAAAACGTTGCATAAAAACTGCAACACAATTTTAGTTACTTCACTTTGTTAAAAATAAAAGTAAATAATATTTGCCTCGTCATTGCAAAACTTCCTGGATTTCGCTCTTTGCTTACTATCAACAACATTTTCTATTTAATACCGGACAGTTTTGTAATTAATAATGAAGCAAGTTAACCATTAAACTTTTATCTATATTATTTTTAAATTTAATAATCTATTTACCAATCAAAATGTGGTGGCCAATTTAAAATAATCCCTCTGTCCGATCTGTCATCTCATCTCATCTCATCACATAGATGTCATTAGATACTTTGGGAAAAACTCCAAAATATCTCTAACCCTCCGAGTAATGGCGGTATAACTATTTCCAATATAAATTATCCAGCGGAGACGTCTAGTACTACATTACTGAAAAGCCTAATCTGCCCGCCAAGCGTGGTTATTACTACAAATCCCCTGTGTTGTAAGAAAAACCCATATCCAGCAGTGAACGGTTTACGGACTGATAAAAGTACCTATAAAGTTTTATAAAGAAGCGTAAAAGTATAGTCACCCTATCTTAGTAAGAGTCGCATAAGGTCCATCAATTACGGCCTATAAAAGTTCACAGGTGAACATCGGCCTCCAAAATATTTTTAATGAGCGTATGTTTCTCCGGGTCGTATCCGAATTTGGATCGTTATATCATCTGGGTGAGGACAAAACCGGTACTTTTCAGTGAATAGTAATTTATAAAAGCTAAATCGTACAACATGTCCTATGGTAAACAAAGGACCTCTGTCAGGATAAGATGCCCTTTATAAGCAGCGTTTAGTTAAACTTTTCTAATTCTAATTCTGACCTCATAAAATATAGTTGAAGTATGATTTCTTAGCACGTTGCTTCCATTAAACCTGGGGCTACTTGATTATTTGTAACAATTCTCAGTTAAAGATAGTGGTTAAATCTTTTAAAAAAACTTAGTTAAATCATTTAACAAATTAAATACATTTAAACTAGACTTTGTTAAAGTAATATGCATTCATTGATATTAATACATAGATGAATAAAAAAGAAACAAAAAAGAACTGAAACAAAATAACAGATGATGGTACAGGTGGCCAGTACAATAACACAACGGTAATAAAAATTCAACCTCATGTCCATGAGTGTGTTTAATAAATGTTAGCGACAAACCCATATAGCGAGCGATTCTTGAAATGAAAACTTCAAAACTTGTTTCGGGGCGTTTCCAATACAAGTTTTATGATCGGACTCAAGTTACGGATAATCAGACAAAATTGCATCACATTTTCATCAAATTCGGTTACAGATTGTGAATATGTTGTATTTTTATATTTCGGATATTCAATATTTTAAATGATTGATTAAAGATGCTAGTGATGTTAGTTTAATAATAAAATGTCATTCAAATTTAATTTCATTTATTCATGGATATTTTAATAACAAAAATCTTATCTTCTTGATACATTGCACATATAAAAATATTCCAGTTACATTGTGTTCTACCTATCTTTTCAATATTTTTAACGTGCAAAACTTTAACAACGATATTAAACAACAACAAATTTAAAGTAGAGTGTATTTTACGTTGCAAAGGTTTGTTTTACATGAACCAATGGGAGCCAGTGTACAGAATGACGTTATCATTCTGGTAGAACGCAGCGCAATGAATGATAAAGCAAATAACAAAGCGTAGCTTTATCTAAAACGACAGAGGCAACACAAGCCTGCCGGCAGCGCCCCGGTGCGCACGGCGTCTACTGCCGGCTGACGTATATTGTCATCTGAAACTGTCAACAAAACGAGAGTACTGTCTGCACTAATACGATCAGCAGACAGACCATTCACGATTACAACGAAACGCGAACAGCACGTGGCCTTCTAATATTAGATTGAAGTATATATGCGTCTTCCTACCGCTACATTATAAAACAGTGTGCGCCCACATGGACAGAACTTCATTACAAAAATCATAAATGTTTTATTCGATTCATTCTATGAAAAGGAGCAATGAGTATCCGGAGCAAGTGGAGAGAATATATGGCTGCACTCAGTGGTTAGTGTTTATTTGTTTTCTTACACAATATTGTATATATTTTTTAACTTTCATGTGACAACACTGAACTGGCAACACTTCCGTGCCCGACAATTGGCTACCGAAAACGTCAGTACTCAGTAACGTGTTTAGTTATGTTTACCATTTTTTTATATACTTAAATATTTTTACTTTCTGCTGACTAGTAAAGATGGATACTCGTGACATTTTTTGAGAACATTATGTTTTATGTAAAGGTAAACAAAATGCTTGTTTTATATTTTCCAATAATAGTTCTGAAAACATTAGGCTATAAACCATACTTCAAAATATTTTCGTGCTAAAACATTCTCATAAAGACTTAGGTCCAGCAGTAGTTTTTTTTTTAAATCTAGTGGAGTAGAACCATGGAGAATTCGTTTTGAAATCTACACTTATTTCTCTTGGCAATTATTGCTAGTGGTAATTAAACCAATTAACCTCTTAAACCTAACGCCGGGGCTCATCATAACGTGGATCAGTATTTTAAGCAAGTTTTTTTTTATTGATGATATTCAAATTCTTAACTTAGATAACTGTGAAAGATTACTAATATCTATATAATGATATTATTGTAAGTTATTCACGAATAAAAAGGTTTACCGTGTACCTTTTTTGTTATTCATGACATTTGGCGCGGTTTTTTATCCATATAGGTAATTTAGTCAATTCTTTTTGTAATAAGATAGTCATAGATAAACATGGACGTATAAAAAAAGGCGGATAGAATTTTGTTAAGAAAGAATTGGTGCACCGCAATGGCGGCGGTGCAAGTATGTTTGCGTGCAATAAAGGGTTAAAATTTCCCCATATTTCTTTTATAAAACAATCTATCAAAATATAACATAACTTTGACACAATACTAATTATTATTACGTAACTAATATAAATAACACAACTGACGTATAAAAAATTATATAAATTTAAATTTTGATTGAAATCGAATAATTCTATTTAACAACAAAATATGTTCACTTCACCGAGTTCTATGGTAACCCCTTTACAGTTCAGGCTAAACGTCTTTGGAACTCCTTGCCCGATGACATAGAAAAGCTCAAAATACAATTCATTCAAAATTTTTCAGGAATATGGTAACCAAAAAGTCCACAACCTCTTAGGGCAAACATATATACCGTATCAGTTCCGATGGGGGTAAAAATAGCAATTTCCCAAATTTCGGGTAATTTTTCCCCAAATATAATTAAGAACACTGATCACGTGACGCATGTTTTGTGTTCCAAAAATAGCAATTTAATTTATGACAAAAAATTCTCAATATAAGTGTTTATAATTACTGACTTTTCTATAAAAGTGATTTCTTGATGATTTTTCATGAAACCACTATGATTTTTGCAAGGTTTAACGACGCAAGACGGAATAATATATTATATGTATTTGTTTTTTATTTACGACAACTACTTCTCGCGGTCGACGTTTGTTGCGTAATGGCGGGCCCTAGACTTATTATTAGTGTGAATGTGTGCGTGACCCCTTGTACGTACAAGTGAGTTGACTTATTTTGGGTGCTTCACTGGGTTGTGTAGCGAGATTCAGTCCGCCTTTTTTTATACGTCCATGTAGATAAATAAACATGTAGCAAGCTAAAGTTAGTGTTATGCTTTATGTCTATGACTTTGTATCGATATTATATAATGATGACTTTTAATTTTTCACCAAAAATTATTATGCAACAATTTAAGATACCTACTTCTAGATGATAGAGATTGACAAAAACACAATAATATATTATTTATTTGTTAATTTTTTTTAATATTTCATAATTCAAAATGTTTTCAATAAATAATAATTCTTGTAATTGCTGTACAAGTTTTAAGGAAAATAGAAATAAAATATTTTTGAGTCTCCTAAAGGAAGAGTAGAAAATAGGAATGTCAAATTTTACTGAAATAATCTTTAACCGAGGTAATATAAAATATTACCTTCGAATCAAAGATTATATTTTTTCACCTCATATTAAACTTTTATCAAAAGCTGAAACAATTATGTGTTATAAATTGTGACAAGAAATCTTGTCCCATTTAGTTCTCTTTACTAGCTAACTGAGTCAAATTTTTGTTCACACAGAATCACTGAAATTTCTGTTGCACACAAATTTTCTAAATTTATATTATTTTACTATCAAAGCGCCTTTAGAAAACGTCATAACTACGATTAAAAATTGAGTTTCAAAGAATAAAAAATATATAATATTTATAGAATAATGGACACGCTAATCGCAATATTATTTTACTGCTAGTATTTTTGTTTGTTTTTAATTTAAGTAATGTAAATAGTGTACTTAGAGTAACGTAACAATTGAAATTTTTGAGTCTTGCTAATTACGATGACACTCGTGTACACAGACGCAAGATGCTTTCGAACTTTCGATCAAGCACATTCAACTGTCATCTCTATACAGGGTTATTTTTCAAAGAGTAGCCAAATTTTATATTGATTTTCAACAGTTACTGTGAGTTGTGTATCGCCAGCAACGCAAAGTCAGGAATTTGCATTTAGAAAAACCCAAAATTAGGGGCTTTTTAGGGGCCAATTAGGTGCCAAGTTTAAAAATTAGGTGCTCTAAAATTTTCACCGCAACGAACTGTTAAAATTTGCGTTGCTAGCAAAACGTATCGCTAGAAACGCAATGAAGTTATTACTTATTAGATATACGATAAATATTAATAGCAAAGAATTAAGTGCTAATTAGGTGCTGCAAGTATAGGCAATGACAAGGCGCCCTAATAAATATAAAGTAGTTATTCAGAACAAAGCAGATGCAAAATTCAGGTTTCCTGAAAATCAGAATAGAATCAAAATTGCTTTTAGAAAAATCCCAAATTAGGGGCTTTTTAGATGCTAATTAGGTACCAAGTTTAAAAATTAGTTGCTCTAAGATTTTCAACGCAACGAACTGTTGAAATTCGCGTTGCAGGAATATTGACATAGTTACTTCTGCAACGGCTTCGGCGCTGCGGGAAGTGCAGCCCCTTCGCCCTTGCGTAGCAAATCACAGGCACCCATGCTCACCACCGCAGCTTCGACTTGTTGGTCGCCTTCGGCGACCAGCCTCAGCCTCTACGGCTCGCACAGATGCCTGCGATTTACCACAGCGGGCGGGGGCTGCTCTCCCTATGCGCCTACGGCTTTACAAAAACACGCAAGGGGTAGGGCAGACACGACTACGTGGAGTCGGGGCGTTCTGATTCGGTTTTAGTACAGATTTGACCTACCTTATCTATAATATATAACTGATATAGAACAAAAATGCCGTTTATACCTTACAGTAAAGTGATGGTGGTCCTGGACCCGATAATTCCCAGAATATTACCGTCATATACATCCAACTTCAATAATCTTTCAGCACTTAATTAGCACTTAATTCCTTGCTATTAATATTTATCGTATATCTATTATCGTCACTGCGTTGCTAGCGATACGTTTTGCCAGCAACGCAAATTTCAACAATTCGTTGCGGTGAAAATTTTAGAGCAACTAATTTTTAAACTTGGTACCTAATTAGCACCTAAAAAGCCCCTAAATTGGGCTTTTTCTAAAAGCAATTTTGATTCTATTCTGATTTTCAGAAAACCTGAATTTTGCATCTGCTTTGTTCTGAATAACGACTTTATTTTTATTAGGGGCGCCTTGTCATTGCCTATACTTGCAGCACCTAATTAGCACTTAATTCTTTGCTATTAATATTTATCGTATATCTAATAAGTAATAACTTCATTGCGTTTCTAGCGATACGTTTTGCTAGCAACGCAAATTTTAACAGTTCGTTGCGGTTAAAATTTTAGAGCACCTAATTTTTAAACTTGGCACCTAATTAGCACCTAAAAAGCCCCTAATTTTGAGTTTTTCTAAATGCAAATTTCTGACTTTGCGATGCTGGCGAGACAGCACTGTAACTGTGTAATAAACTTCTTTCTTTTTTTAAGTCGGCTAAAAATGCAAACTATTATGTATATCTAATTGATGTTTAAAACGATCGGTACATATACTTCAGTATCCTGCAACGATAGCAAGTTCACGCTCTTGACTGATTTACTTAATTATCTGTGTCATATGTGAAGAGCTTTGATATAATCAAAGGTGAAGAGTACCTTCGCAAAGAACACGTTCACATTACGATGCTATAATATATGGATTCAATTTGATCGTAATGTAAACACTGATAGCGTAGAATATTAACAACGCTATCTATAGTGCTTAGTCTGTGACTACGCTATAAATACAAGTCAATGCCTCGTTAATGTGACAATGACAAGTAAATTTATGCAAAAATAAAAAGGTTGTCACCAAGATATCCAAGTTTCATACCTTTATAATTTTAACTAATATACTACTATGTTACACATTATGTTGACATACTTTTGTCACATACAATAAAATTATTAGGTATAATCCTGTCTACAAAATTATAATAGACATTTGAATATTTCAATCTATTGGTAATTTATTACTCGTTTATCGACTTTTTTTTAAATCCCGGGTTTGGGAAAAATAATCAGTTATTGAGCTTTTCATCAAGAAATTCTCAATAGCTGCCCGGAGTCAGGAAGTTGGCTGTGTCTCACCCCCGTGACTAGGAAAGCACGTCAAGCCGTTGGTCCTGCGCCTGATCTCTCTCCGGTCGTATCGGTTTACCGTCCCATCGGACTATAAGAGTGAGGGAATAGAGAGTGCATCTGTGCTTGCGCATACACTTGGTCACTATAATCCTGTCCTGCGCCGATAGTCTCCGTTGAGGCTGGCCGCTGTGACCGAAATTCGGTCTGGAGGACATTATTACTCGTTTTCCGTATTATCAAAACAACGATAGGGATTGGTTTATGCTTATTTTTAAAAGAATTCAGGGTAAAAACAGCAGCAAAATACAGCTGTTATCATTGTCCCTCCTAAGTACCTACAAAGATAAAATCCCTCTTTACTGATACAAAGAGTACGGTTCTCACTGTAAAAAAAACCCAGTGCTAACTTTCACTATTATTACTACAATTATTGTTTGAACGAAATTGCTGCTTATTCCAATTTTTTTCACTTATTACCCTAAGGTTATTTAACTATCAGCTTATTATGTAATTTAACTAATTTTACTTATAGTACAAACCTGTATATAATTATTGAATTTTTTGCTACCAAATGCTTTTTCTCCTTTCTACATTTAATTTTATAACGAATCTTATGTAAAATACCTGTTTATCCATACGAATTTAACTCAGGCTGCTAAATCTATTGACATAAAATTTACACAGAATGTAAGTACGAGGGGTGATCCAAAAGTAATGATAATCGGTTATTTCAGGTCCGCATAAAAATCCAAAAAAAAATATTTTTTGCTTGCTTATATACTCACTACGTCAGTCTAAAAAAATCATATAAATAGATCACGATTTCCGGGAGATACATTAATTTGAATACGAACTGTCAAAGAGATAACATCAACATGGAGAAAACGAAATTAGAGCTGTCATCAAGTACCTCTGTTTGAAAAAATGTCTTCAAAAGACATACACAGTGACTTAGTGGAAACATTGGGGACTCTGCTGCTCCATATTCTACAGTTGCACGCTGGGCCAAGGAGTTTAAACTGGGCAGAACATCCACTGAAGATGAACATCGCGAAGGACGCCCATCCACGTCCTCACTGAAGACAACGTGAAAAAGTCGAAGATGTTGTGTTGGCAGATCGAAGAGTGACCATCAGGCATGTAGCTGAGGTCACAGGGATCTCATATGGCAGCGTTCAAAGAATCCTTGCGAACGAGTTGCATATGAAAAGGTCTCTGCGCGTTGGGTACCCAGAATGTTAACCGACGAGCAAAAGAAAATCGAGTTGACATTTCGAGGTCAATCTCGAAAAGTTCCAAGCAGATCAAGAAAATTTTTGTTCCGTTTTGTGACTATGGACGAGACCTGGATCCACCATTTTGATCCTGAAACGAAACAATAATCGATGACTTGAAGCGAGCCTCCTCACCGACGCCAAAGAAATTCAAAGTTTCAAGTTCGGCGGGAAAGGTTATGGCATCTGTTTTTGGGACGCTCAAGGCATAATTATGGTGGAATATTTGGAAAGGAGCCACTATTACGGGCTCTTACTACGCAGACCAAATAAGAAGATTACGGAGGCCATTAAGGAAAAAGATGCGGCAAACTGCGAGCTGGAGTGCTGTTTCACCAAGACAACGCACCGGCTCACAAAGCCGCAGTTGCGATGGCTGCCATTCAAGAAACGGGTTTCGAACTGCTCGAACACCCTCCCTATTCGCCAGATCTAGCTCCTAGTAATTTCTACCTCTTTCCTCGGCTCAAGGAACGCCTCCGAGGCAAGAAATTCGAAGACGATAGCGAAGTAATAGCCGCTGTTGAAGCGTTTTGGGAGGGTCAAGACAAAGAATTTTTTTCAAAGGGAATCCTGGGTTTAGAAAAAAGATGGACTAAATGTATTGATTTGTTAGGAGACTATGTAGAAAAATAAATTATTATTTTAACTTTAATTACCGTGTTTTATTTTCATTATCATTACTTTTGGATCACCCCTCGTAAACAGTAACTCATGAACCAATTTAGTTTTCTCAGTATAATATGAAACTCAAATGGCTCTAAAGATAACTTTGTCTATTGTCTTGTTTTCCATGCGAACGAAGTCGCAAACACAGTCAGTTTTTAACTTGACTCAAGACAAATGTCATGTGTGGCATTCACGTCACAACTTTGCTGTTATGGATGGCAGACACGCTCCGAGAAATCGTTACCATCGCACTGTACCGTTTAAGCTGCACCGACAATCGAAACGAAAGTTCTTACGATTTTTTAAACCTGTACCGTCGAACGGAGTAGTATGAAAATTTAAATAGATAAAACGGAATCGAAGGAAATTGTGCCGATAATCGTAGCGTGTGTGCCGAGTGCTCAGTTTTTGCCATTTCTCATAACAGTGTTTTGCTTTTCGATTATTGGCGTTACCATAGACAGTACAAAAAGTACGTATCATAATCCATTCTTATAAAAATATGCGAGTCTCTTGGAAACATCTTTAATTCCTTTATCAAATTTACATGAGAAAGAGCGTCCTATGATTTTCCGCTTCCTGATTTTTTCTGCCTCTTGTTTTTTTTTTATCAACAATAATGCAATAATAGCTAATGCGTCGTCTGTCGATGCCATGAACGAAATGATTAAACCGCGCAGTTTTACTTGAACGTGTGTGGGCTCGGCTGTAGGGACGTACGATTAATCTATACAGTTCCACTGCACAGTTTTATCACACAAATAAAACTAAAGGTGTATGGCCCGCATTAATTGTTCGGAACATTATGTTCGTTGTTGTTGACGAATATTTTACCTAGAACATGTTTTTCGAGGACCGAGAGGTCAATTGACATGTCCGACCGGCTAGGTAGCCATGTATGAGGAAATTTAAGGTCGCCCAGCGAACTAAGAGGGCTATGCTCGGAGTTTTCTGTGTGATAGAATTTGTAATGAGGATATCCGCAGCAGTAGTAGATTAATGAGGAATCCGCAGTAAAACAAGAGCAAACGACATAGCCCAACGGATCAGTAAGCTGAAGTGGCAAAGGGCCGGCCACATAACTCAAAGAATCTAACAACCGGTGGGGAAGAAAAGTTTTCAAGTTGTAGCCTCGTGCCGACAACCGAAGTGCAGATTCCTACTAGACAGAGTGATAACTTGGTAATACTTTCGGGAAGTCGATGGATGCAGGTTTGGGATTGGGAGAGGTCTATGTTCATCAGTCGTTTTTTGAAGGCTATACTGATGATGGTGATGATGAACGGCTCACCATTTATTATACCGACTTTTTTCATATAAAACCCGAATAAAACATTCATAATTGGGATAAAATATTGTCATTAGTACCTTGACCTATATTTTCTGATAGTACAATTTAAAAAAATATTTACGGAATAAAGATTGTATTAATTTTGACATGTGCAAATGATTATTGATAACAAGGTGTTACCGACACGATAATTTGATAAAAATCATTTTAACTTTATGTGTACAATATACACTTATTTAGATTAACGCATGCAAAAGATAAATTGACATAAAAATAGTTAAAATCGTGTTTATATAGTAAAATTAATTTATAATCAAACCAAAACTAAGAATATTAAATATTACAAATTAAAAAAATCAATTTGGAGACAGAAGTACTCATGCAGATGCAGTCAGAGCTAAGTATTGCAAGACCCAAAAACTCTTCGATCACACTTTTGACCCATTTTGACTGTTGGATGGGAAATAAAACTGCAGTGTTCAACAGATATGACAGCGTACAAGAAACTGAACAGACTGCGAGACTTACGCAACTTCAATACAGCTCATAATAAAGGAAGTGATTCAACCAAGGCTCCAAATTGTTTGCCAGAGATCTGTCTGTCGTAAAGAAACACCTGTCTAAGTTGAGAATAACTGCGACAGCGTCATTTCCAGGACACCTGAAATTTTGAGTAAGATTTAGAGGTTCTACGGACATCTGTATACATCATCGTTTTAAACACATGACAAGAGTGAGTAACGATCTAGCAAGTCAAGTTCAGAGCCGTTGATATCCCGGGCGTCAGTCTGAGCGAATTTTTTTTTGCTCTCCAGCACCTATAAAATGCAAGGCTACAGGAAAAGGGAAGAATTACAGACCAAAGACAAATTGTAAAGAGGTGGCAGATTGGTGACGTCATTAACCTCAAAACTCTTGTTATCTGCTACCTTTTTTCTAAAAAAAAAATACATCGCTATTTATGTAAGTTGTGGTTACCTGTAAGAAGATGAACACGTAGCATGTAACCGCAGTGTTGAGTTATATTTTTGTTAGTGTTGTGCATCATCTGTTGGTGATCCAAATAAAGAAAAAAACTCTTGCTGCTGCATTGGAAAATGTTTTCATGTTTGACTGGAAATTATACGGTATCAGTATTAATGGCGAATAATCACTCACCTTCGACGTGCTGATGATATAGTTATGGCATAATCGCTGAAGACCTTAGCACAATGCTATTTTTTTTTGGTAGTAAGAACTCTTATCTGCCAAGGGGTCCGTTTGGGTATCTGGGTCTAGAGTAGGTCTGGTCCGGCTGATACCTACTACGCTCTTTTTTAAATAGAATAAGGGTGACAAACGAGCGCACAGTCCACCTGATGGTAAGTGGGTATTGTGGCTCATAGATATTCTACATTTATACTCAATTAAGATTCAATATGAAGATGCGTTGTCACCCCTGAGTCATCATTACAGCCCTTCACAAGTCCACTGCTGAACATAGGCCTCCCCCAAGGAATGCCACAAAGCACGGTCCCGAGCCACCTGCATCCATCGACTTCCTGCATGTCTTACCAGATCGTCACTCCATCTAGTGGGGGAACGCCCTACACTTCGCCTGCCGGTACGAGGCTGCCACTCGAGAACCTTTCTTCCCCAACGGTTTTTCTTACCCACCCCTGAGTACTAAGATGGAATGCCTCGTATCCAGTAAAAAGGTTCTCCGGTTCTCTACAATCACAATACGAAACACAGCAGCATTAAACTGCTATTTTACGCTGGCATTCTGTGAGAACGTGATCCTACCCCGGTCGAGCCGACCCATTCGTGCTACAACCATAACATAGTTAAGTCTTCTTGTAGTCTTACCTATTTATTCCACCAAACAGTAGTACTTGCACTGACAGAGTATCTTTTTATAATGAGTTCCGGTCCGAATGGTAAAGAGAGCCAGTATAATTACAGGCTGTGAGGCATGGCAAGGTAATAAGTTGACAAAGTTTTACCGCAATATGATGAACGGTATGGCAGCGCATAAAATACGAACAAGCAAATATTAATTTTTATATATTAGATTAGATAATATTCTTGCATAACGGATAGTAAATATCTTTTATAGTCGTTTGCCTCGTTTGGCCACCATTAATTGGCATTTGAGGTGTGCACTAATTCAAAGTACTCGACTCTAGTATTTGTATTGCTTGCTTTTTCAATGCAACTCTCCATTTTGGAAAAAAAATGCAACCAAAGTTGGCCGTGCCAGCCCAACGATTTTAGCCGGGCCCTGTGTTACTTTTAAAACACATTATATATGTATCAAAATTTTTATTGTATCTATGAAACGTACTCTGTTAACAGGATATATTATTTATCAGGACAGATATTGTGAATTCGTAATAGCAAATTATATAATGATAGAAATAAATGTTACCAGCCACGAGCACAGGCGCTTCGATTTTTTACAGGATACATTTTGAAGACTGTGACGACAGGAATTGCGTGACTTAGCTCCTGCTTTTCCATCATCAGACCACCAGACGCTCGGCTGGTCTCCGTTTGTTGTCGACAAATCACGCATTCGCACCAAACGGTTTGCTTCGTCGTTCATAATGCGTATAGCAAAGGAGTGGAATAATTTGCCAGCATCTGTCTTTCCATCTAATTATAATGTGGGTGTCTTCAACGCAAGAGTGAATAAGCTTTTGTTAAGCTATGTCAGCGCGCTGTACCTTTTCGGCTGCGTCATTACTTACCATCAGGTGGAATAATAGTCAAGCACAGGCTCACAATATTTAAAAAAATTTAGGGGACTTGCCATTTTCGTTGACAATATCGGAAAATAAAAGATAAAAAGCCTATTAACAAACTAAAACAATTAAACCTATTAAAAACCTAAAACAATTAAATTGTGATATGTTATATGTATATATATATATATATATATATATATATATATTAACACATATATGTTTTATACTTTCAATCGATATTACTTGAAGAAATTTCATCTTTATTTGTGATTTGGATTAACACATGTACTTGTGTTACGTGTGACGCCTTAAGATAATTGTCAATGCAAATCACAAACTAAGAATAAATAAAATAAAAATATGAAGTCCATCCAGATCTATATGATTATTTAGAACGTGCAAGATGTCATGTTACTGTCCACAGATCAAAATAAAAACATAGACTATGTGCCTTTAATTTATAAAATTATAATTGTTCGCCACAACACAGAACTTGTATTATTCTCACATAGCTTCTACTATTTTAAAATACTGTCTTCTTTAATCGAGTCCAGTCCAAAATGTTCGGATATTTCAAAATAAATTAACATGATGACATGATTATATCTTTGAATTCTACAGCCTCGACTCGAGCTTCTTTACTATAAAATTTATAAATATAAGAGATCTTTCTGGCGTTGCACTGCCCGGCTCCCTTACTTTCATGCATAGTGTCAGTTATTTATGAAATAATATATAAAAATTAAACATATAAATTTCTAAATATTAAAGTAGACCAGTTATGCAGAGACAAGGCTAACGCTGTCATGGCTAACGCTGTCTCAGCGAGAATGTTTGTAATTCACACCTATTTTATTCCTCAGACAAGCATGTTTCCTCACGCTGTTTTCCTTTACCGCCGAGGCCGTAATAAATCGGTAATTAAAAATGCAATTTACAATTTCATTGGTACCAGCGGGGATCGACCCCAGGTTAATATCCCATGTCCGCATCAGCGCCAGGCGTCGATTGCAACTAGGCCTCGATCTCCAACTATACAACATCAACGGTGCGGACCCGCTAAAGTCGCAGAAGATAAGACGAATGGTGCCTCGCCGTACCGCTCCTCTTTAACTGCAACTTTACCTCGGCTGGGAAGGGCCGGGTGAGAGTATAACTCTCGCGCCGTCGTCCAAAAACTCGCACCTGAAGTAGGCTCCATCCCCTTATCGGACCAGCCATGTGGGTTCCTCTTCGTTCACAATGAGTTACGGAGTTGCGGTTACTAAGTCATGTTTAAGTCTCGACTAAGCGGAACCTGTTTCAGAGGAGGATATCTTAGCCCTCTGAGCTACCATGATTCATCTATTATTTTATTCCACGGTACCATTCACATATTAATTTGCAAATAACCAATCACGTATTGTGAGTCAATGACAAATTACATAAGATACACGAAGCAACCGCTAATTCGGCCTAAAAATTGACAAATGGTATTTAAAGGAGCGTTCCAAAATATATGGATTTCATTAGCACCATATCTAATAGTAGTATAACTAAAACGATAATCCTACTATACCAGACTTGGATGATTTACAAGATATCCTAATGCTGATCAGAAAGATACTGAAACAGTTAACACTTTAGCTGAAGTGGGTGGAGGTATCAGTGGCTCAATTGAAGGCATAGAAGTAGTACTTGAAGTGCGTATATCATATGTTCCTGAAGTTGAGTCAGATACTGATGATACTGTATGGACTATGAACTTATTGCTCAGTCAAATTTTTGAAGAAAATAATGATACTATTATAGAATATAAATTAGAGCTCTAGAATATATTTAAAAACGGATAAGTTACTTTTGAACAGGAAAAATGCAGTTTACAACACGTCAATATGAAGTTATATAATAAAGAGACTTTTGAGTGCTGTAGAGAACTGTTTACATTTTTTACTTTTTTTAACATTTTTAACATATCGGCGCTCCGGTAAATTCACAGCCGGATTTCCTACAGTATCAAAATTGTACCGACGGTAGGCTGTTTAAAGTTAAAAGGGGATTAAATATACATATTAAAAGATGCCATAGTAAAAGTATTTCGGCTTCACAGCCTACCGTAGAAATTTATAACTCTTTTATTAATATCTATATAGACAATAACAATTATCATCGTAATGTACCAGTGGTTAAAAGAATTCCCAGAGGTGCGAAGATGCAACTTGCTAAAGCATTGTCATGCACTATTTTTTACTAATTGTGAATAGAGTTGGCAAAATTATTTATTTTCGCGTATTCCCATTTTCATTTTAATAAAACAATAAATAAATCAATTACGTCTCAACTAAAAGAGACATCTTTTCAAAATTTAGATTACCCAATTAATACTCATTTATCTCTACCTCGTCCTAAATTTGATTTTAAAAAGTAGTTAAGTCAAAAGTAATGGATGGCGACAAAAAACGCATCCCGCATTCTATTCTCAGACTACATCCTGACTCCTTGTAATGTCGAAACTCTTGAAGGCCTCCGTCAGAAGCATCCTTCGGTCAATCCTTCTCAGAATTTACTGCTGCTTCCTAATACTTCTATGCAACCTTTACATTTTCTGAAAAAGACACTTAAGACGCAATCTTGTCATTTTCGAATGGCATTGCTGGCGGCATTGACGGGATTACACCTCAACATCTCAAAGATCTTGTAAGCGCGTCTGCCGGTGACGCCAGTAGAGTACTTCTTAATAACATTACAAAATTATGTAATTTTATGTTTTCTGGTAATGTTAATCTCAATTTCATTCCCTAACTATATGGGGTAAGATTATGTGCTTTCAAAAAAAGAAAACGGCATCCGCCCTATTGCTGCTGGTTCCACATTTCGACGCTTAACTTCAAAATTAGCTTGCAGTCACATAATCTCTAAACATAAAACAAAATTTCACAAGGTTTTGGCACTAAAGGTGGCTGTGAGGCGGCGGTAGATTCAGTGCGTACTTTTTAACAAATTCTAATCCAAATTTTCTTGTGTAGGTTGACCTTAGGAATGCTTTTAACTCTATCGATAGGTTAACCCTGCTGAAAGAAGTGGCTAACAATACCCCGAAATTTGTTTACGTTTAGCAATGTTATATTACGTTTGGCAATATTATAGTCAAATTTCGAACTTGTTTTATGAAAACCGTATTATTGGTTCTGCTATCGGTGTTCAACAGGGTGATCCACTAGGTCCAGCTCTTTTCAGTTTGGGAATTCAGACCACTATTTCAAATTTGAAATCCAAGCTGAATGTCTGGTACCTGGACAATGGTACACTGGGAGGTAAAGATGACGTCCTCAGTGATCTTAGTCATATTTTTCCCAATTTTAATAATATTGGTCTTGAACCAAATAGCAATACATGTAAAATTTTTATTTCTAATAATTTATCTAGTTCTAACAGAGATACTTTCATTCAAAATTTCAATCATATTTCTCCAGGAATAAAAACGACAGTGCGGAATCCCTATACCTGCTAGGTGCCCCGTTGTTTCGTTATAAATATAATGATATTATTATTATCATTAAAATCACCAATACAACCTTCTAAGTTCATATAATCCCTTTGAATGAGTTTTTCTGGAAATAGCCATACAATGGGATTATACGAACTTAGAGGGTTGTATTGATCATTATAATGATTATAATTTTGTAAAACATACTCGTTACGTTAGTGAATCATATTTTGTTAAACATACAACCTGACCCTGACCTGCAAATTCCAAAAAACGTAAGAAAATTTGAATTCCGCGGGCCACCTTGGTGCTTTCATCTTAAGGTCAGAACGAAAGTCGTAAATTATACAACAACGTAGTTGGTAACGCGTAATGATAAAATTCTTTACCATCGTTACAGTTAACATAAAACAGGGCTGCATGATAAAAAGCTTTTCAGACAACCAACTACACGAATTTGTAATTTTACGCTACCGAAAAATCGTTTAAATTTTATTACATGAAATTCTGCAAAGCCTTACGCAAGAAGTCAATAAAAGTTGTATACGACAATTATTACTTAAAAAGGTAAACAATATCATAAAATAACGTGAAATTTATTTAATTTACGCAATATGGAGAAGCTTAAAACCGTATTAGGGTTTTATAAGCATTCCGAAAATATAACACACCATCAAATAAAAATAATGAGACACAATCAAATAAAAAAAGTAAAAAATAAAACCGGCACAGAATTTAAAAGGTGTCAAAATTTCCTTATTTCCACTAAAGTTAAAAAATCACGTTGAGTGAAACGTGATTTCGTATATACATTAATGTAAGATATAGAATAGGACGACTACTATTGATTCGGTCGGAGTATGATGACGCCCTGATTACACAAACACAACAGGTACGAGTGAAAATGGTGGTGAAATCAAAGCAGTATGATTGACTGAATATTCTTTGAAATGCTAATGTACCTCTTGTACCCCTCTAAACTTAAAATATTCTCTTATCTTCGAGAAAATGACATTTACATAGACAAAGGAAAATTAATCTGTAGCAATAATATAAAGCGATATGTTGATTACTGGACTATATAGCAGGGATATAAAGTCACCCTGCCTTACACCTCTCTGCAGTTGAATAGGTTTCATTTTCTGGTTCTATGCTCGGATAGCCACCGTAGCCCCACTGTACATATACTTCAGCAAATTTCGATGGAATCAAAAACTTTCTCATATTCCACATACGCAAGAATAAGGCAGATTGTAATTGTCAGTCTTCTGTACAATTTGCCGAAGGGATGTACATGTGGTCCATTGTAATAAAGCCTTTTTGGAAACCGGCTTGTTCGGGAGGCTGGAAGTCGTCGAGTCTGCGTGCAAGACGATTCGTAATGATTCTCGAAAACAGCACGTAGACGCGGCTCAAAAGGGAAATCGGTCTGTAGTTCTTCAAGAGAGCATTGTCGACTTTCTTCAAGAACAAGACCACCGCACTTCTGCTCCACGCCTCCGGAATAGTGCCACCATGGAGGACGGAATTAAAGAGCTTCTGAAGGACTTCGGGTGGAAAACCTTCGCCCGGAGACTTGCCGTTTTTAAGGTGCTGGAGAGCCATTCTAATCTCGCTCATACTGACGTCCGGGATATCATCGGAATAGTGTCGGATAAAACTTGCTCTTCGATCGTTACTCACACTTGCGTGTGGCTCCAACGAAGTCGCCAAGTTTGGGTGCAAGAAAATTCATAATAACTATTGGAAACAGCACGTAAATAAAAGTCTGTAAAAGTAAAAGTATTACTACGTCTATCTGTATGGATGTTCGCACTAACCTTTGAAACTTCTATGGGGATTTTCATTCGCTTTTTAACTATAGACAGGCTGATTCACGAAGGCCTAGAAATATTTTTTCGCAAATATGCAAATTTTTTGATAATATTTTCAGATTAAGACGGAAAAAATCGTGCTTTCTGAAAGTTTTATTGGCGTGCGGCTGCATAAAGCGATAAAATTATATGAAAATAATATATGTGTGTTTTTCTTCTCAAAAACTTCTAAAAAAAGTTCGCCTCATTATTTTATTTTATTTATTACAGCCTATCAAAAATTCCACTGATTAATTTAGGCTTCCCCCATAGGTTGCCTCATATATTTTGCCATAGTTGCCATGTGTTGACAAACGGGTTAGCAACCACAGTTTTTATTACTTTTAGTTGTTATCACGAAGATGCTGCTGCCCATCTCCTGTTTCAGTTTGACAAGACACTCACTGGATGATATTATCGGACAGAGAATTCTCTTACGCCGTCACTACACGGCGTCACTACGTGTTATAACCATATGGTGTATGCCTGCCTGAATGTTGCCCTACTGATCATGTGGTCCCGGGTTAGAATCCCGAGTCGGTCCAAATCCAGTTATTTGGGTTTTCTCAATCTCTTCAATCAATCAAAAATAAAGAAAGGTGTAAAAATACATGTAATTAAATATTAGTTTATGTGAGTTGTTCACGTCTTCCACTACAACCATACATACTCGTAGTCAAGTTGCATTGCCGGTGAGAGCTAAATGTTCAAGTTAATGCTTGTATTGGCGAGCCTCAGGCGAGAGTCACACACTTAGTTGCGAGTGATTGTGCAAAGTGTATTTTTGGAATGCTGTTGACACATAATATGTTATAGCGGTGAAATTAGGATTTTACTACAGTTGTCAAGTGTCTAAGTACTCCTATACAGCGTTATTTTTCAAAGAGTAGCCAAATTTTAAACTTGAATTCAAATATATAAAATGATACACCGTTACTGCAGTTTTTGAAAATACGAGTAAATAAGGCTTCTACTTTTATTTGAAATTATCCCAAATTGAATGTGATTTACGGGCAACAACGTTTTTTCATACCGATCGACTCTTACGAATGTATGTGTGCGCAGTAAATGCATTACAATGCATTTTGAATTTAATAGATAAAAAGGACAGAATGTTTGAGATGTTTTTCATCAAATTTTCTTCACAATTTGCTTATGTTACTTATTCTGAACCTTCTCTGCAAATTTGGCCGGTTATTGCAAAATAACCCTGTATAGTCTCTGCAAGGTGTTATGGATAACGTAAAAGTCTATATTTATGTACTAGGTAGGTACATAAATATAGACTTTATAGTGAAAAATTTAATTAATTCTTAAAAATTATCTTTATTTTTGTTTTGCTATAATATTATAATGTATTTTAATTTTATTATCAGTTTTATTAGTTTTTTTAGTGTACTTTATTATTTTTAATTAACTAAACTTATGTTTGGCAACTGCTCGTGAGGTTTGATAAATACCGGCAGAATATCAGCGCTGTAATTATCCCACTGTAGCATAATGCTGAGTCGGATGCCTATTTGCGGCTGCAATAATTATGCTTGGTAATATAAATATGTACCTACTTACCATTTTGTAGCATAAAATAAATGTTGTCTTTGTTCATCCTTTTATGCTAAGAATATCCATAAGATACAAACTACTTTGGGACTAAAATAACGCAAATCAATAAGCATTCCATTACTTCTCCGAGTGTGGCCAAAAGTACCTTAACCAGTGAATATTTCTCTTCTCTAATCTTAATCACAATTTTTAAAATACTCATAATATATTATTTTTACTTTAAGGTTTTATTAAATAGTTGATATTAACTTAATTTTGATCTGGCTTTTGTTTATCTGTGTTTTTGGAACGAAGTTCCTTATCGGACGATACGAATTTGGCGGATGGGGGCTAGGCGAGAAAAAGTGTAAGATTTTTCCTTCACTACCCCTTCTGACGTAGTGCAGACGGCCTTGGCGGCTATAAGGAAGCGAGATGGAATAATATCCATCTCCCTCGCACTTTTTCTTATCTTGACATGAAAGAAATATTATTTTATTTTAAATGAAGCTTCATTTTAGTAGATGCTAGAAATTCATTTATTTGTATTAGTTAATCAATAATATAATACGTTTATGAATAATAATATACTACGAAAGGAACTTCGTTCCAACCGAGTGTTCCACGACACTCACGCGTTTTCTTATTTCTAAATTATCTTTCTATTTAATTGTCTACTTTTTTTTTCTGGAAACTTGCAAGTGGCTTAAAAGTAAAATTTTTATACTTTTTATTAAAATGAGTAATTGCTGTAAGTTTTCCGGATAAAATATATTAAAATAAAAAATAATAATATTGCAAGTAAGGAAATTCTTAAAATATAATTTCAGTCATTGCCAAGTGACCATTATTACAAAAAAAGAAAGAAAAATATTATTTTAAAATAAACAATAAACACCAATATATCGTTAACTTAAAAGCAACACCCGCCAAAGTTGGCAACGTCTTGGTACTTTGCTTATTTTGAACTTTTTTGTTGTTACCTTTTTTTTGCGCCGTTACTTATTACCGTTAACGTTACAGCCTATTAAAGTCCATTGGTGAACATAGGCCTCTACCATAGATTGCTTTATAGAGATATATATATATTGGCCATAGTTGCCACGCTTGGCAAGCGGGTTACACGGTAAAATTAATTGATTAACTAACCAATATTCCATAATATAAGTAGAATAATAGATTTAATGGATGTGTAAGTGTCAAAAAAATTAATCATATTAATAAAAAATCTATTAGCGCTCACCAGAGGTCATCCAGCCGGAAATACTAAGTGCGCAGGTCATCCAGATCTGGGAAGATATCTCCAATACCCGCGCAAAGCTGGGACCTGTCGCTAAATTCATTTATTAGATTTGCTGGACTTTGTAAAACACTTAAGAAATACGAGTTTTATAATTAGATAACAAACATTATTGTTACTCGACGTCTCTGACCACAAAATGTCATTTCATATTAAAGCGAACATGTGTGTGGTTCACCTTGTGATATCTAAAGATATCGCTTTGCCAATCTACTTTTTTTTAATGTTTATTATAAACGTTGGACAAAAACACAAAACAAACTTCTAAGCTTGTAGCTCTAAGTTCTTTTTATTTTATTGTAGTCGTTTCCTGTCTTGAATTTTGGCTAGGCGAGTACTACTATATTACTTACAACTACGCTTAGCAGCATTGTACTGCTATATCCTATATTGAAGGGTAAAAAGTAAATATATATATGCGGCAGCCCTCTTTGTTTGAAATTGATTGTTGCGACCAAACTATGATGATTCTTCAGTAGATATTCACAAAAAATTTTTTTTGATGTGCATTTCTGATATCACTGGGCGAGTAATTTCAAATAAGTGCAGCCTGAACAGTGAGTTACCGTAAAACTCAATATAATGATTAGAAATATAAATCTTGTTGTTAAAACCCCGATCTTGACAAGAGGGTACATAATGAATTTCATCCGTAAGGCGAGGCTTTCCCACATTAATTTTGCACGCTGCATATATTTATCCAGCACGAAGTAAGCGTATATTGGGTGGACAAACAGTTACCTACTTTTATTTGAAACGGTTTTGCTTAGAATCATGATATAAAGATCAAAATAAAAATATAGCCGATTAAAAATATAATTCAATAACATGTCTTTCATATAATCGAAAAATATTATATGGTAATCGGTTAAAAACGAGATTTTTTTTCCGGAGATTAAATTATAATTTTATTATCTCGATTAATATAAAGTCAAAGAGATTTAAATATATATACATACTACTACTTAAAATTCTTTATACCTATAAAGTATTTAAAAAATCCATTTGGTTAAGAATTTAATTCATGTATGCATAATTCTTCCGAGCATATATAATTTCAAGAAGTATCAATTCTCGAGCGTCAAAATCGTGTCTAAAATATGATACCTAAAGGTAAGAAGATGAATATAGATAGGAATTTAAAATAGAAATAAGACAAGCAAAATATTGGAATTGCGCATTTGCTATAGTGAATCACTTAAGCTGAGATCTATTTAACTATTGAGAAATGTGTCCTACTTTCTTCTTGAATAAATGTTTTTCTATTCTAAGAATAAAATAGGATACTTTTTTATTATAATTTATAATTTAAAATAGTATTCTATTTTATTCTTATGGTTGTTGTAATAAAATACGAATATAAATAATAAACACAAGTAAGGTAGCAAAGAACCTTTCACTACGGTGCTCCGTTTTAAAATGCCAAACTCTCCTGTGGGTGTACGCCGCACGCGTCGATTTTAGATGTCGCTGCGGCGCCTTTGACAAGATGCGGCAGGTGCCAAGGCGGCGCGACACAAAAGCTATACGTGTCACATTGTTTGTCCGCAATGAACTACTAAATTAGGTACTGAACTGATTTAAATTAAATTTTGCACACTGTGTTCAGTTTGGTCCAACTTGAGAGATAGAATAATTTTTATCCCGATAAGTGACCCTCGATATTTGTTATTACGAATTTAAGTAATTTTTAAAGGACAAAGGGGCGTCGGAGAGGGCAGAACAACGTCTCCCTGGCCAGCTTGTATTTAGCTGATACCCGCTCGCTTCGCTGGGCGCACGATAATATTTTATTGCGGAACGTAGATGTAAGATATCAAGACTTTTTTTTGATGGGACTATCGTAAAATCCGTTCTTAGTGAGCGTCTACATTGCAAAATGAGTATATATATATATATATATAGGTTTGGTCATGTAGAAAGAATGAACGAGGAAAGAGTGACAAAGCAAATTTATGTTGCAGAAGTGAACGGAAGAGTCGGGAAGGGACGCCCTAGACGAAGGTTTATCGACCAAATTGGCGATATATTGAAAATGGGCCAGATTAGGCCTTAACCGACGAGCGTGTATGCGTAGATATATGGATGTAAAGGAGGCGAGAGAAGTGTGTCAGGATCGTGCCAAATGGAAGTCCGTAGTCTCTGCCTACCCCTCTGGGTGACAGGCGTGAGTGTTTATAGTTATAGTATAGTATATAGTATAGTTCATTATTAGATAGTTTAGACAAAGCGTAATATTATTATTACTGAATGACATTGAACTAGTAAATATGTTGCTGCTAGCTTTACTCATGCTAGTATTTGACGTTATTTGCGTTAAACGTCTTATAAACGTAAAAAGTGGTTTCAGCCCATCTAATTATGACATGTAATAGAGAATTTTTGAGTTTTGTACGATCGAAAATCATAAAAGCTTGTTGTCCATCAACACGCTTTCGTAATTTTCTTTTTATTTATTTTTTCGTATATGTTTAGTGTTATTTCTAATAACTTATTGCTAGAGTTTGTAAGGATGATATCCGCAGACGAACTACAGTTACCGACAAAGTCGAATCGAAAGATCAGTAAGCTGAAGTGGCATTTGGTCAGCCATATAGCTCGAAGAACCGACAACCGATGGGGAAGAAAGGTTCTTGAATGGACTTGTGAAAAGCTGTAGTGAAAATGATGAGAGTTAGTTTATTTATTGTGGTTTATGACAATCAAATTACAATACGGAAAGAGTTTGTAATTATGGCATAGTATAAGAGATGGCTTGCTTAGACATAAAGGAAACGATAATACGATAAATACAACTGCATTATAAATTACAGAAATTAAAAAATTACTCATAAAAGTCACATAGGCTTTTAAATCCACGTATGACCTAGACGCGTAATTTAATGTGACGTAATAAAAGACAAGTCTCGAGCTTTACGCAGTCATAAGGCCATACGTTTTATTATTTGGGAATCTATGGAATGTTAAGGTCTACTTACGAAAATACAAGAGCAAAATATTATATTTCATTACTTTACAAAGCATAAACAAAAGTATTAATTTTTTACGTGGTATAGCCATACTGCAGCTATATTATGGTTGTAGCACAAATGGGTCTTCTCGACCTGGGTAGGACCACGCTCTCACAGAATACCAGCGTAAAACAGCAGCTTAATGCTGATGTGTTTCGATGGTGAGTGTAGAGAACCGGAGACCCTTTTTACTGGAAACGAGGCATTCATTCTTAATCGAGAATAGATGTTGATGTCTATGGGCCACAGCATCCACTTAGCATCAGATGGACTGTGTGCTCATTTGTCACCCTTACTCTATTAAAAAATATATAATATGTGGTTATTTCAAAATAGTACAAAATTTTTGTAACTTTATTTAAAGTCCCTTCAGCGACGCACAGGCCGACTATTGGTATATCGAAAGGCTTAAGTATTTGTACTATCTGAGTACTAAATCAGAGTGCGAAATCTACCTAACTACAGAGCTCACCGCTACATTGGAAGATATTTTCAAGTTCCACTAACCGGAAAATGTCTGAAAAGGTTCCCACTAACTTGAAATCGGAAAGGATACGGACAGACGACTTCATAGAAAAATTTAATATTTTAAGAAATAAGTCCTCTCAATAGTAATGATATGTAGCACGCCAGTAACATTCATAGCTTTGCAGATGATAGCACTGATGATGGTGTTTACACTGACCATGCCAATATTTTTCGGGGACAAGTCATCGAGTGCCGAAATAAACTTGCGTTTGGAGATTCCCAGAAAAAGAATTCATTTCGTCATATCTCCTCATTTTGAAGGTACTCCCCTAAGTGGACATATCGAGTGACTTTCAGTTGCGCAGTCTCCAGTAAAATTAAGCTAAATTTACTTCGGTCGACATCAATAGTTCCTTCAAAACCTTTTCTTCAAATTTCTTACAGCCCAGATATCCTCATAATGGTTAAAAATATTTTATCGCAAGTGGCCTACTATTCTACTGAATGAAAAATTTATCATGAAAAAAATCGTAAATTCTGTAATTGTACTATATTTTATTAATGCAAAATGAAATAAAAATATTACCACTTTTTACCAATTATAGGATTATAAATAAAACCGTCTTGCATTTATATCCGGATCTGATCGAAATTTATATTTTATCTTTGAAACAAAAAAATACTAGCAATGCTATTAACATTACTAATATTTCTTTTAACCACTGCTGGTAATCTTATAATGCTTGTTTTAGGAGTGGTTCACAACAGTAGTCCAATGGCGGATTCGAACCCACGACTTTTTGAGTTCGCGGTCCGCACCCTACCATTAGGCTACTGTCGATTAAATATTGCATCACTATTAAAAAATATACCCTATCAGTAAATAAAAACAGCAAGATCAGCTAACTAGCCTTGAAAATACAAACATCCCATCACATACATAAAAAAAATATAATTCTCACTAGGTGCCGTCGATTTTACCCCGTAGATCGAAACGTTAAAGTAAGACATTATGAGGAAACAAATTCAAAATCAAGAACATGATACGTAAAATCCAACTATGCTACATTGAAGCAGCGCTGCGTGCGCTCCATCAAATAATTTCTCTATTGAATGTTTAATAAATATATACTTATTTTTCAACAACATACGTTTGTGCCGCATTCGCATAATAAAAATTAATCAAATTTCACGGCCATGCGAAACTATAACCGCGATAATTTCAATTTATGAATTAATTAAATTTACGGTTTGTACAACTACATAACAACAAATAGTTTTAAGCCAACCATATTATAAAAGCATTAATATTAGGTCCTTACATATGAAATTAGCGTTTTGTCGTACTGACCACTTTGATCTGAAATATCTCCTCTTTTGTTAAGAATTCCAAATTCAAATTTATAAATTCATTTAGCTGGTACATTTGAGTTTTAAAAACAGTCATTAATTTGTTTTTTCCTCATTATTTTATTCTTTGGCGTCGCTTATTACCGCACAATGGAAAACATGAAATACCGGTGTATTTACGAGTACGAGTTCTACCGTTGCAGAAACAGCTCAAAGGATTAATGATGTATACAGCGCTGGTGTCGCAAAAGAAAGCATGGTACGTTTTTGGTTTCAACGTTTTCGTTCTGGAAATTTCGACCTTCAGAACCAACCCCGTGGACGGCCGGAGACCAAAGTGGAAAATGAAGAATTAAAGGCTATTGTGAAAGCGGATCCATCACAAAGCACTTCAGAGATAGCAGCAGGCTTCGGGGTAAGTGATAAAACTGTATTAATCCACTTGAAGCAAATCGGGAAAGTAAAAAAACTTGAACGATGGGTACCTCATGAATTGAGTGAATCGAACTTACAAACACGCGTCGACTGCTGTGTTACTTTGCTCAACCGACACAATAATGAAGGGATTTTAAATCGAATCATTACTTGTGATGAAAAGTGGATACTGTACGATAATCGGAAGTTAAGTCGCAATGGCTGAATCCTGGAGACCCAGCCAAATCCTGCCCTAAACGAAAATTGACTCAGAAAAAGTTACTTGTGAGTGTTTGGTGGACTAGCGCCGGTGTCGTTCACTACAGCTTTCTAAAATATGGCCAAACGATTACGGCAGATATCTATTGTCAGCAACTGCAAACCATGAAGGAAGAATTAGCTGCTAAACAACCGAGATTGGTCAATCGCTCTAGGCCACTGCTGCTTCACGACAACGCAAGACCACACACCATCTTGCCCATGTTCTGTCTCAGTTTCCCTCTGTCCCCTCTTACGACACACACGGGAAGATATGGGGTAGTAGATTACCCGCCACTACACGGGGACACACTTAATATGTATTAAATCATAATTAGCGTATGGTAGCGTAAAGAAATGTGTATAAATATGTATCGCCCAGTTTACTGTATAGCGTCTGTTCAGATATTAGCGTGTTTTACGTGGTACATAATGATTATTTGAAATTATCGCACTTCTGATGTTAGAAATTACTCTCAAAATTATTATTGAAATAAAATAATATTACAATTTACACTAACAGCTTTATGTTATAAATATATGGAACACATGCAACACAAGAAACAGTTAGAAGTAAATGCAAAGTAAATAATAAATTAGATGAAGTATGCAAACCAACTACAATACTGCTTATCACGATGTCACACACACTCTCACAGGGCAGCGTCTCCGCAATATAACCATCTCTAGATTTACCAAAAGAATTGCCACAACGGGCATAATCACAACAGTGATTGAGACTCGTAGAATTAAGGCTGATTTACACAGGGTTAGTAACTGACTCCAAATTCCAGGGAAGGCAGTGCTGACCCAATACTGATACAGTGTAAATTGATTTGGAGTCAGTACAGCGCTGTCGCGTCAGTGCTGACCCCAATATTCCTGCTTGAATATTTTGAAGTCAATCCACTCCCCCGCCACCTTGTCTAAACGACCGAGTTAGTATTTGGTTAGTCAATGGCGTTACGTTGTGACGTTACGTCAATATTCTTCGGTGTTATTCCCAAACAACAACCACTAAGTTAGATGAGCTACAATTGGAATATCTGCGACATCCACCGTAATCCCCGGACCTTGCTCCAACAGATAACCATTTTTTCCGGACATTGGACAACTTCTTACAAGGAAAAAAATTTAACTCCGCTGCGGCAGTCCAAACCACCTTCAAAGAGTTTATTTATTCTCGCCCCCATGGTTTTTTAGTAAAGGGACCAATGAACTACCTATGAGATGGCAAAAGTTCATAGATAACAACGGTGCATACTTTGATTAATTAAATATATTTTACAAAAAAAAATGACTTTATATTCCTCCCGTACAAAACGCCAATTTCATATGTAAGGACCTAATTTAAATAATATTACAATACCCAATGAATTACAATTTTAGTGCTACCTTACCATGTACTCGGCGGTATGATTATTAAGAAAGCGCAACAAAAACTAAAACATATTTTGCGTACATATATGTTAAATCCGTCAACCAGCGAGGTGAATACCTACTTCCTTTTAAAAAATAAGAGCCATGTGCCGAGCAGCAGATTTTTTTAAATAAAAATTTGATATTGCATTAACTTGTTTTCAACGCAAACTTTACAAATTTCTGAAAAAGACACTTTAGAAGCAATTACGAGTATGTCATTTTCGAATGGATCTGTTGGCGGCATTGACGGAATTACGCCTCTACATCTTAAAGATCTTGTAAGCGCTTCTGCCGGTGACGCCGGCGGAGTACTTCTTAGGGACATTACAAAATTATGTAATTTTATGCTATCTGGTAATGTTAATTCAAATTTCATTCCATTCTTATATGGGGCAAGATTATGTGCCTTCAAAAAAAGGATAACGGTATCCGTCCCATGGCCGTTGGTTTCACATTGCGACGCTTAACTTCAAAATTAGCTAGCAGACAAAATTTCAGCCTACTCAACTAGGCTTTGGCACTATAGGTAGCTGTGAGGCGGCGGTACATTCAGTGCGTACATTTTTAACAAACTCTGATGCTGATGTTCTTGTGAAGGTTGACCTAAGGAATGCTTTTAACCCTATCGATAGGGTAAACCTGCTGAAAGAAGTGGCTAACAATACCCCCGAAATTTATCATTACGTTTGGCAATGTTACAGTCAAAATACTAACTTGTTTTACGAAAGCCATATTATCGATTCTGCTGTCGGTGTTCAGCAGGGTGACCCACTAGGTCCAGCACTTTTCAGTTTGGCAATTCAACCCATTATTTCAAATTTGAAATCCAAGCTGGATGTCTGGTACCTGGACGACGATACACTGGGAGGTAGAGCAGACGACGTCCTCAGTGATCTTACTCATATTTTTCGAAATTTAAAAAATATTGGTCTTGAACTAAATAGCAATAAATGTGAAATATTTTTTTCCAATAATTTATCTAGTTCTAACAGAGACACTTTAATTCAAAATTTCAATCATATTTCTCCAGGAATTAAAACTGTCAGTACGGAATCGCTATACTTGCTAGGTGCCCCGTTGTTTTTCGATAGTATTAAACCTGTTTTAAAAACAAAATTTGATCAGTTTTTAAACCACGTAGATAAATTGTATAACTTAAACCCCCACATTGCTCTTACTATTTTAAAATATTGTCTCCTTGTACCTAGATTTACATACTTACTCCGCTCGAGTCCAGTCTGGAAATGTTCGGATATTTTAAAAGCTCTCACAGAATACCAGCGTAAAATAGCAGCTTAATGCTGCTGTGTTTCGTATGGTGAGTGTAGAGAACCGGAGACCCTTTTTACTGGAAAAGAGGCATTCTATCTTAGTCCTCACGGCTGACAACGCATCTGCATTTAAATTTGCAAACGAAGATAGATGTAGATGTCTATGGACCACAGCAACCACTTACCATCAGGTGGACTGTGTGCTCGTTTGTCACCCTTATTCTATAAAAAAAATAGCTATAGAAAAAATTCTAAATTTAACTTTAGATATAACAGCCTGGACTCAAGCTACTTTACCTATAAAATTTGGTGGTATTGGTGTGAGAAATCTTTCTAGCGTTGAATTGCCTGCTTTCCTTGTGTGTACTTATATAACATAATTTTAAATAAAAAGCAGAACTGTGTTTTGCTACGGAGGCAGGGTAGACATGCGAACGCTATGTCCCGGTGAAAATGTTCCACTGGAAGTTAACCAACAAAAACAGTGGGATATTTCGTTGGTACGGAGCGTGCAGAAAGATTTGTTTTATAATTTCTATAGTGGCCAAGATCAGGCACGCCTTCTAGCTGTTTCGACTAAGGAATCTAGTCACTGGTTACACGCTTTACCATCAAGTAATTTTGGCACATTACTTGATTGGGAAAGCTTGTGCATCACCGTAGGAATCCGACTAGGAGCTGCGATTTATCAACCCCATCAGTGACCCTGTGGTAGCAGCGTCGAACAGTTTGGGCTCCACGGACTTTCATGTAAGAAAAGTGCTGGTAGGTTTTCACGGCACGGTTCTTTGAACGATGTCATCCGAAGGGCTCTTGTCTCTATAAACATTCCCTCGGTTTTAGAGCCTTGTGCAAAATTTAGAGACGATGGCAGGAGACCCGACGGTATGACATTGGTCCCTTGGGAGAGAGGTAACCCTAGTGTGGGATGCTACTTGCGTAGACACTTTGGCGGCCTCTCATCTCAGGGGTACCTCGTTGAGAGCCGGGGCGGCATCAGAGGCAGCTGAACTGAGTAAATGGCGCAAATATGAGTCTCTGAGAGATGACTACATATTTGTGCCAGTTGCTGTAGAGACTATCGGTCCGTGGGGTCCACGTACGGTGAAGTTCCTAAAGGAACTCTATCCGCGACTGGTCGTTGCTGCTGGTGATAAGAGGGCTGGTTCTTTTCTCGCTCAAAGGCTAAGTATAGCCATAAAGCGGGGAAACGCAGCCAGCGTTCTTGGCACGATACCGCGGGGAGTGGGGCTGTATGATAATTAAGTTACTAGTTTTAGTTTCTTTTTTATTATAGTTTTTTTAATTTATATTGTATAATATAATAAAATATTGTATATTATGTTATATAAATAAATGTAAATTAAATTGAATAAATTTCACTTCTTTTTAAACTAAAAATTTCCATGTCACTGAGATCTGTACACAAAAGCATTACAAGAGTGGGTACGCAAGCTCAGGTGCATGCTCTATTCTTTCTCTCTCATAGTCCCAATCACACGACCGAAAAAAGACAGGCACTGGACCAACGGCTTAAGTGCTTTCCGAGGCACGGCCCTGTGTTTCGTATGGTGAGTTGGTGAGTGTAGATTACCGGGGACCCTTTTTACTGGAAACGAGGCATTCCGTCTTAGTTCTCAGGGGTGACAACGCATCTGCATTTTGATTCTTAATCGAGGATAGCTGTAGATGTATGAGGACCACAGCATCCACTTACAGGTAGGACTGTGTGCTCGTGTTGTGTTGTATTGTGTACGCTTATTCTACAAAGAAAAAGCAATAGTTGATTTTTGCCTAGTGTATTATAAAATGGTTACGGGCGTATTCTATTACCGTAATCATTGTCCTCAATTACTTTATGAATTACCTAATTAATTAATTATACGGCACACACATCACGACGTACAAAATTTGCAGCAACGAAAAGGACTTTGCATTACCAAAGAATATAATATATTATTACTACGTAGCATGACGCTGTAGCAGTGTTGCCATGGCCACAGTGCTGTTATTAAGTACTGTAATAAGTAGTTCTACTTGTAGTTAGCAATATGTCAATACACGCGTTACGTAGTTACCACTCAGTATCTTCATTGTCTCTTGGATCTTACTGATATACTTATTATCTTAGATTATTTAATTAAATTCCATGAATGATGATAATATATTATTAGAAACTAGATGTGCCCGCGACTTCGTTCGCATAGAATATTTGTTAGTAATGTATATTCGTTTCAAATATTTGTAATATTTTTTCAACAACCCTACGGATTTCTTTAACACTGAGAGTGGCGTATCCGTTCAATATTATATTTCAAATAAAACTAGAAGTCTAATTATTAAAAGTGAACAGTGACACCTATCGCTAAATTTTAAAAGAACATTAATAAAAACAAAATAAATCTACGGGTAATTAAATTGATAAAGCAATAGCAATGTTATTTATTGAAGTATGTCAATATAGGTACATGAAATTTCTTATGCAATTTTTAAAAGAAAAATATAAGACTTTTGTTAAAAAAATGTGGTTTTTGTCGACTTTGAAGTCTTCTTTTATAACAATATACATTAATAAAGTACAAAATCTTAACAACTTTCTTACAACTAAGTAACATCCGAAAAGTAATGTTATGTAAATATTTTTCGGTTTCATAATAAAAGCAATGAACTCTAAAAAATAGAAGTCAGAAATTTCAATGTAATTTATGCATATTATGCAATATAAAAGTAACATTTAAAATAGGAGTTCAGTTCAGTCAGTTTCTTATAGTCAGGAACAAGACGATTTGCAATAATTTTCTACAAACATAATAAAAACTAAATTATTAATGATGGCACCACCAATTTTTAAAAATAGAAATTAAAAATTTCGACGCGATTGATACATTATACAAAAGAGCCTTTAAATCAGAAGGATAATGACGCATTTTCAATAATCGAGATTCATAGAGATTACAGTACTCTCTCGCTAATCCGCCACCATAAAATCCTAACCATCGGCGGATTACTGAAAACGGCGGATTATAATGTACTTTATTTATATATTGTATTTAAGAAATCAACAAACATGAACCTTTTATTAAAGTAATTACTCATATTTCGAAAAAAATGGGTCTAATTTTGCTTGTTTTTTTACCAAAATATATCTTCTTGATAACTTCATCGCGCATTTTACGTATATTTACAACCATATCGCATGACTTTCCATTTTCTTGGGGCCATTTAATACAAATATCTACGCTATTCAGGGTATCTTCAGATTTGACAGTGCTAAAAGCATGAAACATTACTTATTTAAGCTCATCATCAGTTAAATGAGGCTCATATATTTCATATAATCAAGACCAATCTCCAGTCCAAAAAACGGCGGATTATAGTACTTGTCGGATAATCGAGCGGCGGATTAGCGAGAGAGTACTGTATACGTATTCTAATAAATTTATAGGTAGATTAATAAAAGGAGGAGGGGTAGCTCAAGAAATAAGTATCCGCGCATAGTACATAGTACGTGAAAAACCTAAGTTCGTTCTTCGCCGAAATTATCGTTAATAACACTTTTAAAATTTGATTTACCACGTTTTCGGTGGTGAAGGAAAACATTATGACTAAACCTAAATTTTAAAAACTGTAAGAAAATAAATGAATTCGTCAACACGTTAGCATGGCAGCGTGATGAACTTTCCCTTTTTGAAAAAAAAAACAAATCTCTCAGAAATATGTAGGTGCCCTTAGTAGGTAGGGAGGTAGGTTTCTCTTAAATTGAAGGAAAATATCTTACTTTATGTCCATGTTTGCCATGCAAGTAGATAGGCGCTATTTAAAAAAAATACAACTGAAATCTTTGATTTCATTGGCTTCCAAGCTCTTCATCACAACGTCTTTACCGTTAATATATTATTTAAGAACTATATGATAAAGTTTACATTGGTATATGGGCTATTCCGCCTATGAGTAATATAAAGATCAGCAGCAGTTATGAAGACACAACTACGGGAAAGAAAAACACAGCCCGTCTTTTTGCATTACATTTGCACAACACCATCTATAGATGACACTGCTTAACTATTGTACTTTTTTTCTAATTAAGACAGTGTGGATGGAATAACCTAAATATTTGTGAGAGAACATAATATCCTTTTTTGTTTACTGTGTTTTAAGTATAAGTATTTCATTCGAAAACATAATTTTACATCATTTAATTACGATTTCTGTTATTAGATTAAAATGGACTTGATGACTCAACGCCACCATTGAAAAAAATCGTACCTATACTTCGCACCCATACTTCAGAATATTAATCATAACTTTTGATAGAATACACCGATTTTAATAAAACAAAGACTAAATGTAGCTTAAAAATACGCTTTATGATTTTCTGAACGATTATTTTGAAAAATATTAGTACTTTAGACGAGATGCGTTCATAAACAAACAGACAGACAGACCGGCACTTCTAAAAATTATAGAAATGTATTTAATTGCTTATTTTTAGTCCCTCCAATCATTTTTGTCACAAAAATATATAATATACAGCCACATGCAATTAACATTTTATTATACAGGGTATTTTTGAAACGCTCCCGAAAACGAAGACAGACGACAGTACTAACTATATCTTAGATGATGGGTGAAATATAAAATCGATCCTGATGAAAAAATTCATCTTTTCACAACGTTTTATTAGCTTTATTCACGCTCCATCGTGTTAGTATAAATCATCGTGTTAAATAAAACGTTAATTTCATTAAAATAAAACATGAAAATACTTAAACATAAAAGCAGCAGTGGAATTACTGAATTACAATCAGCTGACTAGGGGTCAATGTACGCGCGAACGCCGAATTCGCGCGGCCCGTAACTAGCGATGGTACCACAATACATAATAATTTACAACACTTGTCTAAATACCTAACTTATCTACTTAACCTACTATTTTGCCACTGTGCTTGTCTCCACGTAGCCACTTTAATTCAAATTCACAGGTTAAATAAACCAAATAACTGGTTCGATTCCCCGCTAATGAAAAAATACTTAAATGAAAAGTTAACAAGGTTAGAGTTATGCGTTTTATTCATCGTGTAGGTATGTTTATTATTCTGATGTATTCAGTTATGTACCTATTCAGATCAGTTCAGTACCAAGTTATTTAAAAAAATAGGTATGAAACAGCTTACCGCTCTAAATCCTCCGTGGTCTTATGAGATGCGGCTCAAATTGTGCTCCATTCATTTCGAGGCAGATGTGGGCTCGGTGTTGCGTCTCCTCATGCAGGCGGGGCATTATCGTGTGGTCTTCGACACAGTCCGCACGTAGTTTGTCGAAAACATCCACGATCCTTTGGCGCATTTCGTCAGCACTATCACACTCACGATTAAAACCCTTTCTTTCACACCACAGAAAGAAGTCTAACGGGGTCAGATCTGGTGAGCGAGGTGGCCAAGCGTGTGGTCCTAGTCTGCCAATCCAGCGATCATCAAATAATTCGGTAAGGCGCTCACGGACGAACCTCACGACATGTGGAGGTGCACCATCATGCTGGAACCATGTACGGCGATATTCATCCAACGATAGGTCGTCTAAAATGTCAACCAACTGTTCATTTATAAAGTTTAGGTATCGTTGTCCGTTAAGTCACTGTGGCAGAAACACTGGTCCCAGTATGCGATCCTTAAATAAACCTGCCCATACGTTAACCGACCATCGCGTTTGGTGCCCGGTTTGTCGAACAGCGTACGGGTTAACCTCTGAATACACGTGTGTATTTCTTCGGTTCCACATGCCGTTTCTGGTAAATGTCGACTCGTCCGTCCAGATAACGTGCTCAATGGAACCAGGCACACGTTGTTGTTGGTCTAATAACCAACGGCAGAAAACTCGTCGGCGGTCGTGATCGCCGGGAACTAAAGCTTGCACTTTGTGCACTTTGTATGGCCGCATTCGGTTACGCTTTAACACTTTGTGAACTGAACAGTATGACACATTTGTTCCATCCCGACGTCTTAACAATTTAGCGATACTTCGTGTACCTAGGTTCGGATACCGGCGAACGACATCTAAAATGCGCTCCTCGGAGGAACAGTCATTTGACTTCACCTCCTGCCGCTACTGGAGCAATGGGCCGATTTTCCAACACTCGCTGAAATGCTGCTGTTATCAGACGAGAGTCAGCTGGGTGTCGAGCGGTCGGGAATTTCTCTCGGTAAATTCGTAATGCACGCGAAGCATTCCCGCGAGCTTCTCCAAGGCACATTAACATGTTGCCGTATTCACGAGCACTATAAACGTACGTTAGGCATTATTAAAACAAAAAAGAAACACAAAACGTAACAACAAGAATAACACGTAATAACAAGTAGGTAATACCAAGTAATAACAATAAGAATTTAATTTGAACTGAATGAACTGTCGCTTGCGCATGCGTGTCCAAAGTCAACACGGAACTGTCTCAAAAACTAAAATCAATAATTAATCCCGCCAAAACTGAAGCCTACACTTTGAACATTCCCACAGACCGTCAAATGTTATGACATTGCCAACTTTTATTTTATAAGTTTAGTTTCCATATGATCCCTACGACTACTCTTTCATATGGAATTTAGAAGTTATAGTTGTAATTTTTTTAATACAATTAGACAATCAATTGTACCCTGACGAAACAAGCAGTTCGTTACTACAAAATGATATTGAAATTAATAAACGTACTTACTTGGGTTTGGTTATCTTTGATTTTGTACAAGAAAATAGAAATAAAATGGTATTGAATAATTTAATAGTTAAAATCAATTGCAATTATGATCGACAGGTAATTAATCTAAAAAATAATTATTTTACTTTACTTTTATTGACTTTCCGTTTTAATCCATCCAATACTTTGATTTGAAAAGAGGTACGTCAAAACTATTAAAAATTACTTGCAAGTTTTATTGTAATTGCCGCCTCTAATTCTTATGTCGCTTGCAAACAAATCTTAGTAGGTAAATTTGGGAATTCCCATATGTTGGCGCTGACGCGAGGTGACACACAGTCGGCCGGGTGGCGGCAGCGCGTGGTACGAAGGGGCGCGACGGGGAATGCTCGCCAGTATTACTGTGCGCGCACGCTATTGGTTCCTCATTCTTCCCGCGCTTTGAAAAGCGATGTTTCCCAATGTACAGTCGCACACACAGCTTTCTTTGCACGACGCGCGGCGATGGTTTTAAAAGGAAGGAAAGAAAATTATTTATATCTTTTGTTTTATGACTGAACTAGTGAACGAAAAGGTAAATAGAAGGTGAATGGGAAAATTGTGCAGTAAAGTTAAATGTATTGAGGAAGAATACCGAAAAAATTACCATGTGGTCAACCTGATGACGGAAACATTTATCATTCGCATTGATGATGATGATTCTGATGAGTGACGATGAAGTAGCATCCAGTAACACCAATACACCATCGACATTTGGCTTCCATGTTCCATGTTCCAATGGTATAATGGACAGCGTGTCACCCTTAGCTTAAGTTTTCTTGTTACAAACTACTTTATTTTACGATAGAAATAAAAATAATGCTCAAGCAAACATTATCCATTTTGAATTTCAACCTCTTCCAAAGTTCTAAGTAGCTAGTAAAGTACCTATTATGATTCTACAATAAAACCATTAATTACTATTATAATATTATAAAACAACAGCCTAGTACCATGTAGTACTTTAGAACGCGACTGTACCCATGCGAAGACACACCCCCTCCACTATCGCTCAGCGTTCTTTTTACGTGACGTTGAGTTTGGCTTCGACGCGGATATTGACCCTAGTCAGCTGATTTTATGGTTTATTTATTTTAAATTCCATTGCTGCTTTAATGTTTAAGTATTTTCATGTTTTATTTTAATGAAATTAACGTTTTATTTAACACGATGATTTATACTAACACGATGGAGCGTGAATAAAGCTAATAAAACGTTGTGAAAAGATGAATTTTTTTTCATCAGGATCGATTTTATATTTCACCCATCATCTAAGATATAGTTAGTACTGTCGTCTGTCTTCGTTTTCGGGAGCGTTTCAAAAATACCCTGTACATATATACACAAGAGATAGAAGATTAGTTTATATGTATAGATTATTAAAAAATTGTTTGAATTCTTGCTATTTTTGTTTCAAAAGAACTGCCATTAAATGATCAGAAGATAAGAACAAATTAACCGATTTTATCGCGTTTAATTTATCTTATTTAACTTAGTTTTAATTAAATAAAAACTAATTTTACGGATTTTATCGCGTTTAATTTACTTTAATTTACTATTAGATTCCCAACGTTTTGTGGTCACGGGGGCGGGAACAGAGGTGTTTAACGTCCGATGTGATAGTTAGGCCAGCTGGGCTAACTACCTTTAGCTACCTTCAGCTACCTTCAGCTACCATCAGCTTTTGAATATTATTTTTGGTCCGATCTACACAGAACAAGCTTACATTCAGTAAATATAAGCAATCATTAGTTCTACCCAATGTATAACTAGTATCTAACAATGTACTTAATACAGCGAAAAGATTAATTCTGAGATATAAAAAGTCATCAAAACTTTAAAATTACAGCCTGCCTTACAACTGGCTACAGGCCTCTTTTCAGGAGCAATACGTTCACCGTGCTGCGTATATGCGGACTTCACACTTCTTACCAAACAAAATTGTATGAATAATTGCAGTTTATAAACAAATTCAACATTAGCAATTCGAACCTTTCAGCGACGCTGATCACGGCGGCGGCGGGAACCACAGTGGGCTGGACCTCGCCGACTTTGCCTATTCTACTGTCAAAAAATTCCCCCATACACACCTCAGCCGATCAGAGCTCATGGATCGCGTCACTCATGATACTTTGCTCAGGTAAATATAAAATTCTTATGTATAAAATAACCTTATTCTTATATTTTACACATGACTTTATCAGCCCGTAAAAGCCCACTACTAAAGATAGGCCTCCCTCACTTCGTAGAGTCCGCTTGGCAGGCGGATTAGCGCTTGCAATACCAGATATCTCGCAATTTTGACGCTGTTTCCTTTTATAGTTCAATCATTTTCGCTGAAAAATTGGCAAAATTAATGGAGTAATTTTCTAATGGTTAAATTTTATCCACTATCCCTCCCCCTCCCGGGTGAGCGTCACCCCCTCGCACCCAAGAAAGTGTCCCAAAGCGCGGTTTTTTCCAGTTTTAAAGAAAACCTTACAAGCTACATGAAAAGTGTACAGCTACGAAATAATCCTTGATTAATTTGCTATCAACCTCTTATACATACAAAAGCGGTATATACTTAGCATATAGTTTTCGCGCAATCTGCCACGAAATATGAACATTTTTTTCATTTATCGATTTTTTTTTGTTCTAAGTTCAGTTTTCTCATAAATTTCCCACTTTACCGCCAAGATATGTATAACTAAAGTAAAGAATAGAATATGCTCTTTAAAAAGAGGTATAATTTATTTTTAAACTCTTTAATTTCACGATGCTTTACTACTTTTAAAATTTAATTGATCCGGCCCTTCAGCGAAATATAAATGTTTGTATTTTAGCTAAAAAATTAGCAAAATAAATGGAGTACTTTTATCTATCGGCATAAAGCAGAGTTAAATTATATCCACTCTCCCTCCCCCTCCCGGGTGAGCATCACCCCCGTGCACCAGAAAGTGTCCCGAAGCGCGGTTTTTTCCAGTTTTAAGGAAAACTGTACACTATACATGAAAAATGTGCAGGATCGAAATTATCCTTGATAAATTAGCTATCAATCTCTCATAAATTAATTAAAAGTGATATCACTTATAGTTTTTGGCGCAATCTGCCACGAAAATTTATTTCTAAAGTTTTTTATTTCACATTGCTATGCTATTTTGAAAACTTAAGTCATTCAGTCAGTCAGCCTCATCGAAGAGAGTAGCTGATGATGGTGAATTTTCATAATAGCATAGCAATGTGAATTTAAAGAGTTTTTAAATAAATTATACCTTTTTTTTAAAGAACATATTTTGTTCTTTACTTTAGTCATACATATTTTGGCGGTAAAGTTGGTAATTCTTGATAAAACTAAACCTTGAGCAAAAAAAACCCGATAAATGAAGAAAATTGTTTATATTTCGTGGCAGCTTCCACGAAAAATATCAGTTATGTCGCTTTTGTTTGTATATAAGATTGATAGATAATTTATTAAAAATCATTTCGTACCTACACACTTTTCATGTATCGTGTACGATTGTCTTTAAAAACTGAAAAAAACCGCGCTTCGGGACACTTTCTGAGGCGCGGGAGGTTGAACCTCACCCGGGAGGGGGAGGGAGAGTAGATAAAATTTAACTTTGCTGTATAACGTACATATGCCGATAGATAAAAGTACTCACTTAATTTTGCCAATTTATCCATACATTGCAATCTAGAATGCTTGAACTATTATTGGTTTGGGTATTTTACTTCTGTCGTAAACTTCGATCAATAATTAAATGGTTAAACGAACTTACCTTAAGTGAAGTTCAACCATAATTATACGCAGCTCCTTGTCCGAGACGTTCTTTACAACATGTAGTACGCCGTATTTTATACGAGTACCATCACAGTTTATCCAACTCCTAAAAAAATTTTTGGAACGGCAGAGCGTATGCACAAAACTATAGCTACCTGTCCGTCAAATGCAATGTTTAAAGCAAGGGATTAGATGTGCAACCCTAACCCAGGGAGGGCTGGGTTGGGAGTACCGTCTCGGACAAGGAGTTTCGTATAATTATGGTTGAACTTCACTTAAGGTAAGTTCGTTTAACCATTTAATTATACTCTCTCCTTATCCAATACGTTCTTTACAACATGTAGATGTTTGAAGACAGGGTTGCGAATTATAATACCAATGAATGGAAATTTTTTCAATTTTGCTTACTTTATAAAAACATAAACTCTCACGCCTGTCACCCAGAGGGGTAGGCAGAGACTACGGACTTCCATTTGGCACGATCCTGACACACTTCTCTCGCCTCCTTTACATCCATATATCTACGCATACACGCTCGTCGATTAAGGGTACTCCTAATCAGGCCCATTTTCAATATATCGCCAATTTGGTGGATAAACTTTCGTCTAGGGCGTCCCTTCCCGACTCTTCCGTTCACTTCTGCAACATAAATTTACTTTGTCACTCTTTCCTCGTTCATTCTTTCTACATGACCAAACCACCGAAGCATTCCTTTCTTAATCCTGGTCACAACATCATCTTGCAAACCACACTTTTCTCTTATCACACCTTTTCTCACCCTGTCATTCAGATTCAGCCCTAGCACACACCTTAATGACCGCATTTCTACTGCATTTATTCTACTCTCATGCTTCTTCTGCCAGACCCAACTTTCACTACCATACATTAAAGTAGGGACTAACACAGCATTATGAATTGCCATCTACGTGCCTTTTTTGACATATTCTGACTTTTCATAATAGCATGTAGAGCCCCATTTACTCTTTTTACTGCGTTCACTCGTCGTTCTATATCTTGCTCAATCATCTCCCCTTCTATTCTTATTTCACATAACGTTTTACTTACTTCTCTTTCAAAAACCATCACTTTTGTCTTACTTGCATTCACTTTCATACCCCTTTTTTTTAATGACCAGTTCATTAAAGTAACCATCATTTGCAACTCGGCCGCCGACGATGCAAATATGACTTGATCATCGGCGTACAAATGGCATTTGACGGTTAACTCACCCATTCTCAACCCACATTCTTCAACTTTCAAAGTTTGCAAACAACTGTCCATAAATAGGTTAAACAGCCACGGGGAAGCTACACAGCCCTGTCTGACACCTTTTTGAATGCTAAACCAGTCCAAGTAGACCCCTTTGATCCTGACACAAACACTATAAAGAGACCTTAATGCCTGTATCAAACCAGCGCTCAAACCAAATGAGTTAAGTGTTTGCCATAACACATTCCTGTCCACTCTATCATAAGCCTTTTCCAAGTCCATGAACGCACAAAAAACTTTCTGGTTTTTGGCCAAAAACTTCTCCGCAATCATGCGCATGGAAAAGACTTGATCCGTACACCCCACCCCGTTTCTAAATCCAGCTTGCACATCCCAAATTTTTCCATCAGTTTCTCCCACAACTCTTTCAATTAACACCTCAGCATATAGTTTACCCAAAATGCTAAGCAAGCTAATGCCACGGTAGTTTTTACAGTCCTGCTGTGACCCTTTTCCCTTATATATTGGGACTATAACGGCTTTGCACCAGTCTTCCGGTACCCGCTTCAGTTCCCAACATGAATTAAACAAGGTGTACAGCAGGCCTGCCACCACTCCCTCTCCAGCCCTTAGCATTTTGAGTGATACTCTATCATATCCGGCTGCCTTACCTGCTTTCATGCTTTTCATTGCTTTCATTATTTCATCTACACTTATCTCCCTACCTCTCTCCACTTCTTTCGAAATTTCTATTTCACTTAATTCAGACGACTCTTCACTCATAAACACACTTTCAAAGTATTCCTTCCATCTTTTTAAATTAGAAACTTCATCCATTCAGCATGCAGCCATTCTCGTCTCGTATAGCATTCATTCTAGGCTGTACAGAATTTCCCTGGCAGTTCTTACGAGTTTCCAGAACATTTTAATATTTGCTTGGAAGTTATCAGATATCCTTCTATCATTCTTGTCCGTTCTTTCTTGCTTTTTCCTTTCAACAACTTCTTTTACTCTCTTATTTATACGTCTAAAGTCTGCCTTTTTTCTTTCAATCTCATCAATCATACCGCTAGAATTACCAGCTTTGGTTGCTAGTAAATCTAGCCATGCTCTCTTCTTTGCTTCAACTTCCATCCGTACCTCATCATCCACAACCACACCACAACGTATTATTTTTTCCTTTCATTCGTTCTCTTACTTACACCACATACTTCGGTGGCTGCATCCACCAAACCTTTCTTGACATTATACCACACAGTCTCCATGGCTAAATCATTCATACACAATTCATCCATACCACTTATATTTTCTCGCAGTCTACATTTGAACTTCTCTTTCACACCTTCATCTTGTAACCTCTCTATTTTTATACGCGGTAACGCAGTAGTAGACACAGATGTCTGATGCCGCCAACGCTTGAATAGACCATTAATTCGGCATAAGACCAAGTAATGATCCGTCCCTACGTTGGACCCCCCGTAAACCCTTGTCTACCATTGCCACTGCGCTCCTCATTCTTTCATCCACAACTATGAAATCTATCATGCTTCTATCATCACCTCATTCCCATGTATACATGTGAATCCTCTTATGACGAAAGAAAGTGTTCGTCACAAAAATATTATTTTCCACACATACGGTGAGGAGGTCTTCACCATTCTCATTTAAACTTTCATCGCCTAACGTTGCTAATATCCTTTCATAACCAAACCTCTTTACCCCAACCCTTCCATTTAAATCTCCTAACATAATAATATTTTCATTTACCTTACATTTCATCAACACCATTCTTACCATGTCCTAAAACTGCTCTCGGATATAAGTGGGCTTAGACATATCTGGGGCGTACACCCCTAACACAAACAACTTCTTTAAGCCCACTTTCATTCGTATCCATAGCAGCCTTGGGCTTACACATTCATACTCTTTCACACATTGACCCATTCTTTCTGAAAGGATGACACCGACTCCCTGGCATGCCCGCTCGGTCTTGTCTACACCAGACCAGTAAGCGGTATACATGCCATGCCATGTGCCTTTCCCTTTCGTTTCGTCTCATTTACACATAACACATCTATTCCTCTATCATTCATCATTTCGCATACTTCATCCATCTTATCATTCATTGCTCCACGTACATTCAGCGTAGCCAGACGAGCCTCCGCAATCCACTTTTCGCCCCTCCGGGAGACAGAACGTGACGGGTGGCGAACCTCGTCGCCGGTTTTTCTCCCGGAGATTCTTCGCACCCCTGCCCATTAAAGGGGCGCCGGGAACTCGGCGCCATTTCTTTTATTTGCATGTGTAGGGTAGGCCTAGGGTTATGTGATCAAAGTCTACGGACGCGAGCGACTCATCCCCCTGCTTGCTTACTTTATATAAAAAAATTGAAGGTATTATATGTATATTACATATTTGATTTAATAACATAAAATAAATTATCTTTATTTTATAACATTTCCTTATACACGTAAGGCCAGCTTGATTGCAGCAGAAGTGGCCCGTAGAAGAACTATAATTGTGAAAAAACACAATAATCTGGAATATCTGTTCCCGTTTAATTTAAGTCAATTTTAATTTAACATCTTATAACTTGAGAAATGCTTTTCTACATGGGTTTTTGTGAGTTAATGTTAAATTTATCAATATCTTGTGTTATGCTTTCTATTAATTATTCACAGGAAAGGCTTAAGCTTCTCTCATTTATTTTTTCCCGTGCAATCACTGTTGAAGTGAAATTCTACCTTATATCTTAACTGTACCTCTGAACTCCACTTGGAATAAATGTAATATTTATGAAGGACAAAATTTTTATAAATTTTATGACCTGTGACTCATCACAGCTAAGCTTGTTACTATAGTTTTGTAAATTTTTGTAATCTCAAATCTTTATTGCAACATTTTGATGTTAATAATATAAAACTAACTTATTATTATGTCTATGTTTATAAAAAAAGCCTAAGTAAAAAATCACAAAAGCCCAGTAAGGAATTACATTACACTTACTGCAAAATTGGTACTATAGAGAAATAATAATTTTATAATTTATAGTATTTGACAAAGGAGAGTTCACTATGTATGAGTATGAATTTTGGAGTGCCATACTTTTACAAAATGCTTCACTAATAGTACCTATGATATGTGTGAGATGCCTATGAGGTGATAATAACATGTGAATTAGTAGTGTATGATTCTCTGTAAAGTGGTATTAATAATTTGTTATTTTATTCAAAATGAATAATTCGAATCTTTAATTTAACATGCCTTTGCACTTGATTCACATTTACCGCCCATGTGGACAAACAAAAACCTATGGTTCTATAAACTTAATTTTTGACAGCATATTAACAACATAGCAACTAGTGGAAATGCATAGAAGAACCACCCCCAATCTAATATAACTGCCATGGTTTCTGGGTCATACCTGCGGAAAACGATTGTTCTGTGTAATAGTATTAATATTTCTCGGTACAAAATGATCAATTTTTAGTTTTGACACCGTTTTATGATCTTGTTTAAAACACTTGAAAGACTTCCTATGACTATTCTTTGTTTACTTGGCTCAATTTCAGATCGATATATAATTTCCAATATTTTTTTTGAGTTGATTTTTCATTTAATTGATAGAATTGAATCCTCAGTAATTAATGAAAGAGAACCCTCTCTATCTTGTTAATGTATAAAGCAGTGGTTTTATCAACTCTGAGTAAAATTGTACACCATAGGTATTATTTATTTGTAGTAAGTATTATTCATAATATCTATATTATTGTTTTGTTTTAAAGGTTTTGTATTGTGTTCCACAATTTTCAAAATTATAAGCATATTATACTACTTTCATATCCAATAATAATATAAATCATATCCGATCATATCCAATAATAATATATGTAATTTCCTCATAATGAAGGACTAAGACCCAAAAAATTGTCTCAGTTCCAATGGCTTCTTTCCACCCATTTGAGAAGTGTCAGTTTTTATTTCAAAACAACTTTATGCTTTTTAATAATTTTATCATTTGCAATATTATTCACTACCATCTAAGATCAGAAATTAGCAACTGAATATAATATATTACCTTCCATATACATTATTATGTACATAATAGTTAAAAAACACAACATTATTAACCTTATATTACTGATAGCAACCTAAATGGCTTATACACGAATATAGAGTAGCTATTCATATCACAATTTATGTGTATAAGTATTTTCCCATAATTTCCTTTTACAGCAAATTAATTTTGTTGCTAACATCTTTTGGTAATCTATATTATACATCTGTCAGACATAACTCAATTGTATGTTTACCATAGTTATTTTACTATATGAAGGTAATAATAACCTGGTAGGTATGAAACCCTACCTAAAACAACTGAACAAAACATTTTTTATTACCATTTTTACTATGTACTTAACATATAACTTATATTTTAACTTGTCATAACCTTTAAATACCTTATAATAGTAAAATTGTTTACTATAATCCTTTTGAAATTTCTTTTTAATTGTTCAGTGTACAATTGTTTTAAGTACTGTAAGTTTTATATTTTCCCATAAAGATATTTTATATACCGCTGTAAGCCATTGATGCATTTTGCACCTCATTATTATATTTAAAACCTAATGATGCTAAACACTGCTATCTTTCTTGTAACTTAGGTTATACTAAGCTACATAATACAGCTCGGATGCAACAATGTGCCTTCGTTTAAATTTAATTCATTAATCATGGTATGGCTAGAATGTGCCTAACAGTAGGAAATTGCTCCATAGGCAAAATTTTTGACTTTAATGACTTTCTTTTTAAATAGTTTTATTACAACAATAATAATAATTCGGTGTTTACTTTCCGTTACTGAGTTTTTTAATTATAGTTTGTTAATTTCTTAAAATTTACAATAAAACTAAGGTCATGAAAAATTTAAAGGCTATCTGTTGTCTGTTTATTACTCTTTTAATAATTTAAGAAAATTATTGTAATTCCATCTGATGGTGGACAATATTATTTTTGTTTTGCAGACATGCCAAAATTGGCTTCATAAGCTCCGTATGGAGCCAAGTAAATCCCAAGAGGATATAATTAAAATAATAGCTTATATTCAATCTTTCAGATTTTTCTAAACAGTTAGGTTAAAATGTAATATGTATATATATGATATCTTTTGAGACTATTTAAACCTGTAACCTCTTGATATTCAATATCAAGGTAAAACGGTTCTTATATCACATATTTTCTTACTTCCATGTCATATTATCCATCCATCCGTTGCAGCCTATAAGTCCACTGCGGAACATAGGCCTCCCCCCCGTTCGACACAGAAGGGGGATGTCATAATACGAGGGTGGATTGAAAAGTACTCGGCTTAACACAGATCCATTCAATTCTAAAAATCAAATCTACCCACATTATTTAGTTCAGTTCAGACTAGTTCATTGTGTGAAGTTCGAAACGTGTGCGATAATTAGTTGTGATTTTATAAATTTATTAACAAAGTAATCGGACATAATTTCCGCGAATGGAGCAAATCGAGCAGCGTGCCGTCATTAAGTACCTCCATATGAAGGGGCTATCATCAAAAGCCATCCATGATGACATGGTCAGTACATTAGGCGATTGTGTTCTGTCATATTCATCCGTCAAAAATGGATAGCAGAATTTAAGCGTGGTAGAGAGAGTGAAAGATGAACCCCGCTCTGAAGGCCTTCGACGTCAACTACTGACGAAAATATTAAAAAGTACTTGATTTAATAATGGGAGACCGCAGATTAAAATTAGAGATAGCCGAGATTATAGGCATCTCTTATGAACGAACTCAAAACATCATTGTCAACGAGTTGGGTTTCCACAAGGTGTCTGCGAGGTGGGTTCCGCGACTGCTTTCAGTTGAACAAAAAGGACGCGATTGACTATTTCACGCGACTGTTTGGAGTTATTTGAAGCCGATGCAGATGATTTTTGAATCGTTTTGTTACTATGGACGAAACATGGGTTCATTACTGTACACCGGAAACAAAACAACAATCAAAACAGTGGAGAAGACCTGGTTCACCACCCCTAAAAGGCTAAGTCGATTTTGTCGGCAAATAAGGTGATGGCTTCAGTATTCTGGGACTCGAAAGGTGTGATTATGATTGATTATCTTGAAAGGGTCAGACTATAAACTCTGATTACTACTGCACCTTACTACGTCGTTTACGAGAGGAAATAAAAGAAAACGTCGAGAATGCTCAGAAGAAAAGTCCTGTTTCATCAAGATAACGCCCGTGTTCACACGTCAGTACAGTCAATGGCTGAAATTCACAACTGTGGCTTTGAACTATTACCGCATCCGCCGTATTCACCTGATCTGGCACCATCAGACTTCTTTCTGTTCCCTAACCTAAAAAAGCACTTGGGAGGTCAAAGATTTTCGACAAACGACGAGGTCAAAGCAGCTGTAGACGCATATTTTGACTCTAAGGAAGAATCATTTTTTTTCAACGGTCTAAATGCTTGGAAGGGGAGGTGGCAAAAGTGTATTGAACTTGATGGTGATTATGTAGAAAAATAAAAATATTACTGATTTAGTATGTGTTTATTTTCTTGGTTAGGCCGAGTACTTTTCAATCCACCCTCGTATGTAACTTTTTTAAAAGTGTCTACATAATAATATGTAATAATATACTGTCTTTAAATTTTAACATGTATCTATAAATCTCATAATTCGTTTGGGAATTACAATTTTAAGGACTAGTAAACTGACTCTCACCCGGAGCAACAGGGTAGTTTTGTCCCAGAATTCAGTTATTATTTCTTACTTGTTCTGCCAATTTTTAAGGATAAGGTTAATGGCATTTCAGCCTGAGTATTTTTCTTTGTTATTTATTATATATACATGAACCCATATATATTCGAAGTAATAGTTCTAATGGTCTGGTTGTAGCATCCATATAACTCATGTTAGATATTTTTCCCAGCAGTTTTAAGCCCATAGTGATTGATTTTGTATTAGTACTGCATAATATCTTGTCCAACAAGATGGTGATAATGTATCCCTGCTGTCCAAAATTACCTGTATGTCAAAGTGGGAACAATTTTGCCCAATGACTATGTATGATAAATGGCGACTGCCCAACTAAATGCTCAAAAGACGAATTGAACACGAAAGTAAGAAAAATATATTAAAAATATCACTTCAATTTCTCAACGTATCTTTTTATACATCTCAACCAACATTTATTGGTTAGAAATACCTATTTATTATTTCATATTATACGATTGACTAGGTTATGTTATTAAACCTTAATAGTGGATATTCATTGATAATTAATCATACTTGTTATTAAATGTTTCGATACACAGTGAATCTGATTTTATTAATAAGTGATTTTTTAAATTTTACACGTACTACGTGTTCACTTCATGAGTGCCGTTACCTCCCGCCGCGCTCCCTCATACCGCGCTTTGTTACTGTTTCTGTTGTTGTTTTTGTTACTGTTGATTTTTTGTTTCTTTTGACTTTTTAAGTTCGTTGATTTGTGATAAACACATAGCAATAATACAGAAACGAACGATTGCGATAAAATAACTGGTATCGAAGTTATGGATGCGTAAATATCTATCAACCAGTTTTTGTTCGCGCCTTTGTAAATAATTCATTTAAAATTATACATTTTAAATGAAATGTTAATTATTAAAACTATAATAAAAATATATTATTTTATCGGACACGTTTCTATTCAGTATTATTATTTTACTTTACTAACGAAATAAATTATTCAATGATATGCATTTTATCAACTTGCTTGCCTTCCATTTCTCTGTACAGGGCAACAAACTAAAATCGAACTTCTTACAATTAAACACTTACAGTAATAGTTTTGTAAACGGTACCAACAGTTGTGACGTCATAACAGTCGACGACGGCAAACTCGAAATGAACACGTAGTACCTCCGAAATAAGAGGATTTGGGATTCTTGTTTACCTTTAATCGGTTTCCTCTATTTTGAATATCTTCTTTTTCCAAAGTATAACCCAATATTACCACGCAGACATGTAATAAATACAGTTGTGGTAGGTTTTGAATACAAAACCTTTAATATTACACTAAACATATTTGGTTTTTATAACAAAATTTATAAAAACATACCGTGACGGCTGGCACAAAAAAACATAATGTCATTGCATTTGACGGACAGGTAGATATAGTGTTGTGCATACGTTCTGCCGTTCCAAATTTTTTTTAGGAGCTTGGATAAACTGTGATGGTACTGGTATAAAATACGGCGTACTACATGTTGTAAAGAACGTCTCGGACAAGGAGAGAGTATAATTAGTGATCGAAGGTCGTAAACAAGATAGTCAAACTGCTATCCATAGGAGAAATTAAACCTTTCTGGCATTTCTCATAGTCGTGACTTACAAAACCCATAGGACAAACAAAACACTTATTATGTTACCTATTACTGTTTATGTTACCCTACATTCATTTATTTATCTGTCTAGCAACCTTATCATACTGACTTGGATCACACTAAACTATAGTAAAATGTAATATAGGTACTAGTGTAAAATGTAATGGGTAAAAGTTGTAATATCAATACAGCTACAATAACAGTATTGATATTACAACTTTTAATTTTTCACATTATTTAAAGTAACAGAAAGTGGCCATTATTATAATTAAATTAATTGGCATTATATTTTTAACGAGCAATAAAAGGCAAAAATTAATGCGTGTACCCGTGTTAAAATTTATTTTTCTATGAGTAATGTTTATTTTTTAATTCAAGTGCTTTCTAAACGTCATTTCTAAATAGTGAATTTTTTTATTTTAATCACAAAATTATAATATTTTAAAAGTAAGAAATTCCCGCAAAAAGAAATGATAGTAGCTACGTACATAAGGTCATCTCATGATAATGATATTCTGTCCGAACTCTAAATAATCTCTATATAATTTTAAGATTTTTTTTTAATAAAAATAGAAGAATAAAATAATTTTCACATATAGCTTCTGAAGTCGGTGCTGAGACAGTGTGTAGAAGAAAATTTAGCACTGGCTTGTGTGGCGCAACTTTGCTGCATATCAGTTTATTGAAAAGCTTAAATACTTTAAATAAAAAAAAAATGTTTAGTCCTCAGGAAAATATAGGTTATTTAGGTAAAGTGCTAGTGATAATGTTAAATAGTAGTACTTTTATTGTAATATGTTAATTTTTAGAACTGATATATTATTTAACAAAAAAAATGTCTATCTATGCGTTAAATTTTGTAATGTTTCTTGCAGTGGTTGATAATCCATTTTTTAATAATTTTCTGATTTGGTATAGCGTTAGAAAATTCATTAAATGTTACTTATCAAACTAATGCTACTATGTATTATTGTAATTTTAAATGTTTTGCCTTTATTATTGTATATAGCTCTTTGAAATCTGACCTATATTGTACACGGAGTATTGTATTTCATCATCAAATTCACTTCCCTCAGTTTCTATTAGATTCGATTTCGTTTTCTATTTAATGAAATATTTGTAACGTATCTTGCAGTGTTTGAAGTCTCCGCTTAATCCATTATACCGCCCTAAATTCGTATATTATTTGTCTCCCGATTTTGTCCCTTGAATATTATGTACAATCATAAAGACACGACTTGTCTAGAATACAAACAGAATATTTAAGTATATTTACGTATAGCTATGTATAAAAACTTTTATAAATCATTAAATGATAATATTGAAGGGGCATTTGAATATACAAAAAAAAACTTTATGTGACTATTTGTAATTCATTCGCCGAATGACACAGGACTACACATTCTTTGGAATCTTGGCATAAAACAATTGCTAATGTAATCAAACATGCAAACTTAGTAAAGTTGCAAAAAACACTCAGTTTTCCGCTAACACATCTGCTATAGCAAAGAAATTTAATAAGCACATATGCGTAGATATATGGATATGAAAGAAGCGAGAGAAGTGTGTCAGAATCGAGCCATATAGAAGTTCTAGTCTCTGCATAGCTCTCTGAGTGATAGGCGAGAGTGTTTATACTATATATACATATATATATAAATATTTTACTGATATATTGCAGAATTTATCAATTACAATATAATACGAGGTTCAATTTCATTTTAATATAATAATATTTTAATTTATGTTTGTCATTTAAGATAGGTTTACGTCTAAATAAATAATATACATATTAATAATGTGTACACGGGTATATTTTCTGTTTAACTGTAGGTACTTGGGGTAAAAAAATCGGAATAATAATCACAATTAAATTCCGTTAATCCACCCCTTCGGGTTGGATGCACGGACACACATTTACGAGTATATTTAGATGGTTTATGGAAAGCCTCTATGCCATCCTGGCGAAATGTTGGTTTCAGCACCCGAATTAAATAAATTTGAGGACCCCTCTGATTTGGTTGTACAATTGCGAAACAAAATGTTGTCAATGCAACCTGTTCCTGCCTCTTGATATTCAAAATGAGTCCCGTTTGTCTTTAAAAATCTCTCAACAGCTACCCATGTTTTTGTTCGTGATGACACCATTAGACGTACCTTGCAACCTATAATCCTTATATTGGTCCGTATCCAATCATAATCATCACGCCCTGCTGATATCAAAACCATAACATTAAAGGTCATTAAAGGTAACCACGACATTAAAGGTAAACACGTAAGAGTAAGCTTTTATCGTGTTAAGCTTGCATATAACGCACATCAAAAATTTTCGGAGGATACAGCAAAATTGCTGATCCCACAACGGTCAATTCAAATTTCACTTAACCAACATCCATCACCCGTTCCATATACCTCACGATCTGGCAGGGGTGTTTTATTTAAGAAATTTGTTTGATGTTTATATATAATATTATTTTCTTTTTTGTTGTTAGTATACTAGTTCATAATTTATAATATTTTGGTCATATGTCCTAACAACGGAAAGCGTTGATATGGCGTACAGCCTCCTTGGTGTATGATAAATAATTTAAATTTAATACTTAATGTATACAGCTTTATAAATTTAGAAAAGTAAAAAGGATGAGATTGTGAGACAAGGAATTGTAAAATATTAAGATAAGAGAATATTATAGACAGAATAAGAAGAAGACAATTTTATGTCGCATCTTTATGATTTATTTGGTCTGGAGTAACCAAAAACCCTCCAAACATCTTAGGATGGCTGTGTAAGGGTGGCTAAAAGTAATACGCGAAAGTCTCGATACTATTCCTTTATTTGAGATGCTAGTTTTAGTTTTACTGTTTAAATCATTTTCTGGTCTTGTATGAACGCCACTCTATCTTTTAATAGTTTGTTTTACTTTTAATTGACTTCAAATAAAAGTTATAAATTCAACTGAATTTTAAAATAATCCAATATCTTCCTAGTTAATTAACGAATTTTGCTCATTTTTGAAGTGAAACTTCTTTAGTATCGTTGTGATTTGAAAACGCGATGAAACGAAAAAGCGACACTAAAAATAGACTAACATATATATCTATATGATTTAGCCTGCGAGAGAATGATATAGAATCTATACTAATTTAATAAAGCGGAAGAGGTTTTTTGTTTGTTTTAACATGCTAATCTCTGGAACTACTAGTCCGATTCGATTAATTATTTTTGTATATGATAGCCAAATTCATGAAAAATAGTATAGGCTATCTAGCATTAGGCTACACCTGGCTCTCAGCTAGCCTTAAATATTGATTTTTTTTAAGCAAGTCGAAAGAAAAAGCGCTCAAGAACTGCTTTATCCGCGTGCGCTGGCGTAATGGTTAGTGATACGTAAATACAATATTCTACAAAAATATAGGTCTTTCTTCATTCTAAAAAAAATTCCGCGATACCATAGACCCATTTCTTATACATTAGCCACTATAAGGTATTTTGTGACAAAAAAATATTGAAAATTAAAGTGATTGATGAGCGTTATTATTAGGCATGGCATATTAATTCTTAAGATCGAAAGTAACTTCATCATCAAGACAATTTTATGAAGATAAACTTTACTGTTATTTGGACGCATGGTTTAAGAGATAATGAAAAATTACAATAATGCAAAACTCAGCTCGGCGCGTGATTGACGCCTAGCCACCCGGCCTATAAGTCTATAAGCGAGGTGTCATGTCGCGCGTCTGAGCCGCGCGTCATGACACCTCGCTTATAGGCTATGATATACAGTATAAAGTGTTTCTTATTATCTCGGTCTCCTCTGTGTGCGGTTCTTTAAAAATTGTTAATATTACATTTAACTGTTAATATAAAAAAAAATACAACTTTATAAAATAAATAAAATTAATTACAAATATTGAATAAAATTATCATATCCAAACCATTATTAATAATCCACGTTTTCATATCTTACCCATTTATAGACCACCACCTTGAGAGCCAATCAATTTTTATTCGATAAAATGACTTTACCTATGAATGAAGCAGACGTTGCTATTACAAAGTAATATTAGTCAAAAGAAAACATTTTTTTGATTTAACTAATAACTAAAATTTAGGCTGTACATATCTAAAAATAAGGATAGTAACATTTATGTGCTATAAAATTAAACTTTTATCTTATATTTTATACCGCACTTGTGGTTGAAAATTAACAAATTAAATAAATCATTTGCTGTGAAATATTTTTGTTTTATATTTCATTTCATTTGAAGGTTTCACTTCTTCCGCGTGTGTACTATACTTTTTTATGTAATAGCATATTTTCGAAGTGTTTCCACATACAGATATATTATATTGAGTTGAATTTACACAACAATTTATCAGATCCGAAATAAATTTGTTTTCAAATATTCCAATTACTTTTTCTTATTGCGTAAACCTTAATAAAATAAGAACCTTAATAAGTTTGCAGTATATGCGGTGTATCTTTAAATATTAGGTCCTTACATATGAAATTAGCGTTTTGTACAGGAAGAATATAAAGTCAATTTTTTTTGTAAAATATATTTAATTAATCAAAGTATGCACCGTTGTTATCTATGCACTTTTGCCATCTCATAGGTAGTTCATTGATCCCTTTACTAAAAAAACCATGGGGGCGAGAATCAATAAACTCTTTGAAGGCGGTTTGGACTGCTGCATCGGAGTTGAATTTTTTTCCTTGTAAGAAGTTGTCCAAATTCCGGAAAAAATGGTAATCTATTGGAGCAAGGTCCGGGGAGTACGGTGGATGTCGCAGACATTCCAATTATAGCTCATCTAACTTAGTGGTTGTTTGTTGTGCAGTGTGTTGTCTTGCGTTGTCGTGAAGCAGCAGTGGCCTAGAGCGATTGACCAATCTCGGTTGTTTAGCAGCTAGTTCTTCCTTCATGGTTTGCAGTTGCTGACAATAGATATCTGCCGTAATCGTTTGGCCAGATTTTAGAAAGCTGTAGTGAACGACACCGGCGCTAGTCCACCAAACACTCACAAGTAACTTTTTCTGAGTCAATTTTCGTTTAGGGCAGGATTTGGCTGGGTCTCCAGGGTTCAGCCATTGCGACGAGCACTTCCGATTATCGTACAGTATCCACTTTTCATCACAAATAATGATTCGATTTAAAATCCCTTCATTATTGTGTCGGTTGAGCAAAGTAACACAGCAGTCGACGCGTCTTTGCAAGTTCGATTCACTCAATTCATGAGGTACCCATCGTTCAAGTTGTTTTACTTTCCCGATTTGCTTCAAGTGGATTAATACAGTTTTATCACTTACCCCGAAGTCTACAGCTATCTTTGAAGTGCTTTGTAATGGATCCGCTTCCACAATAGCCTTTAATTCTTCATTTTCCACTTTGGTCTCCGGCCGTCTAAGGGGTTGGTTCTGAAGGTCGAAATTTCCAGAACGAAAACGTTGAAACCAAAAATGTACCGTGCTTTCTTTTGCGACACCAGCGCTGTACACATCATTAATCCTTCGAGCTGTTTCTGCAGCACTGGTGCCACGGTAGAACTCGTACTCGTAAATATACCGATATTTCATGTTTTCCATTGTGCGGTAATAAGCGACGCCAAAGAAAAAAATAATGAGGAAAAACAAATGAATGACTGTTTTCAAAACTCAAATATACCAGCTAAATGAATTTATAAATTTGAATTTGGAATTCTTAACAAAAGAGGAGATATTTCAGATCAAAGTGGTCAGTACGACAAAACGCTAATTTCATATGTAAGGACCTAATATTTTATACGGTGTATGTATGTTCTTACAAAAAAGTGCACATTCATTATTCATTTCTTTATTACAACCAATCAAAAGTCGTCAGCTGAACGTAGGCCTTCTGCATTGATTGCCAAAACAGTGAATTCAAAATTGAGCACTGTTTTGGCAAATGTTATGCCTAAAAATAAAGGGCAAATTTCTTTGCTTAATAAAATGTTTGGCTTCTTTCAAATTCTTAATAAATACATATAATCTACCAATATATAGATCTTAGCTTAGCAGGTTAGTAGATGGGTAAACGCAAAGCCTTTGTACTGCTGCCCCCCATCACCAGTCTTTATACTTTAGGGTAAAAGTTTTTGTATGACTTATCACCGTCTGTCGGCTCAACCTTACTTGCCTATATAGGTAATATTTCAAAATTAATATGATCAATCCTTATTTCAGCGGCCAGCCCTATTCCTGCATCATACCTTGCAGATAGAATAGGAACAAAGAAGACTCTTCTATTAGCGGCAATTCCATATATAATCGGTTGGATTATGGTTATGCTCGCTGGCAATATACCAACAATTTATGTATCACGGCTTATCTCTGGTCTTGGTTACGGTATCGCCTATACTGCCGCCCCTATGTACTTGGGAGAAATTGCATCCAATGAGGTTCGAGGTGCAATGACCACACTCATCACTGTCATGTCAAAGGTGAGAATAAGTTTATCTCTATCGTATTTAATTAATCGCGTATTAAAATAGTTAAAAACAATAAATAATAAGACTTAGAAATAAACAAGGTGGTTCAGACTAGTTTATATACGTGAAGAATGGTTTTCTACACTCGGACCATATATAGTCAAAAAATATGAGTGTTGGTTGAAAATTGTGAAAGAAGTGACAGGTCCAGCCCATCGCCTACACAATCACAAACCTAATATCTCATTAGTCTCTTTTACGACAAGCTGAGGAAGTAACACTGTTGGCACATTCATTTTGTTATAAGTTATAATTTAAAAAAATCCCAACCAAAGCATACCACTGCAAGACTTCAAGATAGTATTTCTGCATAGATCAGACTAAAAATTAAAAAGTAATAATTATAAACTGAAGGTGGTTAATGGTTGATTATGCCATTGGGACGTCGAACACCTTGTCCCCCCTCCCCCTGACCATGGGTGCTGCAAATTACTCGAAACTTCGGGAATATAAAATAAGTTAATGAAACACGATAACATCCGTAAAAACTAGTTTCACTCACAAGAATCATTATGGGGCAACATGCTCAGTCCTTTATTTTTAGGGTAATCATGTAAGACAGTTACATGAAAGTGTAAATAGAAAGAATAATTTCATTCTATCCTTCTTGCGTCATAATGCGATAACTTCTGGCGAATTCGACCGGATATAATAAAATATTAGAAGGTCATTTAGTCGATGTACGAGGGGTGATCCAAAAGTAATGATAATGAAAATAAAACACGGTAATTAAAATTAAAATAATAATTTATTTTTCTACATAGTCTCCTAACAAATCAATACATTTAGTCCATCTTTTTTCTAAACCCAGGATTCCCTTTGAAAAAAAATCTTTGTCTTGACCCTCCCAAAACGCTTCAACAGCGGCCATTACTTCGCTATCGTCTTCGAATTTCTTGCCTCGGAGGCGTTCCTTGAGCCAAGGAAAGACGTAGAAATCACTAGGAGCTAGATCTGGCGAATAGGGAGGGTGTTCGAGCAGTTCGAATCCCGTTTCTTGAATGGCAGCCATCGCAACTGCGGCTTTGTGAGCCGGTGCGTTGTCTTGGTGAAACAGCATTCCAGCTCGCAGTTTGCCGCGTCTTTTTTCCTTAATGGCCTCCCGTAATCTTCTTATTTGGTCTGCGTAGTAAGAGCCCGTAATAGTGGCTCCCTTTTCCAAATATTCCACCATAATTATGCCTTGAGCGTCCCAAAAAACAGATGCCATAACCTTTCCCGCCGAACTTGAAACTTTGAATTTCTTTGGCATCGGTGAGGAGGCTCGCTTCCAAGTCATCGATTGTTGTTTCGTTTCAGGATCAAAATGGTGGATCCAGGTCTCGTCCATAGTCACAAAACGGAACAAAAAATTTTCTTGATCTGCTTGGAACTTTTCGAGATTGACCCTCGAAATGTCAACTCGATTTTCCTTTTGCTCGTCGGTTAACATTCTGGGTACCCAACGCGCAGAGACCTTTTCATATGCAACTCGTTCGCAAGAATTCTTTGAACGCTGCCATATGAGATCCCTGTGACCTCAGCTACATGCCTGATGGTCACTCTTCGATCTGCTAACACAACATCTTCGACTTTTTTCACGTTGTCTTCAGTGAGGGACGTGGATGGGCGTCCTTCGCGATGTTCATCTTCAGTGGATGTTCTGCCCAGTTTAAACTCCTTGGCCCAGCGTGCAACTGTAGAATATGGAGGAGCAGAGTCCCCCAATGTTTCCACTAAGTCACTGTGTATGTCTTTTGAAGACATTTTTTCAAACAGAGGTACTTGATGACAGCTCTAATTTCGTTTTTCCATGTTGATGTTATCTCTTTGACAGTTCGTATTCAAATGAATGTATCTCCCGGAAATCGTGATCTATTATATGATTTTTTTAGGCTGACGTAGTGAGTATATAAGCAAGCAAAAAATATTTTTTTTGGATTTTTATGCGGACCTGAAATAACCGATTATCATTACTTTTGGATCACCCCTCGTATGTAGGTCTCAATTTTATTTAAGAATTTTTTTAGACATTTTTTATATATGTAGTTAGAGAAATATTTTTATTCACCTTGCACGGCTGTATTAAATATGTTAAGCTAGGAGGAACTTGATTTTTTTTTGGTTATTAATTTTAATTTGATTCTTCAAGCCATTCCTGAACAAAAGGAAATTTTACATAGATACTCAGACGGACATCAAAATAATCCTATAAGTATTTCAGTTTTTCCAATGTTGGGTATTATAAGTGAGGAACAATTAAATGCAGTAAAGCGGATAATGAAATGTAATATATATATATAAATAAATAACTTTGTCATATAAAGACATTTTAGTTCGCCAACACGCGGTGGGACAGCGCGGCATAGTTTTCCTTGCCCCTAAAACCTTCTCAAAGTTAGAGGAGGCCTGTGCCCAGCAGTGGGACGTATATAGGTTGTTACTTTACGACACATAAACTCATTTTTAGCATTTCCCGACCAGTCCCAGACTACTAAATATGCTGGATAAATTTTACCAACTAATAAATAGCATAACTAACAATTTTTATCTAAAGTAAGGTGAACATGTTTCCAGTTAATAAATTTGCATATTTTCAATTTCAGTTTGGTATCCTGTCACAGTACTGCATCGGGCCGTACGTGTCGATGCTTGGACTAGCGAGTTTCAATATCGCTATCCCAATACTATTCGTAGTTACATTTAGCGCAATGCCGGAGTCTCCATACTACTATTTAAAATCAGAGCAGCAAAATTTGGCTGAATTATCCTTAAAGAAACTGCGGGGTAGAGGATACATGAGAGAAGAGTTAGAATGTATGACGCACCTAGTAAATGAAAATATGAAGGAAAAAAGCAGATGGAAGGATCTTGTCGCAGTGGGAGGAAATAAAAAAGGACTCATTATATTATTAGGTATATATTTCACTCAGCAGTTCTGTGGTAGCACTGCTATCATAGCATATGCGCAACAAATATTCGGAGCTGCCGAAGGTGGGCTAGGAGCTAAGGAATCGTGCATTTTATTTGGCACTGTGCAATTGTTAACATCCGCAATATCTTCCCAACTAGTCGATAGATTAGGAAGAAAGCCTCTATTATTAGTGTCCTCGTGTGGTGTTGGCTTAGCCAATATTATTATAGGTGCCTACTTTTTCATGAAACACAAAAACAGTGAATTAGTAATAAATATAAGCTTTATTCCCATTGTTGTGATACCTATATTTATATTTTCTTATACAATAGGATTAGCTACAGTGCCTTTTGCTATTACATCGGAAATATTTCCGACTAATATTAAATCAAAAGCCACATGTGTGATACAAATATTTGTAGCTCTAATGACATTTGCTGTCACTAAGCTTTACCAAGTGATTGCAGACAATTTAGGAAATTATGTCGCGTTTTGGTGTTTCGGTTTGTTATCTGTGGGCGGTGTTATTTTCATATTGCTTTTGCTTCCGGAAACAAAGGGACAATCTTTTGCTGCAATACAAGATAAACTGTATTCAAACGAAAAAGTGGTTTATGATAAGCAAGATGAAGACATGAGCAGGGTCAGAATAAATATATAAAAATAGCAAATTGTTAGTCTTTATATTGGATAGCCAATCAAATAATAGGTCTTTACATCAAAAGCCGACGCTAGCTTAGCCGGAATTTGAGACGGATCCGCTTCCACTATCGCCTTCAGTTCGTCATTATCAACATTCTCTGGGCGGCCACAGGGTTCCGTTTTGAGATTAAAACTTTCCGACAAAAACGATTGAAACTCACAGTTCGTTCCATAGTAATGCTAGGTTCGTATACGAGTATGTCATTGATATTGCGCGCGGCATAAGACGCATTGTTTCCTCGTCGGAACTTATATTCAAATATAACACGAATTTTCTTAGAATCCATGGTTATAAATATAGCGATATTGCAGAAAAAACAAAACCCAAAGTAACAAATGAATAACTGATTTATAAAATGGCATAACGTGGCTTAAATGTAAAAAAATATTTGTATTTGAAGTTCTCAACAATACCATACATATTACAGATCAATGTTGCCCATTCAACAAAACGCCAATTTCATAGGTAAAGACCTAATATTAACATTCAGTTTCAACAACAGCGTGTGATATTTGTACTTAATATCTCCGTCCTACATTTTGGGAACATTCCGTGTTTTCGTTTTTAATAATAGTTCTTTTATCGATACCTTCATTACAGTTGTTTCAATTTTTTAAAGAAAATGTTTTAAAACACAAATTAGCGACCCTATTATTTTAATTATTCTAGTGACAATTTTTTTACAAATATTTATAAAATGAACCATATTATTTATCGTAATTTTTGCATCCATTGTTGTAAGTCCTTTATTACATAATATTATATTATTTAATAGGTAATTCCTTTACGATTGATTATTATTAAAATAAGGTTAATACTATATCATATGAAGTACTTTCCAAATATTGCATATATATATATGATTAGAAAGAATTAACTAAAAGAAATAGAGGTTCATTATTAGAATCGCTGTCCTTTGAATGTCACGGTAAGAATTGTATGTATTATTGATACAAAATTAAAAACATCACAATTAGTCGTAATGCATTTTTACAGATAAAGTTGTTTAATATTTGTTATAGTTTTATTATTATATAAATATTACATACGTATTAGCTTTTTTATATAAAATACGTGAATCTCCTGTTACTAACAAACGAACAGTGCTAAAATTGTGGTACCTACTTATAAATATTGTTCTATGTTGAAATGGAAACATCACTTATGTATTTTCCGCCTAATTCAAAAAATAGTTTATAATGAAGCGACAGTAGACTAATGGTAGGGTATGGACCGCGAACTCAAAAGGTCGTGAGTTCGAATCCGCCACTCGACTACTGTCGTGAAGCACTCCTAACACAAGCATTTTAAGCTTACCAGGAGTGGTTAAAGGAATATTAGTAATATTAATAGCATTGCTAGTATTTTATTTAAAAAAATATTAGTCTCAGTTTTAAGCTAGAGTCTATTTCAAAAACAAGGTCCGCGGAAATGTGCTAACTAAAATGTAAAGTATGGAATTTAACAGCAAATACCAATATTCGCGAAGATTGTGACTTGTTTATGAAAAAGACTCTGCCTAACCTACAGTTTAAGCCAGAGACTATCAATAAAACATGTTTTGTAATAAAACGGGTCTAACATATTTGTTACTACAATTTAATGTTGGAAACAGCAGATGCGTGAAAGGTTAAAAATAATGAAAATAGATATTTCAGCATCTTTTAAAATCTTCTATAAATATACGCTAATAGCGAAGCGCTTGTTTATTAATTTTTGTATTTTTGTATCGTATTTGTGATAAGAGCTAACATTCCAAATGTCTGTGCCAATACTCTGTATAATACAGAGGTCACTGGATTGAGCAACTGTCAATTTATTGGGTTGAGTTAATTTTTGATATCATACTACTATATTAAATTAATGCGTATTATGTTTTTCTAATTGTTTAATTTCGTTGTTTTATTTTCTTCATCTTTTTATGAATTGTGATTCCGATTATTGCCACTAGTTGGCGCTGAGTTTATTCCATACAAATCGTAGTTAACTTTCTCGGGATCGAACACGTAAAAAAACTCGCACTAGGCACGCTGAGCTACCACGGCTCCGCCAAATTACTTACCTAAAAATGATAAATAAAAAATTATATCTTCTACGCGTTTTTTAACTACATTGCGATGGTAGTTGAATAATTGTCGTTTCGTTTTAATGCACACTTATTAGTTTGCTAAGTAGTTACTTAACAGTTTGTTAAGTGGAACGTTGGTTCTGACCTTTCCGATAGGAACATTCACGAAATTACAATCACATAATAACTACCCATTCCAATCCAATATATTTTTATTCTTAAATAATTTTAGCGGGTATTTAAGTTTCATATGTCAACAAGCCTTATTAAACGTTTACCGTGGAATTATAAATGTAATGAAGCTCACTAAGTGCGCAACTTTACATCTATTTTCAGCTTATCTATGTGGGTGTGTTCAAGTGTTCATGCACGTCACTTTCAATATTCCATTCACACAGTATTACATTCATCTAAACAAGAGTGGTGTTTAATATCGTGCTAATGATCTCTATTATTCTCTTGTAACCTGTACAGAAACGGTCACACAAGTTTAGTTGATAACATTATTAAATAACTACTCGCTACTTGGCTCATATGCTCACTTGCCAATGTTACCAATGTGTGCGCGTACATACTTCACGTGTTGGACGCCTGATGACACGTCCACATTCCGACTACTTTGTAAATTATATGAAAAAGGGTGTCGTTTAATTATACCAACTTTATCTCGACATAACATTTACTACTTGACCTACATTTGTAATTTGAAAAACTACACGAACGTAAAATCTCCAATACGGTAATTAGTTCTATCACCGGGGGGAGGGGAGACGCTTGTCTAAAGGATATTCCGGATTTATCGTCCACAAGTCTGTAGCTAACAACGTTGCGAGAATTGGGAGTGTGAACAAGGGTAGAGGTAGCTGGGAGGAAATGTCCAATTAGAATAATCCAACTTTAAACAATGGTTCAACCGAGGGAACCAACTCGGCTGGGCCGCGTTTGGGAAATTGCGACCAATCTGATAATATGCAATATACCTCAGAGCTCAGATCAAGTGTACAACCAATGCGTGTTGCCAGTGATAACTTATGAAAACCGAAACGTGGTCATTCATTGAGGAATTTCAAAGTCAGTCGGCAAGCGATGGAGAGCTCTATGCTCTGATCTTCTCTACATGATAAAATCTATTCAACCAATATTAAAAGTAGCTGGTTGTGGTAATTTAAACATTTTGGAAAGGTTCGTTGTTAAGATAATTTAGAAAACTATGAATATTTTCTTAATTAGGAAAGAAAACAGAAACCTTTAATAGATAAACCTACAATAGAGAAAATAAGGTTTTTAAACATCACGCAATTACGTCTAAAACAGTTACAATTATAGATTCGGATACGACCTTGTACTTAGATAATAAAGCTGAAAGGTTATTATAAAATACTGAAAGCACCAAATGTTAGACTATATTCATTAGACAGTGTAAGAACGGCTACCATAGCTTTGTATAAGCCGCTTAAAAATGAGTGAATGAATGAATCTATAAGGACTTACTCCTTATTATGCTGGTGTTGTTATACGCCCAAAAGAAGGTAATATAATATTTTGCATTGATTACATTGAACTTAATAAAAACATTTGACGAGCCAAACATCAATTGTTATCGGTAGACGAATGTTTACCTCAAATTGGAAACACAAAATATTTTATCAAAATTAGGTAAAGCGAGTCTTATATTTCACAGTACGCGAGCAACTCGAAAATTTTAATTGCATTTTTAAGAGCTTGTAAAAGTGGTAGAGCCACGCTGCAGCTATATTATAGTTGTAGCACGAATGGGTCGGCTCGACCGGGGGAGGACCACGCTCTCACAAAATACCAACGTAAAATAGCAGCTTAATGCTGCTGTGTTTCGTATGATCAGTGTAGAGCCATCTTAGTCCAAAAGGGTGACGACGTATCTGCCTTTTGATTCTTAATCGAAGGCAAATGTAGATGTCTATGCGCCGCAGCTTCCACTTAACATCAGACGGACTATGTATTTGTTTGTCACCCTTATTCTATAAACAGCTGATTTAACCACTTTCTCGGCGGTGAAATAAAGCATGGTGAGAAATAAAATATTTCGAAACATGTGAAGTCTGCCCAAAACCACTAGAGCAATAAGAAACAGGAGATGTTTTTTCAGTTTTATTATTGTTCAGTTCCGAATGGGGGCATGCATAAGCATAATGCTATATGGGCATGCTTTTATAACATACTCACAAAAATATGCAGGGGTTATCTATCAAATAGTTTTTATTCAATAATATAAAAAATTATTGAAAAAAAAAAAACTGTATAAAAATGCTCATTATAATTTAAAAGATCCTAAAGACAAAGTTTTAAAAATTCTAAGTATTCTCCTCATTACCTATATAGTTCTCACATATTGGGGGAATATCATTTATACCTTAGTAATAGAACTTCAAGGATCTGCACATTACAAAGTCTATTATGGCATTTCGTACCGCTTCTTGTGAACAAAATTATTTTCCTTGCGGAAAATTGTCGAAATTGCGTAAAAATGGAAATAGGCTGGAGATGAATCTGGCGAGTACGAAGGATGACGTAGGGTTTCTAACTGCAGATGTTGTAAAGTTAAAACGGTTTGTCGAGCAGTGTGAGATCTTGCGGTATTATGGAGCAATAATGACGAAGATTTATTGACGAGTCGGGGTATTTTCTCTGAGTTTCGCCATATTTGTTTGAAGTTGTTCACAATAGACATCTGCTGTTCTTGATACACCAGATCTTAAAACTATAGTGAATACCACTAAAGAGTAACCAGTACTTTTCTATAGGTGAGCTCCACTTTAGGGAATTGTTCCGGTTTTTGACGCTTGTGTTCATCGGAGAGAATTCACTCTTCACCATGTATCACAATTTAGTCTTAAATCTCTTTATTTCTGTACATAATCGTCATAGAGAGCAAACTTCAACGCGTATTCCTCTCTGCATATCAGTCAATTTATGAGGCAAACATTTCCCGTATTTTTTTTATTTAACCAATTTCGAGCAAATGAATCAATATCGTGGGTAATCAAGCGTTAAGAGAATTTTATTAGTATTCAATTGGTAGTCACCAATACTCATAACGATAAATGTTTTATATTATAGTATATTCAAACTGACGGCTCCGTGGCGTAGTGGCTAAGCAATTGAGTTGTAGCCCTAAGGGCCGTGGCGCGGATTCGAATCCCGCACAGAACAAGTATTTGTATGGCCTACAAATAATTGTTCCGTGGATGTTTGGCCTTGTGCAATTTATGTTTGTAAACTGCCCCCACGATACAGGAGAAAATCCAAGGGTGGAGATTTCGTTTCATTAAAAAAAGAAAAAGAAAAGAAACTTAAATTTAAATAGTATAAAAAATCTTACTTTTGTGTTTTGTAGGTACTCGAGTTAGTATCATATAACGGAAAGTAAATATTCCACAGACTCTTTTAAAATTCTGACTCAACGATGAAATATTCTTGAATCCCACATAGTAACAATTGGGTCCAAATCCATAAAGATTACTTTCAGGCAGATTTATTAATCCATTTTTCAGATACTCTTCCTCAATTGCCAGGTCATTAATTCTATCAACAAGTGGTAAAATTAAAATTTTGTTCAACCGACTTCAATATAAATGAAATGAGAACATCATCAATGTAGTCGAAGTCAATTAAATACGCATTATAAAGGATAACTCAAAAACTACTGGTCAGATCTTGATCTGGAAACTACTGGTCAGAGATTGATTTTAATGGGACCACATGAGAAGCACTAGCTTTCAAATAAAAAAAAAGAATCATCAAAATTGGTTCACCTAAAAAACTTCTGAGGTAACACACATAACACACAATTTCTTTAAGTAGTAGAGCCATGCTGCAGCTATATTACTGGTATAGTTGTAGCACGAACGGGTCGGCCGGGGAAGGACCACGCTCTCACAGAATACCAGAGTAAAATAGCAGCTTAACGCTGCTGTGTTTCGTATGGTGAGTGTAGAGAACCGGAGACCCTTTTTACTGGAAACGAGGCAATACATCTTAGTCCTCACGGATGACAACGCATCTGCATTTTGATTCGTAATCGAGGATAGATTTAGACCCACAGCAACCACATACCATCAGGTGGGCTTTGTGCTCGTTTGTCATCCTTATCCTATAAAAAAAATACAGTCGGATTGAGAGCCTCCTTCTTTTTTGAAGTCGGTTGTAAATATATCACCTAACCTTATTAATAAACGCTTAATCAAGAAATATGTTAACAAGTGCAATTTTAAAAAAATATCACGTTTTTTATCATATTCTTGCATTGTCATCCGAATTTGAGCTATATTTAAAATTTCAAATTTCCAGCTTATCGGGAAGTTAGTTTAAAATCAATTACTAAATTCCACCCGCAACGACAGACAAACATTTAAGCGTGGAAAAAAGTAAAACGTCATCTGTCATCGAATGAAACCATTGAATATTAGCTATTATACCTATTTGAGATTATATACGTGCTGTTTTCGAGATTCAATACGAATCGTCTCGCACGCAGACTCGACGACTTTCAGCCTCCCGAACAAGCCGGTTTCTGAAGAGGTTTTAGTACCATAGACCACATACACACCCTTCGGCAAATTGTAGAGAAGACATAAGAGTACAATCTGCCACTTTGCCTTGCGTATGTGGACTATGAGAATCAAAATTTGGGCGGTGCTACAGTCCCTTCAGCGGTGCCAAGTTGACTGTCGGTATATCGAAGTGCTGAAGTGTTTGTACAGTAGGGCTACGATGGCTATCCGAGTACACATTCAGAGTACGAAACCTATCCAACTGCAGAGAGGTCTAAGACAGGGTGACGTTATATCCCCGAAACTTCACCGCTGCATTGGAAGACGTTTTCAAGCTACTGGACTGGAAAGGATACGGTATTAACATCAATGGCGATTACATCACTCACCTTCGATTTGCCGACGATATAGTCCTTATGGCAGAATCACTGGAGGACCTAAGCACTATGCTCAATGACCTCAATAGTGTCTCCCAACGGATATGTCTTAAGGTGAATATAGACAAAACAAAGATAGATGATAATGGATGAAAGATACATGTCACACCTATGCCCAATACCGGTAGTTGTTGGGAGCACTAAGTTCGAAGTTGTTGACGAGTATGTTTAGCTGGGACAAATAGTCCGACTAGGTAAGTCTAACTTCGACCGAGAGGTCAATCAACGGATTCAACTCGGCTGAGCAGCGTTCGGGAAATTACGACACATCTTCTCGTCAGGTATACCTCAAAACCTGAAAACGAAATTGTACAACCAGTGCGTGTTGCCAGTGATGACTTATGGATCTGAGACGTGGTCCTTCACTGCTGGCCATATGAGGATGCTCATGGTAGCTCAGTGAGCTATGGAGAGGGCTACGCTCGGGGTTTCTCTGCGTGATAAACTTAGAAATGAGGATATCCGCAGTAGAACCAGATTGACCGACATAGCCCAACGGATTAGTAAGCTGAAGTGGCAATGGGCCGGCCATATAACTCGAAGAACCGACAACCGATGGGGAAAAAAGGACTACTAGATGGAGTGACGACCTGGTAAGATATGCAGGAAGTCGATGGATGCAGGTCTAGAGAATATGTACCTACTATATGAGATATATCCTAGAGTAAGGATGTGTAAAAAGCAGTGAAACGAACGACATACAAAACACTTATAGAAGTGCCTATATATTATTTATTTACAATTACTTATGTCTTTTGGAGTTTTATAAAGACTCATTTAATTCAAAAATAAAAATAAAAACGAGAGCAACCTAAGTTTTATCTCGGTTGCACGGTGCGACGAGAATGAACTTGTTAATTGCTATTTTATAGAGCTCATTCATAAAAAGGGCCATCGGAAGAAACCCACACTTTAATAAATATATTTCCAATGGCGTCAAATCTAGGTTAAGTAATTCTTAGAATCGCTAAATACCTACAGATAAATCAAATTTTAATCTCAACTTAAGAAATCTCGACAGATATGCAAAGAAACATCTGTTTTTAAAAATTTATCACACGTCGGAATACATTTTTTTTATTTTGCTTCATATTAAATTAAAAGTTATATTTATATTATTAATATAGTTAAATACAAAGTATAATATAAAATTGTATGAATTTACATTGGTGAATAAACATCAAGCTATTATTATTATTGTGTTTAACTTTCTACTAGCCTTTGCTATGTTCATCAACCTGCGAAACTCCAGCGGCAGTCACACACAGGTAGACATAGGCTTTTCCCAAGGCGCGCCACTTAGCCCGATGTTCAGCTTCACGCATCCAGTTGCTTTCAGATTGCCTTGCGCAGATTGTCGCTCCATCTAGCCATAGGACAATTCTTTCTGTTCCTACATTGCGTTGATCTTAGTGCAGTCTCCACTTTGTCACGTTTAGTCCAAAGTCCAACAATAGACACATGCGACAGCTGTGACCAGCTTAATGCCACTTTAGTCTTTAGTTTTTAAAGGTTCTTTTATAAGGTAGATTATATTATATCTTTGTATACATATATGTATATATATTCGTTTAATTACTCATCCACTTTTACTACCTGTTCCTAAATATTAAAAAAATGACTGAACTGAACAGCAAATTTGAATAATCCTTTTATATTCATAAATTCTGGCTTTCGTCACATAACCAAAAAAGTTTTTCTTTTGTATTACTTTCGGTGTAATGGCGGCGTAAGCGAACCCACTACGCCATTTCATCTCGCGGGTGCTGTAAGGGACGGCAGAGCGAAATGAAACAGGAGATGGTCAGTAGCATTTTACTGATAACAACTCAAAATAATGAGAACTGCGGTTGGCAACTGTTTCACTGTTCACTGGTAATTTATCGGCTCAAATCAGTTACTGCTTAAAATACTGTGGTTAACGTGTGGTTGAGTATTGACGTGTGGTTGACCGGTTTCCATGTGGATGGACGGAGTTCCTTTCCTCAAATATAATTACTTGCTAATAATTATCCGTTACGGTTTAATTAAATCGAAGTTCTGAAGAGTATTTCCTTTGTAATGACTAGAAACAAAATGGGAAATGTCAGAATATTTTTATGACGTCTAACAGATGGCGGTGTAACCTTCTTAACGCTTATGACAGACGTAAATGAGGTAGACCGATGACGAAAAGCGTCAAAGGTGCGAGACATCTGGTCCTGCGATCATCAATCTCCGGCCAAGCGTAACGATTTAGGCAAAACCTTCCTAAAGCGGGAAAGTCCCCTGTCCAGCAGGGTAGACCTTTACGGGCTGTTGAAGAAGAGAAGAAGGAGAATATGGTCATCATTAAAATGGCTTGCTTACTCAAAACACATTGTTATGATTCAAAGGAATAATAATTAAATAATAGTTTAAAAAAACTAAAGAAACACTCTAAAGATAAAATTATTTTATTTTATCCTGGTGATCCTGATCCTGATCAAGATAACTGTATCAAATAAAGATAGGATAAAGTTATCAAATCAAAGTTGTTGTATTGTCATCGGTCCTTGATACGAGTGCAAATATTCAAGTCAATCGGCCGTCTACAAGTTTGTGGAAATTACATTAAAAGATTCCCTTACATGGGCGAGCTGTGAGGTATGCTATTTTAGTCCTCAGAAGTGTCAACGCATCTGCAGTTTAATATGTTTGAAGTTTATTACAGGTGTCCGAATTTTTTAAATAAAAACTGCAAAAGCTATTCATACTGTTTACTTTTTATCTATCAGCACAGTTAGTGTATAATAATAAAACAACAAAAAACCAATAGAAATCATTCATTTTTGGTCATAGTGTTCAAGATAGTAAAATAAGATAGGAAAAAATTGACTTTTCTTTAAAAAAATATATCAAAGGTACTACTTGTGATATATTATGTTTCGTATTTTTTTCAGAACGGCCATAAGTTGTACTATAAGACATTTCAAGGTTATCCATTCATTACCGGACATCCTGTATATATATATAGGATATTGACCCTATTGTCAGCTGATTTTTTTAGTGAAATATTGTTTCAATTAACTGTACTAACATGATGGAGCGTGAATAAAGTTAATAAAACGTTGTGAAAAGATGATGTTTTCTTCCTCGGGATCGAATTTCTTTGTGACCCATCATCATAGGTATCCTTAGTACTCTCATCTGTCTTCGTTTTCGGGAGCGTTTCAAAAATACCCTGTATACATATATATATATATATAGAATAATCGTTTCCACCTTATCAATCAAACGTTATTATATAGCTCTTTGTAAGTTACAGTGATTTTTGCTTCGAAAGTGTGAGTACTTATACCAGTTCTGGGTCACTGAGTCAGAACTGGTACAACTCACCATCCTCAGCCCTCATCGGCTAACGGTTGGTCGACGGATCATAAAATAAAAGGTTTTGGCATGCTCTGATCACGAATCTGCGGTCCGTTTTTGCGTAGGATGCGCGGTTCCGGAGATGTGCAGATCAATTAACTAATATCTAATTGATATTTGGTGGGCCTGCACCCTCATTATCGTTCCATTGTTCAGCCTTTCCTCTTATCTATTGTTCCTTGATCTTATCCACCGTCATTGCCGCTCTTATCTATTACTCGTACACCCTGCTTATCAGTGCTATTGTATTATTGCCCTGCTTACCATGCTATTCTGAATCATCAATAAAACACATTCCTTAATTTTGTTACAATTTTTATTTCCACAATGTTATTGCAGTGTGTGTGTGTGTGTGTGTGTGTGTGTGTGTGTGTGTGTGTGTGTGTGTGTGTGTGTGTGTGTGTGTGTGTGTGTGTGTGTGTGTGTATACACAATAAAAAATAAAAAGAGCAAGCTGTTATCGTAACCGTAGCACGAGCCGCTAGAGATGGTGTATCATACATTTCTACTAATTCTGACGACGGAGACCAAGCGACGTATCTCATAAAAATTGAAATGTACTATATGAAGAAGCTATCCAAGATTCCAACTACTGATCATTGGAAACATGCTTCCACGAGGATTAAATATTATGTAAAGACTAATAGGGATAGCATCTACGACAACACAAACACCCGCGAATACAATATTACAAAGACAATAGCAGAAAGTGAAAAAGTTAAAAAATACTTTTTTAACAATGACAGTCATTAGCTGATCACTAGTGAATGTGATTCTGTTTACTTAAATTACTTCTGTGTACTCATTAGTTTTAACGAGCTGTCGTCTTGTGCTGCTGAGAGGAAGACAAGAGCAGAAGGAAGCGATGAGTGTGACATGCGTGTATAGAACACGTCATTGAATAGCAAAACTACAACACTGAGTGGAGAAGAGAAAGAGAAGAATATGCAGTACTCAAGAGCTGAATATCCATTCTTCAGTTCAAAATCTAGCCAGTTGCTCAGTTTCGAAGGCTGGCCTCTCGTTATGCGACAAAAGCCTGAAGATCTTGCAGAAGCCGGTTTCTTTTAAACTGGCCATGCAGACAGGACCAAGTGTTTACATTGTGGTGGTGGTTTAAAAGATTGGGAAGATGATGATGATCCTTGGCAGCAGCATGTTCAGTGATTTAGTCAGTATGCTTATGTAAAGCTTAAACTCGAACAGTGTTTTGTATAAGACTAAATAGGGGGTTTATAAAGAAATTAAAAAAATATATTACATACAATTTGTTTTATTTAATTTTATAATGTTTCACATAGTTAAATACACACAAAATGCATTACGCATAACACATAAATCTAACACACAACACACATTATAACCTTAACTACTATGGTCTACAGTAACGTTTCTGTTTTTATCTATTTCAATAATATTATCAAACTCAACATAAACTATACAGTTAATTGTTTGTATTAGTGAGGATTCAAATCGTACTTCTAATCTTACACTACCATGCTTTATGAGATTCCAATGACCTGATGAGTTAGCTGATAAATCAGGAGTTAAATCAAATGCTAATAAACAGTAACCTTTGGCATACTGTTCACAAGAGATTCCATTTCCTTCATTAAGAAAGTGAATACCAGTTCCCGAGAATAGAGTATGATATGCTGATGTAAATATACTGTTATTAAAAGATGGTTGCAAAACTTTTGAAGGTAGGAACCATTAAATGCAGAATTGTTCACAAATCCAATTATATAAGTACATCTTTTGGGTACCTGTCCTAAGAATATATTATCAAGAGTTTTCCTTGAACACCCGATGGAATTGTTAAAACTTTTACTTCAGTTCGAGTAATAGGATATTTAGCAGTGGTAGAAACTAAAACTTTGATGTGCGAATAATACGAGTACACTTGGATTAATTCGTGCTCGTCGGACAATAAGAGTTGCGTTCGTAATGCAAACTTTAAACTTTACATCGTTTGACCTAGCAATTAAATTAAAACTCTCTCTTGATCGAACTAATTTTACACTCATTTCAACACCATTAATTAAAAATTTATCACGAAAGAATGCGAGATAAGCTTGTTGACTCATAAAGTTACTATTAGTTTCACTGCGGAAATGCTTTAGATTAGATATAACTTACTGGTGCTATATAAGACTGAGCAGCTGCAGTCATGGAGTCAGTGTATGGTCGTTTGACCGCAGTGGATCTACCAATACTACGTTTATGTTACTTCAACGCATCAATGGTCATGAGCGTTTATTCCATTAACAAACTTACTTTTCTTTCTGTTGTTTTCTTACGTGTGTGTGTGTGTGTGTGTGCGTGTGCGTGTGCATGTGCGTGTGCGTGTGCGTGTGCGTGTGCGTGTGCGTGTGCGTGTGCGTGTGCGTGTGCGTGTGCGTGTGCGTATGAGTGTGGGTGTGCGTGTGCGTGTGCGTGCGTGCGTGCGTGCGTGCGTGAGAGTGTGCGTGCGTGCGTGCGTGCGTGCGTACGTGCGTGCGTGAGTGCGTACGTGCGTGAGTGCGTGAGTGCGTGCGTGTGTGCGTGCGTTCGTGCGTGCGTGCGTGCGTGCGTGCGTGCGTGCGTGCGTGTGTGTGTGTGTGTATGTTACTACTCGCCACTCTCCCCTCAAGAAGAGAGTGATGACATCGTCATTAATCTGAGTGATATCGTTAAAAAAATACCATGAATGGCAATACAATAATCGTAGATCTTCAAGGATTGAAAAATAGCAAAAATGAATTTAAAGTAAAAGAATTTGCTATAGCCACTCTAGAGTACACCAAAATATTCCTAATTAAACCTCCTTGCCCGTTCACTTCACTATCTCTTGAAGAGAAAAAACAAATTTGCTGGATTCAAAAGCACAGAGTTAAACTATCCTTGTGTTCGAGGAGGAGATAAAAAAATAGTTTCAGACCAGCAACGAGTGGAACCTCTACTGGAGAGAATTGGGGCCTAGAGCGACACGTAGCTCGAGTGAAGCGAGAGCAAGTGACGCAGAAGCCCCAATTCTATCCTACTGCTATTAGTAGATTATTACAGTACCAATCTATTCAATGGTTAACATAGGAATGATCAATTATAGTGATTTGTAAATATTAAATCGCATTATTTTGTGATGATTTGTAGAAGTCATCGGTGTATTGTAAGTCGCAACACGAGAGAATGCGAGATAAGCTTGTTGACTCATAAAATTACCATCAGTTTCACTGCGGAAATGCTTTAGATTAGATTTAACTTACTGGTGCTATATAAGACCGAGCAGCTGCAGTAATGGAGTCAGTGTATGGTCGTATGACCGCAGTGGATATTACTGAATGTGATTCTGTTTACTTAAATTACTTCTGTGTACTCATTATATTCTATTTCTAATCCTTTGCTAGACTATAAATATCGGACATTATTTGAAATTGGGTATCAGTTGGTCTATCAACACTGAACTGTTACTTACTCTGCTACCTATTTTCTTCTTTACTGTAAAGATGGAAAACTTCAGTGAAGTGTGCACCAGTGCTTTCTTTTCCACATCCATGGAAGAGAATATGGAACTATTCAATAGCGAATTAAATCAGGAGTTGTCTAAAGTTTGTGATGAAATGGAGAAGTGTGAACTGTTCTATTCATTATATGATGATGAGTTGTATAATAACTGTGCGATGGTTGAAACACAGTTTAAGTAAGTAAAATAAACATAAATTTCGATCATTATTTACACATTGTCTTATATCGTTTTTTAATAAATTTAAACATTTTAACAGTCAACCACTACAACTTGGAAGAGGAATGAAGCGAACGAGCAGCGAAGAACCCAAGATCATCAAAAACCCAAGAGCGGAATAAGAAGCGTCTACCTCTGCAGGGAACAGTGTCGGTAACGATGATTAAGTGGAATGTGTAACGTGTCATATATTTATCAAGAAAAGGTATTTAGCTAATCATTTTAAAAGTAATGTTCACAAAAATAATATTTTATATTCACATAATTCTTTATCAAACGTTAGTGTTATTGAATCTGCTTTTGGAAATAGGATTTTAACGTAAATTTTGATTTGATTTTTTGTAATGTAAATTTTGAAACTCCTGAACTATTTTTAAATTCTATTAAAGATGATGTTTTATTTTTAATACAAGAGTGTATTCATCAACACATAATTTTTAAAGTAAATTTCATATTGCATGCTGATTTTGTTCAACAAACTAAAGATATTCATGATATGTTCGATTTTCAAACATTTAACTATATTATTTGTCAAGGAGATGTTTTAAATATTTTTCTTTCATCTTTAAATGATACAATTACTAGTAAAATTTGTGCATTTGAAAAGAAAGATAGTGGATGGAGTCTAAAAACATAAAATCTTTAGACATGAATGTTAATAAATTTAACAAAATGTTAAATTTATATTCTCTTTATTCTCTGAATCTATATTCTCTTTTTTAAATTTATTAACGTAAATGTTAATAAGTTTAAAAAAGAGTGACTTTCAATAAGTATTATTTATAATCTATATTGAATAAAAAAGTTTCTGTTTCTGTTTCTGTTAATCCCCTACGCGATACTTCACACGTAGATCTTCCCCGTGACATAAAATTAAAAAAGGCTGTTATAAATGTAAAAAAAATTGTTTTAAATGGGCGTTACTCTCAGCGTTATATCTCGTAAACAAAAACGCGGATCGGGTATCATCGTACGCTAAACATGCAAATAAACTTAAATTTTATGATATTTCCTTACCAGTTAAAATTTCTGACATAGCAAAAGTAGAGAAATTAAATGATATTAGTATTAATGTTTTTGGGTTAGAATATAATAAAGAAAAACTATGTAATTCTATAGTAGGTCTATTATTTTTTAACAAAGTGTCGTAAAGATAGACATAATATCAATTTATTATTTTTTTCCAAGGATACGAAAAATCATTATTGTTACATAAAAAAATTATCGCGGTTAGTTAGTAAACAAATTTCAAAAGACGGTCACGTCATGTACATTTGCGAAGCATGTCTACTTCATTTTCCATCTCAAGAAAGGTTAAATAACCATGAACAATACGATTGTGCCCACATTTGTACAGAATTACCAAACAGTGAAACTTTAAAAAAGAATTGATTTGGTCAACCTATTTCAAATGATAAAATTAAATTTGATAGTTATGAAAAAAAGGTAAAGATTCGTAGTTTTTAGTAGCATTCGTAGTTTATGCTGATTTTGAAGCATTTTTAAAACCAATACACATAATATTCAGAAACATGAAGTGCATATTTTTGGTCATTATATAAAATGTTCATATGATGATAAATTATCAAAATATGTAACATATTGCGGACCCAACTGCGCACAAGTGTTTATGGAAAGTTTATTTAACAAATTAAAAGAAATAAATAGAATTCAAAAATATCCAGTTCCGCTAACTAATGAAGACAAAAACCAAATTTCCAATGCAACCATTTGTAATATTTGTGAAACAGAGTTAGCAGAACTTTTTTATGATATTGATTAGTACACTGGTAGTTTTATAGGTGTTGCTCTTGAATCATGTAGCTCGAAGTTCAGAACACCACGTAATATATACCAATATATTTACACAACCTTAGCCACTATGATGCTCATTTTATTGTTCATGCATTAAATTTTGTGATGGTGAAGTCGAAGTTATCCCTCAAAATAAAGAAAAATATATATCCTTTTCCAAAAAATTAAAAATGAATAACCATGCAGTTATATTGAGATTCGTAGATTCATTTAAGTTTTTAAATAAGAATTAGCCAAAAATCTCAGTAATGATCAATTTCAATAATTACGTAGAAATTACCCTAATGATGAAGATTTCATTCGTTTAAAACGGAAAGGGGTTTATCCATATGAATTTATGAGTAATTATGATAGTTTAAACCTAACATCGCTCCTGAATAAAAAAAAAATATAGCTCGCTCACAGATTCCCAATCATGCTAAAGATGTTTGGGAACAATTTGGGGTGTTGTAATATGCTAGATTATTCAAACTTGTATTTAAAAACAGAAGTTTTACTTTTATCCTATGTATATGAAAATTTTAGAAAGCTATGTATTAATACTTATGATATAGACCCTGCCCATTATTACACAGCTACCGGTTTAAGTTGGGATGCAATGCTAAAATATACAAAAATGGAATTAGAACTTTTAACAGATTATGAGAAAATTGCATTTATTAGATCAGGTATCAGGGGTGGTGTATCTCAATGTAGTAATCGTCATGCTAGAGCTAATAGCAAATACACGGGGGAAAACCAAATTCACATATCACATATTTTGATGCCAATTTTTTATATGGTTGGGCTATGTCTCAATATCTTGCTACTGGTGGATTTGAATGGGTAAATCCGAATACAACTTTTAATGTGTCTGAGACATCGGACTTCGGTTTTATTTTAGAAGTCGATTTGGAATATCCAGATGAACTTCATGATTTACATTCGGACTTTCCTTTATGCCCAGAAAACATTTGTGTAGGCAATACTAATGAGCATAAACTATTCCCAAATTTAAATAATAAAGATAAATATGTAATTCATTACAGAAATTTAAAGCAATGCAGTAAAATTCATAGAGTTTTAAAATTTAAACAGTCTCCCTGGTTGAGAATGTACATAGATCTAAATACAAAATTAAGAACGTTACCAAAATCCGGATTTTGAAAAAGATTTTATAAATTAATGAATAATTCAGTCTTCGGTAAGACTATGAGAATATTAAAAAAAGGGTTAACGTAAAATTAGTTACACATTAGGAGAACCAGGGTAAAGCTTTAGGTGCTCAAGATCTAATCGCTAAACCATAATTTCATAGTCTTTTAATATTTTCGGAAGACCTAGTTGCGGTTCAGTTGCGAAAAACTAAGTTGATATATAACAAACCAATTTATTTAGGGTTTTGTATTTTATATATTTCAAAAACATTAATGTATGATTTTCATTATAACTATATGATTAAAAAGTTTAGTAAAATCAAATTATTGTATACAGATACGGATATTTTAATATATAATATATTTACAGCTTATTTTTACACTGATATAAAACCTGACCTTTCCTCATACTTTGATACGTCAGATTATATATAATATACGACAAATTATATTTTTGAATATCCAAAATTAAATAAAAAGAAATTAGGTTTTTTTAAAGATGAAAATAATGGTAAAATCATGAAAGAATTTGTATCTTTACGATCTAAAATTTACGCTTTTAACTTAGAGAATAAGACTATAGCCAAGGCAAAAGGGGTAAATAAATGTATTAAAAATAAATGACTATATAAATGCTTATAAAAATGCACTAAAAAGATGACAATGAATAGTTATAAGTCTTCTCTATTTAATAAAAAAGTGCAATATTATAGTATGCTTAGATTTAAAACATAATGACACAAAGAGGCCATCATAAATTGCGCTAAGTGTTGATAGTTTTTACTTTTATGTCTGTGTGTAAATAAATTTTGTATTGATTGTAAAATTATGATAATACTATAATGTGACGTAGAGTTTATTACATATTTAATTATTGTTTGATTGTAAATAATTTAAGATAACTGTTGTTTCTATTTGTGTGTGTGAGTGTGTGTGTGTGTGTGTGTGTGTGTGTGTGTGTGTGTGTATACATTTGAGGTTGAGGTGATTGTAAAATTCTGATGTACTAATTGTGTTAGAAATAGTATATAGATCATTCTGTTTTATATAATTTTAGCAATATATATATTAATAGTTTACACCAACACTTTCATTTTTTTTTTATTTCATCCCTTAGAACTTTAGACGTGTGTAATGTTTCACTTTATCCATCCGATTACTGCTATTATGGCAGGACCAAGTGGATCCCCCTCGAACTTGTCGTGGCGGGGGGCTTAGTAGCCGTGGCTTGCTCACCCGCGGTGAACAAAGAGGAACTCCTTGGCTGGCCCGTGGTGTAGGGCCGGCCTGGCCACTTCGGTTGTGTGTCGGTGGACTGCGGCGCGAGGTACGCGGGTATGCGTAGGCATTTATCATGTAAAAAAGAAAAAAAAAGGACCAAGTGGATGTGGGAAGTCAAATTTTTTAACAAATTTCATAAAATCAGATAATATGTAATTGTGATTTTAATCAGATCACATGCTAAAACTCCATTTAACTTTGAAAACTATGGTATTAATTCTTTCAGCTTATATATTGATGGTCAACAAATACCTTCAAAAGCTTTGCAACCCTCTTTTAATAATAGTATATTTACATCAGCATATCATACTCTATTCTCGGGAACTGGTATTCACTTTCTTAATGAAGGAAATGGAATCTCTTTGAACAGTATTCGAAACACTACAAAACACTGTTCGAGTTTAAACTTTACATAAGCACACTGACTAAACCACTGAACATGCTGCTGCCAAGGATCCAATCCAATCTTTTAAACCACCGCCACAATGTAAACACTTGGTCCTGTCTGCATGGCCAGTATAAAAGAAACCGGCTTCTGCAAGATCTTCAGGCTTTTGTCGCATAACGAGTGGCCAGTCTTCGAAACTGAGCAACCGGCTAGATTTTGAACTGAAGAATGGATATTCAGCTCTTGAGTACTGCATATTCTTCTCTTTTTCTTCTCCACTCAGTGTTGTAGTTTTGCTATTCAATGACGTGTTCTGTACACGTATGCTACACTCATCTCTTCCTTCTGCACTTGTCTTCCTCTCAGCAGCACAAGACAGCTCGTTGAATCTAATGAGTACACAGAAGTAATTTAAGTAAACAGAATCACATTCACTAATGATCAGCTAATGACTGTCATTGTTAAAAAAGTATTTTTTTACTTTTTCACTTTCTGCTATTGTCTTTGTAATATTGTATTCGAGGGCGTTTGTTTTGTCGTAGATACTATCCTTATTAGTCTTTACATAATATTTAATCCTCGTGGAAGCATGTTTCCAATGATCAGTAGTTGAAATCTTGGATAGCTTCTTCATATCGTGCATTTTTCAATTTTTATGATATGCGTCGCTTGTTCTCCGTCGTCAGAATTAGTAGAAATGTATGATACACCATCTCTAGCGGCTCGTGCTACGGTTGACGATAACAGCTTGCTCTTTTTTATTTTTTATTCAGCTTCAAAAAAATGATCAATCGATTGCGATTTTCTTTTTCCACCATCGCATGTGTTATTATTAATGACGATGTCATCACTCTCTTCTTGAGGAGAGAGTGGCGAGTAGTAATACTGTTAATAGGTATTTTCATCGAAGCTGAATGATTTCTGCAACAACACAGTTATCATCTTAATATCAATTTGTTTACACTTAATCACACAAACACACACACACACACACACACATAGAATAAACACTTACGTCCATGACCATTGATGTGTTGAAGTAACACAAACGTAGTATTGGTAGATCCACTGCGGTCAAACGACCATACATTGACTCCATGACTGCAGCTGCTCGGTGTTATATAGCACCAGTAAGTTATATCTAATCTAAAGCATTTCCGCAGTGAAACTGATAGCAACTTTATGAGTCAACAAGCTTATCTCGCATTCTTTCGTGTTGCGACTTGCCATACACCGATAACTAATACAAATCATCACAAAAGAATGCGATTTAATATTTACAAATCACTATAATTGATCATTCCTATGTTAACCATTGAATAAATTGGTACTGTAATAATCTACTTTAGCAGTAATATCATGATTACACTAGATGTACAACAACATCTGAGAAAGATTCATCACAGTCTAGAAAATAATGTTTATGCTGCTAAAAGACTGCCCATGTATACCCACGTACCAACGTATATAATATGCAATTTGGATACAGATGATAAACCAGGCTCACATTGGATAGCTTTATATATCGATACGAATGACATCGGTCAATATTTTGATACATATGGACGATCACCTGCACGATATCATCTAGAGTTTAAAAAGAAGGAATTGTAAAAGATGGGACTGGAATGTTGATAGGATTCAGAATGAGTGGACTTAATTTTGTGGTGAATATTGCTTAATGTATTTGCTATATAAGTTTCAGGGATGTTCAATGCATAGTTTTACGAGCATATTTACAGGAAACACATAGTACAACGATATTTTAGTGTATGAAATGTTTCGCTCCTATTTTATAGATAATAAGCAATAACATTTTGGAAATAAATATTGTAACAAAATTAAGGAATTTGTTTTATTGATGATTCAGAATAACATGGTAGTTATAAGAGCGGCAATGACGGTGTTCAAGTAACAATAGATAAGAGGAAAGGCTGAACAATGGATCGTTGATGAGGGTGCAGGCCCACCGGATATCAATTATATATTAATTAATTGATCTGCACATCCCCGGAATCGCGCATCCTACGCAAAAACGGACCGCAGATTCGTGATCAGAGCATGGCAAAACCTTTTTTTTTAGGTTCCTCGACCCACCGTCAGCCGATGAGGGCTGAGGATGGTGAGTTGTACCAGATTCTGACTCAGTGAGCCAGAACTAACTACTAGTGCGATGTCTCTACAGTGACCGTCACAAATCCTTCCTAGAATGGAAAAGGCTTTTCCAGCACTTTTACGGGTTGATGAAGAAAGGGTTATTACTCTTCTTAATCAACCCTCTTAGTTCTTATTTCGTTTTTTTTTAGTGAGGTTACTATACTAGAAACTCTTGGTGTTATTTGGTTTTTAACCAATTGTAGCAATATACTTTCAAAGGAGTCCCATCTCTCAATCGCCCGAACCGAAATTCGAAAAAATCGTTAGGTACGATCACCCTATTCGTCCGCCAGATCCCATTGGGAACGACGGCCAAATACCTAGGGGTTACATTCATTCGACCATGGTATGACCTTTGCGAAACATATTCGCAATAAAAAAATAAAATAAAAAAAGTTAGATTTCGACTGTATGTTTTTTGTATGATTTTTTTTAAACGTTACCTCCACACTAAGACTTTCTCCTGTATAGTGGGGGCAGTTTACATACATAAATTTCACAAAGACAAACATCCAAACCTGGAACAATTATTTGTAGGCCATACAAATACTTTTTCCGTGCGAGATTCGAACCCGCGGCCCTTAGCGCAGCAACTCATTGCTAAATAACTGCGCCACGGAACCGTCGCCTCCACCCGCTAGTTAATAGCAAAAGAAAACTGTCCCTAAGACACAAACTCCACCTTTACAAAGCTTGCCTAAGGCTTATCATGTCCTACGCAAGCGTAGCCTTCGCGCACGCGCCTCTTTATAACTTCCGACTATCTCCGAATATTTTAAGAAAATGTCTCGGCGCTACTTTGAGAGGGCCGAGACACATCCAAACCCGCTAGTGGTAAACGCTGGTAAACCTACGCCCCGACTTCAAACGTTACGGTAAGTCTCCGGAGGCCCCGTAACGTTTTAATTGAACTCCCAGTTGCGCTAGATTCCGACTACCCAAATGTCGCCGGCCCTTCACACACCAACACTGCACACTCACCTAGAGTCACAAACACCGTTAGGACAACGGATGGGACGCAGCGAGTCCGCAGACAGGCGCGCCGCACACCTGTCCACACCGCGTACACACCATAAACCCATATCCCTGGGCGTTTCTCACCGCCCAGAACTTCGAACGCTACGAGTTAGCCGTTAGAACGAGGGCTCGCCACACCCTGTTCGGATGGCCATTAGATAATTCATCTACGTGCACTTTAAACTGTTATAGGTAAACATCGTTACGTAAGTAACGTTGGGAATAATATAAAATCACACTTTTTAAAGGCCTTGCAGGCCGCGAGCCCTGAGACCTATGAATCTGTAAGAGCCAAAAGGCTAACAGCACTAACAGCAGAAACCAGAACGCTAACCAATTTTAAGATGGCGTTAAGTCTCGTGATGTCACAGACATTTTGACTTAAAGTGATAGAGAAAGAGATAGCACGAGACTTAACGGCATCTTAAAATTGAACAGCGTTTTAGTATTTGGGCAGTAGATATCTATATACTTGATCAGGTATTCATCATCATCATCATCATTACAGCCATTCACAAGTCCACTGCTGAACATAGGCCTCCCCCAAGGAATGCTACAAAGCACCGTCCTGAGCCACCTGCATCCATCGACTTCCTGCATGTCTTACCAGTTCGTCACTCCATCTAGTGGGGGGTCGCCCTACACTTCGCCTGCCGGCACGAGGCTGCCACTCGAGAACCTTTCTTCCCCATCGGTTGTCGGTTCTTCGAGCTATATGGCCGACCCATTGCCACTTCAGCTTACTAATCCGTTGGGCTATGTCGGTTACTCTGGTTCTACTGCGGATATCCTCATTTCTAAGTTTATCACGCAGTGAAACCCCGAGCATAGCCCTCTCCATAGCTCGCTGAGCGACTTTGAGCGTCCTCATACGGCCAGCAGTAAAGGACCACGTCTCAGTTCCATAGGTCAACACTGGCAACACGCACTGGTTGTACAAAACCGTTTTCAAGTTTTGAGGTATACATGACGAGAAGATGTGTCGTAATTTCCCGAACTCTGCCCAGCCGAGTTGAATCCGTCGATTGACCTCTCGGTCGAAGTTGGACTCTACTCGTCAACAACTTCGAACTTAGTGCTCCCAACAACTACCGGCATAGGTTAATTAATAGTTTAATGTCCATGTCACATCATGAGTATTTATTTCATCACATATTATGATGAAATAATTACTCAATACAAACGTAATCCATATCCATATTTTTTTATATTTAATATTTGATTTGGAACAGTAGCGTAATTTATAAAATTAAAATTAGATAAGGCTTCACAGTTCACACCAAATAAATAACTCATTTTTCCGACTCCGACAAGAAACAATCAAAAAAATTCGATTCGAAAGATTCTGTGCGAACTAATTCATTGGTTCAGCTAATCAAAGTGAAAGTCAAAGTCAGTTTGTCGTCCCATCGAATTATAAGAGTGAGAGAACAGGGAGTGCACAGTGCACCTGTGCTTGCGCACACACTCCTGCGCTGCAATCCTGTTCTGCGCAGGCTGGTCGGCACATACGTAGCTATAATATATATTGATATAAGATATGGCAAGACATATTATGATGTATTTTAAATAATAATCTTTAAATGACCTCACACGCAGCTATAATAAACATTTTTATAATATGACATACTACGACACTAACCTATATTGAAAGATAGGAAATTATATTATATACCAATTGCGATATTGAGTTAACCATCTTTCTTGAATAATATTTTTTGTTCATGGTTGTATTACATTTTATTATATTTTTTTTGACTGTAACGTATCTAGTAATTGTAAGCGCGACTGCTGATCATGTGGTCCGGGTTCAATCCCAGGTGGGGACAAAATCAGTTATTAGGTTTTTGTCCAGAAATTCTCAGTAGCAGCTCGGAATCAGGCAGTCAGTGGTGTTTCAACCCCGTATTTCGGAAATCAGGTAAAGCCGTTACTCCAGCCACCACTCTCTAGTCAAGTCAGATTGCCGTCCCATCGGACTATGAAAGTGACCTTACCTTATCATAGTCTGATGCTAATGCGCGAAGGCGCCGTGACTGAAATTCGGTGTCGAGATTATTATATCATCATCAATATAATAAACCCGCCAATTCGATCAATGTATGAATAGTAATATAATATATCAACCTTGAATTTATTAAATTATCATCATCATCATCCTTATAGCCCATCACAAGTCCACTGCTGAACATAAATGTCGATATTAATGCCACATAGCACGGCCCTGAGCCACCTGCATCCACCCACTTCCTGCATTTTTTCCAGGTCGTTATCCCATCTAGTGAGGGGTAGCAAAAACGTGCACTTGACAGGACGACCTTCGGTGCTATGAGGGCTATAATATAATATAAGCATATTTACCGTGTGTGTAATAATTATGGGCTTTATACCACGACACTATATACCTACAATACCTAGCTACGGGACATGTAGTCGAATAACTAGTTTCGAGCTTTCGAGTCGAACGACAAACAAGTATTTTTTGTAAACACATAATTTTGCGTAAGTATGTTCCTAGGTTTACATTGTAATAAAAAGAAACGAAACAAAAGTTATGTTATATTGCGAGAGCATGGCGCATGTTTTTTCTCTCGCGCTCGTTCATTTAAAAAGTGTAAATAGAAAAAAAATATTCTAAAAATATTTAAATAGTGTTAATAGACCAAAAACTAATAAAAAATATTGATACATAAAAGTGTGTAAAAAAAATCTGGCATTTTCTAAAGTCGCCTCTTACGATACTCACGTGACGAAATGCGGCCATTATAATATCGTAATAATTTATCGGTGTAAAATCCCTCAACTTTGTATTAATATATGCTTGCTATAATTGTTTGCCACAAAACAGCAAATTTATGAAATAACTATTATTTAAGGCTGAGTAACGCAGTGACGTTTCATATAAACAAGGTTGTAATATTTTCGCCTAACTGATAATCAATATCATTCACCTTGCATGCTGCAATGTCAATAGAAACAAAATTACAGATAAATATACCCTCATAAAATGTTTATCCTATTATTTAAACTCGTTTATGACATTTCATATTAATTGCTTCATGATAATGATAAAAGATATAAGTTCAAACGTCACTAGTCTTTTGTTATTCCCGCTCATTCAAACACGTTCGCTGCGAATGATATTTTATATTTATCGATTTTAATTAAGTTAATTTATATTAAAATTCTAATTATTAAATGATTCTATTTAAGTAAATTATCTCTGTGGTTAGATTATGCCACTTACGAGCCCCTTTAGGGTTATACAACATGTAACAAAAACCCTGTGGTTCCCGTTAAGTGCGTTATCAGAATCAGTATTCAAACGTATAGATTTTTTTGAGAAAACTCAACTAAAAAAAATATTTTATTTAAAAAAAAATTATGTGGTTTTATTACCTCTTACTGAGACGAGCCGATGCTAAAGCAAAGTAAAGCGAGATCTTTGACAATCCTCTTACTCCCCGGACAATGTAGAGGTAAATAGAACCACATACAATTGGTCGAGTTTAAAAAAAAAGTTATTTCTATACGTTTGAATACTGATCCTGTTAATGTACTTAACGGAAACCACAGGGTTTTTGTTACATATTGTATATTATGTTCTGTGCTTACGAGAAGCTGAAAGTAAATATTGGAAAATTATGTTTATAATAAAAGTATAAAATTTAAACTATAAAAAAGAGTTATTTAATACGAATTATTATGCGCTTACTTTTAAAATTGCTTTGATTGAAATTATGAATTGCTTTGTATAAGAAAATATAAACATGTTACAAAGACGCTATACAAAACAATGTAGATTTTATAATCGCTTATTATCAACATAGGGACTTAATATAGTACGCATAAAGTTTTAACGTATGTATACTGTACACATACTCTTACTGGATGAAATAGGAGCACTAGCGAATATACAAGAGTTTTAGTCCTTTCTCACTATTAATCTAGAATTGAAGATGGCATGGTTTTTGATTTATAGTTAGATCAAAATTATAAAGAATTTATAATTCACGGTTGTAGCGATAGGTAATGCATTCCAATCGTGAAATATTAAATTTATATATATATATATATATATATATATATATATATATATATATATATATATATATATATATATATATATATGAGAATGGTCGTGCAAATATGGCGTTTCAGTTAATCCAGCCAAATGCAAAGTGATACCCTTCGGAAGTTCGCAATTATTGGCTAAGGTTGATTATGGAAAACTTTGATTCCATATTGTGATTCCATAAAAAATCTTGGCTTTTACATAGATAAACCAATGACCCGGAAATTGTAGATCTTTGAAGTAAGTCGTAAAGTTGTTACCACCTTGCGTTCCCTTTATCGTCTTAGAAATTTCCTACCTTTCAAAACTAAGCTTACCCTGGTTTTTTTATAGCATAAGGGTGAAAAACGAGCACACATTACACCTGATGGTAAGTGGTTGCTGCGGCCAATTGACTACATCTATCCTCGATCACGAATCAAAATGCAGTACGTTGTCACCCGTGAGGAATAAAATGGAATGCCTCGTTTCCAGTAAAAAGGGTATCCGGTTCTCTACACTCACCATATGAAACACAGCAGCATTAAGCTGCTATTTTACGCTGGTATACTATAAGCGCGGTCCTAACCCGGTCTAGCCGACCCATTCGTGCTACAACCAAAATATAGCTGCAGCATGACTCTACCACTTATAAATATTATTTTAACTAAGCGTATTGTTGAAATTAAGTAAATTTCAAATTCTTTGCATCATCAAATGAGTAAGAAATACCATCCAAAATTTTGTGGTATATTTAGGTTTGTTTAGGTTTTAATACGATGTCAACCAGGAGAATGAGTTCAATTGGGCAGGGTGAAGATTCCCTGCCCAGGAATTTGAACCATAATTTTTTTTACATAATTGTGACTAGCGTATGAACAAAAGTCCTCTTCTAATAATACAAAACATTCTTGACGAAAAAGGGTGATGTAACGTGCCGAGTCTGTCGTTTCATAAACATTTTAAGCAAATTCGTATCATCATCAGCTTTAAACATGTTTACTACAGCAATAGTTCAGATTTTTACAGTAGAGCAAGAGCAACACCGCCTAACAAAAACCATAGAAAATCCATCATCATCTTCTCGAATCCCGATCCGTTTATACGCCAACATATATAACTTCTCTTGACTTTTCGCTATCTTGCCCCGAGTACACCTTCCTTACAATTTATCTTTCATGAACTGGAATATACAAGTATAACAAAATTCGAGATCTTATTTCGTATCAAGTACATATGTTAAATTAAATATTCGAATTCTTTAATTTCTTAATTACTCAATTAACAAACTCAAGTCAAATTAAAAAATTCTATTTTTTTATTTGTCACTGCCTAAGCTTATAAAAACCTTTATACATATTTACAATATTTGATTGTTTATACATATTTAAAATATATGAATTCTTTAAGAATAAAACAAACAGCAATTATTCATAATTATTTCTTATATTTACGCGAACACTACACATTGAATTAAACTACTTTTACGGATTATATCGCGTTTAATTAACTTATTTTATTAATTCCCGACGTTTCGGGTGCTTTACAGCACCCATGGTCACGGGGGATTGAGGTGATTGACGTCCCAATGTCAAAGTTAATACGGAGTACCTTCAGCTTTTTTAATTATTAATTTTGGTCCGATCTACGCAGAATGAACTAACTGTGTCTTGAAGTCTTGCAGTGGTATGCTTGGGTTTAGTTTTAATTTTATTAATTACAGGATCCCAAGCAGGTGGTAGTACCAGCCTCCTCTCTATTGAAATTAGGATGTTTTTAATTTCAATAGCCTCACGTATCATCCTTGGCATGAATCGATGTTCTTTCGCGAGAATCTGTGGTTTATCAAATCTAATGTAATGGCGGGGCCGTCTAGGATATGATCACAAACTGCAGACTTCCCGGAACGTTGGTGCTTCACGTCAGCTATGTGTTCTTTTACGCGGGTTTTAATAGATCGTTTTGTTTGCCCTATATATGAGAGACCACATTCACAATCAAGCTTGTACACTCCTGCATCTTGTAGAGGAATATTGCACTTGACGGATGGTAAGAACTGACTAATCTTCTTCGGTGGCTTGAAGAATGTTCTTATAGAAGCTCGCTTCAAGATGTAGCCAATCTTGTCTGTGACACCTCTGACATATGGTAGTACAGCAGGCACATGCTCGACTGTGGCCGGCTTCACTCGGTCACTGTGACGTAGGCGCGGGACCCGAAGCTTGTTGTCGCAGAACCTGCTTGACGTGCTGAAGCTCGGCGGCCAGGTGTTTGCTGTCACAGATCCTCGTGCTCTCTGTAACAAAGATTTGCCCACGGTAGCCAACTGTGAAGGATGATGGTGATTCACCATTTAAATATCTGTTTGTATGGGTCTTTTTCTATACACGGTGTGACCTATGGTGTTGTTAGGATTTCGAATGACTAATACATCTAGGAAAGCTAAAGAATTATTTGCCTCTAACTCCATAGTAAATTGAATTTTAGAGTTTATGGAATTAAGATGTTCTAAAATGCAGTTACTTTGTCTGATGGTAAAATTGTGAAAGTTTCGTCTACGTACCGCTTGTAGAACCTTGGAGTTACTGGTGCAGTAAGCAAGGCTTTCTCCTCAAAGTCCCCATGAAAATATCGGCGACAATGGAGATACCGGTGAGCCCATTGCAACACCATCTACTTGCTTGTAAAACTCTTCCTTCCACAATAGATAGCCAGATGTAAGGCAATGTCTAAGCAGTACTGCATATTCTGCTGGCATGTTGTTTTCCTCTAGTTTCCTAGTTACAATTGAGATGCAGTCTTCAACAGGTAGGCATGTAAATAGAGACTGAACATCAAAACTGACCATAGTTTCATTGTCAGTAAGACATAGGTCTTTTATCTCACTAACAAAATGGTATGAATCCTTAGTGTGTGCTCTTGTGTGTCCTCTGAGTGGTGATAGTGTTTTGCTAAGAGTTGAGCCAATCTGTAAGTTGGCGAATCGATCTGACTCACTATTGGACGTAATGGAGCGTTCGGTTTGTGTATTTTTGGTAACCCATACAACTTCGGTGGTTTGGCACACGCAGGTATTATCGAATTGACGTCTAGATTCAATTTCTCGGAGTATTTCTTAATTAGATCGCTAGTTGTTTTAAGCGTATTAGTTGTAGGGTCTGTTTTGACCTTTACGTACGTACTTTCATCCGATAAAAGTTGTTGTATTTTAGAATTGTAATCCGACGTATCCATTATAACCGTAGCATTACCTTTATCTGCGACCATGGTATCAGTGACCATGGGTGCTGTAAAGCACCCGAAACGTCGGGAATTAATAAAATAAGTTAATTAAACGCGATATAATCCGTAAAAGTAGTTTAATTCAAGCAATTATTCACTCAATATCCTAATTCGAGAGTCCCATTTCTTGAATTAGTTCATCGCGATTTTTCTTGAATTATTGTATTTACTAAGAACTCTAATTATATCTAAAGTCAACTTTAAGAAATACGAAAATGCAAATCATGAGCGTTATTCAAAAATAAACATTTTCTTTTGGTAAGTATAACAAGTTCATTGCTTCTGCTTACTCACAAGCAAGAAGCCAGCTTTGCACGGTGCAGCTTATGGCCGCCTATGAGGAAAAATTACGTTTCGAAAATGTTTTTATTAATTTTACTTCTGATATTTATGAGAATAACATGTATAAGCCTTCCAAAAAATGTTTGTGACATGAGCGAAATGAGAGCATGTTTCTGATTCGGTAAAACAAGAAACGTTTTGAGAATATACATAAATGTGCATAATTATCACAAATTACGTGAGATGAAATAAATGTCAAGATAATATTATGAGAGGAATGTATTTAGGAAGGCACGTCTCGCCACAGAATAAATAATAGGTCTCGCGCATCGCGCACACCGCGCACTACGTACGAGTAATGTGTGTATATTTTAATTCCGTCAGCGCATTTTTATAACGTAAATGAACGTTGACCACGCTCTTCCCATGCAGTAGAATCACGTCTTTGCACTGAAATCTAATAAAAAGTATTCTGGGCGTCACCACATGTATATCTACATAACTTTTAATTATACCTAATTTAAATTCAAAATTATACCTATACTGCAATTAATTTATATTTATGCAAATAATTACAAGTTGGTGAATATTATGCAGAGATTGAAAGTATTTCGGAAATTCCAGCATTGAGCGGTTCTGATACTAGAACCAGAACTTAGGTCGAAATCTAAATAGACAACAAAAAATGATATTTTTAGTAAAAAAGACATCATCCAGTTGTAAAATAGGATAACGTAGGACAAGGTAAGTTGTCCTACGTTTTAATCCAAGAAATTAATTAAAAATAAAGTTAAACTTCAACGCCACAACGGTTTCCCCTTCGACAACCCGAAAAAGTTTGATGTTATGTAACCGGTTTCTTATAACCGGAACCATACCGAAAAGTAATGCTTTTTTTTGACCAAAATGAAGAATTCTCCCTGATACTACGAATAAATGAGCTTGTTTTTTTTCTATGAAAATATTTTGCAGTACCTATCGACTTTACTTTGAGAGAGGTCACCATTCATATACAGGGTTATTTTCAAAGAGTAGCCAAATTTTGTATTTAAGTTCAAATATATAAATAATGATATACCGACATATGTAATAGTTTTTGAAAATACGGGTAAATAAGGCTTCTAATTTTATTTGAAATTATCCCAAATTGAATGTGATTAATGGACAACAACTAAGCGTACGCGCGCTTCTGTGTGTGCGATTCAATTCACGTTTTCGTTTCCCAAGTTTTTGCCTACTGGGAATTTTCTTTGTGACACGCTTACTGCTGATGCTTAAATTAATAACTACACGACGCGAACTATGATTCCAATTTTCCCTTCACACTTTTAACGGGCTTAGGCTCGCCATAATAAATAAAATAAAAAATAAAAATTATAAACGACGTAACCGACGACTGTCATTGTTATGGCGTATTTAAAAAATTGGAATAAACTATTTACAACTAAATTACCCAAGTAGTCCCAATAACTAATATAGGTACCTCCAAATGGAATCCTTTTCTCTATCACATGCGGTTCTTATAACTGTTTAAATGTTTTCAGGTGCAATATTTTTTTATTTCTGCTATATTTTTTGTTTGGTATTAGCGCTTTAAATAATTTCTTTTGTGATGATTTTTAAACATGATACCAAATAGGTTTAATTAAAAAAAAACACGGGATCAACCATTAAATAAATAATTTATCTTTTACTATACATAATATGTTAATATAAATATTATTTTTTATTAAATTTTATATGATAATATTTTTTTAATAAATTTTAAAATTTAAATAATAAGAAAACAGTTATGTAAGTGTCAAAATATTGCATGGTCATTATTTAAAACTGTAATAAATTGCATATATTCATTATTCAATATTTTTATGACATAATTAGATTTCCGATATGCTTAACTTTGTTCTCAAATTCTATATCCACTAACGTTTTGTTTATGTTGCATTCGCATTTCATACAGTTATTTTTTAGGGTAAGTACCTAAAAAACATAACTGTATGAAATGCGAATATTTAATTGATTTGCAAAAATATTATACTTGCAATGCCCACAGGGTAGGACATAGTTGAACTAGATTATAACTAGCTAACATCTATGTAATACCTATAATCCACGAAATAAATGATTCTGATACTGAATCTCAGACGTTTGCATAATATCAAAACAAATTACAACATGAAAGAGTAGGCCATAGAAACTAAATATTATCAGTCTGTAATTAAAAACACGAAGCAAGAATCGATATTGTAAAATAAAAAAGATTTCAGTCAATGTCAACGTCAATAACACATGATGTCAATTTTAGTGCGTGATCATGTTTTCATGAGACGATTTTGAAACTGAGAAAATATAATGATAAAAGTCGCCCGCGGCTGCTTTATTATGTTGGCACGGGGGGCATGCGGGCAGGTGGGTTGATGGGCTCAGTGTAGGGTTGCCTTTTAGCCGGATAAATTCGATTTTGACCAATTTTAAGTGACAAGACCAGACTTTAATAAAATCAGCCCAGATTTCAATATAGACCGGATTTTTACTACACTAGCTATACTTGTAGGTGTACAGGTCACGGGAGCAATATTTGACATAATACAATTAATAATACAAATTAAAACATATTACTTCTTAAGGATTTTACAAGTAGAGAAACATTTTTTTTAAAAGCGGTTGCTAGTGGCCAAGACTATAAATAAGAATAAAATGTATATTGAGTTTTATTGCCGGGATACCGGCCGAAGACCGAACTCTTTTCGAATAATCAGGAGTTTTGACCACCTGCAATCAGACCCTCAGTTCCAAGCCAATATCTCGCACTAGTAATGGTTTTTTTATCATCAAGTAGGTTTTCTATCATAAGCCTGTAATCAGAGCCCAGTTTGTTAGCAAGCATTGAGGTTGGCACTTGGAGTTCCAAGCCGTAATTATTATATATAAGTATTTTATTTTATTTTATAGAAGTAGGGTGATAAACGAGCACAAAACCTACATAATAGTAAGTGGATGCTGTGTCCTATAGACAGATGAGTTATCACCCCTCAGGACTAAGATGGAATGCCTTCGTTACCAGTAAAAAGGGTCTCTGGTTCTCAGTACTGACCTATGAAACACAGCTGCATTATGCTGCTATTTCACGCTGGTATTTCGTTGTTTTAAGCTGACCCATTCGTGATGCAACGATAAAACTCTGCAAAGTCGCTCGACCACTTTATAAATTGTTAAGTGTTATGTGTAATACCACAAATTTCATGAAAAAATTTTTTTTACCTATTATTTAAAACCTCAAGAATGTTTTAATCCAGCGGTTAGTACGTTGAACTGCCGACCATATCGCTCGAATAACCGACAATTGATAGGGAAGAACGGTTCTCGAGAGGCAGCCCCGTACTAGCAAACGCAAAAGGTAGAGCGACACCCTCAGAGTGGCGACCTGATGAAACATGCAGGTAGTCGATGGATGAAACCAACTGGGTTTAAGATTTATGGCGATTCGTAATTTGTGGCAATCTATAAGGTAGGCCTATGTTCAGCAGTGGACTTATGATAGGCAGTAGTGATAAGTGTGTATATTAGTGACTATTGTGTATATAATACAAAAGCAATCATTTGTATCGGTCATTGTAATCGGTACTTAATCCGTTAATATAAGCATCACTCTCGCTATCGACTAGGTGGTAGAACTCTTTTTTTGCCTGGGGATCCGTCAGGGTAGGTACCACCCTATTACATATTTCTGCACCCAGATAGCAGTTCTTTCAGTGCTGTGTTCCGGGTTCCAGGTTGAAGGGTATACAGAGCCAATTTAATATTCTAAAGTATTCCATCCATAATGTCTATCCTTAGAAGTGACAACACATCTATAGCTTTCTTTGTTTTAAGTTGGCTGCAGATGTCCGTGGATTGCAATAAACACTTATCATCAGGTGAACTGTAAGTACGTTTGTCACTGCAGTTATATAAAAATTACCATCACTATCACTACAAGTCCACTGCTGAACACAGGCCTCCCCCATAGATTGCCACAAATTACGGTCCTGAGCCACCTACATCCATCCAATATAAGCATGCTATGCGTAAAATGTGTTCAACACGAAATCAAACTAAACAAAAATACAAACTGTATAACAAGCAATAAGCAGTCTCCTGTGGTGCAGAGTTATTGTTCGTTTTATTTTCGGCATTACATGGACTAAAAATACCGTGTCTCTGCAAATATTCAGAGGCACGGTCGTGTAGTGCCATCGCTTTGCCGTCCTCAGACGAATGTCTAAAGAACACATGTGCAACGTAACCGCGTGTATCACCATAAATATAGAAACCTTATTTTCATAGACATAAGGACCATCTGACGTAACATTGAACTAATCTATACCGATAAACAGAGAGCAAAAGCGTGCGCCCGCGCCGTTTTGCCTCATTCCATTCTGCTCCAAGCAATCCGAATAGTTCGTTCGTCTCGTTTCGTTCAGAACTTTCAAACTTTGTTCAGTTGTTCACTCGCCGTCGTCGCGTTGATACTACTCGCACGCGTCTCCTCGCATTATGTACCAGCAAACCAACAACACATAAACCTTCCAAAATGAAGCCGAATCGGTTATAACGTTATTACTTTTAAAAATCCACTTAATTTTAGATCGAATATTATTATTGTGATATTTAGTTAGTATCCTTCTTTGTTATTATTTATATTATAACCATGGGTTCGAATTTTGTTATGTAGTCCTTTTAATAATAAAATAAAAACAGTGCTCAAGAAAATCTCATTCCAAGACCCAGTAATTGAAATTTAGTCTGAATTATCGTATAATATATTAACGTTTGCAATGACAGCCAAAACTCGTTCACATTGGAAGGAATATGGAACAGCACTATGCGGTAAGTAAAATTCTAACCTATCTGTTACATGGGAACTAACCATGTGTCTACCTAATCAAGAAATATGTAAAACAAAATATGATACTTCTTATTTGATACATGTGTTGTGTCAGAGCTTAGAGGCCTTTATTTCGATGAAAAATATATTATTTTTTATGACGAATGGATAATTTTGTTATTGTACAATGTCAGCTCTGGTCATTTTGTGAAACGTGTCAAGTCACGATAGCGAAGTTCTACAAAAAATGTTAATTCTGCAATGACGCAATTATTGTAAATAGTCGCAATATTGTGTCACAAAAAATATTTTATATTATTTTTAATTATTAATGGGGAAAATGATGTAGTTTCTTAGATCAGTTTGTCCCCATGAGATAAATGTAAACAAAATAAATAATATTTAATATTTCACAAGACCTATTTAGAAATGCCATCCGTCCCAGTTTCCGGATTTACCCTACTTTGGTCAGTTCTGGGTCCAGGTGTTAGCTGAAGCACCCATGCCCAGAAAGGTCATGTACCAACCGAATGATCAATGACCCGTTCCGTCTCTTCATTCATCTAACAGGGATGGACAAACAGCCTCATCAGTACTGCTTCCTGCGCTTCCACTTTTCAAGCATTAACTCCTGAGCGTAGAACCTCCACATTTATTATTCCCTGGGAGGTTATGATACTCTTAGAGCCAGAGTTCCCAGAGCCAATTGATATCCAAACGCAAGGAACTCCTCCTACAAGAACCAGACTCCGCCAATACATACGCAGCCGCAAAGGAGTTGGTGTGGTATCTCTGACTTTCACGGCCATCTTCCACTGTAGGAATAAGGCCACAACACCACTCTCAAGTATAGGAGTACTCTCAATAATTATAGAACCTAAAATTTTAAAGTTACTTAGTCCATCGAGCTTATTTTCATTTTTTTATTTGTTGCTAAAAAAAGAACATTCCTAAGTACTTTTGTTTCCAAATTAGGTAACTTAATAAGAGAATATTTTATAATTTAATAGTAAAAAGATGTAATTATTTAAGTGTATTTCTTGCCATAGTTTATGTTTTTATGGATTTTGTCAAACATTGCTAAAATCAGCAATCAAGCTAGGAATGAATAAAAATTGAAAATGAATACCATGTTTTTATTTTATTTTTTGTAAACCATTTTTTAAAAGCCGGGGAAAACTCGTTTTCAGACATGGTCCGGAGTTTTGAAGATTTGGTCCGGAATCGGGTGATGGCAACCCTAGACATATTCAACATCACGCAAAATTTTAAAAATAAACTATTATTTATTTAGACATTTAACAAATATTTTTCATCGATTTTCTTCGAATGACAACATCGAAGAAATCAATTGAAATATCTTGCATAAAATTGTTATTTGACCTGAAATCTTCTATCAAAAAAGTTATTTAAACTTATTTTACCTACTTTAAATAACTTTATAATAATTATTATTATAAAGTTATTTAAATCATGTATGAATTGTCAAATATAGGTAAGGGTTAATCTTTTATACAGAATAATATTGGTTACATTAGGAAAACGTTATTACTTAAACAGTTTAAATTTTATGAGTAACGACTTCGGGATACGTATTACCTAGGCTAAATACCGCTTCCAACGAACGTAAATAAAACATGTTGCGTTCACTGACCGCTTCTCGTACAAGTATATCATCATATGAGGTAATTAAATACTTCTCTAAAAATATATATAATTTTATCCGGAATTACTAAATACATCAAAAAATATCTAGATATTTCTAATAAAATATGTGTAACCCTACCAACGTTTCCATTGCCCCAAATATATTATTCAATGAGACTGGTTTTAATTTTATAATTATGTATTCCAAAAACCAGGTGGAGCTAATAGAATGCGTCTGTATTTATAATACCTATATGTATATTATTCCGGTTAAGAGCTCATAAATTTTTCATCAGCATAATAATTAATAACTTTTCAATTATTGTATAAGGCAACTTAAATTTATATTTTTTTAATCTTTTTATTTCTTTTGTTATATTTATTTCATAACAATTAAATTCACATGTCATTAATCAGTGCACTTAAAATGATAATTGACATAAAACGCACAGGGGAAAGTTTTAAACATCAGACCATAGAATTATTACGTAATAATTCTATGCATCAGACGTTTAAAAAATTAGAGGGACTTTAGTCATTGGAAAAGAATCACAAATAAATTATTTAAAAATTAAAATGTTATTGCACTGAGTGGTAAGTCCACTTTATGACTCGGATTCCATCTGGATGAATTCCACCCTACCTATTTCAGTCGACAAGTAGCAGTGCAGTGTACCCGATGTTGTGATCCTTTTTTAAGTGTAGAAGGAGCCAGGTAAATTGAAAACTTGAGCTATGATGCAATCCAACTTAATCCCCAGGTAAATTTTGCTACTTATCAACTTATCATTAAATGAAATGCAAATGCATTTACAAATATATTGTTAGCATTAAAGGTAGCATTATTATTTAAGCTTTTGATAAAGTAACCATAAAAATGTCTGTTTGTGCAATATACAAAAGTGGGTAGGTAAATAAAATCATGCATTATTTACAACCAACATCATTAATTTTATACTTACCAGAAACTGTTTTTATAACTGTTATATTATCTGTAAATGACATCGTTTATATATATTTAAGACACTATTGTTTGACCCGACAGTAGGCACGATATGAATGTAGTTATTAATAATAACAATTACATTCATTGAAGTCATTGCTAACCGTAGAATGCGTTCTGTGCGTGCAAAATACCGAAAATAGATGTTTCTACTTTTATAAAATGTAAACAAATACAAAAAGACTAAAATAATGTTGCGTAAAACGGAAGAATAAATAATGAAAGAATGTTATATTGATTGAGACCTGTCGAAACTAGGAAGCCAATCAAAATATTTGTTATCATAAAAATACCAACGGTTACCAGGTAGGACGCACAGGTATAAAAATTTCAAGTGTTCCACGGAACACTTAATATAACGTGTATTAATGTGGTATGAATCAATATAAACTCTAATGTTCTTATAATAAAACGCATTATCATTTGAGATACACATCATTATACCTAGTTGATTCTCTAACAGAAAAATGAATGAACGTTGGAAACACAGATTTTGCGTATTTTATTTTAATAGGATAGGGTGACAACTACGTCTCCATGAGCAGGACAAATCCTTATAATTATCTTTAAAAAAAGGCATGACGAAAAGGAAAATATATATGTAGTTTAGATAAATACTACTAAGACTATCGATATTATCGATAACGCAAAGCATGGTATGTACTAAGTACTAAAGACGTACGAAACTGTGAGGCAATAATGTAAGAGCTTAAAAAAACTTAACACGCATTGATAATGACACAACAATACAAGCTGTGATGATCCTGATAATTATTTTATTTTATCCTGGTGATCCCGATAAGAATACTAGGATAAATTTATTAAATTATTGTATTGTCATCGGGCTACACGAGTGCAAATTTTCAAGTCAATCGGCCGTCTACAAGTTGGTGAAAATTACAAGATTCCGTTACATAGCAATAAATGCGTGTTAAAATGACAATTATTATTAAAAGTTATTACTTGAATTACCTTTGGTATCATTCATTTCTTGTCTCTCCCATATACTACTTTGATATTATACATATAATGACTGTATTGTACTTTCGTGAAATAGACATCTATCGATTTTGTCGCTATCAATACCATCGATACTGTCAGTAACAATTAATAGTAAGCATACGAATCACGACAATTATACCATCAATACTACCGATGATTCTTGAATACTAGCAATGCTAATAATAATAACACTTAACCACTCGAAGGAAACATAAAAATTTGTGTTAGAAGCGTTTCACAAAAATAGTCAAATGGCGGATTCATCAAACTCATGTGGTCCGCACCCACAGCAATTGTTTTGAAGTTATCTGGTCAAAATAAATGTAGCTTATATCTGCATAATCCAGTTATTAACATTCTAAATTAGAAATAGACGTATATATAGACTAGATATATAGACTAGATATATAGACATATCGATAAGAGTTTAAAAAGTCTTAAACATAATGATTTCTTATATTTACGCGAACACTACACATTTAAATAAAAACTAGTTTTACGGATCCGTAAAACTAGTTTTATTTAAAAATCTTAAACAACACACATTGGTCATGAGCTGCCTGATAATTATTTTATTTGATCCTGGTGATCCCAATCAGGATACTAGGATAAAGTTATTAAATTAATTCAAATTTTCAAGTCAATCGGTCATCTACAAGTTTGTGAAAATTACATTTAAAGATTCCGTTACATAGATAAATAGATATATGTATAGATACACGCGAAGTTATTAAAAGCGTGTTAAAAAGATGCGTGCAAGAGTGAATGGGATGTTGTGGGCCGCAGCTCCACAGCCTTCGCGAAATTTGACATTTGCTATCTAAATCCGTACTTTACATTTTAGTTCGCATTTTCCGGGGGAATTCTTTATTGAAACTGACTCTATTTCAAACCTGAGACTTTCTCTAACGATTTTAACAAAATCACATTCTTGATTTACCTTTTAAATAAAAAATAAATTAATTAAATATGAGTAATTTAGTCACAATGGGAACAATAAGTATCAAAATTTAAAAACAAATAGTAACAGAACATCGCGTATTACAACACTTACAAGAATATTAAGTTGAAGTTGTAGAAATGTTATCACGTTGTTTTTATCTTCATTGATAATAAGCAAAGTAACAATATTAAATGCCATTGGAACCAATGCTCATTAATTCATGTTTTTTTAAACAAATTAATGTAATAAACTGCATCACTAAGATATTTATAGACAAAAGAGTACATTTAAAAAGAGAATGACAATTATTAATTATTGTTGTTGTCATAAATAAGTAGGTCAATACATAATACGATAAAATTGTAAATAATATTTCAAAAATTTTATAGTATAAAATAAAAATATTTAAAGAATAATATTTAATTATTTAATTTGTTTAATAAATAATAAGTATAACTATTTAAGGTTTAATCTAATAATTAAATTATCTTTATTACTAAATTATTATTATTGGGATACTATTATCATCTGGTTGGGATGATTAAAGATTTTAATATTATTATTATACGGACAATTTGCAATATTCTCGTCTGGTTGGGACTTATAAATAAATGTAAATATATTAAGTAGATTAATATATTAGATATAAAAAAATGAAAGCGGATGATAGAATATTTATAATATAATAAAATTGTTCTGTCCGTGTGTACTGACTGAACTTCTCCTAAATGGCTGGACCGATTTTGATAATGAAATTTTGTGTATATGTGATTAAGTTGATTCGAAAATGGCTTAGATTGACAATTGGTACCGGTAGGTGGGGCTGTTGTCTTTAAAGACTGACTAAGAATTAGTAGTTTATCACACAAACACAATTAAATGTATGCAAATAATTATATTTATCATTGTTTCGAATTTTTCATTTTTATTGTAAGGTAATTTTTTTTATATATTATGCGTTTGTTATGTTGTGTACAATTACTCGTATGTTAGCCTTGAAATACTTTATCTACTGACCTAAAAAGTTTTTAGCTGTTATGAACTACCATTACCTAAATTAAAAATACAAGAAGTGATGAAATTCATAGACAAAAGCGAAAGGATAAATGTTAATTAAAACCTATTTTAATCCAATTCGTTTTGCAACTGACAATAATTTTGTACGAATCGTAAACAATTGCAAATAACAAGAAATTAATTCAAAAATGTGCCGATTCGTTATTGTATTATGTTTGTAGGTATATTTGTACATGAATATATCGATAATCACATACATAAATATCATCACATTGGACATGCTATTGTAGCAGTGCTATGGAGAAAGTGTAATTAAAGTTATTACTTAATTATTGTATTATATTGCACGCCGCTGAATCTTCAAAATAAAATTACGTTAATCCTACAAAATGACTTACGGATATTAAACTATTGTTTAAATTACAATATTATTTAAACAATACAGTGACAGATATTTCTCGTATCAAATAGCATGTTACTACAAAAGTTATATCAAATACAGTTTAAATTAAATATAAATTATAGTTATTGTAGTATTTATATGTAAAGATACGTATTTAGATAGTGTCTATTAGGATACCCATTGGGTTAATTATTGATTATATATTAAATAAATAAATTAAAGGGATGTTTAATATGGAACAGAAGTCAATAGCTATATAATAAAGCAAATAGGCTACAGCTTGAGATCTCCCTAATATATTGTTCTATATAAAATGGAAGTCATTATTGTCTAATTTTTTTGATCTACAATAATATTCACTCGACCGTAAAGTCTTGTTTAAAATATTACACATAAATAAAATTAGTTAATTTTATATTGAGGCAAACTCTGGAACAATTAGTGGACGGACGTGTAGACATCAGTAATCTAACGTGGATAACCTCTTCAACAATTGACCCGCTAATCTGCTTGCTAACGGCCAAATAAAACCGCCATGCAAAACGGATGAGTCGTTTGTATTTACGTCACTTGACTCACGTTGCTAATGTAGGAATATGCATACAATAACGTGCTATTATTTCCACGTTTATATAGATGAAATGCCTCGTATCCAGTAAAAAGGGTCTCCGGTGCTCTACACTCACCATACTAAATACACCAGCATTAAGCTACTGTTTTACGCTGGTATTCTGTGAGAGTGTGTTCCTGCCCCGGTCTAGCCATTCGTGCTACAACCATAATATAGCTGTAGCATGGCTCTACCTCGTACAAAACGTGTTAATAATATAATAATTCCACGATAATATCAAACATTTCTTTTAGCTTACTGGTTTTAAATAAAATAAAATAAGGTATGACCAAAGAGTGTCAGATCGTGCATGTTGCGTAGAGCATAGCAAGTGACATACGCCGCGCCGCTGCACGCTCGTCGCTCAGTTTCTACACTGATAGAGGCGTCAAAAGTTTTAAAGATAGTACTTCCTATCAGTCGATCCGCCGCGTTGCTCCAATGCGTGTGAACTTCTCAAAAAAACAAATGTCTTCAAAATATTGTATTTCGCAGTCACGTAGCATATCTCGCGATGTATTCTTTTACCGCGCCGGGTAAATGATAGTTCAGTACTTAAATTTCAGTAGCGTAGACCGGGATCGAGCTCGTACTACTTGCGTACTATGAAATTTATTATGAATGCATAATTTCTGAGATACAGCGGCTCTCAATTAAAAAAGAAAGAAATTCTTAATAGACTACAAGAGACTAGTAAGTAGTAGGTTAGCGGCACCAGCCTACAGCATATTATTATGTCAATGACATCGTGTGTCGATTTTCTTCGCTACGCTCGTTGGAAAACAAGAGAGAGTAGTGCGCAAAGCGTATACAGTCGCACTTCATAAACATCGCTTCTAAATACATAGCTCACACTCCAGCGGTTTGTTCTTGGAAGCTGTTCGTTTAGTCGCGCACAATTTCGCAAACATATTATTTGCACACAAAGCTTCACTCTCTTATTTTACTGTAGCATATATTTATATAAAGAAATATAACATTCGTTTTGTAATATCGCCTCACATGACGATTTATCACGACTTTAATAAAAATGTATTCTGTGTTATATGTACTATAGACGATATAGAACACGTAGCGAACATTCCTGTTTGTCGATGTACTTATCACCCATTTAATATCAGTGATTTTATTAAACTAATTTCTGAAATTTATTACCTACCGAAAATAATGTTATACGGAAAACAGTATTCATAAGTGACGTGTTGCCTTCATTTAATTTATTATGACCTAGAGTTTATTAAATGTGTAATCAAAGTAAACAAGGTAGCAATTAGAGCCAAGTATTTCGTACTGACGACTTTGTAGTCTATCACCAATCTTGTATTAGTTTTACAAAGCTAATTTAACAATATTTTCATCGCCATCGATTGCTTGCCAAAAACTTATCAGTATTATAGAAATAGAGTCGAGACTAATTTTACCATTTTATTCACATCCCCTCCTCAGAGTCTTTCACGGAGTTATTCAAGTTTCTCCATTACGAATAATGCTTCTGTATAATTTTACATACATACATACATATAATCATGCCTCTTTCCAGTGGGGGTAGGCAGAGACCACTTCTTTCCACTTGCTACGATCCTTACATACTTGTTTCGCTTCGTCCACTTTCATTATTCCCTTCATACATGCTCTTAGGTTTAGGGTACTTTTGACCTGGCCTTTTTTCAAGACGTCCCTGATTTGGTCTAGAAACGTCCACCTAGGTCTACCCCTTCCAACACTTTCATTCACACTCGCCTTATACACTTTTTTCGTCAATCGTTCTTCATTCATTCTCTCGACATGGCCAAACCATCTCAGCATACCTTTCTCAATTTTTGTCACTACATCTTTCAGACCACAACGTTTCCTTATCTCACTATTTCTTATCCTGTCACTCAATTTAACTCCTATCATACTTCTTAACGCTCTCATCTCAACTGCATTTATTCTGCTTTCATGTTTCTTCTGCCATACCCAACTTTCACTTCCGTACATGAGTGTCGGAACCAACACCCCCTCATGCACAGCCAAACGAGCCTTGTTAGACACCTTCCGACTGGTCATAAAGGAGTGCAAAGCTCCATTCACCATGTTTCCTGCATTCACTCTTCTTTCGATATCACTCTCACACTTTCCATCTCTTGTAAACTTTGAACCCAGATACACAAACTCCTTCACCTGTTCAATTTGTTCATCTCCAATCACGATATTGCAGTCTGTCACTGCCTCATCTCTTTCAAACACCATCACTTTCGTCTTCTTTACATTCATCTTCATTACCTTTCTAACAAAAGCTCCACTCATAGCAGTTACCATCGCAAGTAATACTTGATCATCAGCATAGAGAAAACATTTGACGAGTAACTCATTCATTCTCAATCCACTTTCATTCTCTTTTAAATCTATCAAGCAATTGTCCATGAACAGATTAAACAGCCACGGTGACGCTACACATCCATGTCTAACACCTTTTTCGATATTAAACCATTCAGTGTATGCCCTGTTTATCCTTACACAAGCACTAGAATCCCTATAAAGAGATTGCAATGCTCGTATGAGGATACTGCTCACTCCGTTCACGGACAGTGCTGACCACAATTCATTCGTCACTACTCTATCATAGGCCTTTTCTAGATCCACGAATGCGCAATAGACCTTCTTGTTTATAGCCAAACACTTTTCGGCTATGCACCGCAAGGAAAAGACCTGGTCCATACATCCCCTTCCCTTTCTAAATCCCGCTTGTGCATCCCTTACTTTTTCGTCTGTTTCATTCACAACACTTTCGCATACAATTTACAGACGACGCTGAGAAGGCTTATACCGCGGTAATTTATGCAGTCCTGCCGTGACCCTTTTCCCTTATACAATGGCACGATTACGGCTTTGCACCAGTCTCCCGGTACTTGTCCATTTCGCCAGCACAAATTGAAAAGGCGGTACAGCTGACTAGCCACTATGCCCTATCCAGCTCTCAGCCTCTCGACGGTAATCCTGTCATACCCTGCAGCCTTACCTAATCTCATACTTTTCAACGCTTTCACTATTTCATCCAAGCTTATCTCACTTTCATCAACATTTATATTAGTTTCCATGGATGCTGTACCTGCACTTCCTCTGTTTCAAACAAACTTTCAAAATACTCTTTCCATCTCTTTAACACAAATTCTTCTCCTTTTATAATGCTCCCACGTTGACTCCTGATTGTACTCAGCTCCGAGGTAGAAGTTTTTACTCTGGCTGTTTTGATGGATTTCCAGAAAAACTTGATGTTTGACTGGAAATCCATCTTTTCGTTCTTCTTTCTTTCTAGACACAACTTCTTTCGCTGCTGATTTCAATCTTTTATACGTCGTTCTTGCTTCCTTTATCTCGTCATCCGTTGCCTTTTAAACTTTTTGGTTAGCTTTTGTTGCTAAACAATCCAACCACGCTTTCTTCTTTTCTTGCACAACCCTTTGTACATCTTTATCCATCCACACATTATAGTTCTTTTTTCCTTTCCTTCTTTTAGCTACCCCGCATAGCTCAATAGCAACATTCACGACCCCTTTCTTAAATGTCTCCCACAAATCTTCAATCACACCTATCTCTTCTATGTCTTTAAAACTTTCTTTCAGTTTCTCTACATACTCGTCTTTCTTTTCTTTTTCTTGTAGATTTTCCACTTTTACTGTGTCCAAAACACTCGTAGGCTCGGCCCCTCGATGTCGCCACCTTTTAAAGAGGCCACGCATTCGGGCTATAACCAGGAAGTGGTCTGTGTCGAGGCCTACACCGCGGTATGCCCGAGTGTCTAGCACTTTCTTCCTCAGTCTTTCATCCACAATTACAAAATCAATCATACTTCTAAACTCACCCTCATCTCTTGTATACAAATGGATATTTTTGTGGTCAAACATTGTGTTAGCCACGCACAGATTCCATTCCAAGCATACTTCAAGCAGGCTTCTCCCATTGTCATTCACTCTCTCGTCCCCAAACGTACCCAGAACTCCTTCATACCCATCACGATTTACTCCAACCCACCCATTAAAGTCCCCTAACATCACGATCCGTTCATTTTCTCCGCATTTATTCAAGACCTCTCTCATGCTATCCCAAAATTCCTCTCTCTCATGTTGAGCTGACCCACCTCCGCGCAGATACGTCGGTGCATAGACCCCATAGATAAACAAGCGAGAGAATCCGCCTTTTAACTTAACCAGAGGAGTCTTGGGCTTACACATTCCTGCTCCATCACACATTCCACTATTCGAGATGAAAGAATCACACCAACTCCATGACATCCTCGGCTGGTTTGGGGGACTCCCGACCAGTATGCCGTGTAGGGGCCATGAACCGTGGTGTCACATCCTTTCCTCTTGGTTTCGTTCACGCACAGAATATAATCGTTCATCCATCATCTAACATACTTCATCTATCTTACCATCCATTCCTCCTCTTACATTCAACGTAGCGAAGGAACTCTCCGTGGGCCGCTTCTCGCCCCCGCTAGAAACGAGACGTGATGGGTGGCGAACCACATCGCCGCCATTTTGGTTAATTGAATTATTTTTATGATTATCCATTGCGTTCCCACGAATAGCGAGGGAAAAGTTTGTCCCCCCCAGCAGAGCCCCGCATGCCAGGGTAAGACTGGCCTAATTCTGGGGTCGCCCGGTCCCAGGGCAGTGTGGCACGCTAACGACTAGGCTTGCCCCTAGCCATGCATCCATCCGCGCGGCAGACGTTGGATTGGCGAAGAGGGTAGGAATAGGGAAAGGGAAGGATAGGTGGTGTGACAAGGAAGATTGGTAAGTTAGAGTGGGAAATAGGAAATGTAGGATATTACCGCCCAGGAGGGCAAGGGATAGGACAGTAATAGCTAGGGAAGCCGGGGTCGCATACCCGTATACTTTGGATAAATTGGAATGAGTATGCATGACTATAATTTTACGTTGCAGTAAATACACGAGAAGATTAAGTGCATTCAGTGATCCATGTAAAATTATAAAGTTGGATTTGTGTCATCAGTCCGGAGGATTGGAGAGGAAAAAAATTTTACCACAGGCGTAGTTACTGCTGGATTAATTAATGTCGTCCTGATTATAAATAATGTAAAGCAATATTTATTCATGGCACGTAAGCGCGTGGCAGAAATGTGAGTCAACGTTTTACAATTCACTTAAAAACATTAAATACTCCTAATTTGAAACCTCCTTATTTTTCGTTTGTCACCACATTTTTCAAAATTAAGATTTTCCAACTGTTTTAGAGTAAACAGTAAATGGCTGTATGTGCAGTAATGACAAATAAGAACCTCTAAAATAAAAATACTTATTTGTGCCATTTGCAGTAAAGACTATCGTGCCGTGGGGTCCAACGTATAACGACTAACGTCCAAATAATCGTCAGCGCTGGTGACAAAAGGGCTAGTTCTTTTTTGCTCAAAGGCTACTATAGCCATTCAACTAGGAAACTACACTAAGTGGTAGGACTCCCTTACTGCCTAGAGGTCTGTTTGGGATGGTACCACTCTCTCACCTATTTCTGCCGAATAGCAGTGCCTGCACTGCAGTATTCCGGTATGAAGGGTATAGAGAGCCAGTATAACCACAGGTTATGAGGTATGCCATTTTAGTGCTCAGAGGTGACAACGCAGCTGTAGACTTCTTTGCTTGAAGATAATTGCATGTGTCTGGAGCTGCAGGAGTACCCAATTACCATCATATGGATTGTGAGTTTGTTTGTCACAATTTTCTAAAAACCGCGTAGGGTTTCTTTTTTAGTTATTTTTGTAAATATTGTATAAAAATATGTTTATTTATGGTATGATTTTATGTAAATAAATGCTTGTCAAATAAAGCCAGGGCTTCATATCTACAGAAAAGTTAGACACACAAAGCAAATATATACGTTCTTTATATTATCTTCAGTTACAAACATCATTTACTTAACCTGTGACCTGAAAGAACCTAAAAACAACCGAAGGAAAAATATTAAAATAAACCTATTTATTTTTGTTCTTTTGGTGGCGCGCACCAGCGGAAACTTGCCAGCATTATCAACATTCTTCCGAGTAATTAGCAAACTTACGTCAATGACAAACCATCACTCATAACATACACAATAATTACTTTTACGTTTTTAAATACGAATTCAAACACATTTTATACAGTATACTTCTGCAGAGTAGTGGTCAAGCTCAAATACGCGCTCGCCTTAAAATTTAGATGCGCCTTTATCATAAGCTACGTTCGAATTCCACCGGCACCAATTAAATTGTTAATTGTAATTTTAAATCTTCTTTACCAATTGCTCGGCAATAATGTAAAACATCATGAGGAAATTTGCATATGTGAGAAAAAATATTTCAATGACATGTTAATTCCGACAACACACATTGGTGCAGTGCGGCGGCGGACTCTTCCTTACCATTAAACCATCTCAAAAATGAGATGAAGTCTATGTCGCTGTGGGACATATGAAAGCTGTTAATTTACATCGCATACTACTTCTACCTGGGTAAGATCTAGTTAAGATAAGGTTTACAAGTAAATTACAAAGAACGTGACCTTGTCAGACCGTGAATTGTCAGATTTTTTTAAAAATACATCATATACTTAATACATAAATAAGTAGGTATAATTAAGGAAATATATCGAAAATATCGTTTCATATAAGAGGTAGAGCCATAATAATAGGTCGCCTCTACCGGGGTAGGACAACGCTCTCACAGAGTACTAGCATGAAATAGCAGAATAATGTGTCTGTGTTTCATATGTTGAGTATAATTAACCATTTTACTGGTAACAAGACAAGATGTAATCTTAGTCCTTGCATTTTGATCCTTGATGGATGATAGATGTAGATGCCTATGGGCCATAGCATTTACTTATCAGGTGGACATTGTACTCGTTTGCAACCCTTATTCTATAAAAAAAAGCATTGCATTTTTATATTTCAAAATAGCAACAGTATCATTTTCAAACTTCAAACACACGTTTGATTGCTTGATACTCGTTAAATAGGAAATAGCATATTAAGCGAGTGAAATTTTCTGTCCGCTTTCATCTTTAAAGTGAAATTGATTGAGGGTTTATTTCATTAAAGTTTATTGTCAATGTGATTATGTTGTTAATCATTTGAACTACTTGAATTGTCCTTTGACCTGACATAAAGATCAAATGTCATTTATAACAACAACTTTTTGTTTATTCATTATTGCATTCTCTATAACATACGAATACAAAGGTCGGACTTAATGTCATCAGGCATTCTCTACCAGCCAACCCCAAAGTGGTGAGAATTTGAAATAGGTGTAGCAATAGAGAAAAAAATATATTTGAAAAGAATTACACAAAATTATGTTGATATATATAACTACATACTATATTTTTTTATAGAATACGTGTGACAAACGAGCAAACAGTCCACCTGATGGTAAGTGGATGCTGTTGCCCATAGACACATTATACTACATTTATCCTCGATTAAGAATCAATATGCAGGAGCTTTGTCACCCCTGAGGACTAAGATGAAATGCCACGTATCCAGTAAAAAGGGTTCTCTACACTCGCCATATGAAACACAGCAGCATTAAGCTACCATTTTACGTTGGTATTCTGTGAGAGCGTGGTCCTTCTCCGTTTCGAGCCGACCCATTCGTGCTACAACCATAATATAGCTGCAGCATGGCTCTACCACGTATACATTTATAATCAGTTTCTTTACAAACAATTAGTAAAATTAAATACTTTACTCCGCTACGCTACTACAATTCTAAGTGTTTGGTTATCACAATCTCTTATCAGTATATTCATATGTATATAAGTGTACTTATTTCTTGACATGGCTCTTTCAACGTCTTCATGACGTCTTTTGACATTAATGCAATATTTAGTATGATAATAAGTAATTAGAAGGTATATTTATTTTCTTATGAGTCATTTAGACTGCCACATCTTGCAATAAATTACTGACGGTTAATAAACAGCCGTCGCCTTCACTATCTATAAACAATTATTACAAAGTCCTATAAACAACACGGAGAAATACATTTTGTCGTTATGTATTATTTACTGTATTCATTCATTCATTCAATACAGCTCATTCAAAGTCAATTGCTAAATATAAGCCTCCCCATAAATTGTCTCGTAGGGGGAATATTTACCATAGTAGCCACGCTTGAGGTGTGAGTTGGCAAACGCAGTTCTTAACCCCGACGCAAACAGAGGGGGTGTTATATGTTTAACGTGTGTATCTGCGTATCTGTGGATCTGTGAATTTGTGTATATGTGTATCTGTCTGTCTGTCTGTGGCATCGTTGCTCCCAAATGAAATCCCAACGGTAAATGAACCGATTTAGATTTAGTAGTTTTTTGTTTTAAATGTGACTTGATCGAGAGTGTTCTTAGCTATGATTCAAGAAAATATTTTCAGGCCTTTAAAGATCATCAGCTCTTTTTGTTTCGGGGGTTTTTTGAAATTTTCAATTTAAGTTATTTATTATTATTGAGTTGTATTGTTACTAGTTGAGTTAATAGTGTAAAATTCTAACATGTTTAGATTTTCCATAAACATATCGAATCTGGTGTTGCCTGATTTAATAAAACGTAGTAAAGTACCTTTATTTAAATCTGGTAGTAAATTGAACCCCGCTAATTTTAGGCCTGTTTCTGTACTACCAACTCTTAGTAAAAATTTTGAAAAAATAATTTTGGATCAATTGTTAATTTTTTAATATGTACAAACAAATTACTTCATGAAAATCAATTTGATTTTACAAGGGGTCACTCGACAACTGACGCAGGTTGTTGAGCTTATGAAATATATTTTCAATGCCTGGGAGAATTCACAAGATGCCTCAGGTATTTTGTCTGATCTTTCCAAGGCTTTCCATTGTGTTCATCATGAGATATTAATTAGGAAACTACAACATTACGGTGTCAAAAATATTACGCTTAGACTAATTATTTCACATTAAATAACAGAACTCAAAAAGTCATTATCAATGGTAAAGATTCATCTGGATTGGTAGTATCAATGGGCGTTCCTCAGTGCTCTATTCTTGGCCCATTCCTGTTCTTAATTTATATTAATGACTTACCTTATCTTGTAGGGGACAATCACGATATAGTATTATTGGCTTATGATACCTCTTTAATTTTCAAACTCAAATGGCAGTCAATTAATTATGACGATGTAAATAATGCTCTATTGAAATTAGTACATTGGTTTAACGCCAACAATTTTCTCTTAAACAGCAACAAGATAAAATGTATTAAATTTACAATACCTAATGTTAAACTTTCGAATACCAATGTGCTCTTAAATGGGGAGGAGTTAAGATATTACTATTGACGCGAACCTTCAATGGGACACCATATATCTAAATTAGCAGGCAACTTAGTTATGCAGCATATGCTTTATGAAAGACTAGCTGTTTCCCGCGACTTTGCCCGCGTGTAATTTAGGGTTTTCATTTTGTGGCGCGGAACCCTAATTATTTTTCTAAAATATAAGTAGCCTAAATTACTCCTTATAACATTAGCTATCTGCCAGTGAAAGTCCCGTCAAAATAGGTCAAGTTGTTTCGGAGATTAGCCGGAACAAACAGACAGACAGACAGACAAAAAATTGTGTTTTTGTTATAAGTACCGTACCTATTATTATTAAATTGTATGGAGTCCCTCCGAGAATTTTTTTAAGAAATAAACATAATCTTGGCATCGCAATATATTTATGAAAATGTAATTTATCTACATAAAAACATAAATAGCTTTGATAAGAATAAAGATCTTCATACTTTAAACACTAGGAACAAACATAAGCTGTTGTACCAGTTACTTGAGTCCACAGAATTAGTAATTCATTTATGGGGCAATGTATACGCTTTTACAACAAAATCATACAAAATTTACAAAATTTGTCAATAAACAAGTTTAAATGTTTTATTAAAGAAAAATTGTACAGAAAGGGGTATTATAATATCAAAGAATACATAAATGAAAATAACCCGGGAATGTGGTGGCGACCATGCTGGTTCTATCAAAATTCATTTAAAAAATTGTACAAACTTATTGTAAAATGAAATTTGTTTAAAAAATATCACGCTGGGCTTCTTGCTGGTTCTTCCCAGGACAGAAGTATTTTCCGAACCAGTGGTAAATAAAAAAATTACTTTCAATAAGTATTATGTAATAATCTATATTGAATAAAAACATACTATTCTATTCAACATTATAAATATAAATAATGATTGTAACCTAAAGGACATTTTTGAGTATGGCAATTTTGATTGTTATACACACAGTAAGTGGTACTTACACCTTACAACTTGGTATTTACAGTATGTTTGGTTAAATGGCACAAACTTGATAAACAAACTTAATAAGTTGTCTCTCGGCTGGGAATCGTAACCAGGTCTCCCGCGTCCATAATTACGAGTACCAGTATACTACCGATGCTATAACAGCCACGTAATATTAATAACGGTTGTCATATACTGGAAAAATATCATTAAGGACATAACTTATTTAGAGATCTTAGACGACTTCGCCAAATAAGTTGAGTTTAATTCGTCTATTTTCTTGATACAAGATTGACACTAATCATTAAAAAAAAACGTGTGTGTGCACTTATGTACACACGTAGGAAGTTATACTTCTTTAGCGTAACAAAACAAAAATAACTACCTTAGATATAGTTATCAGTTCCCACGAAAACTTGAGAGACAGTTACCCAATGAAGTTGTCGCTTTGAGGTGTCAGTGTGCGCGCGCATCGTAACAACTTCATCTTAAAAAATCACTCTCACAATTTTTTCCAAACGCCCCAAAAGAAGTATAAATTCAAAAATTATTTCTTAAAGCTGCCAAATTATTGAGCCGATTTAGAAGAATCAGGTTTTAATAAAATTTACATATTTGCCACAGTTACACAGGCTATAATTTGATATTTATTCAGCGGCACATGCAATTCCACAACTAAAAAACTTTCTACTTAAAGCTATCAGATACGGTCGACACAAGCACTCCGACTAATAGAGGCAGTATTTCGCCATGCTTTATAAAATACCTTATTACTTCAAAAAGTCGTTTAAGACACCTCATACTTTCATTATTTAATAAGAAAGACAGAAACAAAATTAATTATACTCGTAAGACTTATAAGTACGAAAAACTCATGAAAAGCAGGTGGTAATCTAAGGGAGACACCTCTATGTTCAGCGGTTGACTTGTGATGGCTGTAATGACAGCGATGATACGAGAACTTGGATAATTACTTAATTTATAAGAAATTGATGTGCTACATCAATTTTTTTTATCTAAATTTGGTTTTAATCAATTGCTTAGTGTTAAAAGAAAAATTAAACTTTTTAAAATCAAAACATAGGCAAATTAATACCTAGTAAAATATTAAAATAAGGTAATTATTGTTGTCGTTTTTAATTCATACTCGCGACATGATTCAAAGTTAGAAGTTCACTGAGCCTTTAAAACTTACCTACAACACCAAAAACTCAAATGGCATAAACCTAAGCTAGGAATTTGCCAAAACGTCTGTGTTTATTTATCATTGTTTTTGAAATTATTTTTGAAATAATATGATTGTAAAATAATGTGCATTGCATTTTTGGTTTAATAACTTATCGATTTAAGCTTGTACTACAAATGTTTACAAATCTTGTACTACAGATAAAGTAGCATTAATTTTCAAAGTTAAATTTGGCACTAAACGTCTAGTACCTACTAGGGGCGTCCACCCTGTGTATACATATATTAGATTTCGACGACAGGTGGGGTCTCTTCTCTTCTCCATATCCTTTAAAATATTTACACATAGTAATATTAGTAAATAATACACACATAGAAAATTATTTTTGATACAAATTTGTTTACTTATTTTAGTTTTTCACATAAGTATTTTTTAATAAAATAAAAATTATTTCAATTAAATTGAAATAATTAAATCAGTGCTTTTTGTAGAGAACATTGTCAAAACACTTTAATTGGCACATTGGCTCGTGATCCGGGCCACGTGCAACTGAACTATTAATAAAATTGTAAACTTTCGGCCATAGCAAAAGCATTTTTGTGCTCTGTAATTCCGCTGTAGAAACAAATAACTTAATGATTTTCCAAAGTTGGAACACAAAAACCTATGTATATTACATCGTTTTCTTTTTATTTTTTAACTTAAGGGAATGCACACTGCGGTTTCATTCACAAAAAGTGTAATGTTACACTTACATATTATACATATTATATTATATTGGTGAGGTGCATTTACATTATTAAGCCTATTGTCGTCACGTTGTATTAATAATGCAAATTTTTATTAGAAAGCGCTTTGCCCAAAAACTGCTTAAATATCATTCAGTTTAATAAAAGTCGCATATGTTAGTGTATCTTCTTAAATTTCTTCTTCCAAAAATTAATTTAATCACAAAATTTTTTTTTTTGAGGACATCTATTGAAATTACGACAAACCAAGTAAATACAAAATTTATTTTACTTAACTATGATAACGTATTTATTTTTCTATTTAAGCTATTGAAAACCCACAGAAAAACAAAATACCTAAGATACAAGATACAGTATAACTCGGGGTTTATAGTTTTACAAAATGATTTGTTTGCCCTTAATTTGTTTTGAATATGGAAGCATTAAAAAACGTAAATTGTGAACACAGGTTCATACAACGCGACGGCGCGACGCAGTAGCTTGCGTCACCCACTCGCACCGTGGCGTTGCTCCCCTCACCACACTGTCACCCCTATTACGCCCGCTTCGACCTCGCAAGCAGGTCGCATCAACAAACATTTCATATGAAGCTAGAGTTACCTTAATAAATAAAAATATTGAAAATTAGCTTAGAAATTCCTTTGTTTTTGTATTTACTGCTTTTGCTTTTTAATAGCTTTTGTCAAAGAATTATGCCAGTATTATAGCCTATTGAAATTTCTGAGATAGTCAGGAATTAATCGTTTAACCTTATGCATAAATAACGTACGAAAAACATATTAACATACTTTAGACATGAATATACATTATTCATGTCTAAAGTATGTAGATTTCATAATATGGCTATAGTCACTGAAAGGATAAAATCTAGTTTTTGTCCCCGTAGAAACTTAAAAATAAAATAACAACATAGTTTTCATTTTCATTTTTTTATTCATTTATATAGCTTGTTTGCTGTTTCATTAAGCAACTAGCTTCTTCGCGCGGCTTTGCGCATAGTTTTTGCATTACCAACAGCATTAATTAGTGTTCCATACCCAAATTCGCAAAGCGGAGCAGTTTTGGGATCACCTCCTTGTATGTCAGTCTGTCTGTCTGTCTGTCTGTCTGTCACAATTTGATCGTGTAATGACGGCGTAACAGAAACTATCACTCTTATTCGTCCCAGAGTGAGGCAATCAAGGTAAATGCAAAAAAAAACTTTTGACTGGCGATAGATGGCAAAAACATAATTTAAAAAGGAGTCCAAGTTTACAGTAATAACATTATCTTTCCGAGGTAATTTGGTTACAAAAATAATTAATACTTTTTCTTTTAAACATGAAATTTTAAACAAGTTGTAATTTATCTAAATAGCTTAAGTAATTGTAAAATAAAAAATAATTATTATATAAAAGTGTCGGAAATTTAGGGGACACCCGGTCGCCCTCCAAAGTCCGGGGAAACATGGTCTGATGGCAGCTCTAGCGCATGCCTACTAAAGATACGGATACAATTAGATAAGGAGACAAACGCAATAATTTTCCGTAGCAATTATAAAAAATCAACCCATTTACTACAAGGCTTATTTAGGTTTAAATTCAGTTTTGAAAGTCAATATTAAATTGTTGCCTTTGTTTTCGACATTATTAATTACAACAAATTCAAATCAATACAAAATGATCACTCTTAGAAATGGTTACATCCTCCATGAACTTTATATTAATTCTTCTTTATCGATTTTCTGAATCCACGGGTGGATATAGAACTTTTCAAGAATGGGCTATCTGTAATTTATAATTTATCTGTTACTTATCGGCTCACAACGTAGGGCTGGCAGATTGAAAAAACTTTTAAGGTTGCTATATTTCAAATACAAGTAAATAAAATATAAAAGTTCTTTATTGTGTACAATTATGTATGTTGATAAACTTACTTTTCTTAATAATCTTATTAGATAAAAATAGAATCCCGAAACCGGGGAAACCGCGCAACTTAGCCTCCAGTTACAGACCAATCAGCCTCCTCAGCACACTGGAAAGTTTACGAGCGACTCATTTTGAATCGCCTTCGTAAACACGTCTTCGCTAACAAGCTCCTTCCAGACGAGCAGATCGGGTTTAGACCCGAACACGAACACTCGTGCACAAATCAGTTACATCGCCTTACAGAGTACATTCTGAAAGGCTTCAACCTCTCAAAAAGAGGCCGTAGGACCATTAGCACCGGCACCCTCTTCGTCGATGTCGCAAAAGCGTTCGACAAAGTATGGCACGACGGATTGCTTTACAAGCTGTATAAACTAAACGTGTCCGATAGGCTCACTCACACCATCAGAGCCTTTTTTGCCAATCGCTACTTCCGCTATTGAATAGAGGGAACCCGCTTTACAAAGCGCCTCCTCAAGGCTGGAGTCCCTCAGGGCTCTGTTCTCTCCCCACTCCTCTTTATACTCTTCACGAGTGACATCCCTAAAGACCCAGTAGTTAATACTGCTTTTAGATTTATTATGTTTATTAAGCTTAACTAAAACTTCTTCCATAATTTTTTCAAATGTATCATACCTCGAACATGGGGGTCTGTAAACACTGACAACAATGAAGTACTCAAGCTCAACACATGCCATTTCTACAGTTCGCTCAACAGAGAGGCTCACAATATCTTTACGTTCTTTACATGATATGGATTTATTAGCTAATATTAAGGAGCCACCTGGTGATTACTGAAATTAAATATGGAGTTGTAATCTTTCAACCAATGTTCAGTAATACGTAAAATATGTATATGGTTACTAATTAAAAATAATTCAATTTCTAGTTATTTGCCTAACATACCTTGTATATTTTGATGCACCAGGTTAATAGAGTTTTTATTATTGCTATTTCATGAAATTACACAGTTAAGTATTGGTGAGTTGTATTCTAAGGTATTTAAATTATCTTTGCTAGAAATTATCTCTATTGTCTTATTATCTAATTTAAATTACTTGGAACTGATTCCAAATCATTTGTAAAATTATTTTGCTGCTCAATAGAAGCAGGTGTCAAGGTAGCCAAAAATTTGGCTGGGTTAAAATATAAATAATAGGATAGCGTATTTGCTACCACTCTCAAAATATACTTTGATAGGTAATACCTATCTCTTGTCAAAAACTTCTTAGTTAAATTATTAATATCAATCAAATGAAATTTGTCATTATATTTCTTTTAGTTAAATGTCAAATTTAAATTATTATTACATGTCAAATTATTCATTATTAAATTTAAATTATATCTTAGTTTATTTTCCTGTGGCCACCCCTCTATGTAAGGCAATGTAAACAAGATAACTTTATGCACATTTAAGTTATTAAGATATTCAATATATTTTAATAATTGATTCTTATTAAATATAAAAAATATTAATATACTATTAGAGCTAAATTTGCTAGTTAAAATTTTATTCATAATATCACTGAATGATCCTCCGAATATTCCTGAGAATTTGCTGAGAGAAATTAAAGATGTAAGTAAGAATATGGAGGACAAAGGGAAGAATCGACGTAATAATTTTAGAGCAGATGTTAAAATTTCAAATAGCAGTAGATGAAACTCCTGGGACAGATCGCTTAGTATCATCTTCAATAAGAGGAGTGAAATTAAACTGAGAATAATGTGGTATTGGGTATTTGGACAATTCGAACAGAGATCTGGAGAGCTGGAGGGAATGATGAAACTAGGGTCAGGCAGGGTAATTGTAAACAGTATAGCAAAAGAAACCTAATGAGCTGTTTCTAATTCTCATAAAAACATAGACAATATATTATTTGTGACGATGAATATAGTAGTTGAATATATTGCAAATGATATACAATAGTAATAGTTAGACTAGCCAGTATATACATTTTTGAAATTGACTGTCTACAGTTGCCCCATTGATTAACGGTAAATGTAAACCATGAAAATTGTGTTTTTTACATAAATATGCCCATTTTTATTTGTCGTATGCTTATTTATCACTATTATTTTATGTTGTTAACAGATTTTATTCGTGGTAGAGCCATGCTGCAGCTATATTAGTAGTATAGTTGTAGCACGAATGGGTCGGCTCGACCGGGGAAGGACCACGCTCTCACGGAATACCAACGTGAAATAGCAGCTTAACGCTGCTGTGTTTCGTATGGTGAGTGTAGAGAACCGGAGACACTTTTTACTGGAAACGAGGCATTCCATCATAGCCCTCACGGGTGACAACGCATCTGCATTTTGATTCGTAATCGAGGATAGATGTAGATGTCTATGGGCCGCAGCAGCCACTTACCATCAGGTGGACTGTGTGCTCGTTTGTCACCCTTATCCTATAAAAAAAATGGAAGTGTTATTCGCAATTGGGGGTCAATGTAAATAAAGCAAAACTTGCCATAATTACAATATGGAAGCAATACTGGGGAAATTGATAACAACTATGATATTTCAGGGTAATTGTAAACAAATTAATAAATAATGATTTCTTATGTATTTTGAATAAAACTATAGTTTACGGATTTTATCGCGTTTAATTTACTATTTTAATTCCCGACGTTTCAAGCCGTTTTAAGCCGCCGAAGAAGATTAGTCAATTTTTACCATCCGTCAAGTGTAATATCCCTCTACAAGATGCAGGAGTGTACAAGCTTGATTGTGAATGTGGTCTCTCTTACATAGGACAAACAAAAATATCCATTAAAACCCGCGTGAAAGAACATATAGCTGACGTGAAGCACCGACGCTCTGAGAAGTCTGCAGTCTGTGAACATGTTCAAGATCGTCCCCGCCATTACATCAGATTTGATAGACCACAAATCCTCGCAAAAGAACACCGATTCCTACCAAGGATGATACGCGAGTCTGTTGAAATTTAAAAAACATCCTAATTTGAATAGAGAAGATAGATGGGTGCTGCCATCTGCTTGGGATCCTATAATTAACAAAATTAAATCCAAACCCAAGCATACCACTGCAAGACTTCAAGATACTGTAAGCTCATTCTGCGTAGATCGAACCAAAAACTAATATTAAAAAACTGAAGGTAGCCGGGCTAACTGTGACATTGGGACGTCAAACATCTCAGTCCCCCCCGTGACCATGGGTTGCTGTAAAGCACCCGAAACGTCGGGAATTATAATAGCAAATTAAACGCGATAAAATCCGTAAAAAATAGTTTTATTGAAATTAATAAATATCATTTAAACTGGGGTAATTGATAACAACTGTGATATTTCAGGGTAATTGTAAAAAATAATAAATTTCATTTAAATGTCAGGGGGAAATGGAAAATAAAAATATCATATAAAAGTATAATTATATTTTAACCTTTATGATTAATTTTGCTTCAAATACTTTTTTGTTCTTTTACGCCTGTCTGCCTTTTATTTTACTTGCATCTTCAAGCATTTAATTTAGGTTTAGATTTATTTGCCTCTGCTTCTTTTAACTGCCGAAATTCTTTGCCGAATTCATTGCTAGTCAAAACCTCTCCAAAAGCGTCTCCAAGGCTTGAGTCTCGGCTTTAGCTTTTTTACATTTCTGTGGACTTGTATGTAAAATACTTTTTTGTAATGTTTCTTTACTTGGGGTTGTCATTTTATTTTTATTAGTTATTTTATCCGGCAGTAGAATGACTGCCGGATAAAATAACAGTTATGGAGTTTAATTATTTGTCTTTACATGAGAATTTTCGTAGTAGAGCTTTTAATATACCAACACTCATTATATCTAGGCTTACTTTTCTGCCTTTCATTTTGTGAAATATGGCAGCAGGGGGAATCCCGTAGTATTGGCTAGCATTCCGTTATGTTTGCCTTTTCGTTTTACATCTTCGACATCCCTTTGAATATCTGTTAAAGATTATGATGGACCTTCTTTCTTTTTCTTAAAATTTCTAGACATGATGTGTATCTAAAAAAAAGTTTATAATTACCCATTACCAAGAATACACAATTAGTCACTTTTTGTTTCAATTAACCCGATATTTCCATTTACCCCAAATTATGTTGACACTTAGCCCAGTAGATGGTATCACTGGGGTAAAAGTAAACATGCGATTTCATACAAAATATGAAACATAATCTTTAAAGTAAATTCACAATTATTACTCATGATCCTTATCATTCCTATAAAACAATCGGTAATGCGCACTTACTTTGATTTTCCACACTAAAAGGTAAAATTATATCTCCCTACGGAATTGTTTTTCTAAGAAAGAATGTAACAAAATGCGCTTCCACGTTTTCCAGTTTTTCATTGGAGTGACAGCAGTCATTAGAATGTTGGACTTGTGTGTACGTTTTGTTCTATGCAGAACTCCGAAACATAGTAATGAAAGGGTTTTTAAAGCTTGTTTTCAATCACCTCTGTTTACAATTACCCTGCCTGACCTTATAGCAGGAGGGCTGGCATACTAAGTTAATTTCACTTACCACACAAGCAGAAGGTATTCCAATTCCGACAGATTTCAGTATACTCCAGGATTTTGCAGTATCACAGTTTGTATCATGAAAATAGGTCCTTTAGCATCTCTACACAAACGATTGCAGTGATTATGTAGCATTATTAAGCTGAATAAATTACGTTCTAGGGGATATCGCTTATAATTTCTTATCCCTACGCGCCATCAAGCCTTTTATCTACCCACGGTGCAGGGTTGTGTCTTATTTTAACACATTTAAATGGTGCATGGTGATTAAATATGTAGATTCAAAATAAGAGAATTGAAGTTAATCACCTTGTCCTCAATGTTAGAGCAATCAATAACCGGGGTTAAGTAAATTAAACCAATGCTTCCAAGTTAATGCCCTTATAACTTGTAAGAAATCGAATATGCGACTTAGGTACGCTTAGATGGATGGACGCGGTAAGATAGGTAAATAACATCGTGATATGAGAATAAAAGGTATATTAGCCCGTGGTTGGCACCTTTATTAAGGGACGATACGATAGTGGTGGGTACCAGAGAGAGTTAAAATTACTTTATTAAAACGTTTAAGTTAATATGGTTATATACAGGACAGAAACTAATATATAGAAATAGTATATAACTATATAAAGAATAGGACTATACAAGACTCCGAGGAAAAAAGTTAGTGTGATTTCAAGGAACAATTAATGTTCCGCGCATTAAAAGTACCTAAGCTGATAACCTTGTAAGGAATTTTCGAACGTTATATAGATAGCAACACCACCTACCACCACTACCTTTGCCCACTTTATCGTTACGAATTAGAACATAAATAGGTAATTAATATTGAATACAAAGGTTTAAGATCAGCATCAAGATGATGAGTACTTTGATTGGATTCGAGAAGATCAGAATAATGGCAGGGAATATTTTGTGCGTTAATGTGACCTATATTTAGATAATCGGGATATTGAGATATTGGGATACAAGATCATACAGAGTAAAATCTTCAGAAGGCTAGGCGGATCTCGAGTCTAGGCTTAACAAGGTTTTAGATGAAGACTAACATGGGGAAAAAGCTATCATTAAGATCTGTATCGTTATGACAAATAAATAAAATTGAAGTGTCTGTTTGTAATGTTAAAATAACAGCTTTTTACTAAATGCATATACACGTATATAGTATATACGTTACTAATAACAAAAAAAAAATTTTGTCTGTCTGTCTGTTTGTTCCGACTAATCTCCGAAACGGCTGGACCGATTTTAACGGGACTTTTACTGGCAGATAGCTGATGTTATAAGGAGTAACTTAGGACACTTTTATTTTAGAAAAAGAATTAGGTTTCCGCGCAAAAAAATTAAAACACATAAAATCGTATTATTATCCACGCGGGCGAAGTCGCGAGGGACAGCTAGTCTGTACATATATAAAAAAAGGTTAAGTACAAATAAAATGTTTAGAAAATTGTAAATATTACAATAAATATAATATTATGCTTTAAGTGAGTAAATGGTAAATAATTTAACATAAACAATATAAATTTATAAGATATAATAAGCAAATTACAAGCAGAGGTACTAAAATAGCTATTTTTATATAAATATAGCAACATTAAAAAAATATTCCAAGTCTTTTTGAATCGAAACAAGTGCACGTTACTTTACGTTTCTTAATTTATTCTGTTATTTTTTGAACCCCATAACACTTGTTATCCTTGAATCAAAAGACTATTAAAATTGTTTTTGGAAGCTTAAATTTATCGCAATAACCAAATACGAATGATATAAAAATATAACGACACAATAACCTGTCTTAATAACATATGTATATATTTAGGTATTTCTTACAAGCATGTATAATCATTGCCAGTTGGCATGCTCCATTGACTCTATCAATATACATAATATGTTTGGTACTACGTAGGAAATCAAATAATTTAGTCATGTTTTATTTAAATACGAATAGGCAGGCAATATTTCTATTTCTATACGATTCAGAATCAATGAACTTGTTGTCATTATACTACAATCTATTTTCCTTAGATACTTATTAAAATAGTACAAAATATTGTCACTAAATCATTATTATATAAATAATTGGCAACGTCAAAGAAAGCTTAAATTCGATGTGTATTTATTAAGTTTGTTATTAAGATAAAAAAAAACGACATAAGTTAAACGAACTGATAGGTACACATTTCCGCGTATCCACTTTGTTATTGTTACTCGGGAACAATTCAAACGCACTAGCAATGGTCAGAAGTTTCCATAAATTTAACGATAAGAGGCCAGCGCGATAACCAGTCGAATTAGTAAACGATGCTCACTTGTCGTTCGTCATTTTAAAATTTGAAAACTAAACATTCATAAACATAAACCGATTAAACACCCACAGCAACACATAACAATTTTAAGTTTAAACGTCATCAGCGGCTTGCAAGATTGTAATTAAAATACAACGAACATTGTAGCATCGAAAGTTCTGAAAATAGAGATGTCAGCACACGCAAACATGTGTACAAGGACATAAGTATAAAAATGTATTATATATTGTTTTATCAATTTATAAAAACTAAGGAAAACTCTTAATGTCTTATTACGAGGTATGTACGTGATAGAGCCACGCCGCAGGTATATTATGGTTGTTGCACGAATGGGTTGGCTTCACCGGAAAAAGACCACACTCTCGCAGAATACCAACGTAAAATAGCAGCTTAATGCTGCTGTGTTTCTTATGGTGAATGTAACTGGAGATCCTTTTTACTGGAAACGAGGCATTCAATGTTAGCCCTCATGGGTGACAACGCACCTGCATTTTGATTCTTAATCGAGGATAGATGTAGTAATCTATAGGACGCAGATTTACTTACCATTAGGTGGACTGTGTGCTCGTTTGTTACAAAAATTAAAAAAAAAAGTTAGGTACTTGGCAAAAATGAGGAAGTGGGTGGGTAAGAGAGGGTAATATTTGGCAGCTTTAGCAGCCCCAAGCTGGAGCAACCTATGCTACGCCACTGAACGTCATTACTATTGACAAGAATTTAAGGGGATTTTACACACATGTTTTATTTTTGAGAGTAGATTAAAACCAAAGGTCGCCACGGTCCACGGCGCTGAGCATATCAGAAATAATTACAGTTGTATTTGTTTTATAGAAAACGCCTCCACAGTAGGATTTTTTTCTGTATCTTAGAGACGTTTTACATTAAATTATATTACATTACATGAATTTCACATGGACAAACATTAAGACCCGGTACAATTATTTGTATGCCATAAGAACACATGTTCAGTGCCCTGCAGTGCCGCAACCAAATGTCTAGCCACAACGCTACCGAACTATCAAATTATAAATAACGCTGTCAGTGATGTCGGCATCAGACGGGTTCAAACGATTCTCTCTTGTCTTTATTTGATTGACTCGTGTAACCCACAGGATTAGATGAAGTATTAGCCATCACCCAATGATTTAAAATAATGCACATAATACATACAGAGGATAATAAATATTTTCTTGAAAGTCAAGTGTTATTTTATCTAGGTAAATTCTGATAAATACATCACATAGTACTGCAGAAAAATGAAGGTCGTTGCTCTTAGATTAATAATGTACTAATATATCTAATAATACCCGCAATAATTGTTCATTAGAATCAATTTATTTCGCACAACAGTACCCACTTAGCATCGTTAGATTTGTATACAATATTGATTATATTGCGAATAAAATACATGATATTATTTAAGTATTAAAGCTCTTTGGTGACATAATATTTTCTTTTTTCTATTTCAGCAACACTTATCACCGCTACAGCGGGAACCTGCTACGGTTGGCCATCACCGACATTACCCTACTTACAATCAAAAGAGAGTTCTATACCGACTTCACAAGACGAAGGATCATGGATAGTCTCAATCATGATCCTATGCTCCGCACTCACTCCTATTCCTCGGCATACTTCGCTGATCGATTTGGTCGAAAAACTACATTGCTTCTGGGGGCCATTCCGTTTATCCTCGGCTGGGTGCTGGTCATCGTAGCTAAGTCTGTGGCGATTCTGTACGTCGCCAGAATGTTCTCCGGTTTAGGTTATGGAATAGTGTACACAGTTGCTCCAATGTACACTGGAGAGATCGCTACCAATGAAGTCAGAGGCGCCCTTTCTACTCTAATTACTTTAATGAATAAGGTAATTAAACATATTATGTTATTTAAATTTAGGTTAAAGAAGTATGTAACACCTGTTCATATACAATGATACAAGTACTCACGTCATTTATCGAATTGTTTAATGAAGCTTCTAGCCGAGTTTGAGTCTTTTTTAATAGGATAAGTGTGACAAATGAGCACATAGTCCACCTGATGGTAAGTGGTTGCTGTGGCCCATAGACATCTACGTCTATCTTCAATTAAGAATCAAAATGAGGATGCGTTGTCACCTGGGGGAATGTCTCATTTCCAGTAAAAAGGGTCTCCGGTTCTCTACACTCACCATAAAAAACACAACAGCGTTAATCTGCTATTTAACGCTGGTATTCTGTGAGAGCGTGTTCCTTCCCCGGTCGAGCCGACCCATTCCTGCTACAACTATACCATTAATATAGCTGCAGCGTGGCTCTACCACGGAAAAATCTTCTACGTTATAACTACATTAATAAGAGCTGCTATAAATTACACATTCTTAAAATAATATCATTCTATTTATTTTCCTTGTTAATAATGCTCATTTAAAATTAACATTTATACTCAAGTTTGACAAGGTGGCAAAACGTGACTCTATGTAAAGTAATTCTGACATAACATTTTTACTACGCATCACGACGCATAACTTTTCTATTCTGTCTATTTAAACACGAGCAATATTTACTTGTATTTTGCTGCCATTGCAGTCATATTGCGCTTCACCTTTCACTAAAGTGTCAGTATCAATGTCTGTTTTATTTGCTTTAACTTGATAATGCTGATAAAGTACTAGGCTACAAATGCAACGTAAACTTTTACACCATTTTTTAATCTTTATAGTTTATTTATATTATTTCATAATATTAGATCTAAAAGTATTTTATTTATTTCAAGCCTACTATAATTTATTTCCATTAGTTACAACCACTTTTATAAATTCTAAAAGACAATTTTCCTTACCTATACAAATAATAAAAAAGAGAGCCGTTGTAGCACAGGGGCTAAGCACACGCTGTTAATTTCACAGTACGCGAGCAACCCGGGTTCGATCCTAATTTACCACGTGCTCGGTAGGAAACCTGCATGACTGAGAAATAAAAATAAAATCGAAGACATGTGAAGTTCGCCAACACGCATTGGTGCAGCACGACGGACATTTCCTTGCCCTAAAACCCTCTCAGAGGAGGCCTGTGCCCAGCAGTGGGACGTATATTTTTATACAACTATTAATAGAAATTGATCATAAAACACGTATTTAAAACTCTGTTGATTAAAATAAAGTACTATGTATTACTCAGATTTATTTATTGTTTGATTTATTTTTCAGGTCGGTATTCTTGCCCAGTACTGCATTGGACCTTTCGTCTCGATGCGTGCGCTAGCTGCCATCAACTTGATTTTGCCAATTTCCTTCGTAATTACCTTCATCTTTCTACCTGAATCGCCTTATTACTATTTAAAGTTTGAACGCTCAGAAAGAGCTGAACGATCGCTAAGAAGCTTACGTACTGGCGACATAAGACTTGAACTTAAAAACATAGAAATAAACGTTCAAGAAGATATGAAGAATAAAGGTTCTTGGGGTGATTTAATTTTTGAAGCTACGAACAGAAAAGCTATGTGGATAAGTATTGGAGTTTTCACTATTCAACAACTGTGCGGCAGTGCCGCTGTTGTAGCGTACGCACAAATAATATTCAAAAGCACTGAGAGTAAGATTGATCCATACCAAGAGTCAATTATACTTGGATGTGTACAAGTAGCAACTTGTACTCTCTCAGTAATTCTGGTGGATCGCGTTGGACGGAAACCTCTTCTGCTACTGTCGGCCCTCGGCGTCGGCTTAATGAACGGTACAATTGGTACCTACTTCTACTTCGCTACTTGGTACAAGTCCTCGATTGAAAACCTTCACTGGCTACCTCTTGCAGCCATTGTTGTTTACATTATATGCTACGCTATCGGCTTATCTACGGTACCATATGTCATCATTGGAGAAATGTTTCCTACAAATGTCAAGCTCTACGCATCTTGCGTTGCCCACATCTACACTGGCATTTCAATGTTCGCAGTTCAGAAATTGTTTCAGGTAGGTTTCACGTGTTATGAAAATGTCTTATTGCAATTGAACTTTTAGTAAAAGGTGAAAACGACTTCAAAAACAAAAAATAATAACAATCACATTTTCGCTTCTGAAGTCATAAACATAATGTTCTAAGAATTAGGAGTAAAGCCAGAGTAGCCCTTCATATGCTTTATTGGAAATTATTAATTTTTTTGTTAATTTTTTGAAGTCGATTTATTTTTATTAAAAGTTTTATTATTTTACCCGTTATATGTGGCCTTAGGAATATCCCAGGTTAATGGCAACAACTATAATTTCGTTTAAGTTTTCCTCACCATTAGTGATAGAATTTTATTTATGAAATGTTTATATAGTATAAACTTTCCCTTCTTTTCTTCTTTTTTTATTATATGAAGTATATATAACTATTTAATGAAAAAATATAATTTAAATCGGATCAGCCGTTTCCACCGATTTCTCGGTAAACTTAGATAAAAATACATACGCGTCGAACATAGAACCTACTCGTATTTTTTAACTCGGATTTGAAGATTTGTGAAGAATAAAAATTTCAATTATTAATCTGAATTTTGTTCGTAATAATAATAAATGATTTCAGGTGATGTCGCGCGCTCAAAATGGATGTCGGGGCGGTGGTCGTGGAACCAAGGAACCACTCCTCATTGACGCGGTCATTGGCAAAGTGGTTAAACGCAACCGTCGGAACTTCTCCGCCGCCTGGATAGACTATAAAAAGGCATTTGACTCGGTGCCCCATACATGGCTAAAGAGGGTCCTCGAGCTGTACAAGATTGACTGTACAGTTAGAGACTTCCTCGGGCAGTGTATGGGGCAATGGGGTACAATCCTTTGTCATCTAGGCGAGCGGATGACGGATGCGGAAAGCCACATAAGGATAAGAAGGGGTATCTTCCAGGGCGATTGTTTGAGTCCAATCTGGTTTTGCCTCTCCCTGAACCCTCTCAGTACATTACTGGAGGACTCCGGGAGGGGATTTCAGCTTCGGAAAGGAGGTACAAAAGTGACCCACCTTTTCTATATGGATGATCTCAAGTTATTCGCCTCCAATCGCTCTCATCTTATGGAATTGCTAAACATCACTTGTGATTTTAGTAATTCTATCAGAATGGAGCTGGGGACGGATAAGTGTGCGGTCCTCCATGTTGAAAGGGGAAGGGTTGCTAACTCTGAGGGCATAGACTTATCTATGCCCATCAACATAAGGACCCTTTCTGAGGCTGAAACATACCGATACCTGGGTATGTCACAGAGCATCGGTATCGATGAGGCGGGTATGAAGCAGTCAGTTTGCGATATGTTTTATGCACGCTTGACCAAAGTGCTTAACAGCCTTTTGTCCGGTGTGAATAAGACACACGCATATAACGGTTGGGTCATGCCTGTTCTCATGTATACCTTTGGCATACTTAGGTGGACTCAAACTGAACTTAACGCCCTGGATAGAAAAGTCCGCACTACTATGACGTCCCATAGGATGCATCACCCGAGATCGTCGATTATGAGGCTGTACTTGCCGCGGAAACATGGTGGGCGTGGCTTTTAAGCGCGCTTACCATGCATAATCGCGAAGTGTGCAGCCTCCGTAATTACTTTCTGACGAGATCGGATGATCCATTCTATAGGGACGTCATTTCTGTGATAAAGGACTTACCTCTATCCTTAGCCAACGAGCAATGGCAAGACCCGGCAGTACAGAGCATTTCCGACCGGGAGACCGTATGGAAGGAGAAGGAGCTCCACGGAGGTTCTACAAGGCTCTACATGTGCCTTTCGTAGACACAGTTGCCTCCTCCACTGGCTACGTTTTGGTGACCTCTTTGGGAAACCGAGGGTTTTGTCTGTGCGATACAGGATCAGGTTATTAAGACCAACAACTATCGGAGATACATCCTAAGGGATGGCACCGTCGACATCTGTCGAGCTTGTCGCCATCCCGGTGAGTCACTTAGGCATGTCATCTCCGGTTGTTCGGCGCTTTCTAACTCTGAGTACTTGCACAGGCACAACTTAGTAGCCAGAATTCTACACCAGGAGCTCGCTCTGAAATACGGTCTCGTGGACCGGAAATTGCCGTATTACAAGTACTTGCCGGAAGCCGTGCTCGAAAATGATCGCGCCAGGCTCTACTGGGACCGGGCCATCATCACAGACAGGACTATTCTTGCGAATAAGCCTGATATTGTGCTGATGGACCGGGCACAGTCAAGGATATTTTTGGTCGACATCACCATTCCATATGACGAGAACCTCGTGAAAGCCGAAACAGATAAGCGAACAAAATATCTGGACCTGGCTCACGAGGTGACCGACATGTGGTGGACTGCCGACCGAAATTATACCTGTAGTCGTCTCTGCGAACGGGTTAATCCCAGTCAGCCTCTCGGGTCATCTGAGGCGACTGGGACTCCGTGACGGACCGCTCCAAGCTCAAATGCAGAAGGCGGTGCTCCTCGATACCGCCCGCATCGTCCGCCGGTTTCTCTCCCTTTCCCCCTAACCCTCGGCCGTTTGGTCTCCCCTGCCGAGGGTTTCCATCTGGTTGGGTTTTATTTATTTATATTATTTATTTATTTATGTATTATTTATTTGTTTATGTATTATTTATTTGTTTATGTATTATTTATTTATTTATGTATTATTTATTTATTTATGTATTATTTATTTATTTATGTTAGTATATTAAATATATATTTATGTTTATTTATTATTTCCTTTAAAATATTTATTCAGCCCAACCAGATGAGAATACTATATAAAAAAAACAATGATTTTTTATTCTTCACTATTTTTTGTACTATATACACATTAATGTCCATATCATAGTGCATAGAATATTAGTTAAATGTGGAGAGGCAGCATTTGCTCCAATTAGACGGACATCTTGCGGCGATGAAATTTTCATACTTCATCGGCACAAGATATCGATCGATCCTTCTGCGTTCATCAATCCTAATTTCCAGCGTAGTGTGTATACTATTATGTATTCTGTGGTATAAGCAAATCTTATAAGCTATGCATGTTTTATGACATAGACGTATGCAATAGATGTAGGTGACGACCTGATAGCACGCAGGCAGTCGATAGATGCGAGTGACTCAGGACCGTACATTGGGGCGATTTATGGGGGAGGGGGGCTATGTTAAGCAGTGAACTTGTGATGAGCTGTAGTAGTAGTAGTACAGCTTTATGGTGTACTCTTGACACGACATACATATATCTTACAGCTAATTATAAAACCTGCCAAAAATAATTATGGTAACTTGATATGATATAGGAACAAAACTTTATTTAAATGTTTCTTAATTTAAATTTAAACATGATGTATATCAAACTCAGTGAGAACAAAATAAATAAAGTAGTATTGTTTTCGTTTCGAATAATAATCGTAACTGTCTGTCATAGATATTATTTTCCATTCACTTGTTATTATTATTTACATCCTAGACATGTTTATCAACAATGTATATACCTACAACCATTGATATCAACTAGATAATTTAATACCATTTGTCTGTGATTTCAGGTTGTAAAAGATTCCTGGGGTATTTACACAGCGTTCTGGGGCTTTGCAGTGTTCTCTCTCCTCGGTCTGGTGTACATGCTCATTGCATTACCAGAGACGAAAGGAAAGTCTTTTGCTAATATCCAAGCAGGCCTTAAAAGAGATGTTGCTCGCGATAACGCCAGCAAGCTGATGACTGTTGAGTATTAAACGCTAATGCGATTTAGGCTTATAAGCTATAGGGATCAAGTTCAATGAGCGTTAAGAATATTGATACTTAAGATTTAATGATAGTTTTACGTACGTACTTAGCGTTTTATATACAAAAACTATAACACGGACGAGGAACGTTAAACAATTAGCCTGTAGAAGGGTATGAGGGGTAGGACGGTAGGGATCATAACGCTGGCGCCAGAGAAGGCAGTGAAGTCATCTGGATCGTAGTCATCGGGCAGCCTTCGTGACGCCACAACGCTCGCATACAGTTTCGCCGAACGTTTCGCCGTCCTCGTCTTATTCGGACTCTTGAAATCGACCAGGTATAGACCGAAGCGGGACCTGCAAAATGCATTTACAATATCATGACGAGTAAAATTATATTACAGATTTGACTAAATGTTTTATTTATTCCCATTCGCCCATATTTAGGAACAGAGACAAAGAATGTGACTGTGACTTACAAAGTTTTTAAAATGGTCGTAGATATTGATAGATTTTGTTTACATAATTATTTTTAATATAAAAAATTAAAATATGCTTTTGAGCAATTCTAATTACTAAAGGTTGACAAACGTCATAGAAACTATCATGTCGTCATTGTATTCTAAACATCACTGGATTATCGCATGATTTTAAGTAGTACAAAATGATGAGTTAGTGGACCTTTTTAGCGTTATCAGTCTAACTAGCATCTTCCGCTACTGTTATACCTTATCGTAGATATTTTGAACGACGTTTAATTTACAGTTCAAGAAATATAAACAACACAGATAATAATTTGTTTTGCAAATTTAATGTCATACCTAAACGACTTTTATGGGGCAATATTAAAGTATATAAATTTCACAAGCAAACAGTAATATATCATACAAATTTAGATATTAAAAGGATTAAAAATAAAACTTATCTGACAACCATTCACATGCCCATTCTAGAGTATTAGTAGCTTCGTGATAGTTAGTTGATAAGATACCAGTTGACAAACAAACAACATTGCATCCAGCCAGGAACTTCTAATCTTATGTAGGTTATCTTGCATATTGCTTGCAATTATCTTTATAAAAATCCGCTAGATACTGGATCGGCGGAACATTGAGGAAGGCAAGATTTTTAATGGTTAATATTTCATCATAATGATTTCTTATATTTACGTGAACACTACACATTGAATAAAACTATTTTTACGAATTTTATCGCGTTTAATTTACTATTTTAATTCCCGACGTTTCGGGTGCTTTACAGCACCCATGGTCACGGGGGGGACTGAGGTGTTTGACGTCCCAATGTCATAGTTAGCCCGTCTACCTTCAGTTTTTTGAATATTAATTTTTGGTCCGATCTACGCAGAATGAGCTTACAGTATCTTGAAGTCTTGCAGTGGTATGCTTGGGTTTGGATTTACATTTGTCTTGCAGTGGTAAGAAACGTCGGGAATTAAAATAGTAAATTAAACGCGATAAAATCCGTAAAAATAGTTTTATTCAATAATATTTCATCATTTAAAAAAAGAACCCTTGGAGATCTATTACCGGCACAATTTAATAGCATCAAATTTGATTCCCCCTATGAGGCAATTTATTGGGACTTACATATATTAAGCAGTGTACTTATGATAGTCTGTAACAGTAAATTATCCAACAAATTTCATCGCAACAACAGCTGCAACTGATGGTCATCAATATAAACGACAGATCAATATTCTATCAATATTCTTAGACTGATGTTAATTGTCGTGGGGCGGTGGTGTTAAAAACTCCACCCTATTTCGTTCTGTAGGTATCGTAAGAGGAAACTATAAAAGACAAGCTTCCGAACCGGCCCAAACTAAAACTGAAGTCTGAATCACCAAGAGCACAGGGGGAAGAAATCAATGAAGTGGCCAAGATCTCAAGAACTAAAAACCGTATATTCAAGACTGTCGTTAGCACTTTTAATGTTGATTGTAAAACCTGTACCTAAAAAAATTGTACAATCAACTTCAATATAAATTATTAAGGATAACTCAAAAACTCCTAGTTAAACCTTGATCAAATTTATAGAAGAATTTTCCAAATAGGTTCAGGCGTCTTCGAGTAATCGGTGAACATACATAAAAAAAAAGATTCCGACGAATTGAGAACCTCCTCCTATTTGAAGTCGGTTGAAAAAGGAAAACAACCTTAATAGCAGAGATAATAGGCCAGATAGGAGGAAAAATAGCAACTGAGAAGAATTTGTAAAAATCCGTACTGTTAGGTCTCTTTAAACGCAATAAATGAATATCAACAAACAAAATACAAGCCGTGGTAGCTCAGATGGTTAGCGCTCGCTGTAAGTTTCACAGTAAGCGACCAACGCGGGTTCGATCCCCACCGGCACCAATGAAATTGTTAATTGCAATTTTAAGTGTTGATTTACCACGCGTTCGGCGGTGAAGGAAAACATCGTGAGGAAACCTGCATGTCTGAGAAATAAGAAAAAAATATTTCGAAGACATGTGAAGTTCGCCAACACGCATTGGGGCAGCGCGGCGTACATTTCCTTGCCCTAAAACCCTCTCAGAAATGAGAGGAGGCCTGTGCCCAGCAGTGGGACGTACATAGCCTGCAGTGCTGCCATTTTAGCGCTTTGGGCGCTAGATCTAGCGCTTTTCTGGTGTGTTTAGCGTGTATTTCAAAATTTTAGCACCTAGCGCTTAATCTAGCGCTTTTTTGGTTATCTAACTCTTTTATACTTAATGTCATGACAGCAGTATTAGTCTACATTACCGATAGACTATAAGCGGGGAAATCCCTTTATTAAAATTTTCGTTCATGGTTTTGGCAACACATTTGTTTTCCTTTATTCAGTTTCAGTCAGTTGTTCACAGCTAAATTAAAAGTTACTTAGAAGTTACAATACAAAGAAAATGTGTAGCATACCGCATACAAATACTGACATCGAACGTCTGTTCAGTTTTATGAATGTTGTTAAAACTAAGTTGCAAAATACATTGCACTTTAAAACAATTAATGCCATTTTAATTGTTCTTACAGGACTAACTGCTGTTGATAGCAATTGCTATAATTATAAGCTTCCAGTCGATATCCTGCGAAGTAGGTATTGGGACATCGGAAAATATAGCCAGAAAAAAACTTAATGTTGCTTTCTTTATTATGATGATAACGAAATTATACGATTTGGTTGAACTTTGTTTGTGTTTTTTATTATAATTATAATTAAAAAAAATGTAGTTAATTTAGCACGAAATCTAGCGCTTTTTTAAAGCGCCGTTTTCATGAAATCTAGCGCTTTTTGTGTCGTCCTAGCGCTAAATGAGTTTTTTGATCTGGCAGCACTGATAGGCTGTAACTTTAACTTTACTTTTTAAACAAAATACACGTACCGTATATGTGGCTTGGCGTATATATTAATACGAATGGAATTGGATCAGGGTGTAAATATCATAATATACTCTGGGTCGGTCGATTAGCTAGTATCCGGTTGTTCTACACAAATATTTCTTGATTAATGATCGACGTGGGAGCTGACCACACGGTCATCCGGTGAGAGATTGTACAAGATAGGGGACTAGAGTTGGCAGTACTAGCCACGCGTGCATTATACCAACTTTGACGATTACTGCAAATCTTACATCAGAAGCAGCCATGGACTATGGGAGCTTGACAAGTTCCCATAGTCCATGGCTAGACGGCTCCGTGGCGCAGTGGCTTAGCAATGAGTTGCAGCGCTGGTGACCGTTCGAATCCCGTGCGGAATTTGTATGGCCTACAAAGAATTGTTCCGGGTCTGGGGATGTTTGTCCTTGTGCAATTTATGTTTGTAAACTGCCTCCCCAATACAGGAGAAAATCCTAGTGTGGGGGTAACGTTTATACAAAGAACCCAAAAAAAAAACAAGTGAATTGGCTACTGCAGTACCAGAACGTCTTACATCTTTAAGATTTCTCCCCGTCGCCGTTTTGAAATTTTTATTCAATATTGATTATGAATAATACTTATTGAATGTCATTATTATAGTAAGTATACCACTAGTTCTGAATATACTTCTGTCCTGTGAATAACCAGCAAGAAACCTAGCGAGAATTTACAGATTGTTATTTTTTTTATCAAATTGAAGTGACCAACGAACTTACAGTCCACCTGATGTTAAGTAGCTACTGCAGTCCATGGACACCTGCAGCCAAGTTCAAATAAAGAAGAATACAGTCGCGTTTTCACCTCTGACACAGAATAAATAATAGTACTACGTACCTCTGAGAACTAAGATGTAATGTCTTACAGTGCAAGATATCCTACTACCTATTAAAATACTATATTATACAGGATTGTCATACCACATGTCGTGTGCTTAAATAGAGCGATTTCGAGAAATTTATTTCCAAATATTAAATATATTTCTCCTTAATAATATATATAGTACGTGACGGTTATATGCTCACTCAAAAACTACAGCCTTGTTTGCATAGAAGGCTCTGTGATACGATAGCTGTTCATCAGTCAGTCAAATAATAAAGGGTCAAGAAGGCGCTGCTTTAACGACGCCATTTTGACAGTTGATATTATAGTAAATATTTTAGTAGATTTTTGTATTGTGTAATGTAGTTATTTTTTTAAAGTTGATTTTTCGAAGTGTTCCTAATTATTGCCAAAGCTTGTTTGCTATTTTTTTCTTGATATATTAGTTATAGTATACGATTTTATGTCTTTGTCTCCGTCCTCCTTCCAATTTTGGTTTTATAGGGCGATAAAGCTTAAGGTAACCATATTACTCTCACGTACTTATTACTCACTATCTACCTATTTTTCATGTTATAATTTTCGACAGAGTATCGAATTACATTATCATAAGATACGCTTAAGCATGGAAAACTTTTTTATATTCAACTAACTGTTCCCCCCGACTTCGCCCGCGAGGAATTTATTATCATTTGATTTTATGGGTTTTAAGTGTTTTTCGCGGAACCCTAATTCTTTTTTTAAATAAAAGTAGCCTAAATTACTTCTTATAACATCAGCTATCTGCCAGTGAACGTCCCATCAAAATAGATCCAGCCACTTCGGAGATTAGCCGGAACTAACAGACAGACAGACAGATAGACAGACAAAAATTGTAGAAATTGTTTTTTTGTTATAAGTACCGTATATACTTTCATAATGCATTTAGTATAAGCTGTTATTTTGACATTACAAACAGACACTTAAATTTTATTTATTTGTATAGATTGTTCGCTTATCATTCACTTGAAGACGAATATTGGAAGATGACAGATATTGAACACACTACCACTGTCACTCATTACTCTCGTGACTGCCGTGAGGTGGTTGCGTATGAGAATCCATCCCTATTTCATCCTGTGAGTGTCGTAAGAGGTGAATAAGGGATAAGTCAGAGGAAAATTTTGCATTTAGATTAATGCCGGTAAAACCATATCTTAATAACAATAGTAAAATTACTAGACCGGTGGCGGAGAGCGACATCTGGTGCTGAAATCGTCAGCCCAACAACTATTAAGGCAATCCTCCTAACAACGGGAGAGACCTATGAAAATGAAAAGCAGCAAAAGACTATCGTGTTTTGTTCCGTCGTTTCCCAGAATGCCGACAAAGTTAATAGTGCACAGTGTAATAACAATTATAAATATATATATTAATAAAACGAATTATAAAAAGTAAAGAACATGCAATCCTTTGAAAGTAAAGGCAGGTAGAAGACATTATTATTATGTAGATGGAAATTTTAAAATTAAGCTTCGATATCAAAATAGATATTTTACTTTATAAAGGATTACTTACTTCAGTTTAAGATTAAGTATTAAAAAAAACCTACTACTACTACTAACGATTACAATAATTCTCACATAATGGCTTTCTAATGCTCGACATACGTTTCTTTAATGCAAATTAAGCTTTAAAAAAAAACTTACTCATAACCATCGTCCCATTCAAAATTGTCCATCAAACTCCATGCGAAGTAACCATGCACGTTGCTACGGTCTTCGTGGATGCCGTGCAACAGTGCGTTTAAATAATGGCTGTAATACGACACCCGAGCTTTGTCATCTAGGCCGCTAAAATCAGCGTAACCATTTTCTGTCACTATAATTGGCACGTTGTTGTAGGTTTTCGTGAGCCACTGGAGCAACCGCCGAAAACCGAATGGTACAACCTGAAAGTTTTTATTATAAATATAAGAAAATCAAGTGAATGGAATGCCTTGTTTCCACTAAAAAAGTTCTCTGGTTCTCTACACTCAACATTATTTAAATGTTATTTCATGCTGGTATCCTGTGAGAGCGTGGGCCTTCCCCGGTCACGTCGATCCATTCGTGCTACAACCATATACAGCTGCAGCATGGCCCTACCACGTATAAAATAAAATAAATGATGGAGCTAAGCTCGCGCCGTAAATTTCGAATACGCGAACACCCTTGTCCAATCCCCGTTAGCACCAATAAAAATTTAATTGCAATTTCAAGTGCAATTTCGAGATTTATCATGTACTCGGCGGTGAAGGAAAACATCGAGAGTAAACCTGTATGTCTGAGAAATAAAATATTTCGAGGACCCGTGAAGTCCATCAACTCGCACCGGGACAGCGCGTTGGACTAATTACTCCATAATCCTCAGAAATGAGAGGTGTGTGAAGCAGAACGTATAAAGGCAGTAACTTTTCAATTATCTTTTAAATAAAATATACACTTCTAACCTCCTCTTTGACACTATATTAACTTTCGTTATCAAAAGTATGGAAAGTTGCAAACAAAAAAACGCTGCCTGTGTAGTACAGGCTGGTGAAGAAACTTATAAGCAGTGACCTGTTAACATACGACGTTAGTCTTTACTAAGTCTAGAGGATTTTCCGTATTTGTAAAGTGTTACAGGCGAATTTATGATCATAGAAATAAATCGCATACACACACTACCTATACGCCTCAGACCTTAAGACCAGCTCTTGATCTCCTATTTGTACAGATAATTAAATATAAATAATAGTTTCTTGTAAAATGGTTTACAGACCGACGTTGAAATTGCCATATATCGCAAACGATAATATTTCCATATTTTAGATCCCTAAAAATGTCATAATTAATGAAAATATGTCACTGCTTAATTGAATGATAATTTAATCAAATTAACTGTGTTTTCAATTAAGAAAATAAAACTAAACATAAGACGTGAGCGATGTTTTTCTTATCTTAAATCTCATTAGTGGGTAATAAGTCAAGTCACTGACACAAGAAAATCAAAACTCATTTTGGTATATTGTTCGACCAAGAACATGGATGAGCACGTAATACCTACAAATAACAAGTTGCAGAGGCGACAAGACAAATGCATACAATCGTAAAATTATCTCGATAACACATCAAGGTAAAAACTAACGTATAATTAAATAAAATTATCAACTCTTGATTTACATTTTATCTCTTATTTAAAGTCAGCTCTCATAAAAACTGTGCTCAATGTGACCTGACTTGTTTAAGTTAGGTTTTTCCACTGGGAAAATCATTATTTGTATAAATGCAGGTTCAAAAAAATAATTCTCACCTTAAGCCACGTCGACGAAGATTTTGAAGGCCACTTAGGATCTTGAACTCTCACAATGCCCACGTCGTTTTCATGCGAAGGTATTGAGCCCACTTCTTTATCAGCCATACTGAGAAGGTATGTCGTGTAATGATTTAGGCCGAAGAAGTCAGCTGTGCCTCGAATAAATGCTACCTCTTCAGTCGTGAACTTCGGTAATCTTGAGCGAGTGTAATTTTGGAGTCGACTTTTTTCATCTACAAGCTTAATAAGCTCAGGGGGATAGTTCCCTTCTGCTGAATAAATAGGATGCGCATACCAACCCACCTGTAACGAGACGAAAAAACTGAGTACTGATGTAAAACGATGATTTGTCATTAGAAGATAAATAATCATAAGCCTCTCCCAGATGTTTAGAAAAATAGCTCAACAGTAATAATTTGCAATAACATGTATAGCTGTCAATCGTTCCCTTTTTTAACCCCCGACGCAAAAAGAGCGGTGTTATAAGTTTGACCGCTATGTGTGTCTGTCTGTCTGTAGGTGTCTGTTTGTGTGTCTGTCTGTGGCACCGTAGCTCTTAAACGGGTGAACCGATTTGGGTGCGGTTTTGTTTATTTAAAAGCTGGTTTTTAGCGGTGGTTCCTAGATATGTTTTATTAAAATCGGTTCTGTCGTTTCAAGGTCATCAGCTGTCTTGTTAGCTGCGGTAGGCTTCATTTCGACCTTTTTAAAATTTTCAATTTAAGTTATAACCCTCGACCAAATCGAAAGACGTTATTATAATAGATCTTTTGGATCGCTACAAAACAGACATACAGAAACCAATCATCGCGCAATAATATAAAAAAATATTTCTTAGAATGTCTACTTGTGATTAAAAAGAAATACATATGTATATTAATTTTTTAATAATATTATATTATAAAATTTAATTATAATTAAATAATAAAATAAAACTAGTAAAGCTATTTAGTTTATAGGTTTACAACATAATTGAATACAAAATTCTTTCTCAAACAATTAACATTCCCAGTCTCTCAATGTCGGCACGTTGCATTAAATTTGCGGTGCCTAGTAATTGCGAAACAATATTGTAATAATATTATGATTGTAATGTAGCTCCGAACTAAGAACTCTATCAGACAAAGAATGATTACAATTCACTTTGGTAAAATCTTGAAACTGCAATATTGCTTTGTTTAATAAAAAGGGGATACCTGCAGACTTTCGTTCCCGTTTCTTCTCCGGTCAAAGGAACCTTATTTCGAAACGGTAGTAGATTTAAAATAATAAATGGTAAGTAAACGGTAGTAGGGTTAAAAAATGGCAATAGACAATCGAAATTTTATTTTCGTACGTCGAAAATACTAATAAATTTAATTTCATTAATATTTTAGTAAACGGTAGTTACGTTGTGCTGTAAAGATGTTTCTACATCCCTATTCAATCGGACCTTAACTTGCCTGACTTTTGGTTGATCTTTAATTTAGGTTAATTACCTTATCATACAAATCATAATAAAACTGTATGATCAAACGATAATGATGCTTTTGTTTTTTGTTAAGAAACATTTTGTATTGTGCATTAATGTTTGAAGTCCTCGTAAGCTTTTAAAAAAAAGATGTATATAAATACGATATTTCAAAGAAACTACTAGAAACAAGGCCTTATTTATTTGATCCGTTAAAATAAGCCTTGATTATACTTGTTTCATAAGGATGTCAAGGTAGAAAACGCGCGACAGTTTCTAGCAGAAGTAATTTGTAATTAGCAAATTTTTGCATCGGTTTGATATAATTTGTTGTTCTGTCTACACCGGTTACACATTTTAAAACGATTGTCGATTTCAAGGTTAACAGATTTCTCAAGGTTATTCAAAATTATATCAATATTATATGTACATTTATACCTAATTATAATAATAAATTAAGTAATACGTCTGAAGGTAATGAATTCTTTGAAACGTTTTAACTTTTGATAGGTCACCATTATTATTTTTTATAAAACTTCAGTGACAAACGAACTCACAGTCCACTGGATGGTAAGTGACTACTGCAGTCCATGGACAACGACAAAGCCAACTGCCACTTCCGAAGACCAAGATGGAATGCCTCACAGTATGTAGCTATACTGGCTCCCTATCGGTACCCACTCTTAAGACCGGAACACAATAGTGTAAGCACTGCTATTTGGCAACAAAAATAGGTAAGAGGGTCGATCCTACGAAGACGGACTCCTAGACAGAAAAAACGTCTTACCACCTAGTAATATATTTATAATATTGAATATATTATATAGACCTAATAATATAAATACAATGGAATCTCGTAAGACGAAAAAATTGGCATTCCCTTCCGTGGAACCTATAAAATGCGGTATCTCGAATTATTTAGCCGTTGTAACTCGAACAAAACGTTATTTCCCTGCGATTACATATCTATTCTCTATAACTCGAATTTCAAAAAGCAGACTCCGTAAGTCGAAGTTAGAAAAATATAATGACGTCTTACTTGGAATTTCACAAATTCATAGCTATGAAATCCAAAAGGAACGTTTGTTGCTTCTGTTCTATTGTGTGTACTTTGTACACTTGCAATAAATGAATACATTCATTAAACTTTCTAAGTAACACATCTGTATACCCTATGTTTGTTTATGTTTAGGGGGAAAATCTCGAAATTCTTGTTAAGTCGAATACTCATTAACTCGATTTTTTTGCTATTCCCTTGAAATTCGAGTTATCGAGATTCCACTGTATAACTAGGATTTATACATGTATCAATGAGGCATCCCACATACAGAAATAGTATGTGTACAAACATCCAAACCTGGAACAATTATTTGTAACAGTGACGCAACCAAACTCTTAGCCACTATGCTACTGAGCTATCGCTCAAATAAAGTACGACAAAATATTATTACTCAATATGGATTATTACTATATAGTTATAATATTATATAATATTAACATATAGTTATTGAATGTCACTTTTTTAGTGCAGAAAATACATCTGGCCTGGAAATAACCAATAACAAACCCAGCAGGATAATTTTTTAAACATGAAAAATAAAACTTAAATTTAAAATTGGCAACTGGTAGCAGTGTCAAAGGTACGAGTCATCTGACTTCCTATAAGCACACCTGAACGAATTTCAATTAAAATTGGTATGTTAGTTGTAGTCTCAACCGACCGACTTTTTTAATAAAATAGTTTAATAGTGATTATAGAAATAAAAAAGTTTGAGCTATTTTGTAGAAATTACAATATAAATAGTTAAAAATAGTTTAGAGTGAGAATATACATAAATATATAGAAATCACACTATACATAGTTGAACATATGTTAATACAAAAACCTCACATGTGTTTTTAAGTATAATTCGGCGGCTTCACGATCCTTCGGCGTATCAGTTTTGGGTTCAGCCCAATTAGAGTCTAGTGACATACCGATTTTGCCTGAAACAATATATTATAAAAATAAAATTTAAATAATGTTGCTTAAAGTTTATTATTCATCAAGCTTAATTCTAATTGTTCTATTGGGTGAAATTCCGGCAAATTTATTCCCTATGAAAAGTATTAATAAAAGTACTTCCCGCAAAGTCCGGCTAAATGTACAAAGTAATAGTAATACAATAAAAACAAATAAATCCTTAAATTTTCATAAGATATTAAAATTAATTATTATTGCCATCATCTAATTCATGGGAGTATAATTGTAATTGTTGCCACGCTTGACAATTGGTTAACATCCTATTTTTATTATTTGTTGTTATTAAGAAGATGCTGTAGCCCATTGTTTTGATAATTTTGGGATTAATGGATATTCTTACGCCGCCACTACAGAGAAGTGAACTGTCCATGCGATCGAATCTAAATTTTGCAAGACACATCGCAGAAGAACCCAAAAACTCCCTGATCACAATCTTAATCTCATAGATGTTAGACGGGAAATCAAACTGCAGTTATCAACAAATATGTCAGTTTAAAGGCAACTTAACAGACGGATCTCCAAATGTATACGGCGAGACTAACGTCGATTCAATATAACTTGTATTAAATAAGCAATTGAGCTAGTATGTGATATGCTTTTGGATTGTTACTCATTCGACGTTATTCTGGTGATATCCCTGAGCAACATTATAATGGTTCTCGAGCAGCTTAAAAACAACAAAAAACTGGAGTTACTGTTTAAAAACCGGGGTCTTAATTTTTTCAGCAACTTTTCAATTCCCTTCTCCTTAGTGGCGTTACTCTTGAGGCGTGGAGCAGAAGTGTAGTGGTCTTGTTCTTCAAGAAAGGTTATTGAAGAAATAGTTGCTTTCGAGAGTCATTACGAATCAGCAGACTTAACGACTTCCAACGAAGCCAATTTCACACACCCTTCGGCAAATTGTAAAGGAGACTAAAGAGTAGAATCTGCCACTTTGTCTTACTTACATATGTGGACAATAAAATACCTTGGATTCCGTCTAAATTTGATCGGTGTTAGTCCGTTTAGCTGTGTCAGGTTGACTGGCAGTATACCGAAGTGCTAAAGTGCTGTTTCTTTAGTCAACAAAAGAAGAGTGTACAACCAGTGTATGTAGCCAGTGCTGACATATGGTTCTAAAACGTGGTCCTTTATTTCTGGCCATATGAGTATACTACGTATCCCAAAATTCAAAGTTAAGCGGGCCCCAGGGAGTGGACAAATTGATGACTACCCAGGAAAAAATAAAAAAAATCTGACACTTTTTTAAGTTATAATAGCATTTTTTAAATACTTTTAACTTTGACACGCTATACAATATTTATTATTTGTATCAGCAACCTAAGTACCATAGCTGTTCATCCCAGTTACAAATAAAACAAAAATATCTGAAGTTTAAAAATAAAAATGAAGTTTAGAAATTTTTTATTTTTAATCCACTTTAACCCGTCACGATATAAAAAAATGATTCAACACTACTATGGCAAGTTATTATAAAAGTTAGCATAACTAATCAAGATTCTAAAATGGTATAATAGACACTAAGCACAAAAACAACAAGAACCAAACACAATTATTAATTATTATCCTTAAAATCGTTTTTGTGTGCCCTAAAAACAGGTTTTTGGAAACAGATTCAGGTAGACAAGCGTCGTCAATAGATTTGTGAAGCGACTTTTTTAAAATACTTATTTTTTATTTAAAATAAATATTATAACCTAAAAAAAGAAGGGTCAGATTTTTTCTATTTTTCCCTGGGTAGTCATCAATTTGTCCACTCCATGGTACCCGCTTAACTTTGAATTTTCGGACACGTTGTTTAATAAGGTCGCTCAGCGAGCTATGAAGAGAACTATGCTCGGAGCTTCATCGTCGATTCAGTAAGTTGAAGTGGCAATGGGCCGATCATGTAGCTCGAAAAACTGACAACCAAAGGGGAAGCAAAGTTCTCGAATAGCAGTCACTTACCGATAAGCGAAGTGTAGAGCTGCCCCTACTAGGTGGAGTGATGTCCTGATAAGACATGCAGGAAGCAGATAGCTCAGGAGAGTGTTTTGTGACACTCGTGCAGGGAAAGCCTATGTTTTGTCAAAAAACTGCTGTGCATTTGTCAAAAAACTTAATTTTTATGGTGGAGACCAACGTTTAACTGTAGACTTTTGATAGGCTGTAATGGTAATGGTACAGCATTCTGCGCCGACCTTGACAGTGGTAACATTTTTTTTCTGCATTTAAAGACAAATTGTTTGCTGCGAACCATTTGGAAACTATATACAATATTTAGATGGGCTATTCCAATGTAAATTGAATTTTTAACAATCAATTAAATTAATTAATAAACTAGGCGCTTATAATGTTTAATTTTAATAGTTACCTCCAGCAATCGATCGGTAGTTAGAATCAAATAAATGGTAAACATTAGCGTGTGCCTTTAGAAGGTTATGAGTACAAAGGTACTCTGCGATTCCATGACGGTTTAGTGCTGGTGCTCTGTAAGTACCACCATAGCCTTCTAAGCAAGTTTGCATCGGCTCATTGAAAGTTACCCAATATTTAACTTTATCAGCATAGTTATCGAACAAAACCTTTGCGTAATCTGTATAATAGTCAATAATGTGTGCATTCGCCCAGCCACCTATTTCTTGCAGTTTTTGCGGCAAGTCCCAGTGGTATATTGTAACCATTGGTGTAATGTTGTACTTGAGAAGTTCATCTATCAGATTTCTATAATACTGAATTCCCAAAGGGTTTACATCATTAGCGAGTCCTGTAGGCAACACTCTAGGCCATGATATCGAAAATCTATATATAGCTACACCAAGTTCGCGAACCATTTCAACGTCTCTTTTATACAAATGATAGGAGTCAGCAGCGACGTCAGCATTTGATCCATCTCTTACAAATCCTGGATTCGTATGTATTAAATGATCCCATATACTTTCAGACTTCCCTGAAAATAAAATAAAATAATTCAGTGTTGGTGGAAAATTTTTCTTTATTTATCAGCCCGTAAACATATATCTTCAAGTACTTAACGATTGTAGTACTAGACAATATGTAACATAATATGTGACATAGTTTTATTATCAGAGGCCATGAAATCTTTCTGAGATATAGTCGCAAAGCCGCCCCTTACGACACAAGACGGAATGCGGTGATGAATTATTTGATGCTGCCACAACATGTCGAAAGTGCTAGTAGTAGCCTGGGCATGTGTTATATATACACATATGGTTATTATGCAATATACGCCCAAATTTGCAGCGAAGGTTCAAAATAAGTAACTGAGTAAGTGGCGCAAATATGAGTCTCTGAGAGATGACTACATATTTGTGCCATTTGCTGTAGAGACTATCGGTCCGTGCGGTCCACGTGCGGTGAAGTTCTTAAAGGAACTCCATCCGCGGCTGGTCGTTGCTGCTGGTGATAAGAGGGCTGGCTCTTTTCTCGCTCAAAGGCTAAGTATAGCCATTCAGCGGGGAAACGCAGCCAGCGTTCTTGGCACGATACCGCGTGGAGTAGGACTGTTTGATAATTAAATTACTAGTTTTAGTTTTTTTTATTATGGTTCTTAATATTGTATATAATAAAATATTGTATATTATGTTATGTAAATAAATAAGTAATATGCGAATGGAGAAGAAAAAGGTGAATAAAAATGACATTCTGTCATTTTGATCTTTTGAATTCGGAATGCGTGGTAATACATTATTTTAACTGATTGTCAATCATAAATATCTAACGCCTACTATTTTACTACATACGCACACATTCGTAAGGGTCGCTCGGTTAGTAACGTTATCAATTGAATAGCACACATAGTTGCGCGTACGCGTAGTTGTTGCCGATAAATCACATTCAATTTGGAATAATTTCAAATAAAAGTAGAATTTACTCGTATTTTCAAAAACTGCAATAACATTATTATATATTTGAACTTAAATATAAAATTTGGATACTTTTTAAAAAATAACCCTGTATACCTAATACGTTTGATTTACAATCGTTTGAGTTAATATTCAGATATTATTCAAATAATTTTAAATAGGTACTCACTAAAACAAATAGGAATATCCTTGAATACGAAATCAAAAAATGGTATAATTATACTAATACCCAACTAATTTTGAATCGCACGCTATAAAATTTGAATTTGAAGTATCGATCTTCGAATTATCAGAAAGTAATAACAATATTTTGTAAAATTATTAAAATTGATTCGGAAACTTTTATAAATAAATTTGATCTTCGAATATTCGATTTTAAACGAAATGGTATTTTCTTCAACATTTTATTTTGATAGTTTTCTTTTTATACTTACCGTCTTCATTCCAAGCACCTTCTATTTGGGCAGCCGCTGTTGATACACCGAAAGCAAAATCTTTTGGAAAGGTATAATTGGACTTCAAACCGCCAGCTAAGTTAATAATCTCAGTATTTCTGTAAAACAAGATTCAAAATATTAATATTCTGGGATATGTGTTATATTATATACGAATTTCGTTATATTGGATCTAACTTTTACTAACAAATGAAAGGCACTACCTAAATCAAATTATATTTAATATTAACCTTAATAGCATAATTTACATGATTAATATAATGCTGAGTTTCTATGAAAACAAATAACGGAGGCGTGTATATACATCATTGCGTGTATCGGTTGCTCAACTCACGGCTGCTGCTCCCCATTACGAGACATTAGTCAACAGTAGTGTAGGGAATATATTCGAATATTTTTCTGAACGTCAGTCTAACTCTACTTTTTGCTACCGGTACATTCTGCTGGCTGAAGAACGAGATTCAGAGGACCAACTATGGGTGAGAAACTAAAACATCGCAACCCCAACCCAATGTGGTTTTACTTATGTAACACTATCGACCAGTGAAATGGAATACTGATCCTATTTTATTAAGAGGACTAAAATAAAAAGATAACTGACAAATCTAGTCTTGCTGAAGAAAGCAACAAAAATGAATCAGTTTCATCATCATTGACACACCATACACAACAGCAGTTTAAACCTATTAATAATACTCTTGACAAAAACTAATTATATAACTTAACCCACACTTACAGTTAGACCAATTTAAGTAAGTACACTAAAAAAGCAATTATAATTCTTGCAGACAACACGACGAAAGACTTTCAATAAGACATTTTATTTAAAGACATGAAGAAATACAATAGCGTGGGTATATAATACAAAATTATATACCCACGCTATTGTTACTGATATTTTAATTTTTTCAGTAGGTATTTCATAGAACAAATCTTGTTAGTTATAAATACACCTTTTAAAAATGAAGCTTTTTATTAAAATATAATATAACAGTTTTCTTTACGAAATGAATATTGTACATTGGATATAATTTATTACAAATTAATTTATTTTTTATTTATATATATAAATGATACAATAAATATTCGCTATACCTAAACTTCATGACAGCACGCCGTAAATTTCATAGATCATAGTACGCGAAAGTTCAATCCTCTCCGGCACCATTGAAACTATTGATTGCAATTTTAAGTGTTGATTTTATGTGTACTTATCGACGAAGGAAAACATTATGAGAAAACCTTTATACGTGGTAGAGCCACGCTGCAGCTATATTATTGTTGTAGCACGAATGGGTCGACTCGACCGGGAAAGGACCACGCTCTCACAGAATACCTGCGTAATATATCAGCTTAATGCTGCTGTGTTTCGGACGGTGAGTGTAAAGAACCGGAAACCCTGTTTACTGGAAATAAGGCATTCCATATTAGCCCTCAAGGATGACAACGCATTTGCATTTTGATTCTTAATCAAGAATAAATAGATGTTGAATGGATAGGTATAGATATCTATGGGCCACAGCATCCACTTACCATCAGGTGGACTGTTATGTCGATTGTCACCTCAATTCTATAAAAAAATGTCTAAAAAATAAAATATTTCAAGAACATGTGAATTCACTCTTACGCTCAGTAGGATCGCGATCCGAGTTCGAATAAGTACCGCGAGCACGAACATTTTGCTTTTGCTCTATAGTATAGGGGACAGATACGTTGGCCACTGAGCCACGCTGAGGACACTGAGCACGCAAAAGTACCAGTTTTATTTATTTCCAAAGAAATATGAAGTCATAGTTAACTTCTGTCATAAACATTGTATTCTAAATTACGGTCGCTTTCAGACAACATTCCAAAAGACTCATAAAACTCAAGCAACGTAGTAATTATTATTGAATTTGCAAGTTCAAATAAGAAACATGTTTATTTTAATGTAATTAAATATTGTGTAACTTCGTACCTACCGCTAATTGCATAAAATAAAATTACAAGATGCTTTATTTTATTACTATGAGTTTGATGCTAATACGTTCTATTTATAAAAGCATACAGATAAGTTAATAAATACTTGTTTACATAAAACCAACAGCAACACTACACATCTCAGTGTAACACAGGGCAGCCTCTCAGCAACACCACCTTGCTTGCCTACACCAGAAGAATTATCACAACGGACAGAACCACGATACTGTCTGAGCACTCGTAGAATGACGACAGCGCAATCTCTCGCACTCGGCACTTCCACTGTACTTTATACTGCACAAACGAGTGGGGGGGGTTTCTCGATATACCGTCAATTCCACCTCGCCACCATATGACGTTCCGCTAGAGTGACGCAACCTCTTGCTCACTCTCGATGCAACCGGTATTTTATTGACGCGCCGACATATACATAAAGTTCTTAGTAAGGCCAATTACAAATAACATAAAAACAAGCAAACCATAAAATGCATCGCGCATTTATAAATTATTATAAACTATAAATTAAAGTCCCCGCCGCGTTTGTTTATGTCAGTGCCAATCTCAGAAACTGCTGTCGGGTATTTTCATTTGGTTTTCACCTATGACAGACTGACTCATAAGGAAGGTGACATGTATCTTCTATAATATATAAAAATCAACTGCTGTCCGTTAGTCTCGCTAAAACTCGAAAATGGGCGGACCGATTTTGATGAAAGGAGACAATCGTTTTTGGGCCCACTAGAAATTTTAATGAATCTTAATGGTATTACACAAAAAAAAAATACCAATTTAGTTTAGTAAATGGCCTAAAGATTTTATGAAAATCTAAACGGAACCAAGAAATCTGAAAAAAATTTGTTGTTTGATATTCGTGTTCTAGTTAATGTAATATGGGGAAAAAATGCGTGAATAGAATCATTTTTGCAGTTTGTATAAAAAGAAAAATATTTCTTTACAAAGATTAATACATATATAACTTATTAAATACATCATCATCATCATCGTCATCATTACGGCCCTTCACAAATCCACTGCTGAACATAGGCCTCCCCCAAGGAATGCCACAAAGCACGGTCCCGACCCACCTGCATCCATTGAATTCCTGCATGTCTTACCAAGTCGTCACTACATCTAGTGGAGGGACACCCTACACTTCGCCTGCGACACGAAGCTGTCACTCGAGAACCTTTCTTCCCCATCATCGGTTGTCGGTTCTTCGAGCTACATGGCCGGCCAATTGCCACTTCAGCTTACTAATCCGTTGGGCTATGTCGGTTATCTGGTTCTACTGCGGATATACGTTTTTAAGTCTATCACGCAGAGAAACCCCGAGCATAGCCCTCTCCATAGCTCGCTGAGTGACCTTGAGCTTCCTCATACGGCCAGCAATGAAGACCATATCTCAGATCCATATAGGTCATTGGCAACACGCACTGGTTGTACAATATTATTTTGAGGTTTTAAGGTATGCCTGACGAGAAGATTTGCCGTAATCTCCCGTACACTGCCCAGCCGAGTTGAATCCGTCGATTGATCTCTCGGTCGAATTTGGACTTACCTAGTCGGACTATTTGTCCCAGGTAAACATACTCGTCAACAACTTCGAGCTTAGTGCTCCCAACGACTACCGGAATGGACGTTGCACATGACTTTTGTTTTGTCCATGTTCATTTTAAGACCTATCCGTTGGGAGACACTATTGAGGTCATTGAGCATAGTGCTTAGGTCTTCCAGCGATTCTGCCGTAAGGACTGTATCGTCGGCAAATCGAAGGTGAGTGATGTACTCGCCATTGATGTTAAATACCGTATCCTTTCCAGTCCAGTAGCTTGAACGTCTTCCAATGCATCGGTGAAGAGTTTCGGGGATATTACGTCACCCTGTCTTACACCTCTCTGCAGTTGGATAGGTTTCGTACTCTGGTTTTGTATTCGGATTCGGATAGCCATCATAGCCCTACTGTACAAATACTTCAGCACTTCGATATACCGACAATTAACTTCGCACCGCTGAAGAGACTACAGCACCGCCCAAATTTCGACGGAATCAAAGGCTTTCTCATAGTTCATATACGTAAGACAAAGCGGAAAATTGTACTCTTCGGTCTTCTGTACAATTTGCCGAAGGGTATGCATGTGGTCTATGGTGCTAAAACCTTTTCGGAAACCGGCTTGTTCGGGAGGCTGGAAGTCGTCGAGTCTGCGTGCGAGACGATTCGTAATGACTCTCGAAAACAGCACGTAGACGCGGCTCAGAAGAGACATCTGTCTGTAGTTCTTCAAGAGAGCGTTGTCGCACGTTGAAGAACAAGACCACCGCACTTCTGCTCCACGCCTCAGGAGTAGTGTCACCATGAAGGACGGAATTAAAGAGCTTCTGAAGGACTTCAAGTACCTAATGGTTTTCCACCCGCTTGCAGAAGCTCCGCTCTAATTCCACCGTCACCCGGGGACTTGCCGTTTTTAAGGTGCTGGAGAGTCATTCTAATCTCGCTCAGACTGACGTCCGTCTTTTGATTAAAAAAATGCGAGAAGTAGTTTTAACAGTCCTCTCTTTATGTTAACCTAACACTACCCAAATAATTCTGAAGAGACCGAAACAGGTGAAAATCTGAGGGTGCAAGGTCAGGACTATATGGTGGTTGCATTAACACTTCCCAACCAAGCTCTCTCAATTTTTTTGAGTGGCCAAAGATGTGTGTGGTCTGGCGTGTTATCATGATGAAAGACCACTCCTTTTCTGTTGATCGATTCCTGCCGTTTTTTCTTAATTTCTTGCTTGAGTCTCATTAGTTGTTGGCAGTAGAGATCCGAATCGATGGTTTTGCCCGGCGGTAAAAGCTCATAATAAACGATGCCTTTCCAATCCCACATAATCCAGGTTTCGCTACAGCCTGTGGAGCTTGACTACCCTTTGACCATGATCTCTTTCGCACGTTCTTGTCGTAGGTGATCCACTTTTCATCACCAATGATCAATCTTTTCAAAAATGGTTCGGTTTCATTACGTTTCAATAGAGAATCGCAAATCACACATCGTACATGATTCATTAGGTTTCTTTCAGTGAGCTCGTGTGGTACTCAAATATCGAGCTTTTTTGTATAGCCAGACTTTTTCAAATGGGGCAAAACTATTTTGTGGTCAATCCTCAATTCCGAGGAATAAGTCGTAAGTCGTAAGTCGTAATGGCTATGTCGTAATTACTAATATGCCGATATTACTCCACTTTTTTCCACCACCAGAGCAGCTGCATCATTATTTCTTTTCTTTCTTTTAGAATAAAACGTTACCCCACACTAGAATTTTCTCTTGTATCGTGGAGGCAGTTTACAAACATAAATTGTACAAGTACAAACATCCAGACCGGAACAATTACTTGCAGGTCATACAAATACTTGTTCCGTGCGGGATTCGAAACCGCGGCCCTCAGCGCACTAACTCATTGCTAAGCCACGGAGCTTTGACATCTAAATTCCCGGACTGAACTGAATGCTACTCTTACTGACACTGCATTAGGTCCATAAACGTCAAAAATTTTTTTTGCGGCTTGAGTCGCACATTTCCCTTTTTTGTAATAAAATTTCAGAATGTATCGAATTTCTTCGTTAGATTCACTCATTTTGGCAGACCGAAGTACAATTGACAAATGGCAGAAAAGTGTTTTTTACTTTTTCTTAATGTTCTATATGTATTGATATTAAAACCAGCCAGATACAAACAGTACAACCAAAGAGATTTTTCTTCAATTTTATACAAACCAAATACGAAGAAAGTTTTTCAACTTACACAAATATGTTTTTGTGTATGTTAAATACAAAAAAACTTCTTTGATTCATACATACACAAAATCTTCTTGAATCTCTATGAGTCGAGACAGGAAGCTTCTCTATTTGATGTAGCTTCATCGGCTTTGAAGAGCGATTCATTTAACTGCATTTAGGTATAAACACCTTATGTATTCAGCAAGTTGCTCAATACTAAATGGCTTATTTGGTAATCCAGACATGGATCCTGAATTTTTGCCAGCCATAGTAGATGGACAGTATAGATGATACATTATGTGTAAAAAAATAGTAATTACCAGAAGCAAATATACAGCTTGCATAAGTATCGTAACTTAGTTAAGCCATTTTTACTTATGTAATGGTTATATCCTTTCTGTTTTTGGACCATACCCTGCGACAGAATCAGATGCTTCTATTATTCTTAGGCTGTCGTGTTGTTAACTCTGCAGAAAGGAATATTATTTTGTCATCTGCCATCAGGTACTTAATATAAAAATAATATATTTTTCTTTTACATGAAACCAGTGAAGATAAAAAGTCAGACTACTTGTACATAGTCAATTATTATTGTATGTAAATGCATAATTACTACTTCTGTATTTGATCAACTGGAGCTGATTAATGGTGTTTTTTATAGTAATATATTTTTTATTTAACGTATAGGCAGAGATAAAATGCTAACAGAACTATGGAAATATATAGTTTATTGACATTGAAGGCAACAGTCTTATCTCATATCTCTTATCATTGAAAATGTCCTTCTGATTACTAACAATATCATAAATGAACGTGTTTTTATGGCTTTAATAGTGTTTAAATGTAAATTATTACTTATTCAATACATACATAAACATATAAAAGCAATAAATATAGGATAATATATTGATGAGAATTGTTATTTAGTATAGACACTACAATATTCATTAACTTTTTTCAGGTGGATCGCTTAGAACAAATCTGTATGCCTTGTAGGCTGAAATCTAGCACAGCTGCCCGTAAGCAAAGACAAAATGATAACAGAAATAATATGCAAATACAGTCAATGGATATTGAAGACAACGGTCTTATATATCATATCTCTTATCATTGAATATGTCCTTCCGATTCCTAACAATATCATAAATAGACATGTTATCGTTAACTTATTTTGACGTTAATAATGTTTGGGATTTATACTTACTAATCAATCAATATAAATATAAACTATGTCTTTTAAGAAAAAATCTTTTAAAATGATGATGATTTACAATGATAAATACAATTAAATTATACGTGTGTTTTTGTTATCCTTACACAACTAGTTTAAAATGTCTTTCTTAATATTTATCACTGTTTACATTACTAGACTTAAATAGTGTTTGGGATATGCTAACCAATCAATCAATATGATAAACAAAATTCCCACACAACACATGTCTCTTTATGCTACTTTTTTACAGTGATATAATTTTTTTCTATTCAAACACAACCAGTTCAAAACATTTTACTTGCTATTTATTTATTTGTGTTTAAAATCATAAATGGGTATGTTATTACCCCGTCATTTTGGGTTTAATGCTATTTACGATGTATAAGTACATACTAATTAATCAAAACATACAAACAAAAGTCTTGACACTGCGCCTGTCTGTCTGTCTGTTCTACTATTAATAGACTACTTTATAAATTATGATTTACAATAATAAATGCAGTGGCATTATACTTTGTGTTTTTATCCTTACACAACCAGTTTAAAACAACTTTGTGACTATATAGCGGGTGGAAGTAATATTATAAATTGACATATTATCCCTTCTTGGCAGGTGTCTCAGTGTTGTCAGTCTCGGTAGGTGGAGCTGTTGTCGAGATCCAGAAATCACCCGTGCGAAGCCGGAGCGGATCGCTAGTTATATATAAATATTCTATGCAATTTAGCTAATGTTATGAAGATATTTGTCGATTAAGTTAAAAAAAATCGTGCCTCCTGAGATTTTCCATGACGTAAATCGATAAAGTTATATGTAAATAATATTATGTATGTATATGTATATATATACGTGGGTGGTCTGAAAAGTTTCCGACCTAACAGAGATACAAGACATTTTTCTTAAAATTTATTTTTATTTTTCTACATAGTCTCCTTGTAACTCTACACACTTTTCCCAGCGATACTCCCATCTCTCTAACCCCTCCAAATAGTACTCGGTGTTTTGCTCTGCAAAATAATTCTTCACGAAGGTGATTGCCTCCTCATTTGACGAAAATCTCTGTCCTCCGAGCGCAATTTTTAGATGAGGGAACAAAAAGAAGTCGCTTGCGGTTAGATCTGGTGAGTAAGGCGGATGGTCAAGTAGTTCAAACCATAATTCGTGGATTTTCGCCATGGCAACCGCTGAGGTGTGAGATGGCGCGTTGTCATGGTGAAACAGGATTTTATTTTTCTGCAAATGTGGCCGTTTTTTCGCAATTTATGCCTTCAGTTTGTCAAGTAATGATGCGTAGTATGCTCCTGTAATGGCTTTTCCTTTTTGAACATAATCGACTAAGATAACTTCATGACTATCCCAAAAAACAGTCGCCATCACTTTTCCAGCCGAAAAACAGTTTTGCTTTTTTTGGAGCCGGTTCCCCCTATGCAGTCCACTGTTTTGACTGTAATTTTTTTGTTTCGGGCGTATAATGGTGTATCCAAGTTTCATCTACAGTAATTAACCGGCGATAAAACTCGGATTTATTGCGCCTAAACTGCGCCAACAGAGCGTTGGAAATATTCATTCGAACACGTTTTTGGTCTAACGCGGCACCCAATCCGCTGACAGCCTTCTCATGCCGAAATCTTGATTTAATATGTGATAAACACGTTCTTTGGACATTTTCATAGCCTGTGCTATCTCTCTCACTTTAATTCGGTGATCGTCTAACACCATTTGGTAAACTTTAGCGATGTTATCGTCAGTAGTTGCAGTTTTTGGACGTTCATCGTCTCCCAAGCTCTCACGGCCACGTTTAAATTCAGCTGCCCAAATTTCACTGTGGTAAATGATGGTGCAGAGTCCCCATACACAATCCAACTCATCTTTAATTTGCGTAAGCGTATTGCCTTTCAAAAACAAAAATTTAATGACAGCTCGATACTCAATTTTTTCCAGTTTCACAAAAACACTCACATCGACTCACTCAAACGACTGTCAAATAACAAATACGCGTCCAAAATGGCTGATAGTTTGGTGCTTAACTGTCAAAAGATACACAACTACATTCACTAGCTTTTATTGACGAGTGCTGCCATCTTCACGCTGAGGTCGGAAACTTTTCAGACCACTCTGGTATATATATATATATGTGTGTGTATATTGTATGTATTTAAGTATATATTTCTATATTTTTTTCAACCCTTTCTATTTTGATTATTGCTGCACCGCCTCTTATATGTCTATCTCTGTTTAGCCTAATGGTTGACTGAGAGAGAATGCCCTATGGCATTAAGTCCGCCATATGTACTACTTTGTGCATGAAAGTTTAAATAAATAAATAAATATTACTTTTTTTCTAACAAACGAACCCACAAACGAACTAACGGACAGATCCACAAATGAACCAAGAAACGTATTGGGCAAAATATATGCTTGTGATTCATATTGTAAATAAGCATCAAAATGACCGCTAAATATTTTATATTGATTAACTTCAACGTCAACAGTTATGTAAATTTCATCATTCCGATATACCTACTTCAAGTATGTGACTGAAAATTTGTACGGCTGCAAACAGTTCCCAAAAACCACCAAACGTGTGGGGTTGAGACTTGAGAGTATTGTTTAGTTGTATTTCGCTGCGTCGCTAGCGTAATTGTCACTGTTCGGGGCATAGCTCTGGAGTAATAGTATTCTGTGGGTGTGGGCTACAACGTAATCTACTATCAATAATAATATAAATACATCCATGAGGCACCATATTGTCATTAATATTAAAACCTCTATCATAACTTTAAGTCACCGTGTATTGGCGGTGTAAGAATATCCACTACCCCATGTCGTCCCGTGGGTGTCGTAAGAAGCGACAGAGGAAAACAAACCAGGAGATGGGCAGCTGCATCATCTCCATGGCAGCATCTCCTGGTTGCTTGCCTGCTTTCTAATAACAAGTAAAAATATAAAGCAAAGAGGTTGACAATCCGCCTGCCAATCTTGACAACTATGGCAAATATACCCCCTAATATGGGGCAATATATGGGGGACGCCTATGTTCAGCGTTGAACTTTGATAGGCTGTAACGGTAACGGTAGCTTTAATTAATAAGTATGTATGGGCCCATAATCAGTTATTGGGTTTTCTCAAGAAATTCCAGTAGAAACCCGGAATCTGGATGTTGGCGGTGTTTCAACTTGCGGCGGTGTGCCTCGGTAAGTACGTAAAGGTATGGTATTCGTATTGATTATTATATTATATGGTATTGTATTATATCATATTTATTTTATTATTGTATTATATGTATATTGCTATTGGCCGTGGTAGCTCAAATGGTTAGCGCTCGCTGTAAGTTTCACAGTACGCGAGCAACCCGGGTTCGATCCCCGCCGGCACCAATGAAATTGTCAATTGCAATTTTAAGTGCTGATTTACCACGTGATCGGCGGGGAAGGAAAACATCGTGAGGAATCTGCATGTCTGAGATATAAGAAAAAAAAAATTTCGAAGACATGTAAAGTTCGCCAACACGCATTGGGGCAGCGCGGCGGACATTTCTCCTCTCAGAAATGAGAGGAGGCCTGTGCCTCAGCAGTGGGACGTATATAGGCTGTAACTTTAACTTTTGTTATAGTATATTATATTATATTATATGGTATTTTTTATATTGGTCCTAAGTCTGATCTCCCTCCATTCGTATCGAATTGCGGCCCCGTCCAACTATGAGAGTGAGGGAATGGTGAGTGCATCTAGGGTTGCCACATTTTTTTTGAATAAATATAGTATTTTTGCCTAAAAAGACAAAAAATATAGTACTTTTGGGAAATTCAAGAAAAAGTACACATTTATTTTTAATCTATAATTTACTTAGCATTTTATTTTGTGTTGTTATTGCTCTTCGCTTTGGCCATCAACCTTTAAAATAATTATAGGAATCTGAGCAATTTAGATTCATATTAAAATAAATTAACAATTCTAAATTTATTATCTATTTTTTTTCTTCTTTCCATTTAACATTCATGACGGAAAAATTATTTCCGTAAAATTTAGTTGTTCCAGACTTCCAGTTACAGTTAATATAAAAAATCGCGACATTTCAATTAGGGGAATAAATATAGTATTTTTCGTACTATATTATTTTTCTATAATATATAGTACAATTGACTGAAATATAGTACGATACTATATATTACGGGTGGCAATCCTAAGTGCATCTATACTTGCGCACACACTCGTGCATACTTTATCAGGTAGTAGTAACAGAAATTTGGTCTGGAGTACATTACATTATATATTAAGATTTACTTATAATATCAAAAAAGAAAGCTTTCAAATACACGTAGTAGAACTTCAGTTCATGTGAATCGATTGTGTAAATTTCCTTATCAAACTAACTATAATAATCGGTTTATGTTTTTTATTAAGATTAAACATCTGTATCCCACACCGGCCACAGCAGTTTTTATAAGTGTTTTTCGTAAGAAAAGTATTACCCTGCGCGTCTCCCATTGAGACGATAATTCGAACACTATGTACGTTGCTGGCGAAAGCCAAGCGTTCAGATGTTAATATCAACAACTCATACAAACCGGATATACTTTGTGTTACATGTGCGAAGCTGGGGCGACTCGTAATCTATAATCTATAATAAATATAAATAAAATTGAAGTGTCTGTCTATAATGTTAAAATTACTGGACTATTAAGACATTAATAACCATTTTTAACATTTTTGTATGTCTGTCTGTCTGTCTATTTGTCTGCCTGCCGGGCTAATTTTCGGAATGGCTGAACCAATTTTAACGAAATTATACGAACAGATAGAGCGCAATGCCAGGAGTAATCTAACCTATTTTATCTGGAAAATTAGTTTTTATTTTTAGAAAAACGATTGATAACATAAATGGTCTTTGATTATCTTACATCTAAACGCCTAACCCCACATTAATAGATCCCATCCAGACGAAGCCGGGACGGGTTGTTGTACAATTTAAAGTAACTGTGGCGCCAAATGTTCACACGGCGTTAGAAAAAATTATAATTTTGTCAGGGATGACACCAATGTAAACTTGGAAAAATAACGTGGTAGGGTCACGTTGTAGCTATTTACTGTTGTAGCACGAATGAATTGATTCGACCGGGGAAGGACCACGCTCTCAAAAATACTAGTGTAAAATAGCAGCCTAATACTGCTCTGTTTCGTATGGTAAGTTTAGAGAACCGGAGACCCTTTTTACTTGTAATGAGGTATTATACCTTCAAGAAAAGAGCCTACTCATTTTTAAAAGGCCCGCAACGCATCTGCAATCCCCCTGGTGTTGCAGTTATTCATGGGCGGCGGTAGTCGATTACCATCAGGTGAGCCGCATGCTTGTTTGCCCCCTCTCCTATAAAAAAAAGTCCCCCGACGACGATAGATGTAGGGTATGGGTCACAGCACCCATTTACCATAAGTTGGACTGTGTGCTCGTTTATCACCTTAATTGTATTAAAAGAGATGATATAAAAAGATACGGTATAAATTATAATATACCGGATGCCTTATTTTACCGTGAGTATAAAAATAAGGTATAATAGGTGAACGAAGTAGAAACATATGGCATGGATATTTTTTTAAATATTCTTTTTTACTTTAAAAAAAATATAAAAGATTAATAATAAACAAATTCAAATCATGTGCACCCTACTTTAACAAATTTTACAAATTCATAAATACATACTGGATACAGGTAAAATACCTACCTGTATCAAGTATTTATGAATTTGTAACGCCTTTGACCTTGAAGCAGCAGCCAAGTAAAAAAAAAATTGATACGTCAATTAGATAATATTAATGACAAAAAACGATACGAAGTCCGTTAGGAGACTTTAGTGAGGTTACTAAGGTCTTCCAGCAGTTCTGCCATAAATCTCATATAATCAGTGATCCTAAATTGAGTTATGTATTCGCCATTGATGTTGACACGAACTATGAGATAGCTTTTTCTTCAGTAAAAATTTAGGCACACTTAATCAAAGGTTTGAGTAACGTTATGTTGAAATACTGTTCTGTTTGTAGAGTAAGGCAACGTAATTAACTAGGTGATCTTCACCACTGCTTTGGAAACTGAAGAGTAATTACATCAACTACAAACCAATTTATATATTTTCAATACCTTCTACATTATACTGGCCTTTTTATATAATAAGAGTGACAAACGAGTATACAGTCCACCTAATGGTAAGCGAATGCTGTGGCCTATAGATGCCTACATCTATCTTAAGTTAAAAATGCAAAATACATCCTTGAGGACTAGGATGGAATGTCTCATTTGTAGTAAAAAGTGTCTCCGGTTCTCTAAACTCACCATACGAAACACAGCAGTATGAAGTTGCTATCTTACGCTGGTATTCTGTGAGAGCGGTCGGGCCGGCCCATTCGTGCAGATGACTCATAAAACTTGCATTAAGCAAAGTGAATCTATATCTGTCCATATTGCTTTTTACCCTATAATACGGATTTCCCAACATACACAAAGTTAAGCGTTCACTATGTCTAGGTATTGGTAGAATACAAAAAAACAGTATGTAGCAGTCATTAATTTGCCTGACTTTACACTATATTTTTTTATACAAATAGTTGTTTAATAGTATATTTCATTACGAGTGCGGAAAGCCTGTCATTGCAAAGAGTTCCGACAAATGTCTACCCGAGCCGAGGCGCAGCCGAAGGTGAGGATTGACAGTCGGAACAAGTTGCAATGTCGGTTCCGCACGTGTACTGAACAACTATTTTTAATACAGTTGCGAAAAAATTAAGCAATTTAATAAAATAATAAAAACACAATAAACTCAACTAACTAATCATTTATTTCTTATAAAAGTTATAATTCACATATACATTGAAATTGGTACAGTTTTTATACTAACTGGGGAAGTTTTAGGTTGCATATTTACTGTTTGAGACAAACTATTATTAATTTCGTATGATTGTTCATGTATATTTGTCAAAGGTGTATTACAATGGCGTTTGCTAGTTAATGGAATTGGATCTGATGAATTATCATTATCAACGAAGGTAGATGGACGAACGTTCTCTTCAGTATTGTCATGTGAAGGAGACGGACTGGGCTTTAAATTAATGGATTGTGTGATTTTTTTCCCAGTTTCTAGTTTGTTGTTTAATGAATCAGCAATATAGCCTTCTGCAACTTTGTCTGACTTCCAACCTCTTAGTCGCTTTAAGGACGTCAAATTGGCTCCTGAATCTGCCAATAATCTAGCAGAGTTCCTCCTGAAGCTGTGCCCAGTATAATACTCAGCATCCGGCAGACCAAGAAACGTAGCTATTTCTTTTGGCATATTACCAAATTTGTTTATCCCGATTGCTTGAGCTGTACACTTCCCTTTTTGATAATTTTGGAAAAAACGGTCGGTTTTTGCTTTTTGGGACCGCTGATTATATTTATAATAATATATTTATGATTTATATGAATGCATATATTTTTGCACTATTCTAAGAAAATCTCCTTCGACAACAAAGCTTCTCGGTATCTTATTTTTTGTATTCGGAATCTTGATTAGTAGCATTTTTCCATGGGCTTCAATATCTTTTAAAGTAATATTGGCTAACTCCTCTCTGCGGCAAGCTCCAACTACGCCAAAAATCAGCGCAACCTACAAATAAAGGGATTTGATTAATATTTTTTTAAATAATATATTAACTGTATTTTGCGATTTCGTAAACTGAATACTAAAGAAAAATATAAGTATTTATTAATAAATTACCTTTGTGGCTAAATAACGATCATCGGGAGCTTCGTTCAAAAACTTTTCCACTTCATTCGATGTTAATATTTTCGACTTTTTAGTTGTAAAACCGTCTGATTGTCGTTTTAAGAAAGCAATTCGTTTTGGGTATTCACTTATATCCAGGTTGTTCCTTATTTTCAGCATACTTTTTATCATCGAAAACCTCGACCATAACGTAGAAGGTTGTAATTTTGCTGAGAGTTCGGAGAAGTATGCCAACATAACTAAAAACTAAATTAAAAAAAAAAAAAAAATAAAAAAAAATAACAATTTCTGAAAAACTATTTACTTTTTTCTCTTCTCTCCACGCAATAAATTCGTCGTATGTAGATATGTAGCGACTTTTTGACTTTTCCGGTAAAATGTTCTCCGAAACATTTTGTGCAATTATACAGAGTTCTGGTGGTGTTAATTCAAATAAAATATCGTCAAAATTACTCATTTTGTGCAACAAACATCTAAACTCGCAAAGAACATTTTTGGAAAATGGCGCCAACCGTAAAAGAATATAAGCAGAGATTTTTTTGTTTTCTTCACCCATTCTGGGTAGGCAAAGGGAACTATGCCCATACAGCCAAGTCTTCACTAGAATTTTTTTATTGATATGTAATGAAAATGAAATTTAATGAGATGAAATGAAATGAAACGTAACCTAACTCATTAAATCAAATCATTAAATCTGATATTGAAACAAATTAGTAGCTTCTTTTTAGAAATATTTGCATGAATCATAAAAACTTCTATGAATTTTTTTTAGTAAAAACTTCGTGGTTGGTTTTTTCTTCTTAATAGACATTATTTTGACAATTGGGAAAGAGAACGCACGAGTTCGGAAAAGGTAAAGAAAAAGCTCGAGTATGTAATAGCTCACATCCCGAACGCTATATGTCCCTGCAATACGCCACTTTTTGAGCAACTGTATTAAAAAGTATTTAAGACTGCAGAAAACATGTCGCAATCGTGGTAAATTCTAATATATAAATTTAAAATAATTAAATATTAATAAACTTAATTTGGCGTTATCATACGATTGTTTTTTTTTTCTCTATAAATGTATCTAAGGTCTAAACTGATTCCGATCATTGTCACGCATTTGTAGGGCGGTTCTATTTCCGCGAGGAAAACCTTCTACCTGTGACCTGGTTCTTTTACGGAAAATGAATTACAAAAACGCCTATCCATATCGCAAATATAATTTGACCTCGTTAAACTACTTAATGTATGTTACGAATGTTTAAACAACTTTTATTTCATTTTAATAAAGCACCGGCGATTATTTAACTCCCATTAAATTCACAATATGAATTATTTATTATATTCAATTACTTCCTGATAAAGTATTATGTAGCTGGAGTTCGCAATAGGAATCAACCTTGTTCTTTATTCTGTCACTAGTTTTAACGTAGAATAAGATCACAGTGTAAAAATACTAACAATACCAAAAGTGCTATTTACATTTTCCATCTTATAAAAGTAAAAGTAATGTAAATTAACAGTCTATATTCCTCTCACTGCTGAGCACAGCCTATATCTCATTTCTGAAAGGGGTTTTAAAGCAGAAAAAAGTCCGCCGCACTGCTATTGGCGAGGATTGGTAAACTTCACATTATGTATTCGAAATTTTCATAATTTCTTAGACACGCATTCCTCACGATCCTTTAAAGGCGAGCATATGGTAAATCAGCACTTTTAAATTGCGATTAACAAGGTTTACTTGCGAACATCATATATAATTCCCATATTAGTACTTCAATAAATATCGGATTCGTTTACTAAATAATATACGTGAACATAATTTATTCAAATAATATACGACAAAACCTCTAAATAGATGAGATGTTTAATATGAAACAAACATGTTGTGTTCAGTACTTATATAACCAATTTCGGTAGACACCATTAAACTATAATGATTATATCAACTTTAAAAACGAAAGATAAAATTAATTTATCTGATATTACAATTTAAAAATATATCTCGTAGTGGCGGGATAAGAGAATTCATCACCCCATCACGTTTACACATAATTTCGAAAGAGGTGTCTTAGTAAATGCCTGGGAAATCTTGTGGCTTTCGGTAGATTCCAGAGACCATTTTGTATTTAAGTTAAGCCACATGTAAAATGAAAAACACAAACCGGCGACGGGAAGCGGCAACAATAATTACGCTAGATATCTGGTAATACGATCACATGTATAATATCCATATACAGCAGTGGACTGCTGACGATGTAATTACTGTTGGCTAAAGCGGTGATCCTAATTAAGGTTTTAAAAAGAAGTTATTCCGCGGTTTGATGGAGGCTCCTATATATTACACAATCTTATTAAATTATTTCACTACAAGGTCTTAAGGGCTCCATTAGCTTTGTTTAGAAGACTCATAGTGTTGTGCTGTAGTGAGATAATAGGATATCTTATAAAATAATATCTTATTTTATAAGGCGGCAGCGTTAAAGGATCTTACTTTAGCGATTAATTCACCACACTGCGATTAATTTTTGACTTCAAATAAACTATTAGATTTCGTACATGACACTGCCTTCTATTCTGTAAAATAACTTTACGTATAAGTTGTATATGTGTAGAAATACGTACAGGATACCTGACTTTCAAACATGATACTTATCACCATCATCAATTATTGTCATAGTCATCAGTCAAACCTTTTTATAATATAGAACCAACCACCGAACCGAAATATGACGACTATCTTTTGGGCGTGAAACCGTTGCGGTTTGTTGTTTGTTTATATTGAATTCAGATGGTTTGATAATAAAATAGAATCTAAAGAAGAAAACTTTTTATCCTGGTAAAAACCAGCAAGAAACTCAAACAGACAATTTTTTTAAATAGCAGTTTACAATTTGTGTTGTGTAATATAAAACCATTTTAGAAACTACGTGGAAGTGATAGCTATGGCACCAATTTTAGTAGTTATTATCAACCACAAATTATATAAAATATTGTATTAACCTTTTTTATAGTTTTTGTTTAATAATAGATAGACTTTTTCATAACAGACTTTGTAGCGTATATTATATTTATGCCAGCAAATTATTGACTGTACAGTTAAGTAACAGCTTGACAAACCTGTTTTTATTTTTGTTTCGTTTCTCCATATTATGAAAATTATTCATACGACATATTTATATGGGAATTATTTTTAAAAAAATCTACCTATTTCAACACATTTCAATTTTTTTTTAATACTGTTTCGTACGGTGAGTGTAGAGAACCGGAGACTTCTTTAACTGAAAACGAGACATTCTATCTTAGTCCTCACGCATCTGCATTTTGATTAGTAGTCAACAACTACTTAACATCGGGTGGACTGTGTGCTCTTTTGTCACCCTTATCCTATAAAAAAAATGCTGTTTTTTAGCCTAAAAATTTAAAGTTTAGTTGTGTTCAACTAAAATTTTATTTTCTTAGGCTTTCTTCTGTTATAATTGTTTTGTGACAAATACTAATTATTTTTAAATATTAAAGGTTTATGGAAATGTGGATAACTACACATGACTGACTTTAGAATAGTCACCAGAGAACTTTATGATTCTATGACTATCTATGTCAAGAGGCGTTTGCTGGCGGCGTAAGAGAAACCGCTATCCCATATTACCCCTTGGGTATCGCAAGAGGCGACAGAGGGAAACTAAAATAGGAGATGGGCACTGATAACAACTTATTAATAATAATATAAAAACTGGGGATTTTTAACCCGCCTGCCGAGCGTGGCAACTATGGGTAAGCCTATGTTCAGCAGTTGAGTTGTAATAGTGAAGGTTGTATTGAATGAGAAAATAATTTTGATATATTATATTGATCTTTTCTTCTCGATCTTATGATCAACATATTATAAAAATGTTCTTGTGGTGTTAAAGGTACAAGCTACACGTAAGGATAGGTTTATTGTGTACAATATAATATTATCAAAATGGGTTATTACACAGCTTGTATTTATGAAAAGTGACAATATCCGGAACAAGAATAAGCTGCATAATAAGAGTAATTGACATAACCACATGGCCGAATGGCAAAGGGCCAACCAAATAGATTGAAGAACTGACAACCGATGTGGAAGAAAGATTCTCGAGTGACAGTTTGTACTGGAATGCGCAGTTGGTTGACCACCCTTATTAGATGAAGTAAAAACCTGATGAAACCTTCAAAGAGTCGATGGATACAAGTGTCTTAGGTTAGTGCTTTGTGGCAGTCTATTGTACTCGTATCGTGGCTATAAAAGGGATCACCTTAGCTTATTTCAGGAGTATCTAAAAATCGGTAGAAAATTTTGGTATCAGGGATATTTAGTTATGAATTCTCTTACTACGCCACCAGACAGCAAAAAATGGATATGAGCTCGAAAAACTGCTGAATCGAATGTAATGAAAACTTTATCAGGTGTTAACAAAACTTTATTATACAATTATGTTGCGAATGAAGTTAATATCAGAATTTGTTCTCGAGATATGCAGGACGAAATATCCACTAAAGTAGTTTTAATAAAAACGTGCAAAAAGTTGCTTAAACAACTAGTTTTAAACAAACAAGTTAGAAATGGAAGTGCTATATACCTACTGTTTGCTACGTTGTTTTCTTTTTGTTAGTAAAAAATCAATTCGCATAACATGTTTATTACTTATTGTTATTTCAATTAATCTTAATCGTGATCATCTTGTTGGAACTGCTATTGGAAATTTGAAGTGCATTTGCACTTACCATTTTCATACCAGACGATCATACACGTATATCTTGTCCCCATCGTAGATATTATTAATCACTACCAATTCTTACACACCAATTTCTTTCCTATACGATTACATTCGGACTATCGTTTTAAGATAAGTAAAATATGACGGATCAGTAGAGCAATGGCTAAGTATTTCGCTATAAACATAATAATATGTAGTTTAGGTGTTATGTAGAATTCATATACCTTAAGCAGTAGAATTATATAGTGTTGGATCTGACTCTTGTTTGAATTTGATGATGATGGATCTACTTTTTATGAAGAATTATGTACAACATTGGAAATTGTACACGCTTAAATAAGTATTCTATATCAGCTGCAGGCAGGCTAAATGCTAAAGGAGGTTCAGTGAATGGTCAGCAAAGTAATATACGAAACATAATTATGTTGGAACCGAAGTTATAACTTAAGGTGTTAATTTTAAGGAAAACTCTACTCTAATACTCTACAAATATTTATCCGTGCAACAATGTATGTATATTTGTAACACTTATTTTTCAATATATTAATAGGTTTAAACAACTTACCCCTCACAAATTAAAAAAGCTAATACTATTATAAATCTGTACGTCTCCATTTTACTAGTTAACACGAGTTAATACTTAATTTAAATACCATTAAAAATATCACTTTTAAATATCACAAGATTTAAAAATAAAAAATAATTTAAGTTCTTGACATGATTTGTTATTTCAAAAGGACTAAATGTATCCGAATGACTGTATTATTTTGACCTGAAGGTCGTTACGGTGAAGTAATTTTACGTGTAGCGCGCGCAGAAAACGAACGCGCACTGTGATCAGCGTGATCTTGCAGTTGCCTGAATGACTGTATATTGTATAACACAAAATACTACTAGTGCCTGAAGTAATATAGTGATAATGCACGCTTCACATTGACAATTGTCGTCAAATCAGCGTCGATTAGGACTCGATCCTAGGATCCATTTTTATGCAAATAACCCACACATAAACATTCATGAAGGTTTGTTGAAGGTCGTTTTAAGGAGTTAAATATTTTATTTGTTTGTGTGCTATCTCAAAGATGTCATCTTAGACTTTCAAGCATATTGTGCGAAATCATCTTAATACTTCTATATCATGATTTAGACATTCACATGTAATGTTTTACTGTTATTCTTTATTAATTTAATTAACTATTACCCCATACTTATTATGCTAAATTTTTCTAGTAACTGTTTTTCCTAGCTAATTTTGAGCTGAAGTTTTTTTCAGAACAGCAGATTAAAACGTAATTCCGGCTCGCATACCTTACTACAGTCAATAGGTCTTACCAACATTAAAGAAAGAATTGGCGAGCCTTTCTCTTTTAACACCAACGAAAAATGTAGGGAAATATTTTTGTCTTTTTTTTTCATTGAGTAAAAATACTATAATTTAATGAATTATTGAGAACACAACTTGATGAGGCTTACATGTGCAAGCATGCATTACTTGTAATATTGTATTATTTGTAATATTATATATTAAATTTAGTTAGGCCTTGGCAACCTTAGGAGAGAATGCTACAAAACATTAAGACCCCCCCCCCCCAACCCCAACCCCGTCTCAACAGAGCGATTGTGACTGATTACTAATTAATATTCACTGATTGGCGAAACGACGAATTGATTCGAGGATGACCGCGACTTTCGCGAAAAAAAAATGAATTTTTATTTTTAAGTCGACAGTACACAGTATTTTAGAGAAACACAAATTTCACCCTTACCACGTTACCCGTGTGCAAACTTTGGAGCCAAGGGACTATGCTGCAAGATTAAATTTTTGTCGCCAAATGCTGAGCAAAATTGAGGAAGATTCGGAGTTATTTGACAAAATAATATGGAGCGACGTATCATCGGTCAAAAGAGATGGATACCTAAATCTACACAATCTACAACTAACAATTCCCCACCTAATGCGTGAGGATAGATCGCAATATCAATTCAAAATTAATTATTGTACTGGAATATTGAATGGCCAAATTATAGGCCCATTCGAATTGCCAAGAATCCTAGATGGACAGGTGTATTTGAATTTTTTACAAAATGATTTACCTGATTTCTTAGAAGAGGTGCCTTTGGCAGTCCGTCGCAGTATGTGGCTACAAAACGATGGATGCCCAGCACATTACACTACGCACGTACCTGAACGAGCTGTATCCTAACAGACCTATTTGGGACCTATTTTGTGGCCACCACGATCACCCGACCTAAACCCACTAGATTTTATTTATTGGGGCTGCTTAAAAGAAAAGGTCTAAAAAAAACAATCAATACAGGAACTGCGTCAACGTGTTTTTGACGCGGCTCGAGAAATTGGAGAGCGCAGGTATTCGCGGCTATTAAAAAGGTCGCTCAAAAGTATATGTAGAGCCTGTATTAGAGTAAGGGGCAAACAATTTGAACATTTATTTTTATTATAATTAATATAACCGATATAGAGTTTTGGTTTTAATGATTATTACACCCCAACAACCCCATAGAAACACTCTTGTCCTACAGATTTCCGAAGCAAATGTCTTATTTTTGAATCTTTCTATTTTAAGAAAAAGAAGACTATTTTTTATTTTATTTTATTTTATCTTATTTATTATATAGACAACAAAACAGATAACAATCAAACAGTTTTGTGTCAGATTGTTATACTAAATATGTTGACACATCATTTTAATATTAACTACAGGAGAGATCAACTCTACGCTTTGCAATATTTATGACATACATAACTACATAATACAACAAATTAAAATTAACAAATAACAAATTTAAAACCTATGTGATATGGGAATGAGTGTGCATAAGTGTAAGCTGTTTTACTGCTCTTTTGAATATCCAGGATCTTGGGTCAATAACATCCAAGCCGGAGCTTTTCATGGATATCTCGTTGTAAACTCGACACATATAGAAACATAGTTAGCAATAACTAACCACTTTAACAACCAAAAAATTGAGTTTATTACTGTTTTAATATCTGCATAAAGTAGGTATGTTTTTTAAGCTATTGGCCATCCTGGTCACCATAATTATTTTTATACCACATGTGCTCAAATTTCGGCATTGTAAAATTGAAAATTAAAATTTTTATTTTTAAGTATTTAAAAAAACAGATACAGCTAGAAATATTTTGAAATGCGCGATGGCAAGGCCAAACATTCACGGTTATTTCCAGAGAAAATCAATTGGTTATCAATAAATTTGTAGCCATAGTACTCAATAATGTGAACGGAGGTATCAAATTTCACACTTAAAAAAAGTAATATTTTTCCATATTGCTGCAGATATATTTTTTTATTTCATTTTTTTTCTGAGTAGGCGAGGTGCCCCCAACTAGTATCTGCGGGGTTATCCACTACTTACCGGACAACCTGTATATCACCTTTCACGAGGTGAATGTCAATAGGTATCAATGAGCACTGCCTTAAAAATAAAGAAAGCGACCTTGCCACTTGACGTTCTGACCTGACTTTCGTATCAATCCTACCGGCTACCGGTGCAGCGGCGTGCAATAGCGAATGAGCGAACGAGTGAACGATGTTGCCTCTCTTAAAGGTAAAACTAAAGCGTGTTCAGTTTTTTATTAGATAAGATAGCATTTATTTTGTTAAATTCTTTTATTTCTTATTTTGACATAAGAACAAAATAAAATGGTTACAACAATTATGATCAACAGGGAAATCTACGCATACAAAAACAATCATCTGTCACTACGAAACTCCCACATAACAATTAAAACTATATACTGACAATTTTACACACACATAGAACAATAAATAATAGATACATTATAACAGTACCGCTCGCTGACAACGACAACTCAGATACAGACTCAGATCAGTCGCTCGACCGATCTGCATATTGTATGAGGGCGAGCGATCTGTATTGGTATTCAAATCCGAAACAACACGACCATTATTATTGTAATTTTTAAGTTTGAGAAGAAATAAATGTTTATAATATAATAATAATATGTTTAAAAATTACTTATAAATAAACAATAATGTGTTTAAAAATTACTTATAAATGAAAGACCATCTTTTTGAATATTTGACGTGGCATATCTCTTTTTGCTAGGCTAGGCTAAAACTGAATACTTCGGCATTTATGCAAGGCGTCAATTCAGCCGCGCAACTAGATTTAGTCTAGTGAGCAGTGTGGCACGTAAGACCGCGTGGACTTATACTTTGATAAAGGGGAACGCCTGCGTATGGCTACTCCCCTCCGGTCTGTGATTAAATATTGAAGTATATCAATTTTCACTCAAAGAAGACGTTACTTTGTTATTAAACTTAAGAATAATCACATTAAAACATTTTTTTAAATGCTTACCTGAGTCGGGAATCGAGCCAACTAAAAATGCAAAAAAAAATAGGTACTCGTAGTCACTATTGTATTGAACCAATCGAGTCTATAATATGGATAAAATGTTATGAATAAACATTACATCTTTCAATTAAAGAAGACCATGAAATACATAACTATTTATACCATCGAATTAACCTAAAGGACACGTACCTAGATAGATAAGTCTTTGCACATAATTAGAAAAAATGCTTATAAACATTATAACAATCTAAAAAAGGTATAATGGGAAGGATCTTGCAGCCATTTGATTGTTCAGTTTGTAACTATCCAGACGTTGAAATTGTTATTGAGGTAAGCATTCGATATCCCACTATTATAAGCAGGAGCTCGGTCTTCTTGAAATATGATATTGTTTCGCTCCTCCTCTGGCAGACAGTATGAATGAAATATACTTTATTGTACACCGAAAAATAAGAGAAAAAAACAACAAATTATTTAAAGGAAATATTGGCGGCCTTATCACTTACAAGCGATCTCTACCAAGCAACCACATTGCAGAGGATATAATGACCTGTGAAAAAGGGTAAGGTTGTACGCAAGCTATTAGAAAATACACACGACATATATATAATTATATTCTCGATAACTACATACATAAGAAATAAATACAATTAATTCAGTTACAAAAATATAGAATTACAAGAACATAAAGTAGTAAACAAGTAAGTGAAATTAATGTAAGGAAAAATAGGTACCTATAGTAAAATTATTTTGTCCGTGCAGTTGGGGTCATAAATCATAGCTCGGCCTCAGCCCGGCTAGGGCGGTGAACATGTTGCGCGGGCGCAACGCCATTATCTATAACAACAAATTAATGAATCATCGAAGGCAGGTACACGGCAGGTATACAAAGGTTGGTGCGACATTGTTATGTTATGAGTCATTTGTTTTCCATTATTACCCCCGCCTAATACCTGCATATATACATAGATACCTAATTAACAATTTAGTTTAATTCATTATTATTCTTATTTTAATAAATACGTTGTTTTATCTAATTTTTTTTCATTTTTATCACTAACCCACATAATGAAAAAACTAAATATACTATCGATAACGCTTATCAACAACAATAATGCGCATCACTATGCTCGCCCCTAAGATCCGTGAGTGGGAGAGAGAGCGAAATACTCCGATGATTTATGACCCAAACTGCACGGACAAAATAATTCATTTATAGTAATTTTTAAATAAACGCCGTGAGATCAAAGAGAGATGAAGGAATGACTATTTAAGGAGGAAAGAAGTGTGCTTTGACAAGTTTTTTAAACTTATCAATAGATTGCACACATCTAATGTGCAGCGGTAAGGAGTTCCAAAGCCGAACAGCTTCAATAGAAAAGGATTTAGCTACACTATCCACTAACAGATGTATTAACCATTAAATATAGATGAAAATTAGTGCTACCACCGATGCTTGAGAATAAAACATTGAAAATAAAATGTTAGATACTTTACAGACTTCGAATGAATTTTATTAATAATTTATAAAAATTCATTCATAGGATTTTTTCTTAGCCCATTCTGCGTAGATTGGACTAAAAAAATTAAAAAAATTAAACTGAAGGTGGATGTGGTTAACTATGACATTGGCACGTTGAACGCCTCATTCCCCCCTGTGATGTAATATACTCAAAACGTCGGGAATAAAATAAGTTACTAAACGCGATAAAATTAGTAAAAACTAGTTTCATTTAAGCAACTACTAATACTAATTTATTATTTAGAAATCCTATACGTTAATTCTGGTTTGGGTAAATATTTTTTCTCTTTTAGGTTTACAACATATCGGTGGTTGTTACTAAGTATTTCTAGATAATACTGCATAGTAATATCTAAGAAAATGTTAGTCATTTTTCTGATAGTTAATAATAATACGAATACCTTTCGTATTAAAGGATTCCAATTAAAATAAATTTATAATAAAACATTAGTCATATTATGTAGTACTTTCCGGTGCGGAAAAATAATCGGATATTGCGGGAACTTATTAATTTGTTAATACGAGGAAATGTCAATTATCAGAAAACATCCAGCGTTTACGATCATCTAAATATATCCATAACTTGCCACTGTCAATGTGACAATGAATAAAGAGTTTCTAACTTCCTTTAGCACGCCCCTTGTACCTTCTTCTTCAACAGATCACAAAAGTCCACTGCTGGCCACGGGCCATAGTTTTCAAATTTGTGAGGGGATCAACGATCGCAGTACCGTACAAAAACATGCATAAAACGTGTAAAACTGGATCCTAGCCTAACTATTATTCAAATAGTGTGCCTAGCCCTAACCTTTACTTTAGTTTACCACGGGCTATTTTTCGTAACTACACGTCTAAGCGTACATTATGCATGTGGGCAGGAATATCGTGATTGTTCGAGCCATGAAATCGAAGAAGCTTAGAAATTCCTTGATGTTGCCAACAACTTTGGGGAATGATCTCGGCCTGCTGAGATGCTTAGCCCTGTACGCGGTAACCTCTGGACATGCCAACAACACTTGGGCTGCCATTTCTTCGTCCCTCGAGCATGCTCTGCACAGGGGACTGTCTGTAACACCTATGGTAAATAAATGTTTGTTAAAAGACCCATGTATTGTAATAGCACTTTTGCTATCCTGATCTGTGGATAGTTTAATCTCATTAAAACCTTGGTTAAACGACTGTTTATTGCTGGCAGGGCCACCCTGGCTCGCCTACAGTCTTCTAGATTTTTTCAAAGCTGAGCAGCGTAGTGCTTACGTAGCAGTGAACGAATGTTCCCAAAAGGAATCGGTATGATTGGTCCTATGGCGACCAGAACCGATCCTCCCCTGGCCAGTTCGTCTGCTGCGTCGTTGCCCCTGGATCCACTCTGTCTCTTGATCCATTATATAGTCACATTCTTGTATTTACACACCTCAATCGTGGGCCTATTACGCACTACTCGTGTTCTTTCCCCGCTGTCTGTAATTATAACTGTAATTATAAATTGTACTTTTAAATACTGACTTACCAGGTGGTCCACGGTATAGAAAAATAGTGAGAAAATATATTACACAAACAAAATTTCGAGAGCAAGTGAATAATAATATTCTTCAGGCCGAATCTCGGTCCCGGCGGCCAGTCTCAACGAAGATTACGAGTATACATCTGCGCTGAATTATAATTTCCCAATGTATGCGCAAGGACTGGTGCACTTTCTATGCCTTAACTCTCATAGTCTGATGAGACAATAAACCGATACAACCAGAGAGAGAATAGGCACAGAGCCAACGGCTTTACGTCCTTTAAAGGCACAGGATGAAAAATTGCGGTTTTTTCCCTGACTCCGAGCTGTTACTGAGAATTTCTTAACAGAATAACGCAATAACTTTTTTTTTCCCGACGCAAAATTCAAACCCGAGGCCTCATGATCAACAGTCGCGTTTACAACCACTAGACCAAGGAGACACTCAAGGGAGGAAAAGCACACGCATTACACTAGGGCCACGCGGCGCATCCTTTTGCATGCCTTAAGTACACAGCGCGTAGGTATGTTCTACTAGCGCCTAAAAATTAAGATTCCAACGTTTTGTCGCATGAAATCGTATCTAACAATCATGTTGAACATATAAATGATATAAAAACACATTGTCAGAAAGATAAATGATTGTTGAACTTATTATTATTTTTTAAATCGATTAATTGCTATTTTTACACAAAAAAGTGGTTTTAGTGGCTTATGGTGTGGATTTATCAAGTCCGCATGGAGGGGTAAACACGATAACTAAAGCACACGCAAAACACGATTGGTGAAGCGATGGAATGTAAATGGCAGTTTAATTTTGTTTTGTTTAGTTATAATTCATTTTTTTCGGCTGAGAAATCTCGAAATTTTCGGTGTTTTGAGCAGCCTTGTAATAATTTATTTGACTAAATACACTTTGCTCTGCCTCACTCCGCGGTCCGCGCTCGGCCGGCGTCGTGAGTGGATTATTATATCGTTTGCTTATAGCAGCGGTAATAGGCAGCAAAAATATCGATCGCTGTAGAAATACAAAATATTCCAAAAACCAAATTTGATAAATACTTGACCAAGGTTATTATTTTTTTAATCACACATTTTTATTACAATATTTTGTTTTGGTAAAAATACGTACCGGCAGGCGAAGTGTAGGGCGTCCCCCCACTAGATGGAGTGACAACCTGGTAAGACATGCAGGCATTCAATGGATGCAGGTGGCTCGTGACCGTGCTTTGTGGCATTCCTTGGGGGAGGCCTATGTTCAGCAGTGGACTTGTGAAGGGCTGTAATGATGATGACAATGATGATACGTCTTGGACTTTATGGAGTGATCTGAAGGTGTACTTCGGTGAATACTACTGGAACTCCTCGAAGAGTAGAACTAGGTGTGCCGAGTTTGTCTTCGTTTTTTGTTAGTTATGAGACCTTACCTCCAAACTGGATAGAGTGACCTGAAGGTGTACTTCGGTGAATGCTCCTGGAACTCCTCAAAGAGTAGAACTAGATATGTCGACTTTGGTCTCGTTTTGTTAGTTATGATGTGACCTTACCTCCAAACTTGATAGAGTGACCTGAAGGTGTACTTTGGTGAATGCTACTGGAACCCCTCGAAGAGTAGAACTAGGTGTGCCGAGTTTGTCTTCGTTTTTTGTTAGTTATGAGACCTTACCTCCGGACTCTATATAGTGTGACCTGAAGGTGTACTTCGGTGAATGCTCCTGGAATTCCTCAAAGAGTAGAACTAGGTATGCCGAGTTTGGCTTCGTTTTGTTAGTTATGATTAGACCTTACACCCAGAATTGATAAAGTGACCTGAAGGTGTACTTCGGTGAATGCTACTGGAACTCCTCGAAGAGTATAACTAGGTGTTCTGAGTTTGGCCTCGTTTTGTTAGTTATGATGAGACCTTACTTCCAGACTTGATAGAGTGACCTGAAGGTGTACTTCGGTGAATGCTACTGGAGCTCCTCGAAGAGTAGAACTAGGTGTGCCGAGTTTGGCCTCGTTTTGTTAGTTATGAGACCTTACCTCCGGACTTGATAGAGTTACCTGAAGGAGTACTTCGGTGAATGCTACTGGAACTCTTCGAAGAGTAGAACTAGGTGTTCTGAGTTTGACCTCGTTTTGTTAGTTATGATGAGACCTTACCTCCAGACTTGATAAAGTGACCTGAAGGTGTACTTCGGTGAATGCTACTGGAACTCCTCGAAGAGTAGAACTAGGTGTGCCGAGTTTGTCTTCGTTTTTTGTTAGTTATGAGAACTTACCTCCAGACTTGATAAAGTGACCTGAAGGTGTACTTCGGTGAATGCTACTGGAACTCCTCGAAGAGTAGAACTAGCTGTGCCGAGTTTGTCTTCGTTTTTGTTAGTTATGAGAACTTACCTCCAGACTTGATAAAGTGACCTGAAGGTGTACTTGGTGAATGCTACTGGAACTCCTCGAAGAGTAGAACTAGGTGTGCCGAGTTTGTCTTCGTTTCGTTACTTATGATGAGACCTTACCTCCGGACTTGATAGAGTGACCTGAAGGTGTACTTCTGTGAATGCTACTGGAACTCCTCGAAGAGTAGAACTAGGTGTGCCGAGTTTGTCTTCGTTTTTGTTAGTTATGAGAACTTACCTCCAGACTTGATAAAGTGACCTGAAGGTGTACTTCGGTGAATGCTACTGGAACTCCTCGAAGAGTAGAACTAGGTGTGCCGAGTTTGTCTTCGTTTTTTGTTAGTTATGAGAACTTACCTCCAGACTTGATAAAGTGACCTGAAGGTGTACTTCGGTGAATGCTACTGGAACTCCTCGAAGAGTAGAACTAGGTGTGCCGAGTTTGTCTTCGTTTTGTTACTTATGATGAGACCTTACCTCCGGACTTGATAGAGTGACCTGAAGGTGTACTTCTGTGAATGCTACTGGAACTCCTCGAAGAGTAGAACTAGGTGTGCCGAGTTTGTCTTCGTTTTGTTAGTTATGATGAGACCTTACCTCCAGACTTGATAAAGTGACCTGATCTATGTGTAATTTTCAATTTTTTTACTTCCAAATCTATTCCTGATTGTATATTAGAATATAAACATTAATCTGACGATAAAAATAGTTGTAAAAGTTTGATTCTATCCACATAAAATTTACACAATTGTATTTAGTAATCTTGGGATAAAATTATTTTTTATTTCTGAGCATGTGAACCACCAAGAAAGTTATGCGAAACAAAAAAATATTTAAGTATTTATTTTTTATTAAAATTCTCCGCCAGCATCTCTACAAAGTTTCATGTGTCTGAACCAATTGACAAGGTCAACGATTTTTGTTAATGCGTTTGTTACAAAACTAGAGAAAATTTCAAGAAAAATGGTGTTTTTATTTTTTTCCTATCTTAAAAAATGGCTGAGATAATGAAGGCTAAAGTGCGCTTTCCCGCGCGATGTTATCGTAAAAATTCGGTCAGCCAGACAAAGCGCGAGACGTTATCTTTCGCGTCTCGCCGTATTTCTCTCGCAATTTCGAGTGGGTCACTCACCGCTGTGATTATTATTTTTGATTATACTTATCATATAAGTATTGTGTCGTCCCAGAGTGTTCCAATACAACCAAAAACCACCAAACAAATTGTTTTTATGGTCCCATACTAGCCAAATATCAGAAAAAAAGTGGATCGTTTTATGGAGAGCAGATTCTATTGGATCATACACTACCATTCATTCTGTTGTGAGGATCATTTCGATGTTAGAAAATTTTATATTATTGTCTCTTTGAAAAATCATAATAATCATGATTCCAATACTCACACACTAGGTACTCGTATCAAGATTAGATTACACATTTGGTATCACACTGCCATCGGCGTGTAAAGGTCCATAAAAGTGCATTCAAAAATAAATATGTATATATAGGTAACTAATATGGCTTACCTATCTAAATTTTATTTATTTTATTATAATCGATTTCAGCAGCTAGTGGGCTGCATTATTTGTAACGTATTCATAAAAATTGCAATAAAAAATGTTGTAAAGCACAGGCAAGACTACCAAGCTTGAGACCCGCATTTAGTGAGTGTGTGTGACATATTTCTAGCTATTCTTAGAACCTGAATAACTATTTTGAATAAGCATAGCTCTAAAAATATAAAAATATAATTCATATAATAACAAATCCACCCAAAATCGTTTCCGCTCGGAAATCACACCCTGATAGTGAGCTACAATACACAGGTCGTCATAAAATAAATTAGTTTTTGTTCACAAGTTTGCTTTTTAAAAGTAGTTAAATGCAAACCTGTACGGTCCGTTGTAGAAAAACTTAAAAAAGCAGAAATGATTAAGAAAATTCTGTGTGAAAAAGTAAGTGGAGATATTGCGCCAACTTCACACAAGTTTAGTTCTTACTAAACTTTTCGACTAATGCGGCCCTTAGCTCTGTTGCAACAGCCCTGATTTAGGTACGACCTGACATATAATATTCCTAACGAACCTTCTGACTACTTCATAGATAAGTTAATGCTTACCTTGCTGCCATATTACTATTTTCAATAAATGTTGAGCTACGATAAAACCATTCACTTTAGGTAAAATTACCTTTTTCATAGCCAACTTCCACGTTAAATTGTTAAAATTAAGCCCCTGCGACAACTATTACAAACTCTTTAAATTAGGAAAAAAAAATTGCAGAAAAACAAGCGTGTTCGACCGTTGTGTACGTAGGTGAATGGCTGAGCAATGAAAGACGCGAGAAATGACGTCACACCACGAACGCGCGAAATCTCGGGAATTTGAAAAACCGCTCCGTACTTCTCACAGTAATAACTTCAGTATTACCAAAGAAAATATAGACTACGCGAAGTATTACTGCATGTATTGACGTGAAACAAAAACTAGTGTGATGTACATAAAATAAGCTTTTATAATAGATTTATTTGAATGCCAAATTTTTACCTACTTGTCAAACTCATTTTCGAAGCACTTTTTCCAGTCCACCTCAGACACTTTTTCTAATGCCTGCTCGAACGCCACTACCGCATCTTCGGACGATAAATACCATAACCCTTACAAATGATTTTTTATTTTAGGAAATAAAAAGAAGTCACACAGTACCAAATCAGACCTGTAAGAAAATTGACCCAAAAGCTTAATCAGTGTGCAGTCTAGAAAGTCCCTCGTTTTGAGCCCTGAGTATGCGCTGGGCGCGTTGTCATCGTGAAGCAGTAGCCGGCGAAGTTCCGTATTCAATCACGTGCTGCTTGCAGCAGTAAACACTTCGAAAGCATTATAAGATAAATGTTTCACTATTCTAACATTTATTTTGAATCTGTTATAAAACAGCAGCGAGCTGTGAATAAATTGCCGTAAAGTAACAAGCCATGCAGTACTATGACAATTATAACATGATAATAATAACATATAGTTATAAAATGCAGGCATTTTTATAACATGGATTAATCGATGTTATAAAAATGACTATCTCCTACGTGTTTTATAATGGACCCGTGATGGACTACGTGTTTATATTATTGCATCATGTATTTATTTAAATAAAAGTAGCTCAATCACCAGTTTACCACTAGAAATTTGCAACCTACTAATCTACTAACCGTTTAGCATCAAGCATCAATGTTTATGAGATTAAAACGTTATTAATATATAAACAAATATAGGTAGTATTTATGTAAATAAATACCACCGATATTTGCTTAATCACTATTTAATGATGTATTGAAACTAATTGATGAGATTTCTAACATTGCAGTGCTTATTTTATATACAAATGTCTTGTTTGACGCAATCTTTAATCTGAATTACACTAGGTACCTACTTAATGTTTTGGTTCTACTCCATCTCATAAAAAATAATAAACAATAAACAAGTAATGGACAAGCCTAACAAAAATTTTCGCTTCCACTTCCATAACAATGTTAAGAAATTAAGACAATTCGTTATTCTTACATACATACATAAACACTCACGCCTGTCACCCAGAGGGGCAGGCAGAGACTACGGACTTCCATTTGGCACGATCCTGGCACACCTCTCTCGCCTCCTTTACATCCATATATCTACGCATACACGCTCGTCGGTTAAGGGTACTCCTAATCTGGCCTTTTTTCAATATAACGCCAATTTCGTCGATAAACCTTCGTCTAGGGCGACCCTTCCCGACTCTGCCGTTAATTTCTGCAACATGAATTTGCTTTGTCACTCTTTCCTCGTTCATTCTTTCTACATGACCAAACCATCGTAATTCTTTAAAATGTAAAATTAATATCTATATATTTTTGAGTCGCTAGTGTTATAAAACATGGGTCTAAATTATTAACTCGGCTTATTTATTCTATACCAGCTTTTTCCCGGTTTTTCGGAAACAAACCAGAAGATGTGCAGCAGCGTCTTCCTAATAACCAAACAAAAAATAAAAAATGTAGTTGCCAACCCGCCTGCCAAGCGTGGCAACTATGGCATATATACGAGTATCATCCCCGAGGTAATCTGTGGGGGAGACCAATGTTCAGCAGTGAACTTTGATAAACTCACTGCTGAACAAACAAAGATGTAACGGAACAGTTTTCTTTCCGTTTTTCCTTTTGAGTCCGCTCGAAGCTAAAACCGCTAGAGGATAAGTCCGCTAAGAACTAAAAAGCGAAGTATTAAAGAACTTCGGCTTAGCAACATCTTTAGTGTTTCGTGCGAAAATCATAAAAACGGAAAACTTACAATCATCACGGTGTCTGTCTGTCACAAACGTTTTTTAAAGAAACTATTTCACATAGATTATCGAAATTTGGGTTAAAAATATAATACACAATTAACCATACACAAAGGTAAGATTAAAAATTAGAATTAAGCTGCTTAAGGGATTATAATTTTAAGAAAATAAATATGAAGCTGAAAAATATTTTTAAGATAATGTTGGGAGGCCTATATTCAGCAATTGACTCATGACAGGCTGTAATGGATGGACCGCTGGAAGATAATGTGGGGTATGTCCCATTGCTGGACAAAAGCTTCTTTGTAATCTATACATATAAAATACTTTGTCCTGAATGACTGACTGACGGATCAACGCACAGCCTAAACCGCTGATCGTAGAGATTTCAGGTCTTGTAGGGTGTGTTCTTTGTATGACGTAGGCATCCGATGAGAAAGGATTTTCCGAAATTCTACCCCTAATGGGGTGAAAAACGGGGGCAAAGTTTGTATGGGACAAAGTGATTCCTTGGTCCAATCTGCTTCAAATTTTGCATAAACATTCTCATAACAGAATTGATGAAAGACGTGTTTCGTATTTTATTGCAACTCATCGCCTAATGGGGTTAAAAGGGGTAGAAAGTTATTTTGGGGGTGATTTGCATCGAAGTTTATATCAATACTCCTTAGTGCTTTTAATTTAAATTAAATTTTATTTTGACACATGTTTGAAAACTCAAAAACGTTGAACTCAGATAAATAGTCCAGTCAAATAAGGTCTGAAATCAAAATTTTGACACTCAACTTTGCATTTTTGATATAATGTAGTATTAATAATACAAAACCAATGTGTGAAGGTTTTCGTGTCCGAAACCCCCGGCAAGGTTTAATAAAAACTGTCAAAAGTGTTTTTTCGCAATTACTCGAAAACGGTAAATATTAGACAAAAAAGTTCTTATAACAATGTGTAGAACTTACAATTTTACATAAAAAAGGTTAAATGATTTTTTTTCCTCCGGTCAAATTTAACTGAGTTAGGGAGGTTTAAAGTTTAAGGGATGAACGTAAATTTTAAAAATCGTAGGGAATAGAAAAATAAGCGATTTTTTTAAAATTGCTTAAAAAATCTTAACTAAAGGTTAGATTTTAAATTTAGAAATTAAATTTTTAGAGATACACTTTTTTTATTGTTAAAAAATATAACAATTTGAAATTTTCAAATTGAAATTTCAATGCTTAAAAATTAATGAATTATTTATTTTTTGCCATATTTAGATTACTTGTAAAGTTTTCTAAATTTACGATTGACAAAATTTTTTGGCAGGTGTGAATTTATACAGGTATAAAATATTTTTTAAATCCTACGACGTTGTATTAAGTATCGAGTTAAAAAGAGAGGACTATTGCTTACTCGTATACTACAATACGAGTTCCGAGTAAGAGTGAGAAGGCATCATCGGAAACCAGGAAGTAATTATTATTTCTTAAAAATATCTTGAAGATTTTTATTGGGCATGGCATAGGTATATATTGCTAGGTTAATTAATGATAATTAAAAATATTATTGGGCATAAGGCATAAAAACAATGCATTGAATTTTTATATTTATTTATTATAAAATATAAAAAACATGTGGCAATTATGCTCCTTTAGACCTCACAGGTAAAACAGCTAAGCCCTTATATGGGAAATTATTTTCATGCTTGCAAGGGTTCTTCATCAAAGTTGTTGTCTGCATTCTCAGTTAAAATTTCAATCAGGTCTTCAGTAGTATATGTATTTTGAATCTGGTTTAGCATTTTTGGTCCGCGATTCCTCATCCAGCTCAAGTTGTTCACTGGCGGCGACACAGTCATCTGAATCGGTGTCATCGTCAGTTGAAGACATTAGCACCGATAAAACCACTTCCACATCTTCGTCTTTATTCATATCATAGCTTTTTTTGTAAAATAAATATATTTTAAAAATTTGCTTATATGCAATTAAATATATTTCCCACAATATAAAAAGTAGAATCCTTTTATGAGTCTGAAGTATTATATTTCCCACATCTTTATAAGTATAAAATAGTACTGAAATACTGAAGGAATCTTAAAAATAAAACATGTGCACGTTAGTGTAACTCAAAAACTACCGATAATAGTAATTTAAATAAACTTACTGGATTTTTTTCGCGACATTATGAATTTTTTTGTAAAAATTAATCAACAATAACCTCACAGCAACAACGAATATAGACCACTTCAAGTTTTGACAGCTGATGAAAAAAAAGAAATGTGCGTTGCGACTTACTTCTCTGTTTTTAGGCATGGACAATATATTTGTTTTTAAATTTTGACATATTGTGGGAAACCTGCGTCTTTTGGCTGTTTAGAACACCAAAATTGTATGTGGGAAGCATTCTCCTTCATTCCAATTAAGGGTTAAGTGTCCCGACGAGAGTAAATATATTATATCAATTCTAAATTACATTATTCGTAAAAAATAACTTGACATTTTGAGATTGATTTTGAAACGTAACATTTTTTTATAAACATTTGGCTTACAAATTATTTAAAAAAACATTCCGACATGTCAAGTCAGTTTTTTGAATTTTGCAATTTGAAATCGACCCAGATATGCTATTGATACAATTCTTCAAAGTTTTCTTGAATTGAATAAATTTAAAATCCCGATTTAATTTAAATTTTTAAGGGGTGTTATAGTATATACCTTGTATTATTTAAAAATAATCGATTTTCGTAAAAAGTTATTAATTTTATTGTTTAATTTATTCGAAGATAAAAGTAAATAAGTAAATATATATTAATTTGAAAGTTTACAAATTATGGGAACTTCAAAAGTAGACTAGCAGAATTTGCCGCTTTTAGAATGTGCTTGCTAAAAATATAATTGGCATAAAAGAAATGGCAAAAACGTTTATTCATTAATAACCAAAAGTAAAATATATGCAAAAATATATTTTCGACATTTACAATGTTAGAAACATGAGCATGTTAATTTTTTTAATGACAGAAATGGAATTTGATCAACTTCCATTTCCATTTCATTAGATGGATTCAATGAATCCCTCTGATGAATTAACATCTAGTTCAAAAAATGTATAATTTCCAGTCCTTATTTCTTCTTCTTCACGATAATATTCCCTTTCATCATCATCCTTATCATTCAATCGATTATCATCTTCTAAAACTATTTGCGTTGTTGATACGTTTTCGCAACTTTGGCCATGGCAACTTTTGCAAAATTGGTTACATTTCAAACTGCTTTTCTTACAGCTACATCTAGCTGATGTGCAGTTAGTTTTGCAACCACAAAACACCTAAAAATTTATTCATATTAGAACATGTAATTATTAACAGAATAATAAAGAAAAGTAATAAATATTAACCTAAGTGTACATACTTTTTCAATAAGTTCCTCTGGTGCTGGATCTGAAGTTGACATAATAGGCAATCCCCATTCTTCAAAGTATTGCCCAAACATATTTGAATCTGATAATATACACCTTTTGTGTGTTCACGCAATGATGATTCTGTTGGTGGTAGAGAAACTAATACAACTTCTTTTTTAAATGCAGCTGCTGATGCTGTAAATAAATTGTATCTTTAATCACCAATCTTTAAATTATCAGCATCACCATGGCCATACAGATGTAATATTATTCTTTCGGCAACTTCATATTATGTATTAACTGAGCTATTTTGTTCGTAAAAAACTATTATCAATTGCTGTAGCTCCGGTTTCTTCTTTAATAAAGAGATGATGATTATTTCCCTTTTTTAAAGATAGCGCTTGTTGTGTCGCAGCCGACAAATGCATGTGCAAAAAGCAAAAATGATTTTAAATTTCGGTTATTCTGCGTTGAATATAGAATATTTGCATTTCTTCCAGGACATTTTTGGAGAAAATAGATGATTTCAGAATCTGAAGAACGGGAAATTAATAAAACTAGTAAGTCGACATTAAGCAAATTTTACTATAACACCCCTTAAAAATTTAAATTAAATCAGAATTTTGAATTTATTCAATTCAAGAAAACTTTGAAGAATTGTATCAACTGCATATTTGGGTCGATTCCAAATTGAAAAATTCAAAAAACTAACTTGACATGTCGGGATGATTTTTTTTATAATTTGTAAGCCAAATGTTTATAAAAAAAATGTTAAATTTCAAAATGAATCCCAACATGTCAAGTTATTTTTTTACGAATGATGAAATTTAAAATCGATATAATATTTACTCTTGTCGGGACACTTAAAAAATCTTCAACATATTTTTAAGAAATAATAATGTAAAAAATATTTAAAAAAAATTACTTCCTGGTTTCCGATGATGCCTTCTCACCCTTACTCGGATCTCGTATAGTACTCGTAGTATACCAGTAAGCAATAGTCCTCTCTTTTTAACTCGGTACTTAATACAACGGCGTAGGATTTTAAAAAGATTTTATACCTGTATAAATTCACACCTGCCGAAATATACTAAGAAAAAATTTGTTTTCAATCGTAAATTTAGGAAATTTTACGAGTAAGCTAAATATGGCAAAAAATAAATAATTCATTAATTTTAAGCATTGAAATTTAAATTTGAAAATTGCAAATTGTTATATTTTTTTAACAATAAAAAAATTGTGTATCTCTAAAAATTTAATTTCTAAATTTAAAATCTAACCTTTATGTTAGATTTTTTAAGCAATTTAAAAAAATCGCTTATTTTTCTACTCCCTACGATTTTTTAAAATTTACGTTCATCCCTTAAACTTTAAACCTCCCTAACTCAGTTAAATTTGACCGGAGGAAAAAAAATCATTTAACCTTTTTTATGTAAAATTGTAAGTTCTACACATTTTTTTTAAACCTAGCCGGGGGTTCGCGACACGAAAACCCTTACACATTGGTTCTGTATCATTAATACTACATTATATCAAAAATTCAAAGTTGATTGTCAACATTTTGATTTTAGACCTTATTGGACTGGACTAAAAAGCTTGGTGCAATGCAATACTCTTTAAAATTGGAATGTCAAATATAAAAAAATATTTAAATCGGATTAGAATTCGAAATTTCAATTTTATTTGTTCTTGGATTATTTGAATGAAAAACTTACCTTATACCTTGATTTTCCTTCGAAAATTCCTTGGAAATCTCTTAGATTACTACTTAACGAATATTTGCGATTGCTGTATAATTTGTTTGGAAGTTCATTTTCAGTATTTCATTACAATATTTTGAGTTTAGTTAATTTAATTTCTTTTCTACCGACTTCAAAAAAGAGGAGGTACTCAATTCGACATTTTGAAATTTTTTTTCTTGTTTTCTTTTTTTTTATGTGTGTTACCTCATAACTTTTTCTAAGTGAACCGATTTCAATGACTCTTATTTAAAAGCTGATGCTTCCCATGTGGTCCCATATAAATTTGATCAAGGTCTGAAGTCGGTTGTACAATATTTTTAATTTTTAATTATTGATTTCTTGTTATAATAATTAAATAAGATTCTTTGAGTTTCATTTGTTAGTGTATAATATATGTTTTTAGTTTTAATTGTAAAAATATCAGTGTTTGATTTGTTGTGTATAATAACATAGTTTTCTTTTTGTTTTAATATAGATATTTAAGTAGGTAGTAGTTTGTCTTAGAAGTTTAATTTAGTGTGTATTGTTTTACGCAATTTTCTTATATTTATAAATTTGTCTGTGTCTATTTTTAAAAATGGGAGAAGAGTTGGTTAACATTAATGGGAAATTAATAAACCTTACTATTGTACCAATAGTGGAGGTTCCGTACGCTTTCTTATTTGTTGCTCGGCACACAAGAACGCTCAATGGATATTCGTAAAGAAGTTGTGCGTCATGTGACGAACAATTGGGATGAATTTGCTGTTATGTCTCATGACCGTCATGGCAACAATCATGGGACAAAAGAAGAGTATACATTAGATGTATTACAACACTCTACATATGGCGGTTTCTGCGAGTTAGTTGCAGCCGGTCAAATATACCCATTTGTATTTGAAGTGTATCGAAATGGCAACCTGTATGCCAAATTTTATACAGAAGACCAACCCATCAAAAGGTTACATTTTTCCCAAGATCTTTCTAATGGTCACTTTGATGCCTACGCTGATGCCGATGGAGTAATAAAACTGATGTGCGTCCAATAGCCAAAAAACGACGCATTGAAATGGCTTTATCTCCGACGTTTACTCAACAATGTCATGTTTGCGAAAATCGAGACGGAAAGGTTGAGTTATATTAGGAACAATCAGGCGCAGCTTAGAGCGGACAGTTATATACACTTGCAAGATGCTAATCAGCTGGGTCAAAAGGTGGTGCTGCCTTTTTCTTTTACTGTTGGGCCACGCTAAACGCATGAGCGGACGCTATGACATATATGCGCCACTACGGTCGTCCCGATCTCTTTATATTTTATAGGTTGAGTTATATTAGGAACAATCAGGCGCAGCTTAGAGCGGACAGTTATATACACTTGCAAGATGCTAATCAGCTGGGTCAAAAGGTGGTGCTGCCTTTTTCTTTTACTGGGGGGCCACGCTAAACGCATGAGCGGACACAAGACGCTATGACGTATATGCGCCACTACGGTCGTCCCGATCTCTTTATAACATTTACTTGCAATACTCGATGGGATGAAATCACGGAGATGCTTTTGCCTGGGCAAAAAAGTTATGATAGACATGAAATAATAGCCAGGGTTTTTCACCTCGAAGTTAAGAAAATAATGGCACTTCTAACCAAAGGAAAAGTATTTGTAGAGGTACGTTGTTTCATGTTCTCTATCGAATGGCAGAAACGGGGTCTGCCTGACATACACATATTGTTGTGGATGATTAACCGCATTTCGCCTGACATGGTGGATGAACTTATATGTGCTGAGATACCAAATCCAAATGAAGATCCTATTTTATACGACATTATTAAAAAAAATATGATACACGGTCCATGTGGGAATTCTCCCTAAGATAATAAATGTAGCAAAAAAATACCCCAGACAATTTTTGAGAGATACACAGACAGGTGACGATGGTTACCCACAGTACAGAAGACGATATTCGGCTGATGGTAGCTTTACACTTAAATTAAAAGACATTGAAGTAGACAATAGGTAGGTGGTCCCCTATAATAAGGTTCTGTCACGGACATTTAAGACACATATTAATGTAGAATTTTGCAATTCTGTTAAATCGATAAAGTACATTTGTAAGTACATTAATAAGGGCAGTGATCAGGCGGCTTTCGTGCTAGAAAACGAAAGGCACGAAGTCAAATTATATGAGAGTGGGCGTTATTTGAGTAGTTCGGAGGCAGTTTGGAGGATTTTAGGGTTTTCCATACATGAAAGGTTTCCCGCAGTCATACATTTAGCTGTCCAACTTGAAAATGGCCAGCGAGTCTATTTTAATTCCGACAACCTCGCCGACAAAGTTAATAGCCCACCAAAAACGACACTGTCAGCATTTTTTGATTTATGACAAACAGATGATTTTGCTAAAACCCTTCTCTATGCGGAAGTGACTTTGTTGCAAAAAAATAAATTTGTGAAAAGAAAAAGGGGTAAACCCGTAGATGCTGGCCAGGAATAATGAAAGAACACGCTCTGGGTAGAGTGTACACGGTTCACCCGAATAACACAGAGTGTTACCATCTTCGCTTACTTCTGCACGAGGTTAGGGGTCCATCATCCTTCGATGACTTGAAGACTGTCAACGTTGCCCCCAACCAACTTTTCAATTAGCTTGCATGAAACTTAACTTACTAGAGGACGACAAACATTGGGATTCTGCCCTAGAGGAAGCAGCCTTATACGAGTTGCCATTTAAAATTCGTGAAGTTTTTTCTATAATGCTGGCATTCTGTCAGATTACAGACGCACTAAGTCTTTAGGTAAAATACAGAGATAGCCTATCAGAAGACTACAAACGACAAGTGGAAAGGCTTTCTGGCATTATAGATGAACATCTAGCAGATGAAATCTACAATAAATGTCTGGTCACAATAGGAGAAGCTGTATTAGTATTAAGAGGACAAAGCCTACAGCAGTACGGGTTGTCTGAGCCTCAAAGGTCTGAAGGCTTACACAATAATCGGGACTACCTGAAGGAAACAAGTTACGATGTCAATTCCTTAGCAGAACTGGTGTCAAGTAGTGAAAGCTCTCTAACCAATGAACAAAGACATATCTATTATAAAATACCTTCCAGTATCGACGCAGGTGTAGGTGATATCTTTTTTATGGATGCTCCTGGTGGAACAGGCAAGACTTTTCTATTAAATCTACTGTTGGCCAAAGTGAGAAGCAATCGTGATATCGCCTTAACGGTCGCATCGTCCGGAATTGCTGCCACTCTGCCGGAAGGAGGTAAAACTACACACTCCGCGTTTAAATTTCCTCTCGATTTGATACAAAAGGAAACATCACTCTGCAATATACCCAAACAAAGTAATATGGCAGAAGTACTCCGCAAAACGAAATTAATTGTTTGGGATGAGAGTACTATGGCTCATAAAGGGGGTTTCGAAGCCCTAAATAGATCTATACAAGATATTAGGAATAATAATTGTCAAATGGGAGGAGTACTGTATTGTTAGCAGGCGATTTCCGGCAGACTTCACCAGTAGGGTCCAGGGGAACGCGAGCGGACGAAGTTAAAGCGTGCGTGAAGCGGTCTCATTTGTGGCCTCCAGTGACAAAACTGAGCCTTACCAAAAATATGACAGTCCATCTTAAGGGAGATGTTACTGCCGGACTGTTCTCAGACCTGTTGCTTAAAATAGGAAATGGTGATTTCCTGGAACTGGATAATAATATAATTCTCCCTACAGAGTTAGGTACCTACAATTGTTTCCACTGTAGAAGAGCTTATAGCTAAAATTTACCCAAACATTAATAATATTCACGATAAACCTGCAGAATGGTTATGCGAGCGTTCTATCCTAACACCTAAACACGAACAAGCATCAGTCATAAATTAAATACTTTGAGATCATTCGAAGGGGTCGAATATCAATATAAATCCGTCGACTCAGTGATAAACACCGATGATGCCATTCAGTATCCGGTCGAGTTCCTGAATACACTGAAGCCTGCCCGACCTCCTAACTCACATATTAAAATTGAGAGTTGGCGCGCCAATTATGTTGCTGCGCAATATAAATCCACCAAAATTATGCAACGGTACCAGATTGCAAGTGAAAACATTGCATCGCAATGTAGGTAATCGAGGCAACTATACTGACAGGTTGTTCTCGAGGAGAGTCTGTATTTATTCCTAGGGTTCCCCCAACACCATCAAATTACCCCTTCGAATTCAAAAGAGTGCAGTTTCCTATCAAAGTCTGCTTCGCCATAACTATAAACAAATTTCAAGATCAAACTCTTAAGGTAGCGGGAGTATACTTGAGAGAAAGCTGCTTCTCCCACGGTCAGTTGGTGGTAATTCTAGCACCCGAAGGAAAAACAAAAAATATTGTTCACAAAGAAAAACTGTGGTAGGTGTATTTCGATTTCGTTGTAAAAAGATAATACCCCTTTCACCAGATCGAAGGCCGAGCTTCGTGTTCATAAAATATAACAAAATTTTATTTTATTTTCATGTTTATTTAACCTTTAAATCCCTACACTATAATAAAGATTGTTATATTTTATAAGTATTCAAATATTTTAACTTAATCATTTATATGTTATAACAAAATTAATAACGTTAATAACCATTTAAAAATCCTATTAGAACCATTTTCTTCTACGCGGACGAAGTCGTGGGCAAAAGCTAGTCCCAGTAGTAAATGAATAGTCAACAAAGCAGACATCACTTACCTTCGAGAACACTCAGGCAAGCAGCGTTTATTTTCGCAAATGTCACCTTAATCTTTAAAGCAGTGATTCAATTTTGAATACCTCATATAGTATTCAACTATATCTAACTAGTCCGGAACCTCTGACCTTGATAAGTGCTTTTTTCAGCAAGCAATAATACGCCTCAAATACTAGGATCTACCTAATTTAACCGGATAGGAATGTGTGATTAGTTGGTTAATTCAAAGAAAAACACATTTTTTAAATATTTTAACTACCTTCAATTATTATCAAAATATCGTCAAGGTAAGTGACACTATTTATTTGGAAATAAGGAATGGACTTTTTAGATCAACCCGAAACACTGAACCTATTTACTGATTCGATCCAAGAACTCAACCAATCGGACTGATTCACATAGAAGCCACTTTATCTAAGATAATATATGCTGTTTTCGAATACATCATCTTTATTTAAGATGTGTGATAAAATTCGAATGAATTAAACGCATCTATACTTAATAATATCTACAAAGTTAACTTAATAATCAAATAACAAATTATATTGTGCTCGTTTAAAATCGAATCAGAAAGCGGTCTTCTACAGCACAAATCGCTGACAATGAAACCATGGTCAGTTTGATGTTCAGTCACTATTAACATGCCTACCTGTTGAAGAGTCCGAATTGAAACATATATTTAAATCAAATTCATAAAAGTTACGAGTATGTTACATTCTTGGCACGGAACAATAATTGTGAAAACAAAATTGTAGATTATACATAATATAAATATAAGGAAGATGAGAATTTTAGAATAATTGCATGCAGATCCATTAATATTAATCAATGTATTTAATAGATTCGTAAATAAACTAAAAACCATTTCCATTTTCACATTTCACAATCATGTGAAATGGTTATTTATGTTGGTATGGTTATTTAGGTATGTTATGGTGTGTATTATATTTTTAAGCCAAATTTCGATGATCTATGTGAAATTGTCTCTAAAAAACGTTTGTGACGGACAGACACCGTGATGATTGTAAGTTTTCCATTTTTTGTTTTAGTTCCATTGGTGTTAGCGACGACAAAAAGTGATTAAAACATAGTGTTTAAAAAACAATATTAAAATTGTAATTAGAAAAAGTATTAGTGATAAACCTAAGTGAAAGGTGCAATAGTGTAATTTTACAACATGTTTACAACCGACAACAACCCTTATTGTACAACAAAAAGCCGGCCAATCAGAGCGCGGCACGCTATAGATAGACAATCGGGCGCTGTGTAATATTAAGACCCGAAAATAATGAAAAAATAATTATGCTCTAAAAGAATTGTAAACATAGTATTTAATTAGATTAAGGTTTTTAGATTAAGGAAATAAAAGAATATTTAGCGTGGTGTACCTTATTGCCCACCTATAGTAAAATTAAAGAATCGATATACCCAAATATTGTGAATATTTGGGATATTTTTGTTAATAACTTTTTACATTATTTATATATTAAAAAATACCTGTGTGATGTTCTAATAGATGAATAAATACCGATCTAACCACGTATAATACATAAGCGGAAGAATTAATCGTGTACAGAAAAATTGTAAATTATGATAATTGTATAGTGAAAATTGTTAACAATAAAGAGGCAAATACAGCCAATGGCATTCGGCTCACTTTAAAGTAAAGCTCCGGTCTACCTAAGCGCCTCGGGGCCCGGTAACATTGTAGGAGAGAGACCCAAGCCCAGCCGAGACCAGAGCCATACAAAACAACTAGAATACCATCAGCAAATGTGGAAAGTGCCGACGCCATACATAGATTTGTTGGCATAGCCATAGAAGTCGGCACTCAGGTCCTGGCCGATATCCGAGCCGGGACCGACCTAATAACAGCCATAATGAGGGCATTGGCGCAGCTACTGGCTCGGCATTACGGAGGCGAGTAACCTGCGCCTACTATACTGGAATCCAGACTGGATACAACAGAAGGTCCATGAACTCCGCACAGTCGCCCAGCAACAGGACATACAGGTGATATTGCTGGGAGAGACAAAATTAAATCCATCAACGCATCTTAAGCTGCCAAACTACCATATTTACAGGAGGGACGAGGTCAATCCTCAAGGGACCGCCTACAGAGGCACGGCGGTTCTAGTGAGGAGATACATCGTCCATCAAGTACTGGACCTGCCAACATACGAAACGATGCGCTCTATCGGCAGAAGAATTGAGGCGGCGGGCGAGGAACTAAGGATCTACGCAGCATACCGCCCGCCAGGGACTCCATTCTGCTCCTCAGACATCCGGACGGTAATGGAAGGCGTAGCACCTACCATCGTCGTGGGGGATCTAAACGCGAAACACCCGACGTGGGGGTCCAGAGTGATCACCCCGCCGGGTCGTGAAATTTATGAAGACGCTGAGAGAAACAGCTACAACGTTTTAGGTCCCGAGGAACCAACGCACGTCCCTACGGACCCACGAAAAAATCCGGATGTATTGGATATCGTGCTCTCTAAGAACGTCAACTGCCCAATAGTGGTAGAGGTGCTGTACGACCTGAACTCACAGCACCTCCCGATTCTAATCACCCTTGGCCTCAAGGCAGTGACTACGCTGCCCGGAGCTCTTAGAAGGAAGATCAATTGGAGGCTCTACCAGAAACACCTAATGGAGAGACCTCCAACCTACACCCCAATCAATACAGCGGACGACGTAGAGTCCGCTACAACAAGAATCACAAAGACGATACAGGGCCGATACAGGGACGATCGTAGAGGCCCTACACGCGGCCTCTACGATCGTCCCAGCCACAGGAAGGAGGGAAGAGCTGCCGCGAGAGATATGCGTGCAGCTCAAACGCAAAAGAGCACAGAGGAAGCTCTGGGCGCGTACTCACTGCCCCAAACTAAAAACTCAACTGAACACCCTAATGGATGAACTGTCGGTTGCAGTCCGGGCCCACAGAGGAGAGACCTGGGAGCGGCGCATATCAAAAGCAGAGGAGGAAGATGCGTCGCTGTACAAACTGAACCGACAGTTAACAAAAACCAGATCCCCCGTTTGCCCGCTGACCAACAACGTGGGCGAACGTTGTTACGAGGCCAAAGGTAGAGCGGATATCCTAGCAGAGCACTTCGAGGAGCAATTTATGCCGAACCCAGCAATTGCGGAGTTCATGGAACTTCATACCCGGAAGGAGAGCCGCGTACAGGAGTTCCTGTCGATGCCCGCGCCACCGCTTGCAGGTGAGTGGTATATATCCCCCGCCGTATTGCGGAGGACAGTAGCCCCTGCAACCGAGGAAGGTGCCGGGGCACGACAGGATACCAACGCAGCACTCCGACAGCTGCCTAATAAAGTACTTGTAGAGCTAAGTCGACTCTACAACGGTATACTGCGGACATCCCACTTCCCGGAGGACTGGAAAATCGGCAAAGTGATCGCACTGCCGAAACCCGGGAAGGACAGGCGTAGAGCAGCCAGTTATAGGCCGATCACGCTGCTACCGCACTTACCTAAACTGTGTGAAAGATTGCTGCTAAGAAGCTTCCGCCCGTGCGTACAACTTCGGGCGGAACAGCACGGATTCAGGAGGGGACACTCTACAGCAACACAGCTGACCAGGGTCCTGCACTACCTTGCGGCCTAGTACAACCGCGGCCGCACATCGTTGGGCGTCTTTCTCGACATAGAGAAGGCGTTTGACAGAGTGTGGCACTCTGGATTACTCTATAAACTAGAAGCACAAACAAGTACCCCTCCTGCTATATTGCGGCTAGTGGCGTCATTCCTCAGAGATAGGAAGTTCTACGTCTGTGTAGAGGACGCCGAGTCCGCAGCGAGACCAATTAGAGCCGGCGTGCCACAGGGCAGCTGTCTATCGCCGATCCTGTACGCGGCTTATACTAATGACATCCCCACCCTGGCAGACTACCTGCGCGAATGGGAAGACGATGTTGAACTGGCGCTATACGCGGACGATAGAATAAAGCTAAAACTATACAAGATGTACATACGATCAAGACTTACATACGCTGCGCCGGCCTGGTACGCGCTCCTGAGCGATCATCAGAAGCAGCGACTACAGGTCCAGCAGAATATATCACTACGGACCATCGTCGGTGCAGGTCGCTACGTCCGGAATGACGTCATCGCGGCCAACTTGAAGATGGAGACTATCGAGGAATTAGTAGCAGAACATAGTAATAGAAAGTAGTGGGAGAAAGTTACTACCGAACAACTGGAAGAAATAGTCAACTGAAGAAATCCTCTGAAGAATATAGGAACAACCAATAGTGAACAACCGTAGTTGACCAACCGTAGTCAACAACCGTAGTCGACAACCAATTGTCAGAAGATCCAAAACCTATAATCACTTAAGCAGAAAATTAATCTCACGTTTGTGTTTGGTTAACGGTGTATTATATTTAAACCAAATTTCAAACGTTTCATCATCATCAAAAGACATAACGGTCGGCATAACACCTTTGAAAAAGAGAGCATTGGATGTTCTTCACTTTTCTCTGATAGCCTGCTATCTAAAAACTGGCTCATTTTCTCGTCTAGGTCCATGTACTTTTGCTTTTTAGAAGTGCTTGGTAACGATATTGCAGACATCTCAGTACAGTCCTCTGGCTCTAGATTTGTATCTGTTGGCCATTTCCTGACAGAATCATGATGGCTATTGGGCTGAACAACTTTTTGCAAAAAACTCATATACAGGGTACATTTTTAATTTACTAAAGACCTTTTGGGAATATATTGGTTGCATCATTACAAACAATTTTAGCGAAATCACTCTTTACAGAATATAATAAATTTACAAAAAAACTACTTTTAAGTTTTTATTGTCATGTCTCCTCTCCTTTTAAGTCTGTATTTTGTAGTACCTAAACAATTTCAGAATAAAACTTCAAAGAAAATGCATTTTTTATTTTACACTTGATATCAGTATCACCACATCGTATTGAAATCATTATACATAATTTAAAAAAAATCACAAATATTAAAATTTATAATAGGTAATAAAGTATGATCTCTGTGACACAAATTTTCGACGTTCGCAATAGTAATCTCACAACGGAAGAACAAGCGTCGCGGGCGCATCAAAGGCGACTGACGACACAGGTAATTAGGTCAAGTTCAAATGAGTAAGCGCCTATTACCGTTTAGAAGGTCCAATTAAATTATTTTTATTTTTGTATGAAAATAAAAATTGAAGAAATATTTTTTTTTCTTACAGATGATGTTGTTATGATGTAAATAATATATTCCCAAAAGGTCATCAGTAAATTAAAATTAACCTGTATATACCTATGGCTTTGAAAACTTCGCCCTAGATCCGGATTTTTATGTCATTTTTATTCGGTCGCATCCGGGCATCTCGTAGGTTCGACCACTTTGTAAACACTAATTTACCTGCAAATAAAATAAATAGGAATGTAAATAACTCACCTACTTTATTATTTTACAGATATTGTGCATCGGGTTGTTCCTTCAAATAATTACACTACAGCTAAAGAGTTGGTGTGTCAACTATTAGTTTCAAAGAAGAGTTTATGAAATTGCCTGATAGTGAAAGGAAATTGTTGGACATTGCAAAGAGTTTTGAAATCAAAGCCAGTTTTCCACATTGTCTTGGAGCCGTTGATGGAAAGCACAATAAGAGTGGTAAAACCAAACAATAGTGGCTCGATGTATTTTAATTGCAAAGATTATTTCTCATTTGTTTTACTCGCTGTTGTTGATGCATAATGTTAAATTTTTATCAGTGTTGGCTCATATGGGAAATAATGTGATTCCTCGATATTCAAGGAGTCGACTATTTGCAAAAATTGAATGATGGTAGTTTAAATATACCAAAACCGAGGCTCCTAAATGCAACACTTCAAAAAAATGCCCTATGTTCTCCTTGGCGATGAAGCTTTCCCGTTGTCAACAAATTTGTTTAGACCTTTTGGAGGCACTCATTTGGACGACATGAAAAAAATATTTAACTATCGTTTAAGTCGGACAAGTAGGTACGTTGAATGTGCGGTCGGTATTTTAGTCAATAAATGGAGAATATTTCATCGACCATTGGATATCCTTCATTGACTTCGTCCACTTTTACACGGAAATTGTAAAAGTGTGTACAGCATTACACAATTTATACTACTATTAGTATTATTTAAATTCCGTACGGAAAACTACCGTACGTGTGTGACGGGTCATAGATTTTATATGGACTTGCTGCATTCGGAATTCCGAATCGGGATATCGAAACGGAATCCCGAAACGGAATTCCGTATGTATATGGCGGGCCTAACTCATAGGCGAACGAGATTCGACGCGATTGTTTTACGGTCGTAGAGGGCTGGCAAAACACCCAACATTTTTTATCAGCGTTGACAAAAAACACGGTGTCGGATTAGCGTGAACAGCTTCATATAAAATGTTCTGTCACTACAGCAGCTGATTTTCTGTCGGGCCCGACACCCGACAAAAGCGGAACGGGCTATACTCGTAAGTATGATAGAACGCCTCGTTAGCAGTAATTTGAAATCAACGACATCTTGCCTCTCTGATATTGCATACTTTTTTCTTGGTTGCTTTCCTTTTACCAATCAACCCTTTGATTCTTCTGCTGAATATAACCCAGCTTTTTCTTCCCATGACTTAATTAGCAGTATACTTTTGCGTGTACGTTACACGGAGGCCAAGGGGGAAGAAAAACATGCACTCGGAAACTCCAGCCTTCATTGCTGATCCCTGCAGGTCCAGTTATTGCTCTGCCGCAATATAATTTTTGCAAAGTTTTAAAATGACATAATACGATCGTATATGTTCTTGATGGAGTAATATAAAAGATCTTTAAACACATCATACTGATTACAATAAATACTTTGGCTATTAATTCATCGTCGTGAGTTCCGGAACCGTAATAACATACTTTTAAAAATACCTAACAACACCATGTTTATTATAACATAAATATTCATTTTTCATATCATTAACTCTCGTGCAAGGTTAAAATTACCACTTAAATTATTCTTGTTACCTTTTTAAGTCATTTGTAGAATTTATTATTCCATTTTGTACCACTAGTTAAAGTAAAAGTTTTTTTAATTTATTATTATAAAGGACTTTGTCGCTGAGCGACCAGATCGCCCCATTTTGTCTACAGTTACTTAATCACTACAATCGAATACAAAATATTAAACATAAAATGTATTATAATAACAATAGTTATGTGCAAGGAACACGCGCGACTATAAGTAAACACACCTAAGGAATAAGTGGAACCATAAACAGCCACACCTGTTCCCTACACAGAATCAAATCTGCTAACTTGACCAACATTTTAGCCTCCTCCGACATTGGATAAGCCAAAATACTGTTCAAGGTGCCAACCTGAAAATTCCTATCACTAGCAAAATATAGCCTTCTAATTGCTTCATTCCGGATACATTCCATCAAAATATGTTGGACATCTTCAACTATTCCGCATACGTCGCAATTTGGTGATGGCACTTTTTTTATTAAAATAGCAAACTTCTTCGATGGAATATGTCCCGAACGTAATCTAAGAATAGATCTTATGTAGTTTCTATTTAGTGGACTATCTATCCACGAATTACAGGTTATTTGTGGCTGAATTGTTCGATACCAGATCGTGATCTTTCGTCAAAATGTTCTTGCCATAACGCTCTGCACTGATCTTTTACATGTGGTTTTACATTTGTGCGTTTACATTTAATGTGGTCAGAAAAAGGGGTAACACCATTAACGGAATCCGTCCACGACTGCCTGTTTTGCTAACAGGTCAACGACCTCATTTCCTGTTATTTGTATATGAGATGGCAACCATTGAATAATAACCCTTTTATTTTGAGATTGCAATTTTAAGATTGATTTTATTATATCATAGGCAATCGGTTCACCTGTCACTTGAGAGGCACAACAGGCCAAATGCTGCAGGAACTTTTAGAATCAGTCAAAATGATAAATTGGCCAAAAGATATTGAATCGATATATGATAGGGCTTCAGATATAGCAATCAATTCAATATGCATAATCGAAATATCGGAATCAATCTTAAATTTCATACTGCATTCAGAGTACGGATTCATAAAAGCTGCACCTCCTCCGGTTTTGTCCTTAGATCCATCTGTGAAAACTTTGTACCAGTTTTCATATTCTTGTTCAATAAAAAGTGTACAGATATTCTTAAGGAGCCGGCTGCTGTATGAGTGTTTGGGACGATCAATGCGTGGAATAGAGTCTCGTATTACTTGGCGCAAATTAATATTGCTGACCCAAGTTTCAAGTGAGTACATTTCAAGTTTTTCAGTGCTATGTAAGGGTATTGACTCAAAAGAGTTTTGAATATTAATAAGGAATGGAATTTTCTTATTGTGCCAATAACGAGAATGTCTGAGCATTGTTAAATTCCGTACAACAGTGTTAGTGGTGATATTAGAAGAGATTTAGATTTTAACCAAAACTTACTGGCGAGAAATTTTCTACGAAATTGAAGTGGTGGGAGACATAGCTCATTTTCCATAACATGGATTGGGGTACTTCTTATAAAACCACCAATTACACGTAAAGCTTGGTTTTGTAACCTGTCCAACTTCTGCAAATTTCTTTGAAAACTATTATCATACAGGAAAATGAAAATGAAAATGAAAAAATGTTTAATTATCAGAAAAAAATACAATAGGTAATATCTGTTGGTTTCCTCACTAGGTAAGCCTGTATCGAGGAAACCTAAGACCTAAGTTCATTAAGGATTATTTTATACACCTTATCAGACAGATTGTATTAACATATACACAAAACAGAACTGCTTATTGCTTTAAATCTTTGAACATAAAAAGAAAAAAAAAAACTATAACAACAAGGCCAAGTTATATAAAACTGAAATGTATTAACTATGTGCATTTAAAAAAGAAAATAAAAATTAAAACAATAACAAAATTTACCTAATAATATTACAAATACCATCAATTAGCAAAAGCCAGTTTTTAACAATTCTTCTGTTTCCTCATATGATAGGGTGACCAACCATTTCAATATAATTAATTTCGCAGATATGTAGTTTTTATTACTAATATTACAATGTTTTACGACCTTATTATAAATTTGTCTTTTGATAAAGTCGCCAAAACGTTGTGCAAATTTAGTATTGACAGATGGTATGGATAGTTTGTATACCCTGCGATTAGTCAGTAGTTTGTGATCATGGGAAGATAATACGCCTTTATGTACTGCTAAGGACGTATTTAGTACAAAAAGTTGGCGTACAGTGAGTACTCCAGCATCTTTGTATACGCTTATAGTAGGGTATCTGTATGGTTTTCCTAACATTGCCTTTAAAACTGCCCGCTGTGCTCTCTCGATCTGTATTAAATATGTTTTAGACGCACTGCCCCAACATGTGATGCAGTAAGTTATCAGCGATTGACAAAGGGCGTAATATACTGATTTTAGTATTACCTTATTTGCTATGTAATGTAGCTTTCTCATTATATAGATAATCCTTCTGATTCGGTTTGAAAGAACTTCTATGTGCGATTTAAATCCCAGATTTTCATCAACAAGCACACCTAGATATTTTATAACCTTAACCCGCATAAGTGACTCACATGAACAGCATGGATTCATGTCGCACGACTCTTCATGAATTTTTATGTTCAAACCAAATTTCGGAGAAGAGGCATTTGTTTTATGAAAACATACGTACATTGTCTTTTTTGAGTTCAATGTTAGTAGATTATTCCGTAACCACTGAGAAATTTGCAACATACCTCGCTCAGCAATAGAACAAACAGATTTCCATGAAGACCCGTGAAAAATGACCGCGGTGTCATCGGCGTAGCATAAAATATCGGCATTTTCAAGTATTATATCGTGAATATCATTAATATATAAGATAAATAATGTAGGTGCCAAGATGCTACCTGTGGGACTTTATACACTGTTTTCGATCTGTTAAATAACTTTTAAACCAATCCAAGGCCACCCCTCGAATACCTATCTTTTCTAGTTTTTCAAGAGAATAGAAATGGATACAGTGTCGAAAGCCTTGGATAGGTCCAAAAATATCCCAATACAGGATTTTTTATTATCAAGATGCGCAGATAGAGTGGTCGTTAGTAGGTTTACGGCGTCGTCTGTGTTTTTACCCTTACGAAAACCAAATTGTTTTGGAGAGATACAGCTGTGTTTCTCTAGATAATCAACAAGACGTTTATTTACTAGTTTTTCAAGTAATTTTGAAAATACAACTAAAAGCGAGATGGGTCTATAATTGTTGACAGAATTCTTAGGTCCCTTTTTATATATAGGTGCCTTATTGTCTTGCAACTCTGATATAAGTTTTCCAATTTCTTCATGATCTGTGGGATACATGAAAAACGAATTCATTGGTGGATTCGAAATTCGAACGGACCTCGCCAAATCAGCCTCATTTTGCTTCATACTAGAGAATATTTTCTGCCAGCTTTTACCAGCTGTAGAAAAATAATTATTTGTTCAAACAATTCCTTAGGTTCATTTTGTAATGTTGAAGATGACAGATATTTTTCTTGCTTGCATAGTCAATTCTGCTTCGAATAATAGAAATATACAATCGTCTGATATGTTTTTGATGAATACCCCACCCTGGACCTGACAAGACTTTTAACAGTGATATATATTTAGACAATTTTTGAGTTAACTCATTAATATGTTTTCCCCATCTAAGCGAACAATCCAACCACAAACCTAAATATTTTATTTCATTAACTAATGGCAAAGATTGATTATTAATTTTAAAATTTACAAAACTTCTAAATCGGCCCTTTTTGAATACACAAAATTTACTTTTAGTCGTAGAGATAATTAGACCCAAACTACTCAACAAACTATCAAAATACTGACAAGCAATTCAAAATCAAAATACTGACAAAAAAAATACTGAAAAGCAAAAAATTTCAAATACTGAGTTCTTCAATAGCAGAGTCGACGTTTTTGGTAGAATATAGAACAAAATCATCTGCATATTGAGAAATATCTACATTTTAATGTTTTACAAATATTAATAATAGCTGCATTGAAAAGCAGAGGAGACAAAGGATCGCCTTGCGCTAGTCCTCGTCCTGTTGTTCTAACCATGTCATATCCGTCAACTGTTAATCGTAATTGTCTATTATTTAAGTATAACCAGAGGTATAGACAAATTTTTGAGCCCAACCCTAACCCATCTAAATTAAGCAATAAGCATTTAATGTCAATGTTGTTATACACGTTATCTATGTCAATAAAACAGGCAACTGTTATTAAATCGTTTGAAAAACCTGTCTGAATATGAGAAATCAAACGAGTGAGATTATCATAACATGATCGAGCTTTAAAAAAACCTATTAAACTATCAGAAAACATTTTTTTTTTCCAGAAACCATTCTAGTCTTTTATTCAGTATTGAATAAAATTTTTACATAGGCAAGATATTAATGCAATTGCGCGGAATAAAGTGCGCGAGTTAGAATCACTGCCTTGTTTAGGGATAGCGATTATACTAATTTGACGCCATTGTGAAGGAATAAATCCACAAATCAATGATAAGTTATATAATTTTACTATCAGGTCTTTGCCAATCAACGGAAGGTGCTTAATCATGGAAAATGATATTTGGTCATAACCTGGCGCAGTATCGGTCTTTTTAATAGAATTTTCAAGTTCGTGGCTAGTGATTGCCGATTCTAAATCAATATTGAGTTAAATAATGGTTGAGACGGGCATGCATAGTCAGGGGTAAGATCATTGAATAGTCTCTCCGCTTTGTCTCTACTTATACCATCATCATGAGAGCCTTTAGAACGATGTCCTTTCATCCATCTCATTTTGCGCCACATGTCTGATAATGAAGTGGTTTCATCAACAGAGTTACAGAAATCTTGCCATGATTTACATTTGGCAACCCGGATGACTCTTTGTGTGTCACGTATTTTCGTTTTCAGAATATTAAAATTTTCAGGGATGGATTTTTCTTAGATTAGCCAATGCACGTCGGCGCTCTGCTACGGCTTTAGTATTTCAGCATTCCAGTAAGGTTTGGGAATAAATTTATTATCTACTAGCTGCTGTTTGCAAGGTAACTTCAAATAAAACTAAATTTTACCATGATAGTTCAAAATAATTAAAAATATTCTTATAACATGTTCCTGGAATAAGCTGAACTTACATGTTTTGTTGATTTTAATTAAATGCAAAAATCCAGGTGACTTTTACCGATAAACTTAAAAACCCCAATAATCATCTTAATAATACATCTTAATAAACCTCAATAATGATCTTTGGAGAAAATATTTATTGCCGTGGGCAGTTTCGGAATTTTTAACATATTGTTAATATAAATAGTAGATATTATAAGTATATAACCTATTTATATTATATATTTTATAAAATGTTTTGATGGAGAAATAAAATGAGGACAGGTACATAACTGCTTTTTTTCATATAATGTCCTGTGATAATTACAAACATTTAATAATTAATAATTAAATACATCATAGAAGTTTTTTAACATTCGACTTAATGAATAAACTTTAATGGGAAACTTGGGAATCAGAAATAAGATTGCTCTGTTTAAAGGCCAATATGTTTATGAGCCATCATGCTCTCGTTTATATTCTTCATCTGTCTAATATGAAAACGTATCATTTGGTGCATAATTTTAAACAATAATAACAGGTAATGCACCAGTGTCTGAGGATACAGATGCACTCATTCTCAATCATTGTGTGGAAAGGTCATCATCGTTGACCGCGGCAAGTGGCTCGCGGATCTGATGATCTGCGGCAACCGCAACCACGAGTTCTTCTGCGACTAACGCTGTGAAGGCATGCCCTCGGACAATGCGTCGGCGGCCATCAATGAAACGGGCATCGACTGTTGTGAGTATCAAACTATGGGTTTATGCGCGGTAGGCGCTGGAGCATGCTAAATATCTACTAACTACGCAAAATTTTATCATTGTGACGGGGAATATAATCAGTTCGCTCCTCAACCCAGAAAAATAGCGTGATGCTATGAATATTGACTAGTGTGACCATAAACTGTGCGGTTGGTTAGTAGTTATCATTATTTTGGTTGATAAATAGATCTGTGAGTTCAAAATAACCAAAAATAATCAAGGTCTACAATAATTTATAATATGTGTCTCTATATTATCTAAAGTTTTGATTAAATTTTGAAGTCTTATTATAACAATATTTTACTTACTGGTACAAATAATATAGAAATGTCTCCTTTAATAAAATTGTTTTTATTCTACTTTTCTTTTATACTCTCAAGAAAATGTTTGCTCAAATTGTTGAGTTTTCTTTGCATTCCAACCAACCCGTCCAATTAACCTTAACCATTTTTCTAATTATAGAATCGGAGGGTATCTGTTTGACAAACGGCAAAATAAATTACATTTTAGAACGCAAACCGAGGATTTATTTTCTTGTTGTGTAGGCGTCTATCGATTCATTATAAAATTCATGATAAATATCGACATTAATTTTGATATAGTTGAGTCAATCAAGGTACATGTAAAATATTTTGTATAAAAATGTTTTTACCAAATTCATGCAAATTATCAACAACGTGACTTTTTTATTTGCAAAATATCAAAATTTACAAAATAATTGAAAGCGTTCTATATTTTAAACAGTATATAACATAAATTTTAACCAAAAATAAACGATTCATAACATTGACGACGTCTTGAGAATTTACCTGTGAAATGTGCACTTATGAGGATTATTTCTATTGTTAACACCACAATCACTCACAGAACAAGTAAGCATTTTGGAAAATAGTAACTTACCAAAAATAACCACTGTTACACTTTAAAAAATTACAAAATATCTAGGTGCTATTTCTTGCGTGCCGAATTGTGCCGACCTGTAATTCAAAATCGGTTACAGAGTCATGAGATTTGGTATCCTTTTCTATCTTGCATTTTTGCCATAAGGAATTTTCTTCTCCCTTGCACACTATGTTGGTCTATACGCCAGTATATTCTAAGTCTATGGTATAACCAGAGGTATAAACAAATTTTTGAGCCCAACCCTAACCGATCTAAATTAAGCAATAAGCATTTAATGTCAATGTCGTTATACGCGTTATCTATGTCAATAAAACAGGCAACTGTTATTACATCGTTTGAAAAACCTGTCTGAATATGAGAAATCAAACGAGTGATATTATCATAACATGATCTAGCTTTACGAAAACCTATTAAACTATTAGAAAACATTTTTTTTTTCAGAAACCATTCTAATCTTTTATTCAGTATTGAATGAAAAATTTTACATAGGCAAGATATTAATGCAATTGCGCTGAATAAAGTGCGCGAGTTAGAATTACTGCCTTGTTTAGGGATAGCGATTATACTAATTTGACGCCATTGTGAAGGAATAAATCCACAAATCAATGATAAGTTATATAATTTTACTATCAGGTCTTTGCCAATCAACGGAAGGTGCTTAATCATGTAAAATGATATTTGGTCATAACATGGCGCAGTATCGGTCTTTTTAATAGAATTTTCAAGTTCGTGGATAGTGATTGCCGATTCTAAATCAATATTAATTGAGTTAAATAATGGTTGAGACGGGCATGCATAGTCAGGGGTAAGATCATTGAGTAGGCTCTCCGCTTTGTCTCTACTTATACCATCATCATGAGAGCCTTTAGAACGATGTCCTTTCATCCATCTCATTTTACGCCACATGTCTGATAATGAAATGGTTTCATCAACAGAGTTACAGAAATCTTGCCATGATTTACATTTGGCAACCCGGATGACTCTTTGTGTGTCACGTATTTTCGTTTTCAGAATATTAAAATTTTCAGGGGATAGATTTTTTCTTAGATTAGCCAATGCACGTCGGCGCTCTGCTACGGCTTTAGATATTTCAGCATTCCAGTAAGGTTTGGGAATAAATTTATTAACAACGTTTTGAAATATTTTTGTAAGGAATATATCTACTAGCTGCTGTTTGCAAGGTAACTTCAAATAAGTCATAAAATTCTTGATGGTTTGCGGGAATGTCAAAGTCAAAGTTCTCTATGTATGACATATAAGCCCAAAGAGAATATAATCACTACGTTTAAGAGTCGGGACTTCCTAAGAAAAAGTAAATGTATGACATTGCGCCAAGCTACTCTACCAACATAAAGACATGACATTTAATTTTTGACAAACAGTGCTAACAACATAGGCGAATTATAATAGTGCTGTAAATGTCTACCCTCGAATAATTTTATGGATATAACTTTTATCGACATATTGTTTATCGTTATTTTTTAATAAAAGTTATATCCCTATACTGAATAGTTTATGAGAAATAATTTTTTTAACGTGGGGATTGAGTAAAATGCCCATGAGGATAAGAAATCAATGTATTTTACACAGAGCAATTTGTAATTATATCTCTACAATTATTAGGTACAAAAATATGTATAAAGAAAATATAAAATAAAAAACGCACTATTATACTAATAATTAATTAAGTAAAAATAAATGACGACCTGTAGCGCAGTGGCTAAGCGTTTGGCTGCGGCATTGCAGGACCGAGGATTCGTTCCCCACTGAACAAGTGTTGCTATGCTGTAAAATAAATAGTCTGCGTCTGGATGCTTGTTTTCATTCAACATTAGTTCTTTTTAAGGGTAAAAATATTGGGTTTTAACACTGATTGTATTAAATTCCTTTTAGTGTAACAAATACTATGTACAAATCGCTAGGCTTCTTCAGAGGTACCTATGTACATACTACTCGCAGAGATTGTTTACTAATTGTCGCTTTCAAAATGAGTGTTCATTATAGCTAATGTTTGTAGATGAATCTATAAAAAAATATTTATAACCAGGTAATTACGAATAACTTTGAGTTTAGTTATATAATCGAATTCTTACCAAATGTGACTTTAGAGGATATTATCTTTTGCTACATATAAATGAAACCTAATTAACATACACATAATAGTGGAAGTTTAAATTAAGTCTACTGATGAAATAACAGTTCGTTTTAGTTGGGTTCAAAATCCTCGGTTTGCAATGTTTATACAAATATGTTTTACCATGTGAATCTTTTCAATTGGTGCATGTGCCAGCTATTTCACCCATTGCTTGCATCTGAAAAAATAATATAAATAAAATCACATTTTATTGAACAAATAGAATGTTAGCAGCCACAATTGATAATGTAGTTTCTAAGTATAATTCGTTCGGATTGCCATCCCATCGAACTATCAGATTTAGGAAATAGTGTTTGTATTTGTGCACACAATCGTACACTATAAAACCTGTCCTACATAGATGGCTAGTCCATAAATGTACTCGCGTTAAATATCATATTACAATTAAAGTTGAAATCACTACAAACCTTTCATCATCTAGGGAAATATTGCTACGAATAGTCTTTTTTTGTTATTATTTTTCCGCTTCTTACCATTTAATTGGCAAGTTTTATAATGTATATTTATTTTTAACAATTCTGTAAATGAACAACAGGCTTCTATAACAAAATTTAAAGCAATCTTAATAAATAAAATTATACAAATATAATTGTTTGATTTGACATTTGAACCTATTTGATTTGACAATGTCTTTAATAGACATATTACGAAAAACAGAAAGAAGAGATAACCGTCATTAAAATTTGACCAATCTCGTACGTATAATTTTTACTATGGGAGTTGCACCAGCCTGTATAAGCCTTCCAATCACTGTTTTTAAAATCCCTCTTTTGTTTAACTTCCCTATCAAAGTTTAAATCGATTGACAATTTGATTATACGATGATCGCTACCAAGAGTTTCGTTTGTAATTTGCCAAGAAAATAAAGTAGCTAAATCTGAAGAAATAAAAGAGATATCAGGAGCAGATTGTTGTAACGACCCATTTACGAGCCGCACTCTGGTAGGTTCTCCATTATTCAAATAAATGTAGTTATGATCTAACATGGAGTCAAATATTTGAATTCCTCTTTGATCCGTTTTGTAAGACCAATTGGTGTGATGAGCGTTAAAATCGCCTAGTATTAAGGTATTTTTACTGGCAAGAGAAAACACACAATCCCAATCGTTTTGGGTCGTATGAGCCGTTGATGGACAGTATATAGACACAATATTCTCAATATGCCAACAATTAAGAATTTTAACGTGAATTATTTCAATAACAACATTAGAGCAGTGAAAAGAACATAAAACTGTTTTAACTGACCTATGTGCTAAGATTGCGACCCCACCATACGAATCTGATCTATCTAGTCTATGGGTATTATAATCTTTTATGTTAAAATACATATCTGGCTTGAGCCAGGTTTCACTAAGCACGGCTATATGCACCTTTTCTTGTGTAAGAAGCGCCACAAACGATAAGGACTTAGGGCGTAAGCTTTGCTGAAATTACTATTCATGATTATTATACAGGTTGAATAAAACTACTTTTACGGATTATATCGCGTTGAATTAACTTATTTTTATATCAATTCCCGACGTTTCGGGTGCTTTACAGCACCCATGGTCACGGGGGACTGAATAAGAATAATAATAAAATAAGAAATCATTATATTATACAGGTTTATCAAAGAGCTAGCTGCAATGTTGCTGATTAAATTTGATAGTATCCACTCTGTGCAAATTGTCACAAATTGTTGTATTTTAACTTCTAATGCCCATTCACTTACCACTACTTTGTATTATTTACACACAAAATGGATAAAACTTAAATCTTTGTTATTAGACTCATTATTTATCTTCGTAGTTTCACTGTCAATGTTTGTAAAATCCTCTAAACACTCTGACTCGCCATTCAAATTGGTTTCCATGGCAATTGTTGCTGAAGAAGAAGTAGGGTTCAAAGAGGTGGATATAGGCTTGCCCTCTCTCTTTTTTTTCTGCTTGCAATTTTGTGTCTCCTTATTTGACGTTCGTTCAGAGGTTGTTACAACCAGCTGAGACATCGGTTTTCCACTGCGAGCTGTAGTCTTCACGTTAACAAGTTCTGGGCTTTGATGATTTAATCCTGGTCTCTCTTCTTCTATAGTCGGGGAGTCAATAGCTGGACTCGGATGTAGGAGCCTGTGTCAAGTGTTGGGAAGGGAGAACATAAAGCTTGAGTGCTTTCTATACGTACAATTAAACTCTGACATTAGTTCCCTAATTCTCCTTTCCTTTTTGTATATTGGACATATCTTTTGTAGAGCCATATGACTCCCCGTACAGTTAACACAACGAATGTTGTTATTTCACAGTTTTCATGGTTTTAGTGCATTTTGGACATACAACTTTTTGACGGACACTGAAGGCAGTGTGATAAACAACAACGAGGCACTGTGTGACTAGAAAGATGTAAGGCTCACTTTTTACTCTCAGACCTGAATATGTACATATGCAGGAAGGGAGGATCCTTTAAAACCAAGACGAATAAATTCACATTTAATCCAGCTTATAGCAGACACCTCATTGTATTTTCTCTTGTTTAACCTAAGCGCTGATATAATTTCGACATTACAAGACAGGCTTTTTATAATATCTTCATCGGTGACATCCATTTCTATGTCCCTTATTACTCCATATGATATGCCTAATTCTTTTAGTAA